>JAHLMH010000012.1:0-1364049 GCA_019915035.1 Auriscalpium orientale
CAGAGCCACTCCCGCCGCCCGTACATCGCGTCCCACATCGCCCGGAACCTGGGATTCATGTGGTGGGTGACGCTGCTGCCGACCACCAGGAAAGATTCCAATGGCTGGCCGGTGGTGAGGTTGTCTGTCGTGACTAGCCAGGCACTTGGGACGGAGTCATGGTCCTGCCCGGCGCCGGAGGTGCTTCAGCAGTTCATGAAGGAGATGTTCACGGATGTGCAGCCACAGTGGCTTGCGGCGTACCCTTCGATGCTCGATGTTTAGGTGATAGTGTCATCGCTGTTTTCATCGGATGGCGTAACACTGTCCCCTGTCGCGTTCTCACTGAGCCTCGGTAGATATGCAATTGCAAGTTGCAGAGTCGGCCTCAACGAACTCGTTGACCGACGAATAAGGCTGAGTGGTATCAGAGACTATCTGTTAATCCATGAGTAGGGCTTGCTCATTCTGTGCCGGCGTGTGGGTAACAAAAAAACTATCCAATTCTGTCCAAGGTATGTAGGAGCAAGCTGTATAGCGTTTAATGTCGATGCGGACGCGAAAACGCGGCCAAACACGCAAAATTACTCGTGTATGTATGTATGGTAGTACGAAGATCAAAGTCCGTTTTGAAAGAACGCAGTAAGAAAGCGAGCGACATGAGCAAGAAAAGACAGAGAGGGAAAGCACACTCAAGACGATGTGCCGTTGATGAATTGGTTGTATAGCGGGCACAGTTGCTTCCAAGCCTCTGGATTCAGAAGCGTGTGAGCTTCGGCGCGCTCGATGAAGGACGCGGGCAGACACGTACCAGGCGTAGGATCCTGTGCCGGGATATCAGGTATGTCCTCCGCGAACACCACGGCAAAGCCACTGAGAGTCGTCAATCTAACGTATGGATGAAAACAATGGCGCAGACGCACGTGGTCAAGTGCCAATCGATGTGGCAGTGGAAGAACCACGGCCCCGGGTTGTCGGTGACGAAGCGGATCGTTACCTCGTCGCCGGCTTGTCCTATGCTCACGACGTCTCGAAGAATGGGGTTGTCGAAATTGTACGTAGAATTTCCGGCGCTGCGTAATACGTAGAAAGCATGCTGAATGCGTGTCGTAAGAATGTGAGTGATGAATGCAGCGGCGTGAGACATACCCCGTGAAGATGGACCGGGTGCTAGTATGTGCGAGACGGTCAGAGTCAGTGAAGCCACAGCATCGGAGGAAAGATGCGACTCACGGGACCCCCTATAGCTCCTCCAGGAATGATGAGGTCAATTACTTTATTCCGAGGAAGGCCATAGTAGCTGCCGTGAGGCAAAAGCTGCTGTGCTGAAGACGCCCCGCTCAAAATCTGGAGGAGCGTGGGGATCGCAGCCGGCTCATAGGCGACGTTGTTGATGAGGAAATGTGCAAGGGTGGCATTCTATGATTGTGAGCGGACATATGAGCGTGTGATATTGCGAGAGGAGTGATGAATGAGACCCACGAAAGTAGGATTGAGGGTGATCGTGACGTCAGCGCCACCCGGTACAGGCTTTCCGGGCTAGAAGAATCAACGCAATATTTGGTCAATGGGATGCTCTAGGAATAAAGGATCCACATACCACTGGGGACTTATAGAGTGGCTGTACCAGGACGCAATTTGATCAAATAGATTCAGAGATACCGGCATAAAAAACGCACGTGGAGGTTAGTTTCGACGAGCGGTAGGCGGAGGGTGCTGGTGGTCGTCGGATCGCTGGCAGGCGCTCCGCGATACCTGAGAATGGCAGAATTGAGGCCGCCGTTGGTGGTCTGGTTGGCAGCATTGGGTTGCGATCGGATCCCTGCAACGATTCAGCAAACGAAGAGCGGTCCGGGATTCGCCGCACTTACAGTAGTTTCCGACGGGCTGATTGGCATTCATCTGTGTGCGCGCTAATCAATACCTGGTGCTTTTTTGGTGGACATGAAGACGGTCGCTTACCACGACAGAGTAGCGCTGTCCTAGAGTCCAATTCTCAGCCCCTTGCTAAAAGAGGAAAAGGCACGTACTTACCTGCGAAGATCTGGAGGTTGTCGACGACGAGAGGCTTCACATTAGTGCCATCCACCTCGATGATTGTGAGCTGGTGGCTGTCGATGGAAAAGTTGAACGACGGGTCGCAGGAGATCTGTACAAGACGGAACCGGTAGCTGAAGTGGACCGCGGGTAAGTAAATTATCGGTTGAACCGACCACGGCGCTTACCGCAGGCCTTTGACAACGTTGACAACAGACAACGGAACGTTCGTAGGTCCGCCAGCATAGCGGCCCTTCCCGTTGATAAGACCAGTCGTGAAAGCACTACCATCGCGATGGCATTAACTCGCTGATCGCGCGTCGAGATGTGGTTTGACCTACGGGATCAAGGGGGCGTTGTGGGACAGGTAGTGATACCTAGTGACACGCGGATATCAGCCGCCGACGCTGGAATAACTCCGAGAATAAGTGACCAACCAGTCGGCAAGTGTGATGACTGTGCTCTCTGAACAAGGAAAACGATGTTGGTAAACAGACGGTCACTGTTGTGAATGACGCACCATCGTCGACGTCGTAAAGTGACTTTTGAGGATCATTTGGGTCATAAACCACGAGAGGGCCCCTCAATCCGTCGCAGTATTGGTTGGAATAGTGACTAAAAGTGGGTCATTAGAATAATGTGCTACCACACGCCATATTGCTTACCTGTGGTACCAGAACGTGCCCTACATGCATGACAAGTCAGATCAAAAAGAGCTGGCGTTGGTAGAAGCTAGGTACGCACCGCCTGATTCCCGACGTTGAAGACATAGAGGAATGAATGCTTAGGAATGATTGGACACTGGTTCACGAAAGCGCCGCCATCTGCGTAATTCGTGGTTTTTTGGAAGAGCCCGTGCCAATGCTAACATTTGGGAACCGCTGATCAACAACAGAATTCAAGAAGGGTGAACATGAGCACGTACGATTGACGTCGGCAAGTCCAAGGAGTCGTCAGTCAGCTGGTCCTCGACGTTGATTTTGATGTTGCCTCCCTGAGCGCACGTACGCTAAATCAGAACCTGAGTCCTCGCGCAGATGCTGCTCATACCTTGTAGGCCTTGACGAGGGGTCCGGGAAAGGTTCCGCCCGCAAGGACGGTGCTAAAGGAATGTCAGCAGCATTCCTAGCGACGTGCACGTTGCTGAAGACGTACGGGCGTTGAAAGCCATCAGGAGCGATGACCTTGTTGACTATTGCCAGGTCGCCGACAGGACCGATGGACGCGAGAGCTCCCCCGCACAAAAACGCTATGAACACGATGAAAGAATGCGACAGCATGATCGCTGCGGAGAATGTCGGAGAAAGGGAAAGGGAAAGGGAGAGGAAATGTGAGATGGAAAAGCACGGAACATGGGCAACCACTCTTTATACCCGCTCACGAGAGCTGGCTAGTGGGGCATCCGAGGACTAGTGACGAGGCGCTTCGCCAAGCCTGCGGCGGAGGGCCCAGCGGCTTGCGCCAAACGTACTCGTAGCCCGTGGAACGGCATCAGTCCGAGTTCCCAAAGAGAAATGCACCTGCCTCTTGCCGCGCCTTGAGAGACAACGGTGGTGGGGACCCGTCAAGCCACATACAACTGATCTCCATGTTGAGAGGCACACCGCCATACCGGACGGGCGGGTTGCGACCCATCGAGAAACAGTAGCAAGCGCTTGCACGGAGCAGGAGTATTCGGATGTCTTGCCATGCCCAGTGTTCGTGCAGAGCAACTCGAATACCCCATCGGAGAGACGCCCCATAGATGGCAATTGACAGGTATCCATGCAGAACATGAGATCCGAAGGGTAGCAAATAACTTTGATGGTGGTTGAACATGATTCATTCGAGATGAGGCGGCGCTGAGAGCTTTGTGCGAAAGGGTGCGGATGGGAACTTCGACTTGTACAATTGCTGACGTATGCATTTCACACGGTGGTCAGCGAACCCGGGGCCGGGACCGTTCCTTCACCGCAACTACATTGAAGTTGCATACGCATGTACGACTGGCGAGCAATGTACGCGGCGTTTTCAGCCATCTGGAGCTGGTTCATGCGCGCGCCGTCACCGCCACTGCCTCCCATACACTATGCTGACTTTGTTTTGACTCAAACGCGTCGCCGATTGCGATCCGGTGATACCTGTCAAAAGCGCTCCTGGCCCGGTACTGCACCATATGACACACCGATATTGAGAGTATCCTGCAGGTCGCAGCTAGACGAGGGTGCGGGGCTGCATACCCGTAGGTGGGTCGCCTATTTCTTGATAGGCCATGCGCTCACTGTGAAGCAGCGCTAGCCCTGCTCCGCTCTCGTCTCCGTAGTGAAGAGAGCCTGGTCCGCTCTGGGACCGCACGAACGCATCCAGCTACCAACATCACGCCATCGACGCCCGCACAATGCACAGTTGGACGCTCAGGTACGTGGCACAGTACAGTAAACGCCTCCGTCTTGTCCTGCCAGCTCGTCCAGGGCACATTCCCCGCATGGTTCCTCTCGTAGCCTGCCGCGAGCCGATCGGCCACGTCTCGCCACAGACAACTTGGTGCCTTGACTGTGATGACGACCATGTACATCTATTGCATGCGCCTACTGTCAGGGACCGTACTACTTAGCAACAGGACTTCCGCAATGACATCCGGTGCTTCCCCTTCTCTTCTCTCGGCGAAGTTCATTATGCCAAAGCCGGCACAACGTCGGAGCGGGACTGCAAGGGCAGCCTCAGAACGAAATGCGATGTCACGGCGTCGATACTATAAGCAGATTTGCCTCATACACCCCGACCTCTTTGAAGACAGACAAGTACCCCAGAATTCTCCTGAGAATTTCCAGGTCAACACCTTGCTGTCTGGGCACCCGACATGCTCGGATGGAAGTCAAACGGCGGGCGCAAGCGACCGTCGACGAGCGTCGATGGTGAGCGTGACTGATGCCTGTCGCACATAGACCTTGAACCTTGTGTGATACATGCACAGATGGAGATGGAAAGTGGGCACACAATCCCGTACGTCGATGAAATTCGATGACGCTCAGCTGGTCCAGAATCCAGACTCATCCTGAGCGCATGGTGCGACAAATGTGCCAACATTCCCGAGTAACAGCCCTACATGTATTGTCCGAGAGCAGAAAACGCCCCGTCATAGCAGGCGCTAGCATACTGACTGCGCCGCGCGCTACACGAGTGTAACATCTCGAATCTTATTGATAGAAATGGAGATAAATTGACTAGTCATGCAGGGTAAGTAAAGCACAAGAGTTGCTCCACGGCGTGATGGTAATGCGCAATGGCCCCGCGATTGTAGTAGCCATAACCTGACGACGGACGTCGGCGTCTCTCAGATGACTAGCCCGGAAAAGGTTCAATGGGGTCATACATCCGCATCCAGTAAGAGATCGAAAGGCGCTAGGCGGCAGGCAGGATGTAGGACAAGTGTGCAGAAGTCTAGATGGCATGCGCAAACCGGGACAAAGCTAGGCACAGAAAGGAACAGCACAAGCTATAGCATAGAGAGCTCGAAGAGCAAATACCGTCGCCGCGAGGTCAGAGAAAGAGAGTAGAAAATAGCAAACGGACAAGTCGCGAGCATGAATTTTTGGCTGGCCAAATGGCATAGCATGGTGAGCGTCAGACCCGGGCACTGAGCACAAAGAGGCCAGCGATAAATGACGCGAGGACAGGCGAGTACCCAGCTCGGGCTTTCATGCTCTCTGATCATGGATAGTGGCGACAAAGTAAGCGTGATCGGACTTCATCGGCCGCGGCCGACATCTTCCGAGACCAACCGCGACGCGGAGCACACTGCGGGCAGCGCGTGGAAGTGATGGAGATGGGGCATCTTCCGCAGCGAGGTATAGTGCGAAATGAGTGTGGAATTTGATGGAGAGCGCCGGAGTGGACGCGCCGGGGAGACAGTGCCGTTCAGCGCTAAATAGTAGGAGGTCCAGCCTCAGTCCAGGCAGAGAAGACGGGCAATAGGGAAGGGTACGCTGGATCCACTTGAAGTGAGGGGCCCGGCGATCCATACAATGGAAGGGAATGCGGCAAATATTGGGTCGAATAGGGTTGGTGTATGTGACGGACGCGGCAGGGGAGAGTCAGAGGACAGCTAAAGTCCCGGAGGTGGATGAGATCGGCGACGGAGGGCAGCTCGACGTCTGGGATGTGCCAGCAGCCCAAAAAGCGAATAGAGTAGAAATATTGAGAAATCTGGTAGAGACGATGCAAACGGGATACGCACTCTTCATGCGAACTGGGACAGATTTCTCGTTCGCTCCAAGTTATTGGGCTGCGCCATACCTCCTTTGCCCCATGGACCACCCGCCAGGACAGCCTGCGCATTTCAGCCGCAGCCGTAGTCGCCGCGACGTACACGACGCCGCGTATTCTGCGAGGATCGGATGCGTTTGGTTCTGATACACTCGTCAGCCAAGAGGGATTGCGCGGATGACGGCGTACGAGGAAGCGAGGAACACAAACGCAAGGATGAAGACGATTGGGAGGGCGAGGGTCGCACGACGCAAGGAAGACGGTGGTCGTGGATACAAACCGCGTTGAACGTTCAGAGAGGCAGTGAGCGCTTGAGCGTCAATCGGGCGCCTCTCACTTTCTCTGTCTTCGACAAACCCGCGGAAATTTATCGTCGTTGACCACAAACAAAGCTCACCGGACGGGACCGCGTGCACGCAAAATGCCATTTTCCTACGTTGTTGGTAGAGACAAGCGAAGCTATGAAATGAATGACCAACTCATGATGCGCACGCAGAGCACATGGAAGAGGACGACGAGACGCCCACTGCCCTCCCCCGCTGGGTAGAACTCGAATACAGCGTCCGTACAGTCTCTCCTGTCCACACGCGCTCCATCTGAGCGCATGCTGGCTTCCTGCAGCACATGCGCACCTTTGCCGGCCCAGATGCCTCCGTCAAATTCACCCACCTCTCCAAAACCGCAAGCGCGTCCCTCGCACGCGGCTTCGAATCCCAGTCTGGCGCCAACGCGGAGGCGTCCAAGTCAAAACTTGCGGGCTTTTCTTGTCATCAAATTGGCGTGCTCGAGGTAATGAAGGAGGACGGGGTGCCGTTAGAGAAGGTCTGTCTACTGGATCCGAAGGCAGACAAGGAGCTGAGCCCGAAGGACGGCGATGGGAGATTTTCTTGGTTTCTCTTCGGGGTAACTCCTTTATCTTCTTTCTGCTCCTCTGCTGAGATTCTGCACTAGGGCATCCTTGGTGTGCCGCCTGCTGGACTATCGCGGGGGCCACGAGCTAACACGGCCGACGCGACTCTCCAGGCGACGATCCCCCGCGCGACAGGACGTCTGAACTGCGCAACCTCGGTTTCCCGACACGACATCTTGGGCCTGTGCAGATGACGACCGACACCGCTCTCGGTGTCACGAAAATCATAGTCCAAGACAAAGGTGCGACATGCCCACAAACCGCGTTTCCCTGCTAACCGATTAATTAACTCTTTGGACGACAGTTCCGTTGTCGGACATACCCTACGTCGTAAGTCTCGCAGCTAACATTGTGCGCTGTACAAGGGGTTGACAGGCATACAGGATCATCCCACGATCCGCTTCAATGCGCGAGAAAGCGTAGAAATGCCATTCCGTAGGTCCCTTGTTCTCGTAGATCTTCCACCGTTGAATCGGAGGGAAAAGGCTACATCGCCGATGACAATAATCAACCCCGCCTCCCGCCCGGCATGAAGGAGCACCTTCACGAAGACTTGAATCAATCATTCCAGTTCTGATCCAAATTTCTAAGTCAAATAATCGAATTGACAATGCGCGAGCATGCCCTATGCGGCTGCTCGCCGGGCCACAGCCTGGCGACACGACGAGCTGATGTACAGTACAAATAAAATCATATGAAAGACGTGACTAGAGACTGGTGTGCGGATTAATTTACAGTACTATGAGTGGAAAATGAACGACGGGAAAGAGATGCAGGTGATGTAGTCGATGAGAAACCGTGCATTATACATACCGAGGCCCGAAGGTGAAACAGACATAGGGAAATGGGCATAGCGCGATTATAGGACAGTGAGGAAAAGAAAACGGTCGTGCGGAATAGACGTGTAAGCATAGCCAGGGGTTATATGGTAGAGAAGATAGTACAACAGCGATACAAACAAGGGATACGTTACAAAATATGTGTGGCACTGTCTTGTGAGATCAACGTGTTGACGTTGAAGGAAAATGCCGAGGTCATGACGACATTGGCGAAGCCAAGCCGCCCTCCTTGTCCTGGAACTGCCCCGGCGTCTCGGCATCCCATGGTGCGAGGACGGTCACGTCGTGAAGATTCTGGTCTGCGCGGGCGTCGCGCAGACGGTCGCGCTGGTTCATGCTCATGCGTGCGCGACAGCGGACGAGGCGCAGCTTCGTGCGCTTGATCCCTGCAGTATACGTAGATACGTCAACCCTGCACACCGAGAGTAAGGGAGTTGTTGACGTACATGTGGAAATAGTATCGCGGTCCTCCTCCATGAACGGGTTGCCCCTTTGCAGGAGGTCGTCCTGTAATGCATACAGGCACCAGAGGCTCTCCTCGTACAGCCTCTCGCACTCGTCAGGGGACTTGTGCTGGTTCAGAAGCTCCTTGCGCGCCGCTGTCCGACTCTGCAATATACCCTCCTGGTCAGAACGTACAACTCGACAGTCCCGGCGAACAGCTCACCAAAGTCAGCGCGCGATTGTACACGAGCTCGTCGACCCACGTCGACGGGCCGGTGTACTGTGCTGGCAGCCACGTCTTCACCAGCGCCGTGCGGTCGTTGCACTTGAGGAAGTGGTCCTTGAACCACATCAGGGCCTCATCGAAGCCCTCTGAGACGACAAAGTCCTCGTCCGGGTGGCGCATCTCCATGTGCTCCTGGTACTTGCGCAGCTCGTCGATGCCCTTTTGCGAAAACGACATCACGAGCATGTAGATTGCGACGCAGGTCACCGCGTTGTACTCGGCCTGCATATCCGCATTGCGCCGCCGCATCGCGAGCTTCTCCGGCTCGCCCTCGCGTGGCGTGAACTTGCTAGGGTCCGGCAGCGGCTCTGTGACCAATCATGAGAAACAAATCAAGGAAATAAAACCACAGGACACGTACTTTGCGGAACCGCCTTGACGTACTCGTACATCTCATCCGCCCACCGCGTGATGACATGCGTCTTCTGCGCGAGCTGCTCCAGCGCAGCCAACAGGTCATCTTCCACCGGATCGCGGCCCCTCCCCTCCTCCTCCTCGCGCTCCCGGCGCGCAGCCATAATCTGCGCACGTCGTGGCGACGACGACAACGGGCTCGACTCGTACGAGTGCGGGCTAACGCCCGTCACGCCGAAGAGCTTCTTCGACGCGAGCGTGAGCGCGCGCGAGAGCGCGTTCGACGCGGAGCGGTGCGGCATCGCGGGGGGCGATATCGACTGCGGGTTCGGATGCGGGGGAAACGTCGCGTTCGGCGAGGCCTGCGGGGACTCGGGCGACGCGAAGTCCGAGCGCTCTTTCTCGAGGCTGAGCGGTGTCAGCGGGACGCGCCTGTCTTGCAGCGGTCGTCGTCGAGCGGCGTTGATTTCTGTGGAGGACGTCAGGAAAGGATGGTTTGCGTCGCGGGAGACGCACCATCAACGGCTCTGTTGAACTCAACCGCGCGGGTATCGCCAACGAGAACGTACTCTCGCCTCAGGAGCCCGTCTTCTTCGGTTTCACCGGGTATGACAGAGCCTTCCGTTGAGAGTGGCCGCAAGACTGGTCGCGGATCGGATGGTGGCTTTCCTGTCAATGACGGTACCCGGACGGGGGTCGGCCTGACGTCCGGCATGGGCGACCGTGGCGAAGCGCTGGAGGCGACGCGACGTGAACACAGGGTGGTAGGAACGCATGCACACGACCACGCTCACCTCGTAGGCACCTCGCTCTGCGACGAGGGGGAGCCCTCGTGCTTCCTGAAATTGAATTTGCTTGGCGGAATCATCGCTTGTGGGTCAAGCACCTCTGGCGGGACCTGTCTCAGATGCTGAGGAATGTCCTGCGGGCCCACGCTATCGCCCACTGCAGGTTGCTCCGGCGCGGGCGGCGCGGGGCGCGGGAACTTCGAGTTCGCCATCGCTGAGCTCTTGAAGAAATCCTCGAAGCTTGCGCGCTCGGCGGGGTTGCGCCGCAGAAGCGCACGGATGAGCTTCTTAATATCCGTGGGCACAATCACGGCGTCGGGCGATGCGGCGGGATCCTCGTCGGGGAACTTGATCCCCTTTGAGTGCTCGATCTTCTTGAGCAAGTCGATGTGATTCATCGCGCGAAATGGCGGCCGTCCGACAGACATCTCGTACAGCACCGCCCCGACAGACCAGAGATCGGCCTTGGCGTCATATTTCTGGTAGCTGAGGATTTCGGGCGCCATGTATAGTCTGTCGAACGGTGAGTCAGGGAGGTGCATGCAAGAGCGACTGGTACGCACGGTGATCCGCAAAGCGTCTCTGCCATCATCGCGTTCGGCAATGATCTTGCAAAGCCGAAGTCGGCCACTTTGAGTATTGGCACGCCGAGGGGATGCCCCCGTCCGAGGTCCTCTTCGGTTGCGGGCTTCAGCAGCAGGTTTTGCGGCTTGATGTCGCGATGAATGAGATTGCGCTGGCGCAAGAATTTGAGTGCCCGAGCTAGATGCCGTTTCAACATAGGATGGTGCTTTAAAATGGGGCAGACGCACCTAGTTGCCTGAGGAAGCTTCTAACGACTATCTCAGCCAGTCCGCCCGTCCGTGGGTGCGGGTAGTATTGCGGGGCGGCCCCGGGCTCAGGGATGTACTCGAGATTGTCGACTCGCCCCCGCTTCTTGATGTAATGAGTGAGATCGCCCCCAGAGCAGTACTCCATGATCAGGTATATGTTGCGTTCCGCACGCTATCGGACGAGGTGAGGCGTCTCCACAACGTTAGGGCGGAAGGCGACGTACTATGATATCAATCAGTCTAGTTATATGTCGATGTGACAAGGACTTGAGGATGTCGATTTCGCTCTGGAGGTTCTCGAACAGCTTAGTTGACAAAGTGCTCCGACTGACGGTCTTGACAGCGACCTCCTGGCGCGTTTCCTACGACGACACCTCAGAACACGGCAGCCTCTTGTAGTAATGACACGCACCTCGTTATAGCCCTTATATACGGTGGCAAAGCTGCCCGCACCCAGGTCTCCCGTGAGGACGTACGGTCTGAGCTCTTGGTCGTCTGGCCGTTGGCCAAACGACGCCCCGCTCGAGGTCTTCTGCGCCGGAGGCGCAATTGAGGGCGGCATGCTGGCGAGTTAATGCTGGTGAAGGGTGTCCTTGCGAGCGTGAAGTGTGAAGGGAAGTCGCAAGGCGAGCTTGTGGGGAGATATCGCGACGTGGTGACGCGCTTCCGAGGAATCTGATGCGATAACGGATTGGATTTGGTGAGTTGTTGGCGAGGGCTGAACAAGTTCAGGATATGTACCTGCGCTCAAACTGCGCAAGTACCTCAGGCTGGCGAGGCGCAGGACTTAGAGACCCGAGGCCCATGGTGGCCTCTGGGGCCTTGGTAAGGAGTGCGGGGGCCTCGTGGCAGCGTGGTAAGCTCCTGCCTTTTGTAGCCAGTACTTTGTATTAGCTTCAAAGTTTGCAATAGCGAGGAATATCGGCCGACCTCAACACGAGAGTCAGCAATATTCCCGGCCGTTTCTCTGTTGGCCACGGCGTAGTCGCTGGCCAGTACTCGAGATGCAGGAGATCGGGCAAGGATCTCCACATCGGGCGTGGGATCTATAGGTTCGGTTCTATCGGCACCTCGGCCCATCGGCCGGTGAGTCACCGTGCCAGTGGCCCTTGCTCAGGAGCATCTGGTCGAGGCTAGAACGCATGTGCATGTCATCTGCACTACAGGCCTAGTCGCAACTGAGACCAATGTCGCGCGGTGTTTGATTCACGGTCGCAGGTTGAGGGGCCAAAGCGCCTGCGACGAAGTCTCCACTATTGTCTGGCATTAAGGCGATCCTGCAGGAGATCGATTGTTCGCTAATACTATACATCGTGATTGGTACTACGGTCCCAACAATACACACTGCCCTGACGGGCGAAGATACAACAACACACCTGTGCCCCTTGTTGTTCAGCATTCCGGCCTTATAAGTCGTCACAGCCCAGAGAGCGGCGTACCTTTCAATTTTCCTTCAAACCTCTCAGAATGTCAGCTCCTCAGAGACCAGAAACCCACAATTATGACCAACCCCTTCCTCGCGGAACTGCCTCCAAAATTCCACTCCTTGGGACGTATGCTGTCTTCACGCTCAACCCCACAGCAACTGTTGAGGCTCTGCGAGACCCTATCGCGACGGAGCAGGCTCTCTCGTTGCGTACGAGACGATATGTCGGCGTGCTCACCCATGTGAGAGTACTCTTTGTCCTGTCGGATAAGCTAAAATCTCTTACATCTCGAGCAGATCGACACTATCGGGACCAAATACCCCTGCGACCTCGCCTTGTTGAGCCAAGGCCTTCCAAAATCCTCGCCAGCGGATGGCATAGAAGAGGAAATGTGTATACCCATCCATCCCGCAACGCACCCTGGGGGTCGCAGAGCAGTGTCGCCGAAGCCGCCACTCCCGTGGGATAACCTATACCACCATACGGCAGTGTCCTTCGATATCCGCGTCGCCACGCATCCAGAGGGGCCGATAGACGACAGCAAGTCCCCTATGCTCAGCATTAACGATATAGTGCATATCGACATGACGTCTGGCGATGATGGATGCCGAAGGTATGAACTCGTAGGAGAGCCAGAGGACGCATCCGGACAGCTCTCGGAAGATTGCGATGGAGAAGTCTGGCCGGAGCCTGATGACGGCCGCTGGACAATCTCACTGTACTCGGAATGCTCTGGAGATGGCTCGGACGCTGGTCGGCGGGAGACCTTGCCACTTTGGTTGGAAGACCCCAGGGTGCACTTCACACCCATCGTTGACTTTGACCTCGACTTGTCTACGGTGACTGAGTTCGCGAGCGCCGAAGGCTTCAGCAAGGAGATCGAAGAGCTTGAGCGGTGCGCGGTTTTAGCGCAGTCCCTGTTTGAGTTGCTCACAATGCGAGACAGGATTTGGAGAGACGCGCAAAAACGCAATGAGGAGTTCCGCGAAGCGAAGCGTATGCAGGTCATGCAACAGATGGAGCTAGCGCAGGAGCAGAAAGAGAGAGACGGAAAGAGGGAGTTCGAGTCTTCGCCGACAACGCTGCAGAAGAGATGTCAGTAAATCTCTGGCTTCGAGGTGATAACCAGGCGCTGACGTACCTGTAACACAAGGTACCCGCCTTATTTTGCGCGTGACGAAAATCCCGCGTTGCGCCGGTAGGATGTTGAAGAACAGCGCCAAACAAATGTGGATGAAGGCCGGGCATCCGCGTAAGGCTGAGGCAGAAGACGAAGTGGCATCAGCGAACCGCATTCTCCCAGCGAACGTTGACCCTGAAAAGGGTAAGTTTCCGTTCGCAATGACCAGCTCGTTCACTCACGAAGTGACAGCAAAGCAACATAGAGTTCTCGACTTGCTGACTTCTTGCGTGCGATGGAGGCAGCCTGATGAGCCGATTGTCGTATCGGATAAACCATAGGGACTCACCGCCATTATGATCTATATTATATACACTGTTGAGTGCAAGAGCAATATAATAGATGCGAAACTACGTCCTCAGCTGCTACACATCGATCGGGCAGCCCGCTCTCCTGCTCAACAGCCTTCTTCGGCAAATCCACATACTCCTTGTTGGGTGTGCCGTATGACAGAAAGCAGTGGGCCCCATTCTACCTGGCGCGAGCGGTGAAGGATAGCGCGGAGTGAGCGAGGAGTAGTGTTGCCGCGAGATGAGACAATCGCGCGATGAGACCATCGCGCGACGGACATATTACGTACAAAGCCGTCGCGCGACCGTCGCGCGATGATCTCACGTTTCTCTCCCTCTTCGACAACCACCATCATGACCGTGTCCCGCCTCGTATTGACGCGTCGCGTCGCGCCGCTACTCCACATGCAATACTCAGTCCTGCTAGCCCTCTTCTTTCATGCATGTAATCCTCACTGCAGGCATCCGACTCTCGCCTGCCGACGCTCTAAAATAGCTTGGTGCCTAATATAATACCCTTTTTCTGTTGAATTCAGGTCCACTGAGATTGTTGAGAGGGCGGGTCATCCTGTATTGGGATGTGAGTGGTGTTTATATTCCAGGCTCCCTCTTAGAGGGCTTCTCACCTCCCCCGCTCTCCAACCATCCTCGACATGCCTGCGCCGCTCACATGCGGCAACTGCGGCTCTCAGTTGGAGCAGTGTACATGTCAGGCTCATTGGTTGGGTCAGCCGGCAGGTCCTGGAGGCCTGGGACACACTCTCTCAACGCCATGGCATCGTCACTTGCCTGGCCTCTCAGGTGACGCGTCGCAGTCCACCTTCCACTCGACCGAGCCACCAGGATGGACACCGGCTCCAGCTCCGAGTAAGCCTCCAGCTTCTTTTGGCCAGAGCGCATTTCTAATAGCTCTCTTTTCTAGATGGGTTACTACAGGAGGCCAATATTCGTTCGACATTTGACACTATGTGGAACCTTGCGGCAGCCACCGCCGCTGCGCAGCGCTCCGGACCTCCTGCCAACCATTCAGCAACACCGAGTGCTCCCATCCCCCGTCGCAGCCCCGCACTCCGCTCTCACCCTCTCGTGCACGACAAGCTCTGGTGCCGCAGCAGCGCACTGCCACTACGAGCGCCGCCCCGAAACGGCGACGCAATGCCGACAAACCTGATTCGTCCAAGAAGCGTCAGAGGATGGAATCACAGAACGCACCGCCTATTCCAGGAGTGGGGCCGTCTCCTGCCTATGCTCCATCGGGAATCTCTCCTGGCAGCGGGCGCAGTACATCTACGTCATCCGCGCACCCGTCACTTGTCAACCCCTCAAATGATGCGCCGCACGAGGACAAGACTGCAGCGCAGGATGTTTGGTACAATGTGCGGCCATTAGATGTGGATGATGAGCCAATTGGCGGCTGGGATGAAGCGAGTGCTCGACTGTCAAAGAAGCCGAAGGCGGCGCGCGTTGGATGTCGCTTCGGGAATTGCAAGTGCGCCCAATATCCTGCCTTCTATTGTTTACCTCAGCTGATAACCTCCCGCAAGGTTGACGTGGAAATGTGAGGGCGGTGTCGCGTACCACATCAGGAAGCACTTCACGACGTACCATTACCCAGAGTACAAGGAAGTCACCATTAAGCATAAGTTTAAATACTGGGATAGGCTCCTGAACGACGACACATCAACCGGCCGACCAGACGATGCGCGGGCGCGTCCGACTGCGTACCAGAACAGGGTATATGAGCAGGCGGGATTCTTTGATCGCTTGGTTCGGTGGATGGTGGTTGATGACCAGGTAAGTAAATTTGTGAGGCCCCGCTTTCCGACGACACTGAAATGAAAATAACTATCTGCAGGCTATGAACGTAGTCGACTGCGAAGAGTTTCGTGATATGCTGTTGTATCTGGGAGCCGATTCTATCACCGATTATGATATTCCGCATCGTACCAAAGTGACGGAGCTTATATTCGAGAGATTCCGCGAGGAGTACAAGAAGATGGTACTGGAAATGCAAGTACGTGCTTGGATAATTGATAACTTCTAAGAACGCCGCTGATGTACTTCTGGATGTCCAGAATTCGCCAGGGCGCATTTCATTCACCACGGATGTCTGGACTGACCCATGGATGTCGCCGTACATGGCAGTCACCGCGCACTACATGGCACGGCAATCCGATGGAACACTAGTTCTTCGATCCCAGCTAATTGCATTTCGGCATCTACCTGGTAGTCACACGGGCGTAAACTTAGCAAGGGCATTCTTGGACGTGATAATTCCGCTCGGAATCAAGCATAAGGTCAGCTGTCCGTTACAGTCGTCGATTTCAAAAGCTAATGTCATGGTTCTTTCTTAGATTGGAATGATCACTACCGACAACGCGTCAAATAACGACACGATGTTGGCCGAGATCGAGCGCATCCTGTGGCATGATTTTAAAATTGTATTCAGTGCTGAGGACAATCATATCCGGTACACGCTATTCTCTTATGATAGTCCATAGCCAAAGCTCATTTCCGAATCTGCAGGTGCTTCCCGCATGTCATCAATATCGGAGTTCAGACATCAATGAAATGCCTATCGACTTCTGCGCCGAATCCCGCACCCATGTCTGATCGAGCTGAAGATCAGAACCGTTCTGTCACACCAATTGATTGGACCTCTGTTGCGGGTGGCGACTATGGCCTCGCACTTTCAAAAGACCCTGTAGGGAAGTGCAGGGCTGCCGTTGCTGCTTGTCGTGATTCATCGCTGCGTCGAGAGGCATTCCGGGAGACAGTCGAGGCAGGGAATGACGCAAAAAACTGGCCCGAGCAATGGGGTGTACATTTACGAGTCCTCCAGCTTCTGCGTGACGTTGACACGCGCTGGTCTTCTACATACCTGATGGTCGATCGTGCGTGGGAGCTAGCCCCGGTATGTTGCTAATTTGTAGTGGTGTCTCCGGACTCATTTGATTACAGGCCATCGACCGCATGATGGAGTCCCAGGATGCTCTTCTGAGTCGCCGAATGGACGAAATGGACTGGAAGGTCCTCAAGGACATCCGCGAGTTTCTGTCCATCCCGCACTCCGTCCAGCAAGAACTGTCCTTCGAGCAGACCCCAACACTCCCTCATGTTATCCCTGCCTACGAGCTTCTCCTCACCATGCTGGAAGACTGTCGAGCTGCACTCCCACGAATCAGTGCCGCCATCGACGAGTGTATTCGGAAAATTCGGCAATACATGAATATTGAGCGTCGGAAGCCAATCTATGCTCTGTCAATTGGTATGGCTTTGAACTCGTCAATCTAGTGCATATCTTATGCGCATTTTCAGTTCTCCATCCCGGAAACAAGCTGCAGTGGATGCAGGACAACTGGGCAGCGGAGGAAGTCAACTCTGCGAAAGAGCAGATCATCAAAGCTGTATGTCGCTCACTCTCACGATGTTCGGGCATGTCTGATCATGTCGTTGTGACAGATGGTTAGCCACCGCATTGGCATGCGCTTACGAGCGGCGATGGGCAAGAATGTCACCACTCCCGCTGCTCCACCCCCTTTACCAACCCCGACATCGTCGTCATCCGCTGCCCAACGACTTTCCCATGGAAAGGCCAGCATGCGGCAACGTGCAGAGGCACTGCGTCGGTCAGTATCTATGTCTGGCGAAGATGGCGGTCCCTCTAGCACAAAATCCGTGGAAGACCCGGTCACCAACGCACATCATGAAGCTCGAGCCTTTGAGCAAGATAGACAGGCAGCTGATGCAGAGCTGAGGGATTGGGAGCATGCCGGTGTGCTCTCCGCCTCCCAGATTGAGTCCGACGACTTTGATCTCGTCAGATTCTGGCAGGTATGTTGAATCTTTTGCTTCGGAGATCCGGATGCCGGTGTTCAATATGCATAAAGGTCAACTCCTATCGCTTCCCCACACTCTACCTCCTCGCCCTGGACACTCTGCCTGTGCAGGCCTCAGCTGTCCCCTGTGAACGTGTGTTTTCATCAAGCAAGGAGACTTGTGCTCTCCGTCGCAACCGGCTTTCGCCGGTGGTGATGGAGCGGCTGCAGATTCTCAAATACATTTTTAAGCAAGCTCGACTGAACTCAGCGCCGGACTGGTTGACGACATTCACAGATCTCGAGGTGGCAAATGCTGTAGCAGATGGAGAGCATGCAAATATGCCGGAGCTTCTTCCACTTGACTTCTCTGCCGGAACATCCTTGTCGGCTCCTATTGACACTTCCGCTCTCAACTACGATATTGACGATGATGATTTCTTTACCATCCCAGATTATTAATTCATCACTAGTACTCTACTTCTTCGTAGCTACTGTACCAGTTGCCGAGCTCCTGCCATAATAGATAGCTTTATAATCATGAGAATTGCAAATGTCTCGTCGCAAGTACGGTGAGACGGTCGCGCGACGAGCGCCAAGACCATCGCACATCTCATCGCATCTCATCTCGCGGCAACACTAGCGAGGAGGAGCGAGGGCGCCGGCAGCGACTCGAGAGCAACGGACTTTGTCGGCGGCCGAAATCGCCGCGGCTTCAATTTCTACGCACCACTGGTGTCCTGTCGCATCATCCTGCTGCTTTTTCAACTTGTTTAATGCTCTGCCTCGTCCTTCGCTAGCCGGCATTACTGAACCTTTGGGAGGGGCGTCACTAACGCACAACAACAGACAACGACCGTATACACGTCGGATGTGCTAGGACGGTTTGCGGAGTTCACTGTCCTGTTTCCGACATGGCATGAGTGGACTAAGGGGAACATGGTCTGCGTTATGAGGTGGATGAGCTGGGAAAATGGTTGTAGGTGCGCCGCGCATGGCTGTTTGGCTTTCGTCTCATTTGTAAACTCACGATTTGCATCTCCAAGTGCGAACGCCATCGAGTCTTCCTGCAAGAGTTGTCCATGTGCCTCATTAGACGCATCCTTAATCTCCACAGGTACGTGCCTATGTGCGCAGCAGCGGCTCAACGGCGTAACGGTTCTCCTCAGCCGTGGTCATCGTCAACAGCGGGCCGACGGGACATGCTTGGTCACTGGCGGTTGCTTCTGCGCACTGTCATCTACGCTAGTGCGCCACGTTTCTGCTTTGTGGACAACACACAGGTCGGCATGCGCAGGTCTGCTGCCACGGGAGGTCAGACTGGCCAGCGTCGCGTGCTTCATTCTACTGTCGGATGAATACCACGAAGAGCATCATTTGACCCATCTGGCATTCCCGCGAGCGCTGGCGTCGAAAGCTGTCATCGCCGTCAACCGGGCTCCGGTATGTGGTACGCCTATTCGCTACAGCTTCGATGTTATTGACTTGCACATGGTGTCAGTAGTACGAATGCGTCAACGATAATACATTTGCCACTTTCGCGGTGGTGGTTGCGGATCTGCTGATTCAACTTCGACTGCTCTATCAATTGCTTCTCGAAGCTGACGCCCGAGCACATGGTAGGTGCGGTAGTGAAATCCTCACAGCGCACATAAACTGAAATAAATAATTGGTATAGACGGCTGGGCGTCACTGCACATAATCTCAGTGGACGAACGCGAATGCTCGTGGCATGTCTCTATGAGCGAATACTCATGCGGGACATGATGCTCTGATGAATACGATGAGCATCACGGTGTTACACGTCGAGGTAGCTGATCATACTTACATTGATTGTAGACACGGAAGCTTTCCCGCTCAATTTTGGGCGAAATGGTGCGCTCTGACGAGCATAACTTAATGTAAGACGCGTTGACACTTTTCAAATATGTCGCCCTACCTCTTGTTTGCGCGCGAAACTAGGTGACGTCGGAGACCCTGATTGGAGATTCGTTCAGCATGGACCTCATTCAAGATATAGTCGCACATACCTGGCGTGGGCCCCCAACTGATCGATCGACAGGAGGGTCGCCTCCGCACAGAGCGCTGCATAGTGGAAGGTGGTCGACGGTTCCTGCAAGAATTGACAGGTGTGTAAGTTTGACTGACGCTCCTAAATCTACAAGATGACGCACAATCCGCTGTTGGGCACCCTTGCATACGGCGGACGCGGACCGGTTTCGCACCAAGCCTCTCATCCAGATCAGCATTCGCAAGACGAGTCTATCGGGATATGAATTCACCGTGTACTCTGCGAGCAGTTTCTGCCTCGTATCAGGATTGGACATTTGTTGCGCCCACGACATGGCCTTGTCAACCGCAGCAAGTTCTAAGGCTTCCAAGGAATCCTGCTCCACGCGTTTTCGCTCATGCATCATACATCTTCGTTCGACCCGAGTTCTATAGGACCTAGCGATGACCCAGCCTTGCCGATGGTTGTCCACCTCTGTGTGCATCATGGTTTCCCCGGGATACGCTTGTGCATTTGGACTGACGGGAACGATGAAATGCTGAAACACATTGGGAAGTGTGCCCCGCCTTGCGTTATTGAAGGTAGCCATCTGAAAAATGTGGAACTGTCCGTTCTTGTGGGCCGCGCTGACGACGCAGGGACGTTCTTTGCCGGCCTTCCTCGAAAAGAGCGATCCTGCGCCGTCCATGTAGCTGTCGGCAATGCTCCGCGCGTTGATTGTCCTGATGGTACTCATTTGCGTCTTGTTCGTCTTGAACGTCAGTTGAGATGACTTGGGGCTGTTCATCAGTTCAAGGGCGAGCCGTGCAGGAGTATGCACGGATTCTTGGTTCCAGAAGATGTGCCCAGGATCGAGCGTATCACGGGGAACGTTGTTGTAAGAATACATGTGAGGCAAAGTGATGGAGAAAGATGAAGGCGAGAGCTCGAGGTGTCGAATGTGAACATCCCCAGTCGTTCTGTCTATCTTTTAAATCTTGCAATTCTAGTTCTAGAGCTGTTTTCGCACCACTACCAAGAAGAACAATGCCTTTCTATCGAGAGGTAATTGTCTCAATGTGTACAAGCACGTTTTTGGGCCATCTACTGCCTACTCAAGGGTACTTATAACAGCAAGTCAAGAAGGAAACAACACCGGGTGACGCGGTAGCATGTTACTGCGTAATCTGTGTTCGATCGAGCACAGGCCGCCAGTACGTATACTTACAAAAACAAGGTGGGACAAGCTGAAGGCGCTGAATGCAGTACTGCTTTATCCGGAGTTTCGCACATTCTATTATATGCAATTATGTTGTAGTACAACGACGTTGTCCATGAAATCAATCTCCGATCGCATACTAAGCAGGCATGACCGTGATCAAACGAGCGTCACTGCAATTGTCCGCATCGGCTATGGAGAACAAGGAGAACAACAACGGATGTTGTTTTGCGGTAATCTGGGGCACTATAAGTCATCGCCTCTCCGAGGGCGTAAACTCTTCAACTTCCCCTCCAACCTCTCAGATATGGCAGCTCTTTGTAACGCAGATAGCTGCAGCAGAAACGATACTCTTCCTCGCGGAGTCGCCTCTGAAGTTCCTACTCGCGGGACATATGTCGTCTTCACATTGAACCCCACAGCAACTGTGGAGGCTCTGAGAGACCCTATCGCGATGCAGCAGGCGCAGAAGTTATCGACGAAACAATATGTTGGAATGCTCTCAGATGTGAGTACGGCTTTTTCCCATTGGAAAGTGTCTTAAATTAATGAAAACTTGAATAGAGCGAGACCAAGGGGTTCTCGCCTCGCAAGTACTACTCCGGTTTGCTCGCTGTGGTCAGCCAAGGCCCGCCGACATCATCACCAAAGGAAGGCGTGGAAGAGGATATGTGCATACCGATCGACCCTGCAACACATCCTGGAGGCCGTAGAGCCGTGTCGCCGAAGCCGCCCCTTCCATGGGATAACCTATACCACCATACGGCGGTATCCTTCGACGTCCGCGTCGCCACGCATCCAGAGGGGCCGATAGATGACAGTAATTCCCCGATGTTGAACGCTAAGGATCTCGTGTTCATCAAGATGACTTCGGCCAAAGATGAATGTCGAAGTAATCGACTCGTAGGGGAGCCAGAGGAGGACACTGGCGGACAGCTCTCCGGAGACTCCGACGGCGAAACGGATCTAGCGCAGTCTGAGAGCGACGGCGGGTCACTCCCGGCGTACTCAATATGCTCAGGAGACGGTTCAGACGCTGGTCGGCAGCTAGATGAGGTGATGGACGAGTTCTTTTCACAGGGCCTTGCGGGCAGGGAAGACCCCAGGGTGGACTTCACCCCCATTGTCGACTTTGATCTCGACCTGTCTACGGTGGTCGAGTTCGCAAGCGCCGAAGGGCTAAGCAAAGAGATCGAAGAGCTTGAGCGGTGCGCAAGCAGTCCCGCAGTCCCGTTCCGGTTGCTCACATTGGGTCGCGCAGGATCTGGAAAGAGGCACAAGAGCGCGAACGAGAGTATCGTGAAGCCAAGCTAAAGCAGGTCAAGCAACAGATGAAGCAAGCGCGGCAGCAGAGGCGCAGAGGAGGGGATGAGAAAAGGGAACGCGAGTCTTCGCCGACAACGCTGAACGACAGCTGTAAGTAACTCTCTGCGTTCGATGCGACAAACGCTGATGTACCTGCAACACAAGGTATGCGCCGTATTGCGCGTGTTCCAAAAGTACTGCAGGGCGTTGGCAAGCGACTTAGGAGTGCTGCGAAAGAGGTGTTGGTGAAGGCTAGGCATCCGGTGTCAATTCGGCGATCGCCAAAAGCCAAGATAGAGCGCGAGGCCGGGGCGATCCCCGCAAAAGCCAAGTCTTCAATGGGTATGTTTCCGCTGGGTGATGCCGCCTCGGTCGCTGAGCCCTCGTATGTCACAGGCATACGCAAGGCATCAGATCGTATTCTTGACGCGCTGACTTCTTGCGTACGATGGAGGCAACTTGATGAGTCGGACGTTGTATTGGAGAAATCGTAGAGGCATCCTGCAATGTATTCATGTCGACCATGTGAGAGCCAAGTGAGAAGCGAGCTGCTAAGCGGTCAGCGCATAACAGTCTCGGCGAGCATGAAGAGCCGCGTACGCTGTTTTCAACGTAACGACACCTATAGAGGCAGAGTCACTGCGACATGACCTCCGTCTCACTCCAAGTCATCTACAGTCGGACGATGCGCATGCCAAAAAATTGATGGTATGTGACAATGGGGAGGGCTGCCAGAGGTAGGTGGATCATCATCGAGTGCGTGCCGAAGGAGTCGAAGCTTGGCAGGGTCCAGTTGGTAACGCGGCACGTTCAATTGTCGCTTGATTGTCGCTCTCTGAATCCGCAAGCTGCCTGGTCTGATACGCACAATAGTGGCTGTGGCAAGGCGCTGTGAGCACGATCGCCTCTGTGATATCGCGCGGAAACGAATGAGCAAGGCATAATATCAAGTCAAGGGCTGTCAAGACGTTCACTGAGACAAGATCGGTATGGTGGCGAATAAAGTTCCCACGATGGTCTATTGTCCGGCAAGTAAGTTGCCGGCAAGCACAGATAGTAATTGTTCGATACATGATATTTTGTACAACGGAATTTAACAACAGACCTATGCTCCTTGTTGTTCAGCATCCCGGCCTTATAAAGTGTCATAGCTCCGAGCGAGTTTACACTCTCCGTTTTCTTCCCCCTCTCAAAGATGCCAGATCTTTGGAACCCAAGCACCTACGACAGAAACGACACTCTTCCTCGCGGAATTGCCTCCGAAGTTCCAAATTGTGGGACATATGTCGTCTTCACCCTCAATTCCGCAGAAACTGTGGAGGCTCTCAGAGATCCTATTGCGACGGAGCAGGCGATGTCATTAGCTACCAGACGATACATAGGAATACTCCTGCAGGTGAGTCTATTCTGAATGACTGAACGAATAGCTGGGCTCAAACATTGGAGTTGTTAGAGCGATATAAAGGGTTTCTCGACGCGCAGATTTTACTCCGGTGAGCTCGCGTTGGTGAGCCAAGGCCTGCCAAAATCGTCACCGGCGGAGGGCATAGAAGAGGGCATGTGCATACCAATCGACTCGGCGACACATCCTGCGGGCCGCGCGGGCGTAGCTCCTACGCCGCCACTACCTTGGGATAACCTGTACCACCATACAGCGGTATCCTTTGATGTGCGTGTTGCCACCCATCCCGAGGGGCCGATAGACGACAGCAAATCCCCGATGCTCTGCCTTAAAGACCTCACGTTTATTGCCATGACATCTGCCGATGATACATACCGGAGCATGGAACTAGCTGGAGTGCTCGAGGAGGAAGTTTCCGGACAGCTTTCAGAAGATTCCGATGAAGGGTTAGATCCAGCGAACTCATTTGGCGAAGGCGCATCAGTCCCAGCGTACTCGATTCGCTCTGGCCAAGACTCAGAAGCTGGTCGGGATATGGATGCTGTCATGTCCGAGTTCTTGTCACAAGGCCTCACGAGCAGGGCAGACCCCAGAGTAGAGTTCAGGCCCGTCGTTGAATTTGACCTCGACTTGTCTACGGTGACCGAGTTCACGAGCGCCGACGGCCTCAGCAAGGAGATAGCCGAGCTTGAGCGGTACACAGTCTCAGCACAGTCCTATTCGAGTTGCTCACAATGCCCTGCGCAGGATCTGGAATGAGTCACAAGAGCGAGAACGGGAGTATCGCGAAGCTAAGCTAATGCAGATCAAGCAACACATGGAGGAGGCGCCGCAGGAGAAGACGGAATCAGAGCCTTCACAAAGAAGGCTGCAAGGGACATGTAAGGGAATCTACTAATGACTTCGAGGTGACGGCCAGGCGCTGACGTACTTGCAACACAAGGTATGCGCTGTGTCACGCGCATTCCGACAGTACTGCAGAGCGCCGTTCAGCAACTCAGAAATGCCGCGAAAGAGGTGCTGGTGAAGGCTAGCCATCTAACGTCAATTCGGAGGTCGCCAAGAACCAAGATAGAGGGCGAGGCGGCGGCGATCGCTGCGAAAGTCAAGTCCGATGAGTACGTTGCAGCTGGGTAATGCCGCTTCGATCGCTGAACCTTCGTCCTTCGCAGCCAAACGCAGGACGTCAAAGCGCATTCTTGACGCGCTGAACTCTTGCGTATGACGACTAAGAGTCGGTTGGAGAAGTCGTAGAGGCATCTTGCAATTTATCTATGTCGGCCATGTGGTCGGAGCCAAGTGATAAATGAGGTGCAAGAGTGGTTAGCGGATACACAGCCAGGGCTTCAATTCGAATGATGCCGATGAGGGATTTAGCTGGGAGCCTGTAGTAATAGCATCAGCGTGACGCAGAGTGATCTCAGCTTGAAGCGGAAGGAGACCGCATTGGCACAGCGTCGGCATGAAAAGCCGCGTCAGAGCGGATTTCAGGAATTTCGGCAGCAAGCCGAGAGTACGCTTCCCCTTGACGCGGAAACGCGTACTGCTGAGGCCATGCTCGCCGCGGCGCCGCTTTCTTGCATCTTCCCGTGCGGTCTCGCGGCCTGACCTGAACCACATCGCAATGCTTCCCCATTCCTTCCGTTCGCAATCTTGACCATCTCTTTTCAACATTTCGGAGGATTCCGCAAGCTTAACTCTCTTCCTGTAGCGCGCCCAGTTCCGACGTGGGTGCAGGCAGACCAAGCGCCACGTCACGCACTGTCTGTCAAATAGATGTGCGCTCTCTCGCATTGCTGCGCCCCTCCGGCGTTGTACGGCACTACACCAGGTGCCTCTTCGCTGCGGGGCTGCAGAAGCGATGTTTTTTTCTCTTTTAGCTGACACTTTGCGGGCAGATCGCTGGGACTCGGCCTCCGACATTCAAACATGCGGGCACAAAGAACTGGTACGTGCGTTGTCTTTCATAGTCTCGTCTACATGTTGTTTGCACTGTGTGCAACTGTCACGGCGACATCTGGCTTGTCGATATATGACAAGGCCAGGTTGCTCCGACAAAGAATTTCGTCCGGCCCTGTACAGCATCCATTGTCTGTGGCCGACGCTATCGCAACCACTCGCTTGCATATCTGCACCTTCATCCCATGGTGTCAGTGTATGTATAGCCTGTGTTCATTCCTTTTCGTCTTGAAGCAGTACACACATGTGCCGTAGCTCTCGAGTCTCCTTTCATTTTGCCCAGGGCCGACACCGGCTCCTAGAATCGTGCCAGATTCTATATGACCGCGTCCATGGTCCTCGCTAACGCTTCCCGCAGTTGCTTCAAGACCACACCCATGAATACAGTCCGGCCGCCGTTCAAGCCGCCGCCAGCTCAGACGCGCTACGCGACGGACCTGCAAGCCGCGATCGACACGGGCACGTCGCCCGCGATGCGCGCCAAGGCGTCCTTCGTCCCGCCCCCGGAGTACACGCCCTCACCCACCGCATCCGACTTCTCCGGGCACCTCCCACCGTCGCCGCACGGCACCCCCGCGCAGCTGCAGCCCGGCCCCTCCTCGCGGGACCGCAGCCGCAGCCGCGAGCGCGAGCGCGTGCGCACCCCGTCGCTCGTGTCCGCATCGAGCCCCGCGATCGAGCTCATCCGCGAGACGCTCTACGCCGCGCTCGGCGACGTCCTCGCGCAGACGCCGTCCCTCCGCCCGCTGCTCGCGCGCGACCCGGCGCGCCCGTGCTTCGGCGCCGTCGCACTCGCCATCCTCCAGGTTGCACGCACTGTGATCATGCCCGACGGCAGCGTGCGCGGCGTGCTCGGCGAGAACCTCACGCTCGGGCAGTGCCCGCCGGAGCTGCGCCCCCCGCAGTTGCTACGCAGTCCGGTCGCTGTTACAGACTTCCGGTTCATCCTGGCGCCAGCTCAGATGCTTTATGAGGCTCATGGGGCTGTAGTGCGGGTACGAGGGTGGTAGATGCGGGCACTAGCAGGCGTACATGCAATGTATCTACATACCTAATAGCAATTGAAGCCCAGGATCATATAAATGGACGGTCTATACCAGCTTCGTGAACCAATCAAAGGCCGCCTGGCCCGCCCTGACCAGGGCATCATGCACATTGAGCCGAGGAGCCTGCTTCAGCTTTACGCTGAAAAGTTTCCGCGTCAAGCCGATGTGGCGAAATTTCGGCCCCAATCAGAGACGCCACTTATGCATTCATGCGGATTTCAATCAGCGTGTTGCCAGGCATGGATAAAGCCGGCTTTTAGCTGATGGATGCCCTGGCTGTGTAAGATTTCAAGCGAATATGAAGTGCCACGTGCCATGAACTCAACACGACGACGCCCGACATGGAGGCACTGCGACAGCCGCCGCACCCGTCCTCAACTCCTCACCTCCGTCCGTCTCACTCTACGTCAAGTCAAATCTGAGGATCTGCATTTGGATGAATTGATAGTGCACGAGCATTAATATTTGCGCGAGGGCCGCCAGAGACAGCAGAATTATTATCGAGTGGGATCCAGTTGGCAACGGCGGCTCGAGGCAGAGGAGTGATTTTGTCGCTGTCTGATGAGTCGCCAAGCTGCGTGGTCAAATTTGCACAGTAGCCCTGCGGCAAGGCGCTGCAATTCAAACACAATCGCCACAGATGTCGAGGAGCACCGCGTGTGTTGAATCATGAAGCGGTTGAACGCGACCGGCGGTATGTCGGCGAAGAAGTTCCCACGAAGTTTATTGTCCTGCCAATTGTTCGCAAATATCACATGATGTTTCGTGCAACGGGATTCAACAACACATCTATGCTCCTTGTTCAGCATATCGGCGTGTTAAATTGCCATGGCCCCAAGTGCATTTACAAATCCCCTCTCATCCTCTCAGAGATGCCAGCCCTGTGGAACCCAGATACCTACGACGACAACGATACTCTTCCTCGAGGATTTGCTTCCGAAGTTCCGATGTGCGGGACATATGCCGTCTTCACACTGAATCCAACAGCAACTGTGGAGGCTCTCAGAGACCCTATAGCGACGGAGCAAGCACATAAATTACCCGCGAGACGATATGTCGGAGTGCTTGTCACCGTGAGTACGCTTTGCCCTGTTGTGATGTCTCACTTTGAAATAATGGATTCCCCTCATAGGCCGACACTAAGGGGTTCACGGCTCGCAAATATTACTCTGGGCAGCTCGCTGTGGTGAGCGAAGGCCTGCCAAAAATGTCACCAGAGGAAGGCATAGAAGAGGACATGTTCATACCAGTCGCCCCGGCGACACATCCTACGGGCCGGGAAGGCGTATCTCCAAAGCCGCCACTCCCATGGGAGAACCTGTACCACCATACGGCGGTAACATTCGATGTTCACGTCGCCACGCACCCTGAGGGGTCGATAGACGACAGCAAGTCCCCGATGCTCAGCCTTAACGATGTGGTGCATGTCAAGATGACGTCCGCCGACGATAAATATCGGAGTTATGAACTCGTAGGAGAGCCCGACGCAGAAGAGGACGCTTCCGAACAGCTCTCCGAATATTCCGACGGAGACACAGATCTAGCGCAGCCAGAGAGCGAAGGCCGGTCACTCCCAGCCTACTCAATATGTTCAGGAAATGGCTCGGACGCTGGTCGGCAGCTGGATGAGGTGATGGACGACTTTTTTTCGCAAGGCCTCGCAGGCAGGGACGACCCGAGGGTGTACTTCACGCCTGTCGTCGACTTTGACCTCGACTTGTCGACGGTGACAGAGTTCGCGAGCGCCGAAGGCCTCAGCAAGGAGATAACAGAGCTCAAGCGGTACGCAACCTCAGCGCAGCAGTCCCGCTCGAGTGGCTGACAGTGCGCCGCCGCTCAGGATCTGGGAAGAGGCACAAGAGCGTGAACGGGACTATCATGAAGCAAAGCTAATGCAGGTCAGGCAACAGATGAAGCAAGCGCAGCAGCAGAGGCACAGAGGAGGGAATGAGAGAAGGGAATGCGAGCCTTCGCCGACAACGCTGAAGGACAGCTGTGAGTAATTCTCTGCCTTCGAGGCCACATACGCTGACGTACCTGCAACACAAGGTATACGCTGTATTGCGCGGGTTCCGAGAGTACTGCAGAGCGTTGGTGAGCGACTGAGGAGTGCGGCAAAAGAGTTGTTGGTGAAGGGTAGGCATCCAATGTCCATTCGGCGGTCGCCACAAGCCAGGATAGCGCGCGAGGCGGGAACGGTCCCCGCGAAAGTCAAGTCTTCACTGAGTATGTTTCCGCTGGGTAATGCCGATTCTACCGCTGAGCATTCGTCCTTCACAGCCCAACGCAAGACGTCAGATTTTATTCTTGACGCGCTGACTTCTTGCGTACGATGGAAACAACCTGAAGACTCGGACGTTGGTTTGGAGAAGTCGTAAAGAGAACTTGTGATATATTCATATCGACCATGTGAAGAGTGAGGTGCAAAAGTGGTAGCCGAGTATGAAGTGTACAGGTCGCGCGCGACCTGCGAGTGGAGGATGTGTGACTATCAGACATCGAACGACGGAGGCACAAAAAGCTCACATACCCGAACGCGGACGCGCCCCAGGGACCTCAGATACTCATGGTAATTCAGACAGTCGGCAGGATGGCGAGATGAAAGGTGAGAGTGGCATTGCGAATCGACTGAGGTGTCTGAACACGATGATCGCCAACAATAGGTTATTGACGGGAATAGAGCGAATCTGGAGACGACGATTTATTCAGGTCCAGTTCCTTGCATGTGCGACGGGAGGACATGCTCACGAGGTCGAGACCTGACTACTACCTTCCTTCTGCCTTCCTCCCGCAGGCCGCACATGCTAGCCCACACGCGCGAGCTGTGATCAGACGTCGTGCTTAGCATTGTCGAGTCGTACGAACGCCAATTTCGTGTACTGTGTGGCACTGATGAGATGCTGTGGGGCGCGTAGGGTGCGACAATGTCACAAGAGCGAGGATTTGAGCAGACAAGACATGTCGTTGGGCACTGACCACTGTATGCGACACATGGTCAGCGCGGTGAGAATGGGGTCGTGCACAAGATGGAACGCACCTAGATCTGGTATCGGTGGTCTGTGCACAGCGTCAGGACGTCCCGGATGGGCCAAAAAGCGTGAGGAGAGCGAAGACGGTTTCCCGGGTAGCTTCACTGGCACACGAGACAAGCTCGCTTCCTCTCTTGCCTACTTTCTGATCGCATGAGCATTGCCAGAATAGCGATATGAAGAGCTGGGTCAAGCGTCGACAGGGAGGCGAAGGCTGAAATAACTCAGGCCAGGAGGACGAGTGGGAAGAAGACCCGCGGCAGAGTAGAATTCGCCACGTGACGCTTTGATCCATCGCCCGTTTACGATTCCCTGAGTTTACGAAGTGGAAGCGTTTACTAGGGAGTTTCTTAGGTATGTGCCTGTATCTATTTCCTCTCCGAGTTCGCCGGATGGTCGTGATCCGTGCTCGCCGGACACCCTGATTCAGGTTATATCAAATTGAACTCAAGCATATCTAATCTTATCTAGTATCTGTCCCTCCTCAGGCGTCAAGTTTGTCACGGTCTTCGCGCGTTTCCTCCCCTCGTTCACAACCAGGTAGCACCACTACTTACGCATCCCTCAGCCTCATCCATCTCTTTTATGATTCCCTGAGGAACGAATTACTAGGGGTGCACTTAAGTCCGTGCCTGTATCTATTTTTACTGGTTACCCGGGCCTATCCGAACTCGCTTGGTTACCCGTGTTTCCCCGTCTTCATTTATCTAATCTTTTTGTCCTATCTCTCACTCTACCGTCCCTAGGCTCTGTTCGCTTTCCCACCATCATTGGTGGCTGACATCCCCCTCCTCTTTGCCAGTGACAACGACGACGACAACAACGACCCCAGCCATGTACTTTGCCCAGCGACCCCCCTCGCCCGCCCGCGCATTCCGCTACTCCGCCCAGCCGGACGACCCCCGCCCAGCCAAACCCGCCGCCGACGCCTGGAGCACCGGCGCGGCCCGCTCCCGCAAGTCCTCCCTCCTCTCCGGCAAGGGCAAGGAGCGCGAGCGCGACGCCGCCCTCGAGAGCTTCGACTCGAGCTCCTTCAGTACCCCCCCGCCGTCCGTCCCCCTTAGCGCCCATCCGTACTGATCCATGCGCACCCGCAGCGGACTCGTTCGCCCTCGTCGAGGACACCGCGCCCTACTCGCACTCGCCCCGCCGCCACACGACGACCGCCGCCCCCGCCAAGCCGCCCGCGCGCCCCGCAACCGCGGACGCCGCCTCGCCGCGCGTCAAGCGCGGCTCGCTCATCCTCGGTGTCGCGTCGGACACCCTGCGCTTCGCGCGCCGCCGCAAGTCACTGCGCGCGCCCGCGCTCCCGCCCGCGCTCCCGCCCGCGCCCGTGCTGCACCTGCTCCTGCCTGAGGTCATCGACCTCAACGCGCCGCCGAAGCACGACGAGGACGAGGCCGAGCGCCAGCGCCCGCGCGACGCCGCCGCGCAGTCAATCAGGCTCGGCGTCGGCGGCGCGCGCTCGCTCGAGGAGAGCATCGCCGAGGAGGACGAGGACGGCGACACCCCGCGCGACGACGCGCGCGCGCACCCTGACGACGCATTTGCCCTCCCGCCGCCGCCCACGACGCCGACCGCGCCGTTCGCGCACCGCCGCCGCGCGGGCTCGCTCGCGCAGCAGTCGCGGCGCGCGGCGTCGCCCGCGCCTCCCGCCGTTCCCCGCGACGCACGCCGCGCTCGCGCCCGCCGCGAGAGCGACAGCGCGAGCATTGCAGCAGCTCATCTCTCAGTTCTTTGCGCAAGAAATAAATATACAATGTATTGATACTACTTATTGCCTGATGACAGCCGTGACCACCACGGCTGCATACCCTCCATCGCACTCTGAAGCAAACATGACGAGTCCAGGGGACGCCCAAGCGCGCTGCGCATGTCGTGGAAATCCCATCCTTCCGTTATGTAAACTAACTCTACCTATGAATTACACATAGATTACAGCTGTTAAATGAATTTCACTTATGTCAATTACACGCCAATTATTAATTACACCTCAGGCGCATGCCATATACTAATGATACGCTAAGCTACTGAAAGGAATCGTATCGCCGTGCTTGAGCATTGGCTCTCTTCAAGCTAGTGGAGAGTTTGAAAGCAATTCATAATTTTACAGACCGTGTCCTACAGACCATGACAATGCTATGAGAAGTATGCGCGCGTAAGTACCAATGAAGAAATGCTTTTAGTACAGCGCTATGCAAGTGATTATGACCGTTCAAAGCCATTCATGCGATATGTACCGTACGTTAGATCATGTCCATTCCACATCGTCACTCAAGCAAGGGTGGCGAAGCCGATCTGCTGGTTGCCGACGTCGAACTTGGTGTAGACGTTCTGCAAAAACACGTCGCCGAGAATCCAGAATTCTGCGGGACACAGGTACCACCAGTCCATGTAGTCTAATTAAAAATAAGACCGGTAATTACCGGTCGGACCATTTCAATAATAGACCGGTAACGATATCCATTTAAATGAGTGGACGTACGTCGTCGTACCAGTCATTAAAAATGCTTCGGGGTGTAAAAATGCTTCGATGGTATTGGATACGGTAAAATCGGCTAAAATCGTCAAAAAATGGTGAAAAAATTCAGTCAGCGATCGTTCCCACGGGCACGGGCACGAAACGAACCATTTTAAATGATTACCGGTAGAACGAATTGGCACCTGTAGGGTTCGAAAAAATACGGAAAAACATGAATAAATCGGAATATCTTAGAGGCCACCAAATGCCACCCGATTTCGGCTCCCACGGGTCAAAATGTTCCCACGGTCCCAAAAAATCTCATTTTGTATTATTTACACCAGTATATAATCCTTTCTGGTTGGCCCTAGGAGAACCCATTAACAACAATACAGTCCCTGTATAAGGTAGAATCTGATGTAGACCACATATACAGACTGTTCTAAGCTCTGTTGATAGGAATGGGCAGTGGACGGAACCACAAATGAATAGCGTATCTGATAAGGAATATCCTGCAGCTATGATCTTGTTTACCTAAGCTACCAAAATTTGTACACAGATAGCTCTTATGACTTTAAGACTTACAGTATTTTTTTCGTGACCCAAGCCCCCCCTCAATTCTTCTCAAATACAATTTCTTTACTATTTATGGTCTTGAAACCAGATCGATACATGCAATTTTGACTACTTTTGATTACCATTTGGTATGATCTGACTGCTATAGATGCCCAGTCAAAATGCAACCATTACATTCTGCTTATTCTATTATTTTGAAGCTATTGGTGGGCTGCATTCAACATGTATATATGTATTATTTATATGTTTTAGGCCAAAACAATGGAATATGCCTAATAGCTCTCCAGTATTTGGTCAATAAAATCCTCATATATTTTAGCACACTCACAGACCATGCCCCACCCAGTGCTGTAAGTATTGAAATCCTAAAAGACTCAGTAGATAGTGCTGTACTTCCACTCTAACATACCCTCTAACAGATATATTGGTGCCAGTCTTGTACAAGTACATATGAATGGCCCTCTTCTTGGTGGACATGGACTTATACTCAACTAAGCCTATATTGCAGGTCATTGTTCCATGGCAAAAGAAAGGAACATTTGCACATGCATTTGAGACAAGAACAGTACTAGTACTAGTAGTAGCTGTATCAGAGTGGAAGTACAGCACTATGCACCAAGTCTTTGTAGGATTTCAATACTTACAGCACTGGGTGGGGCATGGTCTGTGAGTGTGCTAAAATATATGAGGATTTTATTGACCAAATACTGGAGAGCTATTAGGCATATTCCATTGTTTTGGCCTAAAACATATAAATAATACGTATATACATGTTGAATGCAGCCCACCAATAGCTTCAAAATAATAGAATAAGCAGAATGTAATGGTTGCATTTTGACTGGGCATCTATAGCAGTCAGATCATACCAAATGGTAATCAAAAGTAGTCAAAATTGCATGTATCGATCTGGTTTCAAGACCATAAATAGTAAAGAAATTGTATTTGAGAAGAATTGAGGGGGGGCTTGGGTCACGAAAAAAATACTGTAAGTCTTAAAGTCATAAGAGCTATCTGTGTACAAATTTTGGTAGCTTAGGTAAACAAGATCATAGCTGCAGGATATTCCTTATCAGATACGCTATTCATTTGTGGTTCCGTCCACTGCCCATTCCTATCAACAGAGCTTAGAACAGTCTGTATATGTGGTCTACATCAGATTCTACCTTATACAGGGACTGTATTGTTGTTAATGGGTTCTCCTAGGGCCAACCAGAAAGGATTATATACTGGTGTAAATAATACAAAATGAGATTTTTTGGGACCGTGGGAACATTTTGACCCGTGGGAGCCGAAATCGGGTGGCATTTGATGGCCTCTAATATATTCCGATTTATTCATGGTTTTTCGTATTTTTTCGAACCCTGCCAATTCGTTCTACCGGTAATCATTTAAAATGGTTCGTTTCGTGCCCGTGCCCGTGGGAACGATCGCTGACTGAATTTTTTCACCATTTTTGACGATTTTAGCCGATTTTACCGTATCCAATAGCATCGAAGCATTTTTACACCCCGAAGCATTTTTAATGACCGGTACGACGACGTACGTCCACTCATTCAAATGGATATCGTTACCGGTCTATTATTGAAATGGTCCGACCGGTAATTACCGGTCTTATTTTTAATGAACCTACAGGGACGCCTGCAGGTACATGAGCAGCTGCGGGAGAAATGCGCGCGCGAAAGTGCTCACCACTGCTGATATCATCGTCCGCAGCAGCACCGCCGACACAAGTGGACGAACCGTCTGAGACGGGGCCGAGGTTGAAAGTGCTGGGGTCGATGGTGAGCGCAGTGCCGCCGAGCGTCACCGAGAGCGGCGTGTTGAACGTGCACGGGACTGCGGGCCGGGCGGCGTCAGCGACAGTGCGGCGCCGCTATGAGAGGAACTACGCACTGCTGTAGAGACCGGTACCGAGAGAGTCATCCTCTTGGGCACCGTCGATTTGCGCGTAGAGCGCCGCGATGCCGGTGGAGGACCCGATGAGCTGCGTGGTGCCGGTGTCGATGATAGCCGCGGTGCTGTCCACGACCTGCTGGATTGACAGAGATGCTGTCGAAGTTTGTCTGCCAGTACGCCTGCGCATCCACCGCATCAGCATCAGCATCACGATCGCGTGGAGAAAGACTGACCGCCGTGGTGACATCGACGGTGGTGAAGTCGCCGGAGTACAGTTGATCGTTGACGCCGCCGATGTACAGTTCAGAGCCGGACTCCGCGAAGTAAAAGCCAAAAGACTCGTCAGCTACCTTGCCCGCCGCGATGAGCGACTGGAAGAGCGGGTTTGCATTGTAGTCCGAGAGCGACTCGAAAGCCAGGCCGAGCAGCCCATCCGCAGGGAACTGGGAGCTCTCGAACCCCGTAGAGTAGGTCTTCGCGGAGCCGAGGGTCTGACCGGTGGCCTGCAGCAGAAAAGAAGCGTCAGATTGATTCTCAAGAAGTAAGGGAAACGCGGACGTACGGTCAACCCAGCGATGGACACGGTGTCGGTATACTGCTCGCCAGTGACGGAGGATCCTTCGCCGTACTTCAGCATGAACGTCTTCTTCAAGTCCTTCGCGGTGGAGCTCGCGCTTGGGTTGTAGAGCGTATGTCCAGAGCAGGTAGAGCCGCACGAGGAGCCGGGCAGGAACAGATCGCTGCTGCCCGTGTCGAAGTCGACTGCATGTGCAAAAAGCGCGTGTCAGCCGGGTCGCCTCGGCGAGCGAGGCAAGCAAGAAAACTGACCCGTGTACTGCTTAGCCGGAGTGCCCACCGAGATCGTACCATACCAGAGCTGGGCGTCATCGTCGGTCAGAGGATCTGCACCCGACGTGGCGCGCTTCTTGATGTTGCGCACCGAGGGATGGACCTTGCCGGTGTTACGCTCGTAGATCTCGAAGCCCCGGTTGATCTTGCTAAGAAAGCAAGACAGTCATCAGCTCCAGCACAGACGGAAAGAACCCGAGAAAGTACACTGACGCGACAGAGCTGCGCACCTTCTTCTTGAGGACCTCGGTGTTGACAGACCCATCCGCGCGGTGCAGGGTGGACCGCTTGGCAATGGGGATGGCGACACCACTGCGCGCCGATGGCGTCTCCGCGATGGGGACGGCCGTGGCCAGGAAGGGGAGCGCAGCGAGAATGAAGGCGAAGTACATTTCGGCGAGGAAAGACTTGACTTGATACTTGACTCTTGGGGAAGAGGGCCGGTGAAGACTGTTGGCAGACACCGTGCTGCCTTTATAGCTCCTCGAGGCCTGCCCGCTCCGAGATTGTGTACGGCCGAATGATGGTCCTGTGCGGTGAGTTCAATGAGAAGTCAGCACATCGGAGGTGACGGGTGCATGTCGCGCGTAGGCCGTCCGTCTTCCACGAGGTGTTGGCTGTGCAGTGAAGACCGTGGAGTGATACCGCGCGGCACATTTATATTCACAGCTCGGGGAGGATGTGCAGCGCGGTGCACGTATCCTGTCGATGCAAACGGGGGATTTGAGCAGGGAACTGGAGTGATTTGGGGGAATATACTGACTGGAAAGTACCGTGAGAATGTGATTTCGTAGTGATTCATTCCGTCTTCATGCACGTTGACAATGGTTCACGCCTCGACCGGCGACGATCGTGATATGCAACCAGCACAGCGCTGGTGTTTAGTCCAGCAATCTACAAATAAACATGCAGAGCTTACAGAAACAATATTTGCGGACGTGCAAGTTGAAGTGGGGGAGTCCCATATGGACGAGCGTTTCGACCATGCAGAATGCACATTCGTTGCCGCAGAAAGTCTCGGAACATTCGACAGCCGGGCGCCATAGCCTTCAGGTGGTGGAGCTTGAGGGATACGTCGTGAAGGGCGTGGCTGCAGGGCAGCGAAGGTCTAGGAATAGATCTCAGTTGCGGGCCCCATCAGTTGAGAGCGCCTCGATGATGCACAGCAAGCAACGTGGCGACACAATGCAGGCCTTCACCGGAATAGCCAATGAGCTTACAGTAACAAAACAAATGTTGTCTCTGTGCAAGGTTAGGGAGAATCAGACTAGATCAGCGGGCGAACTGGAGTCTGGCGGCGATCACTCCAGGATGATCGTGCAGAGCCCCGAGAGGGTACCATGTCGCGGACGAGCTGCAAGAACGCCGAAGCCCGGTGTCGTCAAGAGCACGCACTTCTAGACGTAGTGTGCGCATGCATGTCATCTGCAAGCAAAGTAAAACCCATGTGCTCGTCGAGATAGAGGAAGCATATGGCGTTGACTCTACGCTTAGTCTGCAGATGACTCGGATAGGGAAACCTGCTCTGTCTTGAGCTCGCACTATCGGAGACTTTTAACGGGCCAGTGATATTGTTTCCTGAGTGGTAAGGGACGTCGGAGAGAGGGAGCGTGGGAATGAGGTTCGTTGGCAGACGAGAGCCTGAGGCGACTCTGTTCCACAATATTCGTTCACTCTCTCTGTGATTATAACGGATGTCTCAGGCTTGGTGCCGAAAGTCTCGGAAGGTGCAGCATGAAGGTACACTGGGCAACCAAGGCCCCAAGGCAAGGATTTGGAGCACGCAACAGGGCGACTCTGCCAGCACAACGAGGTGCGTTCGCTTGCACGGCTCTTCTGGAAGTCTCGTCTTCCAATCTATTTCATATCTCATCGTCCCATACAGATCCTCTTGCTCTCGAACGAATCCGTCACCGCCTCTCACCGTCGCATGATCCTATGCATCTATCTGCAAGCCCTCCTCTTGCGTACATTCCAAGCTTCTCAACGCCAATCCGATATCAGAGAGCTACCTGAGAGCTCATTGGCAATGAGGAGACTAGACTCTCATAAAGGAGAGATGTTTTCGGCGCTGGTGCGTAATCTGTGTCTCGAGTTCGTGACCATGTCCTCACCTCCCTACTATGCCAATCAGGACGCGCTCATCCCGATCTCGACGATGTCTCCCAGCCGTCCTCGCGCCATGCTCCCTTGACGGTCATTCTACTGCGACGTAGAACCTCTCGCTCTGCCGCTGGAGCCTGGCCAGCATCAGGTTCACCAACCGCTTTGGCTATCTTTCCGGTGCGGGCCAGCCAACTTGAACCCAGCGTAGCGAAGGTTCTTGGTGTCCGCCGCTCCACGCAGACTCCAGTTGCGTTGTACACGCGAACTCGTTTACTCTGTTAATCTAACGTTCTCCCGGAGCGGCAAGAGATGGAGGCCAAGAGATCTATGAAAAGGAATAAGCAGCAAAGATGGTGATGAGCAGGCATAGAAGGCAAGCCCGGGACCGCAGGTTGGACTTGGAGGTGGTTCAGACACAGGCTGTGCTTGGGCGATACTCATCTTGTGCCTAGCAGTAGTATCTAGCATACCTTCTCTGAGACTCGACTCCCTTGAAGTTGAGTTTGTGGTAATGGCAGGAGCACCCTAACCCCAGCACAGGGTCGGCACGCGGACTCAGGAGTCAGATGCAGGTATATCAGATATCTGCTTTCTCTTCTCAACCCGCCATGTTAGCAGACTACTCGCAACAACTTGCGCTACCTCTCGGACGCGACAGCTGGCTGTACCCGGAATCTGGTGCGTTCGTCGTCTTCAGAGTCGATCCAGTGGCCACTCTCGAGGCGTTGAAGGATCCTATCGCCATCGAGCAGGCCCAGTCGCTCGCTCTTTCTTGCAAAAGCTATATAGGATTCATCGATTCAGTGCGGCTTCCTCGTCCTTGCATATCTGCGCCTGCTTACACGTACCTAGGTTTTCGACCTCCCAATGGAGACCCGCAGATATCATCGGTGCGACTGCCTCATCCTCAGTCAAGGTCTCGCAACCCCAATCACCATGTTCTATACCGACGAGAATATGTGCATCCCGGTTGCGCCAGCCACTCATCCTGAAGGCCGTCCTGCGGTCACAGCAGTTCCTCCTCTGCCATGGGACAATCTCTACATCCATCACTCTTCGCTCTTCACCTTTCGTGTCAAAACAGATCCTCGCGACATAGACCATACTGACTCTCCCATGTTAACACTTGGTGATTTGGTTGCCGTCCAGAAATATCGTGGTGAAGACTCGTATCGACAGCGGCTTCGGTATATAGCAGACAGGCCGCCGCCTCCGCCTCCGGCACCTCGGAGTGCAGTGGATCACCGCGAAACTGATGCATGTCTTCAGGAAGCATCTGAGACAGAGGATTGTTCTAAAGCCAAGCCAAAGCTTGACACGGAGGGGGGTGCCGATAGCGCATCAAGTCTTGAAGATGCCGACAGCGCATCAGCCTCAGAGGCTATTGACAGCGCATCAGTCTCCGAGGCTGCAGATGGCATATCAATTCCAGAGGAGCTCTATCGCGCGTTTTTGGACCACGAGGATCCCGCCGACCAGTTCATGCCGGTGGTTTCCTTCGACCTCGACGTCACGGCTGTCTCGGAATTCTCAGGAGCTGACGAGCTTCGGGAAGAGATCCGAGCAATGGCGCGGTGCGTATTGCTCGACGTTGACAGGGGCGCGATGCTTATCGACTGTGTAGCATCCAAGCTGAATCCGAACAGCGTGCAATGGCTGTCTCACAGCGCCTTGACCAAGAGCGAGCTACCCGAAAGCATCGTCTGCAAACCTCCTCCATTAATTCTCATCCTTCAACCCACGCGCCGCCGCATTCGCCTGTTCTCTCTTCGGCTGCTGCAGAGTCTCGGTGTACGTTTTCATTTTCGCGTTTTTGTGCTCGAGCTTATGGCCGCGGCTCAGCATCCCTCGCCCGCCCACCGACAAGCATTTGCGATAATGCAAAGTCGCTCCTGCGGACGATCTTCTCGTGTGTTCATAAGGGGAAAAACAATGTGGAGAAGGATGACGAGATAGGCCGCGAGATAGCGTAAGAGCATGCATCCCCAATCTGCATTCCCTAGTCGCGTGCCCACTGTTGGTGATCGAATGGAAGGTTAGTCCCGGCTGGCTTCCAGTGTATTCTTGCTATTTAAAATCGGCTTAGGGGTCTACCATTGCGCGCGCTGTCTGCCGGCTTGCGCTAGGACGCGCTCACCGAGCTTAGGACTACCACGCAAGCACTTTTGACATCGCGTTGTACAATTCCGTAATATTATACCCCGCCACCGTGAGTGAACTGCCGCGCTTGATACGCACGCTCATGCGGAATTTCGAAAACAACAGGTTCGACCTTGGGGCATCTGTCCAATTCGCTTTTTGTTCGAAGGTCTATTTGTGGACATCGAAAACAATGGCTATAGAGTGGTGGTGGCTCCTTTCCTCGGCACGGAAATGATCACGCGTACGCTTTGCCCTCGTGTTGGTGGCACGGCGCTAGGACCGTCGGCGGCCTTGTACTTATACAACACTAACTCTTCCTCTCGCCCTCTGCAACTCCTTTCACACCTTCTCGACCGCATGCCTTCTGTCCCCTTCTTCGTTGAAGACCACCCCACTAAGGAATATATACCTCCTATCGGGGCCTATATGGCCTTAGTTCTTGACGCTGTCGCCACCGTAGAGTTCTACAAGGATCCCATTGCGACAGCAGCCGCAAAAGCTATGCCAAAGCGAACATATGTTGGATGGGTTGATATGGTAAGTTTATCCCTCCAACTCGCTTTTGATTGCTTATATCACACTCAGTACGTTGGGCTGCCTACCCCATTCCGCCAATATCACCCGTGCCTGTGTGTACTTCTCTGTCGGGGACCACCCCCACCAGATCCAGCAGGGGGTGTCGACGAGAAGTTCTGTGTGCCGATAGGATCCGCCAGATATCCTAAAGGCCGTTCGGCTCTTCATCCTTCACCGCCTCTGCCGTGGCAAAACATGTACCACCACACAACGCCTCTGCCATCGCTCCGCTTTGCTACCAGGCGGGTTGACTACACAAATTGTACCGAACTCAGCGAACAGGGTGTGGAAGACTTTCGTATTGCGCAACACTTGGACGGGATCCGCATGGACAAAAAGCAGCGGAGGTACCAGAGAGCGTCACATTCATGTGAGGAGTCTTTTTATGGCCCTGCATGATCAGCCACTCAAGTTTTGCCAGTGTGGCGTCAACTAGCGGCGAAACTTGGTCTGTTTAACACCGTGGAGGCTGCCAATGAGTTGCACACACAGGCCAGCAACGCAGTTACCGAGGTCGAGGACCAGTATGATGTTTTCACTGAATTTATGCACGCGATGGAGAAGACGGACATTAACACGGAAGACACTCCAGAAAATCGCCACATGGTTTCACGGATTATCGAGGACGTGGGCGAGGTGGCTTTGCGAGTTGCGGGCGATCTGTTCGGGTATGCGGACCCTCGGGAACGGTTTGTTCCCATTGTTGATTATGACCCGGACCTGTCGACCGTCACTGAACTTGCTGACGGTCAATTACTGAAATCCGATCTTGCCATCCTTGAACGGTAAGTCAGTCCATCGCACTGCTCGTCCGTTAGTCAACGGTTGCCTTAGAATCCAGAGGGATGCTGAAGAGCGCAAGCGCGCTCGGAAGCAGCAGGCTGCCCACTCTTCTCCGATGCCGACTGGATCTGCTTTAGTTGAGACTCGATACACTACTCCCGCGGGCAACAGGAGCATCTCGTCTCCGCCATCGACCCTCTTAGCGTCCGGTGGAAGGGAACCCCAGCTCCGTGGGTGTTACTTCTGAACGCGCGCAACATAATCCGACTCTTTATTTAACAGCGACGCCGCAGACCTTCCAGTCAGCTGATTTTGTGAGTCGCGACGCTTCCATCCTTGTCCTCAAAAATAGCAAATCGTCTGGTTCATGGGAGGGCCGAAACTCAACACTTTCGCCCCAGAAGAAATGTAAGCTGTCGGCTTTTCTTCGTCTCAATGCATTTAGGCCGACGCCCATGTGCAGCGTTGTTCGCTCGAATGCTGTCCGCCGTGAAGTTGGGACGCATTTCATCACAGCGCGTTGTGACGTCGGGACACGGTTCAAAGGCGAAACTTGTGGCCGAGAAGAACACACAGCCTACCGACTGAGTAAATCTGCATTTTTGCTGCCATGTACTCGTACCTCATAGGAGAATGACACAACATTTACTCAGCTTTCGGTACGAGTCGCCATGCTACGTGCACTCAAGCCTGGAAGGAAAACAGACCGATAGTGGAACGCCTCAAGCAGGACGAGGACTGACTTCTCGGCATAGTGGAACATGCACCTGCTCTCGTCGGTGTCTGCGCTAGGCTTCTCGAGCAGGACGTGCTTGCCTGCGGCAAGCGCCTTCACAGTTCATTCGCATTGCAGGACTATTTGGCAGCTTACAGCCCCGTTAGCGCCGGGACTGGCTGCCAGGGTAACATAGAGACGCACTGGGTTGTAGACGGCGTCGCGACTCTGCACTCGCCGCACTATCTCTTGTACAAGCAAATCTCGCAGCTTGGTATGCGGTTGCCCTACGCTTTCACGATGCCGTGCGTTTTTTGCGAAGGCATCCGCGCGGTTTTGGTCGCGTGCAGCGACAGCGAGCACCACAGCGTCGGCATAGTTCTTCGCGGAAAGAATGATAGCAATTGGCGCGATGCTGCGGCCCCAGGAATGTCGAACTTGACCGGGGAAGGCTCCGGCTGAGGAGGTAGAACGCCTGGCGAACACGGGTCAGCAGTTCGTCACGGGTCATGGGCAGGCGAACGCGGCAACGTACGAGATATACATAGGCGTTGAAAGAGAGAGACCGTGGGGTAGAGGTGCAAGAGAGTGGTCAAACAGAGCCTGAGCTGGGAGACTGCGTCGGACATTGCTGGACCTTGATGCATGATCAAGAGCTCGGAGACGCAGTGAGGGTCCGGAGACATTTGGCGCCGCTCTTGGCGCGCCGTTGCCAGCACAGGACCTTGGCGACCTCCGCCCAAGATTTCGATTAGCACTGGTAGCCTGCGAAGGAGTCAGAGGTAGGCACAGCATGCATGCAGCGCCGCAAGACACAGACGGCGACCCGCGACGTGGCCGCGTACGGCCCGTTCAGCCGCCGCGCGCCGCTCGCCGCGACGGAGTCACCGATCGGCGCGAGAGTCACCGTGACCGGTCACCGTGACCGTCTCTACTAGAGTCTAAGCACCCGCCTCTGTGAATCAGTGTACATCCGAGTCCTGTCCGCAACCCATGGGTTTTGATTTTATTACTGGATATGTCTATCCATGACTCAGACGTACCTGTGGCCTGGAAACCAAGGGACAGACGCTCAGTGAGTAGTACATCATGATGCACTGAGAGCCACTGAGACAATTGTGACCTGCTCGACAGGCGGCGCGCAGACTAGGCAACGTTCCTCTCGATGAAATAGAATTAGAAGGATGACACTGCCTCCGGCTTTAATTTGAGCGGTATTGTTGTGGTGCCACCACAGGCCCAGGTGCGTGCTGTTCAAATCTTGGCACCGTCGGAGGTCTTATACATAGACCTTCGAGTCAACTTCGTGGCATGCTACTCTCTTCCTCTTCTACCACCATGGCTGCGGTGGACAATCCCCCATCAACGTATCAGCCAATCGACCAATCCCTTCCGGTGGCGCGCACAAGCAGTCTCTATCCAGAGTTCGGGGCCTTCGCGGTCTTCACACTCGACCCGGTTGCATCTCTCGAAGCACTGGAGGATCCTGTTGCGCTGGATGCTGCCCGTGCTCTTGCTCTCTCCTGCAAGAAATACATCGGATTCGTCGTTGGCGTAAGCGCGCATTTATCCGTCGTTGCTCCCTTCGCACTCACCGTGGTCGCTGACTGACGCAGGTTCTTGACTTGCCAAGCGAAGAGCGAAAGTACCACAAGTGCGATTGTTATATCCTCAGTCGTGGCCTTACCATCCCGTCCCCTGCCCGCCACATCGATGAGAACATGTGCACCCCCGTGGCTCCGGCTACCCATCCGCAAGGTCGCCGTGCTGTTGCTCCAATCCCCGCCTTACCATTCCCATGGGACAACCTCTACATCCATTACAATGCCTTCTTTCCACTTCGCGTCAAGACCGACCTTCACGAAACAGATCTCAGTGCATCTCCCATGTTTTCTCTTGCCGAACTTTTCACCGTGGAACGGCACCTCTCTGAGGATGGGCAGCGTAAAAATGCTCTTTTGGAGGAAGAATGGCTACGCTCCAGACAAACAAGTGACATTGACGAAATCGTGGGCGACAACTCTGCAGATCATGCATCTCGCGTTGAGGATGAACAGGCCACGGAGACGGAGGACGAAGATGAGGCCACAGAGACGGAGGACGAAGATGAGGCCACGCAGTCGGAGTATTCTGATGATGGACTTGACATTGCAGAGAAACTTTACGAGGCATTGGGTAATGACGGGCATCCGCGCGACCGCTTCATGCCAGTCGTGTCGTATGACTTCGACTTAGCCGCGGTCACGGAATTTGCGGGTGCGCGAGAGCTCTATGAGGAGACATTGAAGCTACAATGGTATGTTCTTCCCTTGTGACATAGTTTCGTAGTGATAACCTCTACTACAGCATACGAGCTGAATCTGAGCAGCGCACATTGGCGGACCTGCAGCGCCTCGATGATGCACGAGAAGCAAGAGAGCGGGAAGCCAGAGAGCAGGAAGTAAGAGAACGGGAAGCAAGAGAGCGATTGCAGGAAGAATTGACGGTGTCATCCCGTTCTTCAACCTGTACCCCTCCGTCTTCGTCCATCCTTTCGTCGGTCACCGCAACGTCAAAGCGTACGACTTCTTCATTATCTTGTTGACACTGCACACTCATCATTACTACAGCGCACCGTCCGCACCTCAACCAGGCGGCGGGAAATGCTGGCGGCGCATAGCATTGCGCTCTCCCCTTTTACAGCGAGTCCAGGGTAGGCCGTGCTCCTTCTGAACTGGCACAGCATTTTCACCCCTTCAATGTAGGACGGGTGAGCCGTCCGAGACTACAACGTCATCTGCGAGACCGTAGTTCCGTGGACCAAACTCCGGATTTGCTTGAACACTGACCTCCCCTGAACTCTGGATCTCTAGACTGCGATTGGACCTGTACTTTTAGTTTCATGACAGATTCTATTCTCTCTGACGTATTCTTACGCAGCGCCACGCGCTCGCGGTGTGTGTATCAGATCTATTGTTTCATTTCGCGTCACGTCGTACGGTATCATAAGCCATCTGAAACGACAGGCACGCGGGAGAATGTCACCGGACAAGGCTTACGCGTGAGGAAGATGCGAGAATAAAGCATGGTCGCACTGCCAGTGAGTAGCAATGCGGATCGTATTTATCCCCTTGTTGTCGTTATGGTCGTTCGGGCTGGTCACAGCGAGCAGACAACGACCGGAGCATTCGTAGGCTGGCAGAAGCCCTGAATCCTTCCGTTATTGTGGTTTACGAAGTCAATCAGCTCATCCTATAAAGGTTTTAAAATCCCGCCACCAAAATCAACTGATTCCCTTCTGTCAACAACCACGCTGATGGACCCTAGCATCCTCGAACAAAATCCGACTCAGCTAGACCCAGAATTCGTACCCGAACCAGGAGCCTATGTCTTCTTCACGATAGATCCTCTCGCCACGGTGGAGGCGCTGGCCGATCCCGAGGCTGACCAGGAAGCGCGAGCGTTATCACCCAAGACTTATGTAGGGTATGTTGCTCATGTGAGTTGCCACAGCCGTTTCAGCGTCAACCCGGCAGATGCTCAGCGCTCTGCTCTGTCAGCACTTTGGCCTGCCAACGCCCGACCTTCGCTATAACAAGTGCGGAATAGTCCTCCTAAGCAGGGGACTCCCAGAGACGGACGAGACAAGAGGAATTGAAGAGTCAATGTGTGTCGCTGTCGGACTCTCCGAACATCCGAATGGTCGAACACCCGTGTTGCCAAATCCGCCTCTTCCATGGAGCAATGTGTACCACCACATCTATGATGGAGTCGTCCTTCGCATCCCAAGCTGTGAGGGGACAAACTCCGACACTTGCCCTCAAATATCCGACGCAGACATCATGGGCGCTTCGTCCGCCTTGAACAAAGACAACCGCCGAATTGTGGATCTCATGGTGCGTAACAAAGGTGCGAAGTCCACACCAGCAACAAAACCGCCGCTCCCTCCGCTCTTCAGTGAGCAGAGGGATGAGCCCAACGACGAAGACGACTTGGATGACGGTGACGACGACGATCTGCCCTTCGAGGTGATGGAAATCGTGGAACGGAGCCTACTTGGAATTGAGGATGAGAAGGACAAGTTCGTGCCAGTGGGGCGATACAGTACCAACTGGGAGACGGTCCAAGAGTTCAGCGATGCGAAGCACATTGTCGAAGAGGTTAAAGCGATCCAAAGGTTCGTTTTAAGCACATGAACCAATACAAACATAACATTCTTTCTTTTTGACAGAATCATAGCGGAATCACAGGAATGCAGGAAAGAGAAAGAGAAGCGCGAGCAGGAAGCCAAGGCTGAGCGCCTGCATTTGGAGCAGCGGCTCATTGACGACAAAGCCCTGCAGGCGGGCGCCGAAGTGATGATCCGTACGCACGGCCTTATGCTTTATTCAGATGGCGTAGATTGACGCGACCATGGAGTAGCTCCAGTGCGGCGTGGGCCTCCAAGGAAAGCGAAGACATTGGCCCAAGCATTGAGGAAGGAGACGGCACAGACAAAGGAAGCTGCAAGCAAGAAGATACGCGTCTGGCGCAAAAAGGCTTCCAAGCCGACAGAGCAATTGAGGAAGCGTCGCTTGGACGATAGCATCCGGTCATCTTCGCAGGACGCTGGACCGCGCAAAGCACGGCGATTGACATGAGGTCACAGCTACCAGGAATGTACCACGTCATCAGAAGACATGTTCGTGTAGAAAGGAATGTCACAGTCGACAGATAAGTAGGCGAGCCTGAATAGTCCGGCCAATCTATAGACCAATCAATGTTAACTTTCAAATTCACAACTTGCGCGATAGACATATACGCACTTTGCAACCCAAAACGTCCTGTATTCCTTCCACTACTCATTTACCGTCGCCGCCCAGGGAATTTTGACAAAGTAGGCGTGTTGGCAGCAGTACCGTGTGATTATGAGCGGGGGGATGATGACATGGATATGAAGGGCGTGTGCAGGTCGGGAGCGAGGAGGGCAAGTTGGAGCGAGATCAAGTCCGAGTCGGACCGGCGGTTGTTCACGTGCTCGCCGGCACGCCTCGGCAGTGATGGCCCACGAAACAAGCGCCCCAACCTCTCTGGTCCTGCCAGCATGGTCGCCTCGCCAGAGGCGCGCTCAGCTTGAGCGGGGCGCCGTGCACACTCGTCCTTCTCCCCCGCCCTCATCTCCCTCATGTCCTTCCCTCCCGGCCCTCAGGTGAGTCCCGCAGTCTGAGCAGCTCCGGGCTTCTCCCACTGCCCGGGGCTGCCAGCTCAGTCCGTCGTCTCGCGTTGTGCGGGGCCTAGTTCCACCTCGCACGACACCTTCAATTCCTATTAGCCAGACAGCGGCATGACGCGCATCGCAGAACTACGCGCCCATGCGTGTTTCTACTTCTGCGATGCGTCGCCAGCAGGCAGCACATGACCGCGGAGCCTCGTTGCTGCCGGCTGCCGCGCATCTCTCTCTCTCTGTTTCCAAGGCTCAGAAAAGCTCACAAATCGATGCAGGCGACGAATCGTCTGAAACTGCCGATGCCCCGCAGCTCAAAAGCTTTGGTACGTGCCGCCTCCACCTCCGTCTTTATGCCTTCACTGAACATCGATTTCGTTGACGTCGATGCTGACGTGGGTCGCCCGGGGCCTCTGAGCCATCCACGTACCCCACGGACGTGTCGCTTCGCGTTGCAACGTGCGCACGCTGCGGCGGCCAATCTGACACCGCTTACCAATCAGTCAGCCACAGGCGCGTTCCACCGCAGAGTGGAACGCGCCTGTGGCTAACCCGGCGTCTAATGCCCGCGCTTGCACACGTATCCTTCCGAGTTCGTGGTTTGGATACGGCGTCGTTTCTTATTCCCCACTCGCAGGTGCGTGTTTCTTTCCTACTGTCTCGCAGTCCTCTCTCTTACGCCGTTACATCTTTCAGCATTTTCGTCGACGTCGACTCCCGCACCCGCATGCCCCCACGCAGGCGTCATGTTGCGTCGCAGCGTGCGAACACGTGGGACGTGCTACGCTCGCGCATGGTGCATCGAGACCGGCGTGGACGTTCGAGGTGGGCTTTGACAGTGTGAGGGGCGTGGACGGTGCAGCGCAGAATCCAGGGTCCAATTATTTAGGCCGTACCGACACATCGTACGTACACATTACCCGTGCCTGCACTGACTTCTCTGCGGGCCTGGTGAGCCCGATCTCGTCCGTAGTCTTGACCGTCGGTGATGTAAACCCGGCCAATTGAACAGTGCCCTCGCCCGGCATAGTAGTGACACGCCGTAAGACGATCAAACACAAAGCTCACAGGCAGGTGGGGGTGCGCTGACATGGTACCAGTGATTCCAGACGGCGCCTGAGCGTTGGAGAGACAGGAGGGAAGACGACCGTCGAGGTGATGCCCTTGGGAACGCGGACAAAGTATCTGCGCTCGCAGTTAAGAAGAGCAAGCGAAGATAGCAAGCGATGGAGCGAGCACCCTATGATCGCACTGAGCTGATGTGGGTGGCAGCAAAGAGACGAGGGACTCACACTCCATGTCCACGATGGATCCGTCGCCCAGGGTGTAAGACATGCGGATGTCACGACCGCTGTCCTTGACAATCCCTCGAGAGCTCGTCCTTTTCGTTGTATGATTGCGTGACGGTGCCAAGCTCGCCGTAATGGACAACCCCTTCAGTGCATTGTCGGAATGGGTGCTTCACCGCCGCTCCCGTGACAGCACGGCGCAAAGAACGAGAGTAGGGGTAGGGATACAAACCGGAGGGGGACCCCGACGAGGCCTTCCTTCTCGTCATAGTCGACCATGCCCCGGGTCTCGTCCGATGCGGTGTCCGCACTAGGCTTCTCGGCAGGACGTACTTGCATGTGGCGAGCACCTTCGTAGTCCATTAGGAGTGCAGGCCATTTGCGAGCTAACAACATTGTCATGATTGCCTGAGCTGGAGGGAACGGATACAGAGTGACGCACTCGATTATAGACAGCGTCGATGTCTGGCTCGTCCAAAAACTCTGCGCGTGCTGTCAGTCACTGTTTCGTACTATGGACCGTACATCTCACGCACCTTGGTATACAGCGGAACCCTACCGTATGCCTTCGCGACGCCGTGCTTCTTTGAGAATGAATTCGCGCGCTTTAGGTCACGCGCAGCGAGAGTCCACCACAGCTTCGGCACAGTTCGTCACGAGAAGGATATATGATGAGCGCAATTGGCCCGACGGCTGCGGGCCCGAAAAAGCTGGACTCAAGCGGGGAATACATAGGCTCTGGCTGAGGACAGTGAAACAAAGCATGAAAATCAAGCACAGTCAGTGTGAGAGAATTACAGCGTACTCGCTATGCTCATGAAACAACTCGGACACTGGTTGAGATGTTTCCCGGGCCGCTGCCAAACGTAGGAGAAACCAATTTTAGCGCTGAATATCTTCTTGCGCATGGTGGAGGCAGTCTGGCGAGTCGTTGTGCACCTTCTACGACTTCAAGTGGAGGTGAGAAGGGCAGAGCTGAAGGGGTGAATTTAAGACGGGCGAGGTTGGACCGTCAGTAAACCCGTACTAGGGTTAAGTAGTCTGGTTTTTGTCGCGAGGGTCTTAGTCTCCTGGAAGCAGACTGAACGCGGCGGCTGATGATAGTCGATCATACCCCCGACTCGGCGACTCCCGAGAGCAGCTTTCGGTTTCCTGCCAGCAGCGCTATACCTCTGCCAACCAACTCCAAATCACTCCAGATGATCTTTGCTATATATCTCAGAACACGAGGATTCAGCTGCCGTGCGTTTCTCTCCCAACGTGCCCTGCCCTGCCTGGACTGTAACCTGTTCTGAGAGCAGCCTGTGAACCATCTTGTCTCAAGCATGCACATTTTTGCGATAGCCCAGCACGATAAACCAGAATGATGAGCGACGAAGAGCAAGATCGGAGGAGCCTCGTGCTTTGAGACGCGATAAACTACCGGTCCGTCCTGTCACGCAAATTCCTGTTTTGCGACGTGCTCACCCGCGTTTGTATAGCCTGTACCCCACGACGCAGCGTGAAACGAAGGTATCCCGAAGTGCGACCTGCGCCGCCGCGTGTCCAGTCGCAGCTCGTGAATATGGACAGTGCGAGCTTTCCCCCTCTCTCACCGATTTTTTCTCAGAGTGACGGCACACAGGCTACGCTCAAGCAGCCTTGCATGATCTCAACCTGCTTTCTTCGTGAAAACCAGCGCGGATGCTGTTTTGCCGTTCCAGAGACCGCCGTGGCCTTCGTCACGATTTTCTGGGCCGCCTTTATCGTCATGCTCTTCTGCACTGCTTCTGCACCACGTTCAGGCGCAGCACAGTTAGAAGGAGATGCCACGCTGATTCTGTAATGCTGCCTGCTTGCGGGCCTTGGGTTTATCCAGCAATCTACTTGGTCTCGCCCAGACTCGCTCGCGATCGCCCTGCAGGCCGCAGTGCAGCCGTCCAACGCGCATTGCAGACCATCGCCGCGAAGTTTTCTGCACCAAAGACCCCCAAGGTTGTCTCATACAACCCTATGACATACACCACTCGGTCTCGCTCGTCAGAGACGGGGGAAAATCCAGTACAGGTCAGCCTCGACGCACTCATTTGCACCTACCGGCGACCAAAGAGCTGATGTACTCACTCGGGTTTTCAGATCCTCTCAACCATCAGCTTTCCTCAATGTATTCCACAGACAGACCGACTCGTTTCTCAGGCGCGCAATGATGATCGACGCCACACTAGCGCCCACCCGCTTCAAACTCCGACATGGGAGGCCTTATAGCAGCGCGGAGTTCTGTCTCCCACCCAACTATGGCCACACCTAAAGTCCGCCGTCGCGCTCTCGAAAAGTTTCTTACCCCCGCTGTCGGCGTCTACATATCCATTACCCTTGATCCTGAAACCACCGTGCTGCACCTCCAGGATCCCATCGCCACTAAGGAGGCGAAGGCGCTCACACGAGGCGTGTACATCGGATATGTCTCTTCTGTAAGCAGAATTCAGCTTTCAGTGGCACATTTGAACGCTCGTATCTCACAAAGTTAATCAGCTTGTTGACCTTCCGAACCCGGATCGCGCATATCACCTATGTGATTGCCGTCTCGTCAGTCGAGGACTCCCCGTATCGGCCAAACCATCCGACGGCCTCGATCAAGCGATGTGTGTGGCCATTGCTCCTTCAGAGCACCCCGACCGGAGAAAGCCCGTCAGTCCACAGCCCCCTCTCCCCTGGTCCAATCTCTATCATCACACAGTGCCCGATATCCGCATCCGCCTCCAGTCACAGCGTGGTGACTACCGGGAATGCTCAATGCTGACCAGCGGAGACATGTTTTCCATCTCTCAATGGGCTGCGGTAGATGGCCCGCGCAGATACGACGCTATAGACAAATACTTCACTGACCATCCGGGTCATCCCGACGCACAGACTCAACTGCTTCCGGAGGAGCAGGGAATACCGCAGCTGTCTCCGTATCTCAGATCACAGGCATATAGCCCACCAGAAGTCTCAACGACATTAGGGCCATCGAAGGATTCAGAGAGTGACAACAGTCTGACTTCTGTCTCCGATGTTTGTCCAGAGAAGCCCAGGCCTCTCTCGGGCGATATCCATGACCACCCACCCTTCATTCAAAGTATGTTCGGGTATGACGATCCGTCTGATCGGTTTATCCCGCTGGCGACATTCAGCAAGGACATCGCCCCCGACCTCGAATTCTCGTCTGCCAATTCCTTCCTCGCTGAGGCTCAGGAAATTAGACGGTGAGCTCGGATAGGTCATTTGGTTGTGTTTTTTACTGACCACTAAATAGGATCATGATCGCATCAGAGGAACGTCGTAGCAGACACGAATCAAATTGTTCGGATTCTGGTATGTGCATCTGCTTCGATGTATTCGTGCGCTCATTTCATTTCACGTCAGTCCTGTCGGCTTCATCGGCAACAGTGGATACAGTGGCTACCAGCGTTGAGGATAGTGATGAGTGCCATGAGGTTACGGAACCCGATCAGTCCATGCAAGATCCGTCACCGAAACGCGGTACGTTGTTGTGTGCTGCCTAGCTGTCGGGACCTGGACTCACAGCGCATCTCGTCCCACAGCACTATTGTCGCGACTGTTCGCTATCGCGACACTGGGATGTGTCCCGCGTCGACTGGACGGAAGCGCCTCTACCCCTCTCAAGGATAGCACGTCCACATCGCAGACCGAGTCCCTTATCAAGCGTGAGCCTATTCCGTAATCGATTGGTTTCAAACTCAAGCCCGTCGCGCTCAGGGACAAGGCGATACCGCCGCATATCAACCCTTCGCCGCAGGACAGGGCAACCGCCGGAGCCCAAAGTGTTCTCCGAGAAGCCGTAACTACCTGCGTCGGGCTTTTCTTTTCCCAGCTTCTCTTTCCCTTGCAATGTAAATATCCTGATATCTGAATTTCTGCGATTCTTAGCTATCGGACTTGTACATAATTTCTATGCTTCATATAATCTATGAGGGTTTCCGAAGTGCGTACACTGCTATCGCACGCGGCACGAGTTCTCAATTTGAGCACCAGTTTGTCTAGTGAGTTTTCGTGCTCACCTACTCTATCTGTCATTACATTGTGTTCTGCAAGAACTCGCCTTCGTATGGCAAGATGTGGTGGGCTGACACCCTGGGCGCATGGCTGTGACCTCAATTCAATCTCCGTGCTTTGCGCGGCCAATGGTCCTGCGAAGTTGACTGGATGCCATCATCCATGCGGCGCTTCCTCAACTGCTCTGTCGATTTGGGAGCCTTCTCGTGCGAGATGAGCGTCTTCTTGCGTGCAGCGTTCTTGGCCTTTGCCGTCTCCACTCTCAGTGTTTGTGCGAGTGTCTTCGCCTGCCTTGGAGGCCCGCGCCGCCCTGGAGTTGCTTCGTCACTGCGTCAATACGCCAACTCAATGAAGCGTGAGGACGTACGTACAGCTATTCATTTTGGTTCCCTCATCCGGTGCTAAATCGTTGAGGAGCCGCTGCTCCGATCGCAGGTGCTCAGCTGAGACGCCTCTGTAAGACGAGTCTCGAGATTCGGAGGTAGGACGAACGAGGGGACGAGTCCGAGGATGATCCAAAGGTGAGAAGTCCAGTCGGTACAGGGATTCCCCGTGTTGACTGACCTCCTCCGTAGTACGGAAGAATGGAGGGCGAGGAGAGACTAAGCTCGGGCGCGTAGGCGTGAAGCCCGTGCGGGAGAACCGTCGGTAGGAGGACTCCTCCTGTTGACGGTCTCGAGGAAGGAAGGGCGAGGCGCCGACGGCCCAAATGCAGCGCGCTTTGTGTGGTCTTGTGGGCGCACTCGAGCGCTCAAGAACCTCCACTTCGCGCGTGACTTGTCGCGTCGTCGCGTCGACGGTCCTAGTAGCCGTTAGAGTAGTTACCCTGTAGCTACGATCTTGAGGAGAGGAGAGGAGACGACGAGACGAAAGAAAAGAGAAAGAAAAACACGTTGTATATGAATGTTCCTGTCATTCAACAGGCGTTCGACTTAAATACATGAGTACAAATTTAGAGTCCGACTAATCTAATCTAATCTACTGCGGCTTGCGCTGAGACTTACTTCCCTCTCGTACACTCCAGTCCTCCGTCACAAAGCCCCCCCAGTCTCAGGGCAGGCCGCGAACTACTCAGCCAACGTAAGCGACTGCAAGTATGTGAAGTCGAGTATTCCCAAAGCGGCGACGTCCGGGTCAGCGTTAATCATCTCTTGAGCATGCACCTCCGAACCGCGCCCGTCTGGCTGCCGCCGGTCCTCGGGTCTCAGAGAACTACGCAGTTCTTTTGTCCATTGGCCCGGGGTATGCCTCTCTTCCTGCGTCTGCGAAGACAACCGCGCCAGCCGCGCTGCGAACCACGCTTCGTTGGCTACAGACCATTCGCCGTTCCATGCGCGGCTGTCGAGAAAGTCCTTCTGTCTCGGCCATAGACTCCGGCCCCCGCTTGCGCCAAACAACTTGTCAACCATGCTCGAAGCAATCCTGTCACGAATGCTTGGGTTCGGAGTGGAGGCCGCTGTTCCGTCGCCGTACTCTGTTACTAGCCGGGAGGGCCCACGAGCGGCGTCTTCGAGCAGTCCTGGAGGTCCGAACGCGATTGCCAGACGCCACGCGATGCCACCCATGTGCAAAAAGACTCTCGCGTTTGGTGCTAGCAAGACCTCCTCGGCCGCTGCTCTGTAGGTCGACCAACTATATGGGGCGCTTTTCGTCTTCTGAGTCGGTCCCGGTGCGTCCACTACGTACCGTTTCCAGGGTTCCGGTACCGGCGGTGGATGTTGTGGAATCAATGTCCTCGGAACCGCCCACGCGAACGGGATGCCTTTGCTCAAGAAGAAGGCGATGATGCGCGGCCATGGGTCTGAGGAAAAGTCCCGCCAAAGAGCGGCGCGTAGCTGCGAACGAGCCAGTAAGTGCACTCTGCCGTTCATAAGGGGTGCGACCTCCGGTATGTCCAATGGAATGTTCGCTGGTCGCAGCGTGACAGGAAGGTAGGTCGCTATTCCCTCCAGTTGAAATTTGGCGCCGTAGTCCCCAGCGTCTGCGTCCGATACGTCGTCCGCATCTGGTAGCTGAGCGTCGGCTGCTAGCGCCGCCGTTGACGAATATCCGGGGCTCGACGGAGGGACTTGTCGGAGCGTTGTGGAGGGAGACGAGATGCGGTCCATGAGGGAGGTGGGAGGGACTGAGGCCATGCGTGAGAGAAGAGAGGTTGATTGCCTCGTCGGTTCCGTAGTTATACGATCCAGGAGCGATCGAAAACTGTCGTTAGACGAGCGTGCTGCACGCGATGGGCTGACTGCTTCGCTTCGACTTTCGTCGTGAATGCGGTCTAGGAGCGATCGACTGCTCAATCTTTCCTCGAGAGAGCTTTCCTCTCGAGGCCTTTTCCGCGAAGCTGTCAACCGAGTCTCTAAAGACTCCGGGGCAATTGCTGTGGTGGAAGGGGAGCTATCCCCCTTCTCGGGACCGAGCTCTTGAGCGCTGTCCGTCTTCACCATCTCTTTTACCCCACCTGCCGACGAGCTCTCGCCCTCACGAATCGGTTGCCTTGACAGGATAGTGGCCTTGCGTATATCATCCGCTTCTGTCAGCTGCATCTCCTCTTCTTCCATCATGCTATCTTGTTTCTCCGGCGCGACTGGTACCTGTATCGCCTGCGAGACTTCTTTCGCCTTTCCCTTTCCTTTGTCCAAGACGGGACTTGAGGGCACTTCCTGCACCGATGGCGTCGGAGATGGCGACTTCGGAGGTCTCATGGGACCTACGTTCTTCCCGTAGATGTGTTCAATAAACTCGTTTTCCTCGTCATCGTCGTCGGCGCTTCCCGGCACTTGGACCCATTCTCCTTCCAATCCATCCGTTTCGAAAATGTCCAACATTAACGTACCATCGCCGGGCTCCGGAAAATTTAGCCTTACACTCGCGCCCAGGTACTGTCCCACACGTACCCGCTTGGCGGAGACAACTTGACGCGTATTTGGGTCTTCGGAATTTGCCTGCTCAAACCAGCGGCGTACATGGTCGACGGAATGGACGGCGTCTTTGCGTAAGAGCTCGTTCGTCTTACGCCCGAGCCTAGCGCGAGTCTTGTCCCATTTCTTTATCCGCCAGGCACGTTGCCTCTCGACTTCGGCGATTTCCCGTGCGGAAAGGTTGCGCGGGTCCAGTGCAACCAGAGCGTCCTGATCCAAATGATAATGCCATAAGTAACGAGGGTGAGCGTCGTGAAGGTGTAATTCCTGAACGTTCGGCCACGAGATTCGGGGAAGGTTGAAGTCAATCAGTGTTCCTACGAGGTCGGAGGACGCCCAGAGCGTGACCGTGTCTTTCCAGTCAGGTACGGGCACCGAAATGGACTCCCAACCGTGACCGGCGTGCCGAAGTAGGTAGACCGTAAAACCCATCCACTCGTGGAGCGAACGCCGGGTGGCTGCCAGTTGCTTTTGAATGCCTGATTTCGAGTTGACTTCGGAACTGACTGGTGGTATGCGGACGGGTACGGTGTTATAGGCGAGATAAGCGGCGAGAACTTCACCTATTCGCGTGACGGTGCGCAAATGGTCCTGGAGCCAGGCCAGAGCACTCGGGCGACATTGAAAGCGGTCTTTCCCGACTTGTTCCACTCCTCCCCCGTCGTCCTTGATGTTGAAGACCCACTGCGAGCGCGTGAAATCATTGGGCAAGGGTCGGTAGGCCATCCACGGCCGCTTGTGGTCCCACCATTCGATGTCGATATCGTAGCCATCGACAATATGTCGAAATAACGGCGTACTCGGCAGTGCAGTGGGGGTGGGTCTTCTTACCGGCGAGCGTCCGCTCGGTGTAGGATCCATTCCGAATCCGACCCACTGTACTCCGGGTGCCGACGCGGTGAAAACGTCTACACTATTTCCTCCGGCGGCCACGACGTGATAGGGCATCACTGAACGATCGTAAACCGCTGTAGGGTCCCCGCTCTGCCTCCTCTTCGCTAAACCTGCCAGGAACCCTGCCGGCGTGGGCACGGGAGCGGTCTCCGCTCCCCAACCACCTGATGGTTGCGTCCACGCTGACATGCTGGGCTTGCTACGTTAGGGGGATGATGAGGGCAGGAGAGAAGGAGTGAGAGATACGCGAGTTCCCCGCTGTCTGCCTAAGCGCGCCTCGTGGCTGAAGCGCCTTAGCGCGATCATGTGACGCAGCACTACTCAACGCGATCAACGCGTGAAATCCTAATCAAAGCGTATGTACAGTAATAGTCCATAGTAAACGGCAATCGAATAAAATAAATTTTGAGTACCGTCACCTAAGGTTTTGCTGAACCTGCGAGACCTGCGTCCCGACGATAGGAGAAGAGCCTTTGAGGAGCGTTTCGTAAATCCTTCGCGGTGGCCCATGAATCATAGAGAGGTGAATAGCCTTCCCAGCGTATTAGATACAACATCTGCTTACGACGTTTGTCGTATCGATGTCCTACTATTTTCTCTACTTGGTACTCTTCGGACGCCGGCTTGTCTTCACGAGTACTAGGCAGTGTTGTCCTTTCCCCGAATTCCGCGGGCGAGGGACGATACATCCGCAAGTGTTCCAAGTTGAGTACGTTAGAGCCCGGGTAGTTATCCGGCATACGAAGGCGGTACACCTTAGGGTTGATCCGTTCCTGGATTTCGAAGGGACCTACAGCACGTTGTACGAGCTTGCTCCCTTCACCTTTACTCTCCAACCATTCCAAAGAATGTGGGTTGACTAGTACTAGGTCGCCAACCTTGAATTCCAACTCGCGTCGACCTTTGTTGTACGATTCGCTCTGCTTCAGTTGAGCGCGCGCAAGAGCTATCCTCGCGCTTTCGCGATGGTAGTGCAGCGACCGCACAAAGTCGTCGGCTCGATCATTCAAAAGTGCATCCTGGGGAGTGGTTTCCACTCCTTCTGGCTTCATAAAGTCGAGGGTTGTTTTAGGTTGGAAGCCGAACAACACGAAATGGGGGCTCATTCCAGTGGAAGCGTGAGGCAGATTGTTGTACGCATGCTCCAATAAAGGCAGCCATTCCGACCAACTTGTTTTATCAGTAGCGACATAGGCTCGTAACATGATCTCAAGCTTCTGGTTGACAATCTCTGTTTGCCCGTCATGCTGAGGGTGATGTGAAGAGGATAGAGCCATCCGCGTCTTTAAGGCCTTCGAGACGCCTTTCCAGAATTCCGACGTCCATCTAGGATCCCGGTCCGATACTATGTTGTCAGGAATGCCAAACCGGCACACAACATGTTGCACGAAGAGTTTCGCAAATCCTTCGGCTGTTAGGCCTGTCGTGGTAGGAATAAACTGCGCATGCTTAGACATTCTGTCTACAGTGACCAAAACCGCGTTGTAATCTAACGACCATGGCAATCCGGTGATAAGATCCATTGAAACAGATTCGTAAGGCCGGCGCGGAATAGGATTGGGTATGAGCTTGCCGAATTTCGTGAAATTTCGATGCTTGACTTTCTGACAGACGTCGCAAGTATCGCAGAACTTCTGTACATCCTTTCTCATGCCCGGCCAGAAATATCGTCCGCTTAACAGCTGCCATAGTTTCTCTGGTCCCGCATGGGCAGATTCGAACGGAGATTCATGCGCTTGAATCAAGAGGTTTGCGCGAAAGGTCTTGGGTACACAGAGCCTCGGCTGAAAATCGGCATCTCGGAAGTATAATAGGCCTTTGTCGTCCTTGAAGTACCTGATACCCGCGTCCCAAGTATCAGGGGACAACTCGGTAGCCTCCCATCTTTGCTTAAAGGAGGGATCCTCCTTATACCCTTCTATGAAGGATCGCAAATACTCTGGCTCCATATGAACATGGATCGTAGGAGGCGGGTTGCTACTTTCCCAACTCCGTTGTCTCTCGTACAAATCGCCCTTTTGTTCCTCGTCTTCTTGGTCCTTCGGATTCGGATCCGCAGATGGCTCTCTGACGGGACCTGCGTGTTCTACGGTGACGGGAGATTTTGCTGTCTTTGCAGGAGCCTTCGCTCTATAGGATCGCGTAGTAACCTTGAAACAATTGAGAGGCCGCTCCAGTAATTCGTCCATCGAATCCAAGACGACGAATTGGGCGGCATGCTCGAACGCCCGCGCTCCCGAACCTTTACTACTCCCGCTGTCAACCGGCGCACTCAGAGTCAAAGCGGGGGTCTCTTCCGCTTCCGGGGTTACATATTCCGGTACCTTCTCTAAAAGACGAGAAATTGGATCCACATTAGAGTGTACGCGCCCCGGCCTATGAATGATTTCAAGTCCCGGGGCGTACGCGGAAAAGATGGTTCCCCAAGCTCCCAACCGTCGGTTGTTGTTTTCGTACGTCTTCGCCCATTGTAACGCGGCGTGATCTGTAATCAACAGGATCTTTTCCCCCTCTATGAAGGGTTGGAACTTGACTAATCCTTCCTTCGCCGCCAGTGCTTCTCTTTCAGTAGCGGAATAATTCCTTTCCGCGGGCTTGAACGTACGACTCCAATATCCGATGACTCTCTCTACCTGTACCACGGTGTCTTCTAGTACCGTCCCCCAGGTTCCCTCATGTTCACAGTCCTTAATTTTACTAGACATTGTCGTAGTGAGCTTAGGCACGGGTTTTCCTGCCTCAAAAGCACGTCGCACTCTTTCAAACGTTCGAGTTCCTTTGAGGTCCTTTAGCGTCATCAGCTGAACCTGTTGTAGCGTAGCTCCTAGCCCGTCTCCCGAAGCATCCGTGTACAATCGATAGGGTTTCCCCGTCTCCGGATGCGCTAAGACGGGTGCCCTCGCTAAGGCTCGCTTTATCTCCTCAAAGGCTCTCTCGTGTTCGGCCGTCCAATTCCAAGTCGCGCCTTTGCGAGTCAAGCTGAATAAAGGTGTGGCAAGACTGGCGTAATGGGGTATGAAAGCGGAAAAGTAAACCGCCATGCCCAGGAAAGTCCTTAATTCTGCTACTTTGGTCGGCCTTGCCATTTTCAAGATGGAATCCACCTTTTGTTTGTGCGTAGACAAACCTAGACGAGAGACTTTATGCCCTAGCAGAATAATGGAGCTATAGAACAAGTGGCACTTCTTGGGGGACAACGTGATTCCAGCTTTTTCGATGGCGCCTAGTACTTGATCGAGGTGATCAATATGCTCCTCGTAGCTGCGCGAGTAAACCACAATATCGTCTATATAGACCAGACAGAATAGCCACAGGTACGGAGCCAAAATTTCTTGCATTACTCGTTGAAATATTGACGGTCCGTTCCTTAATCCAAACGGCATTCGGAGGAATTGAAACAATCCTTTGTGCGTTCGAAAAGCGGTCTTTTCCACGTCTTCGGGAGCCATTTCCAGTTGCGTGAATCCAGCTAACGCATCCAAGGAGGATAGTACTTGAGATCCCGAGAGCGAAGCTAGTATTTCCGACTGTCTAGGAATGGGAAATTCGTCCGGTACTGTTACGGCGTTGAGCTTCCGATAATCTACGCAAAATCGCGGTTTGCCGTTTCGATATACTATCACGACTGGGGCACTCCAAGGGCTGATAGAAGGCTCGATCACTCCTTGTTCGAACCATACTTCGAGCTGTTCTTCAATGACTATCCTCTTTGCAGGGGAGCTTCCGTACATAGGTACCGCAATAGGCACTTGTCCGTCCGACGTGCGAATATGGACTCTAGATTGGTGCTTTCCTAATCTCCCGTCAAATCCGAATGCTCGCTGACGTTTACGCAGCATTTGCCACGCCCGCTCCTTAAGCTCGTCCGGTAATTGACCAACGTCCAAGAGGTTCTCCATATCAGCGGACGGCCATACAGTTGAGTCAGGTACTTCTGCAGTTTTAGGTCCTAAGCTTTCCTCCTCAGGAGTTTCTGGGTCGACGGATTCCGTCGACCTCTCGCTTTCTGGTCCTGAGTCCGACGGGGCGACCGGGGTATGAAGACTAAGATTGACGTGCACGAGCTGCTTCACGATTTCAGCATGATCCGATAGTTGTCGTAAGTGTTCGTCATTGTTCGGCGCGTCGAGGAATTTGGAAGGGTCTATTAGCTGCCCCACTACTTCTCCTTTACGGAGAATCTGTGGTTGTGAGGATGTATTGGCAACCGGTACAAAAGGGGCGGATTGATTCAACAAAGTATTCGGCACGACGAACACTGGAGTTTTAGACGAGGCGACCATTATTTTCTCGACTAACCAAGTTCGTTCGTCCCGAAAGCTCCCGTCCACTTTGACTCGCTTCACTGAATGCGGGGGAATTTTCACGTCCTCTGAGACTCGTACATTACGCGGGCCTTCGGCGTCTTTCTTCAGCGCTCTTCTCTTAGCTTTATTACGCCTATGGGACTTAGCCAGTATGAATCGAGCTAATGGGGCACCCAATACGCGCTTCGCTAGATGTACCTCTTTCAGAGGTTTTCCGTGAACGCCTTCCGCCAACACTTCATAGCGCCGATTTTCGAAGTACACTCGGGTTCCTGCGTTCAGATGTCTTTCTACCACCAGTTCATACGCTTGGTGGAAGTCTTCTCCTAACAGTATCGGTACTGACATGTCCGAAACTACGTAAGCTTCCACCTCAAGTTGTAAGTCTCTTCCGTCCTCCGTTTGAACGAAAACGGGCAGCATAACGTAACCATGCAAGGAAGCCTCTTTAGACGTTAGCTGAACGAGCTTCAACTTAAGTCCCTGTTTCAGAGCGGGCGGATTCACCAGCGAATCGTAAGTCGATTTTGACAGCAGAGAAATGTCTGCGCAGGAGTCCAATCGTAAGTCGTATGTAGGTCCCTTAGGGTCCATAATACGTCCTCTCATAGAGACTACTGATACCCCCACTGCTGACATTCCCGGGATCGAAGTGCGTTTGCGTTTCAGCTTAATAACATCTTTTCGCGGTGATTCCGCTTGATGTGCTTCGGCTATTGATTCCAGTATAACTCCTCCTGCAGGTTCTTCAGTCTTCCTTAATCTCTGCTGCGCGTAATGCTCGTCTTCTATCTCTTCGATGAGTGGGAATGGCGCGCGTACGCGGTTCTCGAGGTTTCCTCGAGTCAGCACTGATAGTGCCTCGCGCTCATTCGGTATCTCTGCCCTGCTCATTTCACCGGGAGATTCAGGTAAGATATTTCTTACGGTCTGGTCGGGTTCCGACCATGGATCCCCGCGGGCCACCAAATAAGCAGACGAGATCGATTCTACTAGATACGAATCATACAAGTTATGGTACATCAATTCCTCGTCCTGGGGTCGGTCCGTCTCTAAGCCCGCGCTCAAGAAATTGACCTCCTTCTTTTTCGCGTACGTCGGCCAATGCGGGCATTCTCTATCCCAGTGATGTTTACTCCCACATAACTTGCAGGGAGAAGGAGGAGGTTTCAAAAGAGATTTCGTACCGTCAGCTTTCGGAAACGGATATCCTCCTTTGGGCGGAGCTCTCTGTCTCTTAGCCAAAGTAGCGAAGACCTGCGTTAACACTTCCGGGTTAACTTCATTTGAGGTCTTCGTATCCTCCTCTTCCTCATTGATGACTTCCCATCCAGTTTCTTCACGGTCATCTCCCTCTCCGGAAGCCAGATTGACGGAAGCCTGAGCTCTGTTGGAGCGACTGCGAAATTGTCTCGAGCGAAACGGCCGGGTATTCTCGTCTCTTATGGCCTGCCGCACCAGATGCGAGATGTCGTCCTTTGACACCAAATCACCGGAACTACGAGCAGCGGCAATGAGAGACGCAGCATTATCCTGCGCTCTCTGAGTGAGATCGTCGGTACTCAGAGGAAGCGGGACGTTCAACGTTGTCATCCATCCTGCCGGCACGTTTCGCAAGACGATTTGTGCCTCCTCTGGCCCCCCCAAGTCCGTATTTAGAAGAGCTCGAGCATACATGATGCGTCGCTGGAGGTAGTCCTCCGGCAGCTCCTTCTCATGACCTTTTTGTCGAAAGTACATTTCCGTGAACTCCATATTGCGTTCTAATTGCCACTGACGGCCCAGGAAGACAGATTTTAGACCATTTAGCCAGTTTAAATGGTTGATCATCATGTACGACTTCATCTGTCTAGACGCCTGAGTCCACCATCTCTTGACCCGGGAACCATCTTTTAACTGAGTCCACAACCACCTTCCCATAGCGGCGGGAAGAGAGTCGTTCAGCATCGCTAACTCCTGGACGTCGGCGAAATACGCAATGGCGGTGAGTTTGTTACCATCCCAGGAAGGAAGGTGATCAGGTCTGAGCTCCTCTTTCAAGCGCGGCCCCAAGTTGAAGTTGGCTGGAGGCGGGTTCGGCTGAACGTAATAAGGCCACCAGGGTGGAGGACCCGGTGGTCCGGGGGGCCCGCCTCCTGGTGGTCCTCCACCGCCACCGGGCGGTCCTGCTGGAGGCCATCCTCCAGCTGGCGGCCAGCCTCCTCCCGGGATTCCATTCGGTCCGTTGGGAGGCCCTCCCGACGGTCCTCCGCCTGGCGGTCCCGGCGGCCCTCCGTAGGGAGGCCCTCCTGGCGGTCCTCCGCTTGGTGGCCCTGGCGGCCCTCCGTTCGGAGGTCCTCCACTTGGACCTCCATTTCCTGCGGAGCCATTTCCTACGGGAGGCCAACCAGGAGGACTTCCTCCTGGTGCTCCTTTAACTGGTTGTCCAACCGAAGGCCCGTACGACCGAGAGTCATTGGCGAATTGTCCTGGTAAGGCCTCGGGTTTGTTAGGAGAAATCGTCGGCCCAACGTCCCTTCGCGATTGAAAGGGAAAATTGGTACCCCAAGGAGGAGTCGGAACTAACTGCCCTTGACTAGTCGGCCAAGCTGGTGGCCATTCGCTTTTAGACGCTGAAGTTAAATCGGCCGGCCTATTCTTGACTTCGAATTGACCATCTTGCGCTAGACGTCGATCCCAAGGAACTCGCTCTTCTTTGTTCGTAGCCCGTCCTTCAAACATCGAGTTGGAACTGTCTCCTTCCTTGGGCAATCCACGCATGTGTGGAGGGGTCTGCCTATCTAGAGGCCGCGTCTCTACCCCCATGCTAGCCAAAGAGAAGGCGGGTTGCAGCGGCTGTGGCGCTTGCGCGTATATATTTCGCTTGTATGGCAAGAAGGAAATGTTTTCGCGTTCGTCGTTCGGAGCAGTAGTGATATGCGTGCTATCCTCTTTCGCATATGAACCATTCGAACCGGCCTCAGGCGATTGCCCGCCTCTTCTGAAACTGTTCTCATTTTCAGTTCTTGACGGTAGCGGATCTGCTCCCTGAATATCTCCAGGTAAGCCCAGACCTTGAGTGACGTCGCCCGGGGTAACTCGAACCGTTGTATTCGAGCGGAAGGGCGTATATGGCAAAGCCTGCGCCACATAGGAGGAGGTAGGCTTATTAAAACGTTCAAAATATTCGTCCGCTTTCTTGAACGGTGGGTGCTCGGCGCTGCGAAGAGCTATCGTAGCTGGCAAAGATGAACGGGGTCGACCTGCCACTCCGACCGCGAAACTCTCGTGTCTAGCTGTATCATCGCCAACGAAGCTGACTGACACACTTTTTCCTTTGTTACGACTTCCCTGTCCCGAGGAATCCTCGGGCGCGTCTCTAATTCGAGGCGGGGTCATAACTGGGTTTATCTGCGGAGATGGCACCATAGTCCTTGGGGGAGGTTCGCTTTCAGCCGCCACCACTTCGTCCAAAAAATTATCCGGTAGAGGCCAGAGTTCGTGAGATAGAGCCTGGGGTTTGGATAACAGCAAATTCATGATCGCTTTATCCATCCTGTCGCGTAGAGCGGGCCTCTGCAAGTAAGCCTTCAGAACTTCTAGAGTTCCCAAACCATGTACCTCTTCCGTTACCGTTAGGGCCGTTGTCGCGGGTGAAGCAATCCTGACATCCGCTGTAATCTCTTCGTAAACTTTCTCGATGTGTCTTACAGCTAGAGATAGACGGTGTGCGAGAACCTCCCAAGCTAAGTCCAATTCATTCAGAGTACGCGAGCCTCGCAGAGCTACAATTAATTGGTTGTCGAAATCAATCCTGTAACTGGACCTAGGAGGATCCAGAAGAGCGTACAATTGATGTAATAGATCCTGAGTATCCGCCGTCACTCCGATAGCTGGCCATAAAGCGTTCGACTTGACGGAATACTGCTCAGAATCGAGCGGCAACAAGGGTCCCCCTCGTAGGATATATTGAGGGGAGAGCGGTGCGCCGATGAGAGCTTGTACTCGAGCTTCAAGAGAAGGCTCATAGTCGTCCGGAGGAGTCTTATACTTCGCGTAGATACTCTCAGCAATCTGAGCTCGGGATACGTTGTCTAGATCTTCCTCAGCAGGAGGGGGCGCTGGTGCTCGCGACTGGGGTTGTACTACTCCGATTCGCCGAGGAGTAAAAGAATAATCCAAGGTAACAGACCGCGTTGGAGTCTGCGAAGTGTTCTGAGCAGATGCAGACATATTGTCCGCGGTCTGAAAGCGATCCTAGGACCGGTCGTCGTGTCCTACGGTTCCGGATGTGTCCACCTTTGAGACGCCTCTGTAAGACGAGTCTCGAGATTCGGAGGTAGGACGAACGAGGGGACGAGTCCGAGGATGATCCAAAGGTGAGAAGTCCAGTCGGTACAGGGATTCCCCGTGTTGACTGACCTCCTCCGTAGTACGGAAGAATGGAGGGCGAGGAGAGACTAAGCTCGGGCGCGTAGGCGTGAAGCCCGTGCGGGAGAACCGTCGGTAGGAGGACTCCTCCTGTTGACGGTCTCGAGGAAGGAAGGGCGAGGCGCCGACGGCCCAAATGCAGCGCGCTTTGTGTGGTCTTGTGGGCGCACTCGAGCGCTCAAGAACCTCCACTTCGCGCGTGACTTGTCGCGTCGTCGCGTCGACGGTCCTAGTAGCCGTTAGAGTAGTTACCCTGTAGCTACGATCTTGAGGAGAGGAGAGGAGACGACGAGACGAAAGAAAAGAGAAAGAAAAACACGTTGTATATGAATGTTCCTGTCATTCAACAGGCGTTCGACTTAAATACATGAGTACAAATTTAGAGTCCGACTAATCTAATCTAATCTACTGCGGCTTGCGCTGAGACTTACTTCCCTCTCGTACACTCCAGTCCTCCGTCACATCAGCCTTGTCTTCCTGTTCGCGCTGCTCTTGGGCTCGCCTGCGCTCCCGTGATTCTGCAATTATCCTGGACCGGTATCAGCCTCATGTTTGTGTCGGGGGGTTGGGAGATGTAACGGACCTATTGATTGCCTCAACCTCTTCATGAATATGCTTGGCATTGCTGAAGTCTTGGACCGTCTCCCAGTCGGTACTATATCGCGCTACTGGCACGAGCTTGTCCTCCTCATCCTCATGTCCCAGTAGACTTCGTCCCATCATTTCCAACACGTCGAAGGGTGGACTCTTGTCCTCGTAGTCGGCGTCGTTCTTATGGCTCCGCTCACTAGTAGGGAGCGGCGCTTCCGTTGCTGGGGTAGTTGGCTGGTGCTCCGCACCTCTGTTCCGCACCATGTTATCCGTCAATTGGCAGATGTAATCGTCTAGGGCGGACGAAACATCCACGGTGTCTATGTTGGATAGTCGCGGGCAAGTGTCGGAGTTTGTCCCATCACAGCTTGGGATGCGAAGGTTGACTTCACCGTAGATATGGTGGTACACATTGCTCCATGGAAGAGGCGGGTTTGGCAGAAAGGGCGCTCGACCAGTCGGATGCTCGGAGAGTCCAATAGCGACGCACATTGAGTCTTCAATTCCTCTCGTCTCGTCCGCCTCTGGGAGTCCCCTGCTTAGAAGGATTACTCCGCACTTGTTATAGCGAAGGTCGGGTGTCGGCAGGCCATAGTACTGACAAACCAGAGCGCTGAGCATCCGCCAGGGTGACACTGAGAGGTGGCGACTCACTTCGCCAACATACCCAACATAAGTCTTGGGTGATAGCGCTCGGGCTTCCTTGTCAGCCTCGGGATCGGCGAGCGCCTCCACCGTGGCGAGAGGATCTATCGTGAAGAAGACATAAGCTCCCGGGCCAGGTAGAAATTCTGGGAATTTCCTAATCGGTTTTCGATGGAGGATGCTAGGGTCGACTGACATGACTGTCGAGAAGGGAGTTGGTTTTGGTGGCACAATAATAGAGCATTTATAGCGCGAACTGAAGGCTTTAGCGCAGCGACTGAATCAAGTACAATAGAAGAAGGTCTCACGGCTTCTGGCCTCCGAGTGCTCCGGTCCTTGTCTGCTGTCTGTAACGAGCTTGATCAACCGTAATGACAACAAGGGTAATAAGCACGAATCGAAATGTCCACACCGCCACTTACCGGCCGTCCGATCGTGTTCTCCTCTCGCATACTTCCCTTGTGCGAGTGCCTTCAATGCCCAGCAGCAGACGCGTGTCTCCAGCGTACCTGTCGTTTCGCCGTGCAAGTGGCATGATACTGATTTGATGTCATGATGATGTGACAACAATAGATATGATATGCACGCTGCGAGCGCGTGGCACGATGAAAGAATACAGGGAAGAACAATATATCAACGTACTAGATGTACAGCTCTAATTGAGAGACACCAGAGATCATAAATCCAGGGAAGGTCAGTGATGAAGCAAACACGGAGCTTGGTGCACGGAACTACGGCCTCGCAGCGACGTCGTGGTCTCGAACGGTTCGCCTGCCCTACTTGAATGGGTGCAATGCTGTGGCAGTTCAGAAGCCTCGTCAAAGTGCTTGCCTTGAACAATCCAAAAGAAGAGGTTCTGCGCGAGCACCTGCGCCTTTTCTCTCATGCTCAACAATCGGGCGGAAGGCGCGCTGTAGTAATATGAGTGTGCGGTGTCAGGAAGATGATGAAGTAATCATATGCTGTGATGTTGCGCTGTCCGACAAAAAAAAACGGGACGACACCGTCGATTCTTTCAGCAATCGCTCTCTTGCTTCTTCTCCTCGGTCGAGACGCTGCAGGGTCGCCAATGTGCACCTCTCGGATTTGGCTCGTATACATACTGCGGTAGCGGTCAACACGGCGAAAGAGATGAGAAGGAAGAGCTATCCAGCGTAGCTCTGGTCATCGGGAGTCCCTGGTCTCGAACTTTGAGACCGAAGGCTTGTCCGGGGGCCAAAATCTGACTGAAATATACCATATTAGGCTTAGTTCTTCGCATTCTTTGCACGGCCCTCTCCCACTCGACGGAACGGCTCTTCTGCACTCCTCCCCTCTCTCACTCACTAATTTCTCTCCCCTGCCGCATCTCTTCATCATCGTCTTCACCGTCTCCTCGCCTATGCCTCCCCAGCGTGACCGCGAGCACAGTCTAACCCCGCCTTCTCCGTTGCGGAGTCGGATTTCCGTCTTTCTCCTCCTCGTCCTAAGTATTGCTTATGCCTTCTTGCCTGCCAGGTCCTTCTCCCGCTTTCGCATCTAGTTTGCGCGTGCTCTTGGAGGAAGTCCCGGTGCATTCCGCAATTGCGCGCTCTTGTATGTCTACCCGTTTTACTTTGCTCGCGCATGCTCATTTCCCCTGCAGTCCCTCGTCCCTCGCTCACTGATGCCCCTATTCTGCCCGGTCATTCACGGTCTCCCGTACTGTCGGCCCCGCGGCCTCTCCCAATCGCCATCGCTTTTTCGTCCTCTCCGCATACCCGTGGCGACGACTTCGTGCATCCGCCGGCCTCGACATGTTATCCTCCTTCGTCCGGGTTGTCATCTTCCGCTCTTTGCTCTACGCTATCTTCTGGTGGGGCATCGCGGACATTATTCTCTGTGCCGCAGGTCACCCGCCATGCGTTGATTAATCGCTTCACGCTGCTTGCAATGCCGAGTTCTTACTTTATTGAACAGTCGTTTCCTCCGTCCTCCTCCAATTGCTTTGCGCAATCCTCTTCGCTTCACGGCCCTCTCTCTTCTCACGGCCCTCCCTCCTCACGCCTCTTGGGCACGCCTCTCCTTCTCTCTCACTCATTTTCTCTCATCCTCCCGCCTCTCGTCGTCATCGTTCTCACCGTCTCCTCGCCGCAAGGTTTTAAAGAGGTGTACTCGTTCCGAGCTTGGACTACAGTCTCCGGTTAATGTCATGCTAAGGGACTGGCACATCATGTGCTCCATCCTCACAGTAAACGAAGATCCTCATGGTTTCGCCCACTCAGTCAGGGACAACTGGCGTGTTGTGGATCGCCTGAATGTAACCCAGCGCCACCAGAACAACATCAAGGTGAAACTGCCAGCTGTGCGCACGGGCGATCTTGTGGAGGTTGCCGCGACCCTCGAAGCCGAGACGAGGATGAATCACGAGGGCTGCCCTGTCCTCAGTCCCGAGCCTACCCACGTCCCCATCATTGCGCCTCGGACGTTTCTATCTCCTGTCATGGCCTCTGCTGCTTGATATCGCATGTAGTAATGCACAACTGTCTCAGTAGCAGCGATGTACCTACCATAATCTCTGCCGTGATTTATTTCACTACTATCAATATTTTTGCCGTACGGCCCCCACTTGCGTCTGCGACTGTGCTCGGCGCGATGCGAGGTCATCCGCGACGAAGCCTGAATCATGCAGCTTCAACGACCAGGCGATGCCCGGTAGGGCTGTGCTTTGGTAACTGACTCTGGCTGGCCGAAATGACCGGAGTAGTCGTCTTTCGGCCTACGGTCCCGGGCCGGTGCCGGCGACTCACTCAGGCTCAGAGGGACGCGCTGACTTCTTGCGCACAACCGAGGCAACCTTATGAGTCACTTGGAGTTGGACTGACGAAGTTGTAGGTGCGACATCCAGATATTGTGCTATCCTCCGACACTGCAAGGGCCGAGCCATCAGGTCCGACTCAACGACTGCGCAGAGGCCCTATTCGATCTGGTTGACTTTTTGTGCGTTCCTCTCCCAGTCACGTCCGCTACGGGATATAACCAGGCCCCAGGTGCCCTGTGAAACTTCTTGTCTCAAGCATGCAAGTTTTTCTCCCGAGTTCAGCTCGACTCTGGACGACGAACTTGCGAAGACTCGGAGCACCGTTCTGCTGGAGGCGTTAAACCACCGGTCGGTCCCGTCATGTCTATCCTGTTTTGCGACGTGTTGACACGCGCCTCTATAGATGTAACCCACAATGCAGCATGCAAGGAAGTCAGTTGACAGTGCGAGCTGCGCCGCCCTCGTAGACAGTCGCAACTCGCGGTTCGCGGATATTGACTGTGTGAGCTTTCCTTCTCTCTCACTGCTGGTTTCTGAGAGCAACACCATCAGCAGTTTTGCGCTATCTTGTGGTGCTTTCTATGTCAAAATAAGTGCGGACGCTGTTTCGGCATCTCATAGATCGCCTTGACTGCCATTCTCGCCGTGCTCTTCTACACCATGTTCCGGAGCAGATCCCTGCGCATGTTGCGCGGGCGACGATAAAGCGACACAGCTCTCAGGGAAGTAATCATGGAATAAAAAGAACGAACTAATCAACAATTCATTCTACAGCTCGCCTACGACTGTTTTCTTGGGTTTCGCTCGCAGGCAACCGCAAGTCAAAACACTTAGAAGCTGTCGCGGATGTATGTGGGATTGGCAAATCTCCGGTTCAATCTGCTTCTCACCGGCATGCTTTGCTTTCGAAGAGCCTTCTTGATCACTGTGTCTTAGAATCTTGGGATCCTTTCGCTTGCGGACAGCTGCACACTCCTGGACGGCATGTCGCAAGGCCTTCGCTGTCTGAGGAAGGACACGCCGAACTGTTCGCGATCGCAGATGTCAGCGCTTGTACCTTGAAATACAGTCAACCAACCTACCCTTTCTCATTGTCGGCACAACGTCCCGCGGGCACCCGGGTAGGTCTGCCCGTCTTTCAGCATTGCACGCCACTGATGAAGTCAATAAGGCTTAGAATTTTTATCCCAGCTGATGCGAACATACCTCTATGATGAATAAGTTTGCGCCAGACCCGCACTTTGCGCTCTTGCTCTGCTTCCTGTGAGCGTCGTTTCCCTTCGATCTCCTTCATTTTTGATTGAGTCCATTCAATGAACCTTCGACTCGTGTTCCCAACTGGCCGGAGCAACTTTTGAACATGCGAAAATACCTGGATGCCTGAAAGTACAGGTACGTCAGCGTTTGACCGGCACCCAACAGTCATGCACTCACAGCTTTTGACCTGTAGTGACGAATGGTCCGGATGCGTATCAACCCGGCCCCGTTCTGCATATCTCTCTCGCCGCAGTCGCGCTTCCCAGTCTTTGAGGATTTGCCTGCCTCGCATTTGTCGGGCTTCGACGTACTCTCTATTGCGCTCTTCCGACTCGTTCCAGATCCTGTGCAGCACGGCGATGAGTATCTCGGTAAGTTGCTGTTGTGAATCACTGTACCTTTTGAGCTTTGCGATGTCGTCTGCAAAGCCTTGGGCATCTACGAACTCTGTCACCGTCGACAAATCGACATCGAAGTCGACCACGGGTTTAAATCTCGGCGCTGGTCTTTCTGCGCTGATAATGCCTAAAGCTATCATCTGCTCCTCTAGTGCGTGATTGCAGCTTGACTCGTCGGAAAATGCTGAGTACGATGCCGTCCGCCAGGATGTTGTGTCTTCTTCCTCCACGTCCGCGTCCGTGTCATTGAAAAAATGAGGCGATTGCGCTGGTGCTGGCGCCTCGGTCGGTGGTATCGTCGATGAGCTCACGGCGGCAGCATCATCATCTTGTTCGTCCGCCGGTTGGCTACAGACTTTCTGGAGATCACATTCGCGCCCTTCTGCGTGGACAGACAAAGAGTCTGAAGTCAGAGACACTTGTCCGCTGATTTCTTTCCCTTCCATGTCCTTCTGTGCTGCTGCCTGCGCATTAGTTCGGTCTTGCGTGTCGAAAACATTCTCAACCGCAATGAGATTTGCTTCGCCCTGAGTGAGCATTGGAGACTTGCTGTCGTCGATCCGTCCGTCCCGGTGGCGATTGCTCCTGACGGCGACATCAAAGTGTACCGTCGTATGATGGTAGAGGTTGTCCCACGGCAATGGTGGGGTCGGTGATATGCTTTGGCGTCCCTTCGGATGGATTGCGGGATGTATTGGTATGCACATGGTTTCGTCAATGCCCTCCATGTATGATGCCTTCGGTAGACCATGGCTAAGAAGGAAGAGATCACAGTCATAATACAGGCGTGATCGGGACTCGGGATGTCGATACTATAGCATCATAGATTGTAATGAGATACCTTCCAAGGTAATGTAATGTGACCACGGACCTCCAAAACCGTTCCAATGTATCGCCTCTTAGGTAGGGAATGCGCTTGCTCCGATGCTATGGGGTCTCTGAGAGCCTCCAACGTCGCCACAGGATTAAGTCGGAAGACAACATAAGACCCCGACATCGGCACCCAGTTTGAAACTCCTCGAGGAAGAGGGATGTTCTCGTCGTACGTCTCTGGATCCCAAGGGATGGTCTGTTCGTATGTCTCTGGAGCCATGGTCAAGTTGAGGTGAGGTAGGTAAACGTTGTGACTCGGACCCTCAGAATCTTCGGTTCTTAAAGCACGCATGGACACTTGTCCGAAGATACGCGGCCCTTATTGTTGCCGACTGGCGGAGATGCCGCTTAATGCTATTCTGCTACGTTGTAGCGTTGTAATCCGACTTGTGCTGTTGTCTATTATTGTTGTTAACTTGTAGCTCCCTTGTCCTTTCGGTACGCCGCACGAGCCTCCGGACCCGGTCGCCTATAGGCTTTGCAATTATCACCCTTGCTCTTGGAGGTGTCCCATCGCATGCTGTGAATCCTGTTGTTCTTCTCTACAACACCTCATCGAACAACACCTTCCTATAAAATAATCATATGGACAAAATATTGCGTCCCTCGATACTCTTCCTGCTCACCGCCCTCAGCTCAGACCTCTCTATATCTCTCTTCGGCGCTGATACCCCAGAAATGGACTCACCTCATGTCAGTGCTTCCACACTAGCCATAGGAGACATATTCTGGGGCTACGAGTCTGTGCACACGCACGCCCGCTACCTACTTGACGACAAACCCCAAGAGGCTGGCACATCTCAAGCAGTGCGGCTAACCAGTCACCTCAGCAAGGACGCAAGTAGCAGCAGACGGAACACCTCCCACCACAGCATCAGCGGTGCCAAATTACATTTTCCAGAGACCGCGGGACGGTTCCGGCCGTGCATTGTTATCAACCTGAACCCGGATGGAACACTGTTGATTTGCATGATGAGTACCTTCAACTCGGTGACGGAGAGACAGAAAATCCCCTATGTCTTCCGCCATTTCTTGATTCCCGTTAGTCCCAATGCTGGTATTATGCCAGGGGATTATATAGTGCACACGACCGGGTTGGAAGATCCTCCTCACGCAGGTTGGATCATTGCCAGGTCATTCACAACAACTGTCAGTCGGATGGTCCAAAGGCATCCGTGCGGTCACATCAAACCAGAGGATATGAAAATGTTGGTTACCCTCTGTCGAGTGCGGCAGCAGTCATGGAAATCGCAGATGTCTTTTCAGAACAAGAAGCAGCAAGTCATTGCCGAGTACATGGTGATACACGATTATATGCCACGGAAATTTCAATGAAACGCTGACGAGAAAACTGTAGGCATGGACGCACGAATATTACCCCGCTACTACACGCCACGGATCTCGCTTGCCGCTGTGAGTTGTTTCCTTGGAACGACGATTTACGCTCACAGGTCCGACACTGGGGCGGCAGGTATCTTCGCTCCATTTCCACGCGTCAACAGTCAAAGCTGAGCCGAGCTGGACGTCGACAACCACACCAGCGGCCCGTGAATGGTAAGTATTCTGAATGGAACATGCAGCAACGTAGATCTCACCGTCACACACTTCCTATCAGATTCGACGATATCGACTGATCCCATGGTACACAGCCAGGGCATCCATCAGCTAAAAGCCGGCTTTATCCATGCCTGGCAACACGCTGATTGAAATCCGCATGAATGCATAAGTGGCGTCTCTGATTGGGGCCGAAATTTCGCCACATCGGCTTGACGCGGAAACTTTTCAGCGTAAAGCTGAAGCAGGCTCCTCGGCTCAATGTGCATGATGCCCTGGTCAGGGCGGGCCAGGCGGCCTTTGATTGGTTCACGAAGCTGGTATAGACCGTCCATTTATATGATCCTGGGCTTCAATTGCTATTAGGTATGTAGATACATTGCATGTACGCGTGCTAGTGCCCGCATCTACCACCCTCGTACCCGCACTACAGCCCCATGAGCCTCATAAAGCACCTGAGCTGGCGCCAGGATGAACCGGAAGTCTGTAACGGCGACCGGACTGCGTAGCAACTGCGGGGGGCGCAGCTCCGGCGGGCACTGCCCGAGCGTGAGGTTCTCGCCGAGCACGCCGCGCACGCTGCCGTCGGGCATGATCACAGTGCGTGCAACCTGGAGGATGGCGAGCGCGACGGCGCCGAAGCACGGGCGCACCGGGTCGCGCGCGAGCAGCGGGCGGAGGGACGGCGTCTGCGCGAGGACGTCGCCGAGCGCGGCGTAGAGCGTCTCGCGGATGAGCTCGATTGCGGGGCTCGATGCGGACACGAGCGACGGGGTGCGCACGCGCTCGCGCTCGCGGCTGCGGCTGCGGTCCCGCGAGGAGGGGCCGGGCTGCAGCTGCGCGGGGGTGCCGTGCGGCGACGGTGGGAGGTGCCCGGAGAAGTCGGATGCGGTGGGTGAGGGCGTGTACTCCGGGGGCGGGACGAAGGACGCCTTGGCGCGCATCGCGGGCGACGTGCCCGTGTCGATCGCGGCTTGCAGGTCCGTCGCGTAGCGCGTCTGAGCTGGCGGCGGCTTGAACGGCGGCCGGACTGTATTCATGGGTGTGGTCTTGAAGCAACTGCGGGAAGCGTTAGCGAGGACCATGGACGCGGTCATATAGAATCTGGCACGATTCTAGGAGCCGGTGTCGGCCCTGGGCAAAATGAAAGGAGACTCGAGAGCTACGGCACATGTGTGTACTGCTTCAAGACGAAAAGGAATGAACACAGGCTATACATACACTGACACCATGGGATGAAGGTGCAGATATGCAAGCGAGTGGTTGTGATAGCGTCGGCCACAGACAATGGATGCTGTACAGGGCCGGACGAAATTGTTTGTCGGAGCAACCTGGCCTTGTCATATATCGACAAGCCAGTTGTCGCCGTGACAGTTGCACACAGTGCAAACAACATGTAGACGAGACTATGAAAGACAACACACGTACCAGTTCTTTGTGCCCGCATGTTTGAATGTCGGAGGCCGACTCCCAGCGATCTGCCCGCAAAGTGTCAGCTAAAAGAGAAAACAACATCGCTTCTGCAGCCCCGCAGCGAAGAGGCACCTGGTGTAGTGCCGTACAACGCCGGAGGGGCGCAGCAATGCGAGAGAGCGCACACCTATTTGACAGACAGTGCGTGACGTGGCGCTTGGTCTGCCTGCACCCACGTCGGAACTGGGCGCGCTACAGGAAGAGAGTTAAGCTTGCGGAATCCTCCGAAATGTTGAAAAGAGATGGTCAAGATTGCGAATGGAAGGAATGGGGAAGCATTGCGATGTGGTTCAGGTCAGGCCGCGAGACCGCACAGGAAGATGCAAGAAAGCGGCGCCGCGGCGAGCATGGCCTCAGCAGTACGCGTTTCCGCGTCAAGGGGAAGCGTACTCTCGGCTTGCTGCCGAAATTCCTGAAATCCGCTCTGACGCGGCTTTTCATGCCGACGCTGTGCCAATGCGGTCTCCTTCCGCTTCAAGCTGAGATCACTCTGCGTCACGCTGATGCTATTACTACAGGCTCCCAGCTAAATCCCTCATCGGCATCATTCGAATTGAAGCCCTGGCTGTGTACACAGCCAGGGCATCCATCAGCTAAAAGCCGGCTTTATCCATGCCTGGCAACACGCTGATTGAAATCCGCATGAATGCATAAGTGGCGTCTCTGATTGGGGCCGAAATTTCGCCACATCGGCTTGACGCGGAAACCTTTCAGCGTAAAGCTGAAGCAGGCTCCTCAGCTCAATGTGCATGATGCCCTGGTCAGGGCGGGCCAGGCGGCCTTTGATTGGTTCACGAAGCTGGTATAGACCGTCCATTTATATGATCCTGGGCTTCAATTGCTATTAGGTATGTAGATACATTGCATGTACGCGTGCTAGTGCCCGCATCTACCACCCTCGTACCCGCACTACAGCCCCATGAGCCTCATAAAGCACCTGAGCTGGCGCCAGGATGAACCGGAAGTCTGTAACGGCGACCGGACTGCGTAGCAACTGCGGGGGGCGCAGCTCCGGCGGGCACTGCCCGAGCGTGAGGTTCTCGCCGAGCACGCCGCGCACGCTGCCGTCGGGCATGATCACAGTGCGTGCAACCTGGAGGATGGCGAGCGCGACGGCGCCGAAGCACGGGCGCACCGGGTCGCGCGCGAGCAGCGGGCGGAGGGACGGCGTCTGCGCGAGGACGTCGCCGAGCGCGGCGTAGAGCGTCTCGCGGATGAGCTCGATCGCGGGGCTCGATGCGGACACGAGCGACGGGGTGCGCACGCTGTCACGATTTGACATGGTTCCATACCAAATCGGGCAAAACCATACACTAAACGGCCCACCGCTCCAGGTCAAATGGACATAGCACTATACCCAAGACCCGGCGATCAAGCGCCCCAGCGCACTTGGCCAGTCGGGCATGGTGGAACCACGCAGCACTGTCTTTCACCCCTACCACCATCAGCATGTCACTCACTTCATCGTCCAGCTCATCCTCCGGCGCTTCATCCCTGTTCTCCACGCAGTCCATTCCTGATTCCGGCATTGCCTTCCCATCTCGTCCTGGAAGCGCCTGGTCATCACTCGTGTTTGCACATCCGGCGGCCAGCACCTCCACCATGTCCCACCGGTCATTCGGCACCCTTGATTCCCGCATCTACATGCCATCCTATTTTGCCCCTCATTACTCCACTCTCCCCCCTCCCGATCATCGTTACCGCCATCTTTACGCCCAAGGCGCACACAGGGAAGACGATGGGCGGATACGCTGGATCGTCACAAGCAACCCAGGTCGACCACGACTCCGCACCCATGACTATGTTTACCTGCGGAACACAGACACGGGAGAGGAAATGTATGGACAGATGGGAGAAGCTGGGGAGGTAGATGGGCGTCGTGCGGTGCGCTTTGTGGTACATGAGCACGACCAGTTCGAGGACATCCACTTGTGGGTGGACTTTGAATGGGCTCACATTCCCCACCGACGGCGGTACAAGCTTCATCAGCAGGCACTAGTCCCAGTAGCGGCAATCCAAACAGCATGGCGGCGGATGCGCACTCGACTCTTGACGAGCAGACGCAGATTCTAGAGCAGGAACTCTTTTCATAACTTCCGTTACTACTTTTCCTCGTTTCTCCCTTCATCTTCTACCTACGCAGCCAACGTTAAGCCCTTGGGCTGTCTCTGAGGGCTTGGAGGCATGTCTCTTGATGAGGAGTTCTCGCCAAGCTGACTAGAATGTTCCAGAATGTTCCCATGAGTCAGGGTGAGTCACTCCTAGTCAGGATGAGTCATCTCTCAGGGGAGTCATGTCCAGTCAGGATGAGTCATTTGGAGTCATGATTGTACATAGCCTTCAATTAGTCAGCTAGCACCGAAATGGTATTTAAAGGGGAGCATTCTGGCTCTCAGCAGTCAGGCTCTCCCCATTCGTTGAACCTCCACTCCGAAGCAAGCAAGTTTAAAGTCCGTCAAGATCATCGTACGTTGGTTCAGCACCCGGCTGCCAACATCAAGTCATCAAGCGTTCAGATCAACATCCGGTTGGTCTAGTTAAGTACGTCAAGTTCGTCAAGTCCGTCCGTCGTACACCTGGTGCAGCACATCGGCTGCCAGCGTCAAGTCATCGAGCATCCAGACCAACACCCGGTTGGTCTAGTCAAGTCAGTCAAGTCCGTCAGGTCCGTCATACGTCTGGTTCAGCACTTCGGCTGCCAGCGTCAAGTCATCGAGCATCCAGACCAACACCCGGTTGGTCTAGTCAAGTCAGTCAAGTCCGTCAGGTCCGTCATACGTCTGGTTCAGCACTTCGGCTGCCAGCGTCAAGTCATCGAGCGTTCAGATCAACATCTGGTTGGTCTAGTCAAGTCCGTCAAGTCCGTCAAGTTTTTGTCAAGTCCATCGTACGGCTGGTGCAGCACTTCGGCTGCCAGCGTCAAGTCCTCAAAGAGTCCAAACCAACCCCGGTGGGGTCTAGACGAGTCAATCAATTTCTTTTTTTTAGGTGGCAGCGTAGTCGCGGATTGCACATCCCATCCACAAGGACTATCGGCTATCCCCACGAACAACAGAGAAGGCCTCGAGAAAGAGGAAAATCCAGGTCCCTCTGACTAGGAAGTTTGTCATCAAACACACTTCCGCACGACATCAATTTGGAGCCCACCGCGAGGGGGGTATAGCCTAGATATTCTTCTGGGATCTCCGCACGATACGCACTATACCCACCAATCGGATTCCCACTATCTCCCAAGTTTACCGTCCCCAACGAAACTATACCAGTTATGACAAGTTCATCGAAATCCCATCATTCTAGCCACCGTTCGGTGCATACCATGCCGCCGCCAGGCGATGATGATGCCCCCAAGAAATTTACCGGTTCCTATGCCAGAGTTTTACGATTTATCAAGCACTACGAGAATCTTCTCCAGCTCAATAATGTCACGGACGACAAGGAGAAGTGCGAGACAATATTGGATTATTGCTCGACGAAGATCGCCAGGTTTATTCGAACGCTAGAGAGCTTCCAGAGCTCTGATTGGAGCGCCCTCCGTGCGGATCTACTGGACCAGTTTGACGCGGATCGCACATCGAAGCGGTATAGTGCCCAAGACCTAATGGAGTTTGTGCGCAAGGAGCAGAAGAAGAGGATTACCACGATCACCCAGTTCAAGGACTACAACGTCAAGTTTCGGTCGATATCCGGAGAATTATTGGCCCGCAACAAGATCGACAAGAATATGGAGAATACGAATTACTGGCTAGGGATTGGGAAGTCCCTACGCCAGAAGCTGGAAACCCGAATGCTCATGGAGGACCCCAAGCTTAGTCTAGATACGGCCTTCAAGATGGATCTCGTCTACAAGACAGCGCTCAAGCTGTTGGCGCGCGACCGGTTCGACGCGCACACGTTCGCCGACCGAAATGTGGACGACGACGCTGTGGCCAGTGACACAGAAACAGACATCGCTTCTGACTCAGACAGTGACGACGAGTCAGACGATGAAGACCGAGGATCGCGGCGCAAACCCCGCAAGAAGAAGTTATATAAGAAGCGTAGTCAGAAGACTACCTACGATAGCGAGGCCGAGGAAGAGCGTTACGACCGGGAGTACGCCCGTCGACGTACACGGTCTGCTCCTACCGCCCCTTCCAAGCAGAAGGATGTCGAGGAATTAATTACCCAGTTGAACGGGATGCGCCTCGACGACCCGAAGTACGGCCTCGTATACTATCAAGCCATGAAGCTAGACGAGGACGTCAAGAATGTTGTTCGCGCACCGATAATAACGAACACGGGAGCAGGAGGCCCAGACCCACTCTCCCGCCGTGTCCACTTCGCCTACGACAACCCACCGCATCTCCTCTCGCAGGCCCCAGGAAACGCGTACGCGAAACCACCGTTGAGCGCCGCGAACGCGGTGGCGATCGGTACGAACTATGCACCAAGTGGGCCCGGTGGCTATGTCGGCCGGGGACGCGAGGAGATGATTTGTTATGGGTGCGGAGAGAGGGGACACGGGCTGAACAATTGCAGTCAGGTCGCCGAGCTCGTCAACAAGGGAATATTGGCGAGGGGACCTACCGGGAGGTTCGACCGGCCCAACGGACGGCCTCTACGAAAAATGTACAATGAGTCATTAGTGGACGCCCTTCGACGGGAAGCCGCGCAAGAGCAACCAGCAAGAACGAACCTCATTACGGTGGACGACAGTGGGGACGAATCTGACGACGAGGGCGACATGGGGCGCTGGGTGATGAGTAACGTATTCGAAGACAGCGACACGGACATGGAGGATTTTGTATCCGTCATGCCCGCAGAGCGCTCCGTTCGCACGACCCGCAGCTCCCGCGCGAAGGCACTGGACGGCGTATATCCGCCGCCCGCGCGGCGCGGGCAGTTCAAGGAAGCCGCCAAGGATGCGAAGAAGAATGCACAATCGGAAAAACACCAGAGCGACGTCAAGGGACCGGCTCCCACCGTGATTGAGGTATCGGCACCGCCTTCGCGAGAAGCCACTCCGCAGCCAAGCCAAGGGGAGACCGGGCGCCCAGTGCGACTTCCGGAAAAGCTAGATCGTCAGGATACCATGGGAGGACGAGCCGTGTCAAGGCGACCGTACGGGCTGCGCAGCGGAACTACTACTGGAAGAAACGAGTCAGCAATAATTCAGCCGAAGAAGAAGCTCGTACCGGTAGAAATCCCTGGCCCCGAGTACGACGCGGACCGCGACGAGGATATCCTGGACGACCCAATGGAACAATTGCAGCAGAAGAACGGGAAGGGAAGGGAAGACAGAGTCACTCAGGAGAATGTGCGCCGCGCCAATGGGCGTCAGAACGCGCTGACGCGTCGAGTCAATGCCCCGAAGATCCTCAGCGAGATATTGAAGACCCCCGTGGAGCTGGCCGTGGGTGATGTCCTAGGAATTTCCAAGGATCTCGCGGCACTGTTGTCAGAAAGCCTGAAGCCAAGAACAGCTCCCAGCGTAGGGTTACCAGCCACCGCACCGGCCAATACCTTTTTGAACACCGGCACCCAGAAGGCCGTCGAGATGTTGATCAAGATTCCGATGATAATTAACAATCAATCTATCAATGCGATCATTGACACGGGCTCGCAGGTTAACATTGCGAGCCTCAAGACCTACCATGCAGCCATCAAACAACCACTAGATCTGTACAGGACCATTTCAATGAACGACGCAAACGGAGGACGGGGGGTTCTGCGAGGACTGGCTAGTAACGTGGGCATCCGGTGCGGCGACGTGACCACGTACGCCGACTTATATGTCAACGAGCATGCACCTTTTGAGTTGTTGTTGGGCCGGCCCTGGCAGCGGGGGAATTTAATCGACATCCAGGAACGAACCACGGGCACTTACCTGATGTTCAAGGACCAAGATGAGCCTGATGTTCCTCGTTGGGAACTGAAGGTGGTACCCGAAGTCCCAGGTATCGACAGGGCACACCGGACCACATACGTGTGCGTCGACACCCCGCGAGAAGTCGTCAGCGCGCATGTAGCGGTTGGGCGCGGACGCATTTCAAACAACAACTCGAAATCACGGGCACTGGGGAAGAATGGCGGAAGAACAGGCAGGAAGGGAGAACCGCGAAGGGCAAGGGAGCAGAAGGGTGGTGACCGGCCCATGAAGACCAACCTAGAGGACTTACTCGTCGACGCGCAAGCGAACGGGAGGCGCACCTTTGTCTTCCCCGGGCGAGAAGACATCGCAAAGGTCGCCATGGAGCGAGTGACCGGACTCGCCGTAGGGGATAAAAGCGAGCAGGGCAGGGAGAATGGTCAGTGTGATTCCACAGCAAAGGGATCCGCACTCACCACACCAATCCTGCCCCCTCAGCCTATGACCTATCCTTACATCCCCACTGAAGACATCTCTTTCGACCTTGCCCTAGAACACCGCACCCAGGCGCGAACGAGTCGGCAGACCCGCAGCGGGCTGTACCCGTTCGACTTCCCGTCGCGTAGCCTGGGACGGACGCCAAGCGAACATGTCCATCGTGTTCTAGCCGAGCTGGGATACCTGGAAAGAACGAACCAGACACAGTCAGTAGTGCTATCCAGCGCGCAGGCTTACGAGGTTGGGGTAGGCAGAGACAACGAAGGAGCGCCCTATCGCGATCTCGTGCTCTTGCACGCCGCGGCCGCGTCGGGTGCTCCGGGCCGAGCACAACCGGTGCGGCTTCACGAGGCACACGCCTACGTCCGACTCTTCCTTGACGTTGAACACGGCCGTCCATCAGAATGGATCGTTCCCTACTTGAGCCCGGGGCCAAGCCCGCCAACACCTCCTCCGGCGCCGCGCGCTGTCCCGTACAACATCACCTCCGATTCATCATCAACCGACTCCATCCCCTCCTTGTCTTCGTCTGGTAACGAGGCGGCAGAATATGAAGTGGAAGAACGCTCTATTGATCGCTCCATTACTGCGCAATCGACTGGAAGGAGCCAAGACGGGAATATACAAGACCCAGGAACTGCAGAAGCCGTCACGGTCGCTTCTCTGGCGCGCCCCGAGGTTCTGCAGCAGCCTGCGCGCCGCTCAGTACCGCAGCCCCCCACGCTCGTGTCGCATACTGAGCCATTGGGAATGTTCATCTTGCCCGGGACTGACTACGCCGCGGTGTTGCGCCAGCAACTCGAGGGGGCGGCGGGAACCGACAGCAGCTCCGGGGGTAGTGAGAGCTCGGTAGGGTCGCGTTCCATATGCTCGCTGTGCGGCGCTGATAAAACCCGGCATGCTGCTCCCACCCCTCAGAGCGAATATGAGCCCGGCGCCTTCGACATGGAGCTAGACGTGGCAAGTTCCGGCAGATCAACGGAAGACGAATCTAGCGAGGACGACTCAACGAAGTACACGTCCGAGTGGCTCGAGGGATTTCTGCAGCGCTGGCGCGAGCGGCGCATCGCGACTATCACAAGTGCAAACCCAGAGGCCGAAATTCGGCGGGCGGACGAAAGAGTGGCAGCAGCACGAGAAATGGCGAGAGAGACACCGCCCACGAATCGCACTGAAGAACTGGACATAGCACGTACGTTCTGGCCTGCCCTGGCGCGTCACTCGCTTGATGAGCTGAAATGGTGGAATAAAGTGCGTGGTCTGGCCAGCCGAATCATCTCTAGGGACGGTGCTACGCGTACAGCGGGACTCAGTAACCCAGTCCCAGGCGCACGCCCACCAACCCCGCGTCCCGTGTCCCCAGTCGAGTCAATCATCGTCTACACCGCCCGCATCCCCGTCCGAGGAAAATCATTTTTTCTAGAAGCCGAAACGTCAGTGGCAAGTCACGAAGAAGAAAGTCAGGAAGACACCGACTATAGAACTGCGTCCCCGGGGAACGAAACGGCGGTTGAAGACGACGAAGAAGAGGGCGATGAAATGTCGCTGGGGAGCAATTCGGAAGACATGTCGGAAGACACGTCGGGAGACGAGCAAGAAGAAGGTGCGCCTGATAACAAGCAGGGACCGGGCAGCGCACGATCCATGTCGGGGGACTCGGTCGAGTCGATGCCGCCGCTTCAAAGTATCAGCGACTCAGAGTCCGAAGGCGGACTCCAGTACTCGCCCAGGCCGCGACGAATCCCTGCCGCGCCACTGTGGCTGCGACGGGCCCAGCGCCAACTCGCACTGCGGCGAGCTCGAGCGGCATCGCGCAACTACACCGTGATGGAACAGGGGGAACTGGAAGATCGTACGCTCTGCGCCGCAAACTCCACGGTGGTCGAAGGAATGCGTGCAGAAGTGGAAGCAAGCCTGGAGAACGGGCATTGTAAGTCTAATAACAACAGCAAAGCCAGCCAGGAAATTGACTTAGCAGGCGCCGCCGCTCTAGGGTTGCAAACGACGGATGACGCGCCCAACTCGCGCCCTTGCCCTGACGGCTCGCAGCGATCGACGCTGCCTCACCACGGCCCTATGCCCGCCCGCGGGCTGACAGACGATCACTCTGTCAACGTGTACTCGGTACTGGTCGATATTCCCCGGAGGGATACCTTTCGTGCCGACCTGATCCGCTCGCATCAAGGCAAGGGTATGCACGTTGACAAGTCGTATTTGACGTCGCCTCTGTCGCCTCTCGAGATCCTCGGGTACCCCTTGGAAGACACGGCGACTCTGGAAGAGGGCGAAGACACGGAAGGGTCCGACTTCTCCATGAGTGAGTGGGTGCATGCGGATGAGCTGGAGGAAGGCGAGCTAGTGGAAGCAATCACGAAACACGAGACAGACCCAGGGGACCAGCCCGAGGAACCGCGCGTCGTGGTCACCGGACCAGAAGAGGAGCCTCCGCGTGGCCAGACGAACTCGGCGGTCTTCGATCGCCTGCAGATGCTCGCGAGTGTGGCCGCGCAGGCAGCACGCACCATTCAATTCGAACAAGAAGTGCTACGTCGGAACGAGCTGGGCAAACAAGATGGTATGATTGCCATTTCGTCCCTATACTTCGTACACGAGGCGTTGACCCGATTCGTCGTTGCAGTGGCCAGTGAAATACGAGCACAAACACCACAGGAGGCTGCTGCCGACGACCTGCTCGCACCTGTCCTCTCTCCACGACCATCCTGGCCCAGCGTCCGGAACGCTTGCCCTCCAGCCGCGCCGTTGCCTCTACCCGACCGCCGCAAATTGTCCCCGAAGCCAGGAGAATACAATCCGCTCTTCGACCCGCGCGCCTCCTCGATTGCTCGTACAGAATACCTATACGGGCCCCGCATCCGCCGCTCCACGTTGGCACCCATTCCCTTCTTCGGGCCCCAGCGCACCCGACCCAACATCGCGCCCTTGTACCCAGACAGCTTCCTTCCTATCGTCTCCGAGGAAGACGAATTAGCCGGCATGAGTGGGCCGTTTGACTGGGACTTTGAGGGAGGACCGTCAACCAATGAAGAGGATGAAGAGAGCTTCGTGTTTGACGAGCAGCGGGACCTGCTGGAGCACCGGGGGCTTCTTTACGACGGAGAGTCCGGCCGCGACCTCACCCCAGCCATACGCACGTTCCGCCTCGCTTTGGAAAAGCTCATCGCGGATCTCATAATCATGGAGAACGACGACAAGGAAACTCAGATGCAGGTCGAACAATTCTACTCATGGATGAATAGGACCGAGAGCATCCCGTGCCTCGACCAGATTCCTTTCGACCAACGCCCTCATCTCCGCCATTTTGTCACGCTGCGGTCCTTTCGACGCATCCCGGGACCCATCCGTCGCAGCATGTTCTTGCCAGAAAACCTGGCTCGCATGGAATCGGTCATTCGCTGTGCCTACCTTTCGCTGCGGTCAGTGCCGTTCCTGGGTTCGCGCGACCTGGACCGGCCATGTCTTACAGACCCCGAGGTTATATTCAACATCAACTTCATGGCCCTCCAATTTTGGCGGCGCGAGTTCGCTGCCTTCTTTCGCGCGCTCGAAGCCGCACTTCCTTCGACCGTGCGTGGCGAGCTGTGGAGCACGTCGCTGGCTCTCCTCCATGACGTACGAGTGCAGGATGAATGCGGGCACGATATCTTCCTCAACACAAACCCCCTGTTTCGGCCCAACGAGTCCGTCTTTATCTGCCAATACATCAAATGGTTGCAAGAGCGCGGAGATGTCAACCTGGCCACGGGGGTCAGCTACATCCTCGACTACGTGTTTGGTGATCAAGCGGAGGTCCGTCACCTCACCTTCAACCAGTTCCTCGATCTCAACGACGGTGCCCCCGGCGGGCTCGAGACGCATGCGTCATGGGTTGCCAACACTATGCTCAACGAAGTTTAAGAAGGGGCACGAGGTTCGCATTTTTTATAGGACTAGAAAACCTTTGCTAAACTCCCCGGATCCAGCGACGACTCGAGAAATCAAGTATCCCAAGGTTATAGACAATTGTTCCCCGCGGCCGTCGCGCGATGCCGCGTCGCCACACAGTATGCTAAATATTCTGACTCTACTCTTACCGCGCATTCGTCTAGACTTCCCTTTCTGCGCCTCGTGCGCTTCCGATTTGGACAGCTGTCAGTGTACACTAACGCGTTTGACGGGGGAGCTCGAGCTTCGCCCTACGCACGATATCCCACCGGACTCGGTACCTCCTACTCAGCCCTGTATGGCCTTCGTCTCTACGCTTCGCGCGCGGGATGCGCCTACTGTACGATTACTGAGCTACAACCACGCTACTCCGGAGCAGATTCCCCAGGATAGTTCGAGTTTTGCGCGGGTCTCACGGGAGGAGCCTGCAATGCCATCGGTTTTCTCGTATTCTGTAACACTAAACGATCACGACACCCTCACGAAGACGGAAACATGGGAGACGAACACCCCTGGGTCGAAGAAGCATGGCGGGTGCGAGAAGAAGTCGGGCTTCGAACACGAGGTGGAGGAGATGTATCGTGTCATCAAGAAGTACGAATCTCGTGCTGCCAATATACCCCGATTCGGCCCCGGGTCCGAGCACGCCTCCGCCACATCATTCACTATGTACAAAACGGTCGACAGGAAGGTCAAGCCTGTGCCTGGGGTATTCCCGCAAGAGGCACTAGTGCGCCGAACGATTCCCGGTGACCCATTGGATACCCTACCGGAGTTACCCATACATCCGCCGATCTTTTCCCCTACGCCCAAGATCACCGCCGATCGGCTAGAATCCATGGAGATTAACCAGGACAAATTCCTGTGGCCCGATGAAGAACGATTGTTTCAATATATATTCAAGGTTCATGAAGACGCGCTCGCCTTTGAGGAAACAGATCGCGGAACATTGCGGGAGAGCTACTTCTCCCCCTATGTTATTCCCACGGTGCCGCATGTTCCATGGGAGTGCCGAAACATACCCATTCCACCTGGAATAAAGCAGAAGGTCATCGACCTCCTTCGGGACAAAATCAAGGCGGGTGTATACGAGCATTGTCAATCGGCCTATAAGGCCAGATGGTTCTGCGTCCTCAAGAAGAACGGGAAGCTGCGAATTGTGCACGATCTGCAAGACCTGAACAGGGTGACAATTCGGGATGCTGGGGTCCCGCCGGTGTTGGACGATTTCGTAGAACCATTTGCCGGACGGGCTTGCACCTCCGTATTCGACCTATATTGGGGATTCGACGCACGAAAGCTGGACGTCTCCAGCCGGGATATGACAGCATTCCTCACCCCATTAGGATTACTTCGCATCACATCCCTTCCCATGGGATTTACCAACTCGCCAGCCGAATTCCAGAAGTGCATGGTGTTCATCCTTCAAGATGAAATCCCGCACTGCGCCAATATATTCATCGATGATCTATGCATTCGCGGACCCCCTACTCAGTACTTGGACCAAGACGGGAATCCAGAAACCATCCAAGGAAATAACGGGATCCGGAGGTTCATATGGGAACACGCCGTTGACGTAAACCGGATCATGCACCGCATGAGGATGGCAGGTGCCACGTTCTCAGCTGCCAAGCTCCAAATCGCACGACCACGCGTCACGATCCTAGGGCAGGAATGCACCCCCGAAGGACGGGTACCGGACCATGGGAAAGTGGAGAAAATCACTACGTGGCCGCCGTTGCGCACACCAAAGGATGTGCGAGGATTCCTGGGCCTATGCGGGACTGTTCGCATTTGGATCCCCGGGTATTCACAGATTGCACGGCCCCTGACGGAGCTCACCCGTTTGGATGCGGAGTTTGTGTGGGACAAGCGGCGGCAGGAAGCATTCAATCAACTGAAGAAACTAGTCTCCAGTGCTCCAGCCCTGCACCCAATTGATTACGAATCGGATGATCAGGTCATCCTATCGGTGGACTCCAGCAACATCGCCGTGGGTTTCATCCTGTCACAAATTGGAAAGGACGGAAAGCGACGGCCAGCTCGTTATGGCTCGCTTCCCATGAGTGAGCGGGAATCCCGCTACTCCCAACCAAAGCTTGAGCTGTTTGGACTCTACCGAGCCCTCCGGCATTATCGGCTTTATATTATTGGGGTCAAGAACTTTGCGGTAGAAGTGGACGCGCAGTATATCAAAGGAATGCTCAACGAGCCGGACTTGCAACCGAACGCTGCTACAAATCGGTGGATTCAGGGAATCTTGATGTTCCATTTCACCCTAATTCATGTACCAGCCATCAAGTTCCGAGGACCGGACGCCTTGTCACGACGACCACTGGCAGAAGGTGAAGAAGCAGTATCCGACGACGATTCATGGTTGGATCTGGTCAGCCTGTACGCCGACATAGAACCCCTGCCCATGTCGCTGGGCCACGTTCAGAGGGCAACTTATGCCCTGGAGGAGCTCCCGTCATACAGCGTTACCGCCTCAAGACAGGAATCATCGCTTCAGCAGATCAATAATTTCCTTCGGACCCTGGAATACCCCGAACATATTCAGTCCGGGTCGGTGCAGGATCAGAAACGCTTTGTTAAAAGAGCCACTCAATACTTCCGGCAAGCGGACAAGCTCTACAAGCGGAATGGGAGGAAGCCGCCCCTTCTGGTGATATTGGATAAACGCAAGCGAATTGACATCATGACCAGCGCCCACGAAGGGCAAGGTCACCGAGGAGAACTGGCCACATTCGAAACACTCCGAATCCGTTTCTACTGGCCGCACATGTTTACCGATGTACGCCACCACGTTCAGTCGTGTCATCAGTGTCAAGTCCGGGGAACCAAGAAGATGAAGATTCCCATCACAATTTCCACTCCGGCGACATTATTCAGCAAGATATATGTGGACATTATGTTCATGCCCACGGCAGCCTCCGGTTACAAATACATTGTAGCAGCAAGGGATGACTTATCCCGAGCATCGGAGGCCCGTGCTTTGAAGGACCCAACCGCTCAAGCATTGGCTAGTTTCTTTTGGGAGCAAATCTACTGCCGATACGGGGCCCCAATCCAAGTTGTAACCGACAATGGGTCCGAAATGGAAGGCGCCTTCAAGACCTTATTGGCAAAAATGGGAATCCCACAGATCCAGATATCCCGCTATAATTCTCAAGCCAACGGGGTGGTCGAGCGCGGACATTTTATCATACGCGAAGCACTAGTAAAGGTGTGCGAGGACAAGATTGGGAGCTGGCCGGAGAAGCTGCCGCAGGTCATGTTCGCTGATCGAATCACCGTGACCAAGTCGACCGGATTTTCCCCGTATTACCTCATTCACGGAGTCCACCCGGTACTGCCGTTCGACCTCATCGAAGCCACTTTCATGATCAATGGGTATCGGGCAGGACTGTCTCAAACAGAACTATTGGCGCTACGAACTCGGCAGTTGGAGAAGCGACCAGAGGATATCAAGCACGCAGCCGAGGAGTTAGCGCGGCACCGCTTTGCGTCAAAGGAACAGTTTGAGCGAAGATTTGCCAAGCGGCTGATCACTACCGAATTCAGGCCAGGGGCATGGGTGTTGATCCGAAACTCCAGGGTGGAAAAGGAAATGAATCGAAAGCACAAGCCACGGTATGAAGGGCCATTTCAGGTGGTGCGACGAACCAGAGGAGGATCATACGTTGTCAAGGAGTTGAGTGGAGCCTACATGCGCAACGGAGTAGCCGCATTTCGTCTGGTGCCATATATTACTCGGGACCGCAAGGCGCTGCAAGCACTAGCCGATGAAACCTGGGCCAGTGATCATTCCAGCGATTCAGACTTTGAAGCGGATGACAGCATAGAGTGGGAATCCTCGGACTATCCGACCGATGACTAGTTCATGAAGCATCAACCGGGGGCGGTTGAATTTCATTGTTCCCCGCGGATGTCACGATTTGACATGGTTCCATACCAAATCGGGCAAAACCATACACTAAACGGCCCACCGCTCCAGGTCAAATGGACATAGCACTATACCCAAGACCCGGCGATCAAGCGCCCCAGCGCACTTGGCCAGTCGGGCATGGTGGAACCACGCAGCACTGTCTTTCACCCCTACCACCATCAGCATGTCACTCACTTCATCGTCCAGCTCATCCTCCGGCGCTTCATCCCTGTTCTCCACGCAGTCCATTCCTGATTCCGGCATTGCCTTCCCATCTCGTCCTGGAAGCGCCTGGTCATCACTCGTGTTTGCACATCCGGCGGCCAGCACCTCCACCATGTCCCACCGGTCATTCGGCACCCTTGATTCCCGCATCTACATGCCATCCTATTTTGCCCCTCATTACTCCACTCTCCCCCCTCCCGATCATCGTTACCGCCATCTTTACGCCCAAGGCGCACACAGGGAAGACGATGGGCGGATACGCTGGATCGTCACAAGCAACCCAGGTCGACCACGACTCCGCACCCATGACTATGTTTACCTGCGGAACACAGACACGGGAGAGGAAATGTATGGACAGATGGGAGAAGCTGGGGAGGTAGATGGGCGTCGTGCGGTGCGCTTTGTGGTACATGAGCACGACCAGTTCGAGGACATCCACTTGTGGGTGGACTTTGAATGGGCTCACATTCCCCACCGACGGCGGTACAAGCTTCATCAGCAGGCACTAGTCCCAGTAGCGGCAATCCAAACAGCATGGCGGCGGATGCGCACTCGACTCTTGACGAGCAGACGCAGATTCTAGAGCAGGAACTCTTTTCATAACTTCCGTTACTACTTTTCCTCGTTTCTCCCTTCATCTTCTACCTACGCAGCCAACGTTAAGCCCTTGGGCTGTCTCTGAGGGCTTGGAGGCATGTCTCTTGATGAGGAGTTCTCGCCAAGCTGACTAGAATGTTCCAGAATGTTCCCATGAGTCAGGGTGAGTCACTCCTAGTCAGGATGAGTCATCTCTCAGGGGAGTCATGTCCAGTCAGGATGAGTCATTTGGAGTCATGATTGTACATAGCCTTCAATTAGTCAGCTAGCACCGAAATGGTATTTAAAGGGGAGCATTCTGGCTCTCAGCAGTCAGGCTCTCCCCATTCGTTGAACCTCCACTCCGAAGCAAGCAAGTTTAAAGTCCGTCAAGATCATCGTACGTTGGTTCAGCACCCGGCTGCCAACATCAAGTCATCAAGCGTTCAGATCAACATCCGGTTGGTCTAGTTAAGTACGTCAAGTTCGTCAAGTCCGTCCGTCGTACACCTGGTGCAGCACATCGGCTGCCAGCGTCAAGTCATCGAGCATCCAGACCAACACCCGGTTGGTCTAGTCAAGTCAGTCAAGTCCGTCAGGTCCGTCATACGTCTGGTTCAGCACTTCGGCTGCCAGCGTCAAGTCATCGAGCATCCAGACCAACACCCGGTTGGTCTAGTCAAGTCAGTCAAGTCCGTCAGGTCCGTCATACGTCTGGTTCAGCACTTCGGCTGCCAGCGTCAAGTCATCGAGCGTTCAGATCAACATCTGGTTGGTCTAGTCAAGTCCGTCAAGTCCGTCAAGTTTTTGTCAAGTCCATCGTACGGCTGGTGCAGCACTTCGGCTGCCAGCGTCAAGTCCTCAAAGAGTCCAAACCAACCCCGGTGGGGTCTAGACGAGTCAATCAATTTCTTTTTTTTAGGTGGCAGCGTAGTCGCGGATTGCACATCCCATCCACAAGGACTATCGGCTATCCCCACGAACAACAGAGAAGGCCTCGAGAAAGAGGAAAATCCAGGTCCCTCTGACTAGGAAGTTTGTCATCAAACACACTTCCGCACGACAACGCGCTCGCGCTCGCGGCTGCGGCTGCGGTCCCGCGAGGAGGGGCCGGGCTGCAGCTGCGCGGGGGTGCCGTGCGGCGACGGTGGGAGGTGCCCGGAGAAGTCGGATGCGGTGGGTGAGGGCGTGTACTCCGGGGGCGGGACGAAGGACGCCTTGGCGCGCATCGCGGGCGACGTGCCCGTGTCGATCGCGGCTTGCAGGTCCGTCGCGTAGCGCGTCTGAGCTGGCGGCGGCTTGAACGGCGGCCGGACTGTATTCATGGGTGTGGTCTTGAAGCAACTGCGGGAAGCGTTAGCGAGGACCATGGACGCGGTCATATAGAATCTGGCACGATTCTAGGAGCCGGTGTCGGCCCTGGGCAAAATGAAAGGAGACTCGAGAGCTACGGCACATGTGTGTACTGCTTCAAGACGAAAAGGAATGAACACAGGCTATACATACACTGACACCATGGGATGAAGGTGCAGATATGCAAGCGAGTGGTTGCGATAGCGTCGGCCACAGACAATGGATGCTGTACAGGGCCGGACGAAATTGTTTGTCGGAGCAACCTGGCCTTGTCATATATCGACAAGCCAGTTGTCGCCGTGACAGTTGCACACAGTGCAAACAACATGTAGACGAGACTATGAAAGACAACACACGTACCAGTTCTTTGTGCCCGCATGTTTGAATGTCGGAGGCCGACTCCCAGCGATCTGCCCGCAAAGTGTCAGCTAAAAGAGAAAACAACATCGCTTCTGCAGCCCCGCAGCGAAGAGGCACCTGGTGTAGTGCCGTACAACGCCGGAGGGGCGCAGCAATGCGAGAGAGCGCACACCTATTTGACAGACAGTGCGTGACGTGGCGCTTGGTCTGCCTGCACCCACGTCGGAACTGGGCGCGCTACAGGAAGAGAGTTAAGCTTGCGGAATCCTCCGAAATGTTGAAAAGAGATGGTCAAGATTGCGAATGGAAGGAATGGGGAAGCATTGCGATGTGGTTCAGGTCAGGCCGCGAGACCGCACAGGAAGATGCAAGAAAGCGGCGCCGCGGCGAGCATGGCCTCAGCAGTACGCGTTTCCGCGTCAAGGGGAAGCGTACTCTCGGCTTGCTGCCGAAATTCCTGAAATCCGCTCTGACGCGGCTTTTCATGCCGACGCTGTGCCAATGCGGTCTCCTTCCGCTTCAAGCTGAGATCACTCTGCGTCACGCTGATGCTATTACTACAGGCTCCCAGCTAAATCCCTCATCGGCATCATTCGAATTGAAGCCCTGGCTGTGTATGTGAATTTTTAGCCGTCTTATCACCACTCACAGATCAACCTTCAGAGCTTGATCCGTCGCATAGGAGGCCTGGCTCTTCCGTCTGCTCGAGAAATTTCAGCTTCTGCACGCCCCGTGAGTGCCGCTTTTGATGCACTTACCATATTCACGCTAAGGATGAGCATCAGGGTCTCCTGGCTCGTCTGAGGAAGGGCGAAAGATCGGTGGTTTCACCCGGCTCTGTCCGATCAGTGGCAGATAACGGAAGCATTTTCGTTCAACATGCAGATATGAGGAGGGCTTGACAGTGGTTGGGGCTCGGATATGGAAAGGCAATGATGGTGGGGAGAAGAGCGGCGGCAGAACAGAGTTTAGGTGATGATGGCAAGATGCACTACTTCGAGTCATGCTCACGAAGGAATGTATCGTTTCTGGACGACCGGAGCTCACCCCATCGGCGAACATCCGGGGGATTGTGCTGCGGATAGCGGTGGACTTCTGGTATTTATAATTGCACTTCGTAACCCGCATTTATTTCGTTAGCATGTCATGACTGATACAGGTATCGTACATCACCATCCGTGAGGGAAAAAACCGCTCTCATGAGGGCTCCGAGTCAATTGTCAGGCGACGGAAGACATCACCCCCGCTTACACCGCCGTTGGCGCTGTCTTCTCTGTCGGCGGAGCCACCGCTTGATTAAACGGACCCTGCGCATTCGTCAGCTACCAATCATAACCCACCAGAACACCACTGAGACGTACCTCCTGCATCCGCACGCTCTCCAGGCCCTGCTGTCCGACCTTCATATCAAAATACCGCGCCCGTACCCTTTCGCGGAAGCCCGCACTCGCTGCACGTGTGCGACGACGGTTAACGAACAAGAGCACGGCCAGCAGAGCGAAGACGCCGCCCACGACGCCGCCTGCGATCGCGGCCTTCGCGCCGCGCGAGAGACCGTGCGAGCCGGACGGCGCGGACGAGCTTGACGCGGAGGGAATCGAAACGAAGGTGATTGTCGGGGAGGGGAGCGCGACAGCGGTGGATTCCGGGAACTCTACGAAGGCTCTGTGAGTTGTGATCCTATGGAACGGGCTGGTGCGCACCGCCCACAGCTTCCGCCACGGTGGCATTCCAAGTGAATGTGGTCAAGTTCAGCTGGCGGGCGGATTTCATTTCAATGTGTAGCTTCGACGGGAAGGAATGGGCATGCATACGGGAACGAACGCCCACTGCGGCACACGAGTCGATCCAGGGATCGTGAGCGTAAGTCTTTGAAAGGCCAATCATTAGATCGCAGGCGTATAAGGATGGACATACACGCACTGTGGATGGATGCAGTTATGTTCAAAGAACCAGTCGTCCCAGCTGTCGATGTGACTATCAGCCCACGAACCGCTAGCCACGAACAAAACACGCACCTTCCCCACACCATATCACGGCATGCGAAGCATGCACTCGTGAGCGCGTACATCGTAGGATTGCATATGCAATCTGCCCAGCATCCCCCGAATCAGGACCCGCACTCCGCTGGCCCCTGCTTGCACGCACCATCCGCGCACGCCGCGTCCATGAGCCTCTCCACTGCGCATGGCGTCTGCCCGAGCGAGTTGTATGTCTGCGCGCGCGGTCAGCACGAGGCTCGGCGTGAGAGTCTGACAGGCAGAGGACGCACCCATTCCCAGCCCGGGTTGCAGGCCACCAAATCTGACGATGACGACTGTGCGCGCACGGATCCGATCTGCACGCAGGAGAGCACGAGGAGCTTGACAATGAGGGAGAGCTGCATGATGGTGGTACTGATGGAAGGGCGAAGGTCAGGCTCCCTGTGTCGAAGGACATGAGCGCTCTAAGATTAGACAGCTCCGTTATCTCCCTTATCAGTCCGAAAGCGCGCTATGGAAGAGACAGCGAGTAAGTACTGGGGCCTCGCGTTGAAAGTTGGTATCGTGGGGACTCCTGGGCGGGTGCTTGCAAGTTTTGCTCCAAACTGTGGGACAGTGGTTCCGTACTGGCTCGCGCGCGGTCTTGAAAAGCTCTGCTTAGGCGTGGAAAGAAGACGCTGGTCGTTAGCATGACATGCCCTTTCTTCAAGTTCTTGCTAGAGTCCCCAGCAGGCCACACGAACTGGATATGATTGGAAAATATGCGCGATGTTCGCCGACGCGACTGTCTTGATGCCACACGGCACTCGAGTGACGTCGAGTACTCCTGCGTAGCGATTTGAAAGTGGATCGATAGAAGGAGGGCATTTACTTTCAAGAGTTTGGAAGTATTTGAGGCGCAACGACGTCGACGTTGGACGAAGGCGAGTTCGATGGACCAAGACAGTTCGACACAAGCCTTAACCATAGTACGGGTTTACTGAGGTTACCTCTCGGCCGTTGGCACGGCGGCAGCTCACACATTATCTCATTCGCCACGCCCGTCCAGCTTCAGAGCTTTAGCTACTCTTGTTCATATCACTCCCACATCAACTTCAAGCCCAATTCAAGTCAAAGGTCGCACAAGATGTGGGTGTAGCACTGCTGCCATGTCGTAGATTGTACGCGGCGACTTCAAGCTCGCCTTGAATTTGGATCCACTGACCACTTTTGCACCTCGCGTCCCACTTAGATCATACTTAATCGACTTTGAATATCTTGCACGAGGTCTCTACGATTACTTCAATTCAACCTTTGATACATTAGGTTGCCGCCATCGTATGCAAGTCAGCGCGTCAAGAATGCGATTCTGAGGCCTTGCGTTTGGCTGCGAAGGACGAACGCTCAGCGATCGAACTTATCATCGGAATCACACTCCCTGCCCACCTGACTTCCGCAGGAATCGCCCCCGCTTCGCGCTTTGTCTTGGCATTTGGCCGCCAAAATTGACATTGGATATCTAGCCATCACCAACACCTCTTTCGCAGCACTCCCGATCGCGAGTCGCTTAGCCAGTACTTTCGGACCCTGCGCAATACGTACCTTGTGTTGCAGGTGCGTCAGCGTTTTTTGGTTTGAGGCAAAGATTCCCTCACAGTTGTCCTTCAGCGATGTCGGCGAAGGCTCGGGTTCCCTCTGCTCGTCTCCCCTCTATACTGTTGCGCTTTCTCCATCCGTTGCCTGATCTGCATCTGCTTTGCTTTACGATACTCCAGCTCACGCTCTTGTGCGTCCTGCCCAGCGCACTGTGAGCAACTCAGACGGAGACTCGGCTGAGAGCTTGCATACCGCTCAAGCTTTCTGATCTCCTTGCTGAGGCCTTCGGGAATCGGCGCTTGCGAACTCAGACACTGTAGACAGGTCGAGGTCAAAGTCGACGACGGGCGTGAAGTACACCCTCGGGTCGTCCTTGCCCGCGAGACCTTATGAAAAAAACTCGTTCATCACCTCATCTAGCTGCCGACCAGCTTCTGAGCCGTCTCCTGAGCATATCGAGTACGCTGGGAGTGGTCAGCTGTCGCTCTCTGACTGCGCAGGATCCCTTTCTCTGTCGGAACCTTGCAAGAGCTGTTCAGAAGCGTCCTCCGCGCCGGTCTTTCCTACGAGTTCATAACTCCGATATAGATCGTCCGCCGATGTCATTTCAATACACTTACACCACATCGTTAGCGCTGAGAATCGGGGACTTGATGTCGTATATCGCCCCCTCTGGATGCGTGGAGACGCGAACGTCGAAAAATGCCGCCGTATGGTGGTATAAATTATCCCATGGCAGTGGCGGCTTTGGAGAAACGCCCGCGCGGCCCGTAGGATGTGTCGCCGGGTCCATTGGTATGCATGCACATGTCCTCTTCTACGCCTTCCTCTGGTGACGCTTTCTGCAGGGCTTAGCTCACCACAGCGAGCTCGCCGGAGTAATAATACCTGCGGGCTGTGAATCCCTTAGTATCCGCCTATTCGAGGAAGTAAGTGATTGTAACGTATCCAACAAGGCAAATCATACTCACATCGACAAGAACTCCAACATAACGTCTCGTAGGTAATTCCTGTGCCTGCTCAGTCGTTGTAGGGTCTCTAAGAGCCTCCACAGTTGCTGTTGGATTCAGAGTGAAGACGGCATACGTCCCGCAATTCGGAACTTGGGAGGCAATTCCTCGAGGAAGAGGGTCGTTGTTTTCGTAGGTATCTGGGTTCCAAAGGGGTGGCATCTCGGAGAGGATGGAAGAGGCGTATACGCGCTAGGAGAGACGACGCCGACTTATTAGTGAGGAATGCAGGCGGAGATCCAATATCTGTTGTTGTTCTTCTTCGAACCCGGTGAGTGAACAATTGACGCTCTCAATCTCGTAGCCGCCTCTAATCCCAGATACGGTTGCCAGCTACGCAAGCGGGACTTTCGTGGACATCCTTGTTGAACAACAGGACGCAGTGCGACAACTCAAGATATCGTCAAGACGCCTCTTGTGCCTGAGCACTGCGTCCATCGCTTGAGCCACCTCAATCTGCTGCGTGCCACACACGGCATCAATCCTGGGATCTCGGTGGCCCAAGCAAAATTGAAGGCCAGCTCGGCGGACACCGTGAGTCATTTAAAAGCACTTAGTGCTTGCTGAATTGTTGCCACCCACACGGTACGGTACCATGAGTACCCGCCCAGATCCCCGCTCTGAAGGGCGTTTGCTCCAGAAACCCTTCACACCTGCACACGGCGCATATATTGTCTTTACCTTGGACGCCGTCGCCACTCTCCAGGCCTTGAATGACCCCATCGCCGAATCGCAGGCTCGTGCGCTGGTGACAAACAAGTATGTTGGCATCGTCGTTGATGTAAGCTGCTTCTGCTGGCATAAAATCGGTGCAATATCTGATGGGCATTAGCTGGTGGATATAGCATCTCCCTTTCGCAAATACTACAGATGCTCGTGTTCGCTTCTCAGCCAAGGACTTCCCGCGCCCGTTCCCTCTGCCGGTATCGACGAGACCATGTGCGTACCCATAGCGCCTGCGACCCACCCAACTGGTCGTGCAGGGCTCCGGCCTTCACCTCCGCTGCCATGGGAGAACCTCTACCACCACACAATGGCCGACCTGAAACTCCGCATCCGCACGCAAAAAGATGACTACGCCGACTGCCCCTTGATAAGTTATTCCGACGAAGATCATCTGGCCAATTCCAAGGATCGTGACATCTCACGCATGGTGGACATGCTGGCGCAGTACCAAGCACAACATACTGCCCTTTCTCACGTCACCTACGCCCCATGCGGTGATGTCGCTGCGAAGACGCCGTCTCCCGCACCTTGTTCTCTCACAAGTTTCTGTCCTGACAGCGTCTCTGACGATGCATCAGCTATGTCGGACTCCCTCAATAACAGCTCCGAGGACTCCGGTCCCTCAGATATCTCATCGCCGGAGGATACCCCGAAGGATTGCGACATCCTACCCAGGATCGGCACGTTCTCGCAGCACGAAGCAGAGCATCCTACCCATCCCAACTTCGCCGACGTCGCATCTGGTGATGTTGCCACGAAGATGCAGTCTCCTGCGCCTTGTCCTCCCACACAACTCGACCCCGACAGCGTAACTGACAACGTATCGAGCACGTCCGATGCCCCGGATGTCGCATCGCCAGGCGATAAGCAGGACACTCCACCGAGCTCCTTCCCCGACTTTGCAGGTGCCGACAACAACGACGATGATATGGAAATTCCACTTCCAGACGAGAAGCAATTACGGGCCGAGCTGCGAGTCAAACAGGCCAATGTACGCGACGAATTCGGGACGATGTTCAGCGACGTTACTGCGAGGTTGGCGGAAAGTTTTTTTGGCCTCGATGATCCGGAAGTACGCTTCATGCCTGTGGTCGACTGCTCGACGGACCTTTCTTCCGTCAAGGAATTTTGTGACGCACGCCAATTCTTTGAAGAGATCAAAGCCCTTGAAAGGTAGGTGGTTCTTCTTCTGCGTTTACCAAGCCGTTGGCCTCATGTGCATGTCCCAGGATACGGGCTGAATCGGAGCAGCGCAGTCGCGATCGTATTGAGCGGCATCGCGCACAACGCGACGGAAGGTCCAGAAATGGGTTACGTCTTAATCCCGCAACGGCGATGCTCCGTTCACCTTCTGAAGGCTATAAGTTCCGCAGGATCTGATCTGTGCATTCTTTCCGATAGCCGCTTGCGTCCCGCTATAACAGGTACGTAACTATGTCCTATCGTTGACTCAAGTCATCTCACCGAGGCAGACCGTCTACTTTAGTACAGTCTTCTTCAGATGCGTGAAGGGGTTCGTCAGGTTCTTCAGTCTCTGAAAATCGGGCACAAATACATGTCAGCACCTGGAGCAATGAATGAGCTTTGAAAACCTCACCGATTTCCCACCAGAACGATTGCCTGCGGTATCTGCCTTCGTCTCAATTGGTGCATTCTCGCTGAGGCTAGCACTCGCGGTCGCTAACACTTTACCCTTACCCTTGCCCTTACCTAGCACGGTCTTCCACTGATCACATGTGGCATGTCTAGTATGAGTGCCGCTGACGATGCGAGAATAAGCACAACTTGCCGGATCCTCGTTTGGGGCATTTGTCGGAGGTTGGACGCCGCTGTTTGAACCGGATGCAAATTTGTGCTGCATTGGCGAAGCAGTGGACATGCTGGGGCTCGAAGCTCCCGCAAAGGTCTGCAGGACGCATCATCAGTGTGAAGATGGTCGGGCAAGGATGCCAACAGACCATTTTCTTCTGAGCGACGGATCGGTTTGACCAAGCTGTGTTGGGCGCAACTTGGGAAGAGACTAACTGAGGCTGATCGCCGTGGCCGCGGGATGATCAGGTACCAGGCAATTTTTTCTAATAGGCACAGAACATACCGCCGACGAACGCCTTGCGTGGAAAGTGACGGGAGAAGAACTCGGGACTACCTGAGCGCTCTATTTGACGACAGTAAATGGTCGTGGGCGAGTGTGCGGGGTGAATTACGAGTAGTAGCGCATACCTTTCGGTGCGCAGGCACGACCGTCCATCCTGGCTCGTTCGCCTGCTCCATGCTCTCCAAGTGCGGGTCATCGCTCCATCTGTTGCTTGCTTGATGTCCATGCTGAAAAAATTGTCATTTGTGTCGACGGCCGGTTACTAGTAGGTGCAGCGCACACCTCAGAAGGACTGATGATGGGGAATAAGCGGCCCTCGGAATCCATGCAGATTCTGCTCGATGTTCGGGCCTGCCGCAAATTGAGAACACGTAAATTGGCCGAATGCAGGACATACCACTGGTGCAGGTTCTTTGCTCCGTGTAATTTCGATCCCTTTGTCCCTCGAAGAAGACTTTCTCTGAGCTGCTTGCTATCCGCCTGTGAGAGGTGATGGGAAAAGGGGTTGATGAAAGACCTGCCTGTTTCTTCACGTACGCGGCAGCTAGGGATCGCTGTCGATCACTTCGTCAGCCATGCGTTCTGTATTTCGATGACGGCTGCTATGAAATTAAGGACATGCCTTAAGGTCTTCCTTGAGCTGATTCCGGACCCACACATTTTTTATCCGCTTCTGGAATTGGCTGCGCCGGAATTGAATCTCACCATCGAGTATGCTGAACATGTCATCTTTGAGGTGAAATCCTGTGGTGTTTGTCCCAAGGTCCACCCATGCGTCGCTCAGGAGTTTTGTCGTGTAAGGGTACGCCATGATCCATTGATCAGGATCCCTCCAGGGAGGACTAGTATGGATGACAGGACCGTCCGGATCCAACTCGTTCGGAGAAACGGCGATGGCAAAGTGCTTGTAGACTTCTGCGAGGTTAGCTTTCGCCTCCCCGCCGAATGTGCTCATGGCACAAATTTGGTATTCGACGTTTCCTGGCGTTTTGAATGCACTGGAAATGACCAGACATGGTCGCGGCTCGCGGTCGTGGGCGTGGCGAGAGTTGCTAGAGGCGGAGAATGTCTGGGTGGATCCCAATGAAGACATGGAGGGCAAGTCAATTTCCTGCATCCTCAGCGCTTGCATCGCCGGTGTACGCATGGTCTCATAGCCTGCGTAGATGTACTGATTTTTGCAGAGAGACTCTTCGGGACTGCCTACGGAAGTCATGACGTCGGACGTCGAGGGATGGGGACGAGGGGATGAGGGATGAGATCGATCGCCACAATCGCGCAGGTAAGGGTAGTTGTATGTGGATGTGGTCCCCAAATAGTCGCAAACGCAGAGAAGATCAATTCGTTTGTCGAGGAACCAAATAAACAAGACGCACAGGCAGATAATTAGTACACTGACGCCTGTAACAGGTACAGATCCTAGACTCCTGTTCGGATTCCGCAGAATACCGAGGCCCGCGGGAGAAGTAACCCGACATAGAAAAACATCTAGGCCTTAGGGTGACGGTGCAAGTATAGCCAAACTTGAATGGCTGGCCACTGCCAGCGTACAGCCTGTGTTTCGCTCGCCGTGGGTTGTCAGCCTTCGTAAAGACAGATCGTCAGAATACATGTCCCCATACCCAAACGAATTTCCAGTTGAGTACGCTGTGGACTGCATATTATGCCGACGAAAGGATTTGCGCGCGGACTGGCTGAGAGGGTTTGAACCCAAATATACGGAGCCGGCATATCCCGGACCCTGGACTGGGCACGCCACACAGGCGCCGCTCTCCTCGACGCCAACGCACGCCTCACGAACCTGAACTTCTCGCACACTCTCTAGACCGTCATGCCGCCAGACTACTCTTTGCCGCTTGGACGTGATAGCTGGCTCCTCCCGGAGGCTGGGGCTTTCGTCGTCTTCAAATTGGATCCAGTTGCGACTCTGGAAACATTGGAGGATCCTATTGCCATTGAGCAAGCCCAGTCCCTCTCTCTCTCTTGCAAAAGCTATATAGGATTCGTCAACATGGTGCGTTTCAATCAATTGTGCTCTATCCTTGTAGTGGTTCATCCATAATAGGTTCTCGACCTGCCAATGGATACTCGCAAATACCACCGGTGCGACTGCCTCATCGTCAGTCAAGGTCTCGCCCCACCACTTCCCCTGCTTTATACCGACGAGAACATGTGCATTCCGATTGCGCCAGCTGTCCATCCTCTTGGCCGCCCCGCGATCACGGCACTTCCCCCCCTACCGTGGGACAACCTCTACCTCCATTATTCCTCTCTCTTCACCCTCCGCATCAAGACCGATCCTCGTGATATCGACCACACCAACTCACCTATGATAACTCTTGGTGACCTGGTCGCCGTTCAGAAGTATCGTCGTGAAGATGCTAGTGAACAGCGGCGTCGACACATAGCAGCGTTGCCTCCGCGCCAGGGTCCAGCCCGTCCGAGCAGCCAGGATCTCCGCGACAGTGATTCATTCCCTAAACCAGAATCTGAGTCGGACAGTGCTTCCGATGCCAGGTCAACAAATGAGGTGGACGATGGTGCAATACCGGAGCCACTTTATCGTGCGCTCATGGACTGGGAAGACCCCTCCGACCAGTTCGTCCCGGTGGTTTCTTTCGACATTGACCTTGCAGCTGTCCCGGACCTTTTCGGAGCACAAGAGTTTGAGGCAGAGATTGAAGCGATAGCACGGTCCGTGCTGCACTATGCTGACAATTGCGCGATGCTGACCGATCACTAGCATACGATCCGAATCCGAGCAACGTGCAGTGGTAGCCTTGCGGCGCCTTGATGAGGAGCGGCTGGCACGAGTGCATCGTCCGGACGCTTCTTCTACGACTTCTCACCCGTCAACTCGCGCTCCGCATTCGCCTATCCTTTCGTCAGCTGCGGCTGTCTCGCAACGTTCGTACTCTTTATTTGCCATCTAGTGTGCTCAAGCTTACGCCATATGGGATAGCCCTTCTCGTCCGCCCACCGACAAGTTTCTGGAATAAAGCGAAGGCGCTCACACGAGAAATTTTCTCTTGCATTCATCAGGAAAAGAACAGCAATGTGGAGAAGAAGCGGGAAACGGAAAAGGAGCACGCGATCATGCAGCAGCATGCGTCGCCGAGCTGCTTGCCCATATGTGGCCCACTTGGCGATCGAATGAAAGGTCAGCCCCAGCGGGACTCCGGATTTGTTCTTCCCGCTGAAGGCTGGCATAGGAGTCCACCGCGGTGTCTGCAGGCTTGCGTCGATAGCGCTACGATGTGCTCGTCGAGTTCAGGATACGAGCGCCCAAGTATCGTCACCGCCAGACGCAGAACCCCGCAGTGGGGAGCGCAAACCACATCGTACGCCATTTTTGTGTTCACAGCAGATGCTAGCCTTACCTCTTTCTTTCTGCAGGCGTGTTCAATACACTCAGGCTGCGCATGAACAGCAAGACCCACGGCCCTATCTCCCCATCTCTTCCGAGCGTTACTGGACAACATTGAGAAAGGTTGACGCCGAGTCGCGGTACGATGCCCATGCTTCGACGCCAACTTTTCTCCATGTTTTGCAGTACCGCTCAGAAGTCTTCCTTATGTCCTGGCATACCGTATCTTCCATCTTCAGACTAGACATCATAATGTAGGCCAACTACCACTCGCTATCATGTTTTCATCATATGTATTCAGTCGCACTAGCTTCGCTTTTTGGGCTACATTACTCTGTTACGCCGCACTACCATTTATTGAAATCAATCATGTGTGTTAAATAATCCTTTCCTCGAGATGCTTAAGAGGCATGCGTGGGCGCTGCGCCTGGACCGTGTCGCCGGCAGTTATACTGTAATAGTAAGTACCAGACGGCCGCGGCGGGCCACAACTTCTCACTCACCCTCGCATGCACGCCGCTTTCCATTCTTAACCATCATGTCAGTGGACGACTCACTACCTCTTGGACGCGATACCTGGCTCCTACCGGAAGCTGGTGCCTTTGTCGTCTTCAAACTCGATCCCGTCGCCACTCTCGAGGCGTTGGAGGATCCTATCGCCATCGAGCAGGCTCAGTCTCTCTCCCTTTCTTGCAAAAGCTATATAGGATTCATTAACTTGGTGCGGGCGTTCTCGTCTGCATATCCGCTCCTGCTTACTCGTCTTACTTAGGTTCTCGACCTGCCAATGGAGACCCGCAGATATCATCGGTGCGACTGCCTCGTCCTCAGTCAAGGTCTCGCAACCCCAATCCCCGAACTCTATACTGACGAGAATATGTGCATCCCTGTTGCGCCTGCCACTCATCCCCAAGGCCGTCCTGCAATCACGGCAGTTCCTTCTCTACCATGGGACAACCTCTACGTCCATCACTCCTCGCTCTTCACCCTCCGCGTCAAAACCGATCCTCGCGACCTCGACCTCACTGATTCCCCCATGATATCCCTTCGCGATTTGGTCTCCGTCCAGAGGTATCGTGCTGAAGACTCAACTCGACAGCAGCTTCGGCACATGGTCGAGATGCCCCCGTGCCTGCCTCCTGCACGTCGGAGTGTGGATCACCACGAGACTGATGCATGCCTTCAGGGAGCAACAGAAACAGCGGTTCTTTCTGAAGCGGAGCCAACATGCGGTACAGAGCCTGCCGATGGTGCATCAATTCCCGAGGCTGCCGATTCTACATCAGTCTCTGTGGCTACCGATGCCACATCAGTCTCCCAGGATGTCGATACCGTATCAATCCCCGAGGAGCTCTCTCGTGTGCTGGTAAGCCACGAGGATCCCGTTGACCAGTTTATGCCGGTGGTTTCCTTCGACCTTGACGTCACGGCCGTCGCGGAGTTTGCGGGAGCCGACGAGCTTGACGAAGAGATCCGAGCGCTGACGCGGTGCGTACAGCTCGACATCGACAGCGGTGCGATGCTGATTGACTGCGTAGCATAGAAGTTGAATTCGAACAGCGTGTAAAGGAGAACCTTCAGCGTGTCGACAAAGAGCGGGTGGCTCTTGAGCATCGTCTGGACACCTCTTCCATGACTTCTCATCCTTCGACCCACGCTCCGCATTCGCCCGTTCTCTCTTCAGCTGCTGCAATATCCCGATGTACGTTCATCTTCTGTTATTTACGGGTGCACGAGCTTACCTCCGCGGCACAGCACTCCTCCCTCGTCTACCGACCAGCTTCTGGGATAAAGCCAAGTCACTGTGGCGGCCGATCTTTTCGTGTGGCCATAAGGCGAAGAACAGCTTGGGAGAGAAGCAGCACGACACGGGACAGAAGCACGAGATGGTGAAGGAGGGTGCATTCCAATGTTGCTTGCCGATATTTGGCCCACTTGGTGATCGAATGAATGGTCAGCCCCGGCTGCACTCCGGATATGTTCTTCCTGCTGAAGACTGGCATAGGAGTCCACCGCGGTGTCTGCAGGATTGCGTCGACAGCGCTACGATACTCTCGTCGAGGTCAGGATACGAAAGCCCAAGCATCGTCACCGCCAAACACAGAACCCCGCACCTGGGAGCGCAAACCACATCGTACGCCATTTTGTGTCCACAGTCGATGCTAGCCTTACCTCTTTCCTTCCAGGCATGTTCAAGACACTCAGACTGCGCATGAACGGCAAGACCCACGGCCCTATCTCCCCATCTTTTCCGAGCGTTACTGGACAACATTGAGAAAGGTTGACGGCGAGTCACGGTACGATGCCCATGCTTCGACGCCAACTTTTCTCCATGTTTTGCAGTACCACTCTGAAGTTTTCCTTATGTCCTGGCATACCGTATCCCCCATCTTCATCGGACTAGACATCACAGTGTAGCCCACTACTTACCACTCGCTATCATGTCGTCATCATATGTATACAGTCGCACTAGCTTCGCTTTTCTGGCTTGATTACTCTGTCACGCTGCACTACCATTTGTTGAAATCAATTATGTGTCTTGATCCTTTCCTCGAAGATGCTCGGAGGCATTTGGTTTCGGGGGCTGTGCCCGGACCGAGACAGCCGTGCGTGGCGGCTTCAACTCACTCGCATGCACGCCGCTTTCCATCCTCAACCACCATGTCAGTGGACGACTCATTACCTCTTGGACGCGATACCTGGCTCCTACCAGAAGCTGGGGCCTTTGTCGTCTTCAAACTCGATCCCGTCGCCACTCTCGAGGCGTTGGAGGATCCTATCGCCATCGAGCAGGCTCATTCTCTCTCCCTTTCTTGCAAAAGCTATATAGGTTTCATTGACTTGGTACAGCTTTCTTGTATCTACATAATCGCGCCTGTTCACCCATCTTACTGATGCGTACTTAGGTTCTCGATCTGCCAATGGAGACACGCAAATATCATCGGTGCCACTGCTTCGTCCTAAGTCAAGGTCTCCCAACACCACTCCCCGAGTCCTACACCAACGAGAATATGTGCATCCCTGTTGCACCAGCCACTCATCCTCAAGGCCGTCCTGCGATCACGGCAGTTCCCCCTCTACCATGGAACAATCTCTACGTCCATCACTCCTCACTCTTCACCCTTCGTGTCATAACCGATCCTCGCGATATAGACCACACGGACTCTCCCATGATATCACTCCGCGATTTGGTCTCCGTCCAGAGGTATCGTTCTGAAGACTCAGATCGACAGCGGCTTCGGCGCATAGCAGAGATGCCGCCGGGCCCGCCCCCGCCTCCTGCACGTCGGAGTGTGGATTACCACAAAACTGATGCATGTCTTCACGAATCATCTAAGACAGAGGACTGTTCTGAAGCCGGACCACAAGTCGATACAGAGGGTGCCGATAGCGCATCAAGTCTTGAGGATGCCGAGAGCGCATCAACTTCTGAGGCTACCGACAGCGCTTCAGTTTCCGAGGCCGCAGATAGCGCATCAATTCCAGAGGAGCTATATCGCGCGTTTACAAACCGCGAAGATCCCGTCGACCAGTTTATCCCGGTGGTTTCCTTCGACCTTGACGTTACGGCCGTCTCGGAATTTGCAGGAGCTCATGAGCTTCGGGAAGAGATCCGAGCAATGACGCGGTGCGTACTGCTCGACTTTGACAGTGGTGCGATGCTCACAAACGGCGTAGCATACGAGTCGAATCCAAACAGCGTGCGACGGAGGTCCTACAGCGCCTTGACGAGGAGCGGGCGGCCCGAGAGCATTGTATGGACACCTCTTCCATGACTTCTCATCCTTGGACCCACGCCCCGCATTCACCCATTCTCTCTTCGGCTGCTGCAATATTCCGGTGTAAGTTCTTCTTCTCTTGTTTTCGGGTGCTCGAGCTTACCTCCGCGGCACAGCACTCCTCCCCCATCCATCGACTAGCATCTGGGATAAAACCAAGTCGCTGTGGCAGACGATCTCCTCGTGTGGCCATAAGACGAAGATCAGCTTTGGAGAGAAGCAGCACGACGCGGGAGAGAAGCACGAGATGGCGAAGGAGGGTGCATCCCTAAGTCGCTTGCCGATATTTGGCCCACTTGGTGATCGAATGAAAGGTCAGCCCCGGCTGGACTCCGGATATGTTCTTCCTGCTGAAGACTGGCATAGGAGTCCACCGCGGTGTCTGCAGGCTTTCGTCGACAGCGCTACGATGCTCTCGTCGAGGTCAGGATACGAAAGCCCAAGCATCGTCACCGCCAGATACAGAACCCCACTGGGAGCGCAAACCACATCGTACGTCATGTTGTGTCCACAGCAGATGATCTTACCTCTTTCCTTACAGGCATGTTCAAGACACTCAGACTGCGCTTGAACGGCAAGACCCACGGCCCTATCTCCCCATCTCTTCCGAGCGTTACTGGACAACATTGAGAAAGGTTGACGGCGAGTCACGGTACGATGCCCATGCTTCGACGCCAACCTTTTCCCATGTTTTCCAGTATCACTCAGAAGTTTTCTTTATGTCCTGGCATACCGTATCCCATCTTCATCAGACTAGGCATCACAATGTAGCCAACTACCACTCGCTTTCATGTTCTCATCATATGTATTCAGTTGCACTAGCTTCGGTTTTTGGCTGTCACGCCGCACTACCATTTATTAAAATCGATCATGTACGTTGCTTGAGATGCTCAGAGGCATGCGCGCTGGGTCTGCCCGGACTCCGATCGGCACCGTGTCGCCGGCAGCCCGCCCGACCGCCAGACGGCGCGGCCACAACTTACTTGATCCTCGCATGCACGCCGCTTTTCATTCATCCTCAACCACCATGTCAGTGGACGATTCCCTACCTCCCGGACGCGATCTTGGCTCCTTCCGGAAGTAGGCACCTTCGTCGTCTTCAAAATTGATCCAGTCCGAGCTACTACTTACTCTCGAGGCTTTGGAGGATCCTATCGCCATCGAGCAGGCCCGGTCTTTTTCCCAGCTCTTTCCCTCTCTTCCAAAACGCTACGTAGGGTCCATCGACTTGGTATCGCTGCCTTATATCTGCATATGCTCGCTTACCCATCCCACTCAACCTTGCGTTCGAACTTATTTCTTCACTGCGTAGCCAGCCTCGACGCCGAGGGACTCGGTGTTGACATGATGGCTATGTTCGGGCGATTGGTCATGAGACACCCGACGGAGACACGAGACTGACACGAGGCATGACTCTAGCATTGCTGCTTGAGATGGGTTGATGCAATCCTACAAGGTGCTCGACCGAGCTCAAGCTCCCGATGGCTCGAGGATGGTGACTCTGGCAAGCTCTCGACGTGACCTCACCATATCATTCTTGAAGATGAGGTTAACAAGACTGGATAACATGCGTGAGTGCCCAGCTGTAACGCGCACGCTCATGCGGAATCTCGAGAACAACAGGTTCGACCTGGGGGCAACGTATTCGATTGCTTTGTTCGAAGGTCTATTCATGGGCATCAAAGACAATAGCGTGGTGGCATGGTGCGCTATGACGGGGGTGCGGCCTTGTACTTATACCGAACCACCCACGCTCAGCCACTCCAACATTGCTCTTCCCTCAATATGCCCTCGCCACAATCTTCTGCTGTCGCTATCCCTCGCGTCGCTTATGTAGAGGATGATCCCACGAAGCCTTTTGCGCCCCCTTTTGGTGTCTACATGGCCTTGGTTCTGGACGCTGTCGCCACGGTGGCGATCTACAAAGATCCGATTGCTACAGCAGCGGCAGCCGCCATCCCAAAGCGGACGTACGTTGGGTGGGTGGATGTGGTAGGTTCCTCGCGATTTCCTTCCAGTCGTTTGTTCGCTCATAATCGCACTCAGCCCGTCGGACTTCCGTCCCCATATCGCCAGTTTCATGAGTTCTTGTGTGTCCTTGTCTATCAAGGTCTCCCGCAGCCAGATCCGGCGCGGGGACTGGACGAGACATCTTGCATCCCGATTGGATCGGCCAGTCATCCCAAAGGCCGCCCAGCCCTTAATCCTTCGCCGCCTCTGCCCTGGCAGAACCTGTATCATCACACCTTCGGAATGCCAGCGCTACGCTTTGCTACGAGGCGCGTGGACTATCAGACCTCCACTAGGCTCAGCGATCAGGACATGATAAACTATACTCTGGCATATGTCTCGGACCAGACCCGCGCACAGAAGAAACAGCGCAGATATGAAAGTGAGCCATCGCCTCTTCCACTCTCATCTTTGATGCTCAACGCACGCTAGTATGGCAGCGCCTGGTCGCCATATTCCGTCTACGCCAGCCAAAAGCTGAGCCTCCGCAGTCCGGATTGGATTGGGCAGTCACAGATTCGGACGATGTTTTCTCTCAGTTCCTGCGTACACTGGGGAATATGGATGTCGATACTGAAGCCGCTTCCCAACTGGAAGACCGCCGTATGAAGGCGGACGTGATTGAAGAATTGGGCGAAGTTGCTGTGCGGATTGCAGGCGACATGATCGGGTACGAGCACCCTCGGGATCGGTTTGTTCCCATTGTTGATTATAACACCGACCTGTCGACCGTCACTGACATTGCTGACGGTCGTTTAATGAAAGCCGATCTGGCCATCCTGGCACGGTAAGTCGGTCCATTGCACTGCTCTCGTCCGTTATTCAATGGTCGCCTTAGGATCCAGAGCGATGCCGAAGAGCGCGCCAAGCTTGCTTTGAAGCAGCCCGTTCGCTCTTCTCCGATGCCGATGGGTCACGGCACAGTTGAGACTCGATCGACCACTCCCGCGGGCGACAGTAGGTTCTTGTCTCCGCCGTCGCCCCTCTTGGCGTCTGGCGAACCGGAACCCCAGCTGTGTAGGTATTTCTTCTGAACACACGCCATATATCTCATTTTTTGTCCATCAGCGAAATCGCAAACGTTTCAATCGACATTGCTTTTGCGAATCGCAACCCTCCCATCCGGTATAACAAGACTGGTACACCGCCTGTCTCGGGAGAGGACCGAAACTCCATCGCAACCATTGCCCCAGAAGAACTGTAACCTGTCAGTTTCTTCGTCTCTACGCATTCAGTCTGACGCCCGTATTCGCAGCGTATATCGCTCGGACGCTGTCCGCCTTAACGTTGGGACGCATTTCATTAAAGCGCGTTGTGCCGTCGGATCGCGAAGACAGTACATAAAGCCAGCTCTTGCGTCCGGCTAGCAACTCCGGCCAGCAACCATCGTAGTGTCTCCCATCATCAACTATCGCACCCGTCTCCGTGGTTGGAACAGCGTAGGTACGGGGAGGAAACTTGCTCCTCGAATCTAAATGTATAGGGTGTCGTATTGTACCTCCTAGAACAATGACAACTCAGCATTCGTGACACCGTGCTGCGATCGATCACTCTGTCGCAACCTGGGCAGTGGACTCGGGACGCGATCCCAGACCAGTCTACTCATAGTGTCAATGACGGGCGACGCAATACATCTGAGAGATACGCACCGCCTCGTAGATGCGCTCGATCCACTGCAGGTTGCTAACCGAGTCCTGTGCATCGTACCAGTGCTCCGGCGTGCGCCCGCGGACTTTGTCAATGAACGCCTCGAGCTGGTACCGATAGCTAGAACGAGGATTAGGTCATGAGCCTGCATCAAGGATCGATGACTCACGTCGTCCACCCGTCATTTCCATAAGCCTTTTCCGTGCGCGATTTGGTGACGCCGTTCTCGTCCACCGTCTTCACCGTGATGTAGTGGTACACCCACGGGCCCGGAAAGTTGAAGAGCGTGACCTCGCCCCGCGTGCCAACGACACGCGCCGAGACCTGCGGGAACTGCGGGATAAACCCAAAGCGCGCGGGCAGGCGGAAGTGCGCCGACATTGTAGCAGTGATCTCGGACGGCGCCTGAGCGTCGAGGGATGCTGCGGACGGTGCTGGGGAGACAGGCGGGAAGACGAGCGTGGCGGTGGTGCCGATGTCGATTCTCGGGAACGCGGCCGAAGTATCCGCGCTCGCGGTCACAATGCGCAAGGGGTCCGCGCCCGCGAAGTAGCGCGCGACGGAGAGTGTGTAGCCTATCATCGCCTGAGCAGATGTCCTTGAAAGAAAAGAGCGCGGTGCTCACAACCCATATCCATGAGAGAGCCACCGCCCAGGGCGTATGACATGCGTATGTCGCCGTCCTTGAGGAGCCCGCTAGGAATTGCCAGCTTCGTGTCAATGTGCGTAATGGGGCCAAGTTCGCCGCTATCGACGATTTCCTTCGTGCGCCGTGTCGCGGGGTGGAAGCTTAATCGCCGTCCCGGTCTGCGTCAGCACGCTGCAAAGAGCGAGGGTGGTGGGAGTGTACAGACCGGTAGTGGAAAGCCTCAAGCAGGACGAGGCCTTTCTTCTCGGCATAATCGAACATGCGCCTGGTCTCGTCGGCGGTGTCTGCGCTAGGCTTCTCGAGCAGGACGTGCTTGCCTGCGGCGAGCGCCTTCATAGTCCATTCGTAATGCAGTCCATTTGGGAGCTAAAAGCCTAGTCAGTCCGGAGCTGGAGGTAAGAGTAACAAAGCGACGCACTGGATTGTAGACAACGTCAATTTCTGGATCGTCCAGTAATTCTGCACACGCGCCGTCAATCACCGTCTCTTATGGACCTTGCATATCACGCACCTTGGTATGCGGTAGCCCCACCGTACGCCTTCCCGATCCCATGCTTCTTCGCGAAGGCATCCGCGCGGGTTTGGTCGCGTGCAGCGACAGCGTGCACTACAGCGTCGGCATGGTTCTTCACGGGCAGAATGAGCGCAATTGGCGCGATGGCTGCGGCACCAAGAATGCCGAACTTGAGCGGGGAAGACGTGCGCTCCGGCTGAGGAGGGTAGAACACCTGGGAACCGCGGTCAGCGGGTCATTGGGCATGGCAAAGCAGCAACATACGAGATACAGGCGGTTAAAGAGAGAGACCATGGGGGTACAGGTGACAGAGACAGCGCCGTTGACGTGGTCATCGAACAGGGGCCGACATTTTGTATGGCCTCACGGTACCGAAAGCAAGCTTCTGATGCTGCGGGAGTGAGCGACAACTTCAAGAGACAGGCTTGCAAATTATATTGGCTACTTTTCTTGATTTCATGTTGCTACGTAAAGTACTTACGACGTAAGTTACATAATTATATAATCAATCCCTTGCGGGTTGCAATCCTATCCCATCGTTTGGTCAGTCACTACAGTACGCCTGTTTACTTAGATTTCTGACTGAGCAGCTACGAGCATAGATATTGGTGACATTGAGGACATCGGGCGGCGTCACTACATAGAATGCTATGTGATTGCTGTGGCGCCCCCAGTGGCCTAGTAACCTCAGACCTGGAGCTCTACGGGCGGCGGCGACAGCACCGGCGCGACGCTGTACAGGAGTATGAACAGTGCGTGCGGTCTCTAAGCAGTGCCGGACGGTCGACGTAGGGACACGATGCTGGACCACTTCCTTCGTACCTGCTTCAACCTGACCAAATGTACATTCCGAAGCCCAGCTGGTGCATCGGACGTGCGCCACAATTGTGCAAAATACGGGATAGCCTTGTCCGTCCAGTGCGCAAGACGAATTATTTCTCTTCACCTGGACTCGTTGCAGAGTTCCGCCTTGTGACCCACCACATGCGTCAGTCTGTCGGGATCTGAGCAGTAGACTCAGGACGCGATCCAAGGCCGGTCTACTCAGAGCGTCAGATATGGCCGCGATACATCGCAGAGATACATACAGCTTCGTAGATGCGCTCGATCCACTGCAGGTTGCTGACCGATTCCTGCGCATCATACCAGTGCTCCGGCGTACGCCCGCGGACTTTGTCAACAAACGCCTCGAGCTGGTACCGATACCTAGCAGGCAATTCATTTCCCGCGGGGCCGGCACATAGTAATCGCTGTCAACTCACGTTGTCCATCCATAGGTCCCATAAGCCTTCTCCGTGCGCTTTGCGATGGCCCCATTCTCGTCTGTGGTCTGCACCGTGATGTAATGGTACAGCCACGGACCCAGATAGTTGAACAGCGTGACCTCGCCCCGCGTGCCGATCACGCGCGCCGAGACCTGCGGGAACTGCGGGATGAACCCGAAACGCGGGGGCAGACGGAAATGCGTTGTCATTGTGGCGGTTATCTCGGGCGGCGTGGCGTCGCTAGATGCCGCAGACGGGGCTGCGGGGAGAGGAGGGAAAGCGAGCGTTGCGGTGGTGCCTATGTCGATCCTCGGGAGCGCGGACGACGTATCCGCGCTCGCGGTCACCACACGCAAGGGATTCGCGCCCGCGAGATAGCGCGCGGTGAAGAGCGTGTAGCCTGTCTTCGCTCTGAGTAAATTTCGTTTACAGTAAGGCATTGAGGTGCTCACAACCCATCTCCATCAAGGCGCCGCCACCGAGAGCGTACGAAAAGCGGATGTCGCTGTCGTTGAAAATACCGCTGGGAATCGCCATCTCCGTGTCTATGTGCGTGATGGTGCCAAGCTCGCCGCTGCCAACGATTTCCTTCGTGCGCCGGATCGCGGGGTGGAAGCTTCAACGATGCCCGGGGCCGGCGTCAGCACGCCACGGTGGAAGCTGGTGTAAAGACGAACCGGGAGTGGACGGCCTCAAGCAGCACGAGGCCCTTTTTCTCGGCATAGTCGAACATGCGCCGGGTCTCCGCGGCGGTGTTCGTGCTGGGCAGCTCTAGCAGGACGTGCTTGCCCGCGGCCAGCGCCTTCATCGTCCATTCGTAGTGCAGACCATTCGGGAGCTAATGGCATTTTAGCATATTGACGGAGCTGGTAGGCAGACCTATACGCACTGGAATGTATACGGCGTCAATCTCTGGGTCGTCCAGCAGCTCTGTGCACTCCATCAGTCAACAGCTCCCCGAGAGCGCGCGTTCCAGGCACCTTGGTATGCGGCAGCCCCGCCGTACGCTTTCGCGATGCCGTGCTTCTTCGCGAATGCACCTGCGCGATTTGGGTCGCGCGCAGCGACGGCGTGCACCACAGCGTCGGCATGGTTCTTCACTGGCAGAATGAGGGCAAGCGGCGCGACTCGAGCAGCTCCAAGAATGCCGAATCTGAGAGGGTCAGACGTGGGCTCCGGCTGATGGGGATAGACGGCCTGCGAACCATGGTCAGCTGCTGAGGATGAGGAATGCCGACGACGTACGAGATACAGGCGTTTGAAGACAGAAACCATGGTGGTTCACGAGGGATACCGATAGCAATACTAGCGACGGTCATTGCGGAGAGTGTTGAACAAGACGGTTGAGAGGCAGTTGTGAGTAGACGCTGGCAGTCGCCGAGCGTACACGTCCTCGCCGCGCGTCATGAAGATCTCGTCATCCTATCCCATGAGACAAGATACGATGCGACCTAGTCTCCGTAGCTTGACCTTGATAGAGATTCTGAATATAAGAACTGCGTTGGAGCTTTGCACGAACTGCGGGGGAGAGCAGCTCTGCGAAGGCGGCCTTGTGCTCACGATGGAATTTCCTGCAAATTCGAGCTTGCGAGCGTCGAGCAAACAAGCATCCTGCCGCAAGGGCTGCGCGAATACGCGCTAATCTCCTGAGGAAGGAAGTAGGAGGTCGGCGATGTGGCGCCAACTTCACTTTGCTTGCCGATGCTGCTGCCAGGAAATACTGGCTGGAAACTTCGAGGTTGTGAAAAACTTGCGAGAATGGCCCAGCGAATGAAAGTCGATCTGTTGGAGGAGCCGTTGTGGAAAAGAGATGGCACTCATGGTGCAACTTGGAGGCGGTATCTTATGTGAAAAGTCGCGAAGGCTGCGACGAGTCTGCCGAGCTGAAGAGTTTGTGATACACAACAGGAAATACAAGCATGAGATTAGATGGCCAAATTATACTCGTACTCGCCACTCCCGCTCTGCGCAATCCACAAGATGACCGCCGACAGCATCAGCTCGACGTTCTGGGCCACATTCGCGTAGCCATAATAGAGGTACTGCTCCTGATACCCCGCAAGGATGTACTTGAGCACAAGCAGCGCCTAGATTGCGCAACCGTCTATAGTCAGAAATCTGCGACGCATGCGGCAAGACGAGGAGACGCACCACGCTGCCCGCGAGGCCACCCGCCATCAGGGCGAAGCCGACGAACAAGAACAACCTCGCCCGCCACACTGCTCGCGAGTCCCCGTATCCCTCATCTCCCCGCACACGGTCCTTGTCGATGAGGTTGATCACGATTATGCCAAGGAGCGAATGGATGCCGGGCAGCCAGTCGACGAAGCCGACGTGCACGGGCACGGGGTAGTCCGGCTCGTTGTACGGCGGGTGCGCATGTGCCGAGAGAATGGCAGCATCAAGAAAAGTCCAGATGGCCAAACCAAACTGTGGTAGAGGCGGTGTGAGTAGGATACTAGGATAGGGTATGGCGCGACTTACGAGGCCGCCAGCGAGGTAGACACCGACAGTGCGCCTGTGCTTTCCTAGAGAGATGTTGAGGAAAGGAAACGGGTTTACACAAACCCGTCGGGGGTCGTAGTCTGAGCGAGGCAGCGACATACTCGTCGTCGTTGTTGGACACAGCGTTGAGCGCAGTCTCCGGAACGGCCGCTTACAGGCGTGAGAGCAAGCTGCCGCATTCGTGTTTTGCCGGCAACGCCCGAGTGGTCCTCGACGTCGACTTGACGTCGACTGCAAAACCCGCGATGCACTACCCGCAAAGCCATCACGTCGCATACTTGCTGCTGTATCTGGGTCGAGGCTATGATGAGATTCGTCCTGCTGGTTTTCCGATGGCATTGTCGATTACGCACTCTGTGGCTTAAGCGGACGTACGCAACTCCTTTTAGTGGCCAAGGCAGAGTCATGGAAGACGTCAAGACAGACGGTGACCAACCATTTTCCCAATACCCGTGCTTTTCTGGCATCCTTTTGCCTCTCGTCGCCTCTGAGCATGCCATGTGCCCAAGGAAGAATGTTCCCTGCCGCCCCTCTTGAGACTCTGCCAGGTCTCGTTCTCATCGATGCATCCCTTGGCTCTACTTCCGCTAGACACTGCGATGTGGCTTCCAACCGTCGAAATGGTACCCACCATTGGACTGAGCCCTTTTCCTGAGACTATCTTCCTTGAGACCGTCAAGGGCACTCTGCGACTCTTCATCAATCTGACCACGCTCGATACACTTCTTCTCACCCTAGTCGTGTTGCTGGCGTACACCTCCCCCGTGGTGCGCCCGACGGTACACGCCGTCATCGGGCTTATCTCCCTGGCCATCGGGATCGAAGTTGCCTCCATCAACATATACGTGCTGGTGCGCGTCTTACTCACATCTCTCCTCGTCGATTAACTGACATTGCGACATTTCGCTATCATAACGAAGGCATGCTCCTACCTCTCCCCGGATACCACCCTCAACCCGCTCACCGTCGTCATCCTCAGCATGCTGAATACCGCGACCCCCATCCTCACCGACACCGTGCTCCTGGGACACCTGATCTCCAGCGCCGCGGTGCACCAGCCATCCCGCGTCAAGCTCGCGCTCACCATGTCCGCGCCGGTGCTCCTCAAGGCCGGCCGCCTCGCGAACGCCGTGCTCTACATAATCGATTGCGGGCGCTATGTGTTGACGTCGGTTACGTCGCCAGACGGCATCCCCGATGAGTCGATCTTGGTCGACTCCCAGGCGAGGAGCATGCAAATAGCGTGCACGCTGCAGATGATTGATAACATGTATGTTCGTTTACCAGGCGTCCTTTCGATGTCGCTAAGACATATCTCGTCAGGTACTCTCTGGCGATATTCTGGATCGGCATCATGAAAGAGAGACTACTTCCCCACCACCGGAGATGCAAGCTCATCTATCTCAGTGGGACTTTCTGTGTGAGCTAATACTTCCCTCTGAACAGCCGCGATCGCCTCTCAAAGCCTCGGCGGCATCATCTGGACCGGCGCGTCCAACTTTGCCGCGCCCCTCCTCCTCGGGACCGCCCAGCTCGCCACCTCAGCCCTCCTGCCCGACACGAACACCGCCTTCTACATCGAGCAGGTCAAAGTCCTCCTGAATGTCGCAGGCGCGGGCTCGGCGACGGTCGTTGCGACCCTCATGCGCTACCGTGCGCGCGTGCGCTTTGATGTCGGCGAGGCGACGGCGCTGCGGCCCGCTCTGATGAAGTCATATGCGTCCATGACTAGTGGCAAGGCGGCCGCCGAGGAAGGAGCAGACGAAGATTATGGGCAGAAGTTCAAGCCGGAGGTTGTGGATGCGAATGTCACAGCGGAGCAAAGGCAGTTCCATTTGTCGCTCCCTACGCTGTAGGATCAGTGTGTTGTCGGTCTGTTTTGAACTACACTTTGTAATACATATTGACCATTGTGAGACCCGTACAGAAGTTGGGCCATAATGCGGAGCCAACGAACAAGAGCGTAGTAAGCCGTGTTCCAGGCCCTTGTCCTACGTTGTGTTGTGGAAGCTTCATCTGCTAACTGCGCGCGGCCGGACGTGGAAACGTTTGAAACGATGCGCGGCATCACTGTGGCCCCTCAACCAGCGACTCATGGCCTCTCAGCTTCTTTCCCATCGAAAACGGAGGCGCATGGGGTGCAGGACTCTCGCCACTTTGACGGCCTTACTTTCCCCCGTGTATGCACCTGAACGGAGACCGCCTTTGCGGCACAGATCGGAAACTCTAGAGTCACCATCGCGACTTCAAGCTCTCAAGCTCTTCAAGCTTCTTCATTGCGAATGAATCCGAACAAATTGTCGAAGACTCGAACAAGTCATTGCGACGGGCCGGCCGGCGGGAGTCCCGGGCGGCCTAGAAATCTCATTTTTGATTCTTTCACGCACACCAAGCCTCCCTCTCGCATTGTTTTACAGTGCTCATCGCTTCTACCCGGACTCTTAAAAATTTTCACAGGTTTTGCGGCTGTTACAGGACAAAAGTCTCATGGGACCGCATGGCTAGTTGCAGGTCGCTCGAAGCCTCGAAGCCGCCGCGCGCAGAACACGTTGCTCCGCTCTGGAAGGGACGGCTCCTTTTAATTGTGGATTCTTATGGGTCTTCGTTTGACGGCTGTGAGGAGCTCGGTGAGGTGTCCATAATACCGGTGCGTACTCAGTACTCCAGGGCCGGGTACGACAGTTGGCTAGCGACCCGCAACAGTCACATCGCCGTCATTGAATGGTGTGTCCGCTCGGATGAGAGACAATTGCTATCTGGGGTTCTCTTGTCCTTTCTCTGCGCGGCACTTGACCCCGTCTCGCCAATTTTGGGTCTTCTTCAGCTGCTGCCGAGACGCCATCCATGTAGACCGGTGCAATCAAAACACCTCTCGCACGGCAATCACTGTCAGATCTGTTGTCTGACACGGTTCTTGTCTTCCGAACTGGTCACCAATGGCGCTGCCCGGCGTCTTCTACTCCTGACGCCTATGAGCCGAGAACAAGGATCGCGGAAGAAACAATAGGGCCGACGCCTTCTTCTGACTCGGATGCATTCTCCTCGCTTCGACACGGAAGTCAGCTTTTTCTGTCCCCTGGGCTCAGCTGGGTCGGCCTTGAGGCCGGCAGAACGACAGCGTGCCGTCGCCTGGAAATCTTCACCCGTTCAGAAGGCAACGTTCCTTACCTCATTTTGTACACTCAGCGGTATGAAAATAATACAACTATTACAAGGGCGCAGGCACAGCGAGACCCCGAACCTGACCACGAGGAGACAACGCGCAATAACCGCTTTCCCCCCGCGAAACGAGAGGTAGTCATGGACTGGGCTTCATAGACTTGCATAAGGTAGACGTGACTCGTTTGGGAGGGCAGCGGCACGCTTGCTTCACGGAAATCGTTCGGGTACTCACATTTCGGTCGACCTTGGTACGTTAGGGGTGAACATCGGTAAATCAAGAGTAACACCAAGCCGGTATCGTACACCGTAGAAAACAGGGGGAAAGTAAGAATAATGAAAACTTAAAGTAGAAGTGAAAGATCGAGCACGAGAAAATGAGAACGAGACAGTAGTTAGTGTCTATCCTGGGACCATTTAGGATAGAAGTAAAAAACAACAACAAGAGAATGAGAGTGATGTAGTAGTGTCTGTCCTGAGACAATACGAGAGGATGACGACGTACGCGAGCTGCCTGCGCCATTGCGTGTCTTTGGACTTGCCTCCCACAGTAGCGATACCTGCAGGAGAGAGCAGTGGCCCACTTACCTGCGCCCTGATGTCACGATACTAATTGCTGTTGTGGCCTGAACGTTTAGGCGAAGAGCAGCCGAGCGTAACAATAGATAGCAAGCGAGACAGCAGAGCTGTGATACAGTGGTCAGAACAACGAGATCAAGCAAAAAGTAGAACAAGAAGAACGAGATACACACAGCGTCTGCGCACAGGTGCACTGGACTCTGAGACTGTCTTGGCGCTCATCTCCGTGTCTTCTAAGTCTTGTTTGACTTCCATGTCATATCCCTTCTCCGCTTGGGTTGGTGCGTACTGGCTAGGCGCATCATTCATCGTCGAGTCGAGGCTCAAGAGCGTCATTGGTGGGGTCTGAAGGGTTAGCATTGATGTTGAAGCTTGGATTTGTCGTCGAGCGGTGGTGGACTCCGACACATCGAGCACTGATGGGGCTTGCACGACCACCTGCTCGTTCAACGAACCGAGTGATGATCGGCTGGGGCTGTCCAAGCGACGAGTAGGCGGCGGTTCTGTGTGTACAGAAGCGGTCGGGAAGCTGCGGTCAGGAGGCAGGTCGCACCAATGGGGAGATCGAAGCACGTACCAAATATTGAAGTGACCGCGCTTGGTGGTGGGGATACACACGCGACATCCGAGATGACTGTTGCCAAAGATGGACAGATCAGAATTTGAGTTGATGGCCTTTCCAATGTGAATATATTGTTACCGTTGCTGGGGTGAGACGCGACCCATTTCTCGACATTCCTTCGCTTGGCCTGTGCTTGTGCGCGCTGCTGCTCAACACAATCGCGGGCGCGCTGCTCCGATTCGGCCCGTATCCTGGGACATGAAGATGAGGCCGACGGTATGAACACAGAGCAGAAGAACCGCCTACCTCTCAAGTGCCTTGATCTCTTCAAAGAATTGACGTGCGTCACAGAAGTTCTTGACGGACGAAAGGTCCGTCGAGCAGTCAACCACGGGCGTGAAGCGTAGTTTGGGATCATCGAACCCGTAAAAACTATCCGCCAACGACGCAGTAATGTCGCTGAACAAGTTCTCGACCTCGTCGGGTACGTTGGCCTGTCCAGATTCCCTGAGGTCCTCATCATCTGGGCATCGAATTCCATCGTCATATTCGTCTGCGCCTGCAAAGTCAACGACGAAGTCGGGGAAGTCGGGAGGGGTGTCCAGTGTGTCGTCCGGCGATAGGGCATCGGAGTCATCAAAGCTGTTCGTCAAAGCCTCCGACGTGCTTGATACGCTGTCGGGGCCAAAATGTGTTTGCGGACAAGAAGCAGGAGACTGCATCTTCGTGGCATGGGTAGGATGCTCTGCTTGGTACTGCGTCAAGGCGTTGATCCTCCGTAGGATATCGCTATCCTTGGAATCAATGAGATGGCCTTCATCTGAGTATGATAGCAAAGGGCAGTCGGTGTAGTCGTCTGCCCGCGTGCGAATGCGAAGGTCCACCTCGGTCATTGTGTGGTGGTATAGGTTCTCCCATGGTAGCGGAGGCGAAGGCCAGAGCCCTGCACGACCAGTGGGATGGGTTGCGGGCGCTATGGGCACGCACATGGCGTCGTCGAGACCAGTAGAGGGAATTGGTGTGGGAAGCCCTTGGCTGAGGAGCGAGCAGGAGCAAATGTGATGTTTGCGAAAGGGAGATGCTAGTTCCACATCCTGAAGCACATCAGAGATCGCACCAGATTGTATGGCAGCAGCAGGAAATTACCTCGATGACGATGCCGACATACTTCTGCGTCACTAGCGCTCGAGCCTGCGTTTCGGCGACGGGGTCGTTCAAGGCCTTGAGCGTGGCGACAGGGTCCAAGGTGAAGACAATATATGCGCCGTGTGCAGGTGTGAAGGATTTTTGGAACAAACGTCCTTCGGAACGGGGATCTGGGTGGGCACTCATGGTACCGTTGTGGGTGGCAACAAGTTGAGATTGTAATCGCAGTGAGGCGCGTTGATGTACAGAGAGCGGCTGATGCCGGTCGGGGTTTGAAGCGGCCATCACCCGGGCTCAGCATAGCAGTGCTTTTTGTGGTGCGTCTTCAACTGTTTCCTCGCGTAGAGAACAACAACACGCCTTCGAGTCACTCCGCAGAGCGTCTAGATAAGTCTGACAGCGACGGCCCTGGTGTCATAGTACTGTACAATTATAAACCGATCTCTTGGCGCATAGTACAAACGATGTCGTCGAGCGCCGCTACTTCCTGGTGCATCGCCCGTTGCAAGCCAGACAGTCATTTCTTGTAAATCTGTTCCGAAGCTATTGTCCTCAACCTGAAGACGTGAATTATCAAGGACGTCTTGCAAGACTATAACAGTGTGACGCGTAGAGCTTCAATCAGACCTGTATCGTCCTCATTCCGTGGCGCCGGATCGCCTCTACTCACCGAACACCAGTCGTACCAAGTCCACATCACTATTACCATCATGAACAACGCCCACTCGTTCCCCACTCCCGGCATATGCGAGCCAGGAAATGCGTTCGCTAGCCAAGACACAATCCACACTCCGGCTAGGCTGGCCTTGCAATACTCGGGGTCCCGTCGCAAAGTCCAAATACAAGACAACACCGAGCACAAAGACGACAGCGAGCGCAAAGACGGCACCGAGCACAAAGACGGCACCAAGGACAAAGACGACACCGAGAACAAAGACGGCACCAAGCACAAAGACCGACCTGTCCTCATTATGACCCAAGGATGGATAGAGGACACCACAGCATTCCCCAAGGTCTGCGGGATGGCGACATATGGGTCTGCACTGGATCTGGGCGCAATGGGTCTTGTTTTCCAGCACTTCAGCGTACCCATTTACCCTAAAGCCCCATCGCAACCTGGAGAATTCGTCCTTCGCAGCACAATTGAAGAATGGGACAGCGGCGGAGGATGGGTCTTCGCGCTCCCGTATCAAGCATGTAATCCTTTGAAGCACCAGTGGAGGGAAAACGGTGTACCTCTGCAGGTAGCGCGCGATGTTATGACTCGGTTCAGAGTAGTCTGCCAACAGAAAAAAGACGAATGGGATAAGTTGTTAAAAACCCCGGGTCGCCGGGCTATGCTGCGCCGGAATTATCGTGTACGTGTTGAGGTCACTTTGAAGCTTCATACCTTTTGACGACGCTGCCAATAGGAATCTATGAAGGCCTATTATGCGAACGGGGTCTGTGCTGTACATCCACAGTTGCAATGATAATCTAACGCAGAGCTTCTTCAGAACAACTCACGGGGAAGTAGCGTTCAAAATGACGCGCCATCCGTCCTTTCAGATGCCAAATCGTCAATACATCCAGTGAGTTGATATAATACTCACCTTGTGGCATCTAACAAACGCGACATTTCAAACTCACAGCCGCAACACGCCAGCCACCCAAATAGCTCCGCACCTATACCTGGCAAGTCGTATGAGCGAGAGGCGAGCACCAGGACTCTTCCACAGCGCTCCACAGGGATCCCAAGTCCTACTGTGAGTCCCCCTGCGCGGTTCGACAATGTGACCTAAAGCTGGGCATGCACAGACATCACGAATCTCCAGAGAATTTAAAGCACAAACGAGTCAAAAAGCCCGAAGTTTTGCAGACGTGGTAGCGGGAGTCACCCATCAGCCGCAAGAAGAACCTGATAAGAGCGGTATGGTTGGTGTACAAAACTCCGTAAGTGCTGATCCTTAAAAGACATGGACATGGCTCACGACACAGCGCTGCTGTAGAGTCCAGTAATATTAGACGTCCAAGCTCCAGCGACTGCTCTTCCGGATATAGAATATTTAAGTGAGTCTTTTGTCGCAAATGAACCAACATCAATACTCACCAGCGAGCGGCGATGCAGCTACGGCGATGCCCCTACCCGACTTGGTGCCTTCCGCTAGTTCCCCAGAAGCGTCTGTGAGTGGTGCGGCCGCTGTGCCCCGCGAGACAGCCCCTGCAGCCATGACGTTGGCGCCATCTCCGCCGGCGGAGCTTGTAGAGTCAAGTCCGGGGCCGGTCGCAGCAACCTCAAATCCGCCTGCACAGACGCCCGCTGAAGGTGTCTTGGACCCAACGCCGCCAGAGTCATGGTCGAAAAAGTTGAGGAGATGGGCCAGGCACGGGCGCGGGCGTGGGCGCGGTAGCCATCGTAATCCATAGGTCATCAGGACTGAAGGATCTTGTTCCGAGACTATTGTTACGGACACGTTCAATCCAATGAGAATATCGAAGAACTCGACACAAGGACGCGTACCTAGAAAATCGACAGTTTCCCAAAAGCACAGTGGCTAGACTCTCAACAGCGTTGCTGTATTGTGGCCATTTTGATTCATAGAGCTGCCCAAGGATGGCGATGTGCGGCAGATCCATGCTTGCGTGAGCAAAAAATTGCGCGTTTCGCGTGTTGTGGATAAGGTATTCAGCGCCCCACGCGTAGAAAATTAACGGCAGGCTTACGCTGCCATCTGTATTGCTGCTGATCATCGGCAAGGTGCGAGTACAGCAGCATGGCAATCTGACAGCGGTAAATCGTGAGCACTTCTCTCTGATGAGGACGTCACGCAGAACGCACGAAGACAGAGAAAGCCCCAAACAGCATCTGCCCGTTGCAAGCACCGATCCCTCCTCGCCAAACCGGCAGCTCGTCATCCAGGTCCTGTTGTTCTTCAAATGTCTGCCGTCACTGCCGCAGTAACAGCAGGCACATCAGAGTGAAATTTTTGACCGTTGACGCACCGCGATTGGCAGGTGCTCGAGTAGATAGCCAGGCCCATGAGCGGGCACCGGATATTCAGCTGCACGTCGGCGGCATCATGTTGTTAAGTACTTGCGTACGTGACACGTTGAAAGGTCGCTTCTACGTGCGAGTTACACAGATGCTTGCTGTAGTAAGAGACTACAAGACTCTTGAGAGAGCGACAGCAAAGAGGAAAAACGGTGGCGGCGGGACAATGCGGAAGAGATTCTTCATTGGCAGAAACTATGGAGGCAGTTGTAAGACCATTCGATTTGACTGACACCACCAACTCACCTTGCAGACGACCGTCGTTCCCTCCTGGTGCTTCTCCCCTGCGCATGCCCATTGCCTCGCTTTCACCAATTTCTCCGCAAGTCTCACCTCTGACAGCTAGGATTCTTGCTCCTGCAATACCTGTGCCCTGCAGCCGTCAGCATAGCGTGTCTTTTGATCAAGAAACACGTCACGCACCAAGGTAGATATCGTCGCAGTGAGGAACGCACAAGTCAGAGGGTACTTCACCTGGCGGCGGCCATCGGCGGACCGCCGGGGCGTGGGAGCAGCTGCCGCGTGGACCCCGGCCCTTTGCCGGCCCTACACTTGAATCCAGTCGTCACGCTGCTGCACGCAGACATTTCTCAACATCTGCAGGGAGAATGGGAGGATACGAGTGACCAGGATAATCTTGATTGGTAAGCCTTGGCTTGCATGTCGCAATCTTGTAGCGGCTGACACGCATCGTGGCAGCTTTGCGGGTCACTGTCGACGAAGCTCGACTCGGGTTTCACACCGGTCGCCGCGCGCATTAAGGCTTTTCAAGGGGCAAATAAGGCTTGTGATCGTGGGCTATTCGCTCTAAGGGATCTTAGTAGCTGGGCGATGTGCCTGATTTCAAGTTGTGGTGTGTGCTCGACGGCACACATAATGGACGGTTGGCTGACGATTCGCAACTGTCGCCGCGTCACCACCGCTGAACGATCTGTTCCGCTGGGATGAGAGACTGTTCCTCTCTGGGGCTCTGTTCTCTGTTCTCTGTGCGGCACTAGGCCCTGTCTCGCCAATTCGGGGCCTTCTTCAGCGACTGTCAAGACGCCATCTATGTAAACCGGTGCAATCAGAACACCTACTGCACGGCAATCCCTGTCAGATCTGTTGTCGGTCGCGTGCTTGTCTTGCGGAACTGGTCACCAAAGGCACTGCCTGGCGTCTTCTGCTCTAGAATTCTTCTTGTGTTGCGCCTTGCGAGCCGAGAACAAGGATTCCAGAACAGAAAATTGCGCCAACGCCTCCTTTGATGAGGTGTCCTTGTTTCGACGCGGAACTTATATTTCGCTGGCGGGCTCTGCTGGTTTGGTCTCGCGCCGGCGGACTGCCGCTGTGTGTCAATAATAATACAACTATCACACAGGCGCAGGCACAGAGAGAACAAGGACCCCGAACCTGACCACGAGGAGAAAATCGTGGAGTAGACGCTGTGAGTCATGGAACACCACGCCCACTAATCCTCCGCGCGCCGGTCTCATATGGTCTTTAGGCTACTCGGGACTTCGGCGACAAATGCTGTCATTTCGTCGCGCATGCATTGCAGTTGTGGAGTGCACATGGCTCGTGGACGATGACCATGGGTGGCCTTCGTTAAACATCACCGCCGTAGCTCGTTCGCGTAATTGAGTATTCGTTCTGTGTGACACAGAACTTGTGATGGTGACCCGTCAAAGCTGACTCACGACACACACGCCCGCAAGATGTTCACGCATGCAGCGCAGACGGGAGTATAGATATCACAGCGAGAGAAGAAGAGTAATGTTACAGGTCTGATGAGAAAGTATATTTACTAGCCATAGGAATTCAGATAGCGGCACAGGTATATGGTGCAAGGAGAGGAGAACCCGACGCACGGACTCATGACTTCTCGGAGGGTGCCGTGGGCTCGATTGGTTGCCCTGTCCTGCGTCGAAGCAATGGTATGCGACGGGATCGCCTTGTCCCTGAGCGCGACGAGCGTCAGTTTGAAACCAAGCGACTGGGATTTAAAACTGGGCTCACGCTGGATAAGAGACTCGGCCTGCGATGCGGACGCGCTAGCCTGGGGCGAGGTAGAGGTGACTGCGTCGAGTCGGCGAGGGACACATCCCAGCGTCGCGACGGCGAACAGTCGCGACATGAGTTCTGTGCGACCTGCTGTGAGTCACACGCCCGACAGCTGAACAGCAAAAAGTAACGTACTGTGCTTGGGACGCTTCTGTGACGGCGTCAGCGCTACATCCGGTGTGGACTGAATATGATCAGGTATCGTCGGCAGCACCGCATGGCTTCCATGACTATCCTCAGTAACAGCAACATCATCATCAGGAACAGTATGCACTGTTACCGACGTGACCCAAAATGAGCGCATGTACACATTGAAGCCAATGGACACACCAGAGTTGGAGTAATTTGATTCCTGGCCCAGACGACGGCGCTCCGACTCGATCATAATCCTATCTATTTGTAAGCCGAGTAGAAAAACAATGACCCGTCCTGCTTACCGTCGAATCTCTGAGGCCTCTCGAAGAAGAGACTCAGCGGACGATATCTTCAAATCGGAGGGAATGTCTTTGCTGAACATCGCCAGAGGAACAAAACGATCATACGGATCGTCGTACCCAAACAGATTTTGAGCGACAACTGGATGGTCCCGAACATCGCCTGTGAGAGATGGGATCTTCGCTGTACCGGCTGATAAGAGACTCGTCAACTCCGTTGATGTGGTGGAGAGGGAGGATACAGCTCCCAAGGCCTCCGATGAGCTGTATGCCTCCGGGACCAGATAAGGAGAGAGGTGTGCAGTGCCCTGCTCCTCCGGAGCCGCTTGCAAACGAGCCTGCGCAGCGGGATGTTCCGGATGATCAGCAAAATACTTCTCTATAGCTTCGCCTCTGCGAGCACCATCCAACATGGACCAAAACGAGACGGAACGTCTGTCTCCAGACTCCAAAAGCGAGCATCCTGTGTAATCACCAGGTTGCGTTCGGAAGCGGAGTCGAATGTCCGGTGTCGTATGATGGTAGAGATTGGTCCAGGGAAGCGGGGGCTGTGGACGGATGGGTCGTCGCCCATCAGGGTGCTCAGAAGGAGCGATGGCCACACACATCGTCTCGTCAAGTCCGTCGGAAGGTGTGCCTGGCACTGGTAGCCCTTGACTGACGATATGACAATCGCACAGGTGGAATGCACGATCCGTGGACGAGAGATCGACAACCTGGAAAATTGTATAAGATACATTGCCACCTTCAAGAATTGCGGGCTGGATGTTGCTCACGGAAGAGACGAATCCGACGTACACGCCTGTTGTGAGCGCCTTAGCCTCTTCAATGGCGACAGGATCCTGCAGGTGCTGCACTGTGGCTAAAGGATCAAGTGTAATGGATACGTATGCGCCAATTGCAGGAGTGAGAAATTTTTTGAGGGCGGGGCGGAAGACCGTCGGATTGCCCATTGTGAGATGGGATAGGATGGATGCGAACCTTGTGTGTGCAGCCCACTGGCCGTATGGTCGGAGTCTCAAGCGGAATCCAACCAGCTGGGTGGGCGCTAGTGTGGCGCGCGGCCGCCCAACATCATCATGATCATCCTCGACCATGACAGAATTGCATAACATTGTTCTTGTTCCCAATTTTATTTCTATTTTCCCCCAACAGGGCAAACTTGTCTACCCCCAGCTTTTCCCTCCTTGTACCCCCTGCATCGCATTGCCGCTCATTCTCGCTTGATCATCACCCCAGACACCATGGTACCGGTACCTTCATTGGTCGCTGTACGTACTGTCGCACGCAGCACCGCACTGTTATGTTCCTGTTTCCAGGAAGCAATCACACAGCCCAAACTACTCCTCCATTATAAGGGATGGATAAAATTTCGTATGCACCAACAAATTCTCTCTCGGTCACTCCTCCAGTTTCCCCGTTTCTAGCGTCAGACACTGTCGAAACGCATTTCCGACGCGACTATGTCCAACGATACCGCTAACTACGTGCCCCTGCCCGGTCATCGTCTAGCAGGCAACATATTTCAAGGCTACGAATCGGTTCATACCCCCGCCAAAGAACGCCTCAACATAATCTCCCCCAGCCCATACCCTATCAATAAAAAACCACGCCCTTGCCTAATTACGAATGTCTATAAACCTAGACCTCTCTCAGGCGGACGCTCTGTAATCCGTGGCTGCCTCATGGCGTCCTTCAAGAGAGACGGTTCTCATACACCACGCGGCGAACTGGCCAAGGTCTTCCAGCACTACATAATCCCTGTCCGTGGAAACGCAGAGACTGCGCAAGATGAATTTCAGTTCGACCCGACAGTTACATGGGACAACGACAAGACATGGCTTCTCGCGATGCGGTTTGATTTCGAAAAGGATCGCAAGCTGGGCAATCAATACACAATCCCGCAGGGCGGAGAGCCAGCGCAAGTTACAAAGGGTCACCTGGACGAACTCGATGATATCTGCATTTCCCGAGACGACGAATGGGAGAAAAGTATCGAGCTAGACCCAACGTATCTCAGGAAGATGCAGGACGACTACAATGTGAGCTCTCCATCCTACCTTTGTTAGCCGTTTGCACTCACTTTGTTATCTAGAGCAAGTCAGACATAATCACGAGCCCGTATCAGTCGGCGAGTACATTGCGGCTGGAATGGTGTCATAGTAATGCTCACGAAAGAAACAGACCTCCGCGCTCCGTAGTAATCCTCCATCCCAGGTACGTATAAATTCTATTCAAAGCGCCTGAATATCTGACCACATATGTCGGCCCTCAGAGAAACTCCTTGCATCAATCGCTCTCGGGCTCTACTCCAGCCGTCAACCTTGGCGTACGACTCCATGATTTGCGCCTGCAGTGCTCAGAGGCTGATCACTTCCGTTATAGATGGCGAGCGTGCCCTCGACGCCGACAGGGTCGTTTCTAGCATTTCAGCAGGTGAGTCAATTATCTCACTTTTTACTCGATGGTGGGCTGAGCTCCGCTATGATCGTCACAAGGCTGGACACCAGGAACCATCTACCCCATCAAGGCTGTCGGCGACCGCAGCTGCGTTCTTTCCACGGGTTCGTAGCCTCACTCACTGAGAATCAAATTTTCATGCCAGACTCACCGCCGTCTATAGCTCGACGCAGCACCCTCCTTTTATCCTTCATCCTCCTCCTCAGTATTTGGATCCAGTCCTGGTCAGGATTCCTTTTCGTCTCCTGGATCGTCTTCGCAGTTGTCTCCTCTGGCCACGGAGTTCAAGCCGCGAGTGCGTACTCATCGGAAAACTCGGGAATTTCGTTACGCCGACTTATCAAACACACGTCCAGGCTGCCTACGGGACTCTTACTTCGCCCCCGTCAACGCCTGCATCTCATCAAGATCAGGACGCTGCACATCAACTGCTCTGGTCGACAAATACAACTTCGCGAGACCTCGACGAGCGTTCTGTTTCACCTGCCGGATCTGTCGCCATAGAGGCTCGCCAACCCGAGGAGAACGTCGTCGAGCCTGGCGTACAAATCACCGACGTCCAGGAGCCCGTGGAGACCGGTGAGTGGCAGGTCAATTGTGAGATGCACATCTGATCCTAGGAGCGTAGATCAACGCCAACCCGCACGCACGGGGTCAAAGGATAGCGATAACACGAACTCGACGGCAAGTCGGCACAAGCCGTCATTACACTTCGAGTCCGCTACACAAACCAACAATCCAACTGAGATCCGTGGAGAGAAAAAGGCGCGCAGCATCTCCGTCGGGAGTTGGTTTTCTAGGAAGGTTTCGAGCAGGTTCCGGCGTTCGTCGAATTGAGTAGTGCGCCGCTGACTATATTCAGACTCGGAGTTTGAGACATAATTTTTCATATTTATACCGTTACGTCTGCTCGTATACTCACTCCATGTCCGCACCTACCGCGCGATTCATCTCCAGGCAGTCTTACGCTACTCTGACCGGACGGGAGTCGCCACAAATGTCGCCACTAATGTTGCCGTCCTGCGCCCGCTCACCAATCGATGGAGCTCGCCTGCCGCTCTCGCCTGCGCCGCTCGAGGCGACGACGCGCCGTGTCGGGCTCCTTGGACAGGCTCGGCACGGACGGAAGCACCCACCACGTCGACACCGACGGCATCGGCACGGTCCTTGGGTGAAGAGCGGCTTCCATTATGCTCGGCAGAGGAGGTTTCGAGCAGCAGAACTGGTGCGGCACCAGTGAGGGACAACTCGCTGGGGAATGTCCAGCTCGACGGGCACGCCGCTATGGCGTGCGCGCGCATATTCGCGAGCGTCGCTGCGGTAATTTGCGAACGACCGCCTTTAAACGCTGGGTAGGAGCGAGCGCGGTGCACCGGGAGAGTAGCGTAGGCGCGTGCGTGGGTGGCACAGGTCTGGGCGGCGTGAAGCGGAAGTGGGTAGAGTACGCGGAGCGCAGAAGTCGTTGGCCGGTGTTGCCTAATCAATAAAGGCTTCTGTCGAGATATGAGTATGTGGGGCGCAATATGGAACTTGCTGTGGACTCAATTGAGCAGACACTGTTGAGGGCGCGCAGGTCGCGATCGCACGATGATGACGAAATTTGTTGAGGGGAACGATGGGAGTAAAGATATTAGCTCTCCGGTCGGTGGTCCGTGCAGATGAATGCGTCGAGACTGACCTGTGTTTCTTGCTACGGGGGTTTCCCCGTCTCTTACTACCGAGACCCAGCGGAGTAGCTCATTGGCGCAGCGATCTGTCACAGCGGTTTGGGATGAAGTCGGATGGCTGCACTGCAGCTTGCAGGGCAATCGTGAGCGAGTTTGGGCGAGTAATGTTTTGTGATAAAATAAAGTCCCAGTGGCAGGCAGCGGTGCAGCATGAGTGTGGCATTTCCCGGGGCTGCGCCTGAACATGATGTAGAAGAGCACGGCGATGAAGAAATCATGACGAAGGCCACGTCGATATCTGGGACGCCAACACAGCATCCGCGCTCGTGCTCACATAGCAAGCAGCGCGAGATTGCGCGAGACTGATATAGCGCAGCTCGTGTGTCGTCACTCTCGGGAACCATAGGTGGGAGGCGCACAGTTCATATCCGCGGGACGCGAGCTGCGACTGAAGTCGGGGGCGGCGCCGTTCGAATAGCTTCTTCGCGTGCTGCGTCGGGAGTACAGGCTATAGATACGTGCGTGTCAACACATTGCACAACAGGAGTTGCATGAAAGGGTCGACCGGACATTTATCGCCTCTAACAACATTGGGAGCTCCACTCTTCGTCGTCCATCGCGCTGAGCTCGCGAAAAGAACTTGCATGCTTGAGGCAAGAAGTTTCGCAGGTTGTCGTCAGAGCACGCGGGGCCTGGTTATGTCCTAGATCACGGACGCAATTGGACAACGGGAGAGGAACGCACGGGAGGTCAGACAGGTGGTTTGTCGGTCACGACCTGCCTACAAGGAGGCTGGCCGCTGCACTGAGGCCACGGGACTCCTTCAAAACACCGTCTGCGTCTTGGTCCTGGCAGTGCTTGTGATCAATGGCGATACATAGCGAGCATACCATGTAGTGGGTTGGTAGAGGTTAATGGCAGCTGCAAAAGCTCTCGAGCCTCGGGAGTCTCGGCGGGCGCAAGCCTTAACCCTAGTGCGGGTTTACTGCCTGCTTCCCCGCCCGCGCCGCGCGGCGCTCCGTCTTCACCTCTTCACCTCTGCCCTAGTCAAGTCGTAGTATGCGCACACGCGACTCATCATGCTGCCTCCATCGTGCGCAAGAACAGAGTAAGAGCGTCCAAATTTCGGTTTCGCCTTGGCGTTGGCTGTGAAGGACGAATGACCCAGCGGAAACATTTCGGCGCATGTACGAGCTGTTTCATGAGCATATCGAGCTCGCTGGGAGTGTCCCGTCTTCGCTCACACTGACTGCGCTAGAGTTTTTGCTTCGAGTTACTGTCCTCAGCTAAAGCCCATGCATTCTCAGCTTTCTCGGGTCCGCAGCCATCGCGCCAATTACGCTCATTCTGAAGAACCGTCGAAGCTGTGGTGGGCTCTCGCTGCGCGCGAACAAAAGCGCGCGAAATAAGTCTCAAAGAAGCACGGCGTCGCGAAGGCGTACAGTAGGGTTCCGTTGTATACCAAGGTGCGTGAGATGTACGGTCCATAGTACCAAACAGTGACTGACGGTGCGCGGAGGTTGTTGGTCCCAAATGGACCTGCACTCCTAATGGATCATGAAGTCGCTGGCCACAGGCGAGCACGTCCTGCCGAGAATACTAGTGCGAACACCACCGACGAGACGCGGAGCATGGTCGACTATGCCAAGAAGAAAGGCCCGGCGTCCCCCTGCATCCCTGTCACCACGCTCGTTCTTCGCGCCGTGCTGATTCACGGGGGCGGCGGTGAAGCTTATACCCCGTGACACCGCGCAGAAGGAATTGTCCATTGCGGCGAGCTTGGCACCGTCACGCAATTAGACACGCGAATGGTGATTTCTGGAGGGATTCTGCGATCGCGATGTCCGCATGTCGTATGCCCTGGGCGACGGATCCGTCGTGGATGTAGACTGTGAGTCCCTCGCCTCTTCGCTGCCACTCACATCAGCTCAGTGTGATGATAGGCTTCACGCTCACCATCGCTCGCTATCTTCGCTTGCTCTTTCTGACTGCGAGCGTGGACATTTTTTCCGCGTTTCCAAGGGCATCACCTCAACGCTCGTCTTTCCTCCTGTCTCTCCAACGCTCAGGCGCCGTCTGGAATTATTGGTACAACGCCGGTGTACCCCCATCTGCCTGTGAGCTTCGTGATTATCGTCTTACGGCGTGTCATTTATGCGGGGCGAGGGCGCTGTTCAATTGGCCGGGTCTACATCACTGACGGTTAAGACTACGGACGAGAATCAGGATCACCACTGCCAGGCCCGCAGAGAAGTCAGTGCATGGACGGGGTAGTGTGTATATACGGTGTGTCGGTACGGCCTAAATAATAGGACCCTGAATTCTGTGCTGCACCGTCCATGCCCATCACAGTCAAAGCCCGCCTCACACATCCACGCTGGTCTCGGTGTACCATGTGGGAGCTTACGCCACGTGCATGCTCGTCGCCAAGCGTGCGCACGTCGTGACGCAACATGACGCCTGCGTGGGGCATGCGGGTGCGGGAGTCAACGTCGACGAAAATGCTGAAAGATGTAATGGCGTAAGAGAGAGGACTGCGAGACAGTAGGAATGAAACACGCACCTACAAGTGGGGAATAAGAAACGACGGCCTATCCAAACCACGAACTCGCAACGCGGGCCCTAGACGCCGGGTCAGCCACAGGCGCGTTCCACTCTGCGGTGGAACGCGCCTGTGGCTGACTGATTGGTAAGCGGGGTCAGTGATAAGAGTTTGACCGTGCGCACTTTGCGACGCGAAGCGACACGTCAACTGGGTATGCGGGTGGCAATGGGGTATGCGGGTGGCTCAGAGGCCCAAGGCGCCACGTCTCGGCATCGACCTCAGCGAAAGTGCTGAAAAGACTAACTTTAGTGAAGGCAGAAAGACGGAGGTGGAGGCGGCACGTACCAAAGCTTTTGAGCTGCGGAGCATCCGCAGTTTCAGACGATTCGTCGCCTGCATCGGTTTGTGAGCTTTTCTGAGCCTTGGAAAGAGAGAAAGAGAAATGCGCGGCAGCCGGCAGCGACGAGGCTCCGCGGTCATGTGCTGCCTCCTGGCGCAGAAGTGGAAACACGCATGGGCGCGTAGTTCTGCGATGCGCGTCATGCCGCTGTCTGGCTGATGGGAATTGAAGGTGTCGTGCGAGGTGGAACTAGGCCCCGCACAACGCGAGACGAAGGACTGAGCTGGCAGCCCCGGGCAGTGGGAGAAGCCCGGAGCTGCTCAGACTGCGGGACTCACCTGAGGGCCGGAAGGGAAGGACATGAGGGAGAAGAGGGCGAGTGAGAAGGACGAGTGTGCACGGCGCCCCGCTCAAGCTGAGCGCGCCTCTGGCGAGGCGACCGTGCTGGCAGAACCAGAGAGGTCGGGGCGCTTGTTTCGTGGGCCATCACTGGGGCCGGCAACAACCGGCGGCGGTCCGACTTGACCTCGCTCCAACTCGACTTGCACACGCCCTCTATGTCCATGTCATACTGCCCCCGCTAGTCATTCACGGTACTGCTGCGAACATCATTACCTTGTCAAGATCCCCTTGGCGGCGATGGAAACGAGCAGCGGACGGAATGCAGGACGAGGCTTTTGGGTTGTAAAGTGCGTATACCTCTCTCGCACAAGTTGTGAATTTGGACATTGGTTGGTCTAGAGAATGCCGGACTATATTCATGCCCTCCTACTCATCTGTCTACCATTACATTCTGTTCTACACCGACGTGCCTTCCAATGACTTCGTACATCCATGGGAATACGGCGGCTGTGACCTCAAATCAATCTCTGTGCTTTGCGCGGTCCAGGGTCCTGCGAAGATGTCTGGACGCTATCGTTCACGCGACGCTTCCCCGATTTCAGGCTCTCTGTCAGTTTGGGAGAATTCTTGCGCTGTGCGCGTGTCCTTTTACTTGCGGCGTCCTTTGCCTTTGCCGTCTCCGTCCTCAAGGCTTGAGCAAGTGTCTTCGCTTTCCTTGGAGGCCCACGCCGCACTGGAGCTGCTCCATGGTCGCGTCAATCTACGCCATCTAAACAAAGCATAAGGCCGTGCGTACGGATAATCACTTCGGCACCCGCATTCAAGGCTTTGTCGTCAATGAGCCGCTGCTCCGAGTGCAGGCGCTCAGCCTTGGCTTCCTGCTCGCGCTGCTCTTTCTTCTCTCGCCTGCGCTCCTGGGATTCTGCGATGATTCTGCCGAATAGAACGAATGTGATGGTTGTGTTGGTTCATCTGCACAGTACGTACTTCTTGATTGCTTCAACCTCTTCATGAACATGCTTGGCGTCGCTGAATTCTGGGAATGTATTCCAGTTGGTACTGTATCGCGCCACTGGCACGAACTTGTCCTTCTCATCCTCAACTCCAAGAAGGCTCCTTCCCATCATTTCCATCACGTCGTAGGGTATGTCGTCTTCGTCATCGTCATCGTCGCCGTTGCTGACCTTAGGGTTCTGCTCACTGTAGAGAGGAGGGTGCGGCGGTTCCGTTGCTGGGATGGTTGGCAGGGGTTCCGCACCTTTGTTACGCGCTATGAGACTCTGCCTGATTCGGCAGCTGTCATCGTAATGGTCGAACATAACGTCCGCGATGTTCATGTGGGTCAAACGTGGGCAAGTGTCGGAGTTCGTCCCCTCACATCTTCCGATGCGAACGACGACACTCCCATAGATGTGGTGGTACACATTGCTCCATGGAAGAGGCGGGTTTGGCAACACGGGCGTTCGACCAGTCGGATGTTCGGAGAGTCCAACAGCGACGCACATCAATTCTTCGATACCTCTTGTCTCGTCCGCCTCTGGAAGCCCCCTGCTTAGAAGGACTATTCCGCACTTGTTATAGCGAAGGTCGGGTGTCGGCAGGCCAAAGTACTGACAGAACAGAGAGCTGAGCATCCGCGAGGGTGGCACTAAAATGAAGGTAGCGACTGACTTGGCCAACATACCCAACATAAGTCTTGGGTGACAACGCTCGCGCTTCCTTGTCAGCTTCGGGATCGGCGAGCGCCTCAACCGTGGCGAGAGGATCTATGGTGAGGAAGACATAGGCTCCTGGGTTAGGTAGGAACTCTGGGGTATTCCGAGTCAGCTTTCGATCGAGGATGCTAGGGTCCATCGGCGTGGTTGACAGAAGGGAATCAGTTGATTTTGGTGGCGGGATTTAAAAACCTTTATAGGATGAGCTGATTGACTTCGTAAACTACAATAACGGAAGGTTTCGGCCCCGGTGCTTCTGGCCTACGAATGCTCCGGGCGTTGTCTGCTCGCTGTGACCAGCCCGATTGACCATAATGACAACAAGGAGATAAATACGATCTGCATTGCTACTCACTAGCAGTGCGACCATGCTTTATTCTCGCATGCCTTCCTCGCGCGTAAGCCTTGTCCGGTGACATTCCCCCGCGTGCCTGTCGTTTCAGATGGCTTATGATACCGTACGGCGTGACGCGAAACGAAACAATAGATCTAATACACACACCGCGAGCGCGTGGCGCTGTGTAAAAACACGTCAGAGAAAATAGAAATCTGTCATGAAACTAAAAGTACAGGTCCAATCGCAGTCTAGAGATCCAGAGTTCAGGGGAGGTCAGTGTTCAAGCAAATCCGGAGTTTGGTCTACGGAACTACGGTCTCGCAGATGACGTTGTAGTCTCGGACGGCTCACCCGTCGAAGTGAAAGATCGAGCACGAGAAAATGAGAACGAGACAGTAGTTAGTGTCTATCCTGGGACCATTTAGGATAGAAGTAAAAAACAACAACACGAGAATGAGAGTGATGTAGTAGTGTCTGTCCTGAGACAATACGAGAGGATGACGACGTACGCGAGATGCCTGCGCCATGGCGTGTCTTTGGACTTGCTTCCCGCAGTAGCGATACCGGAGAGAGCAGTGGCCCACTTACCCTGCGCCCTGATGTCACGACACCACAATACTAATTGCTGTTGAGGCCTGAACGTTTAGGCGAAGAGCAGCCGAGCGTAACAATAGATAGCAAGCGAGACAGCAGAGCTGTGATACAGTGGTCAGAACAACGAGATCAAGCAAAAAGTAGAACAAGATACACACAGCGTCTGCGCACAGGTGCACTGGACTCTGAGACTGTCTTGGCGCTCATCTCCGTGTCTTCTAAGTCTTGTTTGACTTCCATGTCATATCCCTTCTCCGCTTGGGTTGGTGCGTACTGGCTAGGCGCATCATTCATCGTCGAGTCGAGGCTCAAGAGCGTCATTGGTGGGGTCTGAAGGGTTAGCATTGATGTTGAAGTTTGGATTTGTCGTCGAGCGGTGGTGGACTCCGACACATCGAGCACTGATGGGGCTTGCACGACCACCTGCTCGTTCAACGAACCGAGTGATGATCGGCTGGGGCTGTCCAAGCGACGAGTAGGCGGCGGTTCTGTGTGTACAGAAGCGGTCGGGAGGCTGCGATCAGGAGGCAGGTCGCACCAATGGGGAGATCGAAGCACGTACCAATTATTGAAGTGACCGCGCTTGGTGGTGGGGATACACACGCGACATCCGAGATGACTGTTGCCAAAGATGGACAGATCAGAATTTGAGTTGATGGCCTTTCCAATGTGAATCTATCGTTACCGCTGCTGGGGTGAGACGCAACCCATTTCTCGACATTCCTTCGCTTGGCCTGTGCTTGTGCGCGCTGCTGCTCAACACGATCGCCGGCGCGCTGCTCCGATTCGGCCCGTATCCTGGGACATGCAGATGAGGCCGACGGTATGAACGCAGAGCAGAAGAACCACCTACCTCTCAAGTGCCTTGATCTCCTCAAAGAATTGACGTGCGTCACAGAAGTTCTTGACGGACGAAAGGTCCGTCGAGCAGTCAACCACGGGCATGAAGCGTAGTTTGGGATCATCGAACCCGTAAAAACTATCCGCCAACGACGCAGTAATGTCGCTGAACAAGTTCTCGACCTCGTCGGGTACGTTGGCCTGTCCAGATTCCCTGAGGTCCTCATCATCTGGGCATCGAATTCCGTCGTCATATTCGTCTGCGCCTGCAAAGTCAACGACGAAGTCGGGGAAGTCGGGAGGGGTGTCCAGTGTGTCGTCCGGCGATAGGGCATCGGAGTCATCAAAGCTGTTCGTCAAAGCCTCCGACGTGCTTGATACGCTGTCGGGGCCAAAATGTGTTTGCGGACAAGAGGCAGGAGACTGCGTCTTCGTGGCATGTGTAGGATGCTCTGCTTGGTACTGCGTCAAGGCGTTGATCCTCCGTAGGATATCGCTATCCTTGGAATCAATGAGATGGCCTTCATCTGAGTACGATAGCAAAGGGCAGTCGGTGTAGTCGTCTGCCCGCGTGCGAATGCGAAGGTCCACCTCGGTCATTGTGTGGTGGTATAGGTTCTCCCATGGTAGCGGAGGCGAAGGCCAGAGCCCTGCACGACCAGTGGGATGGGTTGCGGGCGCTATGGGCACGCACATGGCCTCGTCGAGACCAGTAGAGGGAATTGGCGTGGGAAGCCCTTGGCTGAGGAGCGAGCAGGAGCAAATGTGATGTTTGCGAAAGGGAGATGCTAGTTCCACATCCTGAAGCACATCAGAGATCGCACCAGATTGTATGCCAGCAGCAGGAAATCACCTCGATGACGATGCCGACATACTTCTGTGTCACTAGCGCACGAGCCTGCGTTTCGGCGACGGGGTCGTTCAAGGCCTTGAGCGTGGCGACAGGGTCCAAGGTGAAGACAATATATGCGCCGTGTGCAGGTGTGAAGGATTTTTGGAACAAGCGTCCTTCGGAACGGGGATCGGGGTGGACATTCATGGGAGCGTTCAGGTGGCAAGGGATCATCGATGTTGGGAGCCGTCAAGTGTTTTTAAGTGACTCACGGGGGCCGCCGATCTGGACTCCAATTGTGCTCGGGGCCACTTGCACGATGCGTTCGGCATGCAGCAGGTGAAGGGCGCCGGCCCAGCCTTCAACGTTCAACGAAGATTGGCAATGTTTTGATTGATAACAAGAATCCAACTTACAACGTCAATCCGTCGTCGCGTGGGCTTGTCCTAGGTCAAGGCCACGTCAGAGCCTTGTGCACTTATGTACATCATGATTGCATCGTCAACAAGAGCCGCGTGCGCCGGCAGGCCATTAGACACTTCCAGTGAAAGAGATGAGTGTGACAAGCCCGCCTGTGAATTGCGGAAAGCAGAGGAGAAGACTGAGAAGGACGGACCGCCGGGAGACTCGGAGAGACCGCGGCGAGCAAGCGCCGCCGGGCCGATCGCGAGTCGGCCGGATGGGCTGCCGATTGTCTACCTTTCGTCGCCCTTCACGTTGCTATCATCTTCAAGCTTCAATGGCCCTCCTTTACTGTTTTTCTGGCTATCGTAGGCTTTGTAAAGCGCTGTAGACACTCGTAGAGAGACCAATGAAAACACTGTGCCTTGGAAAGCGTGCTGATACGTTTTCCAAGTGTTGTGGTGGGAGGATTTCGGGCCGCGGGGGAGGCACGTGCTGCGCACGTAAACCGACGCGCTACGCGCGTCGCGCGTCGCGCCCCCGCCTCGAGACTCGGACCTGATAGCGACCAATCGCGCGTCCGAGCTCGCGGCACGAAAAACCTCGAGCTGCAAGCACAGGAAGCCCCTGGAACCGGAAAAGCGGAACGAGGAACCACCTGTACAGGCGCTAGGGGATGGTGGGTGGGTCAAAAAACTTCGCGCGCGAGCGCGCGACGAAGACGTAGGAGCGCGAGAGGCGTGGGAGTTTCCCTGCCGCCCTCGCTGCCTTCTCACATCACACACGGGCGCCTCGCGGCGCCGACTCGCTCACGACTGCTTTACAAAGCCTCTGTACGAGGCTCCGCCTCGCAAGCTCGGCTGGCCTTGTACTACACAGTTTTACCCCTCTGTCAACGTCGCCACCGCATGGTAACATCACTGTCGAGCAGCACAAGACCGTTACGCTCAACTTCTCTTGGAGGCCTCTGACACCGACCTTGCGTACGGCATCTATACCATCTGAATCCAGTCGCATCTCGCCGCAGAATCTCGCTCAAGAATGCCAAGAACAAGTATGCCTCGCTCCCGGCGACCTGCACACGTGCGCCCTCTATGTCCATGTCGATACTGCTTGCTGATAATCACACGGTACTGCCAGTGCAAACGCGGTTACCTTCTCAAAATTCCCTTCGCCGCGGCGGGAAACGAGCAGTGAAAGGCATACGGGACATTGTGTGTTGCAAAGTGCGTATACCTCCATCGCACGAGTTGTGAATTTGATCATCCGTCGGTCTAGAGCAATAGTCGGACTGAAGTTATGATCTCCTACTCATCTATCTACCATTACATTCCGTTCTACACGAACATGCCTTCTGATGACATGGTACATCCATGGGAACACGGCGGCTGTGACCTCAAGTCAATCTCCGTGCTTTGCGCGGTCCGGGATCCTGCGAAGATGTCTGGACGCTATCGTTCACGCGACGCTTTCTCGATCTCTCTGTCGGTTTGGGAGTATTCTTGTGCTGGATGTGCGTCCCTTTGCTGGCAGCGTCCTTTGCCTGTGCCGTCTCCGTAGTCAATGCTTGGGCAAGTGTCTTCGCTTGCCTTGGAGGGCCACGGCGCACTGAAGCTGCTCCATTCAAGGCTTTGTCGTCAATGAGCCGCTGCTCCGAGTGCAGGCGCTCAGCCTTGGCTTCCTGCTCGCGCTGCTCTTTCTCTCGCCTGCGCTCCTGGGATTCTGCGATGATTCTGCCGAAAAGAACGAACGTGATGCTTGTATTGGTTCATCTGCACAAAACGTACCTCTTGATTGCTTCAACCTCTTCACGAACATGCTTGGCGTCGCTGAATTCTGGGAACGTATTCCAATCGGTACTGTATCGCGCCACTGGTACGAACTTGTCCTTCTCATCCTCAACTCCAAGAAGGCTCCTTCCCATCATTTCCATCATATCGTAGGGTATGTCGTCTTCGTCATCGTCGTCGTCGCCGTTGCTGACCTTAGGGTTCTGCTCACTGTAGAGAGGAGGGTGCGGCGGTTCCGTTGCTGGGATGGTTGGCAGGGGTTCCGCACCTGTGTTACGCGCTTTGAGATTCCGCATGATTTGGCAGCTGTCATCGTATAGGTCGAACGAAATGTTCACGATGTCAGTGTCGGTTATTTGTGGGCAAGTGTAGGAGTTCGTCCCCTCACATCTTCCGATGCGAACGATGACTGCACCATAGATGTGGTGGTACACATTGCTCCATGGAAGAGGCGGGTTTGGCAACACGGGTGTTCGACCAGTCGGATGTTCGGAGCGTCCAACAGCGACGCACATCGATTCTTCGATTCCTCTTGCCTCGTCCGCTTCTGGGAGTCCCCTGCTCAAAAGGGCTACTCCGCACTTGTTATAGCGACGTTCGGGTGTCGGCAGACCATAGAACTGACAGAACAGAGCGCTAATCAATCGCCAGGGTGACACTGAAATGGCAGTGGCGACTCACATCGGCAACATACCCAACATAAGTCTTGGGTGATAACGCTCGCGCTTCCTTGTCAGCTTCGGGATCGGCGAGCGCCTCAACCGTGGCGAGAGGATCTATGGTGAGGAAGACATAGGCCCCTGGGTTCGGTAGGAACTCTGGGGAATTCCGAGTCGGCTTTCGATTGAGGATGCTAGGGTCCACCGGCATGATTGACAGGACAGGAGGGGAATCAGATCATTTCGGTGGTACGATGATAGAACCTTTATAGCACCAGCCGAAGGCTTGCGCGCAGCGACTGGACTACAATAACGGAAGGCTCTAGGGTTTCTGACCTACGAATATTATCCTCCGGTTGCTGTTTGCTCACTGTGACCAGCCCGATTAACCACAATGACAACAAGGAGATAAGGATGAGTCGAATTCCCGCGTGGCTACTCACTGGCAGTCCGACGGTGCTTTGTTTTCGCATGCCTTCCTCGCGCGGACGCCTTGCCCGGTGACATTTCCCGTGTGCCTATCGTTTCACCGCTCAGCTGCAGGTGGCTTAAAATACCGTGCGGCGTGACACGATGGGAGACAATAGGTTTGATACGCACGCCGCGAGCGCGTGGCGCTGTATAAGAACACGTCAGAGAGAATAGAGATCTATCAAACTAAAAGTACAGGTCCCATCGCAGTCTAGAGATCCAGAATTAAAGAGAGTCAGTGATGAAGCAAATCTGGAGCTTGTTGCACGGAACTACGGCCTCGCAGATGACTTCATGGTCTCGAGCGGGAGCATGGCCTACCCTGGACTTGCTGTGAAAGGGGAGAACGCAATTGCGTCCGCGTGAGCACCTGTATCTTTTCTCCAATGCTCGACGATCGGTGCGGAAGGTGCTCTACAGTGGTAGTGAGCGCGCAGCGTCTACGAGAGTGAATCAATCGTACGCTGTGATGTTGCGGTGACCGACGAAAGGATGGGCGAAGATGGATGGGCCAAGGATGGGCACAAGTCGAAGAACATGATGACACCGTCAAACCTTTCTGCAACCGCTGTCTTACTTCCCGCTGTCCTGCTTCGCAATCTCTTGCTTCGCGCTCTCTTGCTTCGTGCTCTATGGCTTCGCGCTTTATGACTTCCAGCTCTCTGGCTTCCCGCCCCTGATCGAGACGCCGCAGGGCCTCCAATGTGCGCTCAGTGCTCAAGTTCAGCTCGTATGCTGCAGTAGCGGTTATCACAGCAAAAATATGTCACAGAGGCAGAACATGCTGGTCCAGCTCTAATGTTTCCTCGCTCTCGTGTTCGAGTCGTTTGCGTTTCTAACCCTACTCATCACGGTCGGTAGTATGTAGAAACAATACAAACAGAAATGACAAAGCAAAAGCGGCAATATTCCTGTATTGAGGAGTGCGGCGAAAAGGGAGCAGGATACGTGATATAAGTACAGCGGAAGAAATTACGAACATGGACAATTGAAAACAGGCATCGGTCAGGTTGCGCTGCTCTCATGCCCCTGTCGGGCAATTTGTGTTCCTTCACCGGACGACGATGACGACGATATGATGGAATGCTTCTGGTGCGCGGTTGTGGGAGCGAATGTCTCGGTGGGCTCGGATTCTACCGGCCCAGAGATGGCGCCAGCATTGGCGACCTGTACAGTAACGGTGCGATTGGTCTCCTCGGAGTCTTGGCTGGATAGAGAGGACGATGTTGCACTTGGGAATGTCGCGTTTGATGACGTTGTTGGGGACGAAGACGGTGAATGTGTTGGAACGGACCCAATCAATACCCTCGAGACCTGTCTCTCCTCCTGGAACATTACTCCGGAAGGACGCGCATCGATGTCGGCGAAGTGTGTGGAAGCTTCTGTCTGGATTGGCGGCGAAGACGGCGCGTGTGTTGGGACAGACGCGCTCCATACCCTCGACAGCTGTCTCTCCTCCTGTAAGATTACTTCGAAAGGACGCACATCGTTGTCGGTGAATTGTGTGGTGGCTCCGGTTTGAATTTTGCGCTCCGTCGGCACATGAACCCGGCGCGAAGCGGGCTGTGAAGCAATGCATCCCAAAGTTACGGCGGAAAGCATCCGAGAGAAGAAAGCTGCGCATTTGGGCATTAGACCGTTTGAGGAGACGAAACAATTGCACGACTTACATTTCTTTCCAGGCATAATGGTGGAGTCTATCTCAGCGGGCATGCCACTTTTGATTGACACTCGCATGGAAGCATCACGACTCGGCGGATCGGCTAGTAATGTGGACTCGACGGTTCGCATATTGGCTAATAAACAATAAATAAGATTGATCGAGCGCGCTCAAGAGGAATGAATACATACACTGCTGAGAATTGGGTCGGAAAGGCGTCAGGATGGTCGATGGGGGAGGCAAATGGACATCGTCATCCGCGGGAAGGGTTGTGCGAACCTCAACTGCAGATGGACGTTGGTCCGTGGGCAGCTGAGACGATCCGACAAGCTTTGTAGCAAGCTCGAAACGCTCTTCGGCTTCAGTCTGGATTCTAAAGCGAGAGTTAATCGAGATATGCTGTAAAAAGAGAGGACTCACAGTCGAAGGGCCGCGAGGTCCGCATCCAGCAATCGACCATCAGCAAGTTCGGTGACAGTCGAGAGATCAAGGCTATAATCGACAATGGGAATAAAGCGGTCATACGGGTCCTCATACCCGAAAAGGTCACCTGCAATGCGAACAGCGAGTTCGCCCAATTCATTGAACACTTTCAACGCCATACTGGGGTCGGGGCCCTGGACCGATCTCGCGTGCGTAGCAAACTCGACTTGAGCAGCAGTGTGATCATCGCTGGTTCCTCGGTCCGCCTTCTCCATCACACGCGATAACGAAGCAGAGAGATCATACGGTTCCTCTGCAACGTCGATTGCACTCACAGGCTGCGGGCTCGATCGAGTATGGGCGCTGGATTTGTGTAGTCCCAGCAACTGGCGCCACGCTGCTTATCGTTGTCGCTGAATGTTCTGTGAAAGATGAAGACACTTGATGACTCACAAATTTTTGATTTCCTTTCGTACTTCTGCTGCCTCTCGTGCGCGATGGCCCTGTCCGTGTAATACGCGACATCGTAATATTCCATGTCTGCGCTGCTAATTGTAGGGCACGCCCGATAGTCCTCTTGTCTGGTTTCGAAGCGGAGATCTTGAATAGACACTGTGTGCTGGTACAGGTTTTGCCACTTCGACGGCAGGGGAGGTGACGGATGGATGCTCCGGCGGCCTTTGATGTGAGCGGCGTTTCCAACAGGGACGCAAAAGTTCTTGTCGATGCCATGTGCTGGATCTGGCTGTGGGCGGCCTTGGGAAAGAAGGACGCAGGAGAAGTCGTGATATTTGCGACTAGGCGACGGAAGCCCGGTACCCTACAAACGTGTCAGCCTTGAAGTAAATAAATTGATAGAAAAAGATGGACCCACATCGCTGACATATCCAACGTACGTTCGCCTGGGGATGGCTCTGGCCGCTGCTGTTGCAATGGGATCATTGTACAACTCCACTGTGGCGACGGCGTCGAGAATTAAGACTAAGTAAGCTCCGAACGGGGGAACATAGTTCCGATCGGGTTCTTCCTCGGCGAGAGGCAAGGAAGCCATGTCGAGGTAAGTAGATTGGGGGCGTAGCGGGTAAAGGTGAGGAAGAAGGCCCGAGTATAAATACAAAGCTGGCAGTCAAGACTCGGAGTCACACGCGCCCGGCCAACACGCGCTCACGTAATCGCCACGCGGCAATGGCGCTCACGTAATCGCGTAATCCCTGAAGTTCTCGAGGCTGCTGTTATCATAATATCAAGACAATTGTCAACGCTCGCCACCTCTTAGCATCGCCTCCTGAACTCTGTCCTTGTCTATTGTGTTTGTTACACGCCTCCCCTGCGGTATACCTAGGCGGGTGATATGTACGGTCTATAGGAGATAGTGACTGACAACGCGCGCAGACTCGTTGCTGGACAACCAGAAATTGACACTGTCTACAATCCAGTGCGTCTCTCTGTTACCGTTCCCTTCCTGTCAGCGGCGCTGACGAGGTTGGCAGCTCCTGAATTGCATGCACTTCTAATGGACCAGAAGGCGCTCGCCACATGCAAGCACGTCCTGCCGAGTAGCCAAACGCGGACACCGCCGCCGAGCCCCGGCGCATGCTCGACCTCGTCCTGTTCGAGGTGTTCCCCTGCCGATTGGGGGCGTAGCGGGTAAAGGTCCGAGTATAAATAGGAGTCACACCCGCCCGGCCAACACACGGCAATGGCGCCGCCTCACATTCCTGGATCCGACGTCTCGGGACTGTATCACCCATCCACCTCCTGACCTCTGTGCTTGACTGTCGTGTTCGTCTCACGCATCCCCTACGGTTGCCGCTTGTTTTTGAATTGTGCTCCCACATGGCTCATCGGCTCGACTTGTGGGCGCCAACATGCTATTCTGTCTTGTTCTCGAGTCGCGAGAGCAAGGATCTCTTGTCTTGTTGCCAGACAACGCATAACGTTACCGTCCAGGCTCGTTTTTACTATTGTCTGATCATGCCCTGTCGTCTGATAGAACAGATGGTGTTTCTTGGAACGTGTTGTATAAAGCGGGCAGAGTGCGTACGTCGCGAAAATACTCCATTCCACGCAGCTCACTTCTCCCATCTGTTTGTGGGCTCCCCCTGCACTCTTCACCGATATGACTCCTCCAATCCAGCGGCAAGCCTGTACAGAAGGCATTTTCTACTCGTCGGTCGAATCTGTGCACACGCCCATGCACGTAGCACTCCATGGCATTCCCCCGAAGAAATATCAGGAGCCCAGGACCGGCGTGGACAGGGCAGCTCTCGTCACGAATGCCAACAGCGGCGTCGTCAAAGTATGCCTGACGGCCACATTTGGCGACACGGCAAGTGATGTGGAGAGTCTCCCTGAAGTCGTCCGTCACTTCGTCGTGCCGATCTACCCTCGCCTTACCGCTGGACAAGAAACTTTCCATCTCATCACAAACATAAATTGGGAGAGAAATGGCCTGATCATTGCCCTCAGCCACAGGCCACTTCATCAGCTGGGGGAGCAACGAACTCGTGGTGGTGTGCCCGTTCGAGCGCTGGCGCGCTCCCTTAGCGCATTTAGAACTGTCAATCGAAGCAAGTGGGCCACGTGGAAATCACTAAAAGCCGGCCGTCAGCAAGAGTTGAGCGATGAGTATGGTGTACGTATCCTGTTTACTGCTCTTGCTAGCCGCCTCTCAATGTGTCATAGAGATGGGTGGAAGCATACAAAGCAACGCAGGTAATAATTGTTTCTTGTACATGTCTATTGCCATCATAAGACCCGGGACAGTCAGGCGCAGGCGTCAACGGCAGTATCCCGCCTTCTGTTCCTGCCTCGACACCGCCGGGGGCGGTACGTGTTCCGATGACGCCAACTACTTACGCGCTTTGGCTGATACGCCCTCTCCGAAATCACAGACGCAGAGCTTGGCTCAAAATTTGCACTCCACCGAAACGGTGAAACCTCATTCAGCCTGCTGGTGCCCTAAGCTGAACGCGATCGATTAGGAACTTCCTACACCTTTACCCATTGTTCGTGACTTGCAACTTGAAGGCACTGGCACGTCCTCCGCGTGGCGTAAGTTCAGATGTACTATCTAGTATGCATGGACTGTTGACACTCAGCTATGCATTCTTTACCATCAGACTCGGCTCAACACTCCGGGGAGGGGTCCGGTGCTAAGAAGGCGAAAAACACATGGAAAGAGAAGTGGAGTCTCAACTCGTTATCGATCAAGCGACGCTCGTAGCTTAGGATTTAGTGGACATTTTCATGATACTTACCACACTTCTGCCTGACTTTATTTAATGGACTCAATATTGGCGCGTAAATGCCATGATGCATATCCATAAGTGCCCCCTTGGGTGCACACGCTGACAGTTTCCCCGAGGCAGGGTAGATAGCGCAAGCTCATGATCAGCCGAGTAGACATTGCATTCACTCGCGCTTATTTCATTTTGTCCGAACAACGCAAGTAGCAAACTCTCATTGTTCCGTGTACGTCTCGTCAACAATAAGTGCTCTCTGATCACGCAAATCGGCCCACGGTGCCAGTGTCACAGTTCACTTGAGCTTCCTTGTTCTCTCTGTGGAGACTTCGTGACGGTCTATTAATGTGTCGCGCTGACGCCGCACCACGATGTACCGCCTCAAATCCGCGCGGCATTTGACGACTATGCGACACGCCCTTTTGCCCAACTTTGAACAAAAGACAGCAGAAACAGGTCAGCGCACTTGTCGGGATTAATGGCAGGCTGACAAGATGAATTCTACCCCTTCGGCTCGCGCAGTGTTTGAGATGCATCCCCGTGAGCTCTCGTATACGGGTTCGAATTGTTTTACGCCCTATGCCTGTGGAAATCAATCGATGACTCTCCCGGCTTTCTGATGGCTGGCTCTTATTCGGTCGTGATGCGGCCTTGACCAGTGCTGCGGGCCTCCACGGTGTCTTTTGTCTGGCCAGGGCCGCGCCCATGCCAGGCAGCTTCCATGGCGTGGAAGCGCAGTCCTCTGCGCACATGCTATGTATGACCTTCGCGCGCGGGCACCTCGTGGACAATGGCGTGGCGCCAGTTCTCGTACTAGGAACCCCGGCGCCGGCGAATCCGCCCGCCGAGAACAAGGGTGCAAGACAATAAAGCTGTTCCTGTCGCACGGTGGGCGCGTAGCCGGGTTCCGATACAGCATCCTGCATTCTATCGTGAGACCGGGCGCGGAGCCAACAGACTTCGATCGATGTCGTTTTCATAGCAATGAAGTACAGGGTAGTGATAGTGTAGGGTGAAACAATACGATAGCACGATAGCAAATAGACAACGTAGCGACGGAAGAACGAGAAAACATGTTGCGAAAGATGATAACACTGGAGCACAGCGAGAGAAAGACGGCATTCAGAAAGATACCGATCATATGTCCCCTTTAGCTGGGCGAGACGCTGACCGCTTCCTCTTCCTAAAGCGCAGTCCAGGCGTTTCATGGAAGTCAGGCGTGCTCCTGCTGCAGAGGATGAGGCGAGCCGCTCTGCAGAAGATGTCATGCGAGACTTACGTGATCCTGGAACTCTTTTTCATCGGAAATGGGTTCCCCCGATGCTTGCGGCGGCGTCTCTCGTTTTGAGTGGGGGCGTCGAAAAGTCGGAAGAAGTCCTGAGGCCAACTGACGGATGGCTCGGCGGATCCCTATTCTTGAGTTCAGCACAGCCCGACGAAAGTCCAAATCAACCCAGCCCACCTTTGACCCGGTCGCGAACGTGGCCGTGAACGTGGACAGGAATGGGCAAGCAGCCCGGCAATTCCTGCGGCTGCTCTTTCTCCTCCGTTTCGTCGAAGTGACTCTGATGGATGCATGAGAAGAACGTCCGCGTGACCGTCCGTGTCTTTTCTCTGATGCTCAGTGTTCGGGGCGCTAGGTGCGCTGCAGGGTTATGAGCGTGCGGTGTCAACGAGAGTGTGAAAAATTCGTACGCTGTGATGTTGCGCTGACCAACGAAAGGATAGGTGAAGGCCGGGACGACACCGTCGTTTCTTCTTGCAACCGCTCTGTTTCTCCCCGCTCCCTGTCGTTCTGCATTCCTGATTCCCACTCTCTTACTTTCCGCTCTCTTGCTTCCCGCTCCTCGTCGAGACGCTGCAGGGCCGCCGATGTGCGCTGCTCAGATTCTGCTCGTATGCTGCGGTCGTGGTTACCACTGTGGAAGAGATCGCACGATAAGGGAACATACCGGTCCAGCTCTAATGTCTCCTGATAGAGCTCTTGCGCACCTGCAAACTCTGTGACTGCGGCTAAGTCAAAGTCATACGACACGACTGGCATGAACCGGTCGCGTGGATGTTCCTCATTACCGAACGCATCGAGAAGTGTGTCTGGGATGTCAGAACCATCATCAGAACACTCTGACTCCGTGGCCTGATCTTCTTCCTCCAACTCCGGGGCCTGGTCATCCTCAACGCGAGACACATGACTCGGATCGCCGCCCACACTCTCGTCAATGTCACCTGCCTGTCTGGAGCGCAGCCATTCTTCCCGAAATAGAGCATCTTGACGTCGCCCATCCTCAGCGATGTGCCGTCTCACTGCGAGAAGTTCGGCAGAAGAAAACATGGGAGATGCACTGAGGTCAGTTTCGTGAGGGTCGGTCTTGACGCGAAGCTCGAAGAAGGCGTTGTAATGAATGTAGAGGTCATCCCATGGTAATGGTAAGGCGGGGTCTGGAGCAACGGCACGGCGACCTTGCGGATGGGTAGCAGGAGTGACCGGGGTGCACATGTTCTCGTCGATATGGCGGGCAGGGGACGGAATGGCGAGGCCGCGACTGAGAATAAAGCAATCACACTTGTGGTATTTGCGGTCGGGCATTGGCAAGTCAAGAACCTACGCCGGCGCCGGCGGCCACAGTGAGTGCGAAGGGGGATAGCAAGGGGTTAAGTATATTCGCTTACGCCCATGACGAATCCAATGTAATTCTTGCAGGCGGCCGCAAGATTCCTTGCGGCTTGAATCGCAACGGGATCCTCCAGTGTGTCAAGAGATGCTACCGGGTCGAGTGTGAAGACCACGAACGCCCCAAACTCTGGATGAAGGCAGCTCGTGCGCGACACCGGCAGGGATAGATCTATGAAGTGTTCGTTTGATGGGAGATCGTTCACGGCGGCCATTGTGGAGGAGGACAGAGGAGAAGGAATCAAAGCCAAAGTCTGAGAGATGTGCTGAAGCTTGAAGCTTGAAGGTGCGTGGAAGGTGGGTGGATACCAGTGGGCGCCTGCGTGGCACGTGGGTTCGGGTGAACGATAGCCCGGCGCTTGCCACGCTGCGCCTCGCTGCGCCCGATCGTCCAGCTGCTTCATGGAGGAAGTTCAGTTCCCACTGTCCGCGCGCCTCTCTATGGTACAACAACACAAGTGCCGTCGTTCTCGATCGCGCAGATGGCCGGCCTAATCACCACTGCATGTCCAGTCACAGGCCCATGTGTGACTCGTTCGCAGCTTCTCCCACCCGATGTTGGCACCGTATACGATACTCTGGCGCGGCAGTGCCTGGGTATCCAGAGCTATATAACGCCGCCCATGTAGGTAAGATGCGTATTTGACTTCCCCATCCTTTCACCTAATATGCCGCCACTCCTTCCGCCCCAGGGCCATGTAGAGGGATACATCTACCAAGGAACCGAGTCCATGCGTACACCGGCCATGCAAGCACTGGACATGAAAACTATCCTACTTCCATCCGTCTCTACCTTCGGCTCGATGCAGACTTACAAATCCTACTACTCTTCCACCGGCAAGGCTCAGAAATCTAAACGTTCGGATAGGGCACCACGACCATGTCTTCTGATGTCGCGCTTCGAAGGCCCAAAGGGTGGACGCGTATACCGCATCTGTGCCATGGCTACCTTTCGTAAAAAGGATAAGCCTGATTTTGCTGAAGTCTACCAGCACTTCGTACTCCCAGTCTCACCCAATGATCGGGATTCTGAAGCACTACTCGTTCACACCATCTCTCCTTGGGAGAAACCGCTTCAATGGATCATGGCATACGAATATGATACACAACATCTGGGCACACTATGGGAGGGATCCGCGGACGGCACAGGCTTCCATCTGTCCGACCAAATGTTCGACCAATTCCAGACCAAAATGAACGCTCTGCTGTCCACCTGGCGACGAAGGCTTGCAAGTTCCGGCGAAGAAAAAGCACGGCTACAGAAGGATCTTGTAGTGAGTTATCGTAGCTTCTCATTATCACGGAGAACAAAATCAAACTGAGGGACTCTGCGGCAACAGGACTCCTTGACGAAGTTATACTTGGAGTCACAAGCAGAGGTACGTCGCCGACTATCATCGCATCACGTATAACTCCGATAGGCCTTGCAGAAACGCGAAGGTCAGCAGAATGGAGGCACTTCAAATGATACTGGCCCCACATCTGGCGACGATAATGCGGATCCGCCAGCGCATGCGGTACGTGTGGTAAATGTTTCTCTGCTTTGTTTTGAGAGGCCCACATATGCATGGAAGTATTCCCAGTATTTCCAGGGACAGATCTCACACAACGGACTGTATACCGATCAGCGGCCGTCGGATGGCTGGAAGTACTCCTCCTCTGATGAGGTTCAATATCTACTGGCTATGGACCGGGTAAGTTAATTGGCTACGACGGTGGGCCCTTCATGCTGATTGTTCCCGAGTATCTCAATTTGGTCAGTTCGAGAGAAGCCGAAGGGAAGGCCGGTAGGATTTTCGTCTTGCAAATTCAGACCGCTGACTCCCTTCCGCAGAGCGTTGATATCAGTGAAGTACCGCCAGAGTTAGTGTCATATATGCACGAACAAGAAGAGCGGAGGCATGGACAGGTAGCGAAGATGATGAGAAGGCCCTGGGAGGGGAACCATGTAACGTTCTCACCTTCTGCGGATTCAAGCCGCTGACGCACTTGTGCAGCCCAGTGATGTGACTCATTTCAGTGACACGTCTACGATAGATAATTGGGATCGTGTAACGTTTTCAATTACTTGGCATAGCAAACTCAAGCCGCTGACGCACTTGTGCAGAGAAGTACTGCGACTCGTGTCAGTCAAAGGTCGGACAGGACAGTAAAGCCAACGCGCCCAGCCGACTCTGTACAGGTAGCATTCTTCATCTTCATGGCATAGCAGATTGAACTAACGCGCCTTGCAGCGCAGTAAATACAACCAGTCTAGTAGTTTCCAACAAAGTCCATCAACGCCGTCTCACCCTACCACTGGCCGCCTATCAAACCCGGTTTTCAACCTCGGGAGTGCGGTGACTCCAAATAACGTTCCAGAAGAGCCTTTTCAAACGGATTTCCCTAACGCGACACCGGGGAAACTCCCTTTCAACTTCGGGACTGCCGTGACTCCAAGGAAAATTCCAGGAGAGCCTTCTCAAACGGAGATCCCTTACGCCACACCCGGGACCGAGTCTAGCCGTCGTCAGGAGCCTCTTCAGCATTCCCAAGCGGTATGGCCAGCCAAGCATTCAGTGGCGGGGCCGAGCACTAGCGGGGCTGGTAAGCAAGAGCACGGCTTACCGCCTTGGAAGGTACGCCTCGCTCGGCGCCCGTTGTTGTTGGCGTTAGTTCAACTGCTATCGACAGCCGACTCATCCGGACACCGTGACACCGCAACCGCGACCTGGCGTAGTACGTGGCGCAGTGCTTGTGGAGCTGGGAATTCGTCTGATTTTCGCATATTTAGCAACCTCCGACGAGGTCTCAGATGACTTACTCCCAAGCGGCTGCACCGTCTGCGCGGCAACAATCCCATGTTCCTACCGCTAGTGTGGATCTTCATCCAAACGTACCATCCGGGAACATTCGCCAGAACATTGCGCGCCATGATTACTCTGGCCCTACGGCTTCCTCATCAGCACCGTCCACGTCGGGAAGAGGCAATTCGAACGTACAGTGTCCTGTCATCACATGGTCCGTAAATTTGCTCACAGACGTATGCAAGTGGACTGTCGTTGGCAAGGCGCGCGGAAGAAGCAACGATACAAGCGCTACTAGTGGGAACAATTCGACTGATGCGAAGACGCAGTCAAAGGACTCTTTGAAGGTGCGATATACTCCTGCTCTGTTGCATCAGATGCTAAAGTGCGCCCTCGTATCCAGGGAAAATTCAAAAGCATTTTTTCGCCTTCGGCGCGCAAAGGCCCTAAATAGATGCTTCATGGTGACGCGGTGGCGCGGGACATGGTACCAAACGAGGGTATTTATCCTTCACACGAAGGACGGTTCGGTGCTGGCGGTCAAATGGTGCTAAGTTGGTAGTGAGCTGACTGGGATGAATGTCGATAAGCATATATTTATTTGTGAAATCAAGTACACGCCGGACAAGTAAGAAGCCACGCCTTGATTGATACGGGCGACGTAACCCAGTGGCACGCCACCCACCGCCTATGTAGTCTGACACGGAGGCGAACGAGGGTCACTACCACGACCTCAACACGCCGGAGTACGCGGGGCGCATTGTGCGCGACAGGGTCGTGTTGGAGTTGCTCGCGATGGACGGCGTCCAGCCCGCCCTGTTGAGTGTTGTTTTCATCCCATGCGTGGAGCGAGATCCGAAAGGCCGTGCTGCGGGTGGTCCGATAGGTCTCCGTACTCGACTCACCTTTGGACCGCCAGTGTACTGATGGACGCGGCATTCGCGGGTGTCTCGATGACCTGTGCCCTGAGTAAGCGCTTTGCGGGACGTATATTTGACAAGAATGTCCGTATGAACGACCCTGCTTTCTCTCGGAGACTTGTCGACCGGCGCGGAAGGTGTACTGTACTGGGAATCAGCGCGCGGTCTCAAGGAAATGGTCGACGAATCGTACGTTGCGGTGCTGGGGTGACCGACTCGGATGTAATGATTGGCGAGGATGGAGCTGCACAGAGCGGACAACGGACCATTGTTGCTTCCGGCAAGAGTTCTCGGGCTTCCCGCTTCTCATCGAAAGCCGCAGGGCCGCCAAAATGCGCCGCTCGGAATCGGCTCGTATGCTGCGGTAGCGTTTGATGCTGCGAAAGAGATGGCACCTAAAAGGAACATTCCAATTCAGCTCTAATATCTCCCCATAGAGCTCTTGCGCACCTACAAGTGACCGCGGCCAAGTCGAAGTCATACGACACGACTGGCATGATCTGGTCGCGTGGATGCTCCTCCTTACCGAACGCATCGAGAAGTGCCTCTGGAATGTCAGAATCATCATCAGAATAATCCAGCTCCGTGGCCTTATCTTCTTCCTCCAGCTCCGTGGCCTGATCATCTTCAACGCGAGACACAGCGTCGACGCCCACGCTCTCGTCAACGTCACCTGTCCGTCCGAAGAGCAGCCATTCTTCTTGAAACAGAGCATTTTGACGTTGCCTATCCTCAGAGATGTGCCGTCTTAGTGCTAGAAGTTCGGCAAAAGAAAGCATGGGAGATGCACTGAGATCCGTTTCGTGAAGGTCGGTCTTGACGCGAAGTGGAAAGAAGGCATTGTAAAGGATGTAGAGGTCGTCCCATGGGAATGGTAATGCGGGGATTGGAGCAACGGCGCGGCGACCTTGTGGGTGAGTCGCTGGAGTAACCGGGGTGCACATGTTCTCGTCGATGTGGCGGGTTGGGGACGGGATGGCGAGGCCGCGACTGAGAATATGGCAATCACACTTGTAGGATCTGCGGCCAAGTATCGGCAAGTCGAGAACCTACACCAGCGGCCACGATGAGTGCTTAGTGCGAAGGCTCACGAACGAGGCGTAAGAATCACTCACGACGGTGACGTATCCAATGTATTCTTGCAGGAGGAAGCAAGAGCGCGGGCGGCATCCAATGCGATAGAATCCTCCAGTGCCTCGAGAGATGCTACCGGGTCGAGTGTAAAGACCATGAAAGCTCCAAACTCTGGATAGAGGCAGTTCGTGCGCGACACCGGCAGGGATAAATCCATAAAGTGTTCGTTGTATGGAGGATCGGCCATAGTGTCCATGGTGAGGAGAAGAAGGGAGAGGAAGGAAAGAAAGGGCAAAGTCCGACAGGCTCAGAGATATTCGGGAGCTTGGGCTGGTGAAGGTAAGTATCGGGCGCAGCTCGGAAGCGGGCGCCTGGTGCCGGTGCTTAGTTGCCGGTGCCGCCGGTGCCGCCGGCTGATCGAGCGAGTCGACGACGACTCGGACAGCCTTTGGGCGACTGGCCTGACCACCACTTCCAACTTTCCACCTTCGAGAACACTGAGCCCTCTAGCCAAAGTGTTGTGGACCTTCCCCTGCTCACTTACCGACACCACCAGCGCAGCTGCTTCACCCGTGCGCTGTTATGCTTGACCCAGGGTTAACCTGTGTAACTTGGATGCAACGTCGCCCTCTTTCTTCAAAGGTACCGTTTATGATACTGCCATAGTAAGTCACCAGGGCGTTTTCACCCCGCTGCCCTTTACCTATGTCTGCACGGCACCACTAGTTTATTCCGCCAGGCAGGACCATCTTCGAACGCCAGCCTTCACATCCTCGGTGTCTTTCCTCGGTATTCTCGTCGCGCACATCCCCATTGTCTTTCTCGTGGTTTCTGACTGCACATGGCCGGCGCGCATTATTCGCACCCGCTCCTTAATGCAAAACCTCACTTTCGCCGCACGGCATCCTCCACCACCTCGCCCCCATCTAAGCTTCAACCCAACCTTCGGCGCGGGACTATAGAACTTCGCTGCGCGTCTACGCTTTCCGCCTTGGACGTGCAACCTAGCCGTCGCGCTCCGGACGCCCGCGACGGTCCGAACCTTCCACCTTCCACCCAGCAGATCATCAGGTGCTCTTCGCGGGCTGCAAGATCGTCGGCATCACGCCCCCGCGCGAGCTCTTCCTGAGCGTAGAATGGTATGAAAAAAATCTTCTCATACGCCGTCCCTGGCCGCACACAGGCTCGTCGGTTCCTCCATCTGCGACCTCGAAGCAAAAACGGACGTCCGCAAGGCTCTTCGCTGGCGCACGGCGACGCCCCACAACACGCACTATTGTTATAACGTGCCGGTCGGGAGATCGAGTTAGAGAAAGCAGTCCGTAGTTAGCGTCGGATGAATGGCGCGTTTTTTTGATGACGATTCATGCCTTCGCTGGCTTACATTGGACACACAGCGTACGCATCGTCGAAGACGCCATCCAGTCGTCAGAGTTAATCCATCTACCCCGTGCCTTCGCGGCGCAACATCCTCGCCCCTTTCCGGCACTGGCACCTCCACAGCGCTGACAGTGACTCTGCCCTGCCCGCTGCTGCCATGCCGCGGTGTCACAACGCAGCGGCGCGGCATGTCGTTCTATCTACCCAGTGCGCCTGCCTCTTCGTCAACCTCCCCTCTGTGTTCCTATGCATCACCGGTCATCTTCGCTCCGCCGCATTTCCTCCCCTCGCCATAAGTACTTCATGGAGCTTCCTGCTCCGTCCCGCACGCACTCTCGAATCCTCGAATCCTCGATCGTGGCGCATACAACTGCATGCCCCGCGTTCTCGCTATTCTGCATCCTCGACGCATCGCAGCCTGCCGACCATTGGACTCGGGCTAACTGCCCTCCACAACGCAGAAGGCGTTGTTGCGAGCAGCCGTTCGGAGGAGATGGGACAGCTGGCATGGCGGCAGCTGGGCGTCGGGAAGCAGAGCACGAGTCAGTCAGGTCGGACAGACAGCCCGTGGTGCGCCATGCATGTGCATGCCCTATCTTTCGTGTCCCATCTCTGACTCCCAGCTACAGAAAGCGCAACGGCCGCAGACAGGACTGTCTACCACTCGACCCTCAAGCGGTGATGTTGACGCAACTGCTTCCCATCATTCCGAGGCCAATCAAAGAGACGTAAAACGGGCAGCGTTTTCCGCCTCCAGCTTGACGACGGTGCGCCCACTCTCGGTGTACGCCTGGGCGTGGACGCACGCGACAAGCCCGAGGCCGGCGCATCTTGCGACAGCGGCCGTAGCGCTGCTAGTCCGACATGTTGGGTGTAGCGGGGCGTTGGGTTCGGTTGTTGGGAGTCCAGTGTATTTATTAAACGTTCTATCAAATAATTAGTATGTTTTCATGCAGTGCTCAACGCAGAGGATCGATCGGGTAAGGAAACCCGGGCGTGCGCTATAAACAGTATACATCCTTCGACAATTCATATCCAGTCAACTTCGACATCTCGCTATGAAGAATTCGTTTAGCGCAAGCAACGCAGGCAGCACACTGGCAAGCTGACCACCAACCTCGTGATCCCTCATACCGGTATACATTCTGACTTCGATGCCACGGTTCCCGCACGCGGCACACCTCGTTGAATTTTGCCCGCAGACGACCCGACCACCCGCAGGGCATGGTGAAGCGCCGTAAAGTAGGCGACCGGTCCAACACATCCAGCATGCACAAAATGCGCTCTCCCGACCAGCCCTCAGGTCGTGCGTACGGCGGGCTGTGGTACGCCAGGTCGCGCAGGCTCCGCGGGAGCAAGGCCGCGTAGAGGGGCAGCTTGGTGAATTCGAGGGTGTGCAGCTGCGTGAGCTGGTCCAGCGCTGCCTGCGTCGGGAGGAAACCATCGATGCCCAGGAATCGGAGCTGCGGCAGCACGCCGGCCACGACCAGCAGATTGACCCAATCGTTGTCATGCCGGAGCTTGAGCTCGAGCTCGCGGAGGCCTGAGAGGTCGCAATGCGGCGGTGCAAATTCAATGCCACGCGACGCCGTTGGTGTCGACCGAGAGCGACCGCACAGCGGCCAGTGGAGGGCACATAAATCGGTATGGGTTCTGAGATGCCCTCGTCAAACGTATCGTCTTCGTAGTGGGGGAAGCCATCGTAGTCACGGTACGAATCGAGCTTGAGCGTGCGCACCAGTGACACTTGGCCAGATTGCTGCGAGGCGGCTCGCAGTGGAGGCACTGTCGAAGAGAGTGTCAAGACGGCGGGGGACAGCGCTACGCCGCGCAGCTGTTACTCAAGTGCGGTCGTGAAAGAATATGTGCAAATACAAAGATGCTGGACGTTTGTGCAGAGACCTAGGAGAGCGAGCGATTCGGCTGCGTCGCTAGTCATGCCTATTTCGATATAGATATTATGCACGTAGGAAGCGAGGCTTGGTTTGTCGGGGCAGAGAGGAGCCTTTGACCATGAAGCGCGGGTTCGGAGGTGTAAGCGTAACGGCTGAGCAGGCGCCAGTGCGCGATGGGTTTCCAAGTCTTGCAGACGAGAGCACATGCACGAAGTGTCTGAGTCTCGTAGTCGATATCAACTTCCTGTGACTCCCTGAGCACCCAATCGACCACGGAGATTTGGACGGCAAAGGGAAGTTCAGGAATGCTGCAAAAGTGTCCGTCAATAGATTTCCGAGTCGAGTCGCTGAGGAATACTACGGCGCACCCAGGCTTTCGGGGAAGCGACTCCAGACCCTCCAAGTCAAATTGGGAATCCACAAGCTCTAGGCTGTTTTCTGCTGAGCGATCCTTCGGAAATATCATGGTGGCTCGGAGCCAAGAGGAGTCGAAAATGCTCACCGTGGCACCAGTGATTAGATAAGCACGGCGTGCTCCCCTACCGCCGTCCGATCCTCCGACTGCCCGAGTCATTTCCTTCACCCACGCCTAGTCTCCTGGAAGCAGACTGAACGCGGCTGATGATAGTTGATCAGCCGTAGTACAAGGCCCAGCGGAATCATCTTGGCCAGCGCCAGAGCTGGTTCATGGGCATAGCGAGTACCTGTACGCTAGAAGTGACCAGTCTTCTCTCGCACTGACGGCGCGTCCTTCGCTCTTTTGTCCTCAGCCAGAGGCCGTGTATGCCTCGGTCCTCGTGTCCGCAGCCATCGCGCCAAATACCGCGCTCAGGCTCATGTTTCTCGTGAAGACCCCTCCCGAAACTGTGGTGCAGGCTGTCGCTGCTCCGCGACCAAACTTCACGGATGCAGTCTCGAAGAACCACGCCGGCGTCCTGAAGGCGCACAGTAGGTATACCAAGGTGCGTGACTCGGATTTGTACGGTCCATAAACAGTGACTGACGGCGCCGCAGAGTTCCTGGATCAGTGGATGACCCGAATATCGACACCGTCTACAATCCAGTGCGTCACTCTGTTACCATTCCCTCCAGTTCGGCGTTGACGAGGTTGTCCGCCAAATTGGCAGCACTCCTAATGGCCGCCCACCCCGCGACACCGCGCACGAAGGGCTCGTCAATCGCGGCGAGTTTAGCACCGTCACGCAATCGAACACAAAATTGGCAATCTCTCTCTAGAGGAATCGTCAAAGACAGCGATCGCGACATCCGCAGTACACCCTGGGTGACGGATCCATCGTGGATATGAGGTGTGTCCTCGCCTCTTCGCTGCCACCCACATCAGCTCAGTGTGATGATAGGCTTCACGCTCACCATCGCTCGCTATCTTCGCTTGCTCTTTTTGACTGCGAGCGTGGACATTTTTTCCGCGTTTCCAAGGGCATCACCTCCACGCTCGTCTTCTCTCCTGTCTCTCCCAACGCTCAGGCGCCGTCTGGAATTATTAGTACAACGTCGGCGCACCCCCACCTGCCTGTGAGCTTTGTGTTTAATCGTCTTACGGCGTGTCACTACTATGCCGGGCGAGGGCACTGTTCAATTGGCCGGGTCTACATCACTGACGGTCAAGACTACGGACGAGATCGGGCTGACCAGGCCAGCAGAAAAATCAGTGAAGGCACGGGGTAGTGTCTACGTACAATATGTCGGTACGGCCTAAATAAGAGGACCCTGAATTCTGTGCTGCACCGTCCACGCCCATCACAGTCAAAGCCCGCTTCACACGTCCACACCGGCCTCGACGTACCATGCGCGAGCGTAGAACGGTGTGTGCAAGCTCGTCGCCAAGCGTGCGCACGTCGTGACGCAACATGACGCCTGCGTGGGGCATGCGGGTGCGGGAAGGCTCGACGTTGACGAAAGTGCTGAAAGATGTAACGGCGTAAGAGAGAACTGAGAGACAGCAGGCAAGAAACACGCACCTGCGAGTGGGGAATAAGAAACAACGGTAAACCACGAACTCGCAAGGGTATGTGTGCAAGCGCGGGCCTTAGACGCCGGGACAGCCACAGGCGCGTTCCACTCTGCGGTGGAACGCGCCTGTGGCTGATTGATTGGTAAGCAGGGTCAGATTGACCGCCGCAGCGTACGCTGCGACGCGAAGCGACGCGTCAATGGGGTATGCGGGTGGCTCAGAGGCCCAAGGCGCCACGTCTCGGCATCGACGTCAACGAAAGTGCTGACAAGACTAACTTTAGTGAAGGCAGAAAGACGGAGGAGGAGGCGGCACGTACCAAAGCTTTTGAGCTGCGGGGCATCGGCAGTTTCAGACGCTTCGTCGCCTGCATCGGTTTGTGAGCTTTTCCGAGCCTAGGAAAGAGAGGAGAGATGCGCGACAGCCGGCAGCGACGAGGCTCCACGGTCATGTGCTGCCTGCTGGCGACGCATCGCAGAAGTGGAAACACGCACGGGCGCGTAGTTCTGCGATGCGCGTCATGCCGCTGTCTGGCTAATAGGAATTCAAGGTGTCGTGCGAGGTGGAACTAGGCCCCGCACAACGCGAGACGAAGGACTGAGCTGGCAGCCCCGGGCAGGAGAAGCCCGGAGCTGCTCAGACTGCTGGACTCACCTGAAGGGAAGGTCATGAGGGAGAAGAGGGCGGGGGAGGAGGACGAGTGTGGACGGCGCCCCGCTCAAGCTGAGCGCGCCTCTGGCGAGGCGACCGTGCTGGCAGGACCAGAGAGGTTGGGGCGCTTAAGTTACTTCGTGGGAGGCGTGCCGGCGAGCACGTGAACGACCGGCGGTCCGACTCCAAGTCCGACTTGATCTTGCTCTTACTAAGTTGCCCTCGCTCCCGACCTGCACACGCCCTTCATATCCATGTCATCATCCCCCCGCTCATAATCACACGGTACTGCTGACAACACGGTTACTTTGTCAAGATTCCCTGGGCGGCGACGGTAAATGAGTAGTGGAAGGAATACAGGACGTTTTGGGTTGCAAAGTGCGTATATGTCTATCGCGCAAGTTGTGAATTTGAACGTTACCATTGACTGGTCTATAGATTGGCCGGACTATTCATGCTCGTCTACTTATGTATCTGACGACTATGACATTCCTTTCTACACGAACATGTCTTCTGATAACATGCTGCATTCCTGGGAACACGCCGGCAGCTGTGACCTCAAGTCAATTGCTGTGCTTTGCGCGGTTCAGGGTCCTGCGAAGATGACTGGACGCTATCATCCATGCGACGCTTCCTCCATTGCTCTGTCGGCTCGGGAGCCTTTTGGAATGAGACGCGTGTTTTCTTACTTGCAGCTTCCTTTGCCTGTGCCGTCTCCTCTCTCAGTGCTTGGGCCAGTGTCTTCGCTCGCCTTGGAGGCCCACGCCGCACCGGAGCTGCTCCACGGTCGCGTCAATCTACATAATCGAATGAAGCATAAGGACATGCGTACGGATAACCACTTCGGCGCCCGCATTCAGTACTATGTCGTCAATGCGCTGCTGCTCCGAGTGCAGGCACTCAGCCTCAGTGGCTTCCTGGTCGCGCTGCTCTTTCTCTCGTCTGCGCTCCTGGGATTCTGCTATGATTCTACCGAATAGATCGAATGTGATGGTTGTATTGGTTCATGTGCACAGTACGTACCTCTTGATTGCTTCAACCTCTTCATGAACATGCTTGGCGTCGCTGAATTCTGGGAATGCATTCCAGTTGGTACTGTATCGCGCCACTGGCACGAACTTGTCTTTCTCATCCTCAACTCCAAGAAGGCTCCTTCCCATCATTTCCATCACGTCGTAGGGTATGTCGTCTTCGTCATCGTCGTCGTCGCCGTTGCTGACCTTAGGGTTCTGCTCACTGTAGTGAGGAGGGTGCGGCGGTTCCGTTGCTGGGATGGTTGGCAGGGGTTCCGCACCTTTGTTACGTGCTATGATACTCTGCCTGATTCGGCAGCTGTCATCGTAATGGTCGAACGAAACGTCCGCGACGTTCATGTGGGTTATGTGCGGGCAAGTGTCGGAGTTCGTCCCCTCACATCTTCCGATGCGAACGACGACTCCGCCAAAGATGTGGTGGTACACGTTGCTCCATGGAAGAGGCGGGCTGGGCAGTATAGGCGCTCGACGAGTCGGATGTTCGGAGACTCCAACACCGACGCACATCGATTCTTCGATACCTCTTGTCTCGTCCGCCTCTGGTAGCCCCCTGCTTAAAAGGACTATCCCGCACTTGTTATAGCGACGATCGGGTGTTGGTAGGCCAAAGTACTGACAGAACAGGGAGCTGAGAATCCGCGAGGGTGACACAAAAATGAAGGTAGCGACGCACTTCGTCAACGTATCCAACATACGTCCTGGGTGATAACGCTCGCGCTTCCTTGTCAGCCTCGGGATCGGCGAGTGCCTCGACCGTGGCGAGAGGATCTATCGTGAAGAAGACATAGGCTCCCGCGCCAGGTAGAAACTCTGGGGTATCCCGAATCGGCTTTCGATTGAGGATGCTAGGGTCCACCGACATGATTGACATGACAGGAGGGGAATTAGTTCATTTCGGTGGCAGGATGGTAAAGTTTATAGCAAGAACTGAACTGACGGCTTCCGCGCGTAGACTGAACTACAATAACGGAAGGTCTGAGGACTTCTGGCCTACGAATGCTCCGGTCGTTGTCTGCTCGCTGTGACCCGATCGACGATCATGACAACAAGGAGATACGCACGAGTGGAATTCCCTGCATTGCTACTCACTGGCAGTCCGATCTTGCGTTATTCTCGCATGCCTTCCCCACGCGGACGCCTTGTCTGGGTGACATTCTGACCATTCTCCCGCGTGCCTTGATACGCACGCTGCGAGCGCGTGGCGCTGCCGCCGCTGCGTAAGCTTGTTTCGTGGGCCATCACTCAGGGGCCCCCGCACGGCATCGTCGTTTGAATGCGCAAGACTCGGGAAACGAGCTTAGATGCAGATTCTGAGGCCTCTTGTCTCTATTCCGCATATTGGGCCTCGGAAGTAAAATCGCGTGCATCACGACTTGAGATTTCGACAAGACACCATCACCGCGGCTCTTCAGAGCACCATCCATACAAACCATGCCACCATCCAAGGCAACGAAAATTTGATCGCATTTCGGATTTTATTCACATACCGGCACTGCCAATGGTAAGTAATCTTCAAGGTGATATACACTGGGGTTCTCTACTCGACGCGAGCCCCACTTTGGCCGGGTTGCGAGCAAGTTGCGAGGCTGCTATCCAGCGCCCATTCAGCGCGAGCGATAGGTCGCACGTAGCGGATTTCGTTATCACGATGTTCAGCTCGCGCACGTCGCTGCCGAGCACGCAGCAGGAGAGGCCGCAAGCCACCCCACCCAGCCTACCTGCGCCCGCACTCAAGGGGAAGTAGATTGCGCCCCGCGGGCTCCACCGCTTCTAGCAATCCGCCTCCATCCCATGACATCGCGCCGATGGCGTGCTCTGCTCTTTTTCGTTGACGATGGTTTTGGATCCGACGCTGCTGGGCTGGTACGTGGCCTTCGGCGCAAAGCGGCGGCAGCGGCGCTGACGGTGCCCACGGTCAGACGCCACCGCAGCACACCTGGCGACGCCGCGGGCCACACGGTGCTGGCCTGGCTGTTGCGTTGGCGGGCGTGGCTCGTCCTGGAAGCACGGGGCGTCGTTTGTGAGTCCATGTTGTCGATCGGAGTGACAAACTCATCCGCACGCGGGCAAGCTGCAGTCATGCAGCTTCAACGGGACGAGCCGCACGCAAACGCCCGCGGATTGTGCCGCGTTCTGCACTACACGCCGGCGCGTCGTACCGGTCGTAACGGAGGGGATGAGGTCGAGGGGCGTCTTGGCTGGTGGGGACTGCGTTGTCCGCGCCCCCCTGTCCTGCAGCCAAATCGAGGGTACAGCTGGCGAGAATATTGAGTGGGAAGGCAGCGGTGAAAAGAGCAGAACACGGACGGGTCGCAGGCCTCGCAGGCCCCACTCATTTCCACCTCGAAACACGGCTGTCGTAGATCTGCGAGAGAGCGCGCTTGGAAAACCAGTCGCATATTAGTGCGGGCGGGGGAAGAAAAGGGAAGTAATAGGATCGCAAGGACTGATCGCAGGACGCACGCAGCGTACTGCCCACTCGAGCATGCGGTGGCGCCCGAGCATAGGATCGTGGCAGCCCTGCCGAGAGTCTGCATGGGCGTACGTGCTGCGCAAGCGAGGCGCACGGCACTGCGGGCTGGGAGTGGAAGGCGGGCGTCGCTCTGATGATGCGTGCGGTTCAGCTGGCAGATCAACCCATGCAGACAGTTCAGCTGGCTGGAAAGCAACAGAGTCAGCGAACTCCCGGATAATGGATGGGCAAGCGCAGGGAACTGACCATTGATTTCTGCTGGAAGCTTGCGGGCCGGACCAAGAGCGTTGCAAGATGGCTGGTTGACGACGTTGTCCGTGTTGAACGTTGACGAGTCGGCCGCGCCTATCGGAAGTCGATTATGTGGAATATCCATGGCGTCTTGTTGAGCGGTAGCTGGAAGAGGGCGCATGACGGCGCGTAGAGGGAGAGGGACTGGAGAGCGTCGCGGGGGCGGCGGATGGTACTGGTCAGAGGGACACCGGGAGTTTCCATGCGGGATCCTGTTTTGGCCGTAAACTCCCGAGACTCCGACTCTCCAGCCTCTACGAGGAGGAGTCCTCGTAGCCTTAGGCTGACGCCTGCGGGCGCGGTACGTTGATCATGTTGACCACGGTGTGCGGTGCGTGTACACAACTGCGCTGCGCGCGCTCACCTCATGCCTTGAGTTGTAGTGCTGACGCACAATCCTAGGGCCCACAGGTCCTACTGAGCGCGACGGAGGGCCAGAACTTGAAGAGACATACTGAGATCGATGTCGCAGACATTTCTGCGCAGCTCTCTTTTGCAGCGAGCTCACGAATCGTTCAGGTGCTCTCAGAAGGCGTCAGGCCGCGGGCGCGGAAAACCGTCCTCACGGCCATCGGGAATCTCTAAGGGTGAGCCGCATCGCAGTTAATCGCAGTCTCCGAATAGACGACAACGACAACAGCCAACTCGATGCTCACGAAAACCGTATCTTCAAAATGACGCCAATCGACTTGGAGCATCTCGTAGGCACAGTCAGTCCGCCCAGTGGGCACGATCGGCTCACTGGCAGTAAGCTGTAAGCACTTTTCTATCCCAGGTCAAAATCGTTGCATTCTGAATACAGGATCCTTCTCTACAGAATGTCAACGGTGCCATGCGCAGCTGTGTCTGCGAAACGAGGCGCGAGTTGGACAAAAACATCGCGCAAGATCGCAGTGATGCCAAAGCGACCGGCATGGTAAGTGCTCTCTGATCACGCAACTCGGTCCACGGTGATACAATGCTTGTTCTTTCCGCAGGCATTCGGAGACATCGTGACGCTCTATTGATGTGTCGCGCTGACGCCGCCCCACGATGTACCGCCTTAAAGCCGCGCGGCATTTGACGACTATGCGACATGCCCTTTTGCCCAACTTCGAACAAAGGACAGCAGAAACAGGTCAGCGCACTTGTCGGGATTAATGGCAGGCTGACAAGATGAATTCTACCCCTTCGGCTCGCGCGGTGTTTGAGATGCATCCCCCTGAGCTCTCGTATACGGGTTCGAATTGTTTTACGCCCTATGCCTGTGGAAATCAATCGATGAGTCTCCCGGCTTTCTGATGGCTGGCTCTTATTCGGTCGTGATGCGGCCTTGATCAGTGCTGCAGGCCTCCACGGTGTCTTTTGTCTGGCCAGGGCCGCGCCCATGCCAGGCAGCTTCCATGGCGTGGAAGCGCAGTCCTCTGCGCACATGCTATGTATGACCTTCGCGCGCGGGCACCTCGTGGACAATGGCGTGGCGCCAGTTCTCGTACCAGGAACCCCGGCGCCGGCGAATCCGCCCGCCGAGAACAAGGGTGCAAGACAATAAAGCTGTTCCTGTCGCACGGTGGGCGCGTAGCCGGGTTCCGATACAGCGTCCTGCATTCTATCGCGAGACCGGGCGCTGTCTTTTCGGAGCCAACAGACTTCCATCGATATCGTTTTCGTAGCAATGATGTACAGGGTAAAACAATACGATAGCAAGATAGCAAATAGACAGCGTAGCGACGGAATAACGAGAAACACGATGCGAAAGATGATAACAGAGAACATGTGAGAGAAAACGACGTTCAGAGAGATACCGATCATATGTCACACTTGGCTGGGCAAGACGTTGACCGCTTCCTATTCCTGAAGCGCAGTCCAGGCGTTTCATGGAAGTCATGCGTGCTCCTGCTGCAGACGATGAGGCGAGCCGCCGCTGCAGAAGATGTCACAGTGCAAGACCTACATGACGATGGAACTCTTTTTCGGCGGAAATGGACTCCGCCGATGCTTGCGGAGGCGTCTCTCGTTTAGAGTGGGCGCGTCGGACAGGCGGAAGAAGTCCTGAGGCCAACTTGTGGACAGCTCGCCGGATCCCTACTCTTGATTTCAGCACAGCCCGAGGCAAGTCGAGATCAACCGAGCCCACCTTTAACTCGGTAGCGAACGCGGGTAAGGATGGGCAAGCAGCCCGACAATTCCTGCGCCTGCTCTCTTTCCTCTGTCTCGTCGAAGTGATTTTGATGGATGCACGAGAAGAGCGTCCGCGTGAGCATCTGTGTCTTTTCTCCAACGTTCGACGATCGGTGCGGAAGGTGCGCTACAGTAGTCGTGAGCGCGCAGTGTCAACGGGACACAGTAAATCAATCGTACGCTGTGATGTTGCGGTGACCGACGAAAGGATGGGCGAAGATGGAGGGGCACAGGTCGAAGAACGGGATGACACCGTCGATTGATCCTGCAACCGCTCTCTTGCTTCGCGCTCTCTTGCTTCGCGCTCCCGTCCTTCGCGCTCCCGTGCTTCGCGCTCTCGTGCTTCGCGCTCACTGGCTTCCCGCTCTCGTGTTTCGCGCTCACTGGCTTCCCGCTCTACGGCTTCCCGCTCTTTGGCTTCCTGCTCTACGGCTTCCCGCTCGTGATCGAAACGCCGCAGGGCCTCCGATGTGCGCTGCTCAGATTCAGCTCGTATGCTGCAGTAGAGGTTATCACTACGAAGATATGTCACAAGGGAAGAACATACCGTTGTAGCTTCAATGTCTCCTCATAGAGCTCTCGCGCACCCGCAAATTCCGTGACCGCGGCTAAGTCGAAGTCATACGACACGACTGGCATGAAGCGGTCGCGCGGATGCCCGTCATTACCCAATGCCTCGTAAAATTTCTCTGCAATGTCAAGTCCATCATCAGAATACTCCGACTGCGTGGCCTCATCTTCGTCCTCCGTCTCCGTGGCCTCATCTTCGTCCTCCGTCTCCGTGGCCTGTTCATCCTCAACGCGAGATGCATGATCTGCAGAGTCGTCGCCCACGATTTCGTCAATGTCACCTGTTTGTCTGGAGCGTAGCCATTCTTCCTCCAAAAGAGCATTTTTCCGCTGCCCATCCTCAGAGAGGTGCCGTTCCACGGTGAAAAGTTCGGCAAGAGAAAACATGGGAGATGCACTGAGATCCGTTTCGTGAAGGTCGGTCTTGACGCGAAGTGGAAAGAAGGCATTGTAATGGATGTAGAGGTCGTCCCATGGGAATGGTAATGCGGGGATTGGAGCAACGGCACGACGACCTTGCGGATGGGTAGCCGGAGCCACGGCGGTGCACATGTTCTCATCGATGTAGCGGGCAGGGGACGGGATGGTAAGGCCACGACTGAGGATATAACAATCGCATTTATGGTATTTTCGGTCTTCGCTTGGCAAGTCAAGAACCTGCGTCAGCGACCACGATGAGTGCGAGGGAGCAACGACGGATAAATGCGCGCTTACGCCAACGACGAATCCGATGTATTTCTTGCAGGAGGGAGCAAGAGCACGGGCGGCATCCAAGGCGACAGGATCCTCCAGTGCTTCGAGAGATGCAACCGGGTCGAGTGTGAAGACCGCGAAGGCCCCGAACTCTGGATAGAGACTGCTCGTGCGCGCCACCGGAAGGGATTGGTCCAGTGGCTGATACGTTGATGGGGGATTGTCCACTGCGGCCATAGTGGAAGAGGGGAAGAGGAGAGGGAAATAAAGGTCAAGGGTCAAGAGGTCCGAGATATGGGGATGGGCGCATGGGAGACCAGCTCACCAGTGGCCCTACTGTGGTCCACAACTTTGGGCGCCTGTGAGGCACGTGTATTCGGCTGAACGATGGCCCGGCGCCTGCGCCCGACGCGCCCAATGCCAGTCCAACTGACGAGACTTTAACAAGACAATTGCAATTGTTTCCATCGCCGTTCCCGCGCAGATGGCCGGCCCACTCACTCATCTCACTCGCATCTTCTGTGTCCGATGTCGGCACCGTGTCCGATGTCGGCACCGTTATCCAGTTTCGAAATCATTGTTCGTCGCTTCTCATACCGTACTGGCGGATGCAGCGCCGCCTGCGAGTTTTCGTTCTTGTATTCTAGGCATGATTTCATGCCATACGGGTAACAAAATTGTATTTCATTTGTGCTATATAACGCCATCCAAGTAAGCAAGATGCGTATCTGACATCCCCGTTCCTTCGCCTAATATGCCCCCCCAGGACCAGTATATCTACCAAGGACACGAGTCCATGCGTACACCGGCCATGCAAGCACTGGAAATGTCCACTATCACACTGCCATCCGCCTCTACCTTGGGCTCGACGTATACTTTCTCATCCACCGACACCTCCCCCGGCACAACTCGCAAATCTCTACCTCTGGATAGAAATGATCGACCTTGTCTTCTGATGTCGCACCGCGAAGAACACGACGGAACCATGCTGTTCCGTATCTGTGCCATGGCTACCTTTGGTCGGCAGGACAAACCTGCTCTTGCCGAAGTCTACCGGCACTTCATACTCCCAGTCTCACCCAACGCTCGAGATCCTCAAGCGCTACTCGTTCATACCATCTCTCCCTGGCAGAAACCCGCTCAGTGGATCATGGCATACGAATATGAAACATCGTTTCTGGGACCACTCTGGAAAGGCTCTCAAATCGGCACAGGTTTCCATCTGTCTCAACAGATGTACGACACATTCAACGCCGAAAGGATCGCCTTGCTGAAAAAGTGGAAGGCATGGGTTAAGCGTGGATCCAAAGAACAAGCACGGCTCCAGAAAGACCTTAAAGTATGTTGTCGCAGTTTGTCGACTCTCGTGTCCGAATTGTCTACTTATCTGACGGGTGCGTCGAAAGGACTCTTTGACGAAGTTATATTTGGCAAAAGATAAGAAAGTACGTGGCCGAATACTGTCGCATCAGGTCTGTCTCCCGGGATGACCCTGATAGTACGCCTCGCAGAAACGCAAACGTCGTCGGCGGCGGAATGGAGGCCATTCAAGCCATTCTGGATCTACGTCTGGCGACAATAATTCGGAGCTGGCATCGGCGCATGCAGTAGGCATTTTTAATGTGTTTCTGCATTGTTCACATACGCATGGAGGATGACCCTGGGCAGGTCTCCCACGAGGAGCTGCCAGATGCCGATCAGTGGCAAGACACAAAGGTCTCCTCCGATGATCCTGGTTTTCATGATGATGAAAATTATCAGTCCGAGCTCCGGGTGAGCTAATTAAGTACAACGGTGCACGCGTCATGCTGATCGTTGCCTAGAGTCGCGACTCATTCGATTCGAGGGAAGTCGTAGAGCAGGCCGAGCTTTTGAAGCTACAGGTAGCATTTTCACCTTGCAAATTCAAACCGCTGACTCCCTTTCGCAGGGCGACTTGAGGCGAATGAAGCCCGAGGCGATACACATGATGCTGGCAGATTTACAAGACAAGGAACGACAATTAAAAGGCAAAGGCAAGAAATGGGGAAAGGTAGCATTTTCGTCTTCTCAGGATGGTGAATTCCAACCGCTGACGCACTTCTGCAGCGCCGTGATACGAGAGATGTCAATCAAATGTCGGACAGGACAATAAAGCCGACACCATTGGAAGAGGTAACATTTTCATATTCATGGTGTAGCAAGTTCAAACGGCTGACGCGCTTTGGTAGCTCATTGCTGCGACGAAATTGAGCAATAGGTCGGATAGGACAGTCAAGCAGACACGCCAAGCCGAACCCGTCCAGCCTGAGGTAGCATTCTTCGCCTTCATGGCGTAGCGCATTCAAACCTCTAACGCGCTTTGCAGCAAAGTACACACCACCAGTCTAGTGTCCAGCAGGGTCCATCGACGTCGTCTAACTCGCCGACAGCCCAGTCGAAGCCTGTTTACACTTTTGGGAGTATTGATGTGAATTCCGAGCCTCTTCAGCAAGCGGTGGGGCCAGCCAACCCCCCAGTAGCGGGCCCGAGCACTAGCGGCTTACCGCCTCGGAAGGTACGCCTTGCTCGGCGCCCGTTGTTGTTGGCGTTAGTTCAACTGCTATCGACAGCCGACTCATCCGGACACCGTGACACCGCTACCGCGACCTGGCGTAGTACGTGGCGCAGTGCTTGTGGAGCGGGGAATTCGTCTGATTTTCGGATATTTAGCAACCTCCGACGAGGTCTCAGATGACTTACTCCCAAGCCGCTGCACCGTCTGCGCGGCAACAATCCCATGTTCCTACCGCTAGTGTGGATCTTCATCCGAACGTACCATCCGGGAACATTCGCCAGAGCATTGAGCGCCAGGATTACTCTGGCCCTACTGCTTCCTCATCAGCGTCGTCCACGTCGGGAAGAGGCAATTCTAACGTACGGTGTCCTGTCGTCAGAATGGTCCGCGAATTTGCTAACCGACATATATTAGTGGACTGTCGCTGGCAAGCGCAAAGGCAACAAGACAAGCGATACTGCCAGTGTAAACAATTCGACTGATGCGAAGACGCAGTCAAAGGACACTTTGAAGGTGCGATATGCTCCCTCCTGCTTTGTTACATCAGATGCTGAAGTCCGCCATCGTATCCAGGGAAAATTCAAAAGCATTTTCTCGCCTTCGGCGCGCAAAGGCCCTAAATAGATGCTTCATGGTGACGCGGGACATAGTACCGAACGAGGGTATTCATCCCCGTTCAAAGGACGGTTCGGTTCTGGCGGCCGCCAAATTGTGCTAGGTTGGTAATGAGCTTACTCTGATGAATGTCAAGGAGCATATATGTATTTCTGAAATCAAGTACATGCGGGACATATAAGCGTACCATTATGGGATCCTGATACCTCAACCCGGGTGGTGTACCAGTGACGGTACGCGCGGGCATGCATTTGTAGGTGCTTTTTGTCTATACGCACTGCGGCGTCGCACGCTGACCTGAGATTGGCAGATAGATTGTACGAGAGCCCGTGGGCGTGATGCAAAACATACGTCGGGTGTTCAGGGAATTCGGCTGTGCGAGTACTGGGCTTTGTGGGAACGTGGTGGACTCGTGTACTCTGTAGGCACGTCCACATGGCCATCGTAATGTGTTCTCGGCCCTTTTCATCTGTGACGGGAAACGTTTTTCGAAGACGAGGTTGCGTATCCTAGGGCGTAAGAAGGCGTGCCCGCGATGATCTCGGAAATGAGATCTTGTACTCGTGCATCACAGCTGCGCTCACGAGACCTCACAGCGTCCGTATCAGAGACGCGGTCATTTCTAGCTGGAACCATGGCTGCTACTCGTGGGCGTGCTGCAGAGTTTTGAGCGCGAGTAATTCCAACGCATTGACATATATCAGGTAATCGGCTGGCGAGCTTCATGACTGAGTGAACAGCGAAGCACAACAAAGCGAACGGAAAGCTAACGACAGCATGTAAGTGAGAAAGCGTACGAAACGATGGCATGAAACGTAGAAGACATGGGAATGAAGGCAAGCGATATAACGAAAGCAGATATCACGAATAACGAAGGCGAGAAGGAAAGGGACATCGATCAAGTCACCTACAAGGACCAGCGTCACGCGGGCTTGACTGTGCGTACGGGGCTGGACGGCCGCGAGTGCCATATCGCACGCACATTAAACCAGCGGCCTAAGAGAATTTTAACTCAGTGACGTTGTCGAGAAACAACTGGGTGAGCGTAAAACATACGGGTCGTCGTTGGGCTCCCCATTTCCATTGACGGCGATGGAGGCGTGGAATGCTCGGAAGATACACAGCCCAATATAAGGGCTGATTGGAGCTTCGAAAAAATGGATCCAGTAGCTGCGGTTTGGGGCTTCAAAAACCGCCGAAAGAACTCAAGGAACACTTGTGCTTACTAGATTTGACTTTGGTTGGCGAGATCCATGAGTGCTGCCGCAGACTTCTGCAGATACGTGCAAAAGCAGACGGCTGCTCTGCGACCGAGCAGTGTGCTGTGATGCGTCGTAAAATATGATGAGATGTCAATCGAGAAGCGCCACGTACAACGCGACCTTGAAGGCGTCGGAGATGCACAGCAAGACTGCTCTCCCTGCAATGTTCGTAGCTCGCGCTCTGCGCGTTCTTGGTCCAGTATGTCGAGAGCTGCTTGGGTGCGTCGCTGTGAGCGTTCGATGATCCTAGCGGTACATGATGAGCAGGGGTCCTTGGAAGAGCGGAAGAGCTCACCCTGCGATTGCAGTGAGTTCGTGCCGCAAGTAGCTTGCATTTGCAAACTCCTCCACTGTTCCCAAGTCAAGATCAAAATTTGCGACAGGAATATATCGGAAATGAGGATCTTCATCTTCCAGGAGGATCCTGGCGATCCCGGTCTGAAGACTATCTAGAAGGATGTCGTCCGCGACGGGGATGTTAGTAGAGTCCAGAGTCTGTGACGCTGAGTCCGCTTCGACAGCGTGCTGTTCAGCATCGTCTGCATTACCGGCCAATGCAAGAGAGTCAGCAGCCGATGGAGTGGAGTCACCGCCCGACGCGATGGAGTCGCCATCTGACACGATGGAATTGCCATCTGATGCGACGTGGTCGCCGTCTAACGCGATGGAGTTAGAACCGCAGGCTGACGCCCTGAATTCGCCGCCTAAAGCGAAGGAGTCAATGAAGTCGCCGGCCGACGCCATGTAGTTGCCACCCGACGCGTCTGATACACAACCGTTTGACAAAAAATGACTGGAGTCTGTAGCACGCCGCGGGGATTCTTCGATCGTAGGACCAGAAGCTGCAGGGGGGCCACGGCGTGCAATAATCGAGTCCCGCCAACGCATAGTATCTTCGTCCTTATAGGTCATGACCTTGATGTACTGGCGCCTCGTTATCATAGGCGACGAACTGTGGTCAACTATACCCTTGGCTGTCGGGATTCGGAATGTAAAGCTGTCCAAGGAATGGAGATACAAGTTGTCCCATGGTAGCGGAGGAGAAGGTGTGACGGCGGGTCGGCCATCTGGGTGCGCAGCAGGATCCACAGCAACGCACATCCGTTCATCGATGCAGAACTCCTTGTGCGGCTCGGGAAGGCCTTGGCTCAGGATGTAGCAAGAGCATAGATGATACCTCCGAGTGGGCATTGTCATGAGCATCACCTGCAACAGACGTCAACCAGATCGGTACAGCAGTAGGACAGTGTCTTACCTGAGTGACATATCCGACATATTTCCTCACAGGTAAAGCACGGGCCTCCTCCAGTGCAACATGGTCCTCCAGTGTCTCGATGGTGGCGACAGGATCCAGTGTGAAGACGACGAAGGCCCCGTATGCAGGCGTGCACATAGATCTTCGTCGTAAAGGCCGGTCTAGATCGGCGGGTTTCCGGACTCTTTCAATAGCCGCATCCATGATAGCGGCAAAGTCTGGCATCGCGGACCCAAGTAAATGAGGCGTTGGGGGAGAAACTTGCGATACGCTGGCCAAGCCTGCGAAATATGTGGCGGCCACGGCGGCGCAGAGCTGACCAACCTCGGCGCTCACCGAGTCGCCGGCCCGGGATGGAAGTTGTTCAGAGACTATACTCGGTGCAAGCTCTCTCCTCTCAGGCCCACAAGGCTGCGATTTCAATAACTAGGCCTCATGCATCTCGAGAACTAGGATTGATTCTCTGACTCGGAGGCCGACTCTCGAACGCTTTCGCTGCAGGGCGGCATCTGTACGTCTGCGCTATACATTAGTATACTTACCCTGAGCACTTACCTGTCTTCTAGGACGCACACATCATTATGCTGACAGGTACTGATAAATGGGACTGTCTTGGGGTTCGCGCCTTCCACCTCCTGATCAAGCCCATGAAGCATTCATGCGACGCCCATTCATAGTACTTACTCATGCTGCTCGTGGGCCGCTATCAATTGGACCTGAGATCTGAGAGGGTATCCTTGGTACGTTACCGCCACCGTAACTATCCACGCAAAGACGATCGTTGATGGATCCCTGACTTGGACTATCTCAAGTAACTGTTAAGTAGATTTGTCGTAGGTGAGACTCCCAAGTCTCTTCCATCCTTGCGGCGCTCGCACCACGAAACCTTTTGCGACGACTGACAATATCCCACAGAGGCGCTCCATGATCGCGAACATAACACTGATGGCTGAAGACCTGAAATCGGGTTACATCTACTCAGGAAAGGAGTCGATGAACACATACGCACGAGCAGTGTCTTCAACCTGACCCGAGGGTCAACTCCCTCCACCACAACATATGCGACGGGAAATTGTTCTAAACAAGCTCAGCACATTGAGAAGCGCTCCCAAGGAGAAGAAGACCCGTTCCAGCTTATTCCTACGCGTCCAGGCACCTCATGCCGACAAGGGGATATATGGATGGATTCGCGGGGCTGTATTTTGTCAATCTATGCTTTGATATGTTTCATTTTTAGTCTGCGAGTCCGTATCTCCACTTCTATCGAGAAAGCAAAGCAAAATGAACGAGAAAAGAGACATCGAAAGTAAAAAGACAGCGAAGTATGTAGACAACAGCGATGGAAAATGATGGAGGCTCTACCTTCTCGCGTCACGGCGCGCCACAGGCTTCGTGTCTACATTCGCGCAAATCGGACTGTGTCGAAGCGAGTCCGACGTCGTACGAAATATCAACCAGCTTCCGCGGTCATATCGGCTGCCGACGGTCCAAGGAAGGCACACAGTTCAATGTGACAGCGGAAAGGAAACGCGAGAAAAACCTGCCATGGGCTGGATGGAACATCAGCTATCTGGCAAAGAGCTGAGAGCGCGGTTGCTTACAAGGCTTCACCTCCTCCGGCGGGATCGAGCACGGTGTCGGCGGCGCTGTTAGCCTTATCTTGAACGATTCGAACCAGCGGCGAAGAATCGAAGCCCGCAATGGCCGTTTAGGGTGTTGTACTGAGCCATGAACATTGAAAGGTGAGCGAAAATAAAAGGGCCATAGATTGATCGCGGCGTACTCGATGAAGTGCGTGGCAGCGAAGGAGAAGCAGCTACCTCTTTCTTGGGATTAGGCTCACCTGAAGAAGTTGCCTCGGACCCATCCTGATGTCCGCGCTCCTGAAACGCTCGCTCTTGATCCAATTTCTCAAGTGATGCACAGCGGCGCTGTTGCGACTCCGCGATGATCCTGAAGAGGATGTTCAGCGCAGTCAGGTTGCAAGAAAGGATAGAGCTCACTGCTCTACCGCTGCGATCTCGTCCCATAACAGAGTTGCACTTGCAAGCTCTTCTACTGTGGATATGTCAAGCTCGAAAGTCACCACGGGCACAAATTGATAACGCGGGTCCTCTTCTTCTGACAACAACCCAGCTGCCAAGAACGAAGGAACTCCAGAGATGATAGATCCATCGTCCGAACTGCAATCGAATTCCAATTCCGCAGTGGATTCTGCCTCCAGAAGATCGCCAGCACCACCTGGTGCAGGGGCCGATGTCATGGAAGTAATGGATACATGAGACGCGGGCGGGGCGGTCTCTTGTTCGACTGCGTGCTGTGAAATATTTTTGGGGATGACATCCGGAGGTTTGTCCCGCGCGTCACATAGAGCTTGCCAGCGCACGGCATCGGCACTCGTGTAAGCCACGACGTCCAGGCATTGGCCAAGGGTAAGAGTAGGAGATAATGAGTGGTCTATCTCTCCTTCAACGCTCGTGACCCGAAGGGTGAAGACAGATGACGAGTGAAGGTACAGGTCGTTCCATAACAATGGCGGAGACGGTGTTAGAGCTGGGCGAGCGGGATGAGTAGCAGGTGCAATTGCAATGCACATTTGTTCGTCAACGAGAGTATCCTCTGACGGGATCGGGGGGCCGCGACTGAGTACATAGCACGAGCACCTGTGGTATCGTCGATCAGGCATGGGCAGATCGATTGCCTGCAAAGTCCTACGTCAATAAGCCAGATCACTACACTTATTGCAACTTACCTGAGTGACATACCCAACGTATTTACTCGTGCATAGATTTCGCGCTGCCTCTGTTGCCATGGGATCTTCGAGAGTCTCCACGGTCGCCACAGGATCCAGCGTGAAGACGACGAAGGCCCCAAGAGCGGGAAAAGTGTAAGCGGTACGAGTCAACGGTAGTGACTCATCAGCAGGCTTGGCCAGCTCATCCAGAGCCTTCTCAAACATGACCTCGAAGTCGTCCATGGCGCAGCCAGGAGAGGGAAATGACGCTGACAGTAGAGAACCAAGGTGTTAAATATATGCAACTCTAGGCAAGGAAGTCTTCGCGTCGTCCCCGGATTTCGAACTTGGTGTAGCTCGGCCGTGATGTCGCACGGACAGCGATATGAAGAAAGAGCGTGCTTGGTTCGGCTCGAAGCTTGCGTGACTGATCCTATCGTCGGATCTGTTTGTCAAGGAGGTGGGAGGCGGCGAGAGAAATGAGGCGGCGAGAGAGATGCGGCCCGCGGCGCAGACTTGGGCCCGCCGCCTAACGCAGAAATTCCCACGGGAAAGAACCAAGAAATCCAAACAACTGTCATTTCGACTTGCGGAACGACACATTATTTATAAGCTATCAATAATGACCACAAGATGCGACCAGCAACAAAGCCACGCAACGTAAAAGTGCAAGAGGGTATTAGAGTATGAACATGACAGTAACGGGGTAAAAGGCTACAAGATGCGCGGCGCGCGAACAGCAAACGTTTCAAGCGACGGAGATAATGCTACAGCTGGGGAGACAAACAGACAGAAGAATACATAGAGGGTCCACCATCGGGTGTTTGTAGTGCGTAAGAGGAATTGAAGTGTGGTGCAAGAAGTGTGTTGAAGGCGACGAATGCTCCTGTGAATGCGATGGGGGCGTTCAGAATTCGTGAATCATGTCGTTGAAGTCGAACTGGGAGAGCGGCGCGGCCTCAGGCTTGTACTCTGGTGCGAACAGCTCGTTGCAGTTGTTGGAGAACCCGGTGTCGGCGGCGAGGCCGAACTCGAAGGGCGGCATGTCGAGCCCCATGCCCGGCGCGATGCCCATGTCCTGCAGGCCCTGGTTGTACGCCTGCAGGTCACGGTCGGCGGCGGTGTAGGCGTCCTTCGGGGTGCCCTGCGCCTGAGCGCCTGGCCCGTCCGTCCAAGACTCGAAGGCGCGCTGTGGCTGCGGTGCGTGGAGCGGCAAAGACATATCCGACGGCGCCGGCGAGCCCGAGTATATCGAGGACGGGTCCGAGTGCGACGAGCCTGAGATGTCGGCGCCGTGCTGTTGCCAGGTATATGGATCAGCCTGATCTGCGTAGGCGTGCATCGGGTCGCTCGGCGCAATGTTGTCAAGCGGCGATATGTTGAGTTCGTGATGTGGCTGCGCAGCGCCGGGCAGAGATGAGAACAGCGAGTCGAAGTTCTGATGTTGATTGCTGGTGAGAAAAAAGAAGCGATGCGGAACACGAGGCACTCACGAAGGAGCCATCCGGCAGCGTCGCGGGGAATCCGTGGAGGAAGGGTTTCTCGAATAGCTCGGCGTTGACCTCGGGGAGCGGCGAATGCGCGCGCGGGACCCAGAAGGGCTCGACGAAGGCGCGGGACATCGCGGGGCCAGCGCTGGACGGCCGCCGCGGTAACGTGTAGCGAGGGAAGGCGTCCATGCCCGGCGACTGCGGGCGCGCGTGGAGTGCGGGGAAGTCGAGCTGCGGCAGGCCGATGGGTATGTTGTGCGGAAGGGGGACAGAGGAAGGCCGCCTGGGAAGCATCGCGGGTGTGTTGGACCGGAAGTGGTCGAGCTTCTTCACGGCGGCGGCGAGCTGCTCCCCCTTCATGCCCTCGAGTAAGAGCTGCGCGACGTCCTCGCACCGCTGTTCGTCCTCCGGCGGGATGGGTGCCTTCGTCTTCTTCTCCTTGTTCTTGTTGTGCACAGGGCGGAAGCGGTAGTTCGGGTACATCGTCTTGTGCTCGGCCTTTGCGTGCTTTGCCTTGATCTCCCATACGCGCTTCTCATCAAGAGGCAGGGCTCGCCAGCAGTTTCCTAGGATCGCGATAAGAGAAGCGCCTAAACTGCGGGTGTACGAGGACACGTACCGATGATCTTGGACAACGAGCCATGGTTGGTCTCGATGGTACCCGGAACGTGTTTCTGGCGGACAAAGTCTGCACGGAAGAGCATGAAGGCGTTCGGAGGGCGAGGGATATAGCCCTGGGACCGGCGCTTCCCGGGAGGGCAGCGCTTTCGTGACGGCGCAGACGCTGGCGCTGCGGATGGCGGGAAGAGTTTTGACGTGGGGGACGCAGGCTCAGAGTCAAAGCCGTCCTCAGGCTCGACGTAGGTCACTGGGGTAACATTGGGAGCGAACGTGACGAGGCCTTTTGCTGACGCGGGGGCTGAGATGAATTTCTCTGCCTTCTGGGGGTTGAGGGCGACTGGATGCAGTTCAACATCGGCGTCTGTGGGCAGAGACAAGAGAAAAACGCACGGAGAGCGAGAGAGGACCGTCTACGGCGAGTGGAGGCGCGTACTACTGGCATGTCTGCGCGAAGATTAGACGAGAGCAGAGAGGCTAGACCGAGGGCGTACCTAATCGAGGGAAACAAAAAGCGAGGAGGGGGAATGGGGAGAGAAGCCAGGGCGACAAACCCAGCCTATTGTCTTGTTCTTCTTATATGACAGCACACGGTGTACGGAACAAGTCCAGACGAAGATTCTACCGACGCTCGGAAAACGTTACCACCCCTCGAGGACCCCGGACACTGCCCCCCGGGGAAAGTTGGCATCAATCGCTGCCCGGCGTCAGTCTGCAGAGGCCTGTGCGTCGCAAGCATATCGCCGCCTGGGCCGAGCGGCGCCGCCTTCGACATTGCTCGAGTCTTTCCACAGAACGTGTCGCTCGCTGCCCGGGCAGACCGTCCAGCGGATACGGAGGAGACGCACGCGGGTGCCCGCCCTAGGGAAGACGCTACACAGTAGCGAGTGGCCGAGGGCCGCGTCCGATTTTGGGTGCTACCTTGTCGCCTCTTTTGGGAGTCCCTTTATTCCTCCTCCTCCTCGCGTTCACGGGTTCGTCGTTCCATAATTATGGCCGCCCTCTTCCCCCATGGAACCCCTGCCATCAGCTATGTCTTGGCAGTCTCATGCGGCTCAGGCTGCTTGCGGGAACACGGCGACTCGCTGAGAGTGTATACGCGCACCGCCGAGGAAACGTTCCGCCACGTCGATAACATTCCGTTCATTACGAAGCGAGCTTGTCGAAATTCTGGATTCATCATTCGGCTAGACCAGTCTCAGTCCTCCGTTGATCGATGGCTTTGGAGGTTTTGCAGAGGCTGGATCCTGGCTGGCTGGGCTAGTACGACTGCTTTCTGTCACTCTGCAGCTGTGGGTACAGTCGCTAATGCCGCTCTGTGCCGCTCCTTGACATCATGCCTCATCATGCGCCGCTGTGGAAAACCTTCTGATTAGTAGAGTTCCTCGCTTCCGTACATGTGTCTTCTGCCGTGGCTGACGCTCGCGCGCACTCTCCTTATCCCCGGTGCTGCTCTTTTCCTCGCTTCCCGTGCTGGGCAACTGGCGCACAAGCAGGAACATTATCCCATAGTACCTTGCAGGGGCGAATGGTGTGGGAGGAAGTGACGAGGAACGGTCAAAACGTTCAGGGGGTTTCGGGGTCCACCTTTCGGCGTACTCTCCGATACGACATACGACATACACAACGCACACAACACTTTCGCTCCCCAACGTTCGCATGTTCTCGAACTCGTTGTCTCTGAAACTCTTGGCGGACCCCGGATCAGCTCTCTGGTGGCGACGCTTTGGTTGCGAACACGAGGCATCCGCAGCGAGGCATATACACAAGGACCCACAAGCCTTGTCGCCCAAAACGGCCACCATCCCTCTACGAAACAAAGTACATGGACACGTTTCCACCCTCTGCTCGGCCCGCCATCTCATCGCCTAGTGACGGATGCTCTTTCAACTCCGCTACTGCTGAGCCTGCATTCTCCAGTGCGGCACGCCTGCCGGCCGCGAAATAAACGAGCAGATTGGGCACAAAGGCGAATGCGATCTAGCCAGATCTTGTTCTTCCCTACGAACGGGCCTAGGGCGCGGCTCTCGGCTCCGTCTGTGCCTATGTGCGCGCCGTTGTCTCGCCGTCTCCGCCTCTGCTCTTGCGCCCCGGTGCTCAACGTCGACGTTAGCGTTCGACAAGACTGCTGTGCTCGTGCCCTCGGATGATGGACTACAAGACGCTCTTGTTATCTCCGGTTCCTCCGTCGACAACCCTTCGAATCAGCCGTATAACCCGCCGCCCGTCGACACGTTCCTCGGATCGCTGGTTGCCGCCCGGGATCCCATGCATTTTTGCTCTGCGCTACGTGTAGGCTGACTCCCTCGGCTTTGCCCTTACGCTCAGGGGCCACAGGATCAGCGCCCTTGTACTCCAGTGCTCACGTACCTCGCCCCGGATCAACGCCGACGGGAGGGCTATGCCTCGTGGCTACCACTACGCAGCTATCGCGTTGTCACCACGACATACGGACATTGCGCCACTCCCTTATCGAAGGTAACATCTGCGCAAGGCTATGGCCGCGTTATGTTCGGGCATGTGGCCTTGTTGGGAGCACGCTCGGCGTTGATATGACTTGTACGCTCAGCTGAAGCTATGCGATGGATGTTGAATAAGGGAGCGGGTTTGTGTTCGGAAGTCTGGAAGCCCGAGCCGATCGTAGCGAAGGTCCTGGTCAGGGTGTTCTGTGATCGCAGTGCCGCCCGATAGCTGATCTCTGTTTGCTCTCGCAGGATACCTAGCTCCTGCTATCTACGTATGTCGCACCTTGCGTACCAATCACCAGGTCACATACCTAACGCCACGCTACCCGAGCGCAATCCATTATGATCTTCCTTATCGGCCGAGATTCCAGAACAGCCGGCTAGCTGCTGCTAGACTGACGCTCCAGCCGGCAATGGAGCACGTGATTTGGTCAAAAATTATGCAGCAGCGGAGTACCCGGCGCAAGGCCGGGGATGTACACCTGAAGCATTCTGTCCCACTGTGATTCTGCATTGTGTTCTACAGCGTGGCTTGCGATTCTTCAAATTGACCATCGCGCTAGACTGCTCTTGCTTGGGCGAGATCACAGGCAAGTCTGCAGCGTGCATAGCGACACCGACGAGGCCATCGACCGACCATCGTCATTCGAACGCCCTTCCAGACGTCATAGGAATGAACTCCGGCTTGCTGTAGCTCCTGACGCACCGCACAGGAGTCGGCGCAATCGTGGTTCATCGCAATGGAAGGTGTCATGCGATGAATTGCTATCCTTAGCTCGTCAAGCGCACAGTATAAAATGGGGCACTTCCGGGTAGAGCGGTTTCCTCTAACTGCCATCATGTCAGGAAAGCTACCCACTCGCAAGATCGGAAATACCGAAGTCAGCGCTGTTGGCTATGGGGCCATGGGTATCGCTGGCTTCTACGGAGAGGTGCCTCCCGACGAGGAGCGCTTCAAGGTGAGTGGAGAAACCACGTATTTCTGCAGGGTCTGATTCAATGATTGCCCAGATTCTCGACGCTGTCTACGAATCTGGCTGCACGAACTGGGACACTGCGGACGTGTATATGGATTCAGAGGACTTGATCGGGAAATGGTAAACGCAGCTACCTCCACCTTGAGCATCGCTGACGGGAATGCCCCCAGGTTCAAGCGCACCGGGAAGCGCAGCGAAATATTTATCGCGACAAAGTTCGGCAACGGGTCGCCCTCTGGCAAGGTCATCGACGGCGACCCCGCCTACGTCAAGCAGGCGTTCGAGAAGTCCCTGAAGCGACTCGGCGTCGACTACATCGACCTGTACTATGCCCACAGGTGACTCGAATCTTCCTATCAGAAGTTGGTCTCATGCTGACGGCCGCGTGCAGGCCTGATCCCACTGTTCCTATTGAGGTGGGTTCTGCTGTCGACTTATCACATGCCATGCGCTAGTTGGCGCTGACGCCCAGTATGTACGCGTCCTTCCCAGCAAACGGTCGGCGCAATGGCGGAGCTCGTCAAGTGAGTCGCTTCTTCATGGATGGACTCAGAGCGCCAAGACTGATATCATATGTGTGCCCTAGGGAGGGTCGCGTGAAATACATTGGGCTGTGCGAGGCGTCTGCCTCGACCCTCCGCCGCGCGCACGCGGTCCACCCGATCTCCGCGCTCCAAGTCGAGTACTCGCCCTTCACGCTCGACATCGAGGCCAAGGAGAACGGCGTCCTGGAGGTCGCGCGCGAGCTCGGAATCACCGTCATCGCGTACTCGCCGCTCGGGCGCGGCCTCATCACCGGGAAATTCGTACGCCTTTCGACTCCGCCGCGCGCACCGTGATGGCTTCTCACGCACAGATGCTTGTGCAGAAAGGGCCGGAGGACTTCGCTGAGGACGACTTCAGGCGGTATATCCCGCGCTATTCGAAGGAGAACTTCCCGCAGATCTTGCAGGTCGCGGACGCCCTGAAGGAGATCGGCGCGCGCCACGGCGCGAGCGCGGGCCAGGTCGCGCTGGCGTGGCTGCTTGCGCAGGGCCCGGGGGATGTCATCCCGATCCCGGGCACGCGCAACGTCAAGGTGCGCGATCGCTCTCGTATGGTGTCGGGGAACGTGCTGATTGGGTGTGCTGCAGTATCTGAAAGAAAATTTGGGTGCCCTGGATCTCAAGCTCACGACCGAGGAAGTGCAGGAGGTCAGGAAGATCGCGGAGAAGGCGGACGGGACCCTGGGAGATAGGTATCCGCCTGGAATGAAGGAAACGCTGTTCGTGGAGACGCCGGCACTGTAGGCAGGGGGTAAAGCGGGCGAAGGATGTAGTCTCAAGGAGGTAGTCGCTTCGAATATAAGCCTGTTGATCTGAAGAATGAAGTCAAGCGCTGTAGTCTCCTCAACAATCATCCCACAATATCAATGCATGGTCGACGTTATCGATGTCGCCTACTTGGGGGTGAAAGCCCAGGGTAGTTCATAGCGGCAGCGCTTCGGAGCAATATTGAATGGGGCGGCCTGCCAACTGCAAGGTATAGACACGGGGTCCAACTTCTGGGAGGGTCATCACGACGTGCGAGCAAGGTGTGATGAATATGTAGTGCAACATCGGTTACTTGACACACACATCATAGCAAGCGCTCATGAACCGGTGCGGTGTCACCACGGCAGGTTCTCACCATCGTAGCGGTAGTATTTCCCGGAGTCCTCCTTTTTCAGGGATGTGATCACCTTCAGCTGACCGGAAACGCTGTCCTGAGGCTCCACTACGGCGTTTGGCCCGCCCATGTCTGACCGTGCCATCGTAAATGATCAGAATCCTGGGGTCAGCAAAGACGCAACACACCTGTTTTCACCCAACCTGGGTCCATGACGATTGAGATGATGTCGGGTCGAGCCGCCGCCTGCTTGTAGGTCTACAAATCCATTTGGTCAAGGAGAAAAAACAGTCTTGAGAACTGGAACTCACGAGCATATTCAAAGCGCTTTTACTGATAGAGTAGGACGCCTGATTGGCTCCAAATGCGAGCCCGATGCTCCCAAGTCCGCTACTGACGTTCACGATGACCTTGCGCCCGCCCTTCTCAAGGTACGGCAAATACGCCTGTGCAACGAGCGCGGGGCCGGCGACGTTGGCCTTGAAATGGCCGAGCAGCGCCTCTTCGGTGACGTCAAAGGGGCCATCCAACGCCAGCATCTGTTCGAAGAGTAAGATGGATAATGGAATGACGGCCTGAGTGCTCACCACGCCTGCATTGCTGATCAGGTAGTCGAGTCCATGCTCACTAAGCACCTCGTTGGCGGCCGCGGCAGATGCCTTGATAGACGCCGTATCGCTGACGTCGAGTGCGACGATATGAAGCTTGCCTGCAGCGGTGCCTGCGAGATCCTTCAATGCTGTCGCGGATTCTGGCTTTCGGCAGGTTGCGACTACAACGTTGGACGACGAGGCGACGAGCTGCTTGACGTACTCGAAGCCAATCCCGCGGTTGGATCTGTATGAAGTCAGTCAAGAAGTTATTCACGGCAGTAGAGACCACGCACCCAGTTACTAGCCAGGTTAACGTCTTGGACATGGCTGCAAAGACACGGAAGAAGGAAGAGATGCAATGTCACAATGTCGACATCGATCCCAATGGTATTACCAAGATCGTATGATCGGATAAATGTCGGCCGATGAGCAAGATTTCCCCTGAACCATCGCGGAGAGATAATTAAATACCGCAAACGCTCTGTCACGTCGTTTGGGCGGTCGCAAATTTTGACCTGCATTCGGGGAGCGCAGTGATGCGTGCGTCTGCAAAGATTAACTTTGACAGAACTTCTGAGATGAGGCTGTGACACAAACGGCATGTCACAAAACCGTGACTCCTCGCGTCCGGACTCCGCGCCACGTGATGTGGATTTGCATACGTGGCCGGCGCTGCCGACCTGTATCCAGCTCATACCGCCAGCAAATTACCAGACATTTCACCTTGTCTCCGACCTGTAGAGTCGACCGAAAGGTCATAAAACCACATTCTCAGGACTGTCTGAACTTTGGTAGGTAAGACTGTTACTATTCCCCTTGGTTCAGCGTGTTTGCTTAGCTAGATGCCTCTTCAGCACCCGCTACGGAGCTGCTATAGTCTTCGGAAAGCTCCAAGGAGCCATCTCAGGATGAAGGGCCTGCTCCACGTTGCTAGCATTGTCGCTGGCGCGTACGCGGTGTCGCCGCCAGTCAAGGTTTCACTACGGAGCTCGTGGGCTGCGCCACCATACCTGCTTGAACTCATGTGCGTCCTGGTTACTTGTGCACAGCACCAAAGCTGATGCTCCATTAGCGAAACCTTGGCTCTTGACGACCCCGGTGCTTTCTTCCCTCTCCTAGACGACCTCACTAATCCGAAGAAGCTACCTGGAGAATGGACGCCAGATATGCTCCGGGAAGAGGCCTTTCAGTCCGCAACGGCGAAGCAATATCTGTCCAGCCCGGGCGCACACCAGATCCAGCATCTCGAGCTTGGTCTCCACTCTACCACGCCAAAGATTGAGGCTTTCTACCAGTATTACCGTGACACGGCGGAGGTGCGAGCGGCCTCGCGCGATGCGGAGAGCTGTGGGTCTTGGGTGGACTGGTATGGAGAGCTGGTGTGCGACGTGCAGAGGCTGGACGAGGTTATAAACGGCGAGGTGCCGGACTCCGGTGAAGAATCCACATCGTACGTCTCACCTATCCTGCCTATATGCGCCTGCTTGACATTGTACGTCTGCTAGTAACTCCTCATCCACGCCACATGTCCTTCCATTCGATCACGTCTACCCTTACCCGGAGAGCGCCCCCATCTCTCCAAACAGGACAGCCGTTTTGTACGCAGACATATCGTCTCCGAACTTCCGTGCTCTCCACAGTCACCTCTACTCTCTGTCCAAAGGCAAGATACCCCAACTGCAATACATCTTCCGCCCGATACCCAATGCTAATGGCAGCGCCCCGCATACCTCACTATCCGGGTTTGGCGTGGCGCTCGACTTGAAGAAAATGGACTACCTCGCACTAGACGACCGGCATACACACCGAGGCTCCGACTCAGGCGAGGATACTACGGAGAACCTTGTGGATGTGCACCCTGAGACGGACCATGTGTTGCCTCTCCTTGAGAGATATGAACTGAACACAACGCTGGATGCCGCTGTTCCATTGACAGAGGACGAGCTCTCTCGTGCGTTCGGCCTGACATCGCGCTATTACTCTCGCTTACTCCCAAACGCATACTTCACCAGGTCTCGGTTCACAGGCTATACAGCTCGTGAAGGATTCCGTGGCGCCTTTGGATACCCTCAAGCAGCTTGTCCAAGATTTCCCCAAATACGCCGCCTCCCTCGCTCGACGTGTCGTTGTCGATGACACCATAACTGAGGAAATCGCGCAAAACTCGTTCAAGATACAGCCTGGAGCTATTTCCGTCTGGCTTAATGGCGCAGTAGTTTCCGATGGTGATATGAATCCTTTCAGGTGCGGTCTTCAGCTCGCCAAGAATGGCCGGCCTGACACTGATGCAGCACTGTTGTGGCAGCATTCTGGACCTCATCAAGAAAGAACGCGAAATCGTGACGACATTGACTGCCGTTGGCGTGGAGCCTTCCGAGGTTGTCGATGTGTTGACCCACCCCGCCCTCACTGCTGCATCGGCAACCCGTGCCTTCGACGATGTGTTCGACGCAAGCGATCGTCCCGAGGATGGCGACCTGATTATCTACTGGAACGACATCGAGAAGGACAGTAGGTAAGTCCCACTCGTCATCAACTGGCTGCACAGTTCCGTTGATAACGCCCTCGCTAGGTACGCTCGCTGGCCGCCCAGCCTCTTTGCTGTCAGTAGCGTTGCTTTCTTCCACCGGATGTAGCTAACGCTCTCGCAGCTCATGCGACCGATGTACCCTGGCCAAATCCCTGGGATAAGACTCAACCTCTTCCATACGATCTTGGCCATGGACCTCAGCAAGACCGACAGCCTTCAGTTCCTCACAAATACCGTGACGATGGTCATCAGCCGGTTATTCCCCGTGCGATTTGGCCTTGTACCGTTGCTCGAAACGGATGCCAGCGCCAAGGCTGCGAAACTGTTTTATTACACAGTAGAGAACTATGGGCGTTCGAAGACCATCGAGCTCTTCAAGAAGGTATGTATGGATACTATTGTAAGTAAGACAAAACGCTTGTTAATGCTCCCTGCTTCAACGTAGATCGCGGATCTGCCCACTTCCGTCAATGGCAGAGTAGACCTTGTCGGCGCTCGCGTGCTATTCAAAGAAGTTCTTGGTACGGCGGAATTGAAGGACGGCGGCGTTGCGCTGGATTTCGATGCCGTTGTGGACAGCGAGGTCGATACTCGGCTGGACAAGGCACGTGCTTACGCGAGCAGGCTCGGTTTGGCGGCATCTGGGACGCGGGGCCATGTCTTCATCAATGGGCAGTACTATGTCTTGGATGATGTGCGTTTATTACTCGCTCTACCTCCTTGGCTTCTTATAACAGGCGGCCGGCCTAGACTTTCCTCTCGCAGCTCCAAGGAGGCGTCACCAAGGCTCTCGTCCATCTCCAGGAAGCTGTACGCCTCGTACTTAAATTTCTTGTCTCTGGTCTGATAGCGACTCGATAGATGTACGCGGGCACCCTATCAGAGGAGAGCACGCCCACCATCTCGACATACTTCTATGATCTCCCGGAGGCGCTTACGAGGCGCAATCCCCACATCGTTCCGTCTACCAATGCCGGAGGCGCGCGGGTCGTCAGTACTCGCACTCTCCAACAGCAAACTGGTTTCCACTTCAATGACGAAGCTTTCGTATACTCCCGTGAGTTTTCTCTGTCGTTTGGTCAGCTTTATATTGACAACGTGGGATCCAGCTGCCGGGCAGGTGCCGTCGTCGATATATCTTGTCGCCGATCTTGATACTGAGGAAGGGCTGGGCATGGTCCAAAGGGCCTTGACATTCCTCGTGAGTACTTTCCACCTGTTTCCACAACTCCATCTCACGTTTGATACTCTCACAGGAGTCCCCAAGATCGCGATCGCGTGTGACATTTGTACACAACCCAACATCTCCTTCGTTGGAGGTCCACCCCTTGAGACGCGTGTCGGCGCTGTTCTCCCATCTGATCTACCATGAAAAGCTTGGAAGCATCTCGCCGCAGCTCCTCTTGCAAGCCCTGGGGCTCCACACGCCTCAAGGAGAAGAGGGTCAGAAGGTGCTTAGCCCTGCCGATTCCCTCGATAAGATCATGGGCGGTGTCGCTGTGGAAGACGTGAACGCGGACGATTACGAGGATTACACCCGGACCAGCGCTCAGGTCGTAAAGCGTCTTGGTTTGCTTCCCGGGTCGATGGTTTTGGTATTGAATGGCAGAGTATGAGTCTTGCGTCAGCTGCTCCTTCATGTTATGACTGATTTCATCTTTAGATTGTCGGACCTCTTTCACCAGGGGACTTCAACGTCGATGATATACACCTGCTGGAAGGTTACGAGATGGCCAAACGGATAGAACCCGTAATTACAGCCCTAGAGGCACATGCTCAAGGAGCCTTGGCGCACTTCGAGGAGCGGTAGGTAACCGCACTTCGCAATCAGTAACCGCGCTGACGGCAAGTACTCTAGCCATGCACGCGCTCATCTCATCTTGCAAGCGTCATCCCTGATATCCAGTCTACAGGTCGCACATGCGGCTGCCGCGAACCAGCAACGTACCTTCCGGACTCAGTCATACGCGACGCTGGATGGCAAATACACGTGAGTTGTGTCCGCGCTTAACGTTTCCGAAGACCATCTGACCCACTGCGCAAACACAGTACGTTCAGCATCGGTGATCGCGAGGAGGCCATCCATCGGTTTGTCGTTGTTTTGGATCCTCTCAGTGAACAGGCCCAGCGGTATACAAGCTTATTTGAGGTGAGCATGGATATCTTTGGCAGAGGGAGGTTTTTACTGACAGCCGTGCAGTGGCTCACTGAGATTCCTACGGTCCACGTTGAGTTCTACCTGCAGCCGGCCCCTTACGATGAGGTAAAGCGCCGCCCGCTTAGGCTTCGCTTGTTCGTTGACGGTCGTGGATGTAGCTGCCTTTGAAGCGGTTCTATCGCTACAATCTCCTGACAGAACACAGGTTTAACACGGATGGGTAAGTCCTGTGAGCGCATCGAACACCTCATGGCGTGCTGAAAGCATTTATGCAGAGAGGAAATCGTCCCCGAAGCCGTCTTCCGCGATCTTCCCGTGGACCCAATCTACACGCTGGCTCTTGATGAACCCACATCATGGCTCGTCCGCCCGAAGAAAGCTCTCTACGATCTCGACAATATTCAGCTCGGCGTTCTCACAGGAGATGACCGCCGAAAGGGCGTAGAGGCGATCTTCGAGCTCGATTATCTTGTTGCTGGCGGGCACGCTCGCGAGTCGAACACCAACAGTCCTCCCCGCGGCGTCCAACTGCAGCTCACGACTAGTGATCCAGCACCTGTAGACGATACGCTCGTTGTCGCGAATTTGGGGTATCTCCAGTTCAAGGTCAAGCCTGGCGTGTATCAACTGGAGATCAGAGAAGGCCGTGGTAGAGACGTTTACAGACTCGAAAGCGCAGGGAACAACGGATGGGACAGCGGCACCGTTGATGTGGTTGGGAGTGAGATCACAGTGACGAGCTTCAAGGGCTTGACTCTGTATCCGCGTCTGGCTAGATTGCCTGGTCAGGAAACCGCGGACGTCCTAGAGGACGAGGTCGAGGAGAAAGAACCGGTGGGTCTAGTTGATGACGTGGTCACTCGGTGCGTTCGCGTAATGTCTTCGGCCACTCCCTTGCTAATCTTTGTTATTTTAAGCATCACCTCGCTCTTCAGACATAAGGAAGCGCCACCGACCAGCGTCTCCACTTCCAGACATGCGGACATCAACATCTTCACTGTAGCATCTGGTCTCCTCTACGAGGTATGCTCTCATACAATCTGCTTCACGGTACCGCTAAAAACGGTTCAAACAGCGATTTGCATCTATCATGATCCTGAGTGTCCTGCGCAATACCAAACACAGCGTGAAGTTCTGGTTCATCGAAAACTTCCTCTCGCCCTCGTTCCTGGTTCGTGCTCCAGCATCCGGACATGTCCCTATACTGACCTTGTCCACAGGAATTCATTCCTCACTTCGCCGAGGAGTACGGATTCCAATACGAGCTGGTCACGTACAAGTGGCCCACATGGCTCCGGCGGCAGACGGAGAAGCAGCGCATTATTTGGGCGTACAAAATCCTGTTCCTTGATGTCCTGTTCCCTATGGATCTCGACAAAGTCATCTTCGTCGACGCCGACCAAATTGTACGAGCGGACTTGAAGGAGCTCATAGATCTCGATCTGCAAGGCGCGCCGTATGGTTATACCCCAATGGGCGACGACAACACGGATATGGAGGGTTACCGCTTCTGGAAAACGGGTTACTGGGCAGACTTCTTGCGCGGACGACCGTATCACATAAGGTACGTTCTGAGGCTGAGTAGGAGACCACCTTCTAACCTCGTTCGTCAGTGCGCTGTACGTCGTGGATCTTGTCCGCTTCAGACAGGTATGTCGCTAACTGACGGGATTCGAAGTACATTACTGACCAGACTTTTTTTGCTTCTAGATGGCTGCCGGAGTAAGTTCATAGTCTGCTATCTATCCACGCAGTCGAGCAGATATTGAGTCATCTGCAGGACATCTTGCGAAGCCAATATCAACAACTGTCGGCGGATCCGAATTCGTTGGCCAATCTTGATCAAGGCGAGTGCGATATGACATGCATATATATGAGTCGGAGCTCACTGTTTTGCAGATCTCCCTAATAATCTACAGGGTCATATTCCTATTGTGAGTCAACAATGACCATGACACCATCGAGGTACTGATTCCTTCCACAGTATTCACTACACGAAGATTGGCTATGGGTAAGTGACGTTCTAGCCTGCTTCCGATACCTTGCTGATAGCGCTACGATCAGTGTGAGACCTGGTGTACGTACAGTACTTCAGCTAACACCTCGGCGATGTGGCTCATGGATTGAACAGGCAGCAAGGATAGACTGGACCGCGCCAAAACGATAGACTTGTGCCAGAACCCATTGACAGTGCGTATCCCGTGGCGATCAGTGGCAGGTGGCTTACATGACTGCATGAGTAGAAAGAGCCGAAGCTCTCACGGGCGCGACAAATCCCCGAGTGGGAGGTGTACGATTCTGAAATCGCCGGCTTTGCCAGACGGTTGGCGGACGAGGGCCGCATCCTTGGGAGCGCGGCAGTAGCAGACGTCAACGAGCTGGCCAACGCAGGTGTCACTGCCCCCCCTGCTGCCTCGGACGCTGCTGAGGAGGCGGATGAAGCGCAGGAGAGCATCGCTCCACCTTTGCGTGACGAGCTGTGATTGATCTCTGGCTCCAGAGTTGTAGTTGGCCAATGGCCAGGAGGTGGCCTGTAGCTTAGGCGGTCAATTTAAGTGCGCAACTGCTTCCAACTTATCAGAGCGTGCCCCTGGATGGTGGTCGGCGGCGTGGCAGGGCCGGGAGGGTGGCACGTCTCGTCCGGCTCGGTGGCCGCGCCGGTGGCGTGGACCTGCGGCTTGTGAAATTCGCTCGGGCGGCCTCCCCGCCTCGCCTCCCAGCTGCGGCTATTGTTCATTCGGCGGATGCCGTTGCATAACTCGTGGTATATAAGTAACTCTGTCGGACAGTATCATAGCCCGTCAGCCCGCCACCCTATCCGCCATGCCGACAGACCCCAGTCTGTTTCCGGTTTCCCCAAAGTTTGCGCCACACTTGGGGGCCTATGTCTTCTTGACAATAGATGCTCTCGCCACAGTGGAGGCCCTGGCCGATCCCAAGGCTGACGAGCAGGCTCGAGGGTTATCCCCGAAGACGTATGTCGGGTATGTTTCCCAGGTGGGTCGCCACAGCCACGTTATCCAGGCGGATGCTCAGCGCTGTCTTGTCGTCAGTACTTGGGCCTTCCGACTCCCGCCCGCCGCTACAGCAAGTGCACAATTGTTCTGCTCAGCAGGGGACATCCAGAGGCAGACGAAGAAGAAGGCATTGAGGAAACGATGTGTATTGGCGTTGGGTCCGCGCAACATCCAGAGGGTCGAGCGCCGATGAAGCCCAAGCCGCCACTTCCCTGGGATGACGTGTACCACCACGTACATGGGGCTGTCATCCTGCGTGTTGTTAACTGTGAAATGGACGCCTCCAGGTGCCCGCGACTGTCCCACGAGGCCATCGCGGAGACTATGCTGATCCTGTACGACGACGGCTGTCGAAGCATGAATCTCATTCAGGCGCACAATGATGAGGAAGCGCAGTCAGCCGAAGGTACGAAGTCGTTCCCACCGGAGGAATCAAGGTCCCACCGCAGCGTGACAACGACGCCGACACACGCAGACGCCAGTCCACATGCAGAGTCACCACCTACGGAGCCAGGCTCGCCAACCACTGCGCTCTACCTGAGTCCATTGAGGCAAGTGACCATCAGTGCCGACTACGATGGTGATTTTCCTTTCGGAGACGTGATGACGATGATGGCACGGAGCCTTCTATCCGACATCGAGGACCCAAAGGACAGACTCGTCCCAGTCGCGCGATACAGTACAGATTGGGGCGCAACTAGAGAGTTCAGCGATGCGAAGCACATCTACGAAGAATTCAGAGAGATTGACAGGTCTGTTCCAATTGTCAGTAAAACGCACCCCATTGACTTTGGCACTAGGATTATAGCAGGATCGGAGGCGCGTCAGCGCGCCAAGAATCAGAGTCTGGCAGAGCAGAGTAACTCCGAGAATTCGGCAAGGAGTATTCCGGCGGTGGTGCGGCGCGGACCTTCAAGGCGAACGAAGACGGCATACCGACGGCAGAAAACGGAGAGGATGGGTGCCGCCAAGAACAAGACACGTATCTCACCAGAGAGGGTATCCAGATCGACAGCAGAGTCGAAGAAACACCGAACGTACGAAAGCAAGCAGTCGTCTTCACAGATTTCGTCACAAGAACCTCGAGCGCGCAAAGCACGGAGACTGGCTTGACGCTGCACTCACTGGGCACATCTGCAGAGTCTGTTTCAGCATCGAAATCTCCAGCATTTAGTCATCAGAACGTACCAAACATGCAGACGTCGACCTGGCATGGGTTGATGAGATGATTTTCGTAGACGTTTGTTTATGTGTCATCAAATCTCCTAAATGTCATTACTTGCTAAGTCCTTGCGCAGCCGGTGCAACCTCGCATGAGATCGGAGTTCACAGAGTGAACGATGGGTAAAAGGAGTCCGCGTTTGCTGTCAAAGCAGGTGGAGACTCCGAGGGGCCGGGCAGGATGGGTGTTTGCGAGTGCTTGCCTTGTGGCGTAACGGGCCGGGTATACCCGAGAACGCGATCGAGGCTGCCAGTACTTGCTCTCTCTCTTTGAGTCTTTCGTCTCTGTACCGTGAATTCTGTGTTATTCCTCCATGCTTGATCTCTGCCTGATGACACTGCGAGCACATCAAAAGTCTCAATAGTTGCCGCAGGACGTGGGTGGTGGCTTGCGGCGTCGTCCACGCGGTGTGGCGCGACGCGACTGCCCTCGTCCGAGATGGCCGGTGGTGCCGTATAACACCACAATTTAGATAAACACACTTTACATAAATGTCTTCTTGGTTCCCCGACTGGCCATGACAAGCCTCTGTCCTTCCCAGCATTTACGTCTCTCTGTCGAGGAGCAGCATACGATGGGCCACATGAAAATGTGCTCCGGGCTTCGGGATTCGCAGCGTGCCATGTGGAGGACCGACGTCGGGCGAGCGAGAATCCACCTGCATCGTGTGCTGATGAAGGCCATCTGTCGCCGCGCGCACGCCGCCGTCAGGACTTCAGTCGTCGCGCGCGATGGTCGGCCTTTACAAGAGGCAGTGGAATATCTATTTTATCGAACAGCGTGCAGGACGAACAACGCGGTGTATGGAGCGGCAGTGCGCCGGAAATTTTACAGAAGGGAAAAGTGCGTGAAACAGATCTCGTGGTGCTGGATTACAAACTGGAAGGAATTGTACGACAGCGGCTGGACGGCTGAAAAGAATCGAAGGGCGCGAAGACGAGAAAAGAACAAGAATTTACATGCATACAGTCCATCGTTCATGACGGCTGCCTGCGTGCCGCGCACCGAGCGATCACCTCATTCTCATTCACCATCAACGCGCTCAAAGCACGAGTGCGCCGCCCACGAGGACGCCGCCCATGGCCACGACCACGGTGCTCCACGCGCCCGCGCCGAAGCCGGTCCACGCCTTCCGTCCGGCGTTCGACGACGTGTTGAGGGCGCTCGAGGCGGCGCTGCTGAGGCTGGACCGCACGGACGAGGCCGCGGACGTCGCAGACGACGCGCGCGACGAGAGCGAGGACGCGACGGACGACGCGCCGGACGAGCCCGTCGAGGACGCGGCCGAGGTGGTGGACGACGCGGAGGCGGCCGAGGAGGAGACTGTCGGGCGCGTGGTTAGTAAGGGCGCGCGAGGGAGGATGTGAGGGACGTGCCGGCGGCGCACTGCGACTGCTGCAGCTGGAAGGCGGCACTTTGCTCGTCGCTCGAGCACGAGCTTGAGATGCACGTCGTCGCGCTCTCTTGATACTGGGTGTTCGTGCAGATGCACTGGATGTCCGTGCTGCATGAGATGGTGAATGGTCAGCTCGTGCGAGAGGATGCGTGGTAGCGCAGGGACGTACATGGAGGCGCAGTTCGAGCCCAGGGCGCTACTGAGGCAGGTGAGGACGCACGGCGGGATGTCCGCGGTGCCGGAGGGCACGGGAGAGGAGGACTGCGCGAAAGCGGGCGCGGCGAGGACGAGGGCAGCGAGGGCACGGGCGAACTTCATCGTGATATCTGGCGGTGGGTGGGAGTCGACGGGGAAGAGCGGGGTACAAGTTGGCATCGCGCAGACGGGTTTATATACCGCGCGGCACGTGGATGTTGAGTGACAGCAAGTGGAGGATGACGTTTATGCATGCCTTGTGGCGCGGTGCTCTGTTCAAACTAGGAAAGCATCGGGATATGCAGGCGGTCAGGGTGGCCAGCGCCGCAGTGGCCAGGTCGAGGTGTCGACGAAGGGTGAGGATGCCGCAGATGCGTTCAAGCTGTGCGGAAGTGTGAGACTCAGTCAGGCAGGAGCTCGATGGCTCTCCAGAGTCGACTCTATCGATTTCCACCAAGAGAGAACCTTGCCGTGGAGGTATGGCCGCGCGGACACAGCGCTCGGTGAGCTCACCTTGTGTGTTGCAACAGCCGCTCGAAGGCATGAGCTTCACTCAACTGAGACGCATATCGGATAGATAGGGTGGTTAGAGGAATATAGAGACCATGTCGACTGCACGGCGTGCCAGTCTTGGGTGCAGACGGCCGTGCGAACATGTTCGGCAAGCGCCGCAGGGCAGCGGCATTACAGAGCTATCCTCATCCAAAATTAATTTTTACTCGTAGAACCTATATGCTCAAGCATCTAGTGGAGCCTGAATGAGGCTTGGTCTTGGTGTCTGATTGTGCCGTGCGCGTCGACATAGACTGTCTTATCAATATACGACGACACGTTCCGTCAACTACGATATACATCTTACAGACAGGTGCTCCTGAATCCGGACTAGCTAGCGGCGTGATATTGGTTCCGAGCTCAAAGGCTGCCGCCGCCACGCGTACAGTTATTCTCAAATCACTGATAAAATCCAGCTCGTACTTGCGGCGCTGCGTTGGCCTGTTGCGCTCGCCAAGCTAGATAACGCTTCTCTTTGAGCTCTTCCCTTGCCTGCAAACCGTAGTCAGTCATCGCACGACGCTTCGGCACACTTTTACACACCACCGCGATCGCATCAAGCTTTCTCAGCTTGTTAGCCAGGATATGCTCGTTCTCCTGCAAAAGGAAGAGTCGATTTGAGTGCGCTGCTCGACACTGCATCAGGGATTCCATAAAATCGTCTGACGCACGGGTGGGGAGGAAGGCCCTGGATGCGGGCCTTGCGTGACATCCCATGGCTGTGGGTGAATGAATCAGCCTACGTTTCAATCCATGATAACAAGAAGTATGCACGCACGCGGTCCGACCGTCGAGAGCTCGGTCCGGCTCCCGTGGTCTGGCGAGAACTACTTCCGCTCCTTGTTTCTGGCGACCTGCTGGCCTAGAAATTGGCAATAATTAGTGCGTCAAGCTCTTATGTTTCCATGCTAACAGCATACCGGCGTATTGACCATCCCAGTCGGAACTGAGTGCTGCAGCGTATGTCGAGGCTATGAGCTGGCAGGTACTTCGAACAGATGTTTGCCTTACGACATGCCCAGACGGCTGCCAGCGTGGCTGAGGCCGGCGTACAGTCATTTGACTGGCGAGGGTGTTTGTGGATCTCTTGTCTTCAAGTCAGAAGGGCGAGCTCGAGACACCAAGAATGAGGAGGCGACTAACGGCAGGATCGAATGACTCGGTAGTCGCTAGTACTTGGTTCGGGGTTGGCTGCAAGAGTCCAGGAGATGGTACCTGCTACGCGTTCCATAGATAAGAGCTTATCGGAGTCCAGACTCACTAGACGTACATTGGTCTCAGCATCTGTCTGTCACATTTCAGACATTTGTCGGATGTTGAGTCACAATGCCGAGGTTATAGTAAGAGTTCTGAGCTTACCGTCGTTCGGCCGCGAGCAATTTCCGAGAGAGCTTCCTAGTGGATGTGATGAACCCAGTCAGCATGCGAGTGATGCGGAGTCATAATGCCGAGTTATGAGTGGGAAGTTCGAGCTTACCCGTGACTCGCCGATAATAAGACCCTCGAGAGCGTCCTAGTGGCAATCAGTACGCGAGTGACCCCACAAGAGTCATGTATGTACCAGGAAATTATCTTGGGCTTTTTCCAAGACAACCGGATCTGCGGTCAAGCTACCCCACTGTTGTCTTCGGTCCGTCATCTCTTGACGGAACTTGCGCATGGTTTGGCCTGACACATGGAATAGTCCGTCCGGATGAAGCGACCCTTTCCACGGCTGCTTCATCGCCTCGTCTGTGGCCTTGAATGGCCAACCCATAATCCATGCCGGAGAATTGGTTTGCCACTCTGATTTCGTAGGGAGATAAAATTCGCCCGCACGAACATGGGGATTCGGGGGCTTGTCCGGGACAGGAATTATAAAATGCTGGAATACGCGGGCAAGCTGGTCCCGCCCTGTTCCCTTGAAGGTTCCCATGATGGCGATTTCGACGGTGCGCCGAGCACTCCTGCCTCTTGGTTCGATTCTCAGAATTAAGCAGGGACGCAGCTTCTTCTTCCGTCGAGAGCTTGAGGTGCTATTGGTTGTGGAATAGGTTTGCATTTGCTGCGTAGATATCGATGGAAGGGTGAAAGTGGAGCCAGTAAGTTGCAGAGCCTCCAACGCGGGAGTGTTCATTGATTCATGGCCTGCATAGAAGTGAGCAACCTGTAGCCCGGGATTTCGACCTCTATTTCCAAGTGAATTGAAGGAAAGATGCATCAGGCTGCGGCGCCTAGAGGAGGTGAGGGAGGAGGAAGCGAAATTGGAAAAAGCGCTCCGGTGGCTAGCGCGGATTCATATGGTCTTGAAAAGCAAGAGAAAAACTGCGTCAGATGTCAGAGACGAACCTGTTGCGCGCCGATGGAGTTACGGAAGGCAACCACCTGTCCAGTAACAGATGATGTGTCACGCAGTCAAGTGCGTTATCGAACAATCAGTTCTGGAGAAACCACCTTCTGAAGAGAGTAACCTCGTCTACTTTGAGAAAGATAGGACCGATATCCCAGTGAATGTGCGAACATTTGACCATTATGAAGGGCGGTACTTACGTTGGCGCACCGCGAAGTGACGAAAGGTCGGTGGAATGCATTCCCACTTTGAGGACGCGAACTTGATTGGCGCGTCCCAACCCTCGCAGCTGCTGTACTAGCGTTCTCGACGGTTGCCTCGTGTTGCTGTGTTTTGCAGCCTGGACATCGGCGAAAGGATCGGGGTTCTCGGCCGGAGGAGGCCCTATGCCGGCAATGACCGAGCATTGCCACAGTGCCGCGTGGCATTTGTATACTCGCTGCCAACCAACACCTGCTTGACCTGAATCGCCTCGTCTTCAACCTCTCCATATTTGGGTGCCATGGATCCTACGCATGTGCAGGATGCTTTGGAAACATGGCTTGCTGAACCCGATCAGATGCAGCCGCTGACCCGTATCTCCAACTTCATACCCGCGGACGGGGCGTTCGTTGTTTTCACCTTGGATCCCGTGGCCACCGTGGAAGCCTTGAACGACCCTATCGCACAAGAAGAGGCATCTGCGTTGCAGTCGCGCAAATACGTTGGATATGTGACACAGGTGAGAGGCGGATTCCATGCGTCGTCGCCATTCTTGTTAACGTCTGAGGATCACAGGTGTTTGATCTGCCTCTACCAACACGGCGGTACCATCGTTGTTCTTGCTATCTCCTGAGCCAAGGACCTTCGCGGATGCTTCCCTCTTTCATCCGCTACGTAGACGAACTCATGTGCACGGCGGTCGCGCCAGCCGAGCATCCTGCCGGACGTCCCTCCATCGAGCCATCACCTCCGTTGCCGTGGCCAAATCTGTATCTCCATTCCACCTCCTCATTCTACCTTCGTCTCAAGACCGTACCCGGAAAACTGAATCACGAGACGTCCCCCATGCTACCTCTGTGCCATTATCTAGATGTCATGGAGTATACCAGTGCTGACGGTATGCGGCAGCAACGAATAGTAGCAGGATTTCCGGAAGATACGGATATAGATTCCGAGTCGTTAGCGCCTCCTCCCTCCCTGGCCACCTCTCTATCATCTTCGTGCGTCCCTGGCGTCCCCGCAGACAATTTGCAAACGTTTTCTCCAGACCTGGACATCGATGACTCCCAGTCAACGCCGGATTCCGGTAGTACAAGCGGCTCGGAGACTGACTCTATGGGCATCGACTCGCTCCCGGACATGCTCAGCATGGCTTTTTCGGCTGGTGAACACCCATCAAATGACCTGATACCTGTTGCGGCGTTTGACCTCGACCTCTCTACCGTGAAGGAATTCGCTGACGCAGACGGCATGGACGAAGAGATTGAGGCTATCAATGCGTAAGTAGTTTTTCGAAGCTATGTCCTGCCTGCTTTTAACGTGTGTCTTGCAGGATCATCAACCGATCGAAGGAACGCCGCCGCGAAGCTCTTGTTCCGTTGCCAGTTGACGAGAAAGTGGCAGAGAAACCACGTCCGGAGGCGTCCCCGGAGCGGGTTGCCGCAGCGAGCGTTTCGAGTATTGACCGCAGATCTGGCGAGAGGGCCTCCATCAGTACGCCTTGCATCCCATAGATGCGCAAAAACGACTGACCTTCAACTTCTTCAGATTTGCCATCTTCGCCGTCAGCTATGGAGCCCAACAGTCCGCCGGTATCCGACCGTGCGGATGTCGTGCCACAGCACTCCGACCGTAAATCAACATCACGCTTTTTGCCATGTGAGCAACATATCTACATCATGTAGGGTTGAGTCGACTGGTGCGACATTATCACAGCAATCAGCCGTCATTTCTCCGATGCTGCCTTTGGCTGGCGGCGCTTGCTGAAGCGCTCGGATCCCGCAGTGGTGAAGGTCGATAACGTGCCACAGCGTCCGGGATCAGTCAAGAGTTGCATGTTTGGTATGTCGCTCGTGAGCCCTGGACATCGCCACCTTTGATTTACGTGATGTTTTCAGGACGACCACGACGGAAGATTGGACGTGGGTTGCAGCAAATCGACGAGTCGCTCCGGCATCTTGTTCAAGTACTCCGTTTAAAACTTCGCAGAACGCCTGCGACCTGATACATAGAACACTGCATTTTGTCGATCGTGTTATTGTTTAGCCTGCTGTCCACATTGCTTTTTCAGCTGTCGCATACTAACGTTGTCATTGTAGTTCCCCATATGTGTGCCTTCCCTACTCAAGTTGCACTCGCTCTACTTACTCCGTCTTTTTCATATGTTCGTCTAATTTCCATCGCTTGGTGGGCCACACAGCCGCCCGGGCGTTTCAACGCGTGCAGCATACATAATTCTGAGCGTTGCCACTCGTAATGCCCTTGGGCCTTCCACGATGTCGGTCTTCTTCCGATTCGACGGGTACATGTTGACCCCTCGACAACCCAAATGATGAGTAGACTCCAGAATGGTGGAGCGCGGCGACTTCCCGTAAGAGAGGCGGTAGTTCAGACCCACGGATTCGCAATTCGTGTATGGAATTCGCGCGCCTCATGCTCGTCACCGACCGCAGGCTGCCCTTGCGGTCTGACTAGCATTCTCTCGTGGTGTTCACGCCAGAGGCGCTATGCACGCGGCAGTTTCTATGCCACTTGGGTTGTGCCGTATCTCGCAAGAACAATGCCTCAGAGTAAGGCCTCAGCCTGGGGCGTTCGCAATTCGAGGCAAGGAGCCATATTTACTCCTCAGAGTTCACGAACTGTCCGCAAGCGCCAAGGGAGGAACCGACTCGGATGCGCAACACCACCGGCAATATTCACTCAGAAAACAGATATCAAGCAGACGCACTAACACAGGTTCCTCAGAAGCAAGAAGAAGAGACGATACATGGGTCAGAAACACTGCTCGCCTGCTCACAGCGAGCGCACCGGCCACGGGGAACGTGGCCGCTGGAACGCATCGCTGGGCTAAACTCACCTTGTGTGTCTAACCAGAGCCTCGCGAGTACGAGCTTCATGCAGCTGGGACGCAAACTTTTGGATACTAGGATAGATTGGATGGTCAGAGGCGATGAACGGCGAAGTTCAAGTCGACAAAAAACACTGTCACGTGGATGGCCGTGCGAAGATGATTCGGCAACCCCCGGCCACTTCGAGTCCAGTGGCCCTCCAATATCTCTGACTCTTGAGTTCGACAACGCTCGTGAAATCGTCATATACTCTCTATGTCTCTCTGATAGATTCAGGCATTACATCAGCGCACGGGTGCCGCTGGTGGTGGCACCGGCACGCCACTTGCGAGCTCGTGTGCCACCTCTTTTCTTATGCTACCGTGACGCCTACCATCATCTCCCCACCCTTCCATCCCATGAATCTCACTCATGTGCAGGATGCTTTGCAGATGTGGCTTGCTGAACCTGATCAGACGCAGCCTGTGACCCGAACATCCCACTTCATACCCGCGGACGGGGCGTTCGTTGTGTTCACCTTGGATCCCGTGGCCACCGTGGAAGCCTTGAATGACCCTATTGCACAAGAAGAGGCACGCGCACTGCAGCCGCGCAAATACGTTGGATATGTGACAGAGGTGAGAGGCAGATTCCATGCGTCGTCGCCATTTCATCAATGTCTGAGGATCACAGGTGTATGATCTGCCTCTTCCAACTCGGAGGTACCATCGATGTTCTTGCTATCTGCTGAGCCAAGGACCTTCGCGGATGCTTCCATCGTACACCCGCTACGTAGACGAACTTATGTGCACGGCGGTCGCGCCAGCCGAACATCCTGCAGGACGCCCCTCCATCGAGCCTTCACCTCCCTTGCCGTGGCAAAATCTGTATCTCCACTCGATTTCCAAATTCTACCTTCGTCTCAAGACCGCCCCCGGAAAGCTGAATCACGAGATGTCCCCCATGATACCTAGGTGCCAATATCTAGACGTCATAGACTACACTAATGCCGACGCTATGCGGCAGCAACGGATCGTAGCAGGCTTGTCCGAAGATACGGATTCGGATTCCGAGTCGTTAGGCCCTCCTCCCTCCCTGGTCACTTCCATCTCATCTTCATGCGTCCCTGGCGTCCCCGCAGATAATCTCCAAACATCTTCCTCAAACCTGAGCATCGATGACTCCCAGTCAGCGTCGGATTTCGGTAGTACAAGCGGCTCGGAGACTGACTCTATGGGCTTCGACTCGCTCCCAGACGTGCTCAACTTGGCATTTTCGGCTGGTGAACACCCATCATATGACCTGATACCTGTTGTGGAGTTTGACCTCGACATCTCTACCGTGAAGGAATTCGCTGATGCGCAAGGCATGCGGGAGGAGATTAAGGCTATCAATGCGTAAGTAGTTTTCGGAGCTGTGTCCTGCCTGCTTTCAACGTGTGTCTTGCAGGATCATCACCCGATCGAAGGAACGCCGCCGCGAAGCTCTTGTTCCGTTGCCAGTTGAAGAGAAATTGGCAGAGGAACCGCGGCCGGAGGCTCCTCCGGAGCGGGTCGCCGCAGCGAGCGACTTGAGTATTGACGGAAGATCTGCCGAGAGTGCCTCCATCTGTACCCCTTGTCCGCCCGTATCCGACCGGTCGGCTGGAGTGCCGCAGCATTTAGACCGTGAAGCGACATTACGCTTGGTGCCATGTGAGCAGCATCCCTGCAATTGTGCGGAGATTCATTGACTAGCGTCATCATTACAGCAGCCAGTCGTCTCTTGCCCGACGCTACCTTCGGCTGGCGGCGCTTGTTGAGGCGCTCGGGTCCAACAGTAGTGAACGTCGATAACGTGTCAGAGCCTCCGAGATCAGTCAAGGAGGACGGCGCGTTTGGTATGTCGTCTGTCGTTCCCCGGGCCTTGATCCTCGCCAACCTCTCATTCACTTGATGTTGCAGGAAGAGGACGAAGGAAAATTGGACGCACGCTGCAGCAAGTCAACGAGTTGCTCCGGCGCCTTGCTCAAGTACTGCATTTAAAACTTCGCAGGACGTCTGCGTCCTGATACATAGAACACTGCAATTTTTCGATTGTGTTATTGTTTCGCCTGCTGTCCACATTGTTTTGATAGCTGTGTCGTACCTCATATTTGCCGCCCCTACTCAAATTTCGCGCTCTCTACCGACTCCGTCTTTTTCCTATGTTCGTCTAATTTTCATCGCTTCGTGGGCCACACGCCGGGCGTCCCAACGCGTGCACATATATAATCCTGAGATCACCTTGCCACTCATAGTGCCCTTGGGCCTTCCACAATGACACTCTAGTTCGCCGGGTACAGGTGGACCCCTCGACAACCTAAAAGACGAGTAGATTGCGGATGCGCGACGCCACCGGCAATATTGGCTAATAGAATAGATATCAAGCAGACGCACTAAAACAGGTTCCTCAGGAGCAGGAAGAAGAGACGACGTATTGGTCGAAGACACACTGCTCGAAGACACACTGCTCGAAGAAATACTGCTCGCCTCAGCAACGCACCCACACCACGGGCGCATCGCTGACCACCCACGACTACAGTGCCCCACGCACCCGCGCCGAGGCAGGTCCACGCCTTCCGTCCGGCGTTCGACGTGTTGAGGGCGCTCGACGCGGCCCTGCTGAGGCCGGACAGAACGGGACAGAACGGAAGAGGCCGCGGACGTCGCAGAGGCCGCGCGCGATGAGAGTAAGGACGGTTGACGACGCCCCAGAGGACAGCGAGGAGAGCGTGGAGGACGCGGCCGAGTCGGTGGACGACGCGGTCGAGTCGGTGTCGGTGAATGATCCGGAGGCGGAAACTGTCGCCCGTGCGTTAGCAAGGGCGCGTGAGGAGGATGGGAGGGACGTGCCGGCGGCCCACACTGCGACGGCTGCAGCTGGAGGGCGGCGTGTTGCTCGTCGCTGGAGAATGAGGACCTGAGGCACGACGCCGCGCTCTTTTAATACTGGGTGTTGGTGCAGACGCACTGGATATCCGTGCTGCATGATATAGTAAATACTAATAGTCAGCTCGTGCGGGATGATGATGCGCGGTGGGACGCACATGCCCCGGCAGCCCGCGGTGCGATTGAGGCAGCAATATGCGGATATCGCGACCTCTCTACTGGAGAATCCCTGTATGAATCGCCATTTTCGTGTCTAATTGCGTGACAAGCCAAGCTCGCCGCAGTGGACAATCATTTCGTGCGCGGTGTCGCGAGGTGGAACACCGCAGACCGCGGCCGAGTCAGCACCGCGCAAGGAACGAGGGTTCTGGAAGGGATACAAACCAATAGTGGGACGCCTCGATCAGGACGAGGCCTTTGCGATTGCTTAGAGTCATTATGAGTGCGTGTAAATTGGGAAGCTGTCAACCTCGTCAGCGCCTGAGCTGGAGGGAAGTACAACAGAGAGACGCACTGGGTTTTAGACGGCGTCAATATATGAGTCGTCCAGCAGCTCTGCGCGCAATTCATCAGTCGTCATCTATTGAGTCGTACATATCACGCACCTTGCTAGGCAGCGGTAATCCTACCGTACGCCATGCCGTGCTTCTTGAGAATGCATCCGTGCGCTCTTGGTTGCGCGCAGCGACAGCCGGCACAACAACTTCGGCAGGGTTCTTCACGGAAAATGCAATTGGCGCCATGGCTGCAGAGCAGATAACGACGAGCTTGGGCGCTGGCTGAGGACAGTAGAACGAGGTCGAAGATCTACCATAGTCACTGCGAGCCGCAAGCTGGATATGCTCATGAAACAGCTCGGACACTGGTCGAAATGCTTCCGCTGGGCTGACCATTCGTTCAAACGCCAAGGCTAAACCGAATTCTTGACGCGCTGACTGTCTTCTTGCGCACGACGGAGGCAGCCCGACGTATGTGCGCATACTACGACTTGACACGGGAGTGAAAAGGGCAGAAACGAAGACCGGGCGCGGCGAAAAAAAGGGAAGGAATGAATAGTATCGGACTCCTCCGATCGGGTCAGTAAACCCGCACTAGGGTTAAGGCTTGACCCGCGTTCGTTCAGTCTGGACTCTGCTTACAGGAGACTATTTTGCAGCTTTCCTGTCAGCGACCGCCAACCAACTCTAGAACACTCCAGTTTATCTTCGCTATATATTGCTGCTGCTCGCAAGCACTGCAAGACCAAGACGCCGGCAGTGTTGTTGAGGTCTTGTTGCTTTGGGCCGGGCAGACCACCTGATTGACCTCCCGTGCGTTCCTCTCCCACTGTCTAATCGCGTCCACTGACGAGGATATAACCAGGCCCTCTATGCATTAGCAGCCTGCGATACACCTTGTCTCAAGTATGCAACTTCTATGCGAGAATTCAGCGCGATGGACGACGAAGAGAAGAGCTCTCGATGCTGTTAGGCGATGAATTACCGGTCGGTCGTGTCAAGCAACTCCTATTCCGCGATGGGCTGACATGCGTCTTCATAGCCTGTACCCTCAATGCAGCACGCAAAGAAGTTTGTTCGAACTGCGCCGCCCCCGTGTTCAGGCCTAATAAGATGTGCCTCCGGGGTTGGCGGTGAGGGTGCCACACTAGCGCTGGCCCAACAGGTCGGATTCCGCTCGAAACTCCGACATCCTTCACAGTCCTCGCTGAGGATGCTTCGATCAACTAAGCATCATTTCCCCACCCATGGCCGCATCCGAGTTTACCTTTCCAGACCGCGGCCTCAAACGACCTTTTACCCCTGCGGCCGGGGTATACTTGGCCATTACCCTCGATCCTGAAGCAACTGTGCAGCACCTGCAGGATCCCATCGCCACGCAAGAGGCGAAGGCCATCGCCACGAGCGTGTACATTGGTTTTATCTCTCATGTAAGTAGGCAACGATCCTGGATACTATTACTCACGCACTTATGCAGCGCGTTGATCTTGTTTCTCCGGATCGCGCATACCACTTATGTGACTGCCATATTGTCAGTCGAGGGCTCCCGGTGTCCGCCGATCCTTCTGACGGCCTCGATGAGACTATGTGTCTGGGAATCGGACCGTCTCAGCACCCCGAAGGCCGGAAGTCCGTCACTCCGCAGCCACCACTTCCTTGGTCCAATCTCTATCATCACACCGTACCAGACATCCGTATCCGTCTGCGAACGCAACCTGGGGATTACACCAAATGCTCTATGGTGACATGGAAAGATATTAACCAGCTTTTGTTCTGGACCGAAATCGATGGCTCGCGCCGAAGCGATGCTATCAACAACTATTTTGCAGTCTATCCAGAGGATCCCAGAGCCCAGACTCGCCTGAAACGGGCTCCGGAGAGGCTGGGGCGACCGTACCTTTCCCCATACCTCGTCTCGGGAGCATCCGAGTCATCTGGTTTATCGAGTGGCTCCTCTGACGCATCAGATACGGCGGCAACCGGATTACTTGGCTCCAGCCATGCAGACAGCGACACCTCTGTCTCTGATGTTGGCTGCGCCAAGACCCGGTCTGTTCCAGGTAATCTTCAAGATGATCCAATTGCTCAACAATTATTCGGGTATGACAGCCCTAACAATCGATTTTTTCCTCTGGCTTCATTCGACACGGACATCACGTATGATCTGGAAATATCTTCTGCCGATTCATTTCTTCGTGAGGCCCGAGAAATCAGACGGTAAGAGGGACGCGTCGTAATATGCAATTCTTTCGGCTTACGAATAGACAGGATTATGATCGAGGCAGAGGAGCGCCGCCGTCTCAGCTACGAAGCGGATTCCTCGGACTCTGGTATGCCCTTCGCCTCCAATGTATCCTTGCTCTCATATGACTTTCAGACATGTCGGTTTCAGCTATATCGGCGGCAGTCGATACTGTTCCGGAAGAGGCTGCTGTCACTGAGGACAGTCATGGAAGCCATGCGGTGCCGCCGACGGAACCCGATCAGTCCACGCCGTATGTAGCGCTGACGCCTTCACCGAAGCATCCCCGGGCCAAGCGCGGTATGTCATTATCAGCTTTTCAGCTGTGAGGCGTGTGGCTCACAGGTTGTGCGACAGAACTCATGTCGCGACTGTTCGCAGTCGCAACGCTGGGATGGGTCCCTCGCCGACTAGATGCAAGCGCATCTACCTCTCTCAGCGATAGCGCGCTCACATCGCAGACCGAGTTTCTTATCAAGCGTGAGCCCATTCCATGATCGATTGCCAACTCACGCTCGTTGCGTTCAGGGACGAGGCGATACCGCCGCGTACCAACCCTTCGACGCAGGACAGGGCGACCGCTGGAGCCCACAGTACCACCCGAGAAGCCCTAATTCCGTGCGTCGGCTTTCTTTCTGTACATATCCTGCTATATGTATACCTACGACTCTAATTCTACTATTTCATCGGACTTGTAGCATAGTTCCCTGCTCTCGAGGTTGTAATATGATCGTTATGTGCCCTATCTTTCTTCCCAAGCAATGCATGTGCGAACATTTTGCGGGGGTACGTGTCTTTTGACCTGCCGGATCACATTCAGTCAAGGTCAGACTATTGCAACATGCAAGCTACGACTCACAAATCGAGGGTATAATCGACAGTCGTACCCTCCCGTTCTTGCTGCAGATGTCGAGAAAAGCCTGCGTGACGAATGGGTTCAAGTGCATGATGCGGGAAATATTCGGTCGATTCCGCGGCGCGAGCCGAGTCAGGTGAGAGGTAAGTACCCCTCCAACTCAGTGCCAGTGTGCGTTCCTCACTGCGACGATTCTACCTTGGTGCGTGACCTGTATCTTGATCACCAGGCACTCTATGCTGACGGCTGAAGGTCACAGGTATGCAGGACCAAGAATCATAGCTGTCAGGGACGAGACTCTTGCGGAGAAATGGGTCAAAACGAGGCATGCGCAGGTCGCAGGGCAGAACGGGAGGGAACATTGGTCATCTGCAAGGTGAGTTGGTGGTGTCCGTCAAAGCGAAGGCTCTTACAACTGCCTTCATACTACTTTCTGCCTGTGAAGAATTTCTGCCGCATCGTCCGGTCGCCGCCGTCTTTCCTCGTTGCTGTCACTCTCTGAAGCATCTGCGCATGCCGTTGACCCTACGCAAGTCCTTTCCCTCTTCGCCATATCGAGGAACCAAGCCAAATTGAAACTTCGAGCTCAGTTTCGGAGAAAGCGCCACAACCTATTTGTGCGATTGTACAGTACTTATCGTACGTGCTTCAGCAGTCCTTCTTCTACCAGGGGATCTTGACTTATGATCCCAGCACGGCTGACCTGTCTTCATTAGTGCGGCTTCTGGAGTATGTGGCTCGCTGCTTGCCCGCGCTGTGTCCATGCATCTGAACCGGCTCATCTCGGCAACGTGTTGCGGTGTTTCTGCAGCCACCTCGCGGGATTCTCAGAATGCCTGCTATGCGACGTGTCTTGTATTCGTTTAACACACCCAACGAGCTGTCGCAGAGTCTTTGTTTCTCGGCATTCCGGGTGCTCAGGGGGTGCTCAGGCCACGAACGGCCATGCTGCTTGTGTGAACTCAATCTATGTCCGGCTTGTAGTTGGGCGCGGTCCGAGCGGATTTCAATTCCCGACCGGTGGCCCACCTTTTTATCAACTCTCAACAAGGGATTGCAATCTTGGCCTATTGCCACCCACACGCCACTATGAGCTTCCTCCAAAACCCTCTCTACAGGGAACGCATGCTCGAGAAACCTTTCACACCTGCCGCTTGCGCATATATAGCCTTCACTTTGGATCCGGTGGCCTCTCTTGAGGACTTGGACGACCCGATCGCCGTTGAACAGGCGCGCGCAATGAAGACAAGCAAGTACGTTGGTATAGTCATCGAGGTAGTATCGCCGCTATTCTCCCATTCAAATGTCCTGATGTATTTTAGGGCGTCGACCTCGCATCTCCGTATCGCAAATATCACACATGCCACTGTTCACTTCTCAGCCAAGGTCTTCCCATTCCATCTCCTTCGGAGGGTATCGACGAGGCGATGTGCGTGCCCATAGCGCCGGGACCGCCGCACCCCAGTGGTCGCATGGGGATCAGTCCCTCACCTCCTCTGCCTTGGGATAACCTATATCACCATACCATGCTCAACCTCGATCTCCGCATCCGGACCAAAGCAGGCGATTACCGCAATTGTTCATTGCTATCGATCGAGGATGAACTTCGCTTGTTTGATTACACTAACGATGACGTTGTTCGTAGGATGAGCTTGGAGGCGCAGTACGTGGCCGAGCATCCCACTCCTCCTGCCTCGAGCTGCGCCCCATGTTCGGATACACCCCTTACCCGACAGTCTCCCGCACTTTGCTCTCTGAAGGATGCCAAAGAAGCCCCTTCTTTGGGTAGTGATACCAATGGGTCGAGTACGTCGGTTCCTCGGATGGGCAGCGTCGATGAACTCGACGCCACCAACAGCACTACGCTGGAAACGTTTCCTGAGCCCGACATCATTGACTGCTTCGTAGCACAGTTCGAACCAGCGGACGACGGTCTAGGTTTTCAACTCAGAGAAGAGCCGGACCCAATAGCGGAGCAAGACGCTGCAAGGGCTAACGCGTCCCACAATGCACGGAAGGTGTTCGGTGATGTCGCTACGAGAATGGCGGAGAGTTTCTTTGGATTTGACGATCCGGAAGACCGCTTCACGCCAGTGGTCGATATCTCGACGGACCTCTCCACAGTCGAGGAATTCTGTGACGTACTTCATTTCTTTGAAGAAATGGAGGTGCTCGACAAGTACGTGGCTGTCTTCTGTCATGGCAAAATTGCGTCCCTAATCCAAGTTTTTCAGAATACGGGAGGAGGCGGAGAAGCGCATCCGGGACCGAGCAGAATACATCAAACAGGAGCGCAGCCGGGACCGACTAGAGTACGTCGAACAAATACTAGCACAAGCCACGGCCGCGCAACCCTCTGCCGACTACTGGTGTTGCCCCGATGATCGTGAGTCTTTTGTATAGGTGATACATATAATATCTGACGTGCATTTTCATGAAAGCCATCGCAGAACCCCCATGTGTTTCACAACGACCAAGCGCGGTCACCTCCACAATCGGTGTGTGCTTCGCTCACCTCGTCGATTTCCGCATCGTCCCTTACTGCTTCACACCTTTAGAAGTTACGCCTTGTGACTTGGACAGCCCTAAACCCTCGAGGCAGAGCTCGATAGAGAAGGGGGTTGTACAAATGCCCAATGTATCCGAATCCACCACCGCTCGACCACGAATCCCGACCTCAACGTCTATGCCAGCCCTCCAGTCTCCACAGATGACTCCTCTGAGCTTCGGGTCGACGATGAAGAATGTGACCCGCCAGCACGAAGCAGCCGAAGCGAAGGATATTCAGCAGATAAGCGTGAAGACAACCTCGGAGCCCTCCCCACCTGTGCGCAGACACTGTGCGTATTCTGTCCTTCGTCTTCTTCGGCTTATCGTTCTCACCGATATATCATAGCATTTCTGTCTCGCCTGCTGTCTATTCTTACCCTCGGTTGTTCCTCGCCTAAACGTGCAGGTCACGATAGCGATTAGTATCGTAGTGGACAGGAGATTGCGGTCTACGGCAGGTATCGCTACTGCGGGAAGTGGGTCTCAAGGGTACAGGCAGCTCGCCTGCTTCATGATCATACTTTGTATCTTCTCAGGAAAGACTCTATTTTATCGTTCTCATTTTCCCCTGTCCGATCTTTCGCTGCCATCTTACATAAGTGTCCACTGCGCTCGCTACTTTAAGTATTTGTGTACGGTACTGTACCGACTTGGACTCTACCTTCGACTGTTTATCTATCGATTTCCACTCTGAGCACACTGCCAGGCAATATCTCAGTCTCTCATGAGTTCAACGAAGCTCGTGAAATCGCCATGTCCTCTTTACGTGTTGTGTGACTCTGATCACGCATGGGTGCCGCTGGTGGTAGCGCCGGCACGCGAGCTGGTGTGCCACTTCTCTTCTTATGCTACCATCATCTCCCTGTCCTTCCATTCCATGGATCTTAAGCATGTGCAAAATGCTTTGCAGATGTGGCTTGCTGAACCTGATCAGATGCAGCCGCTGACCCGTACCTCCCGCCTCATACCCGCGCCCGGGGCGTTCGTTCTATTCACCTTGGATCCCGTGGCTACCGTGGAAGCCATGAATGACCCTATTGCACAACAAGAGGCACGCACACTGCGACCGCGCAAATACCTTGGATACGTGATACGGGTGAGAGGTAGATTGCATGCGTGGCCGCCATTTTTCTTAACATCGCTCACAGGTGCTTGATCTGCCTCTTCCAACCCGGAGGTACCATCTATGTTCCTGCTATCTCCTGAGCCAAGGTCCCTCGCGGATGCTTCCGTCGTTTACCAGCTACGTAGACGAACTCATGTGCACGGCGGTCGCGCCTGCCGAGCATCCTGCAGGACGTCCCGCCATGGAACCATCACCTCCATTGCCGTGGCAAAATCTGTATCTCCACTCCACCTCCAAATTCTACCTTCGTCTCAAGACCGCCCCCGGAAAGCTGAATCACGAGACGTCCCCCATGCTACCTCTGTGCCAGTATCTTGACGTCATGGAGTACACTAATGCCGACGCCATGCGGCAGCAACGGATAGTAGCAGGCTTGCCCGAAGATGCGGATTCAGATTGCGAGTCGTTAGGCCCTCCTCCCTCCCCGGTCACCTCTCTATCATCTTCGTACGTCCCAGGCATCCCCGCAGAGAACATGCAAACATCTTCCACAGACCTGAGCATCGATGACTCCCAGTCAGCGTCGGATTTCGGTAGTACAAGCGGCTCGGAGACCGACTCCATGGGCATCGACTCGCTACCAGAGTCGCTCAGCATGGCTTTCTCGGCTGGTGAACACCCATCAAATGACCTTACGCCCGTTGCGGCGTTTGACCTCGACCTTTCTACGGTGAGGGAATTCGCTGATGCAGATGACATGGATGAGGAGATTGAGGTTATCAATGCGTAAGTGGTGTTCGAGGGCTGTGTCCTGCCTGCTCTCAACTCGTGTCTTGCAGGATCATCACCCGATCGAAGGAACGCCGCCGCGACGCTCCTGTTCCGTTGCCAGTTGACGAGAAATTGGCAGAGGAACCACGGCCGGAGGCTCCTTCGGAGCAGGTCGGCACACTGGCAGCGAGCGGTTTGAGTCATAAAGGCGAGAGGGCTTCTCTCCGTACGCCTCGTGGCATCCAATAGATGCCAAATACGACTAACCTTCGACATCAGCAGAGGCTCCTTCTTCGCTGTCAACCATGGAGCCCGACAGTCCGCGCGTGTCCGACCCAACGCAGCGCCAGCTCTCCTCCGATACAGTGACACAGCATTCGGACCATCTCACGCTTGATGCGATGTGAGCGAAATGTGTGCATCGTGCTGATTCTAGCTGACTGGCGACATTACCACAGCAATCCGCCGTCTCTTCTCCGACGTTGCCGTTGGCTGGCGGCGCTTGCTCAGGCGCTCAGGTCCAGCAGTAGGGAACATTGATAACGTGCCACGGCGTCCGAGATCAGTTAAGGAGGATGGCGCGTTGGGTATGGGGCTCCGTGCCTAACTAACCTTTGACACGGCCGGCATCGACGCTTGGGTCGAAAGGCAACTCGTACATAGCTCATACTATACTGTACATTCAATGAAAAAACAAAAATTAAAAATACACGGGGCGATACAAATTATACATAAGTCATAAGCGATGAGCATTGAGATGTGCGCAACCAACGCGAGTCAAAAGGTCGAATGCAGCGGGCGGGCAAATAAATGCTGCATAGCGCATAGCGTCCTTCTTAGTTGAAGCGAATAGGGAAATGAGGCCAGCCTAGTTCTTCACGGATTGTGGAAACGGCTAGACGCCAACATCGGTCAGTTGGAAAGTATGGGAGATGCAGAGGCTCATGTACCCCTCTGCAGGTCGCAATGCTTTATCCGCAAGGCTTGGTTTTCTTCACGTAGATTTTCAAGAGCCGGCACAACTGTATAAATCTCGTAATGAGAATAAGTTCGAGCTCGCCGCCTATGGACGCACCTGCCGCAACGATTGCTCTGTTAGTTTTCGGGTATATCCCGAGGGTGTTAAGCTGCTCCCCGAGGGCGCCATATCCTTCCCGCTCTGCGCCTCTCCGCCCTTGCTGCGAAATTCTCGCCTTTTTTCTTGTTTCTTCTGCTGTTTCTTTTCTTCTTGTGATTTTCCGGGGCTGCAGCTGTGATTCGCCTGCGGTAGTTGCGTTTGGGGAAGATATGGGGCGTGCTGGCCTTTTCTCGTACGGACGAGCTCGCTGAGCTTTAGAGGAGCGCTCTGGGCGGATGTCGCTGCGACGAGGGAAGCTGAGATTTTCGCCGTCGGCAAGAAGGGCAGGCGAAGGAAATGTCCTCTGAGATTCAGAAGTCGACCGCGGAGCAATGTTTTCTTTGTCAGCCATGCAGTCAGGAGGAAGAGCCCAGTTGGAGTGAGAGAGCTTTTGCCGTTGGTGAGGTCGAGTCTGCAGAGAAGGACCAGGCTCGCCAGCGACACTCGGAGCGTCAAACGCATAGGCCTGGGATGCTGACATATCTTTCGTCGAGTGAACGTCGAACTGGTAAGGGAAGGGCGGGGAAGGGTACTGTTTCTGAGACCGAGGACCCGAGGTGCGAAGATTGTTGTCGTTTGGAAACGACAAGAGACTGTCATAGTGCGAAAGAGGTCTGCATAGAGGTCATGAGTATGCTGCCCGCCGCGCAAAATAGGTAAGAAAGGCCTACCGGTGAGAGTGCAAGAACTGCTCAAACGGTGTTTGGGGCATCCGGGATTCTGTGTATGGTTGCATTGTCCTGATTGTCGCACGCAATGTGATCGGGGACTCTGGTGAGACGTGTGGTGAGGTGAGATGTGCGTGCGCCGTGTAGATGGTGTGTGTTATCGTTCTCCGCGCAACGGCTTGTCCATTATATAGCATGTATGCCACTAGGACTGTGGGGCGACGTCAGCACAGCGTCCGGCATCGGGCCACGGCACGGCAGAAACACCAAGTCAATCGCCACTAGCCACTGCGCATGCGAGGCAGGGACTCCATTGCCGGCGTGGTGACGTGCGCGGGGATATGTGGTGGCTGTGGTGTCATAAGAGGGCCAAAAGACGTGTAGCAAGCGACAGAGCAGTGAATTGTATGGCAGAGGCCCTGACACTACGAAAAGGTTGGTGCGAATAAAGCCGGTGGTGGCGCCGTACAGCAAAAAACGCGAGGTTCGCCGGCAGGGTCGACATGAGGCACGCGCCACGACATCTGAGTAGTGGCTGTTCACCTCGAGGATCGACGTTGTCTTGGGATCAGGTACTGGCGGCTGCATATGCTTCGAAGAGCTCTGGAGAAAGGCAGGTGTGCGGTGCGGCGATAAGTAGAGCAGTGGTCGGCCGCGATGTACAGCACAGACACAGCGAGCGCGCCACCACAAGCATCAAAGCTGTAGGACCGGGGGCAGAGACAGGCTACGAACTGCTACGAAGCAACGTCGAATGGTAAATTAGCTCGGGATGCGCAGACGTCAGAGCCTCGCTTGTACCGTGGGAACATCTGGGCCACTGACCGGCGTCCAGTGACCGTCAGCGGCATTCAGTCTCTTCCCCTTTCCCCAACGCCTCATCTACTTGGTTTCGCGATGCCAGACTTTGAAGCTACCATCGCAGCGACTCTCGAAGAGATCAAGAAACCTGTAGACCTAGATTCGCCTTTACGGCGCACATCTATGTGCACGCCCGCATCTTCAGAAGGGAGAAAGGTGCGCAAATTATCATATTCGTTGCCAGCAGGTTGCCTGACTGCGGGTGGTACGAGGAAGGAACGAGGGTGGATGGCAAGACGGCCGCACTGCCTCGGACGCGGACGTCAGTGAAGGGCATGTTGCACGGCAGCTACGTGCTTGGGGGCACGAGGTACGCCGTGATACATACGCCTATCCATGTATGCTCACTGAGTCAAGTTGTGCTTTTACAGAGGACCTGCCAACCATAGGTGGCGCAGACACGTCACGCGTCAACAGTGCGGCACAACCGCATTCCCATCAAGTTTTGTGAGTATTTATACTCGGACCATCTTCATCACCTCCACTCGCAATGCCCCGACCCCATCTCGACATGGCTCCCTTGGCTCTCGTCGAGGAGGGCCCCGATTGGGACTATGTGCCCCCGTTCGGAGCCTACTTAGCGTTAACTCTCGACGCCGTCGCCACAGTGAGGATCTACAATGATCCTATCGCAACAGCAGCTGCCAGTGCCATCCCCAGGCGAACGTATGTTGGATATGTCAGCGACGTGGGTCCATCATTTTCTTTCAATTTATTTACTTCAAGGCTGACACGTTCGTAGGGTACCGGGTTTCCGTCGCCTCGCCGCAAATATCACGACTTCTCCTGCGTCCTTCTCTCCCAAGGCCGCCCACAGCCAGATCCAGCACATGGCATCGACAAGAACTTTTGCGTCCCTGTTGGAAACGCCGGTCACATTAAAGGCCGCCGGAGCATCCATCCGTCACCTCCCCTGCCGTCGAAGTGGCAAAACCTGTACCAGCACACAGTGTCTATTCAAGATCTCCGCTTCGAAACCAGACAAGAGGACTATCGGGCGTGCCCTACAATTAGCAGCGCAGACATGGAATATTACGATGTCGCGTATTACACGGACAGGGCCATCGCGCACAAGAGGCAGCAGAAGTACGAAAGGAAATCAAAATTTTGTGAGTCACCAGTGTCTTCATCTTTCACAGAACATTCAGCGACGACGATGAGCAGGGTGGCGCCAGTTGCTGGGACTACACAAATTCAGCGCCCATACTCGATCGCGCCCGCAGCCTGTTACTGCAATCGACGTCGCAGAGGAACCGTATGATCTCTCTGCTTCGTTATCGCGTGTGATGGAGAAGGCAGACCGAGGAACCAGCGATGACTCTACTGCTCAAAACGAGTCTGCTACGTACGCAAGATCGGTCCCGGGCCCCGACCCCAGTATGGCGTTGAAAGTGTTCAATGAATTGGGCGAACTCGCTGTTCGCATTGCAGGTGACCTTTTCGGGTATGAGGACCCGTATGACCGCTTTATTCCCATTGTCGATTATAGCCTCGACCTTTCGATTGTTACCGAACTTGCTGATGGTCGATTGCTGGATGCAGACCTCGCGGCCCTTCGACTGTGAGTCCTCTCTTTCTACAGCATGTCTCGATTGACTCTCGCATTAGAATTCAGACAGAAGCCGAGGAGCGTTTCGAGCTCGCTTCTAAGCTTGTTGGATCGTCTCAACTGCCCACGGACCAACATCCATCTGCATTTGAGCTTCGCGCAGTCACTCCCGCGGACGACGGCGTCCTCTCGGCTCTCCCATACATAGACTAAGACCATCCTGTAGCCGGGCTGACCAGATTCACGTGTCCTGAGTGCGTGCAATAAATGCGATTCCTTGTTTATCAGCGACCATACGAACCGTTGAGTCCACGTTGCTAGTCGATCCTCCAAGCTGTGATGCTTCCATTCAGTGTGAGGCTCTCGAAACGAAGCCCGAGAGGCCGCCGGCGACCCTTGTGCGTGACCATCTTTTGTTTCGTTCTCTCGTCAATGCGCCTGTTGTCATGCGCTTGCTTTCGTTTGTTTTATGCCACACGTAGCTTTGCAGTTACTCTGACTATAATGGCACCACGTGTAGTCGTATCAATATACTCTCGGACTTCCGAGATGGGGAAGATGCGATGCGGCCGATGGCGATCCGACCACGTGTTGACGGCGTGGGCCGCAGGCTCTTGTACTTAAAAGCTTAGACGTGAGCCACCTCATAATCTTCTCTTTCGCCCATTCAACCCATGGCTCCTGCCGTCTGGTTGACTACGACCCTAATCAGGACTACACGCCACCCTGGGGTGCTTACATCGTCATCACTCTCGACGCTGTCGAGACAGTCGAAGTATACAAAGATGCCGCTGCGACAGCAGCGGCTAAAGCTATCCCTAGGAGGACCTATGTTGGATACGCCAACAGTGTGAGCTCATTATTATTTCATTCTGTTCTCCCTCACATCCTCTTTTAGGGCCTGGGTGTCCCATCCCCATACCGCAAATTTCACGAGTTGGGCTGCGTCCTTCTTTGCAAGGGTCATCCTGAGCCGGATCCAGCGCACGGAATAGAGGAGAATTTTTATGTGCCTGTCGGATCGTCCAGCGATCCTAACGGCCGCCCGAGCGTCAACCCGTCGCCACCTCTGCCATGGCAAGACCTGTGTCACCATACGGTTCCTGACACGGCTTTCCGCTTTGCCACCAGACTTGAGGACTACAGGGCTTGTTCTGTGATCAGCGATGATGACATGGAAGAATTTAACTACTACGCTTGCCATGACAAGGTCCGCGCATCAAAGAGCCAGTGGAAGTACGAGAAGGCGTTGCGATCAAGTGAGTTGTTGTGTTTTCCTGCTTGCTCATGTGTCTCGCACTGACGTACCACACCTCAATCGACAGCATGGCGCCGATTAGCATCCGCGCTTGGTCTTTGCAAATCAGAGGGTACCCCGCGATCGAATTCTTCGCACGCAGTCAACAAATCCGAGGACGACTGTGATCTTTTCACTTTGTTCGCGTATGCGCAGGAGAAGATGGATATCGACGCTCAAGACACGTCTGCCAATCGCGAGACGCTGGAGGGCGTCGTCAGGGATGTCGGTGAGGCCGCAGTGCGAATTGCCGCTGACCTGTACGGTTACGAGGACCCTCGGGACCGGTATATTCCTATTGTCAACTATAGCTCCGACCTGTCGACCGTTACTGAACTTGCTGACGGTCGCTTACTGGACGCAGATCTCGCGGCTCTTCGACGGTGAGTCAGTGCAATCCTTTACTTGTCCTCAATTCGACCGCGGTCATAGGGTTATGAGGGATGCCGAGGAGCGCTCCCGAAGGTCGGCTGCGACATCGATCGCTCAAGATTCTCCACTGCAGACTGCGTGATACTTATCCATTTTATTTCCCGTGCAGCTGAGACCCGCTCTGAGAACTGTCCCGCGAACGTTCGTCCTCAGCCATAGATTGCATTATAGATGTAATCACTGTTGCGCTACCGTTACTATGTTATAATCCGTCCTCGCCAAATGGCAAGATTGTTTCCGAGCTCATTCAGCGTCAGCGTCATTACTGAGGACATCATCTCTAACATGAGATAAGTTTGCACCTTGAGGAGGAAGGCCCAAATGACTCCTTTTGCGAGCCTCGTGTGCGATCACGCGCCTTGGGAGTCGCCTCGCACACGAGCGCAACGTGTCGGGCGCATGTTGGATGCTCCTCGGTTACCAGAACGGCGAGTACAGCGAGGCGCTGCATCACTGCCCATGCTGCGCGATACAGTGGAGCTCGAACGATGCATGCTCGAGCAGACTATGCAAGCAAGCCAAATGATGCGAAGGGAATTACACGGCGGCGCCCAGCCTAGTAGCATGCACTTTCGGGCACAAGGATCAAGCCAGGCGGCGGCATCAGATGCCAGAAGGTTCTGCGCCATTCGCCGAAAGCGCTTTCGTCTTGTGCACCTTGTTCTCTGCCGGCAGATTCGCGTTCACAACACAGGGCGTCCCCGGGGTACGCCACGAGTCGTGGACATTCGCCAGACAGCTTCGCGTGAGACTCGAAAGGCGATCCGGACAGGCCAGGCGGCCGAAAGCAGGCATATACCACAGTAGCCATGTGCGAGGCGACCGCGGCACACAGGAGCTTCCACAGGCAATAGAAGATCCATGTGACGGCCGCCAGCCTGGACAATCGGAAAAGGACTTCTGTGTGATGCGAGTTGCGAGCGACGATGTAGCGCTTGGTGGATTAAGAACGGAACAGCGGCACAGCCTCAGCGTAGACGTTCGAAAAGTCGCGAACTCCATCGACGGCGTGAAGGCAAGGCAGCTTGGCGGAAACACTAGTATCACCCTCAGAAGGTCTGTTGTTCCGCTAGATAAAACGAATGGTATTCATAACTTGAAATTGTGATAAGAAGAAGCGATGGATACACGCACTTTCACGCCAACAGTGTCCCACTTACGTGGGACACTCTCTTCTGGTCTTCCTGTCAAGGTTGTTCAGTATACGCAACCTCTTTTGCAATATTACAAATGCCAGGTCTGCAGAATCAGACTCGTATCAGGAAGAACAGTATGCAAAATCGACGTGGAGGACGCACACGAGCAAGTCCGTGGAACAACGTGTGATCGCACTCAATTGTCCATGAACGGGGCCATGGCACCACGTCTTGATCCAGTGAACGTCGTGTCAATTGTTACTGGCGAGCGCCTGGAGCTCAAAGCTTGAAGCATGAAGCTCGGAGGCGTAGTTAGCGATATGCGGGACTTCTGTGGTGGTGTCGCTCTCGGTGCACCGTGCCGCGTGTCCAGTGCAGAGCTTGCGTTGAAGGACTTACACGAGCGCAGCCGGTGCTGCCGGTGCTGACTCAGCGCCGCTCCCGTGCCGCCGTGCCGTCGACTAGTGAATCAGTGCCACCCACTGCCCATCCTGTCTAGTGTCCGCAACTCATGGGTTTTGATTTCATCACTGGACATTCCTACCCGTGAAGACGTACTTGTGGCTTGGAGCACAAGGGACACACGCGCAGTGAGTAGTAACTGAGAGCCACTGAGACAATTACAGCCTACACTGGCAGGTGGCGCACAGACTAGGCTACGTGCTTCTCGATGAAATAGAATCAAAATGATGACGCTGCGTCCGGCTTGAATTTTAGCGGCGCTTTTGTGGTGCCACCACAGGCCCAGGTGCGTACTGTACAAATTTCCGCAACGTCGGAGGTCTTATACTTCATTTACTTATACAGACCTTCGGCTCAACTTCGTGGCATACTACTCTCTTCCTCCCCTCCTCCACCATGGGCCCTCCCCCATCAAAGTACCAATCAATGGACCGATCGCTGCCGGTGTCACGCCGTACCTGCCTCTATCCACAATTTGGGGCTTTCGTAGTCTTCAAACTCGACCCGGTAGCATCTCTCGAGACGCTGGAGGATCCTGTGGCGCTGGATGCTGCCCGTGTTCTTGCTCTCTCCTGCAAGAAATACATCGGATACGTCAAAGGCGTAAGCGAATCTATCCATGCTTGTATTCCTTCGCGCTCACTGTGGCCGCTGGTCAATGTAGGTTCTCACCTTGCCAATGCCCGGCCGCAGATACTACCAGTGTGACTGCCATATTCTCAGTCGCGGCCTCGCCATCCCGTCCCCAACCCGCCAAATCGACGAAAACATGTGCATCCCCGTTGCCCCTGCTACTCACCCGCAAGGTCGCCCCGCCGTTGCCCCTGTCCCCGCCTTACCACTACCATGGGACGACCTCTTTATCCACTACAACGCCTTCTTCACATTTTGCATCAAAACCGATGAGCACGAAAGGGATCTTAGTGATCATCCAATGCTTTCTATGGCCGACCTTTTTGCAGTGAACCGGTACAAGTCTGAGGACAGAGGGCGCCAAGATGCTCTGTTGGAGGAAGAATGGTTGCGCTCCAGGCAGACAGGTGACAATGATGAGAGTGAGAGCGACGATACTGCGTCTCAGGATGAGGATGATCAGTTCACGGACTCGGAGTGTTCTGATGACGATTTTGACATTCCAGAGGCACTCCACGACGCGCTCGTCATTGCGGAGCATCCGCGCGACCAGTTCATGCCAGTCGTCTTGTATGACTTCGACTTGGCCGCGGTCACGGAATTTGCGGGTGCGCGAGAGCTCCATGAGGAGACATTAGAGCTGGGCCGGTATGTTCTTCCTTTGTGATATATCTGCGCAGTGATAACCGATACTGCAGCATTCGAGCTGAATCTGAGCAGCGCACATTGGAGGTCCTACGGCGTCTCGATCAGGAGCGGGAAGCCAGAGAGCATGAAGCCATAGAGCGCGAAGCCAAAGAGCGCGAAGCCAAAGAGCGCAAAGCCAAAGAGCGCGGAGCAACAGAGCAGTTGCAGGAAGAATCAACGGCGTCGTCATATTCTCCGACCTGCGCCCCTCCCTCTGTCGGTCACCGCAACATCACAGCGTACGATTTTTTTTTCATCATCTCGCTAACACCGCATACTCATCATCACTACAGCGTGCCTTCTGCCCTGATTGTCCAGGTGCTCGCGCACCTCGCGCACACACTCTTCTCTTGCATCTATCACGGCAAGCACTTGGACGAGGCGGAGGCAAATTAAACTGGCAGCTTATGGAATTGTGCTCTCCCTTTCTTAGCGAGTCCAGGCGCTCCTTTTGAACTGGCACAGCATTGCACCCCTTCAATGCGGGACAGGCGAGCCGCTCGAGACCACGAAGTCGTCTGCGAGGCCGTAGTTCCGTGCACCAAGCTCCGGATTTACTTCAACACTGACTCCCTCCCTTTTGTTCTGTTTTGTTCTGGCTCTATAGACTGCGATTTGACCTGTACTTTTAGTTGGATAGATTTCTACACTCTCTGATGTGTTCTTACGCAGCGCCACGCGCTCGCAGCGTGCGTATCAAGCCTATTGTCTCATGTTGCGTCACGCCGCACTGTATTATAAGCCACCTGAACTGTGAAACAACAGGCGGGCGGGGAGATGTTCGCAATGTTAAGCGGACAAGGCGTCCGCACGCGAGAATAAAGCACGTTCGGACTGCCAATGAGTAGCAGTGCGCCGTGCGGGGAATTACGCGCTAGTCATGTGCAAGTCTGAGACGAGTAGTGCTGACTAAGCGCCGCTCGGGTGTCCCCCGACTCCTTTGACTGGTCGATACGCACCCTCGGTCTCCGGCCTCAGTGAATCAGTGTACATCCTGTCCGCAACCCATGGGTTTTGATTTCATTCCTGAATCTGCCTGTCCGTCAAGATGTATCTGTGGCTTGGAACACGAGGGACAGACGCGCAGTGAGTACTAGTGAGTAGTGCATGCCCCCTGAGAGCCTCTGAGACAATTGTGACCTGCTCTACAGGTGGCGCACATACCAGGCTACGTGCCTCTCGATGAAATAGAATAAAAAGGATGACACTGCCTCCGGCTAGAATTTTGGCGGTCCTTCTGTGGTGCCACCATAGGCCCAGGCGCGTATTGTACAAATCTCCGCACCGTCAAAGGTCTTATACTTGATTAATACAGACCTTCGACTCAACGGTGTGGCACGCAACTCTCTTCCTCTTCAACCACCATGGCTGCAGTGGACAATCCCCCATCAACGTATCGGCCATCACTGGACCAATCCCTGCCGGTGTCGCGCACGAGCTCGCTCTATCCGCAGTTCGGGGCCTTCGCGGTCTTCACACTCGACCCGGTTGCATCTCTCAAAGCACTGGAGGATCCTGTTGCCTTGGATGCCGCCCGTGCTCTTGCTCCCTCCTGCAAGAAATACATCGGGGTCGTCGTCGGCGTAAGCGCGCATTTATCCGTCGTTGCTCCTCTCGCACTCATTGTGGTCTCTGATGCAGGTTCTTGACTTGCCAAGCGCAGATCGCAAATACCACAAATGTGATGTTTATTTTCTCAGTCGCGGCCTTGCCATCCCGTCCCCTACCCGCCACATCGATGAGAACATGTGCATCCCCGTTGCTCCGGCTACCCATCCGCAAGGTCGTCGTGCCGTTGCTCCAACCCCCGCATTACCATTCCCATGGGACGATCTCTACATCCATTACAACGCCTTCTTTGCACTTCGCGTCAAGACCGACCGTCACAAAACGGATCTCAGTGCATCTCCCATGTTTTCTCGTGCCGAACTTTTCACCGTGGAACGGCACCTCTCTGAGGATGGGCAGCGTCAAAGTGCTCTGTTTAAGGAAGAATGGTTGCTCTCGAGACAGACAGGTGACATTGACGAAACCGTGGGCGACGACGCTGCAGATCATGCGTCTCACGTTGAGGATGAACAGGCCACGGAGATGGAGGAGGAAGATCAAGCCTCGCAGTCGGAGTTTTCTGATGATGGACTTGACATTGCAGAGAAATTTTACGAGGCATTGGGTAATGACGGGCATCCGCGCGACCGCTTCATGCCAGTCGTGTCGTATGACTTCGACTTCGCCGCGGTCACGGAATTTGCGGGTGCGCGAGAGCTCTATGAGGAAATGTTAGAGCTAGAACGGTATGTTCTTCCCTTGTGAAATATTTTCGTAGTGATAACCTCTACTGCAGCATACGAGCTGAATCTGAGCAGCGCACATCGGAGGCCCTGCGGCGTTTCGATCAGGAGCGGGGAGCCGTAGAGCGGGAAGCCAAAGAGCGGGAAGCCGTAGAGCGGGAAGCCAGTGAGCGCGAAACACGAGAGCGGGAAGCCAGTGAGCGCGAAGCACGAGAGCGGGAAGCCAGTGAGCGCGAAGCACACTTCAACGAGGCGGAGGCGAATTAAAAGCCACGCGAGTTGCTTTGCTGGGCGATGTATGCCCTCTCAAGGGTAGGCCTTGGTTCTTCTAAATTGGCGTTGTGATTCACTGAACATATCTGTGCATACTACTTACCCATACCCATCTAACCGTGCGCCAGTTTGCGCCAAGAATAATACCTCAACGCGTCACTCGACACCGCCGCAAGAATTGACGGACGGAAGATGGCAGGCAACGCACGTCAGTGAGCAGGCTGGATTTGTATTAGATATATTTAACCATAGGACATCTGCCACAAATCACTCTGCTCAGAGCTCGTCGTAGTCTTATAAGCAGCAGCAAATATATGTGTGAATCAATTGCATGATTCGTGTGAATCTCAGAGGGCAGCAATCGACCGTCGGCCTTCGCTCCGGCGCAGCGCAAATCTGCCAGTGCCTGAGTCGGCGGACGTCGGGCGTCGCGTCCCCACACCCCCACACCTGCTCAATTCTATGGCAGCATGTTCCCTGGTCAACCAGAAAACAACGGCCTGATCCATCATATGTTAAGGCGCTCCGTGGACTCAACGTTTCGGTGGCGGCTCGGCCGCGGTGCTTTTGCTGTCCTCTATCGCAGTCATGCCACGAACGTACGTTCGTTGTGTTCTCGGGCCAGTCATGTTGGCTTCAGTTGAATTGGCAACATGCCGTGGGGCCGACAGAACTTCATCGATCCACGCTTGGATGTAATCTGACGGCGTCACCGGAGCCATGCGCAGTACGTTGTTCTTTGCTGTTCAGCTGTTCAATGTTGAGCGTGAGTGACCGTCGGACACATAGAACAGGCGAAGGAACTGACCTCTGAGAAGTCGACCGCGGAGCAATGTTTTCTTTGGATCGTCAGCGACAGTCGGAGCGTCCGATGCATACGCCTAGAATTCTGATCTTTTGTTGAGTGAACGTAGAAATGTTGAGGGAAGGAAGGGGAATGGTTCTGGTTCTGAGACTGTAGGGCATGAGTATGCTGTCCCGCCGCGCAATATGAAGGGTTCTGGTTCTGAGACTATAGGGCATGAGTATGCTGTCCCGCCGCGCAATATTATAGGTAAGTAATGAGGGCCTACCGGTGAAGTTGCAAGAAGGGCTCGAACAGTGTTTGAGGCATCCGAAATTCCGGGTATGGTTGCATAGTCCTGATTGTTGCACGCAATGTAATCGGGTGCTCTGGTGAAACGGGCGGTGAGGTGAGATGTGCGTGTAGATGGTATGTATCGTTCTCCGCGCAACGATCTGTCCATTAGATAGCACGAAAGCCACTAGTGCTGTAGTTCAACGTCAGCTAAGCGTCCGGCATCGGGGTATGGCATGGCAGAAACGAAATACCAAACCAATCGCCACCGAACATGTGCGGCAGCCTCCGGCAGCGACTCCTTCAATGCCGGTTGTGGTGACGTGCGCGGGGTATGGGGTGGCTGTTGTGAAAAAAAAAAAGAAGGCAGAAAGACGTTGAGCAAGCGTCAGAGCAGCGAATTGCATGTCAAAGACCCTGGCACTACAAAGGTTAATGCGAATAAAGCCGGTGGTGGCGCCGCAAGGGTCGCTGGCGGGGTCGACATGAGGCACGCGCCACGAGATTTGAGCAGTGGCTGTTCACCACGAGAACCGACGTTGTCTTGGGATCAGGTACTGGCAGCTGCATATGCTTTGTTCCTCTCCTGCTTGCCTTTCACGCCCCTTTCGAGAAAGGCAGGTGCGCGGTGAGGCAGCGATAAAGCAGTGTTCGGCCGCGATATACAGCACAGACCCCGCGAGCGCGCCACCGCAAGGATCGAAGTTGTGGGGCCGGGGACTGAGAGCTTGAGACATGTATACGAATGTAAGGCATCCACGGTTGAATGCCAGTAGCTTAGCTCGGGATGCGCGGCAGAGCGGCATGGCTTCGGCATGCTCCGTGTTTGTGGCCCCGGCGGCGGCCGCCCCGCCGAAGGTCGACTTGCATCCATCCACGACCTTGATTTTTCGACTGTCACCTCCGTCTACCGGCTGCACCATGGATGAGTTCTACGACGATGTCCAGAAAGCTCTGGCTGAGCTGGCCGCCGAGCCTGCTGATGAGTCGGTGCCGCTGGCTCGCGCTTACAATTTTCCCGCTTATGGCGCCTTTGTTGTCTTCACGCTGGATCCTGGGGCGACGGTGGAGACTCTCGAGGATCCTGTGGCGACAGAGGCAGCACGAAGCTTACGCGGGAGGAAATACGTTGGATACGTCACCCAGGTAAGTTGTGATAGGTCTAGTGATCGGGCGCGTTGACATAGAACTCTGCAGGCAATTGATCTGACCATGCCTGGTCGACGATACCACAGGTGCTCCTGCTATATACTCAGTCGAGGCCCGTCGATTCCGTCGGGAGAGACTCTCGTTGACGAACAAATGTGCATTCCAATTGCACCTGCCATTCACCCCGCCGGTCGTCCGGCTCTGACACCGTCTCCTCCATTACCGTGGGACGACCTGTACCTCCACTCATCGTCTATCTTCATACTTCGGGTCACCAGCGTCGTTGAAGAGATAGACCACTCATTGTCTCCTGCTTTGACACTTGGCCAGTACCTGGATGTCATGGCCTACACGAGTGCCGACGCTGTGCGCTGGCAGGCTCTTTGTGACGCGCGCGATAAACTTCGAAATAATTCACCTAAATCACCTTTACAGACATCAATTCTTGCGCCTGAAAGTGAGCGTGACGCACAAGCATCCCGAACATCCATCGCATCTGCGGCCTCATCATCCGAAGGTGAAGGTCCGACCGATGTTCTTTCCACTGCGCATGCGGAGACGGTATCTTTCCTCGCCTCGGATGATGGCTCTTCTTTCTCCGGAGCTCCTTCCTTAATGATAGCTGGCCTCATGTCAGAAGCAGAGGACTCGAGGCATCAGTTCATCCCCGTGGTGACTTTCGAGCTCGACATCTCCACAGTGGAGGAGTTCGCGAGTGCGTCTCTCTTGTGGGATGAGATCGCAGCGATAGAGAAGTGAGTCACATTCCCTTCCTTCGCAAGATTTGCGCTAATGTTGCTCCTCAGAATCATCAGCGACTCGCATCAGCGTCGCAAGGCATCGCTCAAGCGGTTAGACCAAGAGCACGGGGCAGACCAGGAGCGTACAGACCAGGGACGATCGTTTGAAGCTCGGGCGGGAACATCATCAACGTCAGCACAACCAATCTCCGGAGATGATGTCGCTATTCCAGTTTCGTCATGTTCCTGTATGTGGTTATATTCTCTCTGATATTCAACACTCATTTTGTATCCCTGCTACAGTACATCGCGGCAAACTGTCGCGTCTATCCGCATTCCGGCGCTGGGTCGGATCGCGTAAACTGCGGCCACCCGAGTCGCGATCACCATGCCCGAGTGCTATCCCTCCGCCGGAGATCAAGTCTGGTGGGTGTCCCAGCCCTTATTTTTTGCGCACGCTGCTAATCCAGTGGTCCAGTCCGTGGTCGCAGTTTCTCGCATTTCCTGTCTGCTGTCATCCTGGGCTGTGCGCATTCGTGGGCTCGTCGTCAGCGGCCGGCGTCTGAGATTTAAGGAGCTCCCCGCGCATATCGTTGTACTTCTTCTTGCATGCTTGAGCACTTCACCTGGTTCCACCCTCTGATCTCTGATAGACCGACTTTCAAATCCTCCGAGCCTTCGCTGATCGGGCATTGTAGTCACTTACACTCATGTCTCATACTACTATGTGTGCTCGAATATTTATCTGTCATCCTCGTGTCTGCTACTTTATGGACACGAAGCGAGCGCAGCATGAATAGGGCGAGCGCTGAAGCTAGCAAGGGTAAGCTTGATACTATCGGGCTTGGGAAAGCCCGAGTGTGACGGTGTTCTATCTCACAAGAAGATACGAGGGCGCGGACGCCTCGTAGTATGGAACCGAAGCCAAGGCATGACGTGTCGATGCTTGTTGGTGGTTTCCAGTCCCATTTTTGCATGTCCAGATATAAATATTGGTATACTGAGATTGGTATATTGGCAAAATGTCCAGTGGAATGAAAGAAAACGATGGCCTGAACCCAGACGATCAGCGCTCACTGCTCAGCGTCGACCCATTCGCAAGGACCCGATCGTGTAATTCCCCTCGTCCGGCAAGGGTTGAGTTAACGCTGCCGAAGACGGCCCCGCGATCTGTGATGACATATTCGCGGCGAAGACGCCATCTGTAAGCATCTAGAGATGAGCGTTATTTGCCGTTGTCTCCATGCAGTTCAACTGACGTTGGTCGGGGGATGCGCCTTGTGACTGGGCACCAGGAGGTTGTCTAGGCAGACCCTGAATGGAGACAGCGCATCAGTAAAAACACGTCATGGTTATGGAATCTGAAATCACCGCGCGAGGGAGTGTTGGAGTGGCACCAGGTTGCTCATCTGATCGGCCTTGTGCTGCAGCCAGCGCCTAAATGAAAAGAGTTTCAGCTGCGCGACAAAAGTCCAGGTCAAGAAATAACATACGGCCATTTCTTCGTTGTAATCCGCCACCCACCGCTGGAGAATACTCAGTGATTACGGAGGGGTGTGGGATGACTGCCAGGACATACACCGTATTCATCGCTCAACTCCTGTAGACGTCCAGCTGACACCGTCTTCCAAGCCTTCATCTTTGCGTCTGAGAGCTTTTTGAACGCGTAAAGAGAACCCGGGCGTGCTTTGACAGGTTGTGGCGGCGACCACTGCGACCACCAGCGTTTCCCAGTCTTGTTCTTGTACTGGAATCGCTGCTCTCCAAGGGGGTAAAGCGGCAGATGACTGTAAGCAATGATGAGGCCGTCCCTTTTCCAGTCGATGTTCGTGATGAGTCGGAAATTCTCCGTTCCAGCAGTGTGCCGAGGATGTATCGGCACAACAAAGTGGCGGAGTACCTCTGGGAGGGTATCCACTTGACTGCCTTTGCCGGCAAATGTGGCGCATACGCAGATTAAAGCCTTGCCAGGCTCATCCGTAGTCATGACGAGAACCGGTCGGTCCTTGTCTAGAGGTTCATCATGGACTTTTGGAGGGAGGCGTCCGTAGAGCGCAAGATGGACCGGCGTGTGCACGGATTCAAATGAGGAGTGGAAATTGCCTGCCACAAGAACTTGTGGTTGACTCGAGGAGGTGGAAGACATAGAGAATGTAGTGAATGCGTAGTGGCAGATGGAGATGTGAAGATGTGAATACACACCCTACCCTGGAGGGAGCCCACTCTTATACAACGTATTCCAGGACGAGGGTCGGCCACTGGCTCTCGCAGCCTTACAATGGACAATTATTCCTGGTATGGGGTGAGTACGCGTCGTCTAGCAACCTGTACTGTCGCTTACAAGAACAAGAAGGTTGACATGGTGTTCAGCGTTCATAGGCACGCCGCCGTATATCAAGCGACAGACCCAAATGCAGGAACAACATCATGGCAGCAGGGAAGCGGTGAGTCATAAAAAGCACCGCTTACGGTGAGCGCTCGCGATGATGGCGGCGTGGTGCGCTAACTCAGGCAGCCCGAGAATCTGGTGGCACATCACGGAGGGTTCCGGCACACGGCGCCATATGCCGCGTGTCGGCCGCGTGCCCACGTGTGAATCCCACGGGCCTTGTACTTATACCTGGACCAACTGCACTTACTGGCGCTCAAATTCGCTCTGCGCTCTCGTTCGATATGCATCCCCTCTCGCTCCCTGTCGTCCCCGATGACCCCGATAAGGAGTATATACCTCCTATCGGGGCCTATATGGCCTTGGTTCTTGACGCTGCTGCCACCGTGGAGTTCTACAAGGATCCCATCGCAACAGCAGCCGCCAAAGCGATGCCAAAGCGAACATATGTCGGATGGGTTGATATGGTAAGTTGATCACAGTTTTACTCCCCAAGTCGCTTTTAATCGCTGAATCACACTCAGTACGTTGGGCTGCCCACCCCATTCCGCCAGTATCACCAGTGCCTGTGTGTACTTCTCTGCCAGGGACCACCCACGCCAGATCCAGCATGGGGCGTCGACGAGAAGTTCTGTGTTCCGATAGGATCTGCCAGATTTCCTAAAGGCCGTGCGGCTCTTCATCCTTCACCGCCTCTGCCGTGGCAAAACATTTACCATCACACAACGCCTCTGCCATCGCTCCGCTTTGCTACCAGGCGGGTTGACTACACGAATTGTACCGAACTCGGCGAACAGGGCGTGGATGACTTCCGGATCGCGCAACACCTGGACGGCATCCGCATGGACAAAAAGCAGCGGAAGTACGCGAAAATGTCACACTCATGTGAGTATTTTTCTTACGGCTCTGCATGATTTAGCCACTGAAATTTTTCTAGTATGGCGCCAACTGACGGCTAAGCTTGGTTCGTGCAACACAAAGGCTGATGAGTCCGACACGCAGGCCAGCAACGCAGTTACGGAGGTCGAGGACCAGTGCGATATTTTCACTGACGCCATGCATAGGCTCGAGAAGACGGGCCTCAACACGGAAGACACTCCAGCGAATCGTCGCATGGTTTCACAGATTATCGAGGACGTTGGCGAGGTGGCTTTCCGAATTGCGGGCGACCTGTTCGGTTACGAGGACCCTCGGGAACGGTTTGTTCCCATTGTCAAATATGACCCCGACCTGTCGACCGTCACTGAACTTGCTGACGGTCGTTTACTGAAAGCCGATCTGGCTATCCTGGAACGGTAAGTCAGTTCAATTCATTGCTCGTGTGTAATTCAACGGTCGCTTTAGGATCCAGAGGGATGCTGAAGAGCGCGCCAAGCTCGCTTTGAAGCAGCCCGTTCTCTCTTCTCCGATGTCGACGGGTCACGGTGTAGTTGAGACACGGTCGATCACTCCCGCGGGCGACAGTAGCTTCTTGTCTCCGCCATCGACCCTTTTGGCGCCTGGCGAACGTCAATCCCAGCTGTGTAGGTGTTGCATCTGAACACCCGCACCATATCTCATTCTTTGTTATCAGTGACCCCAGAGACTTTCCAGTCCACATTGCTACCCGATCCTGCGAGTCGCGACGGTTCCATCCGGGTGATCAAGAGCGGCGTACCGTCTGATTCGGGGGAGGACACATTATTGCCCTGGAAGACATGTGAGCTGACAGCTTCTTTCCGTTTCGATGCATCTGGTCTCATGCCTGTATGCACAGCGTTCTTCTCTCGGATACTGTCCGTCGCGACGTTGGGGTGCATTTCGTCACAGCACGCTAGGCCTTCAGAGCCCCATTCAGGGGCGAAACTTGTGGTCGAGGAGGAGACACAGCCGACCGACGTCGAGACGGCGCTCTTGTCGAACCTGCGCCTCGAACGTGTCCCATCACATTCACCGGCTTCATCGGAACCGTCGTCATCGTCGTCTGACTCGTACCCACAATCCCTTCCGTCTCAACCCGACGTCCCGACAGCATCCCCACACGCGGCATCTCACCACGACCAAGAGTTGGCTATCGCTGATGCACATGACGAGTCAGTGATGGTCAGGTCTGCTCCCCCAACGACGCAGTCCTTCGGCGCGCACGCCCTTGGGGAGGTGTCTGCTCCTCAGTCGACCAAGAAACACGCGGTCGCGAACACGCAGTTGCGGAAGACGCTTTCCAATCCATCAGAGTCCCCATTACTCCCTTGACGGGCTACTCGTTACCAGCGCACAATCTTGACAAAGATGGCTCGTCGTATTGTAAGTTTTCCGCATCGGTAGTCGCCATCGCGGGCAATCCCAGTTACTTCCCTCTGCCTTGTTTCTCTTTTGTCCTCACTATATTACGAACATTCACGCTTTGTGCTCAGTTCTTTTCTATTTCTAATGTATTCTTGCTTTGCTATGTAGCCACGTTTTCACGACAATCTAAACTATTTATCGGTATTCGTGCTAAGCAGTGAGGAAGACGGAGCTACTGCATAAGAGTCATGTCAAATACGGGTACATTTCCGCCCGGTCATTCAACTGGATACATACCGGAAAAAGTGCTTCGGCATTTGCACGGCGACACTGACAGCTGCTCCTAGAGAAAGTGTACACAAGGACCAATCGGAGCTTGTCGAGAAACGGGCGGCGTCAGCGTCAACTGACCATCGATTGTCCTCGCCTTCCTAATTTACGAGAACATTCTACGCCTTGTGGAGCAAGGCCCGGAGTGACGGGTTGACGTCGTGCCGGCCTTGTGTGCGACCAGACGCGCCCTTTCTTGTGCCGGCCTCGTGTTTCCCAGAATATCGAAGCAGCTGCCGGCGTGATGGGTGGCGTACAGGTACTGGAGACGCGAAGTGGATGCGCGCAAGCGGGGACCTCATGGCGCGTCACATCGGAAGACTTTTGGTTGCCAGAGCCTCGGGCACAGCCAACGTTGTATTACTGCCCGGGATGGATGTTTGTGAGTAATTGTGAGACTCGGAACGGGAGAGAGGCTCGAGAAGATCAGGCAAGCAAGCCATATAAAGCGACGGGGAATTACACGGCGGCGCCCAGCGATACAATAGCATGCAGTTCTGGCACAAGAACGAAGCTCAATATGCCACTGAAGTCGCGAGATGTTCCTGCGCCATCGATCGATGGCGCTATATTATTGTCTCCTGCACCTTGTTCTCGGCTGGCAGATTCGCGCCCGTGTCGCGGTAGTTGTATGAGCAGAAATCGAAGGGGCGCCGACACGAGTCATGCACGTCCCTGTCAAACAGACAGCTTCGAGAAGCGATGCAGGGAGGGGCCGGGGACTGGAAGCTGTGGGAGGCGACCGCACACCACGTGTGATGGGCGCAGACTGGACCAGGAGAACGCTCCGAAGAGAAGCAAGAGTCAAGAGATTTACAAAATGAGACAAGTTGCGTTCCAGCCCAGCCGCTGCCTAGGGCGTGGTGGAACAGTAACTGAGCGTATCACGGTCAGCGTTAAGCTGTCATCCGTATGCCGCCATGAGCACGCACCTGCCAGTGAGTGATTGTCACCCGGCCCCTCCGCAAGAGCTTCTATCGCCAACTGCGCGTCTTTGACGTCCGGAGCTTGAGAGGAAAAAACATTGTGTTGAAGGGTCCAGGAGAAGTGCTTGTCGGAGGACTTCGGGCCTGTGAACCAACCACACGGGCCGCCGAGCCGAGAATGCCATGTGCACACCATCTGCGTAAGTACGCCGGCGCAGCCTCACACCTCTTTTCTTCATCAGAAATGACTGGCGTCGCCAACGCCCCTACCAACCTCTGCGCACAAGCTCTCAAACTGCCGTGCAGGAACAACCCGACCTGCCAGAAGTGATGCGTGCCCGCGTACCGCGTTGACCTCTTCCTGACACATGACAACGAGTCAAGGACCTGAGTCGCGAATGCATGGATGGGAGCGAAGTCCGTGATAGGCTGTTATTGACGGTTTTACCAACGACCGAGCTGCTGCGGGAGGGTCTCGCGCTTAGGTACTACAACATCAGCAAGAACAGATTGCAGAGACACTGGACTTAGGTGCGTGGCGAGCGCAATGCATCGTCAGAAGCTGATGCCAATTATTCTTGCTTGCAGGCAGTGGTCACGATAGGTTACCCCACGCTCTGGCTCAAACACTGCAACCCCAACTGTGCGTATGGATGGATTGCTGACGCTCGTGTCGGGCGGGTCAGACACCGGATTTCTATTCAATTCTCCTCAAGACCTTGTCTTCCTTACTCTTGAGTCCTTTGACTGGTCACAGGGCTTGTGTCAAATATTCGCAACCAACTCACTTGCCGCCTGCTCCAGTCCTATGTTGTCCGCGACTTTTGCCTAATTGACCCGCATATGCCACCATCCAAACATAGCGACATTCCCCTGGCGACATTCCCCTCATCTCCGAGACACGAGGTCATCAAAGCCGAGTATTTCGGCAGCGCGGTCGGTGAGTCTCGCTTTCAGAATCTCATCACAGCGTGCGCTGACGCGGTGCACTGGCAGCGGCGGAGTAGTCGTCAACGTGCTGACATTCCGTCAGGGTGTTCGATTCTGCGACGCGGGAGGCCCTTTGTGGTCTTAGGGTCTTTCGGTGGGCTGTTCGTACGTGTTGGGAGTTTCATGAACGCAAGGCTACGTAGAGCATGCATTCGTATGTGAGTACATCGCCAATGCACAATTTCTCTCAGGCCATACGATCGGTGCGCTTCCTCGAGGGCTCCGATTTGGAGAGTTTTTCGGCGGCATCTTCACGCCCGCGTTTGCTGCGAGACGACGGCTCAGCGCCAGTGTCGTCTGCAGCGGGGTTCAGGTTCTGATCTGTGCAATCCAGACAGCTATCACGCACCCGAAAGATAATCGCGGCGAGACTTCTCCTTCTCCTTCGCAAGGCGTTCGTGCTCATCGCTGGTCCGCCGGCGTTGTTCTGACTCGCGCCTGATCCTGTCTAACAGTCAGTCACCAGCTCTTTACAGTTCCCCCTGCTTACTTGTCAATGGCGTCTAGGTACTCCGGCAACAGCGTGGCGTCGCAAAATTCGGAGGCGGCTGTCACGTCAGTGGAGAATGTCGCGATTGGTATGCGCCAATCGTCGGGATCTTCTTCCCCCATGAGACTATTGCCCATGGTATGCATGACGTCGCCGAAGTGTTTGTCGGTGCTCAGTGGCTCGGGTTGCGAGCCCGTTGATGCCGCGGCAGTGTCCTGACCGACCGCGCTGTTATTTATGCCTTCAGAAGTATCGACCGGAGGCGGCTTCACCGGCAAGGTGTCCAGCGATGGTGCTTCAGGGTTTTGACTGGCGATCTTGTGAGCTTCCCTCAACTCCTTGCTGTGTACTCTGTCCTCCCGTATGTAAAGCCTCATTTTCCACCGCTCGGAATGTGGGAGAAGCGATGACTTCCTGTAGTCGCCTTTTTGCGACTCGAGTCGGAGCTCTATGGCCGTAAACGAGTGGTGGTAGAGGTTGTCCCACGGCAGTGGCGGGGAGGCTGTCACGCCCTCTCTCCCTGTGGGATGCGAAGAGTGGCCCACCGGTACGCACATTGTCTCGTCAATACCCTCAGATGGGTCGGCTTCAGGAAGCCTACGGCTGACGAAACGACAGAAGCATTTGTGGTACTGGCGCATCGGATTTGGCAAGTCCAATATCTGCGTGATTGGTTAGTGAATACACTGAAACTCATCATACAATATCGACGCACTTGAGAAACATATCCGAGGAATGTTCGATTCGATAACGCTGATGCTTGCTCGAATGCAAGGGGATCGCGCAACCGTGCTAAGGTGGCAGAGGGGTTGATGGTGACGAGAATGTAAGCCCCGATAACAGGTGTTAGAGGCTTCTGGAGGACAGGTTCACGTGAGCGAATCGATTCCTTTGAGAGCTGCAGAATTTGCTGGATGTTCATGTTCGACTTCGGCTGCAGTCGTCGCCCATAGCGCAGGTGAGGAGCTTATAAGGACCGGAAAACAAGTGCCATGAAGGCGCCCATCGTTCATCCGCGAGGCCTAGGTTCGTTGTTCATGTGATAGTTGCCCTTGTCTTCAACGTTGGTCAAGGCCTGGCGTGTATGAGTCTGATATACAACAACCTACTGGCAGCCTCACGGCGATGGTGTAAACATGAGACACGCTGGGATCTCCGAAAGAACAAGGGCCATCCTGGATTCAATCTCCAAACATGCGTGTAGTCCACGTACGAAGGCATGCCGTCGTTTTGCATCCTCGCGCCCCTCCTCTTATTTTCCGCCACTATCTGGCTCAATCCCCACAGCCACCCGCGTTCCCGGCGACGCCTTGCGCACCAATGCCACCCACGCCTCATCCACGTCGCACTGTACCACGTCCAGCTCGTCAAGCCGATACCCCGCCCCCGCGCGGGCAGCCAGACACCCCACCAGTGCGTCGGCCAGTCGCCGCGCCGGACTCTCTTCCTTGCTTGTTTCTTCGTTGCAATCGAGGCGCGCGCCGACAAGGACGAGGGTCTTGAGCGCCGGGAGGACACAATGCGCAGCGTGGCTGGGATCGACATCCGCGTGGCCCGTGGGGATCAGAGCGACGCACAACGAGAGCGCCACGTTGCCGTCGACCGTGAGGCGTCGCACAGCAGGCGCATGTCTATTCCAGTCGAGCGAAAACATGCTGTCAGCACGAAAACTGCCCAGCACAATAGATAGTTCCTTGAGAGACTCCGAAGAGAAGGCGTACAACGCTTTTTGAATGATAAATATCGGATCCCACACGCTGTGCATGTCAGCCTCGACAGAGAGGGCTGGCGAACCATCGTCTCGCCAGGTGCTAGTCTTGAAAGAAGTCGCCGTGAACGTGACCTCCAGCCTCGCTATTCGCCTGCAGTGTTCGGACGCCGGCTCGCCTGCGCTCATGGATTCGAGTGCGCTATAATAAACCTCCGAAAGTTCGACGTCCAATGGCTCCGTTTCGTCGAGATGCAATTGGCAGGCCACATTGGCCGCGGAGGGGAGGGAGAGGTGCGCGAGAAATATTTCCGCGTCCTGGAAGGAAGAAACAACGTCCAGACAATCCATCCGGGGGACTGCAACAACGCGAAGTGGTCCAGCGTCCAGGAACTGAATCACGTCTGCTATCGAAAGCGTAAGGTCGATCTTGAGATCCTCGAGCGCGTGCATGCGTTCCAGCGCGTCCAAAATGTCGTGCAGTGATGGAGGGGGGTTCCATTCGCTAGCATCCCGCAGGTCCAATGTGACGAGATGTGTGAAGAGTGGCGATGTCCATGGTATGTCGCAGAAGCTGTCTGCGAAAACGCGAAGGTGTCGTAGCGTCGTCGGTGAGCATCGCCCGACAAAGCTGTCCGGAATCGTTGACGAAGACGAGAAAGAGTGGAAGATTTCGCGGATGAGCGTGATGGGTGCATGGAGAGTAGCCAGTGTGTTCCTGTCGATGCCAATGCACAGGCTCTGTGTGCGCCATATGTTCTCATTCACTAGAACGGTCTGCCAAGACGGCTCGGGCTTCGCGTCGAGTTCAAAAGATAGGATTGAGTTCCGCGCTCGCTTGACGAATGTGGCTGCCCACTCCTGTCCGAAGGGCAAGGTTACATTGACCCAAAGGCTTTGATGTTCCAAGGCGACCTGCCGCCAGCGCCGACATGTGTACGTCACCGCGAGCCATCCAAAGGAGGAAAATGAATCGTAGGACTCCGTACGGAGCCGCTTGGGGGCGTCAACTTCGGCGAGGAAGAGGAAGATGGACGCGAGGAGCTCGGGCGGGAGGCGGGCAGCAGGAACGCGGGAGTTGTGCTGCTGACGGAGCGCGAGCAAGGCCGCATCGATGGATCGTCTACGCGCCTCATATACTTCATAGACCTCCTGCTCTGCACGGGCGATAGCAGCCTGCTCGTGTTCGAACTGATAGAGCAGTTCGCGCTTCGCATCGCGGAGGGCGGTGTGTGCGGTAGTCGCGTCGTCGATGATGTGGGAGGGGACCGGGCGCAGGACGTCCTCAAGCTGCGATATCCTGGAGCGCACAGTGTTGGACCAAAAGTTGCTGCACTCTTCGGTGTGCGAGCTGCGCTGGCAGTTAGCAAATTCAAGCACGCGACAGGTGCTATAGCAACTATGCTGACCTTGCACTAGTCTGGTCCTGGGGGTCCCAGTCCATCGCAGTCTTGAGCTTGAGGTCTTGAGGCTTGAGACCCTGAGGTCGACAATTAGGAGGAACGAAGTCGAGGGAGCAAATTCGTTAGCGTCAATATACTATAGTGCTCCGAGTCCCGCCCTTCTGCTTACTAAACAGCCAGCCACAGGCGCGTTCAACTGCAGAGTTGAACGCGCCTGTGGCTGAGATCCGTTGCGTCGCGCTCTTTGTTGATGGTACCCGTGAGAATTTGGCGTGACCTCGGTACCGTTCAAAAGTTGATCAAATAACCTGTGTCTTCCTCCCATCATGGCCGCCTCGCCAGAGACGCGGCAAGTCTGAGCGGGGCGCCGTGCACATTCTTTTCTCCTCCATATGCTAGCTCTCGCTTGCCTCCTTTTCTTCTGTATCTCATTGACAGATGCATGCTGCAGGCCGCAAAAAAAACTACGCCTATCAATGGGTCTTGAGTTCTGTTGATGTGACATTTCGCTGGCAGCACACACGGCGCCGCCTCATTTGCTGCGCTGCACCCTCTGTCCCACACCGTGTACGGGCGGCCGGGACTGGAGCTTGATGATGCAGCTTGTGAATGTGGTGCGTACAAAATGAGAACGCCTGCTCTCCTCGCGAGCTGAGCCTTCGCGACGTCACCGCGTCACCGGATGTGGGTTCAGGGCCGACTGACTGCAGGCGGTGGAAATGGTGTCGGGTTCTAGCTTTGCGTGCTGTTCAGGACGCGCATATGTATGGACGCGAGCGACCTCCTGAGGCAGACCATGTGCGCGATAGCATCGATGTTGGGTGAGTTAGTTATCGAAGTACACGCAGTGCTAATCGTGCTCTCTTCCTTTCAGTCGTACTCGCTCGCCGTCAATCTTCTTTGCCGAACTGTTGTCTATGGCTGCCCTCAGCAAGCGCCGCCAACGTCGGGGAAGAGACGGCTGATTGATGTGACCTACAGTACTGGTGCCCGAGCCGTACGCTCATCTTTGGCGAAGCCCACCGAGATTCTTCTGCTCCACGTCCGCGCGGTCAATTCCATACGCTTTCTTCGTTGTCCTTACAGACGACGTCAGTGATCTTGGCTCGTCCGACCGACCGCATGCGCACAATCGACCAGTCGAACCTCACCGTGCATTCCCCGCGAAGAACAAGATTGTCTAGGACGGGGTATGTGCGGATGACTGCGGCAGTGAGTAGAGACGACGTGCAAATTTGTTTGTGATGTGCGTGGGCTGGAGTTCAATGGCGTGTCACGAATCGAGGAGTCGCGTGTAGACCAGACTATAATACACTTTCCGGTCGGAGAAGTCACCGAGGTTAGATTGGCCGGCAGTATATCCAAGGTAGTATGGAAGGATATCAACGAATAAGTAAAACGGCTGGCGTAGCAGCTCTATATGACAATAAAAAGAAAAAGAAACGACAGCGCTGTTGAACGTTACTGCAAAAGCACGGCTATCTATCCGATTTTTTCACTGATAGGCGAATCTTGGGGCTTCTTCTTTGTGAAGCGGAGACGCGCAGAGCGCAGCATCCTCATCGCATTGTCTTGAAAGGTTGTTAGACGACTCTATCAGAATTGACAGGGGAAGGCACTTACGAGCAACGACGGAATGTCTCCTACTGCTGCCACGAGACGCCAAAAGACGAATGCGGCGAGGAGAAGGATCAGCAGTAGGTAGCTGCTCAGCCTTCCCAGAGGGACTACGAAGTAGCGAAGAGAACATGTGCCTAAATGCTAGGACTGCGTGAATTTCACAGCGCAGCAAGGTATACAGTCCGGCCTCACTATGTGCTGGACGACGAATCGGCCGAAGTCTTGGGGATGCCACAGGCGTGGCAGCCCGAACTTGAACTTCCTGTTGATACGGTTGATGCGTGCCATCGAAGAACCTCTCTTGATGCAGGCAGAGCAAAACACGCCGGGCCACTGTTCCGGCGGCATAACCTATCTTGCGCACGATACGAAGTATAGATGCTACGTAAATGGAACAAGAGCAATTAGCATATTCTTCAGCAGGGAGCATGCAGGAGCGAGACCTACATGTCCCCTGAGTCTGAGATGGCGATGCTCCGCACGTATTCGACTCTTCAGCTTCGACAACTTCCTCGGTCTGCTCTCGCAGCTCGCGCTCTTCGTCTATGCCTTGCAGACGGGCTTTCGTGCGCTGCTCAGACTCAGCTCGTATTCTGTGGGAACGAACAAGTCAGAAGAATGATCTATGAATCGATGAGAAGGCGAGACTCACTTGTTGATGGCGGCAATCTCGTAAAATAATTCTTGTGCTCCTGAAAACTCCGTCACAGTGGATATGTCAAGGTCGAAGGAGGCGACGGGTACGAATTGATCGCGGGGGTCTTCATAGTCCATGCATGCCTGCAGAAGCTCCTCTGGCAGTTCCTCAATAGAACCGGATTGTGAGTCCGTACTATGGCTTTCAGAGTCATAGTCGTCGCTCTCCTCGTCGCTTTCAACATCAATGTCGCCGGACGCCTCCATAAGGTCATACAGTCGCTCGGTATCTTTGGCAAAGCACATTTTGACCTCGGTCAAATCGCCTAACGACAGCATGGGGGAGTTGCTGTGGTCAAGACTGCCACCGGATTTTATGCGGAAAGTGAGGCGGGACGAGTGGTGGATGTAGAGGTTGTTCCAGGGTAAAGGAGGTGTCGCAGTCACAGCCGGACGTCCAGTCGAAAGAGTGGCTGGAGCAATGGGTACGCACATCGTCTCATCGAGGTGCACAGATGACGAAGGTTGCGGGAGCCCCATGCTGAGGATGTAGCAACTGCATCGATGGTACCTCCGGGAGGCGATCGGCAAGTCGAGGACCTGAACCAAATTAGCACAAGGACGAACTGCGTAGCTTGGAGGTGACTCGCCTGGCTGACGTATCCAATGTATTTTTTGCTATGGAGGGATTTCGCCTCTTCGATGGCAACAGAATCCTCTAACGCCTCTAACGTGGCTGCCGGGTCCAATGTGAACACAACGAACGCCCCCTGTCCAGGGTACAGCCAACTTTGACGCGACACCGGCTTTGTTACGTCGTATGTTGGGGTATACTGAGTATTCATAGCTGTAATGGGGGAAGAGGAAGTGGGGCGTTTGGGCTAGGTCGTGGTTCTTCACGCGTTCGGGAGTCTTTAGTTCCAGTGCCCCTGTGGGCGCTTGGCCATAGCCGTGCGGTATTGTTTCAACGAACAAGAAGCAAACAACAAGAGCCGCTTCTAGCCTACAGGGACTGCACAGCCTGGCAACGGAGACAATACTGCTGTGACTGGATACTGCTGGCACGTTCAATGTTCGTCGTCCAAACGCCAAATCTACACTACAAGGACTGCACAGCCCTGGCAACGGAGATAATAAAAAACTGCCCTGAAGTGCTGGTATGTTGTTTGTCGTCAAAATGCCAAACATAACTCAAAACAACACATCGTCATCGCGTACGACTTTCTTGCGTCTCCATCAGCAAAAGCGTCGAATTGTCACAGCGCGTCACAGCCGATTTCAGCGGCTGTAATTTGCGCGGCGTATTATAATCCTTTATAATGCTATTCTAATGCACCCCCGTCTTTTACGGAGGTATTAAAATGTACAAAATGCAAGTAGCTACGAAATAATACAAGTGCGCGCGTGGCGCCCTACAGAGGCGCGAACCCAGCCATGTCGCGTCCACCTAGGGCTCCTCCTCATCGCTGTTCCCGGTCTCCCTCGTCATCGTCGTCGCCTCTGTTCCGGGCTTCCTCATTATCCGTCATCCTCAACTTCGCCGTGGTCTGTCATGTACTTCCTCGATGGCCTGACCATCTCTGGCGTCCGAGTCTGCCCACTTCGTCCGCCAACTTGACCAGCCCCTTGGCGCTCGGCGAGACGGACATGCCAACGGGAACCGCGGCGCGAATCTTCGTCGTTGTCAGTCCCTGCTGACGAGATGTGCATGATATCGCCGATGCATCTCCCAAACAGCGTGTGCTTCCCTGTCATCTACTCTGCGCGGTATGCAGCGCAAAGTATCCGCCCAAAGCCCGCCCACGGCCTCACGCAGCGATGCCGACCAGCCTGCATGGAGCGCAAGCGCGGGTGCGCCGGGTCCTCGAACAGCTCTGCGCGCGCGCCAGCCTCCAGCGACGGTCACTTTTGCCCCAGCCTGGCGGCGCTGCGGCTGCAAAGAACAACTTGCCGCCGCCCAGCCCGTGAGCTTGTCCACCTGTACTGCGGTGAGCCTGTGCGCATGCATGGGCAGGCGCGGGCAGCAGACGACGTCTCGGTGAAAGCATGACGACATCGTAGTAGTCTGCGGGCACGAAGTGAGCTTGCGGACGACGCCCGCGCAAATGCGAAGTGCTCCCCTCCACGGCGAGCGCGATACAGTTCCTGACTATGTGCGAGGAGATGGGATGATTGACGAGAGGCTGCGAGTGGCGCGAAGAACCTTAAAGGTGTCTAGTAAAACACGCGCACTCTGTCAGTCCAGCACATATAAATTGACTGGTGGAAGCGAGACGTACCGTGAAGCACTGAGTAGCGACGGCATTAGTGTCTGGCGCCCGACGCCGATTGAATGCGGCGCCGCGACCTTCATGTGCACTTCGGCCTCCACTTGCTTTCTCCATTTTTTGTTTGCAGGATCGGCTCCTGCTGATTCCTGAAGAAAGCGGCGTCGCGTTGAGCTCGAGCTTGCGTGACTGGGGTCACCGTTCGTTGTCCTGTCCACACAGAGTCAGCGCACCTGCCCCGACGACCGGTGATCACCACGCACCTGGGCAAACGCAGGGCAGACTGATGGACGGGTGTCGGCTGCGATGATGACCTGCACTTGCTCCACAAAGTCAGCGCGTCGCGCCACGGGGTTTATTTCTGAATTCTTTGGCGGGTTGAGCCAGACCTGTGAAAGGTACTTGAGCGAGCTCTTGTCAGAAAATGCGGACCGGTGGACTCACGTCGCGAAAGCATTCCATGTCCCACAAAAAGTCCCGCTTCATGTAAATCATCTTATATATCACTTCCTGGCGCTTCTTCTCCTGATCTGACACTATTCACGACCTCATATTCGGCCTTCACTAGCTCGCCCAGACTCTCCTGTTTCTTGAGCGCGAGCTGTGGCTTCGATTCCGAGCGCGCATGCTGCTCGAGGCATACTGTAGACCGCTGGTCCTGTGAGCATTTCTCGGAAGAGTAGCAGTCGGTGAGCAAGGTGAACACGCCTGTCGTCGGGAATCGAGCCTGAGCGGCAACTCTGCGTGCGCCCGTTGCCATGCCCGTCAAACACCGTGGAGAACTCGTTCGACGGCGACGCGCTGTCGTGCGTTGGAGCCGGCGCGTGGAGCGGGAGCGCATTGTCGTCGGCATTGTTCGACGCAGGGACCTTGCCGCTGACGAACGGACTCGGGACGTGGGTGCGGAACCGATTCACATCTGACGCGCTGTCCCGCACCCGGTTGCTGTAGGCAAAGAATAGGAGGAATTTCTGAACGGCCGAGAGGGACGGGCCGGAAGAACCAGGTCGTTTGTCTGGATGATGTACGGTGATCGTTGACTGCGACGCTGGCGCAGAACAGGAGAAAATGGCAGGGTAGACGATCGGCATGCGTCGTGGAGGACCAGAGAAGGGCGCGCGCAGGAGCCGTGCATGAGTGGCAACGAGGGCCGGCAGCCCGAGGACACCGACACGCCGTTGAGCAGTTCTACTCGGACCTGCGCGGTGATTGCAGCGGACATAGAGCGCGAGTGGTTCTGGACGGTGCGATCACGTCGGAACGTGCCACCAGTCATGGCGGGAGGACTGAGGACTGCTGTGCGGACGCCTTGACGAGGGAGGACGGTGGGGTTCCCAGGCGTGCAGCGTGATTCATGATCGCGGTGTTGAACTGAAGGCGGTGCGGAGCAGCAGTGAGGAAAGCTGGGGTCTGATGTTTGCAGAGCCGATAGCCCACCGCGCACCCACCCCGCGCGCTGCGACCGCGGAGTCCGTCGACGCGTCCGGCAAGGGCATCTGGACGCCCTGAACATAGGATTGCGGGCACCATCACAGGCGGGGCTGGACGCGCCGATCCCGTCGGCCAGTGGTTGACGCTCTGGCCACATACCAGACGCGGTGGGGCAGCAACGGCGTGCGCGGACGCAGATGGCACGACGGGCACCGCGAAGGCCTGCGAATGTTGACCTGGCATTGATGTCAGCAGATCGCCGAGGACGCACAGCGCGGCGCTGCAGGACACACCTCATAGTGCCCGGTCTCGGCAGCTCTCGCGCGTGGATGCTGCCCTCAGCCTGCTCGCTGGCGCGGGTTCTTCTGTGCGGGCAGCTGCGAGCTTGCGGCCGTGGACAAAGTAGTGCGGAAAGTGCAGAATACAACGTCTGAATGCAGTGCCAGCGTAGCAGCGCGTATGCCGGCTGGGTTGGACGAGGCGCTCCAGGCCGCTCCTTGTCTCGCAGAGCCGGAGGCATCTTCAGCGCTGTTGGAGCGGGTATTCCGATGGTAATTTTTTGTGTGCGCGGACTCCCGGCCGCGTTTCGAGCTTTCGCTGGTTCTAAAAGAGCGCTGAAATCAGCAGGCTGTTGACACATGGGACTCAAGCCATGGACAGTGAACACACCTCAGTGCCGGTCAACTACGTGCATTGTGGACCCCGGCATGGGATGCATCCGACAGAAGTCAGCGAATCACGAGACTGAATGCCAGACTTCTCGTGGCCAAAACAGAAGGTGGAGGACATGCATGCGAGTGTGGAGTACTAGCGGATACAAGTCGCGACTTTCAGTAACGGGCGACACCGACGTCGTTCACGACATACCTCAATCTTGAGTCTTCGAAATCTTTCATCCGCCTGGGTTCAAGCTGGGTTCAAGCTGGGTTCGAGCTGTTGAGCGTTGGCGCGTGTGGGTGACGTCCATCGGAGGGCCCAGCGGCGCGGCGACTCGTGCTGCTTGTGATCGACTCGGAGAGTGAGAGGAAGTTGCAGAGCAGGAGTGCAGCGGGACAGGAACTTTGGGTGGAGAAAACGAGGGAAAGGTAATGGCGGCAGCCATATGTATTAGACGGGCGTCACGAGGACTTTGCGCAGTGGGACGCTCGGGCGGGCGACTCTGACGCGTCGCGTCGCGCTTTCAAACTCCGCTCCTCACCCGTATATATAAGTCCGTGAAGCGCATTCGCTGTCGGCATTCTCTTTCCCTCCCTCCCTGAGTCCCTCCTCCTGCTAGGACCGCCTGCCCATCTTTTCCCTGCCTCGTATAATCCTGTCGGTAAGTGCCAGTGCGCTCACATCGCATGCCGACTGACAACCGTCGAACAGTAGGTTCTTTCATTCCTTCGAAGAAGCCGGACTCTATGTAAGCGCATATATCTGCGCCGTCCCTCAGATGCTGACGGCTGCTGCCAGTACAGTATCTCGACTTGTGGATGCCGTGCACCCGTCGGTTCCCTAGGTTTGTCGCATATACTTCTTGGCTTTCCTCGCTGACAGCACATCTGCAGTATCACATCGTCCACGACTGCAACGAGCTCATAAGGTACGCTCGCCGCTTTCGACTCTTCTTTCCAGTAGCCTGATATCTTATCCAGGGCCTCCGACGGTCGTCGACGACTCCGACCAGTCCTCGGCAAGTTTTTGCGTGCATATATGCACTGACTTTCGCCCTGTAATGTAACTCGTATCTGGCCTACTTCTCCTTACCCGTAATATCATATCTTCTGCATATTATCGCGTCCGTCTGTCGTTCATTATAATCGGCTGTAATCAATATTGTACTGCTTGGAACAGTACCCTCAATATGATATCATTGTGATTGTTCTCACTGTGCGATAATGGATTATAATCTGCCTGGATCTCTATAATTTGAGCCCAGAATTATGAACAGAGCGCCGTTTCATGAACAGGGCGGCCGATTCACAACCAAAAGAGCATTCTCATTATCGATTATAATCCCCCCTCCCGCATTCCAGCGCATTCCAGCGAAAGGTCGGATTATGGTGATTATAATCGATTATAATGCTACGAAAAAATTTCTCGATTTTGCTGATGTCAGTGAGAAGGCTATGCGCCGCTGCCAGTGGCGCTTCCTCGCGGTCAATAGTCAATGATCAAGGACACTGGCTTCTTCACGCCTTCAATTGTCCTACTCTGTTGTTCTCTACGGTCCTCCTAAACGACTCATGAGGTACCGGTTCTGACTTCAAGCCCCGTAGGAGCAACAATTGAACAAAGCCATCGATGCTGTTGCTCTGTACAGCCTGAGTGGCGCTGTCAGTGCAAGCGAATAGCCGTCCAGTTCTGCTTATTCTTACTTACCGTTCCCTACACTGGAATCTACTTAAGGTGCGCTAAACGGAGTCGGGAATCTCACATCCAACAAAGGAATCGACTCCCACTCGCTCTGGTAGCTTGGTCTGAACTTCTCGGGCTCCACCTCCATATTTCCACATCCAATCCACATCCCGACACGCATCCGCCACCCCAGTACATCCGGTCCTCCCCATTCATCATGCCGCAGCGTCAATACAGAACCCGATTCATCTATGCTGGCCATGAACTGATGCGCACGCCAGCATTGCTAGCCCTCGACATGGAGTCGAACACTTCCCTGCTCTCGATATCAACTATGGGCACCATGCAGTCGGTCTCTACTACAAGCACCTCTAAATCAATAAAGGCAACCCCTCGGCCTTGCCTTGTCATGGACATTGAAGGCGACATAACAATCTGCGCTATGGCTACATATGGTGGCGCGGAGAAAGCCAACCTTGCAGAGGTATTCCGACACTTCCTCATCGCCGTTTCTCCCAATCCGGACGCGGGGCCATTCATGGTTCACACCTCGCCACAGTGGAAAGACGAGTCGCAGTGGATCATGGCCTTTCCCTATACACCGAAGTCGAAGCTTCATGGACTGTGGAAAATCAGAGCCACACGTGAAACAGGCTTCAATATCCCCGAAGAGACATTTCGGGCGCTCTATAATGACATGACTACTCGTGTTGCAAGTTGGAACACTATGATGGAGGCGACCGGCGAGCGAATGAGGCTCCGGCAAGACTATAAGGTATGCCCATTGGAAGGCGCCTTGATCATTCAGCTGATGATATTCATTATTGACAGACAAGCATGACCAAGTATCATGAGTACAAGAGATCTGAGAAGAAGAAGAAACAAGAGGCAGAATTGGCCGGCAACTGCAACTCAGAGCACGGACCACATGTTCCAGATAGCGACTCGTCCTATGATCAAGGCCTTGATGACCTCCCACAACTGCCGATTCCCAAACGAGTATGTCCCTGTCATCGGGGCATTTGCAATGATGAACTAACATAGTGTGCCTTCATAGAAGGGTTCACAGGATTCGACAACGACCATAAAGCGTGGGATTCCTACTAAGATGCGCCGGGTGTCTTCACCTGTGGCAATTTCGCGCAAATCGTCCCTCTCAAGTGAGAGGACGATCAGAACTGCCCACCCTTCTCAAAGGGAAAATGACGTAGGACTGCAGATTCAAGCGCGTGCAGAGAAATATCTCGAGGAAATGACTCGGCGCGCGCTGAGAGCTCGGGCTACACAGGTACTTGGCTGAAGTAAGAACACATTGGAAAATATTGAATCCTCGGGTCTGTTCCAGGAGTTGGCAATGGAGCCTGTCGGGGAAGAGGATGGCATCTGTCAGGTGCGTGAACTTGACGTAGCACGCTGCACCATTCATATCCCTCAACAAACTTCCGCAGTCCGAGTTACGATTCCCTGAGTTTACGAAGGTAGAATCGTTTACTAGGGGTGCTCTTAAGTCTGTGCCTGCATCTATTTTTACTGGTTACCCGGGCCTCTCCGAACTCGCTTGGTTACCCGTTTTTACCCGTCTCTATTTATCTAATCATTTGTCTTATCTATCACTCTAGATCTACTGTTTCTCTCCGTTTAATCAACTCTAGATCTACTGTTTCTCTCCTTTAATCTCTCATTTGTAGCTCGTTCTTCGTTTCTCTACATTTAGTCCCTCATTTGTAGTTCGTTTTTCGTGAGGATTGTTGTGTTATGCAAACCCGTTCTAGTCAGTCGTTGTCTCTGTGTGATGTCCATCGCCTCAGTACGCTCTGAACGTGCTGCCGGAAGTGCTGGATCATCTTTTTCGCTCGCGATCCGTGCTGTCGACTACGAGTACACGACAAAGGATACGAGGTATCTCTCTCTCAATTGCCCGCGTTTGTTTCAAGATAGGTAACTGTGCTCCACGCGCTCGTCTGAGTACGCGATCAGTAGGATGTCGAGTCAGTCGCATTAGTACGTACCAATTTCCTGCCTATGCTTGTTTCCGCTCACACCCCGCCCCTTCGCCTCTGAGCCTCCTGATCCTTGAAGGCCGCGATGATGACTGCGTCCGCCTTCCGCTGCTGCTCCAGGGTGTGCACGCGTTGTATCACGTCGTTGAGTTTCGCGCTCATGTCGGCGAGCTTGTGCCGCATGCTTTCCAACGTGCCTAGATCTCCGAGCGGCGGCGCATTAGCCTTGGGGTCGGCGGGCATAGATCCGATATGTCCGTCCTGATCGGCGGTTAGTGCCTAGGTAGCCGATCCTCGATCGCACGTACATGAGCTAAGTTCTGTATTCCCTTCTTGTTCGTGGTGGTCGACTGAGACATCGTCCGTAGGTTTTGTGCGGTGGACTGTGCGTGTAGTCGTTGTGAGGAAGAGCGAGGCGGCGATCAGGGTGCTGGCACTTGAGAGGCGCCGAGTATACGGATGTGGTGCGGGTCACGTGATGATTACTCATCTCGCGCGACTCGCTGCCTACTGCGACTACGTGCGTCCTTTCCTCCTTGACACCTCTTACACCCTTCTGCACACTCTCGCACGTGGTAGGTGAGCTCTTGGGCACGGCCTGTACGCGCCGTAGCGCGCGTCGCTGTGAACCGTGGCGGCGCTCCCCACGTGCGTGACGTTTTCGTCGTTCGATCGTGCCGCATGCTGATGTACTCGTAGATCTCTCGTTTGTCGGACCATGCCCGTCTTCGTGTAGGTGGTATACCGATAGGCGCTGGCCCTACATACTTCATCGTGCACCATCCTCATCCGTAGCAGGTTTTATTAGGTGCGTCGCTGTTTTGTCGTATGCTAGTGCTATATACTGACGTACTCGCAGCCGTCTTGTTTGACAGTTAAGGCGCGTCGTCACCGCGGTCAGGGGTCCTTGTGAGTGAGCAATGCATTCTTTTTGTGTACCGTCTTGATGCGGGGCTGCTTCCACTTGGTGCGTCGGCCTTTTCGCCAGCACCGCGGTTGCTCTTGACCATACTGTCCGACTAGCACCAACCCTCCCTTTGCCATCCTTTCCTCGACGTATTTCGCTCGTTACCCAAGTACTCAGCGCGCACTCGCGCGTGAAGGTGCTGGGGATCATGTTTCCACCAGCTGCCGACCTCGCGCGCGTGCGACGCTCGCGCTGTTCGCCATCGTCACGACTCCTTCCACAGCCACTTCAATGAACAACCTGAAAATTTCCGTTGCAGAAGGGCAACCTGGAGGGGCCAGATAAGACGGGGTTGGATCGGCGGGGCGACGGACAAGAGGTGAGCAGTCGTATTCGTGTCGGACATTGCCAGGGTAGCGGGTCCTTCGCGGTCGCGTCCACTTACAATTTGTTGCAGTAACCCGGTGGCGGACAGCGGTCAATGATGGACATGGCTTATTGTGCTACAAATTCCTGGTGTGTTCCGCGGTACAGATCTCGCTGTGAGCTCACAAGCGTTTGGGCGGTCGAGCGAGCGAGCATCCGAGTCGGGCAGGGCGAAGGCTGAGCATGTTGCACATATCCCCCTCGACACCCACACAACAATATACCTCATTTTCCCCATGTGACACGTACAGCGTAGAGACTTACGCGCGCCGTTGCATACGCTCTGATCGGCGCCGACTTCCGTCTACCCTTACTTCTGTCGACTCTGGCTACACCACCACGCTAATCAGCGCGATCCCAATTTTACATACGTCGCACGAGCGTACTGGTTCGTTTTCAGCAGCAGTGCGCAGCTGCCCGTTGAGCAGCACCGCGCAACGTACCCGGTTAGCGTTGGGTCTGGGACGTGCGCGCGCGCCTTCAGATCTTCAGAGTTCGATCTCGAGTACCCATAGCTCATTTTCGACATGATGCTATGGTTTCGGTGATGTCTAGTAGCGCCATACAGCACGCGCGTGCTCTGTATTCACCCAACGCGGCCACCTCTTTCACTGATCATCTCCCATCGTTGCGCCTCTTCCAGCAGCTTTTGTTCCTCGCGACTCCCGCGCGGCACTGAACCCGCATTCCTTAGAAGCAACTCGCTAGGTACGTGTCTAGTGCAATGCCGCGCTCTTCGTATACTCACAATGAGTCGCCAAACGCCTAGGTTCGCGGGCGCCGACACCGGACACAACTCCTCGAGCTCCCTCCGCCGCAAGGTCTCGCCCTCAAACTCATGCTCTGAGCTCCGTCGCGTCGCGCGCCGCCACTGAATTCTCAGACATCCCCGTCTCCGCGCTCGCCTCGCCTCCTCCGCGGCAAACTCATGCGCTATGAAGTTTTGCGCCGCACCTTCGTTCACCGTCGCAAGTTCTCGTGCGGATCGCAGTCGCGGCTGCGCACAGCGTCGACAAGAGCTGCAAGAGACCGGCGCACGAGCCCGAGCTCGAGCTCGAACGTTGGCTAGCCCCGTCGTTGCTCACTGGCAGACTGGTGGGCGCGGTGGGGTACGCTCCCATGAACCAGGGTCTGCATGTCGACGACATCGTCGGGGCGATTGGCAAGGTCCAGGTCAGCCCGTGTCTCTATATTATCGACAACATATGTACATTACTGAGCTATGAACTCGTTGTAGGCATTCTGAAGCGAGTCGCGGTAAGCCCGCTGTCTCCCTGCCGTAGACAAATCATTTATCCTACGGTACTCGTCGTCATTGTAGGCATTACGAAGGGCGAATAAAGTCACATTGCGGCCTCCAGAGAAGGTAAAATTAGCGGGCGCACACAAGGCGACTGCGTGCGATGCGCAGTCCGGAGAAGACGCCTACCGCCGCGGTCCACGATCCCGGCGCACATGGAGCCCGACAGACGCGGAGAGGACACGCTCCGCATGCATGGCCGTCAACATCGCGCCGGCGCCGCGCACGAATAACGTCGAGGAGCATTCAAGGCGGCCGCGCCATGTATTTGCCCTGCGCTGTATGTACAACTTTCTAGCTACGAGTTCGTCTACCTCTGCGCCCCCACATCATGTCCACGAAGTCTTCGTGCGCCGCCGTCTCCTCCGCTCGACATCGAGCGCACAGCGCGGGTCGCATAACGCCGTTCAATGGACGGCATCCAGCCGGGGCTGGGTCCTCTCCTTCGACTTCCCAGCGTGTGCTCCTAGCAACGTAGGATGTGCACCGAATTAATGGCGCGCAATTTGGTGCCCTCGGTCCAATCAAGGAAATTCGGGCAGTGCAGGGGCGTCAATATTTTCCCTGATGCCGCTGTGCCGCCGCTCATAACTCTGGACACGTCCGCAGCGGATTTCACATTGGGATTTCGCCGCGTCGTCAGCCTCGCTCGTCAGCCCGCTGCGTCGCCGGATTGTACGTTCAAAGCAGCCTTTGATGAAGGCCAATCATGTTTCCCGTCCGCGCAATCGTCAGGGGACGAGCAAGACCGCTGCGACCCGCTCGCGCGCCATCCTCGCCGCTCTGCTGCCCGCGCGCCGCGCCACTGCACCGGTGCGTATCCCCATTTCACACCGTCGCCGTCCGCCCTCACGGCACTGACACCCTCCATTCTCGTTTCCTAGCTGTCCATCGCGCCGGCCCTCTGGCCCCTCTTCATCTCCGCGTCTCCTCATCCACCGCCACGGCCTCGCTCGCTCGACGATCCACACGGGCGCGCGACGCCCCCTCGACCGGCGTTTGCGCCTGCGCGGGGCGGACGCGGTTGTCGCCCGGTCTTGATGGGGCAGCCGCCGCGCGCGGTTGCAGCGCCCGCGCGGGCTAGGATGATTTGGTGCAGAGCACGGCGCGTCGGTGGACGTAAAGGCCGCTTGCCTTGCGTGGCGCGGTACGTTTTTTTTTACTGTTCACCCGGCGCGGAGCGAGGAGGTCCGCGGGCGCGCAGCGCATAAATGGCTGGACGCCGTCGCTCGATTCCTCATTGCCTTTCCCCCCCATCTCTCATTTCCCTCTTCGACTTCACTTGCACGCTGGCCGTCGCCTTTGTTCGTGTCGTCTCATGTATGGCTGCTATGCTGATGGTAAGCCTGTTATATGACCGTTATCATGCTCGTCTAGATGACTGACTGGCTCGCCTTTGTTTGTGCGCATAGGCTGCCGAACGACGCACGGATGAAGACTGGCACACCAGGTATAGTGCGTTCTTATGGAGTTTGATTTTATGCACGCGCTGACTGCCTCTGGTTTTCGCAGTCCCGCGCCTTATCTGGCGTCCATATCAACCCGATCTGATTCCGAGCGCCATATGTACCTGTTGCCAACGAAATACAAGGTGCACCAAGTCTGGCAGATGATGGACCTTGTGCTACATACACCGTTTACGAGGACTCGAAGCGCGCTCAGCCGTAAGTACCATATACTTGCTATGTGAATGATCGGAAAATACTGGTTAGTAGACTGGTGGCCTCTGGAAACGCGCTTCTATCTAGTGGAGGCTGGGGTACGTGTATCTCTCATACCCCCTCGCCCCCTCGCCCTAATTGTCTGGACGTGTTCTGGCTGTCCCCCCGCCGGCAATCGTTACCGCATCACCTGATAGGCTGCTGCGCATCGCATTTCTTGAAGGATGCTACTCCATTGCGCACAAGGGTGACACTACTCCAGCCCCCCTGTAATGCGCCTTCTTAGGAGTGGTAAGTGATCTCCTGCGCATGATCCTTACGCATCGTAATGCCCGGTGTTGCGAACGGTGGCCGGGCTGCTCAGGTGCGTTCTGATTTTGTCGTCTGCTAGTGCCATGTTCTGATACCTTCGTACCTTTCCTATTTGACAACAGCGTATGACTGATGCAGGGGACGGCGCTTGGCTTCGACGCCAACGCAAGAGCGCTGTTGCGCTGGTGCGTGATCTAGTTCGTCCGGTGTGTCCTCATCTTGTCCTAGTACTGTAGAATATTAATACTGTCATATCATTAACCCTGAGCCACAGCCTGCGGCGCTACGGGTCACGGTGACTGGTAGAGGGTACCATGACCTGTACGTACAGAATATGAATTTCAGCGATATTATTTACGAATTACATGTATTATATTAATTTCGCCTATGAATTACACGCGAATTACACGTGTTAAGCTTTAGGGTTTCGGCTCCATGAGTCGGTCTGTACTTGAGTCCCCGCTCGCCGGCGTGGAGAATCGTGGAGACCGCTTATCGTATCAGATGCGATCTGACCTTATCGTTATGTGCCTTGCTACGTGAGCGGACGTACCTGGGTATCAGTCCACGCAGCGCCCTTACCTGCATTGCGCGTCGTTGGCATCGTTTATAAGGGTCATGGGACGCGTGGATGCCTCTGGTTCGATGTTACCGGCGGCGCTCACGAGGGCTCACGGCGCGCCGTGTGGTAGATGAGATGAGCTGAGTAAATCAAGGGAGCTGAGTATATGAGCTCGCCATTACGTGAAGGTCATTTAACACGTGAAAGTGGCGATCGCCCGGTGATGCGGCTGATTTTGCGTCTCGTGGTTGATTCCTTTGCATCGCGACCGACCTTGACTGCACGCTTAGCACGCTCTCGTCTGTATCGCTGCGCCGCTGAGCCCACCGGTGCGTTGGGATTATCGTACCTATGTACGGTAGTATGTCTCGGGTAGAGGGCTTACGCGGTTGTGCCTCGGTGCCGGTGCTCATGTCCTTTCCGCATATGATCTTTTTTTTTTTTCGTGCTCGCGGACTTGAATCCGGACCTGTATTAATATAGCAGGCCCCTTTGATAACAACCCTCTCCAATCGCACTACCGACCGCCGCCCCTCATGCAATTGCCTACGACTGGTAAATGCGGTTTATCCCCTTTTCCTTCCATGTCCACTGATGCGCTGTTTCAGCCATGCCCGAATCCGTCCCCGCCTCGCCCTTCGCCCCAACGCTGCCTGGACGGGTACGATCACCCGTTCCTGGCCAGGCGTTCTACTACGCTGTCACCAACACGCAGTACTCGGGCATATACGTGGACTGGTGGGTCCCTGTGATTTTCATCCTGTCGATGCTGCTAACTGTGCCCCATCCAGGACGACAGTTGCGACCTTGCTGGAGCGCTTCCCTGAGCTCCAGTTCCAGACACTGCCCTCGTTCGTGCAGGCGACGGAGGTTTTGGAAAATGCGCTGGGCACAGCTGCACTGATCGATCGCTTCGAGACGCTGGGCGTCGGCAACCGCGCGAGCTCTGTCTCCCCCTCCATTTCCCACCCGCCGTCATCAACTCGCCGCGTGATCTCCGACACCCCTCCGTCTTCCCCTCGCCCCCTGTCACATACGGTCGTCGAGGCCGCCGCCCCGTCATGGCCGAGCGGCAGCGTTTGGCCGCCGGGCGACTACGATAGCGGCTCTTACGAGCCCCCTTCCTCATGGGTTAACTATCCTCCTTGGCAGGGTGGTTACGGCTCTTGGTCAGACATGCCGATCGACGCGAGCGCCCTGATCTGGCCGGATTCACCAATTCCGCCTGCGGCGTCGTCGTCGTCTCCACCTGTTGGTATATTGCAGACACCAGCGCCGGTACTGCAGCCGCGCGAAAGCCCCCCCGCCGAGGGCTGGGCTGTTTATGCCGTGGCGCGCGGCCGGAAGAGGGGCATATTCAACACCGCGTTCGTTTACTTTTTTGTCCTAATCGTCGTCAATACTCGGTGCTGATCATGTTTCAGGTCGGAGGCGTTGCAGCAGACGAACAAGTTTCCTGACGCCCTCATGCTCGGTTTCCGGACGCGCGAGGAGGCTGCGGAATGGCTGGAGGCTCAGTGGCCCGTAGACAGGCAGGCGATTGGGGAGGATTTCAGAGCTCGGGATTAGTTTGATGCATCGTTTCAACGTTCCACTCCGATAAATGAGATTATGCCGCCTGCCTGTTTATATAAATGCGTGCGCTTTGCGGTGTCGGGAGATCGCGTAAAAAGGTACAACTTCGACGCCGCCGTAAGCTCTGCGCTTTGTCAAATGGCATCAACAGCGCAGTAAGAACGCAGGAACGTCCCCGCGGACTTTGCATGACTTTCCAGAATACATGACCCTCTGTGGATGTATGATAAGACCTATTGCGCATGGGCCGATGTCCATTGACAGAAGGACAGACGGTTTGTTACTTTGCGGCGAGCCGGCCGTCTTGTGTCGCACTCTGTTGGCTCTTGCCCCTACCGCACTCTTCGCTATCGACATTTGGAGTCTTGCGTGCTAATTGCGAGGGGTTCCCTTGTAACCTTGTGTCGGTTGGCACATTCGAGTACGTCTTTCGGAAAAATTTGCGATTTCTGGCCTGTGCTAGCGTGCTCTACAGCGGTCGAGTTTATGCGGACGCCCTCCACTCCGTCAGAACCAGCACTATGCCGTTCAGGCTGACGGCCCGCGTTACGATGTCCTTTGGCTAGTGAGGACCTGCTTGCCCGTTTATAGAGAAGCAGTGCGTACGTTGTATGGTTGAATGCCTCCTGTTTCAGTTGTTATCGGAGCTGATGGGCCAGTATGTTGCGGGCCAGATGCAAGCGAAGGCATCGAGCTATGGACAGACGCGCTGGACCCCGACGCTGTGTAAAGCGATGTTGTGGATTGCCGGTCTAAGGAGCCGGCCGTCTTCGAATGTTTTGGTCAGTCTTTGTTACTCACTCTTCCTCATCCCCCGTGGACTTACATCACTGGCCGCGCTCTGTTGCTGACAGCTGTTTGGTGGGCACGATGTTATCTGTGAACGTCGTTGGCAAATTCGTGAGGCAGGCGAGGGTGTCGCGCACGTTTGTGTCCTGTGGTTGCTTGTCGTGTCCGTCCGGCGCTATGCACAGCAATCGCCGAACGCCTGTGACGTGCGGATGAGCATCGCAGCCGCATTAGATGGGATGGTTTCCTCACCGCGCACCAGTGTCTTCAGGCTGCAGCTTCGTGGCATTGATGAGGGGAGTGGTGGGAATTTCGGTTTTGTGCTTAGCTACGGGAAGATGCGGGGCGGAGATTTTTTACGCTGCATGCAGTTGGCGGCCTGTTCCGGGGGGCTACAGTAAGGCTGAGTTATTTCGTCTTTATACTGGGTATGTTTCTTAAGGACGTCTCTATCGATCGCTTGCGCGCTGCGTACCCTTGGCTGTATTTATCATTGCATCGCGAGGATATACGACCGGTATGCGATCTGCTTGCTACCAGCTACGGTTTTCGCTCATCATCCCCAACCTGCTCGCGTTCATTTCGTCTGCTAGGATGGCCAAGCTAACTGTGGCGTCCCCCGGCTGGTCCCATGCGGCGCCGTCGTCCATCCGCGTCGAGAGCTCCGCCCGCGAGATATTGTTGTAAAGACAAACAGCCTTCACGGTGCGAAACGCGACGACTTCTTCGATGCCGTCCTCTGCTCGAAGCCCGGGAGGAGGTGGAGGGCTCCCTTCGGCGACGAAGTTGTGTGCGTTGACGATCATGTCCCCTAGCGCCATAAAGGCCTTTCGGTTCACTTATGCGTTGGGTTAGAGTTTGTTTCAGAACCTAGATGTAGACCGCTCACTTTCAACGCGTCCCTTTAAGGCCATTGCCATCCTTGCCAAGGTTCTCTTTACCGCGTGGTGATCCGCATTCGTCGCATATACACCGTCTTCGGTCGCATCGGCGGTGCGTGACCACGCCGACAGGTGCAGAGACTCATACGTCAGAAAGTGGCCACCGTACATCACGCTATTAACGGGCGTGTACACCATATGCCATGTACCTGGGGGCATTATGCTGTGCATATCAGTAGACGTCCAGGACGCAGCGGAAACGCGACCCTCACATTGTCATACCCACTTCCAGCCTCACGACGTGCAGTGAAAAGCGGGCGTCTTTGAGTACTATCCCAAGTGCGCCGGATTCGATGATCTGTTGGAAGAGAAGCATGACCTCCTGCTCCGTCGTGGGTAATGGTTCATCCGTGAAGCTGACGATGCCCCATATCTTGACTCCGTGACGAGGGCTTGCCCAGGTGCATAGCCCATTAGAGTCATGGTGCGTTCTGGTGTAGAACCCACCCGAGGTAATGATATGCCACTTTTCATACACGTCCGCCGACCGCACAGTGGGCCCGTTCCCGTCAGAAGGAATATCCTTGGTGCGGTTGGCCCATTTTTCAACTAGTGCGGCGTACCCCTTCTTGGTCGTGGTTTTCCGAGCTTGGGTTGCAAACCTTTCGCCTTCAGCTTGGTACCCCTTTCGACCGGTTATGTCCCATGCTGCCATGTCGTCTTGGAGGCGTCTAGGTCAGCACGTGGGGTTAGCTAGAGCTTCTGAGCGCCGGTGACTGGCTTACTCCATGTAGTCTGGGGGCGCGCATTTTCGCACCGGAAGGTCTAGGAGGTTGAGGCATCAATCAGGCTTGGTCACTTGTTCGGTGAACTCCATAAAGCTCATAGCTATGTTCGGCTCTCGTGCTCCCGGGGTCATCCGTTTGCTTGCACCTTCGTGATCAGTTGTTAGTCAAGCGTCGCCATGCACGTATGTCTAAAAGTAGGTGGCTCAAGACCTACAATGTACTTGGACGGATATTGTCGGTTCTCGCACGAGGTCAATGAGGGACTGCTTGTCGAAATTCATTTCGTAGTTGCTCGCGGAAATCCCGCCTTTGACAATGACGGTTCTGTTTCGGGCCAACGCGTGCCGAATTTCGTTCGCAATCGGTACGTTTGTCCGTTCCGCGGAGTCGAATGTGAGAAAGGCAAAAGGTGAATAGGTTTCGGTGGCTGGCGAGGCCTGCGCCATCCCCAGAACGGCGTCAACGTCAAAATCGTCTTCGTCCTTCGCGACCGTGGACGTTAGTTGGGTGAGGGCGTATCGAGAGTGACACGTCACGCACCTTTACACCGAGGATGCGCCCTATGTATGGTAGGATGGTCTCGAAGCCGGCGCGCCATGCTACCGCTTGCCGCCCGTGTGGCCAGAGCCCTGCGTCTTGTGCGCTTCCGCCGCGCTCCGCTACGAGGGCCGCCCGCGGTGACCCTGGGACCGTCTCCATTTTTGATGAAGTACACGTCGCATTGTGCAGGGTGCCTGCAGGGGGTGGGGTGATGTGTCTCTCGTCTGACAACGGCTGCACATCCAGGGGCTGGGGTTGGTATGCAATCCCCCCTAAAGATGCGATTTCGAGCGTATGGATAGAACGTGGAGCTTTCCGAATGTTTGCGGTTTGCATACCGTCGGGAGGTTGTCGCCGTTTTCGATTTTTCTGGTGATGTGCCGACGCTGGTTGACGCATAGATCGCGGCGTAAGAGTTCGACTGCATTAAACCTCGTAGCCTGTCACGTACGCGTATGGTCCATACACCACCTGTCAATTACGTCCGCCGCCGTGGCCTGTATGTTGCCCTCGCCCGGATGACGGTTGGCGAGCCACGTCTTGATCTCGTCATTGAACGCAAACTTGAGCGCGTTGATGCGCAGAGAGTTTCGAGTTACGTACGTCCATCCTTTCGGCGGGCGGTAGGACAGATATCTGTCGTGCAGAGGGTGTCGTGCGTCTCCAGCCCGTGCTTCCTTGCTCTGGCCGTACAGGAACTGCCACTCGCACCATGTGCCGTCGCCTTTAGACACCCACACGCGTTTGGGATCGCTCGTTTTTGCCCACACGTCACCTGCGTTGCACACCCTTCCGGCCGGATCCAGTGGACCCCAGTAGACGGCGTTCGTATGTGGTTGGGGAGCATTCTTTTCGTGTACGCATTTGAACCAGGCGGCCTTCATCTCCTTGCCATCTGGTAAGTCCCCTGGGATAGGCGGGGGTTGACTAAGGATAGGGATGTCGGGCATCGGCAGCTGTAGTGCAGAGGCAGAGCCCGCACGCGCAATTGGAGGGCAAAGGGGTTTGGGAGGAAGACTGCGAAGACAACTCCGCCAAGGTCAGGTACATACGTAAATTGCAATTACGATGAACATTACATAATCATCCCATTTATATTTCTAATTACATCTGAATTACATCTGAATTACACTTTCTGATCTAATTACACCGTCAATTACTTGAGAATTACATGGATTAATTGAATTACACTTTGAGTACACCCGCGGTTTACTTGGTTGTTACATCGATTAACCGAATTACAGCTTTGCATTTGTCTACATTTATTACTGAATTTCATCTCCTAACGGCGCGTCTACGTCACCTGTGAAACGACCTCATGTCTTGGGGCGCGCGGGCGATGGGGCCGTTGTAACTATATCGACTTCAAACAACTCTCCCCATACTGGCCTCATACCAACAAAACTATAGCTTACGGTCCCCGTATACGTCTGCTATGCATTCTACGCCCCGTCCCGCCTGGGACGAACCAGGCCATGCAGAAGGTGCTCCTTTTCCACCATGAACGCCCTGTCCTTTTCCAACTCGTTGTACTTGCTCAGTCTAGCGAGCTGACGTGCCCATCCCTCTCTGTCTGGCCCATCGAGTTCCATGCGTTCCTCGTTCGTTAGGTCTCCAGCTGGGCGCATGCCGTGTCGAACCCAGCGCATAACACCGCCGGTACAGTATTGCGTAAAGGAGTACCTGCGCTCGCCTGCTGTGACGGGGACGTTGCCGTGCCGCAGCCCCGCGGATGACAGAAGGATGGTCGCGCCTGCGGGGAAACGGACCCTCAGACGGAGGTCTTTAAGCAGGAGGTGGCCCCCGCTCGCAGGGTCGAACGACCCCAGCGCCGTGATCGCACACGGGAGCCCGGGGAAGTTGGTACAGTCGTTGTGAAGGAGGCAGGCTGTATCAGGACCAAGGTTGGCCGTTGCGGTAGGATACGCGCTGTTGCGGAATGGCATGTTCAGGGTCGGGTCGAAGTCCAACAGGTCGATGAGGGCCTCGCGCATGTGGATGGCTGGCTTCGGAAAGAACGAGGCGAGGCCCTCTGTCAGTCCGCGTCAGTGTCCAGGCACGGAATATGGTACCTGGAGCGTACCATTGGCGTGGCCTGCTATCTGCTGAACGTCTGCAGAGCGCTTAATACGCTCGACGAGGCGTTCCCTTGTCTTTGAGTGCCGAAGCTCCCCAGGTTTCTGTACACATGCAGCGTCAGCGTCCGCGATGGACCTCTTGGTGGACTGCTTACCGTTTGCCCGCCCCCGTACGAGATGCCGAACGACAACGCAGTGAAGTCGCCCCGGCGGTGGTGCACTAGTCTGTCGGGGAAAGCGCCGTTCTCCTCGCCGCTGACCCGGACGTTTTCGAAAAGTGTTGCGGCGCGATCAGTGACCGCATTCCAGCACTCGTTTTCGGGCCTGCCTTCACCGTCCTTCGGTCGTCCGAGCAAGACCGCAATGATGCGGTCATCACAGTCGAGCACCGCGTAGGTGTCGCTTCAGAGCTTCAGCGTCGGCGATGCCATGAGGTACCATCGATGTGGCGCTCACCAACCGTTCCACGGGAACTCTGCGATGCCCATCTCGTCAAGCTCCTCCGCGGTCCAAGGCGTGTCGCCCTCCACGCCCAGTTTCTTCACCGTGTACCCGCCTCTCGTGACTGAATACTCCAACGCGCTAAAGCTTTTGGCGTCGATGGTGTCCGGTTCTGCGTGTCTGCTGATGAAGCTCGTTGCGTGCACCTTAGTCAAGGCGTCTTCCTCTTGTGCTTTGCACTGGCGTTTTTCCCGCCGACGCCTTGTTTTTGCCACTTTTGACGACGCCTTTGGACCAGCTCTGGCACGTGCGGCCGTGGGGACACGAGCATGAGCCCGTTCCGTTGGGGGAGCCATCGTCCTAGTAGATGCGTCTGCGTGCCCCAGCTCTGGTCGTCCTTCGATACCGGCATCGTCGAAGGCCAAGGCTTCGCCCACGTTGCTTCGCATGACGGCAGCTTTCCGCCGGCGCCGTCGCTTCTGCGTCGATGTCAATGCCTGCTCCGCCGTAACGCCCTCGACCGTAGCATGCGAGATGCCGCTGCTTTTTTGTGTGCTGAGCAATGCTTGCGCATCGCCCGCAAAAAGACCTCCGCCGCGCACAGCAAGCGCGTCGGCGTTTTCATAGGAGCCGGTCGAACAGTCGCTATCAGTGTCAGTGGGTGATGGCGCCCTGCTTGCTACAGGCGACGCTGTAAGGGGTGATAGTGTTGTCACTGAGGATGGTTCGGACGCCGTGTCGTCGGTCCCTTCAGCCGCCAAGGTGACCGCGCAGAAACGCGCGATGCGCTGTGCTAGGTCGGAAGCCATGGCCGCTTCGTCGTCTCGCTCGACAGCTTTTCGGAGCAGTCGATCGTATTTGAGATTCGTGGCCAAAGGGGTCAGGCCGGGGGTCGGTGCATAGATGCGCCCTGAGCGCGTCGTGCAGTACTGACCAGAGCTAATGAGCTGGATCGGAAACGACTGATACTGGGAAGGCGCTGACGTTTGGACGGCCTACCATCGCTCCTGTAACAGAATAAGCTCGTCAGATGTCATATATGGTATGACGGGTATGATGCCATGGCTTCATCATCGGCGAGCTGCCCAACGGTGCGCTGGCGCGACGAGGCGACGCGTGTGCGCAGGATAAAGGGACGCGTCGGTGCATGGCCGCGTATCGACGGAATGAGAGTAGCTGGTAAATCAGACGGCGACGGCGCCGGCCGGGCTACACGACGCGTCTGGGCCGTGGAGGGACCCTTTCGCATCGCTGCACGCGCCGGGACGCCAGAAACGACCGCCATAACCGATGAATCAACGACGCGTCTGGGCCATGGAGTAGCCCTTTCGCATCGAGGATGACGGCAGGAAGTTGTTGGGGAAGGCCACGCGTGGTCCCCACATGCGTTGGATATGAAGCTTGCACGAAGAAAACCATGGCCTGCGGACTGTACGATGCCGCGTTGCTGAATACCACATACCTTCAATGACCAGGCACTTATCATGCGTTCCTGGAGGTATGCGGGCGATGTTAATGGCTCGAGGCTTGATGCGCTGGCAGACGCGTCGACGGGGGGCGGGTGGAGCGCGCCCTTGTGACCGGGTGGTTCAGATCCCCTTATACCAACCACATTCCCACGCTCCGTCTGTGTACAAAGACTTTAGGCCCGCGGTGCCCCCACGACGCGATTTTGAGCCTCTTAGCTTGGCTTGCTAAGCAGCCACGCCCAACCACCGAGGTGCTCACCATCCACAGCGTTCCTCTCAACGTCCGTCGTCGTTTTTATACAAGACATGGCTACGGGCGGAGCGTCCCCTATACAGCGCGTTTATGAGGACGTGGTTGGTACCACCGTTGGGGAAATTCCCCTTCTGATATGGCTCAGTGGCGGTCACATCGCTGTTTGCACTGAAAGGTGAGATTCGCCCTCTTATCAATGCGCGCTGGCTGTGATCCTTACTGTGGTACAGAGGAGGTTATGAGGAAGACGACCTTCGCAGCATATCTCACCGGGCGCAGCCTCAGGATCTGGAGGATGACATGTACGCGCGTTCGTTTTCTACCCTTTCTTCCACGCAAGCTAACAAGCTTGTAGGGTTTGTCCCGCCGCTGTATCCCAACGGCTGACTCTGATAAGCTCTCAGCATTACAGCCTAACCTCCATGATATTTGCCTCGCAGGACCACGTCGTTCAGCTCCCAAACCCTTCGGCAAGGAGGCTGCTCATGCTAGAGCAAGGCCTGATCAGATACGTGGCCCCGCCCCCTCGGTACCTGCATATCCGCCGCGGGCAGTTGTATCGCATATACCCGTATTCACCCACGCCTGTCGATTTGGCTCAGCCGCAGGTCTACCCACTGCTCGTTCGCTTGGAAGAGTTCTATCAGGACAGCGTTCACTTTACGTACGTTACGGAGGGTGGGGAACCCGCGCATGAGGACGTACATGTATTGGTTCCACATTTCATCACCTTCTGGTCCCCGTCTAGGGGCTGCTGTATATGCCGGCTGCAGCTGCCGCTACTGCCTCTAGATACGGACCCGTCCGCGGATCCGGTATGCGGAGATGCTGTTGTTATTACGCCCTAATCACCAACAGCGTTTTCCAGCGTCCTTCGTCCATGTCTGTTTACGAGAGCATGCACTGGCTTTATTTAGATAAGAAATGTAGGCGTGTATACATCGGCCTGTACGTGGGGCGTCAGCGCAGGCTCTGCTTAGAGCCCGCGTCTTTCAGCGTGTATATGTTCGCCTTTGCGACATCCCCCATTAATCTGAGCATGTCGTATAGGTACTGCTCCCGTCTAAGGAGCTTATCGTAAGAGCTTCGTGGAATTGAGACGTACTGAGGCACGACTATCGCTGCGCGCGAGGGCGCGGCTTCAACCCCATCTCCGTCACTTGACCAAGAGCTGCCCTCCATCAAATCGTTGCGAGCATCCGCGGTCTCTCGCTGGTCTTCTTCGATGCATAGGTCCCTCGAAGTTGGATCTACGTATTCGCGATGCCTCTGTCGATGCGACATCAGTGGATCGCCCTGCCCAAAGCTTTGTGCCCACGCACCTGTACAGCGCTCGGACTGTGATTAAATAAAGAAGGCACGCATTTACTGTGCGCCTTCACACAGCGGGAGCACCGGTTCCTCTGACCCCGGCGTTCGCAGAGGACGCCCCTCTTCTGACATCTCATACACGTAGCCTGTAATGACGTACGTAAGCTCGGTTTTCGGTCAGAGTTAGGTCGCTTACGTTGCGCTGCGCGGGCTTCGACGTTCGGTCGCCCTTGGGCATCACTTTACCGTCTCTTGAGTGGGCGGTCGGGCGTGTGGTTTGTGTGTTGACGGTACTCAGGATGATATCGATAGCAATGTCACGCAAGTCACATGCGTGATGCTATGCAGGTTACTCTCTGCGTGGGGCAGGGCAGGACAAGCAGCTCACTAACGTGTTGCCCTTCGGGATTGGTAGCCTATCGACAGCACGTAATGGATCAACATCCAGCAGCGCACCCCGCCTGAGAGACGGCGAAGGCGGTAGGTATACGGGAAGCATCCCGCAACAAGCGCACTTCCCGGGGCGCGGTGTTCGGGGTCTTGCCTATGCGTTCCTCCTCGGGGTGTGAGGGCATCTCCTAACGACCCATCACCTTCGACTTGCATATGTCGGACCTGACGCTCGCCCCTGCGGACGATCCCGCACCATCATCTCAGCACGTCAATGCGAAGTCCAACGAGGCCGTGCACCCTCTTCTCAGCATGTACTGCGCTCTCACAGGCATTTTGCCGCATGCGCGCTCGGTCCTGTTCTTTGTGGAGGGCGGGCATCTTGCGCTTGTAGACCACCGGTACGAGATCACCTTGTCGGTCAGCGTTGCGCCTTCGTGCTTAGGCCTTCGCTAGATTTTCCACGCTTCATCCTGAGCTCCAACATGCCGCATATCGTTATCAGATAGACCCAGGTTTTCACACAGACCTGTAAGTACGGCGGTCATGGTACGAGTATGAGCTTTTGTTAACCTGACTTGCGCAGGGTCAGCATTCTCGTCCGATTTCTTCACCATGGGTTGACCGTCTCTGCAGTACTCCCGCTTCACTTCGCTTGTCTACGCTGCACAAGAGCATTGCGTCGATATCCCTCGAGCAGCTGAACTGAGGCTTCGCATGATGGACTACGGCGACGTTGTTTACATGGCCCCGCCCCCACGGTACCTGAACCTTCGGCGGGGGCAACTCTACCGTATTTACCACCGCGCGACGCCGACGGCACCTCCCACCCAGTTACAAAGCTACCCGTTTATCGTCCGTCTCGATGACTTCACCGACTCTTACATTATCGTGACATTTCTGACAGAGCACGGACTTCCGGTGGATGAACCAGGCGTGGACGAGATGTACGTCGAGCCTGTTGTGTTCTGGTCGCCGTCAAAGGACTGCTGCGTGTGTCGCGTTCAGTACCCACTTCTACCTTTTGACCTGGACCCTGTAGCAGATCCCGTGTCGGGCGATGCCGTTATCTATACTCCGTAATTTTACACTCCGAATTTGCACTGGCATGGGGCCTTGCGCGCGACGGTTTTTCATCCTGCATCGATGACCTGTGTCGCCGTCTCCGACGCCTTCGCAAGTGACTCGTCGCTCACTGCGATACAGCAAGTGTACCGTCGTGTTGTAGGACCGGTGGGCTTCCGGACGCGCCTTGTCTGGCTGGACGGCGGAGACATTGGAGTCGTTCATCCTATGTACGTATCTGCTTGGTGAAGACGTTCCGAGCACCTCATTGCTGTTCCCCACAGGTCAATGGACGCATTTGTTCTCCGGTTCATTGGAAAAGCTGATAGCATCCACCTTTCTCCCTCCGAGTACGGATCGTTGTTTGAGTTCTTGCATGGGAGTGTCTGACGTCCTCACAGGGTAAGCCGCGGCCAATGGTTAACGGCTACGTTCTCTCACGCGCATTAGAAAAGTCTCACCACCTTGCGTCAATCGTTGCTTCCGCCGTCGACCACTCCCTGTTTCCGGTATCCGCTTCTATGCGGGCATCCATCGACATACCGGGCTCTCTTTCCGCACCGCTCCCTCATTACATTCAGCTCATCCGCGGTGAGAGGTACCGCCTTCTTCTCCACGTCTCTGAGGATGGTCTGGGTGGATTGGAGGCGTTTCAGGTGCCGGTGCTCGTTGAGCTGGAAGATTTCTGGTGCGGCGGCGCCTCCGTTCGCGCTGTGGATGTTCAGGATGTGGCTTGGGAAGTTTCTCGCGTAGCAGTCCTGTTATGGAGCGCTGATCGTGCAACCTGTACGTGGCGCTGGCAGTTTCCGCTTCTGCCCGTCAACGAGACTCTTATGGTTATGGGAGGCGAATTTGACGCGGCTACCATATGTTAATGCAATTTCACGGGCTGTCGCCTTTCGTGTCGGGACGTTGTGTGTGCAAAACATGCGGAGCATTTCAATACGAGATCGTACTACTGTTACAGAGGGTGGTCTTAACGAAAGCGAGGTAGTTACACATAGCGAAATAGACTCTGTCAAAGCATGGGATCTCCGGTGCGGCCAAACAAGCCCTACTGGCTCGTTGATGCCGAGGCGTTGGGTGCGTTGTCGAAGCCACCCTGTGAAGCCGGCGCATGCCTAACCACCGCCTTGCGCTGTGGCTCATTCTTTGCATCGGTTACAGGTCCGTTGCCTGCATAATGCTCGACTATGCCATGCGCCATCAGTGGTGTGTCATTGTGAAGGATGTGGAAACCTACGGAGAGCGCCCAACTGCGCTTGCATCTTCGACATCTGCGCCTGTAGCGCAACCATGTCCTCGGTGCCCCGCCTGACGTCAGTCCTAAGCTCGTCCAGATTGTCCTCGTCCCGTTTTATGGACATCTGCAGCGCGACCATCTTCATATCGATGCGCTGGATATCGGATTGCACCTTGTTGTCGCGATCTTCCTTCCTTTTGCAATCTGCCTCCACCTCGGCCAACCGGTGCGCGTTTTGCTTGATGTCCCTGTCCCATACAACAGCGCGCCGAGTGAGGCTCTCTGAACCGTCCAGCAGTTGCATGAAGGCTTTGTACTCGGGCGTGTTGGTCTTCGTCAGTGGTACTTGTAAAGGCGTGGATGCAGCCATCGCCCTGACAGACGCTACGGCGGCTCTCTCTACCGCGAAATTCTCTCCGGATGCTTGGGGCGCTGTGCTTCCGGTACCTGTGGATGGTTAAAATCGCTGCCAACCATGCGTCGTTTTCTCTGACCTGTGTCACCCGGCGCCTCCTCGGCAACTCGTTCTGGATGCCATCGTTAGCAGGGCGAAAACCGACGGTCAGTCAAGGTAGTGTGAACGCTCACCTGGAAGAATGGGAGTCGACGACCTAGACTCTTGCCTCTTGTCTTTACCACCCCGTCGACGCTTGGGCTTAGCCTGCTCTGTATTGAGCCCTGACCAATCGTAATTGAGCTCGTCGTCCCCCACTGATCAGCGCATAATCAAGCCATACCGTCGCTGGCCGGCTTCGTTGAGGCCTGCTTGGGTGCCTTCAGGGACTGCCGAGCCCGAGCTCTCTTGGCGGGCGGTTCGTCTGTGACGGCGATGGTCGGCGCATCTTCCGGAACGGACTCTGCCGTCGTACGTGAGCGCGTCGCCTACCGCTGGAGCATGCATGAATGAAAATACCTCCACCACTCTCCACGGGTTTGCCGGACCCATTCCTTTTCCTCTTTCCGGGGGTTTGGTTCGATCCTGCGTTGGCTACGCCCTCGCCTGCTTTGTTTTGAGAACGTGGCCCCCACCGACCCCTTCCCATCGAATACGAGCACTTCTGGCGAACGTTGTGGCACGGCAGGCATGCGTCATGTGCCGTCCTGACGCACTCGACTCCATGCCGTTGGCATCGTTCACATTGAGGGCCCGATGGCTTGTCAAATTACATGACGATCTCCTGTGAAGATGAGAGGGACGCACTTTGAATTCGGCCTGCGCCGTGGCCCTCGCTGATGCAAGGGCCGACGCGGCCCCCGTTGACGCACGGGCCGACGCCTCCGAAGGTACCGGAGTTTTGATGGCAGATCCGATCGGCTGCGCTGGGTCGTCTGCTCGTAGTTCCAAGCTACTAGGATATGGTGGGCGGGCAGCAGGGCTGCCGGGCGTGCCCGTTCGCGGGCCTTCATCGTCAGAGTGCCTCCCTGAAGCGACGGCGGACGGCGCGCGGGTTGGGGTGGCAGGACGTGCGGCTGCGCATGTAGTAAGCGGAAGGACGGAAGCAAAATGAAAATTCCCGGACCCACTGTGATCCACCACTGATCGGGACCTAAGTCTACTCCGGAGTCCGACGTCGTCACCGGCGTCTCATGCGAGTCAAGGATTGCTGCAAAATCCACTCTGCCTGTCAAGTACGCCGCCTTTACCTCAGGCAGCGCCACCCTCATGACCGGAGGGACGTGCAGGCCGGTGCATCTGTTCTGATACACGACCGCATCCACCTGCTCAAATGAGTGAATACACGTCTGCACCCGCATGACACCACACACCACTTCTTCAGAGAGGCGCTTAAGGTACAGTGCTGGATCGAGGGCTTCCGCCTCTCTCAAACATCTCAACGCTTCGACGATACGAGAGACCTTCAGATTGAACTCTTCTTGTTCGTTGATGTGGGCCATGATCGTGATGCAGATGGTGGTAGTGTAGATGGTGGTACGAGTACAACACAGTCACGCCGGCGTTTGCTTCCGCTTCATGGTTCCCACGGCGCGGTGTTCTTAAGCGGCCGAGCCGCTTCTCACCGTTCGCTACCCTCTACCGTCGTTCAACTCTACCATGGGTGACAAAGTCGTTCGATCCCTGTCGCCTCCGCCGCTTCTTATGGGGATTGAGTTCGCTGAAGAAAACGGTACGCCCCAGCGTCGATCTCCGATTGTTGTCTGCCCTAACGCCGTAAGCAGACACGGGCGCCCCCGAGGACATCGAGGAGGCGGTCCACGTAGATGCGGGCCAAGATCCGCGACCTGCTACTGTGCAGGATCACAGTCTCATATCCGTGCGTATCAGTCCTGCAGTGGAGCCCAAGGAAGGTGCCTCCGGAACTGAGACGGCAACCAACCTCAAGGACCGTGCGCTTGGAACGAAGCGCGGTGAGGCTCATATCGTGCACCTCTGCGCATCGTCAGCTCCTAAGTACGTTCCACAGCCGTTGAACTGGAAGGACTCCCCGCATCGGTTGCGGGCATTGCATCGGGGTCGGCACAGAGCGCTGATAGCGGGAGGCTAGGTGCGCCACCTACGGCGTGTGTTCGTGACGTCTGACCCGTAGCCTCACTTTCAGCCTTCAATGCGGGTCAGCAGTCTTCAGTGGATCCCACCGCGACCCGTTCCGTAGAGGATAGGCCTGATATTGTCATGGACGACGTAGAGGAGTTGGGTGAGGGCGCACGCGATGCCGTTGACGTAGGGCAGAGCGGCGTGGCACCTGAACAAGGCCCTGATCAAAAGCCACAGACGGTGCCGTCTGTGGCTATCGACGAGTACGGTGAGCGCGATGCATATATCTTTCGACGGACAGTGTCTCATGATCCCTAGACCGTTCCCTGCTCGAACGCTGGCGTGCCGGAGCGCTGTTGTGGCAGCAGCCGCGTAACTTTGGTCTGCTTTCCACAAATCTGCGACCCTAATATACAGCTAACGATGTCACAGTTAACGAAAGCTCCGCGCGGATGCATCATCGTATGGACTTTTTGCGCCAAGCGCAGGCGGCCTTCGAAGAGTGGGACAGATGGGACCGCATGGATACGTTGTTCGCCGAGACAGCGGCAACCTTCCAAGAGTACATAAGCGGTGTTGACGACCTGCTCCATGAGCCTAAGCTTCTCTGATACTTGGCAAATAAACGTCTTTGAGTGAGCGATGGGATTTAACGATGGTAAAGCGAAGACAGGACGGTATCGAGGTCGGCAGCGGTGTTCTGCTTAAGTATACAAGTATCGTGTATAGCTTGGGTACAGGCCGCGCGATGCGCCCGCATCTCTCGTGACATGGCCTCTGACTTCCTCCTAAACCCAGATAGAACATTGTCTATGTCGCCCATTGTTAAGCTTCAATTACAGGGCCTGCGTGAAAGCGGCATGCGCTCACCGTGTATCATATCGAACAGTGCATCGAGCGCAGGGTCGCTTCCCTTCCGCAAGCCTTGGGCCATCTGTACTCCACGTTGACGACAGGAGGAGCGCTAATGAGGAAGAGACACGCACCCGGTTCGTTGACCACCGTTCAGACCAGTCGTTAAGAGCCCAAGCGAACCTGTACTGTCCAATGACACCTTCCTTCCACCATAGATTACCGATGCGATCCTCCGTATAACCCATGGCAACTGGCTCGGGTCCCATCGGCAACAATTTGCCTATGTTCTCTAAGTTGGCTTCCGTCGTCGCGGCCGATCGTCCGATCCAGCAGAGTTCACGGATAGACTCCGTTGCGGCGCAGTAGTGGGCCTCCTCGACAAAGTGCATGCCTATCAATGCTGGTATGAACGCCTGGAGATACGACGTCAGCAACTTGGCGCTGGGGCGGGTGGGGATATACGCACCACCTCTCGGGCGATTCCTCGAGCAAACCAGCGACGGAGGTGATCTGCAACTGGCATCGCACGGTACGCCAGACGCAGGCGACCGGTGGCCGCGTACAACTGAGCCGTTTGCTGTGCATCACTGAGACGCGATCGTCTTTCTTCGCCTTCACTGTTCATAATGCTTGCGTTCGTGTTGTGGTGGCTAGCGAAAGAGCGTGGGAGTCGCGTGACGAGACAGGCGGAGCCACCGCCACGCGCCGCACTTATTTGTTCGCCTCACCTCTGCCAGCCATGATCCCAGAGCACGCGCGCGCTGAACTGCAGCGATACGTCGACATTTTTGCTCTACGCTTGTACAAGGCTGCGGTACACTTCAACCACGGCTGCGTGACGGGAATAGCTGCCGCTCGATTGAAAGAGGAGATGGTGCGCGCCATGGCTACGGCAAGTCAGGATCACGCGCTGACGCTGTTAGTCGTACCAGGACCTGGTTTCCTACATCATGGGGGTAGCAATGCTGAACCAGGCACCCATTGTGCTGCCCAAGCTCCTTCGCCTCTGCATACCGGAGGTGCAAGCTGACACGCTTCGATGGGAGATGGTCAGGGCCGTCCACTACACGCCGCCGCACGCTTCGGACGACGAACACCTCGAGCAGTCTTTTGGATTGGCCACATGGTGGAAAGACGCGACTATGTCGCCAGCCACTGACGAGCTCCTTGTCGACCTGGAGCGTATGATCAAATCGGTGGGTGTGGCCCAAGCACGCTCCGTGGATCTTTCTTAAACCGTTTCGTAGAATGTCGTCCAAGGGTCCACCGCCAGATGGGATGTTGTTGCTAAAGCGAGGCAGGACTCCAAGGCGTGCGACGTAGGGTTTGTCGGTTGCGTGTGGCAGGTGCGTAACATGGCTATGGAGTCAAAAAGGGTCTGCTTCGATCTGTCGGAGTTGCTGGACGACATATATTCAGCCTAGGGCGAGACGCCGCTGCAATGCCCGTAGGCTGCGCTCTCGTGAGTTGCAATTTCGCCTGCCTGTCGCCGCTGCCACCTCGTCCCCTGGTTATCACCTTCCTCTGTTCTGGCCGTTGTTAAGACCGCTTTTCACGCGTCCTCGAGCTCCTTTTACTTACCCTAAGATCTCAATCTGCCCCCTTTCCTACGTATGCGCGTGTTTTGTTTTCACTGCCATGGCCCGGTGCATCCCCGCTGGCCGATTTTATGCAAATTGTTCTCCCGCCCTTGGGCTCCCTTGGTATGTAAAAAGTCTACCGGCCTCTCTTTCCTTCCTTCTTACTGTTTTTACTCTTGGTGTGCCTCAACTGAAAGTCCGAATGCGATGCGTATAATGTTCTTCCTGTCTGTCGGTTGGTACCCTTTTGATCCAGGAGCTTTAGCACCAACGCCCACCAAATACCCGCTATGAAGCAGCATTCCCCTGGCCTTCCGTCTTTCTTCAGCGCCGGAGCTCAACTGCGGTGCCACGGGACATACGAAAACTGCGAGCTGTGTGCATGTCTATAACCTAATCCGCCGCCTGTTTTAAAATTAATGCAAGTACTGACGGCGTATCTATATCGGTAGGCGCTTTCCAATCACCGGCAATTAAACTGCCGGATGTAACTCGGGCCCGGCAGCGCCCGAGCCCTCAAAAGGCGACGCACGACGGCCTTAAATCTACCCTGCCTTCAACCATGACAACCCCGCGCGAAAGTGAAGAGGCCGACACAAACGACGACGCCCTTTCCGATACATGGCAAGGGTGGCTATACCTTGATTTCCTCGTCCGGATCAGCGTCTGACCCTCTGTACAGGCGCATCGCTGCTCTTCATCGGGACTACCGCAGCGACGACGTTTACGTCTTACCGGGTTGTAGCCAGCCTCCGAGTCCTGCAGTGTGGGTTAACAACCTATACTGTCGCAAAGATGCCATGGGCGCGGCCATGCCTCCCACACGCTTTTTTTACTGCGGACGCGTCGTCGCGCTCAACATGGAAGATCAGTACCGTCTGCCGTTGGCAGAGGTCAGCATCTCTGTGATGCCATCGGATCCCGACGTTTTCTTCTGCGCGGACCATCTGCTCACCGCGACAAGCGATTTGTTGGGCCTGATACCTAGTCTGTCGTCGTGCACTTCTATGTTGCAAATATGACTGACATCTTCTCAGCTAAGCGGCGGTCCAATCTCCTTGGTGTAATAGCAGCGTCGCGCATTCGGGTCAAGGAAAATGAGGGGACAATCGAGGTGCCCGCGAAACCCCTTCGCTGTTGATGCTCGTGCCTGATCGTCTGCCCAGGTAAAACGCTTTTGTTCGGTGTACGACGCAATCGGTACGACATGGCCGTCGGGAGAGGCGGACAAACTTCCTGCCGGTGAACTGGATGTAGGCGACATCGTCATGGTCGAGGCTACCATCGAGCGTCGATCTGCCGTGCACAATCGGATTGAAACTGGGTTTACCGTTTTCCGTCTGGAGAAGGTGTATAGGCTGGCTTATTGGGCGCACAGCGTTCTCGTAGACAGGCCTTGATAGCCTTGTTCGCTCGGCCAAATGCGTAGCCTTTCCCATGCCTGTCGTACTTGCCCGTCGTGCGCCTTGGAGCGTGACCGATTCACTGCCAGTCACGCAATCTTATGATTACCGGTAAAATGTGTGATACGCTCGCCTTCAGATTCTGTGCCCATGATTGTGTTCGGATCCCTGGCTCCGCACTTCGACCTCGCTTGCGCGGGAGGGGCTGTTCCACGCGAGTATGGACAGGGCACACGTGCGATCTTATCGCAGGCATACGAAGATCCGCGATGGCCTTTGTGATCCCGATGCGTCTTCGCTTTTTACCGGCCTCCGTACAAGTCCTTCTACCCCTCGCACTTTCCGGAACTCCATCAAGAGTGGAACTCGCTCTGACTTCCAGGCCCAGCATGCAGGGCATGGTGCCTGTATAGGGCATGATCATGATTCGTCTCAAGAGCTTGTCTCATTTCATCTAATGCACCGGTACCGGCAGCCGCCCCATTCGGAACTCCTTATCAAAGGTCGTCGAGGGATGCCCTCGCTCTCATTACCGGGCCTGCTGCGGGTCGTGTTGGCTGATGCAAGAAGGGGGGTCTGATTCCAATTATGGCTGATAGGGCGTGCTCGCATGTGCTCTCATATCATCTGATGCACAGCCAGCGCCCGCCGTCGCGGACATGGGCCACGAGAACGCCGCTAGTCTTGGCGGTGGTTATACTGGTTCACGTCATACGAGGCGTTTCGGAACAACGCGATCTAATAGAGCCCACCGAAATCTGCAAGTCCCATCAATCGAGCACACTGTGCTGTTCTCCCGGTGCCGCATGCCTGCCGGCGCCGCGCGATGCGGCCGTTACGGGCCGCGCGAAATTCAAGGGAGCCCTTCTATTGAACACACAGTGAGCCCCGACCCTCCTTCACCATGGAGCTCCTTCACGGTCATCCGGGAAACCTCCCACCGCTTCCTGAGGACAGGTATCAGGCATTTCTTTCACTCGTTGCCGACGGAGAAGAGGGCGAGGTGCTTATCTTGGAAACGCTCGACATAGCCCGCTTGCGTGGCCCGCTTCACACCGTGCGTGCGTCCCATGATAACAGGTAGGAATGGTATAAGCGTCGCGCACCAGGAGTTTACTGACCATCTACCGCTAGGCTGTACGACAAGGAAAGTCTGCCAATACTTTTCAACCATGCAGGCCTGCCGACGCCGCGCTATGAAGAACGAGTACGCGAGTGCGGCACAAACGCTTTGATAACTTGGTACGATTTCACGGCCTCTGCTTGCGTCCCTATGCTAATTAGGGTTTCGCCAGTGTGCGTGTCAATCCGTACTTTCCTTTAACCTCCCTCACGCCTGCTCAACAGTTCCCGCGCTTCAAAGACTTTGTCTCGTTCGCCATGATGGCTTCGAACCCCGGAGCTTTTCGCACTTCCTTGGTTCCCATATGGCCCACGTATACAGCGTACAACGGCGTTCCTCCGCCCAGAGTCTTGGAGATGCGGACAGGGTCAATGTATTTCCTTGTGCATACCGTATGGGTGAGAGGGACACCGTTAGGTGCCGGGACGGTGGTGTGCGTCCAGGGGTTTTTTCGTGCAGGAGTTTTGGTCGACGCCTACCTTCCCGATGACACAATCTCCTTCATGCTGGCACGTAGCGTCTGTGTGATGGAAGACTATTCTGGTTCCTATCACACTTTCATACAGTTCCCTCTTGTTGACGTTGTAGGCGTAGCATCTCTGACACTTCCGCCTAACCCCCTTCTCGTATACGCCGAGCGTCACTGAGATCAGTGCATGGTGTGTGTTGTCACGTACAACAGCATTCATTTCGGACACCGCCTCTACCCCTCCCTTGCGCTTCTCTACGATTATGCATCGCTGGTTGCTTTGTCAACACCATGGAATTTGCATTACTCCGACCCTGACTCACCCGCCCCGTTCGATTATCAGGGGCAGCTTCAAGACCCCATCTCCTCAAGATAAACAACGCCCGCGCTTTCTCGCCATTCGCGCTCCTTACACCCTCCCCCATGACGTCCCCCTTGTACGATGCCGACTTATGCCAAACGTGGCAAGGGTGGGTGACTAGCTCTCTTCTCCTAGGCTTGGCACTGATGCAGTGATAGACGCGTGGCGGCCGCCGCGAAGGTCCTACAAAGCGAGGACGTATTCGTCCTGCCGCGTATCAGCGATCCTCACTGCGTCTGGGACAATAACCTGCTGTCTCGTAACGTTGTAGCCGCAGATGGCACAAACACCGTACAGCGTCCCCTTCGTTTCTTCTACCACGGGCGCATCTTGGGTATGAACATCGTGGACGAGTACTCGCTGCCTATGGCAGAAGTCAGCATATCCGTGCAGCCGCTCGACGATCGCATCCTTCTGGCAGCGGAGCACATGCTCTACTTGACAAACAGGCGCGGTGCGCATAGAAGCGGTGCGATCGCCTTGAACAAGCGCTCTGATGTTCTTCTGACGGCTCCTCAGTAGTGCGCAGCGATAACGTTGCGGGGAAGATAACCGCCTCGCGCCTCCAGTTAGTCGATGAAGAGGATTTTGTTTCAGTGAGTCCCTTTGAACGGCAGCGCGCAGCAGCCCTGAGCTATTTCCAGGTCAAACCGTTCCGGTCGGTGTTTGATACAATCGGCACATCCTGGCCAAATGGAAAGGCATCCCAGATGCCGGTCGAGAAACTGGACGTTGGGGACATTGTGATGGTGGAGGCGCAAATTCAGTACAGGGCATATGCCTCTGGCACCCCTGGCTCTGCGTTTACAGTGTTCAGACTGTTGAAGGTGTACAGACTCGCCTACTGGTCGCATAACGTGCTTATAGATAATTAGACAATACGCCGTTCTCGAGCAATAACAACCCCTTTGAACTGGGACCGCCCTTTCGCGAATAGCATCAGACGATACCCTCTAACGGACGACGCCTAACTGCTCAGTGCACGCAATCCCATAGGTCTACAGCCGACCTCACAGAGCAGATCTTAACGGCACCACGCAAACGTCGTTCGTGGATAGCTCACCAGCTTACGCCATCACGGGAAGACCCGCTTCTTATCGCCTCCTGCGAATGACCACCTCTTGAGCCAATGGCATTAACGCATCCGCATCTAGATCTGAGGACTAACTCGGTACGGTACTCAGGGCGGCGCGCTCGGGGGCCAATAGCATCGCCGCGTCCGCTCGTGGACGTGAGGCCCTGAGGCGTATCTAGAGCTGCGACATGACGGTCGTTGGTTCCAAACTGGGTATGTAAGCAAGGAAAAACAAAAAAAAAAGATACCCCACACGTTGGCCACGTGGCATGAGCCCTCGTGTGCCCGATATACCCTGTGTGAGGCAGGTCGTCAGGGTCCGGAGCACCCGCAGGTGCCTGTCTTTAGATTCCCCTTCCTATCACCATATGGCCTTAGCCCTGTCTTGCGGCAAAGGCGCCCTACGACGGCGCCACAGCATCGCGATTGGCGCTTATGTACATGCGTCATGCTACCGGAATTGCGCTACGATAATCATTAGTTGCGAAGATGCAAATCAAAACCTCCCACTTGCGAACAGTGTCTCATCATCACTCATTTGCATGATATGCCCTGGAAGATAGATGGACAAGGACAGGGTACCCGCAGACACCTGATCGACACAGGCGCATGGCTCGATCCTGCGCGAACGGCAGGGACCCTGAGACAGCGCAATAGCTTTATCGCCGCGATCGGCGCCTCCGTAATTGCGCTGTGATGGTCAGCAGGTATACGTCATGCATATAAGATAGAATAAGCAAACACAAACCCGGCATCGGTGTCATGTCGGCCCCGACGTGTGCCATATGGCCTTAGCGCTGTCTTGCGTCAAAGGCGCCCTGCGACTGCGCCACAGCATCGCGATTGGCGCTGATGTACATGCGTCATGCTATCGTAATTACGCTATGATAATCATTAGTTGCGAAGATGCAGATAAACAAAATCAAGACCTCCCACTTGCGAACGGTGTCGCATCATCCCTCATGTGCAGGATATGCCCTGTAAGACAGACGGCCCAAATACAGAGTACCCGCAGACACCTGAACGACACAGGCGCACGGCTCCCTATTGCGCGAACGGCAGAGACCCTGAGTCAGCGCAATAGCTTGATCGCCGTGATCAGCGCCTCCGTAATTGCGCTATGATGGTCAGCAGGTATAAGTCATGCAGATACGCAAGAATGAGTAAAGACAAAGCCGGTATCGGTGTCGTATCGGCCCCGACGAGCGCGACATGCGCTGCGAGAAGGGTCCCCTAGCTCAGGGCCGCCCGCATATATCCCCATTGCCGCCTGTCACCACTACCGTATGGCCTTGGTTCGCTCCAAAGGCATCATCATATCCAATGCACGGCGCTGAAGGGGTTGCTCTCTGATGATCGACAGCTACTAGTTGTGCTCCATGTACTTCATGGGATGCGCACCGGCGACTACGGTCACCGTGATGCGCGCTAATCGCATATACTCTACGGGATGATCCACACGCAATTGCCAAAAACGAGTGGATCAGTCTTGCGCCGTGCCCACATATCCATTGGACAGACGTGAAACCCACGCCCTCGGTCTTTTTTGAATTCCACTTGTTTTGTGTGTGCGCCAGCGATGCCAATGAGCGCGACCATGTCGCCCATGCTACGGCAGGCCCGCACTCTGCTTGCCTACGTGGAAGGGTGCTCCTAGAACTACAACCCGGGCGCATCCTCTGCTGCCTCAAACAATCTCAACACCGCCTCACCCTCACGTCCCCACCTTTCGAACGCTTCGATGTGCTCCCGCAACGCCGTCATTCGTTCCGCCGCCGACTTCATAAATGTGTCCCCTGCTTGCACATGCCTCTCAAATTGCGCACCGATACGATCAAGCATCGCATGCAGCTCAAGAGCTGCCGCCCTGCCTGCGGCTAGGTCGCGCAGGAGGGCGAGCGTTTCTTCGTGATGTCGGACAACTTCCTCAAGGCTAACGTTCTCGTCATTGGCCTCAGTTGGGTCCCGTTCGTCGCCGGTGTCCGCCACGGCGTCGCTAGCGGACAGGAATTGCGCTTCGGCACGGTCACGCATCGCAGGGAGCTGATCAGGCCATGACTGAGGGCGCTCCATCGGTCCGTACGTCCCGCCTATAGCTGCGAGATCGGAGTCAAGGCTGCGATGGGTGGAGGGCCCTTCATCGTGATATGGGGCATCTTCCTCAACGCGCACCGTCTCGTCGTTAGCCGCGGTGAGCTCCCGTTCGGCGTCAGCCTCCGCCACAGCGTCGCTAGCGGTCTCAGAGACCCCAATATCGGCGAGATCCTCCTTCTGGCCTAACAAACAGTTGTAAGTTTGACTACGGTAACCCAAGAGATGCGCACCAGTATAGGCCTCGTTCGCTGGAAGCGACCGATCTTCGATTCCCGCCTCTTCCGCGACGTCGCCGGCTGACGGAGACCCTTGAACGCTAACAAAGGGACCCTCGTTCCGGCCTACTAATTCGTCAGAAATGCGCGTGAGGCCGTGAAAACGGTGCGCACCTGGTCTGGCAGAGCACTCAACGGCAGATTGTATACAGGCTACGCAGCCGTCTCCGTATACCTGGTAGCAACCGATGACCCGCTGTGCGCAGGCATCGCACGGCGGAACCCTGCGTGCACCGGCACCCAGAGAAAATGCGCACTTTTTTCGCGCGCTTCGGCACTCGATGCAAGTCCGACCCCTGCTGCGGTAGCATGTGCGAGCGCGTAGTATGCACCCGTCACAGTGGACCTGGCATTATGGGTGAGCGGACGTAGGGCAAGAGCACCGGGTGAAGACCCACTATCATGCGCTGCCCCATCATAACATCAGCGTTCAGGTCGAGGACTGAGGTTGCCATCGACATGGTGGCTTGCTGTATGGCGTGGTGGGATGAGGAATATCCAAGATCTCTTTATTTGCATTTGTTGTTCCATCCGCTCACGTGCGCTAAACACTAATCTACCTTAACCTTCCCCTGCGCGGTCGACATATCGACGTCCTCCGCCTCCTCATCTTGCACCCTGGGCTTCTTTGCCACCTCTTCCGTGTAGCCTGCGCGACGCTTAGGTCGCACGATGATGGCTTTGCTTGACTTTATGATTTCGGCCTCCAGGATGGACAGGTCGTAGGCCTGTACCCGTCAGCGGTTAATGCGACGTCATCACAAAGCGAACGTACTTCTTGGACATCCCTATCCAACAGCGCCAGTGACACTAGCTTCATAATCATCTGCTCGCTTGAACTCTTCCCAGATTTTGGCACGGACGCGAACGTAAATTGGACTTCGACGACCTGCCCATCTCGGAAGATAGCCGGATCCGCTTGCTTGTACGCGTGCGTGTGCCTTGTGGTACAGTGAGAATGCAGTGCGCATCTTCAGGCTCTAAAACGCACCCGACTGCCGCCTGCCTCTCATAATAGAGCACCTCGTTATCGGCGGTATGGACACCGGCACGGGAGGTGGCCTGTCGGATCACGCCGCGTGGGTCAACTTTGGTGTCAAAAGGCACTGCCTGCTGGCCGTTCAAGACGTCCTTGGCAGTCACGTATCTGTTGGAGAAGGTCATCAAAGGTAGGTCGCCGATGTAGTCCGGCTGCCATTTGACGAAGTCCCCTTCACGGAACAGTGCCGAAATGCGCTGGTGTATGCCATGAACAGCGCCTATTGCCTTAGTGAAGTGAGGGGCAGCGAGGCCTGTAATGGTAACCGCTTGTTTGGCCCAATGGGCGCGCTGGGGAAGCCTGCATACAAGCAAATTATGAGGCTTCACGAGCGAGATCGCGGCACACTCACTGATCCCTGTCGGTGATAGGCGGCAGCTCATGGTCCATCAAAATACCTCGAACCACGAAGACGGCCTCGTCCGTGTACACAGTGCCTTGGTCCTTGTGCATTACCTGGGCTCGCCCCATCTCCGTCCTTGACGCTTCGATTCTGTTCTTCAATGCATCAATCTACGAAAAGTAAGCCAAAACCGTCTCTGCCGAAGAGCAGAACACGCACGCTCGCCATGTCGTGCAGTTTCAACTTGTCCGTCTCCTCATTATCCAACGCCGCAATACATTGCTCCACACGGGCAACTGGTACGTTCTGTATCAGGTTCGTTTCTTTCGGATCGGACATACCGCTCACCGATGCGGTCGTCCGCTTTCAAGTAGGTCAGGAGGGCCTCCATCTCGGTCGTCCTGGAGGGCGAAGGTGTGTGCGTCGTAGGGGGACGGAAAGAGAGTCCCGGGGCTCGACGCCCTCCCTGACTTGTTTGATCCCGTGCGCGCCCTCGCTCGCCGGGGTACATCGGATCCCTCGTGCCCCTCGCCATACCTATCTGCGCTGTGCCAGCATGCGATCAAGCCGCATCTATCAACAATACGATCGAGACCAAAGGAGAACTGATAACGCATGATCAGAAGGTTTCAGAGTCGGAACAATACACAAGACCGTACGACGGCGGAGATGAGAAAAGCTGGTGATGGCTACAGCGGGGTCTAAACCCGTCGTGGCTCCGTTTCGGGCCTGCTCGGCCCGAGGGCGTTGGATCTCGCGCCTGAGCTTGTCCTGGGAGACATAAAAGCCGTCTCAATTGCATCCTGCCTTTCAGCTTACCGCACACCTCGTCAACCATGCCGCCTCGCACTTCCAACCGCACCCCAAAGCCGACCCCGAAGAAGGCTGCTCAGCAAGAACGCAAGAAGGTCAAAGCAGAAACGTTCGTAAATGCGCTCGCCTTTTTATATTCCGTAACTGAGCATGCTCACGCCAATACAGGGACGTAAACGACCGGGATATGTTGGCCGCCAGCGAAGACGATAGGTGACGGCCCGCGCTCATAACTGGCCCTTCTAAGCTTACCGACGGGGGACAGTGACGACGACCGCAAGCCAAAGAAGAAGAAGGCAGCTCAGCAAGAGCGCAAGAAGGACAAAGCTGAAAAGTCAGTAAGGGCGCCCACCTTTTGGTCCTCCTTGCATTAGCATGCTGACTCCGACACAGAGACATGAGCGACCAGGAGATGTTCGCTGCCAGCGAGGACGATAGGTTAGGGGCTGCCTTCAGCGTGGGCCGTTCTGAGCTTACCAACAGGTACAGTGACGATGACCGCAAGCCAAAGAAGAAGAAGCCAGTTCAGCAAGAGCGCAAGAAGGCCAAAGCTGAAAAGTCAGTAACGGCGCCCACCTATTTATCCTCCTTGTATGAGCTTGCTGACTCCAATACAGAGACATGAGCGACCAGGAGATGTTGGCCGCCAGCGAGGACGATAGGTTAGGGCCCGCGTTCAGCCTCGGCCGTTTTAATCTTACCGACGGGGACAGTGACGGTGACCGCAAGCGAAAGAAGAATACGTTCGTCCTCTCGCGCGCTTCTCCCATTGCGAATTGACGAACCGTCCTCCAACAGTCCGAAACGGCAGCGTCGGCGGTATGTCGCTACCTGCACACCGTAGAGAGCGACCTCATACGCCGTACAGCTCATCGGACAGGGACAACACGGACGAAGAACACAGCGACGAGTCTCGCCGACAGCGAAGGCGGAAGAGGCGCCGCCGCCGCTCGCGCTCTTCGTACGTCCGTCAACCCGCCGTGTGGGCTACGCTACCCATCACTTTGACTACATATCCAGATCCGCTGCGTCGGAAGACAGTCATTCTCAAGGTGCGAAGCACGATCGAGGACGAGCACGTCACCGCGGCAAGCCCGTCGACAACGAGGCCGTGGAGTCCACTATGTCTAGGTAGGCAGCCTCGCGCCCTCTAGACCAACACCTAACAGCCCCTCCAGCGACGAAGGTCATCGAGGGAAGCGCGAGAATATGTGCGTTCTTTCTCCCTCTGTTAGTTCCGTCGACCTATAAGACCCAATCGGATTAGCCGCACCCCCAAGGTCGAGAAATCCAAGGAGACTCGTGAATCGCCGTCCAAGTCGGCGAAGGCCAAGGCCGCACGCCACGCCTCACTGTGTGTACCCCATATACTACTGGTAATGCATGGCTTAATAGCCTGATGCGAACCTGTTAGCTCCCTGCATGGCAGCGATGAGGACGACAACAAGAAGAAGGCTCGTGCGAAACGGACGCCGTACGTCGGAGGCATCCAACAGTTGCTGGAGATGCTTACGTTACTCAGCACCCCGGATCCCGATCTCGACGATTTGCTGTCTTTCGAGGAGCCCTTGAAGCCAATGGTCTTAACTAATGGCAAGGCTCCGTGCGTCCATGAGTCTCGACGTGGTTATGCCTGCCTATATCTAACAGCGCTTTGCTCAGTAAAACCGCCACGCCTGTCGTTGATGTGGAAGACGTCGAGATGACCCCCCAGGACCGAGCGGTGTGAGTGCATACCTTGGTACAAAGCGGTCCATGTTTGACGTCGTTGCAGGCTGATTCAGCAGGACGCACTCGCAATTGCGACGGCTGGGAAGTCGGTCACGTCTGTGTTTCACCCCACCGTTACGATGCTGTCGTTAACAGCAGACCGCAGGCCTTTGACCCGCTGCGAGGTTACCATCCCGGCTCGGATGGACCGTCTCCTGGCCCGCACTTACACGTCTGGACTCACCGCGCTGAGGTATGACCACATACGTTGCTGTGCACACTCCCCACTGACACACTGAACGTTAGACAAGTCCTCACCGGCCCTGACATCTTTACGCGCAGCTTCAGCGCGCTCACGGACAAGCTATATGGCGAGATAGACTGCGAGTGAGTGATTCGCTAAAGGCCAGACGCGTGAGGCTAATTGCGGCAACGTGACAGCGGGCTGGCCGATCTTGTGGCGTTCGCCCGCGACGGAACTAAACTCGTCAACCCCGCCAGGGCCGATCCTGCGGACTACGAAACAATGATGGCAGCTCGCAGCGGCAACAGCACGATTGCCATGCGGTTCCAAACATGCCTCATGGTCACCTTCGGCTTCGTCACAATGAGTAACCTGCTTACACCACGCTCGACCAACAGCAGATGTGAGTTGTGTCTGACTCGCTTGTCATCCAAAATCTGGCTAATGTGCGCAGCGACCGTGTACAAGGAGCTTCGTATGCACTGCATCACCATCGAATGGGAGCGCTTCCTCGGCTTCTGCGGCGCAGTCATGCGCGAAACCAGTTTCGACCTGTTTGCTCTCAACGGAACGGTTGGCTTCAGTTCGTTCGGAGACAAGCCCGAGGGTACGTGCTTAGACTCTTCTCACCCACCCCACCCTAAACTTCCGGTGACAGCCCCAGAGCCCAAGGGCACCGACAAGGGCTGGATGTCAACCAGCCCCTCAAGCAAGCGGTACGCCGCGCCTGGTCGCACGGCTTCAGACCTCAACTCGATGACCCGGAAAGCGCTGTCTACATCGGATAACGGTAGTCACCGCTTGGTACTTTTCAGCGCGTCGTGTCCTCACCTATATTACACAGTGCCAGTATGGGACATTAGCTCCCGATACCGAGGGCCTGCTCCGGACGGCGTCCGCGACCCGCCGGAGGACATCATCACCATGTTCAGCGACGATGCGGACAAATGGACGGAGGAGGTACCAACGGACTCTTTTGTGGCTGTCTTCCACACCGTGTCGTCGTTCCGTAACAACCAGATGCAGCAATCCCTGTCGTTCAACATACAAGGCGCCCTCATCCTCGCCCTGCCTCTCTCGCACGTCCCAAAGCCCGCCTCCGCTCCCGCAGAGTTCGTACAGGGCAGCTCTCGCCGCCGCTCCGCTAAGAAGTAGATATTCTGTCGTAGAAATCGATATCCAATGCACCCTTGTGTTCGTATGGAAATATCGTGTGATATAAGGCGTTTTTTGAAAGAGCATGCGCTCCGCACGCTCCGATGGTTTTTTTAACGGCGTATACTACGCCTCTTCCCAAAGCCCACGTCATGCCCATCACATCCTACGTTCCGAACGACGCGCGCGTCGATAGTCTGTCCAAAGAGACCCTCCAAAGTGAGACCAAAGCGTCCGCCATGGTGGCAAACAAAATGCGGCCAATCCGCTCTGCAATGACCAAAGTGTCAGCCGTTGTGGCAAACAACCGATGGCCAGATAGCCTCCTTCGTTTCTGGTTTTCTGTCGGGGGTCTCGTATTTTTGGCGCTTACGCGCCAGTGGCTGGCTCCGAGAGGCGTGGCGTGGCTCACAAGACGACCATATACTGCGTGCGTGTCGACCCAAGGAATAGAATCATTGCCTGCGTCGATTTGGGAGCTCTCGCACTACGTTATTACAAAGAGATTTGTTCCCGTCTTCTATATGTCAATGGCTTTATGGCGCCTCTTCTTGACCGTTCGTAAGGCGTTGACGGCGCGGGAGGATACCGCTCGGCTGTCTAGCCCGCGCGGTTCGAACGGCACCGCATACTGGCTCCCCGGCAATGTCCCACGACTTGCGACGGTCTCCGAACCAAACCCGCTGGTGGGAGGGGGACGTGGTAAACAGATCTCACTCTGGACTGCCAAGGAGCTTCAACCATACGTGCTACCAGGATCGTCTGCTTTGAATGAGGACGGTTTATACGTTTACATCGATCACTGCGTACACGTTGACTCACCCTCCCTGCATGACCCTGACAATGTTCGCACTAATGTTCCCCTACACCTCCTCGCGCGCCTTGCCGGCGACAGCCTGAAGCGCATTTGTGCGCAGCATGGTATACCCAGAAATAACGGAACGGCTATAGCCATTGTACGGGATAGAATAAATGATCATGTACACACCGACAGTTGCTGGAATCATGTAACAACTTTTACACCCGCCGTGCCATTCCCGACTAGCATCAAGAAACGCATAGCGAAACCTGTCGGCGCTGGCGGGTCTGATGCAGATGCGTTTCCTCCAAGACCTTTGTCAAACGATCTTATACATCAGATTATAGAAGGTTTCTGCTCAGACTTGGACGAGGCGCATGTCAAAGAGGACGCGTGCGCTGTCTGCGCATGTATACATCGTGTAGTAGACATGCTACCACGGGCCGACAACGCATTCGATACTGCCATATTACAGTCGGATAGCGTATTTATTACACGAAAAGAACGGCATAATGTCAACGATGAGCTCCGCCCCCATGACGGTCCCATAATGATCCAAACCCCGTTCGTATGCAAGGCTTGCTACGGGCCTCTAAAAAAAGGCACCTTACCTCCTAGCGCCTTATCAAACGGAAACTGGCTTGGCGACGTCCCCACTCAGCTGCAAGGCCTGTCTTGGGCTGAGAAAATGCTGGTGTCCAGGGTGTGCCACAACCGTTCCGTTGTACGCGTCATGTCTTCGGGCATGCACAAGATGAGCGCAAATGCGGTTTTCTTTGCGGCCCCAACTGCCAAAGTATACGCCGCTCTACCGCCACCGAAGGAAGAACTCGAGGAGGTGCTTGGGTTCGTCTACATAGGGCCTACTAAACCAACTGAGAAAGACCTTCGCCGTACGCCGCTGTTAGTGCGGCGTAACAAAGTAGCGCTTGCTCTGGAATGGCTTAAATGTAACCATGCGGACTACAGAGATCTCGATATCTCGTACGAGAATCTGGCACAGTACGAAGAGGAAGGCGTGCCGGTTGTCACAGAGTACAAACTGTCCGCTGATGGGGAGACAGGAGAAAATCGTCCCGTCCATAACGACGAGGACGCGGCGACGTCCGAAGGAGAATGCGCTTTCACGGTACACGGTCTGTCGGGCGACGATATTCAAAACAAGTCTACCGCGCAACTACGTGGGATCGCGCTAAAACACCTGATGCAAGGCGGGAAGGCGCTAGGGATAGGACACTCTGACAAGCCGCTGTCTTTGTATGCGAATCCGCAGCTGTACCCTCAAATATTCCCGTGGCTGTTCCCGTACGGGTTAGGTGGAGTTGGAAGCATGACTGCAGTCAAACGCATTGGTGAAAAGACACGCATACGCGACCTGCTGTTGTACCATGACAAGAGGTTCCAACTGGAGCCGATGTTTCCTCTCATCGCGTTGAACCACCTACAGATCAAGCAAGGCGGACTCGGGGGTTTCCTTGTGGCGAAGCAGGCCAACTTCGAGCACATCAAAGACCGCCTCCGTAAAGTAGATACCTCCGTTCTAACGGATTTAATCGAAAGGCTCTCCAAAGGTGAACGTATCACAACCAAAACGGACATGGAAGAAAACTGCTATCAAGTGCTGAACGACCTAGATTTCGTTGCAGCAAACGTCCCAGGCTCCAAAACAAGCAGAAAAAACATGCGAGCTGAAATATGGTCCCTCATCTCGTTCCTCGGAGCCCCGTCATGGTTTATCACTTTCTCTCCTTCCGACGTCAACCATCCGATTGCCTTGTATTACGCAGACAAAGATAGCGCGATATATCCTACCTTCTACAGTCAAGACGAGCGAGTCCGCCTTATCGCCAATAATCCTGTGGCCGGAGCCAAGTTCTTCAAACTGATGGTCGAGCTCTTTATAAAGCACGTACTCGGCGTCGACGCGGGCCACGATGGCGTTTATGGTAAGACTGCAGGCTACTACGGAACCGTGGAGCAGCAAGGTCGCCTCACCCTTCACTTGCACCTACTACTCTGGATCGTAGGCGCCCCAACCCCGCAAGAAATAAGGGATAAGGTACTGGATCCGAACTCGGATTTCCAAAGGGAAATGATCAAGTATCTAGAAAGCGTACACGCAGGCCAACTTCTCACAGGTACGATAGAGAGCTACGACACATACATCAAGGACGCACAGAAGGAGCTCGACTACATAAGCCCTACGCTGACACTGCCTGTTGCCCCTCCTTCTCTTTGCATAAAACACTCAATACCGTCGGTAGATGACTGCAGTACTTGTGAAGACTACGCAAAATGGAAGGCACAGTATGAGTTAACCGTAGACGACCTGCTGGTTCGATTGAACAAGCACAAGCACCACGCGGGCTGTATTAATCAAAAGTACGACACCTGCAAATCCCGTTTTCCGAGAGACACACTTCCCAGCACTACAGTAGACCCCGAAACCGGCAGCATCAATATGAAGCACGAAGAACCATGGCTAAACACCTTCACGTATGTCCTCACCTACGTCATGCGTTGCAATACGGATGTGAAAAGTCTCCTGTCCGGAACTGCAATCAAGTCGATCATTGCGTACGTTACGGACTATATCACCAAGACGCCTCTAAACACGCATGTTATGTTTGAAGCGGTGAGATCTGTCTTTGAACGAAACGCGACGGTAGACGACAGCGATTTGTCCAGCACACAAAAGACCAAAAAGATCATGGTCCAGGTAGTCAACAATCTCACTTCGAAACAGGAGACCGGAGGTCCGATGGCTTCGTTGTACCTTCTACGACATCCGGACCACTACACGAAACATTTGTTCGCCAAACTCTATTGGAAGAACTATTTAAACGTCGTTGCGCACTTTTGGCGGCGCGAGGAAGAGGATTCAGACATTGCCGACCCAACGATCGTAGTCAAGAACGTCAAAGGGTACATTGTAGGCCAGTCTAACACCATGGATTATACACATAGACCTGCGTCTTTGAAAGGCATGAGCCTACACACGTGGACCATGCTGTGTACCAAAATTATGGTTCGAAAGCGCAAAGAAAACACTGCATCAGTCGACACGCAAGACAAGCCAGACAATTCGGACGATTCGGACGAGGCAGGCTCGGACACTGACTCGGATGATGAAGGCCTACTGTTAGCAGCTGACGATCCTGACTCTGATTACGACCCTGCGACACGACCTACAAAAACGTCAACAGCTAAATCAAACCACCACCTGTTTCCGGCTACGCATCCCCAAAGTCAAACGCACGCGATACGTGTTAGCAAAGAGGCCAAAGCCAAAGTTCCCAATTTTATAGGAGGCGCTTTGCCGAGACGAGATCAAGGCAATATCGAGGAGTACTGTATGGTTATGCTCGTGCTGTTCAAACCTTGGTGTCACCCTCGTGAGCTTAAAGACGAGCTTTCGTCATGGCAGGATGCCTTCGAACAGCATCCCTTCTCTGCCGCGGAAAAGCGATACATGGACTTCATGCAAATCCGATACGAATGCAACGACGCGCGCGACGACTACGCAGCCAAGCGTAGGGCGGGAATAGCGGAAGGGAACGTAGGTTCCGACATCATCAATCGTCTGATGGGTGATATGGATCCACAACCAGGAGTCCATGATCATGATGATGCCATGAACGTGGAGGAGCTTGTTCAGCAGCTAGAGGCCCAATGGCAGGTAATAGGGAAAAGGACTCTGAACCGCATGAGTCAAATGGACCAAATTGAGAAGGTCATGATGGAGTGCGGCTGGCTGACCCGAGTCACGGACGACATGCCTGATCATGACATGGAGCCCCATTTCTCGGGCGCCGATAAGTCTGCACATTACTGGAAGAACGTATTGGCGCTAGAAAAACAGTCGATTATAGATAACAGGGTCGCCCAAGCGGAAAAGGCAGAGGGCCATGGTTCACATCAACACGCCGACCCGAAAACCGTTGACGCCGTTAAGCTTGTTGATCTCGCGTACCTCCAACAGTCACATCGTCCGGGTACTCAACAGGAGCGGGATGTGGCCGCAGAAACCGCCAAGCTGTTCACGCTTAACGCAGCACAAAAACGCGCTTTCCGTATTGTTACCAACCACGCGTTAGATCCAGAGTCAGAACAACTAAAGATGTATCTGGGTGGTATGGGAGGAACGGGAAAATCACAAGTCATAAAGGCCTTGATGCATTTTTTCCAAAAGCTGAACCAGGACTATAAATTCCTCGTCCTTGCTCCAACCGGTGCCGCCGCAGCGTTGGTATCGGGCTCAACCTATCATTCAGTCTTAGGTATCAACGGCTTTGGTGTTAAACAAACCGTAGCAGCTATCAGTGAGGTGCGCGAGCGAATAAAGCACGTGCAGTATGTGTTTCTAGACGAGATCTCCATGGTCGACTGCGAGAGCTTGTACAATATCAGTGCACAGATGTGTCTTGCCATGCAAATATACGACGTCCCGTTTGGAGGTAAAAATATGGTGTTTGCTGGTGATTTTGCGCAACTGCCTCCGCCCTCGACAAGCCCTGCACTATACTACAAGACTGCGGATTCAACGCTGCATACCACACACAGCCATAAAGTACAAAAGGCGGCTATGGGAAAAGCCATTTGGCATCAAACGACACATGCGGTGATACTCAGAGAAAATATGAGGCAGAAAACTCAGACAGATGAGGACGCCAAGTTTCGTACGGCTCTTGAGAACATGCGATACAAAGCATGTACAGATGAGGATATAGCTCTTTTGCGCACGAGAATCGCAGGTCAAAAACCCGGTCAACCGCATATCAACGACCCTCAGTTCAGATACGTTTCTGTGATCACAGGCCTCAATTCCCATTGTGACAGATTGAACGAGATGAACAGCAAACAGTTCGCCAAGGATAACGGGAGACGCCTCGTCAAGCTCTACTCCGTCGATAAGTGGAAAGGCCGTGCTACGGGTAACGAAGACGGTACGCAATCGAGAAAGCGCAAAAACGTAATCGATCCACTGCGCAGTGTAAATTCTATTGCGTTGAGCGCGCAACAAACCCTTTGGAACCTACCTCACGCCGTGACAGACAATCACCCTGGCATACTCTCGTTATGTAAAGGAATGCACGTCATGATCAAGAAAAACGAAGCGACGGAGGTGGGCGTAACCAACGGGGCCGAGGGAGTTGTCGTTGGATGGAAAGCGTTCGACATCGGTCACAATCGGCAGGCCTTAGATACAGTATTCGTCTGCTTAACGAACCCAACAAAACCCATTCAACTTCCTGGCCTTGATGTTAACGTCGTACCTGTGTCACATATGACTCAGGATCTCACATGCGAAATGCCGGACGATTCGGCATGGCATATATCACGGCAACAAGTGCCCATAGTGCCCAATTATGCAATGACGGACTTCGCTTCCCAAGGACGTACACGTCGATTTAACGTTGTGGACTTGCATAACTGTCGAACCCACCAGGCATACTATACCGCACTTTCGAGAGGATCATCCCTACAAGGCACCTTAATTGTGCAAGGATTTTTCCCGCAAAAAATACAAGGTGGCGTATCGGGATGGCTAAGACAAGAATTTAGAGAGCTCGAGATACTGGATCACATTACAACTATGCGCTATATGGGCAAACTCCCCCCCGAGATCAATGCACGCACCAGAACAGCGCTGATCGCCCAATACCAGGATTACCGCAACCCAAACGGCGAGCCCCTTGTTCCGGTTCATTTGCATAAGTCGATCAAATGGACTGCTAAGGAGCCCATGGATAGAGTGCTTGAACAACCTGAGACGCGCTGGGGTCTGATCAAGAAGCCACCCGTTACCTCTAGGAATAAGACGACGACGCCGGCTGCGAAAGCTCCGGCCAAGGCAAAGGCGGCGCAAGACGCGAAACCTCAGACAACCTGCAAACGGAAAGCCACCAATGATGCTTCGAACAGTGCCACAACCCACACCGAAGCCAAACGTCTTAAACTTTCCTCTGCCACGGACATGCATCGGATCCAAATCAAAGGTCTTCGCTGGGACAAAAGAACGATGAGCTGTGCATACGATAGCACGTTCACTATCCTGCGTAACGTATTTGCAACGGATAGTCCGACATGGACACGGTATGTTGCGAACGCTAACGAACATCTTGAGCTTTTGAGCGCGCTATGGTCGAATCCAGTACCTAGAAGAACAGCGGAAACAGAGCGTGACCTGGTTAGGGCCAGTATCCGAAATACTAATGTAACAGAGTTCCCAAATAACTCTACGCAGGGTACTGACATTAGAAGCATGTGTATGGAGCTGTTCAAAACCACACGAGGTTCCATTTATCAAGTAAAGCAGTGTACTACATGTGACATTGTCCATGAGCAACATCTTATGCCAGGTCCTTTGTGGGACCCTCACGGATCTGGTGCAAGATCGACAAGTGACTTTTTCCGTTCAGTGCTACATTATGTCCTGCCAGAGCAGTGCAGCATCTGTAATAGGCCCTTAATCAGGTCTGTACAATTTCGAGAGACACTGCCGCCTGCTCTCATGATCGACTTGACCAGGAACAACATCTCCTTAAGTAAACATATATCCTACACGACTACCACCACGCAGCGCACCTTTCGCCTAGCTGGCATTGTATATCACGGTTCTTACCATTTTACAGCCCGTGTGTTTGATGTGTACGATCAATCATGGTACCACGACGGTGTTTCAACGAAGACAAAATTCGTCCCTGAAGGGTTGAGGGACAATGTAGATTTATACCACGCATACAGTCGAGACGCTGCACTCGCGTTGTATATATAAGAAAAATTGGGAATCGTACCGCCATGCTCCGCAATGGCTCTCTAAAAGCTAGTCTTCTGACGAGCAGACCGAAGCCATCGAGCAACATAAGCTTCCACCGGTTCGTTGGTTCCCTCGCATTTTTCGTGTTCCTTCTCTAAATTTGTCTATGGTCAGCTTGATCTGACTGAAAGCGTTGGCACAGCTGAAAGCCTTGCGCTGCCTCTTACAACGGGCCTAAGAGTTCAAACGGCTAATAGCGAGGTAGCAGCTCTCGAAGCCGCTGCCTCACCGGCGGTACTTAGCAAAACAAAGGTGAGTTAGAAAGCTAGTATCAGGTCGATCTAGCACTCACACAAAACTGAACACGCCAACGTCAATCCAGCAAAGGCTTACGGTCATGAAGGTAAATATGCGCTGCCTGGTTTTGGTGTACAAAACAGCTCATCTGCTCCGATATTATAGCAGATGCATAAACTTTATACGGCTGTGACATCGGCAAAGAAATAGTGTTTCACCGTAGAGGAATGTTGTATAGGATAGTAAATTTAGTATGCCCAACGAGGGTGTTCTTGCATGGTATTGCAGACGCGACTCCGGATTCCGGAACAATCATCTCAACGGCCCCCTATCTGCGCAAGCGGCGCCGTCGTGTATCGCTGTATGGGGCCCGGCATCTACTGCCCCCGCTGCGCTCATTTGAATGTCCAAAATTGCGCTCGAAGACACGCAGGCTGTTGAGACATTTCGGCCTGCCAGTGCACCAGGCCAGTTGCAGACGATACATATCAGATGAGGAGAGAGAACGAGGTGCTCATTCAAACAGGAAGCGCCGCTACGCGTCGATAGTGTCTCCGCATCCCAGGAGTCGCGAAGGCGCGTGCCTTTTCCAGCTGGCAAGCCTCCACATCGCGACTCGCGAGATGTATGATTGCGCCGCAACCGTGCCACGACAAAATCAAGGGAGCGACGGCGCCGGCAAACACATGGCACACGTCTCGCTCGACTGTGCCGTGTCCCTGATATACGACAAGATTTCTTGTTCGTGACTAGCGTCACTCAACGCGTGCGCGTGACGGTTGCTGCCATGCTTCACTGGCATCGGGACTGAAGGCATTCTTGGCCGCATCAAAGCATGTGGATCCTGAAAAGCTGAAGCATGTCATACACTGCGGCCACTAGCAGCACGGCCGCAGCCGGTCGAAAGACAAGCGCATACGCACCGCAGAGGCACAGCGAAAGGACTCGAGGCGGAGGTATCGGTAGCGTACGCAGTGGCATCGTCTAGCGAAGTCGTCACAGGGGCAAAGCAAGCCGTTCGGGAGTGCGTAAAAATTGTTCAATACCAGAAGGGGAGGTCGAAGGCGAGGATGACAGGAGGATGGCTGGAGGCAAGCCTGAGGCCGCGGGCCGCCAGCCGCGACGGCGGCAGCATTTCGGGGAATATCTTGGCACTGCCTCAGCTCTCGCAGTAGTACTTACTTCAACTTGCCGTGCGCCTGCGCGACTCGCACCTTCCCTTCGTTCCCTTCGTGCTGAGTGCACGCGCGTCTTCGTCAAGCACGCAGGCAACGGCAAACCCAGGAGCCCATATACGCTCCGCTGCCCGAATTTGTTTGCCTCGTTGCCCACGACCCGCCACGACGTCAAACAAGTCTGGGCGTGCGCTCACGGCAGTCTTCATCGTGTATCACCGACATCGTCACCGCATCCCCGGCGGCGCGCATGATACCGATTTAGAACATGATTATAGAGGTGCGCGCATTGAAGTCTGATCTCATTTGGCGCTTCAAGTTGGCCATTGTTGCCTGCGCTAACAAACGTGGCGTCTGCTTGTGCTTAGGTGTGTCCCAGCCGTTTCCAGACGCAACTTCGACTCATTTTGCGAGCTCGGCCACCTCAGCAATTTCTTGGTGTGTACAAGAAGATGCCACACTAGACTCAACTTTGGCGAATACATGAAGCCATAACATTTCGTTGTGTTTATCCTTGAGGTGGTCAGTACCGATTGCTGCGACGATGGCCCTGCCGGTGTGATTCACTCTGTGGCCCTCGCCAGAGGTACCTACATGCTGGCCGGGCGGTCTGGTGCCGTCTCGGACAGCGCGTGAGCATCTGGCCGGGCGCGCGAGCGTTGGCTTGGTGGACCTACAGTGCAGCTCATCTTTGGCGAAACCCGTTGAGGTCCTTCTGCTTCACATGTGCGTGGTTACTTACTTACGCTTGCTTCGCTTGTCCTGCTGAGAAACGACATTTGCACAATATGTCTTGTCCGACCAAATGTGCAGCCGACGCTCCGAGTCAATGTGGAGCAACTGTGAAGAACAAGATTGTCAAGCGCAATGACGAGCGCGATAACGGGGTGTACGCAGTGGAAGTATGGCTGGGGTAGTGAGTGGAGGAAATACTCGCGTTCCGGACTCGCCGCAGGCAACGTGAAAAAAGTCTTTGTGACTCCCGCGGGATGGAGTTCGACGGTGTCGCGAATCGAGTCGCGCTGTAGATTCGGGCTGATCTATGTAGAAAGAAACTTTATGGTATAGATGAACGTCACCGAGACCAGCGAATCAACCGACGTCCTGGGGAGGCCACGGGCGCGGCAGCCTCAATTTGAGCTTCCCGGCGGCCTGTCGAGGTTCATGCGCGCCATCGAAGAACTTCCCTTGATGCAGGCAGAGCAAGACATGCCGGGCCACTGATCCGGCGCAACATCATACCTTGCGCACGACACGAAGTGTAGATGCTGAGTTGATTGGTTCAGCAATTAGCACTTTCTTCGGCAGGGAGCGTGCAGGGAACGATACGTACATGATTCCTGGGTCAGCGGAGGCGATGCTTCGCGGGTGTTCGAACCTCCGGCTTCGGCTTCTTCTGTCTGTCCCCGCAGCTCGCGCTCTTCGCCCATGCGTTGCGCCGTCGTGCGCTGCTCAGAGTCGGCTCGTATTCTGTTAGAGTGGATGAGGATGAGGTGAGGATGATGGATGAATCTATGAGACTCACTTGTCGATGGCGGCAATCTCGTCAGATAATTCCTGTGCTCCTGAAAACTCCGTCACAGTGGATATGTCAAGGTCGAATGAAGCGACAGGCATGAATTGATCGCGGGGGTCTTCTTTGCCCTGCCATGCCCACAGAAGCTCCTCTGGAAGTTCATCGACAGAACCAGACTCTGAGTTCTCTGAGTCCGCACCATGGCCTTGAGATTCAGAGTCGTTGCTCTCCTCGTCGCTCTCATCGAGTTCACCGGACGCCTCCATAAGCTCATATCGTCGCTTGCTATCTTGGAGAAAGCGCATCTTGACCCCTGTCAAGTCACCTAAAGAGAGCATTGGGGAGTTGCTGTGGTCGATATGACCGCCGGTTTTCACACGAAAAGTGAAGCGGGAGGAGTAGTGGATGTATAGGTCATCCCAGGGTAAAGGAGGAATGGGGGTCACCGCCGGCCGGCCAGTGGAAAGTGTGGCTGGGGCGATGGGCACGCACATGGTTTCCTCGATGTACCGCGATGGCGAGGGTCGCGGCAGGCCCTTGCTGAGAATGAAGCAATCACAGCAATGATACCTGCGGGAGGCAATCAGCAAGTCGAGGGCCTGTAGCAAACAAATCAGCACAAGGAAGCAACTGCCCAATATGAGAGAGGCAAACCTGTGTTACATATCCAACATATTTCTTGCTATGGAGGGCTTTCGCCTCTTCGATGGCGACAGGATCCTTCAACGCCTCCAGCGTGGCTGTCGGATCTAAAGTGAACACAACGAAGGCTCCGTGTCCAGGGTAGAGCCAGCTTCGGCGTGATAACGGCTTGGTTCTGTCGTGTTTCGGAACATATGTGTCCATTGTGGTGTTGGAGGAAGATGGAGTGGGGTGTTTGAGCTAGTCGCGGCTGACCAGGTGAGCTCTTTCAAGTGCGTCCGTGGGCGCTTGGCCCGCGCGGCGCGAGCAAGACGACTGCTGCGCCCTGACAAGAAGATGAACAACAACAACAACAAAAATAAGGGAGCGACAACGCGAGGAACGCACGGCGCATCGCAGACACGCCTTGTCCGCTTGTGCCATGCGCTTGGTCCCTCTTGCTTGTCAATGAACAACACTCGTGCCCGCGCGTGAAGACTGCTGCTGTCCATCGGTCCTCCCTAAATCAAATTTGTTTACCCCTCGATCTGTGACTTGCACCTGCACGCCACCCGGGCCCGCCTCGATGCGACAATAGTAGGAACTGAAAACATTCCCGGCGAGCGACGAGCATGCGGATCCTGACCAGCTCGAGCATATCGTACAATGCCGTCACTGGCAGTACCATCACAGGCTGTCGATGGCATACGCACTGCAGAGGCTCATCAAAGGTGAAGAGCAGGCAGATTAGGATATGTAGCGTACCGGCGGCTGGTGATGAGATCTAGCGAAGTCGCCCACTCCTGAGACGATGGGCAGAGCAAGCCATCCGGAAGTGCGCACAGTCGCCTACTGGCTGCGGGACTGCTCAATTAAATAAACATGGAGGATGTTGCTTGAAAAGCGTCGCGGGGCGGCAGCACCTCGAGGAATATGTATCCCACGGTTGGCGGACCGCCGGATCGACTACCGTTCCCACGCTCAGCTTCAGTGCGGCCCTCCACCGGGTACCCATCCTGCGCTTGCTCACTTGCTCAACCCGCGTGCGAGAGGATCGCTTTGCCGGAGCTATACGGATAAACAGCCGGCTAGCGTCCGAGCGACTGTCGCCATCGTCCTCACTCCCGACGCTCTCCAGCCACCAGTACTACCGACGACTGGCGATCACTATGCTAAAGCGACGTCCACAGTCGCCTTGCTTTCATCTGCAACTTCTCCTCGGCTATGACAATTGCACGGACCGCTACTTGTCAATGCCAGATCTCAAAGCGTATATCCATACGGCGGGAGATACTGTCGAGCTTTTGGAGGAGGCAGAAGTGACCAAAGGCCCGTCGAAATTGTCGTTGCTCTTCATATCTTGGCTGACATGGAAAGTAGGATCATGGTGGAGTTTGAGTAACACATGCACGCAAAAAGATACCCCCATGTGTTGGATCATCCTACGTTGTCTGAGTCGTTGCGCAGCACGGAGCGACCTGCCTAGCACATGTCGGAAATCGATGTGGTTTCATCTCACAACGGTTCTCGAGCTACGCAATCGCACGCATGGGCTCAAAATAAGTGCGACGAGGCGTCCTCCAACATGCGCACTCAAGCGATCATCGATCAAAATCCCGTACGTGTGTTGATCGCTCTTGATGTCCTTCGTAACTGCTTCTCTGCAGCAGACCTTTCTTTTGAGCGCTGAGCATCGCTACGCTCGGATGTCTTCCACCACGCTCCTGTCTCTCTCTGATTCATTTCTCCGGAAGCAATGCTACCATCATTTTTCATTCCTGCTGTGACTGATGTTTGTCGCAGAGCTAACGGGCGCACGTCTTTCCATTTCAACGGGCTTCAACAACATTCGACGAGGCCTATGCTTCTATCTGACGCGGCATAGCCATATCGACCCTGTACCTTCCTGTGCGCCCTTCAATCTGCGACATCTCTCCGACGATCACCAGGTATGGTATGGAATCTGTCTTGTGCTTGAACAGGATGTGCTCCTCCGTCGTTGAACGGACCTCCTTTGTACTCGAGTACTGCAAGAATCGCAGTATCGTTGTCTTACGTTCCTGCGGAAACGCTGAAACGCTGAAAAGTTGAACGCTGCTCTACGGGCGGAATGAAAACAAGGGACGGAGTGTCAGCGCGTCCATCAACTGTTGTATTCGCCCGGCAACAATTGAATTTCGCGCACGGAACAAGCCCCTGAATGTTTACGTTCAGCTGCTGCCATGGACCGGGGCTATATCCCAGTTCGGGTATGTGGATCCAACGGAGTGGACGAGCACGCGCGACGGCTGCCATCGTGCGTACCGAAGGGCGGACGCGTCGGCCAAGCAGAGCGATGGGGCAGAGACAGACTCGGAGAGAAGGTGCGCACAAAACTAGTGCACCCTGGCGATGTGGTCTATTCGGCAGCATGATACTAATTAGCGGATACAAAATACAAGAACATACGCACAAGCGCTTACCTCTCAACGACGACGGCGCCCGAGTATGAGAAGCCTGATGGCGTCTTTCGGCTCGGGCAAGAAAACTCACCTCATAAGATCATGGGCCGTCTGATATTCTTTGAATATTCCTGTTTAGGCGGGCGCGCTATGCCATAGATTCTATCGCTCGAAACAGAGACACCGGGAGCAACGGAATTCTCCACACGCAGCTTCGATGGACCAGACCTCAGGTCCGCCTGAGATCCGGTCACTCCTGGTGCAGCCGACTCAGACCACGCGCTGCAGGCAACCGCCCGGAATTCCATCCAGAAACGCTTCGTCCGCTTGTGGAACCCCTCGTCCAGGAGAGGGCCCATCGCGACGATGCCCCCCAAGCATGTCTCGCAGACTATGCAGTCTGCTCTGGCGAGCGTCGAGTTACCCCCTTTCCGCACCTCAGATGCGCTATGCTCGCCGGCCTCCCGGCTGACTCCCGGACAGCCAATGCGCTGGTGGTGCGATTGTGAATGTCCGTCATTTCCGGTAGTCACTCAGCCACTCGATCCTCACCCTAGGGCCGCTGTCAATTGCCAAGACGAGCATGCCAAGTCAGACGTGATCATAATTCTAATATAATAGTAAGTCCTGGTCTCGAGAGTAATGCGTGCAAAAGCACGCATGTTGTCCGCAACAAGCTCGAGGTCTGGATACATCCATTACTTCCGCCGCATAGCCATGATTCCATTGCTCTGGATCACTATCGGCCGTTGCTTCTTCTTCTGAGAGCGTTTGCTCGTTGCGGTGGCCTCGTCAAGCAACGAAGGACGTTCTTCTGATAGGTTTGAGTTAATACAGAGATTTTCAGCATGGGCGATGCACAGACCTGCGGGTGGATTGCTGCCCGACTTCAAGAGGCACAATGAGTGCCGCATAATCAGAATATCAAGTATAACACACCATGGTAGGGTCTGGGCTGGTTGTCGACGCTGAGGGTCCACCTGACGGCCCGGATGACCGTGTTGACGCATCGAGGTCATGGACATGGGTTTGTGTGACAGCGCCAGTGCTGCTAGTCGTCTGGTTGAAGCCATCGTGAGTCAGGCTGCGTACAAAAAGTGGGTACAATACTTGCCGCTGATGGCTGTGTTTCGTCTGCGTTACGAGGAGTCGGCGCGGTTGTGTTCGAATCTTCTAGGGAGTTAGCCAACGCTTCAGCCTTGTCCTCTGATTAGTATAGATGCAACAGTATGCGACAGCGATGAGCACACCTCCAATTGCGCATTGTAGTCTGCTACAGATTGCTGAGTGTCGATACGTTGTCAATTGAAGCTTGTCTCGTGTTACACTTGGAGCACAGACCGAATACTCTTCTCTAAGCCTTTGCCTGACCGATGGATTCGCCGTTCTTGCTACCCATAGCTCAGTTCGAAGATCGCACATATATTCGAAGCTATAAAAGGGTGCAGGGTCCACACGAGCGCGAATGCCGTCCACGTATACGGGATCCCCGAGTTGGTGCTGCGCTTTGAAGGGAAATGCCAGAATTTTTCCTTCACGCTTCCAGCTGACTGTGGTGATGAGGCGAAATGTTTGATTACCTGCCCTCTTGAGAGGTTCTATCGGGATGACGAAATGTCGGAAGACCTCCGGGAGGTCTGTCACGTTGGTCCCCCCGAATGTCGAGGTTGTACAAACCCAGAGCTCATCTCGAGCTTCGTAGACCACCAAAGATGGACGACCACCGTTTCCCCGCCGTTCCTTTGGTCCATGTCTTCCGTAGAGCGCCATGTGTGCCATTGTGTGAACACTTTCATGGGAGTAAAAGAAATTGGAAAGGTATTGATAATCCGCCATGTCCTGGTTGTCCACGGAAGAAAGGGACTGAACAACGGTGTGTCAGGCAGGAGGTGTGGTACACTGGCAGTGAAGCCTGAAAATACGCCGAAGGAGAGACGATTGTCAATATGCCTGCCTATGCTTATCAGATAACTAACCTGGACTCCTGGAGTGGAGGGCGTAGTCAGGAGGGGCGGAGGTGGCTCAGGTGGGCTGGTCCGGTCGTTTTTCGAGAAACACCTTCATCTTATGAGAAGCAACACATCATGTTACGCACAGCCTTTGAATGTCAAACGTTCACGAATCATAATCATATATCATAACGTACCTTCTGCTGGATCAGGAACAATAGACGTAGGCCGCGTGAACGCCGCCGCTAAGGGGTTCGTCCGGCTGCCACTTAATGGGCGTACTTCAAGTTGAGGTTTGTGGTACAAGACTTATGACTCATGAGCCAACAATTTGTAAAAATCACTTAGAGAGTCAGAGAGAACTGTCGAAAGCTGATTTGAGGTCACTGTCATTCATGAAACGTGAACAGAACCTCAGTGCCCGGTGAAGTCAAGGAAGATGTGACTCGATGTAAGTTTAGCATGTAACATGCATGTGACACGTGACTAGAAATACCTTCCAGCGCTTTGGCCACACCTCGCGTAACTTCTTCCCAACCACCATGACCTCTCCAGCTAGTCCTCTCATATTATATGTTCCCAGAATTAGCTCCTATATCTCCCTTACTCTAGATCCTGTCGCTACAGTGAGCATATATGGCGACCCGATTGCTACTGCTCTGGCGGCGGAGATGCCGCTGCGCACATATGTGGGCTTCGTTAAAGCGGTGAGCTTAGCGCCTGTGCGTGATTTGACTGGTCTCACTTGTTGCTTCAGATTGACGGATTGCCATCGCCTCATCGTCGCTACCACCTGTGTCGATGCCTCCTTCTCAGCAAAGGCCGCCCTGACCCCGACCCTACCCGCGGTATCGATGAGACCTTCTGTGTGCCAGTAGGGTCAGCTTTTCACCCCGGCCGGAATTCCATGAATCCGTCGCCACCTCTACCGATGTGGGGCGATCTCTACCATCACACCATGTTGTTTGAGGAACTTCGTCTCCCGACGCAATATCATGACTACAGTGCATGCCCCCGTTTGTCCTACGTGGACAAACGAACTCTCGCACTCGCTACATATGCTGACGTCGAAAAGAGTAGTGGTGCTGCCGCTAAATACAGGGCCAGCCTTCCCAATAGGTCGAGTAGCGGCTCTTCACCACGTCCTTCATCACCCGCTTCACATTCTACTGGAACATCTTCCCTGTACCGCGCCGCCGCAGCACCAGGCGACAAGCCGGCCGGGGCACATCTGCGTGCGGCCTCCAGCGCCGGACTCACCCCCAAAGATCGCATTCTCACTGATGTCTTCCTGGACGCGGTCGCCGATATCAAACTCGGTAACGTCGAGAGCACCTTATCTCCCACCGGCTCGCCTGCGGAGACCATCCGGAGCCTGAGCAATGCAGCGTCCGGCGACCGGCCAACCCAAGCCGCCGAGGCCGCCCGCAAGATTCTACTTAACAGCGCGGGTGACATAGCCTTACGAATGGCCCAGAATTATTTCGGGTTCGAAAACCCGAGGGACCGCTTCACCCCAATTGCGAACTACTCTCTTGATTTGTCGAGCATCAAAGAAATCAGCGACGGACGGCTCCTGGTAGAGGATTGCGTTGCCTTGAGAAAGTGCGTGTGCTTAGATTCATATTTTGGCGTAAATCTAAATCTGAGTCGTATATCAAGAATTCAACGTGACGCAGAAGTTCGTCGTCAACAGAAGCTTGCTTCCGCTACTAAATCCTCGCACGGTGAGTTTTCGCAGGTTCATCCATTAGTTGGTAATGTTTGGGATTGACATCACTTATTCAATCATAGACATCAATTTCGATGGCATTCCGCCTGCCTTTCGCGCACACCCTGTCGGGCCTTCAGCCAAGGCGAAGGGTAGGCCGGCCAACTCATCACCATCGGGAGCTCTGCCATCTTGGGCGCACAGCGAGGATAGGCGAGAGGGCATCCGAATCGAAGCATCGCTACCCTCAGGTGGTCCATCATTCACGTCTTCCGAGGCGCATGGAACAGGGCTTATAAGGGGTGTGCAGGGCAAGGAGACGTATGTGTACAGAGGTCGGGAAGATAAGAAGCCCCTTCCTGCGCAGGTTTCCAGAAGCCTTCTCGTTCGGAACGAGGGTACGTACTGTGGTGTCCGCGAGTCTGCATCACCACTGATATACTTGTCTCAGAGCTGGATGGTCCTCCGCCATCTTACGCAGAAGTGGCATCTCGACTGCGACTAAGCAACTTCGCAGCACAGGCACGGGCGGTCACACCTTTACGAGTCACGGACGCTTCTCACCAGCGTTCTGATTCTCTCTCTCGTGTGCCTGTCCCTTCTAGTCCGAACACCAAGCAACGGTCATCCGTCAAGGATATGTCACCGCAGTCTCCTCGCGTCTCCCGTAGGTGGTCTTCAGGTCGTGAGAGAAGGCCTACAGGCAAAGCTGATGTCGACGGTTTACGGTAAAGTAGAGGGCTTTCGTTTTGCATGATTTACCCACAATAACTCAGTGATGCTTGATGTGTAATGTACTTTATGGGTGCGCGTGACTGGTCTAATAAGACATAAGGAAGAGTGCGATCGACGTCCTTACTCGAGGCATTGGGGCCACGTCGCCGGATGCTGGCGGTGGCATCCCTATAACTCATGAACAAGTCCAAAACAAAGATACAATAAGGTCCCAATGAGCAGTACTTAGCTAAGAGAGCATGGAAAGAGAAAATCACTCAAGATACGCCGTCACAGCGGGCAAGTCGAATTGCGCGCCGACCAGCTACGCAAACATCTTTCATGAAACCTGCTGCCTCTGAGTTTGACGACACCACGTTGTTGATTGAGTATCTCGAAAATATCGAACGGTGAGTAATAGAGTCCTTTATGAGGAAGTGACTGACGGATTGACAGGAGTCAGAACAGCGCCAGCAGACTCACGATGAGCGTCTTGGACGAGAGATATCTGAGCTTGATCCGCAGCCGGCTACCGGTGCGTGATGGCGGTCCCGGATGCAGATTCGCAGCCTAAAGTTCATTGCAGATCTCCAGAGCGAGGACGACGGGAATAGCGAGGAAGGCAGCGACAACGAGACGACAACTGGCGCTACGCCGTCTGCATCATTTGCGCAAGGTTCTCGGTCGGCGGGTGCGCAGCGTCTGACCAAGCGCAGGCGTGAAGACGTCCCCACAGGAGGTTCAGAAGCGGAGCCGCCACCCAAGCGCATGCATCGTACGGCCTGAGATCAATGGCGTACTGGCCATGTACTCACATATGCACGTAGTGGATGCTATACCAGTCTCACCGCGAGCACCTCCAAAGAAGCTGTCGCAGATTTCAAAGAAGCTCGGCGACGTTGATACTGAATCGAATAAAGCAGAGCCTTGATAGCGACAACAATTGCCTCGTCCTATACTCCCACGTCTATCTCATGCCTGTACCGAATGAGCGAACATATCCAAAAATCTTATAATTCTCCGACGACTCACTGAATGAAAGAGCCTCCCGCGACACAGAGTTGAGCGCCACGACGGAGTGTGAGCACGTTGAATACGCTGCTGTCACTGCATCGCGTCAAAGCAGGCTCTGACGAGGTTCTCATTGCGAGGCTCGGCTTCGGTGGCCTCGTGTCTCGTAGATGAGAGCAATGTCGTCGTGTTTGGATGATAGGATATGCGTGTCACTTAGCTGAAGAATATCGCGGACGAATAGGACTGGAGAAGGCGGCACAACGGCTGATAAATTTGTTGCGAATATGTGGCGCAAGCGCAGTGATTAGCCACAGGATTCGAGGGTAAGTAAGGCAAAAAAGGTCTACAGGACGATTGAAAAGAAATCGGGTGTCCGAATTTGAGGAAGTCCGTCAGACATGAGCGGAGTCGCAGCCAGCAATGCATCCGTACGCACAGATGACGTTGTAGTGTTTGCAAAAGAGCGCGATGGTGACCACTGCCTGCAGGCAACAAGAATTGACATCAGCTTCTGTGAAGGTGCTGGGCTAGTGCCACGCACCTAAGTTCATTACCTCTGCAATTTGTTCTTGCTGATGTTTGTAATGAGTATCTGTAGCGTCCATTACGATTCCCCTGAGTTTACGAAGGTAGAATCGTTTACTAGGGGTGCTCTTAAGTCGGTGCCTGCATCTATTTTTACTGGTTACCCGGGCCTACCCGAACTCGGTTGGTTACCCGTTTTTCCCCGTTCCTTCTTATCTAATCTACTTTCCTATCTATCACTCTTCCGTCTCTAGGCTCTGTTCGCTCTCCCACCATGCTGACATCCCCCTCCTCCTTGCCAGCGACGACGACAACGACGACAACGACCCCAGCCATGTACTTTGCCCAGCAACCCCTCTCGCCCGCCCGCGCATTCCGCTACTCCGCCCAGCCTGACGACCCCCGCGCAGCCAGACCCGCCGCCGACGCCTGGAGCACCGGCGCGGCCCGCTCCCGCAAGTCCTCCCTCCTCTCCGGCAACGGCAAGGAGCGCGAGCGCGACGCCGCCCTTGAGAGCTTCGACTCGAGCTCCTTCAGTACGCACCCGCCGTCCGTCCCCCAGTTAGCGCCCATCCGTACTGATCCATGCGCACCCGCAGCGGACTCGTTCGCCCTCGTCGAGGACACCGCGCCATACTCGCACTCGCCCCGCCGCCACCGCGGACGCCGCCTCGCCGCGCGTCAAGCGCGGCTCGCCCATCCTCGGCGTCGCGTCAGACGCCCTGCGCTTCGCGCGCCGCCGCAAGTCGCTGCGCGCGCCCGCGCTCCCGCCCGCGCCCGTGCCGCACCTGCTCCTGCCCGAGGTCATCGACCTTACCGCCCCGCCGAAGCACGACGAGGACGAGGCCGAGCGCCAGCGCCTGCGCGACGCCGCCGCGCAGTCCATCGGGCTCAGCTCTCTGCTCATACCCGCGACACGCATGCCAGCGCTAGCTCGCACCCCTTCGACGTCAGCCTCGTGCTATGGACGAACCAACATTGTCCTCGATCCCAGGATTCTCCACTAGTCAACGAGCCGCGCTCTCCAGAGGTTCGCGTCGCACCCGCTCGTGCGCATCGCGGAATCTGACGCGTCCTCCCGTCGTCCAGGCAGGCTCTTCACCGTCTCCGACGTCCTCTTTCTTTCCCCTCCGGACCTCGCGCGCAAATGCCGCATTCCGCCCCAGGATGCGCACGCGATCGTGGACATCGTGTGCAAGGCGCTTGAGCGCGTGCCGCAGCCGCTGAGCACGGCTGAGAGCAGCGAGACATTCACGACGGGCGACGCGCATCTCGACACGATACTCGGCGGAGGCATCCGCACCGGCATGGTCTGGGAGATCGCGGGCGAAGGGTGAGCATGTCACCCATTGGTTTTTCATTGCCTGCGGCTGACCCACCTCAGTGTGTCGGGGAAAACACAGCTCGCGCTCCAGCTGTCCCTCGTCGTCCAGCTCCCTCGCGCCCAAGGCGGGCTCGGGGGCTCCGCATGCTACCTGACCACCCTATCCGGGCTCCCGGCGACCCGCCTCGTGCAGCTGCTGCGCGAGCACCCGCGCCTCGCGGGCTCCGCCGCGAGCCTCGACGGGATCCACACGCTCGAAACCAAGACCATTGACATGCTCCTCGCGGCCCTCTCCAGCGTCCTCCCCGCCTTCGCGCGCTCCCTGCACGCCTCCCCCGCCCCCGTTAAGCTCGTCGTCCTCGACTCCATCGCGGACCTCCTCGACGCCGACACGCCCTCCACCGCGCGCCTCGCCGCGCGCGCGCAGCACCTCGCCGCCGCCGCCGCCGCCCTGCACGCGCTCGCGCACACGCACCGCCTCGCGGTCGTCGTGCTCAACCAGGTCGCGGACGTGTGGGACCGCGCGCCCGGCGCGCCGGGCGAGCTCGGGTACGCAGAGCAGGCGCGCGTGTTCGCGCGCGCGCCGGGCGGCGCGAAGGCCGCCGCGCTCGGGCTCGTGTGGGCGAACCAGGTGAACGCGCGCGTCATGCTCGCGCGCACCGCGCGCCGCCGGTACGTCGACGGCGCGGCGGAGAAGCGGCTGCGCACGGAGAGCGGCGCGATCGTCGTGCGCGCGGACGCCATCCGCGTGCGTCGCCTCAGCGTGGTGTTCAGCTGCGTGGGCCCGCCCGCGGAGGTGGACTTTATCGTCACCGCGCAGGGCGTCGAGACGTCGCCCGACGAGGGCGTGCCGTCCGGGGCGTCCCAGCCGCAGCCGCCAGCGCCGTCTGCGCGCCCGCTGATGGACGGGCTGTCGGCGCTGGATGTGGAGCTGGCTGAGACGGATCTCCAGGTGCCCGCGAGCGACGACGCCGAGCCGGCGTTCGAGGGCGCATTTGCCCTCCTGCCGCTGCCCATGACGCCGACCGCGCCGTTCGCGCACCGCCGCCGCGCGGGCTCGCTCGCGCTGTCGCTCTCGCAGCTGTCGCGGCGCGCGGCGTCGCCCGCGCCGCCGCGCCTCCCGCCGTTCCCCGCGACGCACGCCGCGCTCGCGCCCGCCGCGCAGCTCGCCGCGATGCTCCCGAAGCACTACCCGCCGCCCTCGCTGCTCATGCTCGCGCTCGCGAAGCAGTGGCGCCCGCGCGCCGTGCTGCTCACCGCGCCGAGCCCCGCCGCCGCCGTCTCGTACCTCCACTTCTTCAAGAGCGCCGCGCCCGACGAGCGCGAGCTCGAGCGCCTCAAGATCAACGAGAACAGCGTCGTGCATGTCACCGACGAGGAGATTGGCAGGCGCAGGAGCGTCATCAAGGTCGGCGGCATCGATGTGGGCAGCGGCAAGGATCTGAATGGGGAGGAGAACGGGCTCACGACGAGGGAGCTGGTGCACGAGGAATGCGCGCGGATTGGAGATGTCGGTGCAATAGAGGTCGGGCTTGTTTACGATAGCGCGAGGTTACTTAGTATACTTCATAGACGATGTACAGGCAAGTCCCAAATACAAGTTCTTCTGTGTCATGCAATGCGCGGCGCGGCGCGCGGACAGCATGAGCGGCTCAAGCCCGCTTCGATATCGTATTTCCTGGCACATACATGCAACCAAATAATTATTACAAAGGAATCGTACCGCCATGCATAGCAATGGCTCTCTCAAAGCTAGTTTGCTACATAGGCTTATGGCTAGTCGTCATGCTGTATGATGTCCAGAGAGAAGGCCGACGTAGTGTTGACTTGATGATTGCCATGAAAGGGAAGAGCAGGAATTTATTGTAGCGCAACAGAGGTAGCGAACAGCAGCGAACGTCGACAACTCGACACCGGTGGACAAGACCGTAAGCGTGCGAACAGCTTCAGGAGCTTCCGAAGCCTTGCCCGGGCTTACAATTTGTCATTCTAGTATCCACCCTTTCTCTCCGAATACCATGACCGCCTCCCGTAATCGCACTCTGTTTGTTCCGAGTTTTCATTCTTATGTTGCCTTCACATTGGACCCCGTCGCCACAGTCAGCATCTATGGCGACTCAATCGCGACTGCTCAGGCTTCTGAGCTACCGTTGCGAACGTATGTGGGCATGGTACACACCGTGAGTTTCAGTCTTCGTGGAGTCAGAGCTTTGCCGCTGATAGGATACAGATTGCTGGTTTACCATCTCCTCATCGTCGCTATCACACGTCACTGCCGATGCGTCTTGCTGAGCACAGGCCTCCCGGACGCTGACCCCATGAGCGGGACCGACGAAACGTTCTGCGTGCCAGTAGGGTCCGCCCCGCACCCAACCGGTCGTAAAGCCATCAAGCCATCGCCTCCTCTTCCTGCATGGGGTGACTTGTACCATCACACCATGTTATTTGTCGAACTTCGTCTCCCGACGAAACTTCAAACATACAGCAAATGTTGCAGATTGTCACAGGCTGAGATGGGCAAACTCGACTCCGCCACCTATACCGACAACCACCGCTGGCGCAAGGCTGCAGCTGCCTACCGGGCCACTCTTCCTTCCTCCGTGCCAAGCCTTCCATCACCCGCTTCAACTTCCACCGCAACAAGATCCCACGACGTCCCATCCGCCACATCTGCCGGCTCGTACGAGCAGGAGAAAGACAGTACCGTGCTTGCCCACAATGCTCGTCTTCTTACTAATCTTTTATTGGATGCGGTCGAGAACATCGGTCTGAGTGGCGATCGGAGCCTCGCGTCGTCTCAAATTGAATCATCTGGAGATATCGGCCAGACCTCGAGTGTGGCAAGATTCGATGAGGACAGCCAGCCGGCTCACAAAACAGCTGTCAACCCCGGCCGTACCGCCGTATTCAACGGATCGGATGATATAGCGTTGCACATGGCGCAAGATTTCTTCGGCTTCGAGTCACCCAGGGACCGCTCCACGCCTATTGCAAACTATTCCCGCCATCTGTCGAATATTGCAGAAATCAGCGACGGACGGCTCTTGGTACAGGATTGCGCCACATTGAGGAAGTACGTCTACTCGCGCTTATGTCTGGCACGAGACACAAATTGAGGCGTATGCAGGATCCTGCATGATGCAGAAGATCGACGGCAACAGAAGCTACGACTCGGAGCCGCTTCCTCACAACTTACTGACAGCGAGTCTTTGGTATCTATCTATTCGTGGTCGTCCGGGCTGACATCGCCTCTCCTTTCTCCATAGATTTTGATTTCGATGGGACTCCGCCTGCCTTCCGTACACCACAGACTACCTGGCCATCAGCGGAGGGTGACCACGCTGACTTATCTTTATCAGAAGCTCTACCCTCTTTGGCTCGTAGCAAGGATATGCGAGAGAATATCCCTAACTCCTGCTTACAAGTACCCTCTCCCTCAACCTTAGGTGGCCTATCATCCACATCTCCGGAAGCCCACCAGTCGGAGTCGGAGCTGCGAAAGGATGGGGCAAGGAAAACGCATCGCGACAGGGTTGGTAAGACTTTCGCGTCTACCCTCGGGGAAAGAACTTTTGTGCAAAATACGAAAGGTGTGTCAAACGTCATCCGCCTCTGCATGTCACTGATCGGACAATATATTCATTCTTTCAGAGCCCGGCACCCGGCCGTCGTATGCATCAGTGGTGGCTGGATCTCAGAGCAACTCGGTGCGACGCGCAGATGCCTCCATGCAGCGGAAGTCAAGAGTGATATCCCAAGGAAAACCTCCACGAATTGCAGATGCGTCGAGCCAGCTTCCTGAGCCTCTGTCCCGTGCATCTAAGCCCTCGTACGCGCAAGTGGTATCTCGCTCCCAGCACAGGGACTCTGTGCGGTGTATCTCTGGTCCGAACACCAAGCGGCAGGCGAATATCGGGCCGCTGTCGGCTCCGTAGTCTCCCAACATCTGCCCGGTCCGTCAAGACTATACTTTCGCTGACAGTAAACTGCACTCTGGACCACCGGTGCAAGCTTGTGTTTCACGGCTTCCGCGGCAGCGCCGTGTTTCTGTGTCTCGGCCCCCGTGGGACTCGAACATCGCGCATCGTGTGCACTGCAGGTGTCTCGTGACATGTAATTTAATTTACGCACGCGCACGATCATATAGCTATGAGGATATACGCGTATGGAATAAATTAGCATGGATTGGAAGAGCGATTGGAAGAGCGCATTCTCACAACATCCTGACGACCGTCCACATCTTGTCTCTGAAATGTGACGAGACGGTCCGTGCCGCTGAGGCTGTCAGGGAGAACATCCTTGTACGACAAGAGATACTTGGATTCAGAATGGACAGCCTGAGTATGTGAAAGTGCGTAGATATTCAGTTCGCGCTCACCTGCCTCGGCCCTCGCAGCCGTGGCGACGAACTTAGCAGGCTGCAGCGGGAATAATTGAAGTACAACATTACTTCAGCTCTTGGTTGCCAGCGGTATTGTATCAGCGATGTCGATGAGGCAACAGAGTCCCTATGCGCCGCGGCGCCGTCGATCGAGCAAAAATGTCAAGACATGGGGCCCGTGAACCTTGAAGCCGCTGAGGAGCGCTGGGCGAGCAATGCGTCCACACACTGCCGGGATCGGTCTGACTAAACCCTCTCGGATTACTTGCGACTCGGTAGCGTGAACATTTATAGCGAGTCGGGGCCAGAGCGAGCAGTGGTCGCGAGAGAAGACTCGGGAGTCGAACTGGAGGACCGAGGTGCAGGCCGCGTTCCCACGCTTGAACTGCCCTACTAGTACGCGCGACGCGAGTTCTACTACGAGTCAGACTCGGACCATACGACCTCTCAACATGCATGCCGCCACTTAAGAGCCATCCATGCTTCAAAGCCGCTGCAACACACAGGTTACCAAGTTAATCTGCCCCGGGCTCTGCAAAGCTGTCGCCACACCGGTGTTGGTTCGTGGCCCATTTTCATCGAGTGACGCTTTTGTCTCCAGTGGGTTTCTTCTAGGTTCTCGCTTCTTATACCTATTCCAGGCAGCAGCTCGCGAGAAGAGCTTCATTCTCATGAGTCGTTCCGGCGTTGTTCTGAAACATCAGTCACTTCCGCAGGTGCCACCGACTCCGAGTCAACCTCATGTTTCCCCACGCTTTGGCCGCTCCTCGCCTAGTAACTCCTTCTCTCTTCCTACCACTAGGATGCCCACCTCTCCAAGTCTTCCTCCCATGTCCAAGACTCCAAAGCCTCGTATCCTGTATGTTCCCAGGCTCAAATCCTACGTTGCCTTCACTCTGGACCCCGTCGCCACGGTGAGCATATATGCCGACCCGATTGCCACTGCTCTGGCGGCGGAAATGCCGCTGCGCACATATGTGGGCTTCGTTGAAGCGGTGAGCTTAAATGAAGCCTGTGCGTGATCTTATCGGTCTCATTGATTGCCCCAGATCGACGGATTGCCGTCGCCTCATCGTCGCTACCACCTGTGTCGATGCCGCCCTCTTAGCAATGGCCTCCCTGATGCTGACCCCACCCACGGTATTGACGAGACATTCTGCGTACCAGTAGGGACAGCTCCTCACCCCTCAGGTCGGAAGCCCATCAATCCGTCGCCTCCCCTTCCGGTGTGGGGCGATCTTTACCATCACACCATGGTGTTCCAGGAACTTCGCCTCCCGACGCAATCTTATGATTACAGTGCATGCCCCTGTCTGTCATATGTCGACAAGCGATCTCTCGCACTCGCTACCTATGCTGATGTCGAAAAGAGTACCGGTGCAGCAACTACTTACAAGGCCAGCTTTCGCGCCGATAGGTCGAGTACTGGCTCTGCACCAAGCCTCCCCTCACCCGCTTTACATTCTCCTGAAACACCCTCCCTCTCCTGCGCTGCCCCAGCACCGAGCCACGATCTGGCCGGAGCACATCTGCGTGCGGACTGCGGCACCGGAATCACCCGCAACGGTCGCATTCTCATTGATGTCTTCCTGGATGCGGTCGCCAATATTAACCCCAGTAACGACGAGCCGCCTTTAGATACCAAGCGGGACCGCAACATCATATTAGACAGCACGGATGACATAGCCCTGCGAATGGCCCAAGATTATTTCGGGTTCGAGAATCCGAGGGACCGCTTAACCCCCATCGCCAACTACTCTCTTGAACTGTCGAATATCGAAGAAATCAGTGACGGACGGCTCTTAGTAAAGGATTGCGATACCTTGAGAAAGTAAGTGTACCTGCGCTCGTAATCTGGCACGATGCTAAAATGAGGGGTGTATGCAGAATTTTGCATGATGCAGAAGATAGAAGGCAATGGCAGAAGCCGCGAGAGGGAGCCGCTTCCTCAAAGCTTACTGAAAGTGTGTTCTTGGTCTTGATTTGTTCGTACTTGCCGGGGCTGACATAGTCTCTCCATTCCCCATAGATGATTTTGATTTTGATGGGATTCCACCTGCCTTCCGTACACCACAGCCATTAGCGGACGGTGAACATGCTGACTCATCGCTACCACGACCTCTAACTTCTTTGGCTCATAACATGGCTATGGGAGAGGATGTCTATGAATCACCCTTTGAAGTACAGGCATCCTCATCCGTGTTTGACCCTTCATCCGCCTCTTCTGAGGCCCCTGAGTTGGAGCTGCGAACGAATGGACGGAACGAGGCAAGGAAAACGCATCAAGACCAGTCTGTGCGCGGACAGAGAACCCTTGTGCAGCAAACGAAAGGTGTGTCATGTGTCATCCGCCTCCGCATCGTTGCTGACGAGCTGATTCTTTCAGATTTCGGCACGAGGCCGTCGTACGCATCAGTGGCTTCTCGATCTCTGACCAACTCTGCGCAACGGAAGTCAAGAGTAATATCCCAAGAAAAGCCTGTACGAACAGCAGACGCGTCGAGCCAGCTTCCTGAGCCTGTCTCTCATGCAACTAAACCCTCGTACGCCGATGTATTATCTCAAACCCAGCATACCGACTCTGCACAACGGTATGTTTCTAGTCCGAACACCAATCGGCAGGCAGACCTTGGGCCGCTGTCACCGTCGTCTCCTCCTAACACCTGCCGGGTCCGCCAAGACTATACATTTGGAGACAGTGGATTGCGCTCTGGACCACCGGCGCAAGCTTGCATTTCACGTTGTCCGCGGCAGGGCCCTGTGTCTGTGTCTCGCCCGCTGTGGGAGAAAATCACGGGCTACAGACGAAACTGATGTAGGAGGCACGGATTCCGACGCCGGCTTCCAGTCCAAAAAACTTCATGTATTGTACTAGTTTGAATACGGATATGCGATTCCTCACTCATTAGTCTTGAGCGACGATCCGCTAAGTCTGTGACATTTGCCTGTAGGCTCGGCGACGCTTGAGCTTGAGCGCTTGAGCGTTGTATGTTGGCCACATCGTCGGACGTCGTCCGAGGTGACTGTGCGGGATCCCGGGGCAGTGGCTTTCGCACGAACAAGCCGGAGGGCATACAGAATACATATACAACAAAGATAACAATGTCCCAAAGTCCAGTCTGTGGCTAACACAGAAGCCGAGGGAAGAAAAAAGTCACTCAAAAGGAGCCCGGCACAGCGGGCAAGTCTGATTACGCGCCAGCCAACTCCGCAAGCACCGTTCATGGAACCTGTGTAGCAATCAGCATCGACGCTAAAGCATTGTCGAACAAGGACCTACCCATGTTGGCATGCCGTCCCCAACGCCGCGCTTTCCTTGTCCTTAAACTGGGACTGGCATATCGCACACCGGTCTACCGCGACCCCAAGCAGCGTGAGCTTGAGCTTCACGCGCCCGTCCTTCGTCACGCGCCGGCGCGCGACTTCGACGCGGCCCACCGGCGGCGAGGAGCGGCGGGGCGGGACCGCGGGGCCCAGGATGTCGGACACAATGAGCAAGCTCTGGGAGTGGGTGGCGGGCATCAGCGTGTATCCACGTACGCAAGGGGCGGGCAGAGGCTACCTCATAGTTCTCGCCGGACGGGTTTCCGTCATCCAGCCGCGAGAGGAGTGCGTCGAGCTCGGTGTACTCCGCGTAGGCGTGTGTGGCGGGCGGCGCGGACGACTGGGGGGTGGTCGGCGCGGATTGCTCGAAGATGCTTGCGGGGGAGGGCGGCGGGAAAGGCGAGGGCGACAGCTCGGTGCTTTGTGAAGCGACGTACATGGGGCTAGCCTCACGTCTTGGCGATAAGGTGAGTGGGGAGGGAGTCTGAAGCATGCGCTGGGCGTCGATCGGCGGTGAGCGCGGTAGATCCACAGCATAGGAGACTTGTATGGGAGGCGATTGGATACGCATAAATGCTCCGCTCCTCAGGCTATTGTCTTCAAGCAGACGTCGTTCCTTCTCCGAGACACCGTTGTCACTGCCATCTCCGGACACAAATAAGTGCACAGAGACAGGGCGGACAGCATTCGGGGACGTGGACCCAGGCGGGCGAGGGAGCGGTCTGCCGGGGTAGTGATGAGCTCCTACAGGTGTCCGGGCACCTGGACTCCTCGGCTCGGTAACAGGGCTACTGGGCATGCTGCTGGGGACAGGATCATGATCATACAGATCAATGAGTGACTCGACAGCGGAGACCCGGTCGCCGCTGGACTGGTCGTGTGCTGGCAGTAGCGCGCTCGTCGCGGGCGGTGTCGCTTCGATGTCGAAGGACTGATTCGCGAGAGGACTGGGAGTCGGCGGCGAAAATTGATGTGGCGCGCCCATGCGACGGTCGCCCATAGATATCGGTGACGCTAGAGGCGGCGGCGGGGAAAAGGTACGTGACCGCATGCTAGGCACCGCAAACTCGGCGCGTGTTGGGCTGCTGCTGACTGGACTGCCACGGTGGTAAGATCCCGTAAGAGTACCTGTGCGCTCAGACTGAATGACGCCTTCAATTGTGTCATGCTTGTCCACACGGCGAGGGGAGACAGTGGACACCAGGGTGGGGCTCCACCTGGGAGCAGCTGCACCTGTCGTCACGCGCCGACGAACACCATTCGAGAACTGCGTATGCGTGCTGACCGGAGTAAGGGGAGATCCCGGTTCATAGTCCATGTAAGTGGTGCCCGACTGAAGGGATATCGGTGAGGGCGAGATCGTTGTGGTCGGTGATGGAGACTGCGGCGCATGATAGCGAGGGCTAGAAGGGGAAGAGGTGGCTGATGGAGGACTCTGGTTGGCGAAAGACACTTGAGGAGGATGGGCGCGGGTAGGTGACGCAGGAGCAGCTGCTGAGCTAGGCGGTGGCGGTGGAGGACGTTGTTCAGTCTTTGAGAGGAACGCAGTGGGCGGCGGCGGCACAGGACGCTCGAGCATTGAATGCCGTTTTGGACGTGTGCTGGGATGGGGGCTCGATGCGCCAGTGCCGACAGCAGGAAGATGGGGGACAGATTCGGAGGGTTGTTGAGCGAGACGGCCTGCACGTGGGAAGTACTTGCTAGGTCCAGCCACTGGAGTGCCTCCTGGAGATGCGAGGGACTCGTCATCAGACTCGTCTAGCATCTCCCATGCTTCCAGCGGCTCCGGAGCTTTGTCTAGCGTGTCAACACTCTTCTCCTTGCCCTTGTGCCCGAAAAACTTCCGCACGACGTGTCCCTCCGAACGAGGGCTTGATGCCGATTTCGCGTTGGGACTGCCGGGACGAGTAAGAAACTGAAGAGGAAGGGACAAGGTGGAGGACGCGAATGTGGGAGATGAAGGAAGTGAGAGGGGCTGGCGCTCCTTAGACTTGTTCCGGCCGGGAAAGAGATGTAGACGCTTCTTGTTTCGAGGTAACAGGGAGGGACTGGTCGTGGAAGGTGATCCGAAAGGGTCCCCATTCTGAGACTCGATTGAAGGGCTCGACGGAAGGACATCGTCGTCGAGAGGCTCTTGTTCGCCGAAGCGTGATGGAGTCAAAGTCAGCTGGGATGGTGAGGGCCGCATCGTAAGCATCGATGCAGACGATGGTTTCTTCTTGACCCCCTGTTGTCGCTCATGTTCACGTTCGTGCTCTCGCATGAGGCGTTCCCTCAGGCTGAGGCCTTTCAGCCGGTCTTGTTCCCATTGGCTCGCTGACGACGTAGCCTCGCTCTTTGAAACTATTTCGAGACTGTCGTCAGAGTCCGAGTCATTGTATTCCGCCTGGGTGCTGAAGCGCACGGGGTCGGACGGGGAAGGAGGGTCGCGGTCGTTCGTCGACGGCGCGAACGCAAGGCGACTGCGGGAGCGCGCCGGCAACGGTGGTATTGTCACCGGAGACGGTTGATCTCGTGCAGCGGACAGTTCCGAGCCGCCTGGAGATGGCGGTGGGTTGAGGGCTGTCGGCGTCGCCAACGACAGAGAGGATGGAGCAGTAAGGGCAGACCTCGGGCCTGCGCCTGCGGAGATGGCCTCGTCGAAAGAAGGGGGCGGGTAGTCCGGAATCGAAACCCCTATCAGAACTGCGTGAGGGGCGATCGCGACGAGCTACTTTGCGACGAACCTGCGTCTGATTCGTCTCGCCTCCTGTCCGGCCTCCCGCGCGACGACGGCGACGACGGTGGACCCCGCCTGGACGTCCTGGGGACGCCTACATTGAACTGAGGCTCTTCATTACTTCTAGGCGTTCTTTCGGTCTTAGGGCGCTTCTCGCGCTTGGGCTTGCGGATGCGCCCTGCGTTGTCGGGTGGGATCAGCGTGAGTTGACCGTGGTGGCGAATGACGTGGGTGAGGTATGGAGCAACGCGAACGGCGTCTGCTACGGTGTGCTGAGCAGAACCTGAGCGAGAGGGGACCTGCATCGTTGAGCGCGGTGAGAAGGTCAAGAGCAAGCCATGCCTCTGCAACGAGGTCGTCGTTTTCCACCCCGCAGCTGGCTGTCCATTCCCTTTCTCGGCTGATGGGCCTCTCGATTGCAGAGCGTGGTCGACACGGGTCTTCTTGACGCAGAAATAGCCAAATAGATGGACCAAGACGATAGATTATCTTCAAATCAAGCGGGCAGGAGGATATCATACCGACGGACACATGTGCATCTTCAGTGTCCAGGTAGCCGTGGGAAGGCTTGCCATATGTGGACATCAGCCACACGCGCGCGTTGAACCGCGACGCGCTCGCCGCTCTCTGCTCACCATCGTCGCCGCCGCCATGCCCGTCCGCAAATCAGGGCCAGTCCTGGAGACGCTGTCGACGGTGATCCCAAAGGCCTTTGAACAGGCCCAGTCGTCGACCGCAAATCACCAGAAGAACTACGTTGCCCTGCACAAGATCCATGTTGAGGCCGCCGAGCACACCGAGACGGTTCGACACGGCGAGGGCTTGAGGCTTGTCGGAGAACGCAAATTCGAGGAGTGCTTTCTGGACATGATTGACCGCGTGCTCGTTGTCAAGAAAGGTACCGTCGTCGCCGACAGGATTGTCAAGTTCGTCGGTGGGTACGTCAAGTTCTTGAACGTGAAAGGTGCGTCGCAGCACTTCTGGATCTTCTTCGTATCTTAACACGTGCATTAGATGTCGAGGAGAAGATGAAGCGTGAAGGAGCGGACGAGGGTGAGGAAGAGGAAGAACAGACGGCATCCGCCCGCTTCGTTGCCCATGTCCTCAAACACCTCCTCAAATGCTTCGAAGCGAAGGACAAGAACGTCCGATACCGTGTCGTGCACTTTGTGGCAGAGATGATATCGCACATGGGTGAGATTGAGTGCGTGCAGATGGCCTTCGACCGTGATTCGGGCTTACGCCTCTCTAGCGAGGGCATGTACTCTGACCTCCGTTCCGCTCTTCTCAAACGTGTCTGTGACAAGGAGCCGACCATCCGCGTTCAAGCGGTGATTGCTCTATCCAAGATCAATGGTACTGAAGATCTTGACGAGCTTGACGAAGGCGAGCAATCCGTCTCCGACGTGCTGGAGGACATGCTCCGACACGATCCCTCTGCGTATGTCAGGCCACACTGACCATCTCCACGCCACTCATCTTTTCTGCAGCGAGGTCCGTCGCGCTGTGCTGCTCAACATGGCGGTCTCCGATGCCACACTGCCCGCGATCCTCAGCCGCACACGCGATGTCGACACGACCATCCGGAAGCTTGTGTACGCCGCGAAGCTCGAGCCGAACTGTATGGCACAAGACGGCAGGCTCGGCCCGTCGCACCCCCGCGCGCTCACGATTGACCAGCGAGAACTCATCGTGAAAAATGGGCTCGGCGATCGCGAGGACGGCGTCCGCCTCGCGACTGGCAAGCTCATCGGGACGTGGGTCGATGCGGTGGGCACGGACAAGGGCGATATCGTGGAGGACATTCTCGCATTTCTGGACGTCTTCGACATCGGAGAGGGCCTGCAGGTCGCAGACGATGCGCTTCAGAGCGTTTTCGTGACTCGTTCGGAGCTCTTCGAGAAACTGGAGTTCGATGGTGCGTCTGATGCGTGCAATGGTACGGACACTGGCTGAGGGAGCGATGTACAGATACTTTCTGGAAAGATATTTCGTCTCTGAAGGCTTTCCTGGCTCGTGTATACGTCGATCACTGCATCGAGACCAACGACGAAAAACGGCGAGACGCAGCGCTTCCTGTCGTCACGTTGGTTGTCCTTGGTATCCAGGAGGCATACAACGAACTCTTGGAAGACGTCGATGGAGAGGAGAAGGAGCTGGTCATCTCAGAGCTCCTGCGACTAGCCGTCAACCTTGACTATGGGGACGAAATTGGCCGACGAAACATGAGCCAGCTAGTTCGTAAGTTTGAAGTATCCTTCGTCACTTTCCATAGCCTGATCGACGGTCATTACATGCAGGGGATATGCTCCTGCAAGACTCACTTCCCGAGAAGCTTGTGCCTCGATGCCTCGATGTCTTACGCATCCTCTCTACAAGCGAACGCGATCTGATCAGGATCGTCGTCGAGATTGTTCACGACATCCGTGATTCTAACGAAGAGGAAGAGCCCGTAAGTCATCTCATCTATATACCTTGCTCGCGTACTGAGATTGACTTGTGTCGCGTATCTGCAGCAAAAGGAACCCGCCAAGGATGATGCCGATACGACAATTGACGATGCCTCTGTGATGGTCCCACCGCAGGTCGCTAGTGGGCAGAAACCATTCTCTGAGATGTCCCAAGAAGAGAAGGAGAGAGCCGACGCGCTGGACATTCGCTGTCTGGACCTCTGTATCGGCATGCTTGAGCGCGTAAATGGGGTGCGTGTCGCCACGCAGTATGATAATCAGGCACTCATCACTTGCCCAGACGTTTGAAGAGAACTCAACACTGGAAGGAATCTTGAGCGAGCTCATCGTGCCTTCCGTCAAGCGCAAGGAGCTCGTCCTCCGCGAGAAAGGCCTCATCAGTTTGGGACTCTGCTGCCTCATTGCTCGCGTGCGTTTCGTTTCTCCTTAAATCCCACTGCCTCGTGTAACATGTGCTTTAGCGCATGGCCGTCGGCTCGTTTCCGCTTTTTGTCGGCCAGATCCAGGCGGCGCCGGAGCAGCTCAAGGTCCGCGTGTTGCAGATCGTGTTCGACGTGCTCATGGTCCACGAGGCTGTCTTCCGAGACAAGTCGAATAACATCATCGAGCTGTTGCTGAAGGTGCTCAATGATGCGGACGCGGACGCAGTGCTGGCGGTTTTGTGCATAGGCTTTGCGAAGCTCCTGCTATCGGGCATGGTCGTGGACGAGCGCGTAGGTGGCGTCCGTCCTTATCTGCATCACTGGCTCATTGCCCTCCCTGCCTAGGTTCTGTCCAGCCTTGTGCTTATTTACCTCGCCCCAGATACTGCTGACAATCAAGAGCTGAGGCAGTGCCTGTCATATTTCTTCCCCATGTATTCCGTCTCATCGCCAGTCAACCAGCGCCGCATGCACCAGGTGATTGTCATCCCGCATTCGCCTCCGGCCGTCTTACTGAATCTGAATCATCGCCAGGTTTTCCTGACCATATATGAGCAACTGGCCAGCGAGTACAAAACGCTGGAGGACGGCCAGGACATGGCCTCTCCCGCGCAAGTGGCAGGCATGTTCATCGATTGGACAGACCCACAGAAGTCCATGTGCGTATTTGCGTTGGTTTCGGCGACCTATCCGTCAACTGCGAGCCTCACGTTCACGTAGTGCCCAAACGGCGGATTCTCTGATCCATGTCGACTTGGCTATCGGCATCATCAAGTTGCTGTTTAGCAAAACCTTGGAGAGTACGTCTTCACGCCTCAAGTATGCGGGTGCCACCTTGACCGATATCACATATAGAGGATGACAAGAAGGTGCTCTGCCAAGTGCTGAACAGGTTATACATCCCACCCGAAGTCGACGATGATAAGATCCGAACGCTGAAGCTCCTGATTCTGAATATCCGCTCAGTAAGCGCTCTCTTTGCGCATTGGTGAAGGCCTGACCCTGACCCTGTGCTCAGCGCCGTCCATTGCGCGATACCGCGGCGGTCAATGCCCTTGCAAAATTTGAAAACACAATCTCCAAGAAGTTCGAAGAGCAGCTTCGGGACTTCAACGAGGAGGAGTACCGCAAGCTGGAGTCTCTGAAGGAGCTATTCGAACTCTTAGACGACATAATTCCGGAGGACGACGATGAGGAAGTCGATCAGCCCAAGAAGCGAGGCACGCGGAAACGGTTCGTGTCTTCAATGCCACTTGATTAGAGGGGATTGACAATATACTGGGTTAATTCTTCTGCAGGCGCTCGGAGAGTGTCACGACAGAGACATCTACTGCGTCTGTTGATGAGGATCGCGCAACACCTACGGCATCGCGTAGAAAGGGCAAGGGTCGAGCAAAGTGAGTATACATGCTTACTTCTGGCTGCCATGGAGTCTCACTGTCGACGAAGGAGGCGCCGTGTGTCACGGTCCGACGAGGAGGACGAGGACGATGAAGGCGCGGACATTGCCTCGCCGCCGCCGTCTGCTGCCCCGACGCGCTCAATGCCCAGGAGAGCTGCGTACGTGTCCAGTCGCTGATATCGGCGCTCGTCGAGCTGACAGCAAATCGCAGGACAAGGAAGGTGGATATGACACCCATGCAACTTGACGACGATGACGACGATGACGAAGACGACGAGAATGAAGATGAGGAGGATGAGGACGAGGACGAGGAAGACCCAGAAATGACTCCAGTGCCTCCCGCCCGTCGCCGCCCTGCTGCACCGAGGTATGCTCGAGGCCACACCTGTCGCGCGTATGCTGACTCCCGCCTCAGAAGCAAAACACCCCGTCAACAGGAAGAGGAAGAAATCGACGAGGGCCCGCAGGATTCCATCATGGATTCCGCCGAAGAAGACGAGGATGATGAGGTCGATGATATGCTCGACGCCCTCTGATTTCTGCTCGCGCATAATCTATCACGGAGCTATCTAATCTCACGTAGTCTATCTATCTCTGCTACTTCTAGTCGATTTGTATGTGTATGCGCATGTGTACTTCTTGCATGTTGTAATTCTCACCAGGTGTCGTCCGTCGTTTAACGACAGTGACCTGCTCAGCGGGCGAGGGCACCAACTGTGCTCGAAATTTGAACTGACAGAATCGAAAGTATCTGACGGGCCTCCTCAGTTCAACACTCCATGACGGACCCGACGCTGCGATTCGTCTGGCTCGCCTGGACAAGATCGATAGACAATCGTTGTATTAGAAATACTCCTGCTGTTATGCGCAGACGAGATGTTAAGATTATATACAATAGATGGTATCAAGCAGGTGCAAGATACTCGCCAGGCTATTAGTGGATACGAAAGTCATTATAGGAGAGGACTACTTGGGCACCTGGGTTAACCCTCCTCGCGATACTGGACGAGCAGTAGACCTTCTTCTAGGCGTCGCCCGTGCTAAGCCTCTGCCTGTCGCTCTTGGACTGGGGGTGGTACGCGGTAGCGCAGGGAGAACAAATTGGACGCTGCTATTAGGCAATGATGGTCCTGCAGGAGTCGGGCCAGTCGAAGTCGAGCCTTGCGGTTGGCCTTGTGAAGGTGAAGATCAGAGACGTTATATTGTCAAATTTAACCAAGTGCTTACCATCACTGGCACTCTGCGACGACGGATCTGTGGGCGGCAACTTGCGTTGTATTTCCGCGACAAAATCCATCGCCTGAGACAATTTCTTCTCCACACTGCGCAGAGTGGAGACAAGCATGGCCGCGCATGTCTCAATGGACGAAGCGCTGTAGCTAACACTGTCTCTGACCGCAGAGAGGGCGCTGTGTATATCCGGAATAAAGGAAATAAAAGTGGCGATCGATATGAGGCGCGGATCAACGGTAGTCCTGACAGTGACTTCATTGGCTGCGGGTGGTGGCTGCGGCGGCTCTGCGGACAGAGAAGACGCACTCAGCGTGCTGACTTCAGGCTTGTTATCAGCAGGCAGTGCTGTAGACTCTCCTGTGCTTGGCGAGATTGATGAAGGGCCTGCGATATTCATCAGACCATGCCACAACGACGTAAGATGATCCAGACCTTCAAGTCTGGCCTTCCTCGGCCGCGGGGCTTTCTCCACATGTGCAGTCTCAGGTTCTGACGTAGCCTTGCGCTTCTGCTTTCGGGTCGAAATTACTACGACAGGACGTGCGCTAGAAGTAGGACCAGCAGGAGCAGGGGTAGGAGCAGGAGCAGGAGCAGCGGGCGCAGTCTCAGTCTTAGTCGTATCGCTAGCGCGAGGTCCCCACCGACCACGCCCAGGTGCGAAGGAGCATCTTGATTTTGATTTGTAGCAAGGCTCGCAGGCGTTATATGCGGCCCGGGTACAACTGATGCCTCGATGTTTGCACCTATCGCACGGCGGCTGGGGGCGAGGACAACTTAGTGAGGCGGTGCAAGCAGCTTGGAGTGAACTCACGTCGCAAAGATTATTGTCGTGGGACACCGGGTCCTGTACCGCTTGCTCGACAGCGGGCACTGACGGTGTATTACCCACGTCTTCAATGGCGTGCACAGGCGACACAGCATTTAAAGGGCTAACAGCTCGGACGCTGATTGACTGATGTTTTGGTTCAGATGTCGACATCGCAGGTTTGACTATCTCAGCGACAGGGTCTACGTTCCCAGGTCATGATCAAAGGCGCTGGTAGAACCGAATGGACTGACGACGCACCCAGATTCAACCACCATTGCCGATCACCCAGGTCCATCTCTGGGGCACCTGGATCCTTGGCGTTCGCAATGGCGACGACATTCAGTCTTAACAAAGCCGCTTCATCGGAGACCACTGCGATCGACTCGTCGCGTGCGACTTCAATGATGGGAGGAAGAGTGATATCAAGGCTGTCCGGGAGAGAATTCCAGTGGCCTATTGCGTCTGCCTGAATGCAATAGTCAGGACGATGGGGGCTGTTAGTCGGTAAGTTAGGAATGCGACATACAATCTCGCTAAGGAGGTCGTCTTCATAGCTAGGGTTGTGGTCGCGCAGGGACAGAGCGGAGGCCGCAGCAGCTATGCGGAGGCAATGCTGCTGTAGCTGTGGGTCCATAGTCAGAGATCTAGGCAGGGACAATTAGAGGAAGAAGCAGCAGCGCTGAGGGCAGCTGAGGGCACGTGGCTTCGTTCGCGCGCTCTCCCGACTACCCGTCATCTCCCAGGCGCAAAACATGCACCTCGCGATCACCGCGCAGTCATTGATAGGTTTATTTACGTGGAGAAATTTTTTTTGTCGGGGCATGTCACCAAGGTTATATCGTGGCCAAGCGCAGGATACAAAACAGTGAGGACGAGTAGGTGAAAACTTGAGCCGCTCTTCGTGACAATAACATATATGAAAACCCTGCCGCCCAGGGAGCTCATCGACTTATCCAATTCATGAACCGATCGGTCAATCTTGCTAAGACGCTTCATCGCATCGTGTGAAGGGAAGCTTCCTGCGGCTGTCCCCGCCGCTCACGCTCTTCGTCTACGAGTTGCAGGCGGGCTTTCATGCGCTGCTCCGACTCGGCTCGTATTCTATGGATATGGATGAGGGGTAGTTCAGAGGATGATGGACGAAACCTCACTTGTTTATGGCGGCGATCTCGTGAAATAATTCTTGTACTCCTGAAAACTCCATCACAGTAGATATGTCAAGGTCGAAGGAGGCGACGGGTACAAATTGATCGCGGGGGTCTTCATAGTCCATAAATGCCTGCAGAAGCCCCTCTGGCAGTTCCCCCACGGACTCGGACTCTGAGTCCGTATGATGGCTTTGAGAGTCATAGTCGTCGCTTTCCTCGTCGCTTTCCACATCGATGTCACCGGACGCCTCCATAAGCTCATACAGTCGCTCAGTGTCTTTGGCAAAGCACATTTTGACCTCGGTCAAGTCGCCTAACGACAGCATGGGGGAGTTGCTGTGGTCAAGACTGCCACCAGATTTTATACGGAAAGTGAGGCGGGACGAGTGATGGATGTATAGGTTGTTCCAGGGTAAAGGAGGTGTCGCAGTCACAGCCGGACGTCCAGTAGAAAGAGTGGCCGGAGCGATGGGTACGCACATCGTCTCATCGGGGTGCCCAGATGATGAAGGTTGCGGAAGCCCCATGCTGAGGAATCAGGATATAGCAACTGCATCGATGGTACCTCCGGGAGGCGATCGGCAAGTCGAGGACCTGTAGCATATTAGCACAATGAGGAATGCGTAATTGGGGGGTAAATTCACCTGAGTGACGTATCCAACATATTTTTTGCTATGGAGGGATTTCGCCTCTTCGATGGCAACGGGATCCTCTAACACCTCCAACGTGGCTGCCGGATCCAATGTGAACACAACGAACGCCCCCTGTCCAGGGTAGAGCCAGCTTTTACGCGACACCGGCTTTGTTACGTCGTATGTTGGGGTATACTGAGTATCCATAGCGGTAATGCAGCAAGAGGAAGTGGGTCGTTTGAGCTAGGTCGTGGTTCTTCACCGTTAGGTTTTTCCTGGTATTTAAGTACAACCGTGCGTTATCGTCATTAGCAAACAAAAGCGGTACAAGCAGGAAAGCTGGGCCGTGAACATGAAGACAATAAGGAGGTTGCGGCGTTGGGGTGTATTCCTTGTCCGAACGCTATGACGTTTGTAATTTTCCCAGTGAACGTCGGCCGCATGTAAACTCTCGAAGAGGAGAGGACCAAGCGACGGTACAGAAGGTCAACGGCCAGCGAGCATTGATGGCAGAGCTGAGAAAGTTAATCATCTGGTGTCGAAAGACGACGGCGTGACTTACCTTCGAATCGTCCAGGTTTTCCCACCAAACGCCCGAGAGTAGAGCCAAACTGGCGAGATGACGGCTTGGTGATGTCGTTATCTCAAAGTATTCCCGCTACCTAGTAGTGGGTCTTAGGGCTCATGATCGGCTCAGTTCTCGCGGTAGATTCACAGATCTGGTTCAATTCAGCGGGGCCTGAACTCCTCTCCACTATAGCCAGCCACTTCACCTCGACCTAGCAACTCATACCGCGAATATCTGCAGCCGACAGCATGTGATGCTCGTTTATTACTTACGCGCCTATACGATCGACAATATGTGCCAAGTGGCTCGCCACATTCTTTTTGCCGCTACCCAATCTTTAGTACGACGCTCACATACACTTTCAATACTCACTGCGACGGTCGCCGGTATCGGGCTTTGCCGCAAAATGCGGCCCTATCCTCACGCTTATTTCGAGCGTGCATTATGGCTTTGGATGAAGACGGGAATGGGTCCAGACTCCAATGGGAGGTTTTCAGAGCGAGCGGCGGGACTGCGGCGGCCGCGGGTCTTGTGCAACCCGTGGGACCCGGATGTCCCCCGGGCCCGAGGTCACGGTGCTGCCGCCGCGCGAGAGCGCGCGAGCGACGACGCTTCAATTAAGTTCAGCTTCATGCTCAAGTTCAACTTCCTCCATCGTCAATTCGAACAGTCCCGTAGCCGTAGGCAATTGCGCACACTTGAGTCTGACGTCTTGCTCTGCCCATCGTCTCAGGAGTCGACAATTTCGCTCTTAGATCTCATCCGAGTCACCAGCCCGCCGGACTCAGGATAACTAGTGAGTACGCTACATCCATACGCCTTCTCTCCATTTGTGCTGAGCCTCTGCAGTGCGTAAGCTCTGAATCTCCCGTGGTGGCACTGCCAGTGGCGGTATTGTACGACATGCCCGAGCTGGTCTGAATCTGCACGCTTGACGCTCGCCAGGAATAATTGTCGCATGAAGACGGGTGGCGTGCAGGTGCAAGTCACAGATCGAGGGCTGAACAAATTCGTTTTAGGGAGATCCGATGGACAGCAGCAGTCCTCACGACGCGCGGGCACAGTGTTGTTGAGTGACAAGCAAGAAGGACCAAGCACACGGCACAAGCGGACGAAATGTGTCTACGGTGCGCCACGCGTTCCTCGCGTTGTCCCTCCCTTATTTTCATTGTTTTTGTTGTTCTTGTTCTTCACTGCAGTATGACTGCCAGAGCGACGCAGTCGTCTTGTTCGCGCCACACGGTCCAAGCGCCCACGGACGCTCTGAAAAAGCTCACCTGGTCAACCGCGACTAGCCCAAACACCCCACTCCACTTCGTCCAACACCACAATGGACACCGTGAAGCCATATGTTCCGAACTACGACAGAACCAAGCCGTTGTCACGCCGAAGTTGGCTTTACCCTGGACACGGGGCCTTCGTGGTGTTTACTTTAGATCCGGCAGCCACCCTGGAGGCGTTAGAAGATCCCGTTGCCATCGAAGAGGCGAAAGCCCTCTTTAGCAAGAAATATGTTGGATATGTAACACAGGTTTGCGTATCCTATGTTGGGTAGTTGCCTCCTTGTGCTGATTTGCTACAGGCTCTCGACTTGCCGATCGCCTCGCGGAGATATCATCGATGTGATTGCTTCATTCTCAGCAAGGGCCTGGCGCCACCCTCGCCACCGCGGTACGTCGAGGAGACCATGTGCGTGCCCATCGCCCCAGCCACGCTTTCCACTGGCCGGCCGGCTGTCACCCCCATCCCTCCTTTACCCTGGGATGACCTATACATCCACTACTCCTCCCGCTTCACTTTCCGTGTGAAAACCGGCGGTCATATCGACCACAACAACTCCCCAATGCTCTCTTTAGGCGATTTGACAGGCGTCAAGGTGCGCTTTCTCCAAGATAGCAAGCGACGGTATGAGCTTTTGGAGGCGTCCGGTAACCTCGATGAACGCGACGAGGAGAGTGACGACTATGACTCTCAAGACCACAGTACGGACTCAGAGTCTGCTTCTGTCGATGACCTACCAGAGGAGCTTCTTTGGGCATGGCAGGACAAAGAAGACCCCCGCGATCAATTCATGCCCGTCGCCTCCTTTGACCTTGATATATCCACGGTAACGGAGTTTTCAGGAGCACAGGAATTATCTGACGAGATTGCCGCCATCGAAAAGTGAGTTTCACGGGCTCAACCATCGTCCTCTCACCTGATCCTCATCCATTTTAACAGAATACGAGCCGAGTCTGAGCAGCGCATGATAGCCTGTCTGCAACGCATAGACGACGACCGCGAGCTGCGGGGACAGCCAGAAGAAGCCGATGCCGGAGGTTCGAACACCCACGAAGCATCGCCTCCGCTGACCCAGGAGACATGTACGTCTCGTTCCCTGCCTGCTCCCTGCCGAAGAGAGTGCTTATTGCTCGTCCGATTAACACAGCATCTTTACTTGGCGCCGTATGCAAGATAGGATATGCCGCCGGAACGGTGGCCCGGCGTGTCTTGCTCTGCCTGCCGAAAGAGAGGTCCTTCAATGGCGCATATGAACCTCAACAGGAAGCTCAAGTCGTTCACGCTGCCGCGCCCGTGGCCTCCACCGGACGTTGGCTGATCCGTCGTCCGGTAGAAAGTGAGTTCAGAATACACACCTTGTGGTACTCTGAAATTTACGCAGTCCTGGCAATCGTCTTCCCTCCATAGTCCATCTGGCAAGACTGAGCAGCTACCTACTGCTGATCTTTCTCCTCGTCGCTTTTATTTCTTGGCGTCTCGTCGTAACAATAGGAGACATCCCGTCGCTGCTTGTAAGTGCCGTCCCCGGGTCAGTTCTGATGAAGTAGTCTGACAACCTTCCAAGACAATGCAATGAAGATACTGCGCTCCGCGCATCTCCGCTTCACAAACAAACATCTACGAGATAGCCGGCTTGTCCAATGATATTCAACAGGGTTTGTTTTCTTGTTATCGTTAAGTAGAGCTGTTCCGCCAGCCGACTGTATAATTATTCCTTGACATCGTTGCGTACCTAACCTACCTAAGATACTGCTGGCAAACCTAACCTCACCTCGGGGACATCTTCGACCGAGATGAGTATCAAGTGAAACAATACGCCCTATGTGGACCGAACTGGGCTTCCTTGTACAGCGCTATGCCTCTACTCACGGTGCTTCGCAGGGTTCTTCTTTCCAGTCTTTGTATTTGCATCTGACAGCGCAAGTGCAATGCTTCGTGCACAATATGTCGATATTTCGCTGACGTTTTGGGGCAACTGGGTATTCAATTGTACTGCTTTGTCTGACAGCCTCGTGTTCCTCGCTTGGGAGACTCTCCGAGTCTGCCTTACATGACCATTGTCCCGTATCTGGGGCTGCGATCACGATCAGGTCGGCCTCGCATGTTTTCCCATCAACACCGGCGTATGTGGGCTCCTGTGGGTGTCCGCCCATATACAACACAAAAGCGCGGCAGGACAGCCTCGTGTATCGATCGTGATCGATCAGTGGGCGAGGGTACAATATTGGCACATGGACGCTTCGACGCGATGCAGGAGAATGCAGATGCCAAAGACGGTGTTGACGGTTCGCCGTCTGACTCATTTTTTTGCTCTGACTCGTATGCCGTGCCGCCTTGTCTTCTGGTTTTTCTGGCAATGCACGGACTGCCATGCTCAATAAGGAGGATATTAGATACTGATATACAAGGCAAATTCAGCGTAGTACATAGTGCAAGTAGTAGTATCGCGGCTATGAACAGAATTCCGCTGATCGAAATCGTTGCCGAGGCTTATCGTGAAGAGACGCATCCTAGTGTCAGGAGACACACAAGCTCACGGAAGAACGCTAAAAGCAATATCAGCCGAGGCCAAGAGGCGCGCCGGGGAGACTAAGACACGCACACAGAGGACGTTTGCTTCTGAGCGAGGAGTGCCTTGATACAGCACTTTGGCGCGACGAGATAGGACGAACTTGCATGGCAGGAGTCGTGGATCGCTTGCTGAGGGTCACGGCTGAAGCGGAGCGATGAGTGAATCAATTTCAAAGAATAAATGGATATGTAGAACTTACGCCTTTGCGGATGATGATGGATCGAGCTTTGATCGACTGGCCCTTGGCTATTGAAGGACCAAATACTGCTCGCATACTCTGATTCAGTGCTGTAATTGTCTTCTTCCTTTATTGACCCTAGGTGGTCTCCATCAGCTCGCTCTACTTTGGCATCACGTCGGCGTCGCTCAGAGTCCATGCGGATACTACGGCGTGTTGAGTAGCGGTGCGTGGGAGGAGAGAATTGAACGTACCGTTTTAACTCTGCGATATCCTCACGAAAATCCCTTGCACCACGAAAAGTGGCGACATTTAACACGTTGGTGTCGTAGTCAAGAATTGGTATGAATGGTTCTGGCTTTTCGCCTCCAGAGTCACCCTCCGAGGGTCTCGACTTCTCACCGCTAAAATTGTCGGCATATGACTCCTGCTGCGGCGCATGCTGAGTCAGTGAGCCGGTGAACGATTTTGATTGGTCACGTACTGCGCAATGTTGCTCCTCGAGATCCCGTTCCTTTTTGAAATCCCATTCCATCTGGTCGCTACGTACGGCGTCCTCATCGAAAGCAAAGTCCATCTTGCCGATGTCTGAAAGTGGTAAGAGCGGGCAGACACTGTAATTGCTGGTCCGGGATGGGAGGCGAACGGTCTCAATGATCGTCGTGTGATGGTAAAGGTTATCCCATGGTAGAGATGGGGAGGGAGAGACTGAGGGCCGGCCCTTGGGATGAGTAGCAGGCGCTACCGCCACGCACATGTCTTCGTCTATGCCCTCAAAGGCAACCGGTAAAGGAAGCCCTTGACTAAGTAGAGATATCCAACATCTCTGGTATTTGTATCCTGGAAAAGCGAAGTCTATGCTCTGTGCCACCTTTAGATGGCTGAATATCATCGACAATAGCCACTCACATCAATTAGAAGCCCGATATACTGTCGGGACGGAAGGGCGCGAGCCTCGGCAGTCGCCACTGGATCATGCAGATCCTCCATGGTCGCGACTGCGTCCAAGGTGAAGACCACATAGGCTCCCAAGGCCGGCGTGTAAATGCCATCAAGATACCTGACGGGAAGAGCTGGTTGTTCAGGTCTGAGGTCCAGGAATTCATTCATGGTTAACGGATAAAGAGGACTCAGCTGGCGGAGAAGGGAATGATTGACCAATTTACCGCCAAACAACGCTGGGGGTTTTATCGAGGACAAAGGCGAAGCGGAGGTTGTAACGTCGGTCAACGGCGCTTGAAGTTTGGCAAACAAGAGGGAGCGAGAGAGTTAGTAGTCACAAACAGCCCACGTCTTCACTGAAGCCTGACAGCCTCGTGAAATCCACGTGTAGTAGGGAGTCGGGATCGTGGTCAGGAGGCTGTAACACGGAAAAAAACAAGGCGTGATAGCTTCTGTTTCTCGCCTGGGCCCATATATCGGGATCCAACTTGAGATGCTGGTAGCTGACCGACCAGAGCAGGACTAGCCTGCAATACCACGGGATGTATCGCGCGGTGGACCCTGATTTCGAATCTTCGATGTCGTACGGTGCCTTTGTGTTGACCCCTGCGCATACGATAGGCCATGTCGACTGCGGTCAGAGGCAGTCGCACCTCCGACCGGCTAGCCATGCGCCTGCATAAGCTCACGTTGCGCTGCATTGAGAATTTTGTCGTTCTGGCGCGGCTTGCCACGGGTGTATCGCCGTTGGCGCGGGGATTGTCGTGAGGGCGTGGCACGTGCACCGCAATGAGGCGTGGTACGAGCTGCCGAGACGGCCGTGGGCAACGTGTCAATTTTGCTGCGCTGTTTTGTGTAGGCACGAAGAATGGGAATATGAAGAGAAAACGTGCCGAGGCTATTCATGATGGGTTCGAGGTGCGCGTAGTGCGCGTGTAGTCCGATGCGCTGCCACAGGAAAACGTTTATGTACTTACGCTACAGCTTCGCCGACAAATCGCCGATGCAGCCTTACAACCGACTCCCACTGCTACTTTGCAGACAGACTGAGATATTGAACTATCTTGTCCTCACCACAGACGTTGCTCTGGCTGGAGCACCGAATGACCAGGTCAAGGCTCGTGTGCCACTGGTACCCGCTGCGAGTCGGTCGGCAGTCGTTCAATGCGGGTGGCCCACGAAATGGAAAGGCGGCGATGTTCATGTAAAGGAATGGACCCTCGGTGCGTTTTGCTTGGAGTCACAAACCACTCACAAACCGCGTGCGATTGTTCGGTCTCCTTTCAGGCTGCTTCCTTGACCGCAACTCCCTTAGCTTTCAAGGCGGACGTGGGCGCCCGAGTATCCATGCTTCGTCGTGCCTCAACTAGGGTCCTAGTTGAATCATTAAGAAGATGAATTTTTCGCTTGCGTCTCTATGTTGGTCCACTTATTTTCTGGGATGTTTGGCATGCATATCTCCGTGACGGCGTATGCGTCTCGGCTTTCACCCTGTTGTGTCGATTGGTGCATCCCTGTCCTTCGCGTTCTAGAAATCCATATGCAGAACAATAGCGTGCCAGAACAACAACAGCGATAGCGCTGGCTTAGCCTGATCTCACAGCCCTCGTTCTTGAACGAGTTTGCTCATGTCTAGCGTGTCAACCTGGCCCATGTCGCGTGTTCCACTCTCACTATCTTTGTTCTTAGACCGAGAGCGCAAGTGAATACAGTGTTACATGGTAGTAATACATAGGAAGCGGGCGTATGGCATCGGAAAGTTCTACAGTCCAAGGTACATAGGTTAAGTGAAATAGGGATGTGTCGTTCTAGGTCCTCTATGTGATCGTGGTGCTACGCGGGAGAGTGCTCAGCGGCAGAGCCTTTGCTCAGCCCCGCCCTTCGCCAAAGTCTGAAGGATTTAGAGTGAGGAGAGATGAATTTTGCCTTCAACGCAGCCACAAAAGTTTGGAAGACTGCTAGTAAACACGACGTGAGCGAGGGACGGAAATACTCTGGAGAAGGGCCTACCTGAAGGAACGTGTTTCATGCTAATTCGTTTAATGCTAATTCGTTCTGGTCCCAATACAGAGGGCTCGCGCGATGACGTGGGATCCTGACCCGAGTGGTCGTCTATATTTCTGCCTCCAGCAGCATCTGCATTTCCTTCCCGATTGTGCTCCAAGGAGACTGCGGCGTCACGTTGCTCGCGCCGTTGCTCCGATTCCATGCGGATACTAAGATGCATGTTGAGCGACAAAACGCTGAAAGGGGTACATTCATCGTACCGCTTGAGCTCTGCGGCATCCTCACGGAATTGCTTTGCACTACGAAAGTTGTTGACTCCGGACAAGTTTGTGCTGTATTCGAGAACGGGCAGGAAGGGATCGTCGTCGTCGTCGTCTTTGTAGTGTGAGCCAAACTCTGGATGTGCCTCTATCTGACTGGAATTATCACCTGCTGTAGATGGTGCACACTGGCCGTAAAGTTAGCGCGATACCTCGACATGATCGCTTCACGTATCGAACAGACCTGTGTATCAGGATTTTTGGACTTGAATTCTTGTTCCATCGCATCGCTGCGCATACCGTCTTCGCTGAACGCCAACGTCAAGATATGAGTATCCGGAACGGAGAGGAGATGAGATTTGCTGTAGTTCGCTTTCCGTGCCGGGAGGCGAACATTGTGGAAGACGGTCGTGTGGTGATAGAGGTTGTCCCAGGGCAAACGTGGAGACGGAGAAATTGCGCGCCGACCCTTGCGATGGGTAGCAGGCGCAAGTGGGACACACATGTCCTCATCTAGGCCTTCAGACGCAACGGGAAGAGGGGGCCCTTGATTTAGCAGAGATACGCAGCACGTCAGATAAGGCTTGTCGCAGTATATGTCCTGTTTTGCCGTGAGATGGACATATGCGAGCTCGGGAATAAATCACGCACCTCAATGAGCAGCCCGACATATTGCTTCTTTGGAAGAGCGCTCGCCTCAGCAATAGCCACAGGATCATCCAGACCTTCCAAGGTGGCGGCCGCATTCAGGGTAAAGACGACATAGGCACCCTGCGCTGGCGTGTAGATTCCATCCAACGGTCTCCTGGGAGTTCTTCGCGGTCCTCCAGCGACACCCTTTGGCTGACCCACAGTCACAACGAGAGAGTCCGGGAAGACGATGGGGGGAAATAAGTAAGTAGGGCATCAGAGGCCGCCTCACATGAGTTCTCACCTCAGAAAAAGGCGCCGGTTCTTGTCCCAGCACTGAGGCGTGGCGCGATGAAGTGGGAGGGCCAATGCCAGTGGAGGAGCTGCCGTACAGCGCAACTGTAAGATAAAATGAATATCCATTCAAGCGTACGAAGGCACGGAGGTTCTCACGGCGTTCATCCATATCGTTGCCTTCTGTATCGTCCATAGCTCCTTCCCGAATGTGCCCAGAGACTGCGGCATCATGTTGCTGGCGCCGTTTCTCCGAGTCCATGCGGATACTGCCATGCATTGAGCAACGATGCACTAGAGATGTACGCAGCACATACCGCTTGAGCTCTGCAGCATCTTCACGAAATTGCCTCGCACTACGAAAATTTCTGATACCGAATATGTCTGTGCTGTATTCGAGGACGGGAAGGAAGGGATCGTCTTCTTCGTCTTCGTCTTCGGAGCCATATTCTGAAAGTACCGCCATGCGACTGAGATCGTCACCTAGCCTTTCGGCGGATTTCTCCTGCTAACCATGCTATTAGCGGGTTTCGTCTGTTTTATATGTCTCACCTACCTGTGAATCAGGATGGCTGTCCTTGTTGTAATTCTCCTCCATTTCATCGCTACGCAGACCGTCATCGTTGATAGCCAATATTAATGTACTGACATCGTCGATGGACAAAAGTGGCGATCGGCTGTAGTCCCTTTTCAGTGACGGGACGCGGACGCTTTCGATGATCGTTGTGTGGTGGTAAAGGTTGTTCCACGGCAAACGGGGAGTTGGAGAAACTGAGCTCCGGCCTTTGCGATGGGTGGCAGGTGCCAGTGGTACGCACATGTCTTCATCTAGGCCCTCAGATGCAACTGGAAGAGGGGGGCCTTGGCTGAGCAGAGATACGTAACATTTCTCGTATTTCCCATCATAGAGCGTGAGGTCTATGTCCTGTGTTGCCATGAGATCGATCGCCAGAGGAGTTCGATGTCATACCGCTTACCTCAGTGACAAGCCCGACATATTGCGTCTTGGGAAGAGCACTAGCCTCAGCAATAGCCACAGGATCATTCAGAGCTTCTAAAGTGGCAACTGCGTTCAGGGTGAAGACAACATAGGCTCCCATCACTGGTGTGTAGCCTTCGATTAATCTCCTAGGCGGTGGAGGTGCGGCGACTGGCTCCAATGCGCAGCTCATGGGGGAAGAAAGGAAGAGAGGGTAGGGAAAAGAAAGAAGGATCGAAGGACTTGTTCCTCGCAGTCGGCGCTGCACTTTATATTGCATAAAAAAGCCTGTCGAGTTTCAACAACACCTGGACAGCCGTGTACAACGTGGGGCACGCATCAGCAACGAAGCGCGGGTTGAAACCAGTTACCATAGAACTGCGAGCCGACACAAAAGAAAGGGTCAACGTGAGCGTCACGTCAGACGTACGAACAGACGGCGAACTCACATACAACGCCACGCGTACATGTCAATCTGCCGATAATGAGGCGGCCCTTCCCTCTACTGCGAAAGCAGCCGACCCGTGTTGCGACAATGTCCGGCGCGGAATGTCGTTGCTTTGTAGTTTGGAGCACAACTACAACTCGGCGTGGCGCAGCTGGGCAGCGGCGCGGATTTGATTGGGGGGTGGTCTGGTCGGGCCATCTATTAGGGGATTTGAGACGTTTATCAGACAAGCTTCACAGCAAGGCACGTACTCTGAGCGCAATGTGTCTGCTCGCACGCGGCACACGTTGTGCTCATCCGTGCGGTGGTGCCTCCTCGAGCTTGCCGGTCGATGACGATCTCAGCGTAAGCCTTTATGAGGTCCAAATTCACAGGATAGAGCTAGAGTAGGACTCGTCGATGTCGGTTCCTTGTATTTGTGCAGAAATGCGTACCAAGGCCCATATAACCCGAGTAAAACGCTTGCGAGATTTGCAGAGGACCGTCAACGTCGGAAGTGATACACAAAGACATAGACCCTTCCAGTGTCATGAGTGGGTCATTGGAATTCAGAAGGACTAGGAGCTTCGCATAGGTATGATGGTATGTAGGAACTACTACCGTGCGGGAGAGCGACCTTCCGACGAGCCGGTGCCGAGGGTCCCGGCCAGCCGCGCGGCGACGCCCTTGTCAAAAACAACTCACTACCTTCCAGCACAAAGCTCGACATTGCTACTGTATGGTACGGCAAGCGTGGAAGAGGCGTCTTCACATTCCCAGTTGACGCTATAATAGCGAAGGTACGTTGTCCACTCTCCACCATACGACCCACGTCCAACCCTCGTCTTGCAATTTGCGGCCCTTCACTCCAGTACAGTATCTTTTCGACAACCGCAGCTACGAATCCGCCTCAATGGCCACCACCCGCCCACTCATCGTCGGCCCTTCTACGGGGCCGGAAGCACCCTACCCCCTGCAGATGGAAGGCAGAGTCATCAGCGGCTTCGGGCGCGGCCACAGAGACCTGGGCATCCCCACCGCCAACCTCCCCGTCGACGACAACCTGACACCATGGCTCGCTTGTATCAAGTCCGGGGTGTACTTTGGGTGGGCCTCCCTACGCCTATCGTTGTCGCATCCGAACCACACAACAACGCGCTCATCAGACGACTCCACTACGACAACAATTACGGGGTTCAGCGTATATCCCATGGTGATGTCGATCGGGCGCAACCAGTTCTATGAAAACACAGAGCGGTCGGCTGAAGTGCACGTGCTCCACGATTTCGCGGCTGACTTCTACGGCGTCGAGATGCGGCTCCTCATTACGGGGTTCATCAGGGAGATGAGGGACTACGCCGAGCTGGAGGGGTTGATTGAGGACATTAAGGTGGACTGCGAGGTAGCGCGCAGGAGCTTGGACCGCGAGGCTTGGGCATTGCGAGAGGCGGGCAAGGGGGCGCTGGATGGGAGTTGCAGTGGTTGGTGCGAGTGGTCGACTAACGAAGGTACGTTGACTTCCCACCTACTGCCTTAGCTTCGGCTGCCCGCAAGTTCGTTGTGCTGATGATAATGTATCTCGTAGACATCGATGCCGCCTTCTGAGGCTCGGCGCTGTGCCGCTGGTCTTAGCCACCTCGCCACGTTTCTGCCTCGCTTTCTGGAATCCTAGGACGTGAGTTCTGATCGATTCTTTTGATGTGCCGCATGCTGAAAGCTGATGCCTTTCCGGCGGCCAGCTCGAATAGCGCCAGAACCGCCATGGCGATGTATATAAACTGCCGCGCCATCCCTCTGCGAGCCGCACGCCTTCTGACCCCTCCCAGTCTCCCCGCCGGTCATCCTGATCTTTCCGGAGGCAAGCGATTAACCCTGCCCTCTCAACCGGCTGTCTGACGCATACACTAGGTCCCATATGGCGTCTACCGAGATTAAAGGGATGTCCGCGTCTTGCATCTCAACAATCATTGGCGAGGGTCAAGACTTGTTTCGCTCATGGGATACCCTTGACGCCTGTTTAGAGGAGGACACGACCCAGGCCGGTTTCTTTGTGATGCCCGATCCCAGTGCTGTTGCCGACAGCGTCTCCAGCGACGATCACAATCACCTTGAGGATGGCGACGATGACAGCGACGGGTCTCTCTCTGATCATTTGTCCAAGAGCATGTTCGACAGCTCACTCATCCGATTTTTCGATGACAACCGAAATCTCGGTACGACCGGAGGCGACAACGCCACAACCATCACGAAGTTCAGCGGCAGACAGCACGTTTCCACAGTAATCGAGGAGACTGAACAGTATGTTGCTCGCGCATTTGTGTCCTCATGATCCGACGCTAATGCCTATATACAGCGCCGGGATGGAGTCCGAGCGGGAGAAACAACAAGAGGGCGTAGATGAATCGCTTGTCGGGATGCAAACTGTTGAAAGCCTCTCCATGGAACAAGTTACCGCGTACGTGTCCCCGCAATCATCATCTCGAATTCTATCGTGGCTGCACGACTGCGCTCAGCCGCGATATTCCGCCCCGGTTCAACGCAGCGAGACAGAGCAGAACCCTCGAATCGACCCTGAAGAGGCTCCCGTTCATCAGTATCGAGACTGTGCTCTGCGCACCGGTGCTGAGGAGGGCGACAAGTTCATGCAAAGTGTGGTCGACATTCACCAACGCGCCGAACGCGCGCAAGACAAGGTGGCATGCCCAGCAACCGACGTTCAACATCGAGGTCCTGCGGGCAAGCGAGACGCGCATACGTGGTGCTGGCAGACTTTTGTGGTCTGTTTCGCCACACTTGTCGCGTTGACCTTGCTCATGTTATGGTGGTGCAACAACGTGACTCCGAGGACCGGTTTCGCCATCAGTTATTGAATTTGCGTACGTCCTAGTGGTTCTTGGCTTTGATACACCTATGTTCCTTCATGCATATGCCTATGTCTTTATGATGCTCTATGATTCGACGGCATTGCCCTTGAGCCACTTCCAATCGTGTTAATGTCCCACCGATGATTAAGAGGTTTTGGGGAAACTGACCGGAGTCGAGAAGTACTACCTCGGCGCCTTGTAAATGAGAAACTCGACATCGCGGTCACAGCACATCTCGCCCAGCGTCTTAAGCACTGTCGGTGGCGAGTTCCGCGTCACGGTGACGAGCTGCGCATGCAGATGTCGCAGGATCTGCAAAGCTTGGGACAAACGGACGTCGCCACACCGGCACCGGGCCGCCAGTCGCCGGGCGCTCGCCTCCGAACCGCCGCGAGGACTTGTCTTTTGGCATGAAACTCTTCCGCTCAGCGTTCAAACGTCCGACATTCAAATGTCCTTTACTTTTCTGTCGCTCATTTGAGGCTACGTCGCCCGATGTCTTGCCGTCATGGTGCATTCAAGTCGGCGCCCTGCACGCAATTCGCAGCTGACTACCCGGTTCCCTGCCGCCGCCCACCTGCCAGCAGTCGCAAAAGTCTGCCATAGTGACTGGAGGGCTCTTGTGAAGGAATTGCGCTCACTGCATCTCATCGTCAAAGCCCGCTCAGTTCCTTGCCTGCCAATCCTCGGGTCCACTTGCTTTGCCATGGCTCGGTCTAGCAGGCTGTAGAGCAGTCGCCGGCGTTCCATTGCTCCTCATCCCTCCTCGCTCAAGCCACCTCAGCTCCTTAACTGTTAATTCTCGCTTCCATGATTGTTGTCTCTTTAATGGAAGGCTCGGTCTAAAAGGCAGTTGTGCACACCCAGCCGACACATGCACGGCCGCGGTGTCGCTTTAAAAGCTGGGCTTGGTTCCCGTCGCCCTTGTCCGACCGCCGTTTATTCCCTGCTTCGCTCAGCTTCTCTGAGCCGTCGCTCCATCCCCTTCGAATTACAGTCAAGGTATCATCACCCCAGTATCTGGTCGAAATCCCACTGAGTCATTCATTCCTTGCAGGCATACGGGATGGCCCACCTGTACATTCCACCCAACGGGGTGTATTTCCGCCTCATTGGCCAGGAGAGTCTGCGCGTTTTGTTTTCGCGCACTCACGCGCAACCCGAGGTTGGGAATATCCCCGTTGCCAACAAGTATTCGGATCAGATCTTCACCCTGATTCCCGGCACGGGTGCGCACAGCGGAGAGTACATGATCCAGGGGAAAAACACGCAGAAGGTGCTCTTTTCGCGCTCGGGCGGCAGTCCGAATGTTGGGCACATTGACCGCAATCCTGCCGGGGAGAGGGATGACACGTTAGTCCACCCGTATGTCCGCATAGCTGCTACCTCCTCACATCTACTTCACTGCAGCTGGTTCAAGATTGAACCGGGAACGGACCAGGCCGCGCAGACGTTCCGCCTCTTGTGCCCCTCCACCAATACCGTTCTGGTGAGCGGCGTCGGGGCTAATCCCGTTTACAACGAACCTGGCCCGCCAAGCGCCATCCAACCGCGCCAGTACTTCGACTTTCTCCTCGAGGACATCAAAGACCTGCGTGTCGACAGCCTAGAATTCCACACCCAGCTCTCGAAAATCACCTGGTCGACACCTGCGACCATCCAGACCAAAACGCTTACGAACAACTCTGATCAAGAGAAGGAGATGACCTTCAAGGTCTACGAACGTACGCTTCACAAGGGCAGATTCGCGTATGGCGCCGGCTTCGCTCTTGCCGACGGTACCGTCGTCGGTGGTGCGTGCCGCTCTCACTGGCTCTTCTATACTTCCTAAGAGACTCACTTCTGCAGGCCCTAAACCCGACATCGCCGAAGGCGCAGTGATCATCGACCCGGCGATCGACGGTTGGATAATCGGCCAGGAAATCACATACAACAAATGGTTTCACGGCTCGTACCCTGTCAAAGTGGGGCCACACGCGACCGTCAATGCAGCGGCAAATGTCAAGAGGTGTGACCTCGAGGTGCCATACACCATCCACCTCAGTTCCGACTCGACGGGCGTCACTGTCGAGTCCAGGGGCACATGGTATGGTTTCGCGACTGGGGATCTCTCCGTTTCCACAGTCTAGGCATAAATGGTGGGCAGTTGGCTGTCACATAAAATGAAGTGAATGGCACGAAGGTTTCCAGCATGTGAGCGAGCGTGTGTGTACCTGCAGGAGTAAGCCGGACACACCTAGCCGTCTGTAGGCGCAATTGCGGGACCGCAGGTCGACGTCACAGACTGAGTTTAAGGCATAGTCAATTGAAGGTCTGTCGTGAAACAGGCCATGGGCATGATGTGTATGAGTCTACCAGTGAGGACGAGTCCGCGTCGGATGCGCCGCGCAACTCGGAGTCGGCCGGCGCGCCCGGTGATGCCGCTACCATTGATCATGACCGACATTTCGGACCATGACTCTCTGTACTTGCGCCTTCCTGCTCAGCAACTTCCTCCTCTCATGAGCTGGCCGTCTAGCGGCCGTCACGTCGCGCCATTTTCTGCCACCGTGGTGAACCGCGCGCAGCTGACTGGCGGCGACCAACCCGCGCGCCGCTAACGTCTGCCAGACTGACTGGAGCCTGCGTTCTACCCCTCACATTGTTCAATGCACCTCAGTTCCTTACCTGTGAATCCTGGTGTCCACATGATTGCGCCTCTCGAATGGAAGGCTAGGCAGTAGCAGTAGGGCATACCCGTTCGTGCGTCCAGCTCTCGTCTCGTTCCACTGCCCCTCATCCAAATCGCTCTAGCCCCATCACTTCCTTGCTTGCCAATATTCGGGTCCACATACTTTGCCAAGGCCCGTTCTCGCAGGCGAGGCAGGGTAGCATACCTGTTGGTGCGTTCCAGCTCTTGTCGCGTTCCATTCAAGTTGCCCCTAATCCTCTTCGTTCAAAGCACATCACTTCCTTAATTGCCCCATAATCAGGTGCTCATGCCTCGCCAAGGACTGTCTTAGCAAGCAAGGCAGTAGAGCATACCCGTTCGTGCGTCCCAGCTCTTGTCGTATTACATAGCCCCTCATCCTCTTCGTTCAAACCACTTCACTTCCTTACCTGTCAATCTTTGTTTCCACATGAAATTCTGTCCTTTGAATGGAAGGCTCGATCAAACAGGGAGTTGAGCATCCACCCAACGCATGCGTGCCGCAGTGTTGCTTTAAAGGCTGAGCTTTCGTGCCATCTCCTTTGTCCCTTCGTCTCTTGCATATTCTCTCTGAATCGCCACTTCAGCCCTCTTGAACTGCATTGGTATTATCACCGCAGCGACCGGTCGAACTCACACTGAATTTTCCATTCCTTGCAGTGCATACGTGATGCCCGCCGATTTGTACATCCCGCCCAACGGGGTGTATTTTCGCCTCATTGGCCAGGAGAGTCTGCGCGTTTTGTTTTCGCGCACTCACGCGCAACCCGAGGTTGGGAATATCCCCGTTGCCAACAAGTATTCGGATCAGCTCTTCAGCCTGATTCCTGGCACGGGTGCGCACAGCGGAGAGTACATGATCCAGGGGAAAAATACGCAGAAGGTGCTCTTTTCGCGCTCGGCCAGCACCCCGAAAGTTGGGCACGTTGACCGCAATCCTGCCGGGGAGAGGGACGACACGTTAGTCTGACCCTATGTCCGCATAGTCGCTTTTTACTCACATCTGCTTCACTGCAGCTGGTTCAAGATCGAACCGGGAACGGACCAGACCGCGCAGACGTTCCGCCTCTTGTGCCTCTCCACCAATACCGTTCTGTTGAGCGGGGTCGGGACCAATCCCGTTTATAACGAACCTGGCCCGCCGAGCGCCATCCAGTCGCGCCAGTACTTCAAATTTCTCTTCGAGGACATCGAGGACCTGCGTATCGACAGCCTGGAATTTCACATCGAGCTCGGGAAAATCACCTGGTCGACGCCCGTGACCATCCAGTCCAAGACGCTCACGAATAACTCAGATCAAGAGAAGGAGATGACCTTCCAGGTCCGCGAACATACGCTTCACAGAGGCAGACTCGGCGAATATGAAGCCGGTTTCGCCCTTGCCGCCGGCACCCGCGTCGATGGTGCGTGCCGCTCTCGATAGCTCCTGCACACCTAAATACTAATAGACTGTTACTTATGAAGGTGCTAAACCCGACATCGCCGAAGGCGCAGTGACCATCAACCCCGCGATCGATTATTGGGACATCGGCCAGGAAATCACTTACAACAAATGGTTTTACGGCTCGTACCCGTTCAGAGTGGGCCCGCGCGCGACTGTCAATGCAGTGGCGATTGTCAAGACAGGTGACCTCGAGGTCCCATACACCATCCGCCTCAGCTCGGCGTCTGCGGGCGTCACTGTCGAGTCCAGGGGCACGTGGCGTGGTTTCGCGACTGGGGATCTCTCCGTTTCCACAGTCTAGGCATGAGGGGGTTGGTGAATCGCACACAGGTTTTCCTTCTTCGCATGTACGATATTCCAGCAGTAGTCGATTGTCATAGCCGTTGTTGATAGTACGTTGTCCAGAGATCTTATTCACTCGAACGGAGTCAAATTGTTGGAGGTCACTTTGGCTGCTTCTTCCTGCAAGAGCCCCCGATAACGTCAGCCTGCGCAATACAAAGCCTTCCCAGTGGTGAGCGCTTGAGCAGTAGCGAAAGACGAACACTGGCAGGCCGAGGAAGCGTCCATCGGTGCCGATTCTTCGTGGACTCAATTTGAGCTATCACAACTGTCTCCGAAGTCCGTAAGGCCTAAGGACTCATTCTAGAGACGCACTAGTGTATCAGCCGGAGTGGGCAGATTCCACGGCCTAGGCGTTAGTATATGGTGGGGAGTTGGTCAATTGACAATCAAAGTGAAATAAATCGCGCGCAGGTTTCCTTCGCTGCAGGTATGACATATCGGGAGTCGACAGTTGTGGCCGAACGTGGAATTGCTGACAACAATGTCCTAAGACGAAGTCCAATCGGACCGGGGAAGTTAGCATTGCACGAGATGCACTAGCCGCCTGCGCATGACGTTGGCGCTATGGTCGGAAGCTGTCTTAACGCAGCCAATCGCCCGCACAAGACACACGACGTAGCTCTTGAAGCTTGATGTTCAAACCTGCAATCAGGCCCGTCGCCGTGTGGGCTTACGCGCTGACTGACCTGTCTAGCAAGGATATCTATCAGATTGTTTGCGCAATAATTAAACGAGGTCAGCAACAGAAAGTGGAAAGACGGAAGACAGAGGGAGCGTGGGGTGCGCGCGAGATCATGTCGCGGCAACGAGAGAAATAGAAAACAGCAGGAGAAAGAGCAGAAACAGCAAAGAAAAAGGAGTGTGCGGCGACGGAGCGACGTCCAGTCTGAAATGGAACAAAGAATGTCTGCGGGGATAGCGGGCTGTGTGCAAGAAAATGAAATATAATATAAAAAAGCGCTGATGGTATTGTGGAGCGAGTGAGTAATATATATGCGTGTACACAAACATGCGAGCAATGCAATGCGTGTCCGTCCGATGACGTCTGTGAGACCAAAACATTGAAGGAAATTAGGAAGAAGATGCAGGAATGCGTGAGAGAGGAATGAGATCGATGAGACTGGGATATTCTACTCTGCCTTGAATCGTGCGCCACCCTCGCCGCCTCGCATGACGGCCTTCATGAACGAGAAAAAGCGCTCAGCGTATTCACCCGGCGGGACAGGAGAGATCTTATGCTGCAAAGACATATCGAAGATCAGCATGGCTCAACTATGGTGAAATGGATGCCACGCACTCGATCCGCCGACATGCCCTTCCAGAAGTGCTCAAGTTTCTTCACCGTGGTGTACGGTGTCAATATGTCAATGACGCCGAGATAATACACCGTGTCCATGGGGTCGTTCTGCTCGTCGGTTGCCTGCAGACCGCCCTCATCTTGGTAGAAGATGAAGTGTTGCCGGTCGCCCGTGTCCTCCTCGGGCAGCTGTATGCCGCCGTTGCCGAGGTGTTTTAAGTCCGACTCGCGCATTGCCCTACGCACTGCGACCGCCTCCGGTGAGGAGCCCTGGGTGGTCGGCTTCCGGCGTCTAAACGTGGGTACGTCCGGCTGTGTAGACGTCCGTCAGCTACCGCTAATACCCAGAAACCTCACACAACGCACCGAGAAAACTTTGAGCGTATTCCGCCGAATCTTGTCACGATTACCGCGGCGCATGTTGTGGATGCCGATTAGGAGGCTGTAGTCCATCACCTGAATCTCCTTCAGGAACTCCGAGTCGCGCCGCAGTTGCTCCGTCAAAAGCGCCCGCTTCTCCGGCCCAAGTTCAAGGCTCTTTCCGCGGTTGATCCAGTTCAGATCCTTCAGCACCGCACGGGGATTCTGCTCCGCCTTCTCCTCCGGGTAGAGGCGTCCAACGGTACTACCCTTGAGGTCGTACGTTTCGTGAACGTCTTTGTGCGCGGGGAACAGATTGTTCATGATGACGAAATGGATTTTGCGCCCGTGCGGGAGCTTAACGCGGTGCAGCCCATAGAAGCGCGAGAGGAGTGAGTGGGGGTTCGCCTTGACATGTGCATGGTACTTCTTCAGAATGGACAGCAGGAACTTGTGCTCCGAATGCCGGATCGTCTTGATGATGAACCGGTAGTCGCGCGAGAAATAGAAGAAGGACCCCGACTTGCCAGGAGAGCCCAGCTCCGACAGGATATATTTCGCTGTGAGTGATAGCAGATAGTCGGCGGGGTCGAGTTGGAAATGTTCCTCGCGCAATTCACGGAACACAAACGGCGCGTAGTCCTTAAACTTGAAGTCGTACTTTGCCGAGGGCGTCAGCTCGTTCCCGATGCTACGCGCAAAGATTTGGTCAGTAATTGTTTGACATAGGGGCTGTTGGTCTGCGACTCACATGTCGTACGAATACTTGTGTCTCGCCGTGAAGTCTGCATCCGTCAATGGACGCTTTATTTTAGCCTGCGTCCGAGAGACCTGTCGAAAGATCAGTCACAACCTCCTGAGCGTATGGGTATGCAACTCACCGCCGTACGAATGCCCGTGAGCATGTTGTACATCAACACGTAGTTGGCATGCCCCTCCCCTATCAGATTGCCCATGACGGGTTGCATATCATCATCCATGCTGTCTAGGCCAGCCTGCGCCTTGGCGCGTTTCGTCAAGCGCTCACGACGAATCTGCTCCGCCTGCTGCTGCATGTCGGAGGCGAGCTCCTCCGCGACGTCTGGCGTGTCCATCGCAAGTGTCGCGTGGCTTGGACCGCGTCCAACCATCCCCAGACGGGGCGATCTGGGTGGCGCACCAATCGTATTCCGGCGCGAGGGTCGCGTCGGCGTCATGACAGGGGGCTGGAGGTACCCGTCTGCAGATTGGTGCGCGTGCCCCAGCATGCGCACTCCATGAGACGGTAGTGACTGAGATAGTGCAAAGCGCTCCTCTGCAGCGGCTGCCCGCGCGAGGGTTGAGGGGCCGGGGCCGGGTGCGGATGACGAAAAGGAGAGCCGGGGCGAACGCGTGTGACGTGAATGGTCTGCTGCGCCGGCGCCGGCCACATCCACCTCAACATGGCCAATGCTCAGGCTAGCAGGAGGTGAAGGAGGCGGTGGCCCTGCCGCACTGCTCGACTCGGAGGGAAGGGTATCGCCGTGGGTGGTCACCACGCGCAGGATCGACTCGCCAACCTTGTGGAGCATCGACTCTGGCGGCGCGCCTGCATGCACGTGGACGACTTCGTCGGTCACCTTGATGATATGCACCTCTTGTCCTGCATTGTGGGCAAGGGTGTGGATGGGATTGACAGAGGGGCTAGGGGCGTCGAGGGTGACTGCCGAAGACGAGCGGGAACCGCTGGATTTCGGAGAAAGGGAGTGCTGGGTTGCGGTGTGGAAGGAGGCGGCTGAGGACGAGACCATGCTCTGTCGTTGTTCTAGGGGCACCGGGGAAGTCGTCCGTGCGACGGATATCATGGTGAAGAGATTCGTGAAAGTCGTGCAACGGGTTTGATAAAGCTGGTTGCGATGGCTTCCGAACGAATGCTATGGTTTGATTTGAGAGCTCCTTGCGCTGCAGGTCGCTCTGCGAGTATATAGAGCGTAGATGGTGGTTGTAGTGGTGAAAGAGGTGATGGTGTCGGAAGCGCAGAGGGAGAGGGGGATAAAGCCGACAAATGTCTTGCTCCCTGCTCGGCACGCCCGGTGAGGCCGGCATGTTCACCCCGTCCGCCCCGGCTACACAGAATCCTCGCGCCGTCTACGCATATTTTAACGGTCCACAGACACTTCAGAGCCTCCAAAAACATATTTAATCGCAGCGAACATGCGGTACGTATTTGAGCAAAGTCGTCGTCTCGCTGTCGGCGGCGTTCCGGCCTGGCCGGAATGCCGCCACACTCCGCCACATCGCACGGCCGCCTGCCAACTGTACACTGCCCAAGTAGACGTACCCGTCTACTACCAGTGACAGCGCTACCTCTATCATCATGTCATCACTAGCTCCACGATACTGAAAAGCGTTCATAGATTAATTGAGAGGGCCAAGATATCTCGCTTTCGCCAAGTCACATCGCTAGGTCGTTCGCCATCTCGTGGCCTGCTCGACTACATAACGGACTTGCGAAGTTGGACAATTCCTCCAGGGCTTCCACTCTGTGGGCTGATCTCGCAGAATTCCCCAATACCACAGCCCTAGTAATTCACCAAAGGGCGTTGCCATGACCTCAGTACCCTGCACTCTATGCTGCTCGTTGCCATGACCTCTCTCTCGTTCCATGGCGCTTCCAAATCGCTGAGAGAAAGGTGGTGCCACGCACTGCTCAGGCCCTTTTATTATCACAGCAACTGCACAGCAATTTACCCTCGACCCGTGCCTTGGCTTACCTCCATTTGTATATAGTAGGATGATGGGCGATCAGCCCGTAACAATTGCTCAACAAATGCTTTTGACTGCGAACGCGCCGGAGCCAGTGCCACCCGACGGTGAGTCTGATTGCTCTACATATTCTCGCCAGGGGCTCGGTGCATCTTCACGAATCACAGGTACCGAGGACTCCACGTGTTGGCCGCGTGCGCCTCGACCCGGATCACTTCACCTGTCCCGTTGTTGTACTTACACTGAGCTCGCAGCCTGCTCCCGGACACGCTGCATTCTCCAACCCTTCGAATGTCATACCTCGAGCTCTGTATCCATGGCCCGGCTACCTTCGCCATTCCGATACAAGTACTCCGTATCCGGAAAATTTGCTTGAAGAACACCTCTGGCTACGCTTGGGCTACGCCATGAAATATACCCACAGTGGCCGGCCTTGGCTCTCCCTTGCAACGTTCTGATATAACTGCTACTCCAGACAGAATTTTGATGTGAACAAACCGCGGGTGGCGCAGAAACTCACGTAAGTGGGGACGGCCTCTTTGCAGTTTCTCACTTCTTCCTGATGCGACCCACGTATAACTGACAGCATTCACATTGCAGGCACATCGATCCGCCCCCGGAATGACGTTAAGTTTTCCCGGAAGCCAATCCTGACATGCGTATGGTCCCGATGACCTTGTTCTCGAGAAGACCAGTTCAAGTCGCCGCGCCTCCGCCGGCAGGCTCCTTTCAACTTGACTTACCAGGTACAAGACGGTGTTGTTCTTCTCGCGCACCGAGCCGGCCCCTCATTCAAAACAAATTGATAGCATGTCGTGCGGCGTCGGCGCTACTTTCGTGGACTGTCGCAACGCACGGTAGGCGTGTTTCGTTTTTCTTACAAGCATCTCTGTGTGTATTCTCCTCATGGCTATTGTCTTCAAACGACATAAATAAGGGGGCATTGCAGGATTGCGTCGCTGCTGCCATTTTCCTCCCCACCTCGTCTGTCAATCATGCAAGACTTGGGTGTTTTGTCGGAAGTCTATGGGTGGCATTACGCGGGATCCGCTACAGATGCGGCTCCCGTGGGCTATGGCGACGGAGTCCTTCCTCACGACCAAGATCAGGTCCCGAACGCACTAGCAGAACTCTTCCCCACAAGGATATCACGGTAAGTCAGGTTTCAGCCTTCCCGCTGCTACTAGCTAATCACTGCCATCAGCTTTGATTCTGAATCAGTCGAGGGTGGGGCCACGCGGACGTCATCCGCCATCTCGCGGCGTTGGGTCCCAAAGCAAGAAGATTTAGGCGACGCCGAGCTAGCTGATCCCAGGTGAGTGACCAGATACCACTACACTCTGCACTCGGTTTCATCCCTTTCCTAGTCGCATCGGCATGATCTCGCGACAGTCCGAATACCTCCCCTCACTCCTGCCGACCCTTATTCAATCGGATCAAGCCCGCGCGGCACAATTGTGCGCAGAAGTGCAAATACCAGAATACAATTACATGGACAACATCTCTGCGTGGCGTCGTAGGACGTCTTTGGCGACGACAGTCGTCGAAAAGCCTCAGACCGATGGCGTGTCTTCTGACGGACTGGCCGAATTCATCGAGCAGACATCTCCATTTCCCTCTGGCGTCTCTAAAAGAGCGCAGGAGGGCTGGGCACACCGGTTTTCCGAACAGTCTTTGTCTCCTCCACCGGGGCCGCATCGGAGCGCTAGTAAAGACCGTAAGGCGCGGACTGCTCGAGGTCGTCGCCTCATAATAAAAGGCAGTCTAGACGAGATCAGGCGCATCGCTGGTATTGATCCGCAGTGCAGCGAGGTCCGTACTATCGCTGCAGGTGTGTGCCCTTTCTTTCATACGTCCTTTTAACTCTGACAAGTAGGCCCAGCTGCGGATGCATTTCGAGCAATGTATGAAGAGAATCATTACCTCCACTTCCTGGTCGCTGAGCTGAAGAGAGAATTGATGTTGTATCGATCGGTGTGAAGCTACCATCCCCCGCATGTGTCTCATAGTCTGGCCGAAGCGTTCCAGTGACCGTTGCGGAAAGAGGCTGGCGTCAGATATACTGGCGCGCGGCCGCTTTCCTCATTCCTCCTTCATTCTTCGCATTTTCCTGCATTTTCTTTGGCAGATACCACACACTCTCGTTATATACCATGTACATATCTACATGTAGCTGTGAAAGTGTTCGTTATTCAATATCACAATGACGTGTTGAATGAGCGACAAGCACACGGATGATACATATACGTGTGGAGTTGTGCTGTCAATGAATCTCTGATCAGTCGAGCAGCCAGTAGCCCAATTACATGCTTCGAAGATTTCTCTCCCGCCTCAGGCACTCATCATACGCAATCAAGTCTGAGCCGAACATACTCGCATTCTGAAACCCGACACTAGCCAGCCAATTTAGCTCTACATTTCTACATGTACCCAGATCCCCGCCCACAGCCGGACTGTACCTGCTCACGCCAACCAGTCAGCCCGCCATTGCATACGCGCCGGCGAGCGGACTGGCTCGCGTGATCAGGTAGAGCCCGGCCGAAAGCTTCCCTCGAAGTTCGGGTAGGACCTCCTCGAAGTTCGGGTCTTGGACCTCCTCGAAGTTCGGGTCTTGGACCTCCTCGAAGTCCGGGTCTTGGACCTCCTCGAAGTTCGGGTCTTGGACCTCCTCGAAGTCCGGGTCTTGGACCTCCTCAAAGTTCGGGTCTAAGACCGCCTCGAAGTTCGGGTCTAGGAGCCCCCACACTGCGCGGTGTGCTCGCGACTTCTCGCGCCACTCGTTTTGGGAACAGTGCTGGACGGGAGATGTCAGGAGATGCGTTGAAATGCGACGGAACGGCAGTACTTACTCGCGTTCGCTAGATGCACGGGGTGGCAGCAGTAGCACTGTTATTATCGGTGAGTTTACACGTCAACGCGAAGTCGAAAGGAAATGGACTTACGTGCTCCCCTGAGGTCTGTAGCTACTAAAGGAGCTTGAGTCTGGTTAACCCACGCTCCCTTTCCTGTATCGCGCCAGAAACCATCAGTATGACGCTGATTCATGCGAGAAGGAGGAAACGTGCTCACGCTCGGGGTTAGCAGGCATGCACTGCTGCTAGCTCGAGACCGTGCTCGCGGACTAGGCTGCGTTCCGCGCGATGATTTTCCCTTGTCAGATCTAGGCAAGTTGATTGCGGCGGCGAATAGGCCTGCGTCGTCGAGTGAGCGTCAAGGTGATAGACAAGAATACGGATAGCGAACCGTATGCAAGTGCCAGTGAGTTCGACATCCCACCAGAGTCTCTGTAAGGGTGCCCAGTCGAATGGATTGGTGCGCTTTGAGGAGAGGATGAAGTGATGGTTTGAATTTGCCGCATCCACGCCCGACTTTATGCGCGCACAGAACATGGTCAAAGCTTATGGCGACAGACCAAAGCTGCCGCCTAGGCCAGCAACAGGAGCAATGCGGTCCCAATGAGCGCAGCTTGACCGGCGGCCGTACAAGAACCACAGGGCCACTAACGCTTTTTCGCTGTCATCGAGTAGTCAAAGCTGTAGCCACAGAGTTAATTGTTGATGCGCAGAGCATTGAGTAGCTGCGATCCAATCGTGAAGGTTGAAGATCCATGCTACTAGCTATGCGAGTCTGGAGACGACTCGAAGATTGTCTGGTCCGGAGTTTTGTTGTCGACACGCACAGAGTCAAAAACAGAAGAAGCTCCACTTCAGTTGCGGGATGTCCTCCAGACAATCAGACAAAGCTGATGGAGGGTTCTGAGAAAAGGAGATGAAGGAGCTGGCGGCAACTTCGGTCACTGAGACAGCACGTGATTGATTTAGGGCCGGCGCACTTTGACCTTCAGAAACAGGACCCGGGAAGCTCCTATGTAGGTCCAGCCCAGGGAAGGGTCCAATTTCGCCCTCAAATATGCAAAATTTTCCGCCCGGAGTATGCTAAAACGGCTGGGGCTTAGGATCACGTGACGCAATATTTATATATAATTTGTTTTTCATTACATTTCGTAGGTTGAAGCTGCCTCGGGGAGACACTGGTAGGCCACCTTCGCGAGCGGCGAAGGACACGGTGCGCTCCTCAACCCCATCAATCATAACATAGTACTTCCTACCATCACCAGAAGACACGGACGACACTAGTACGCGCACCTGTGACTCGCCTCGACATCACGGCGCGCGAATGCAGCGTTGATGACAATGCACACAGCACGCGTGTGGCGTTGATAAAGGTACTCGAATTTGTGCTTCCCCTGCGCACCCTCTGAGTCTATGTTCCGCAGCGGCCATCCGGGTCTGCGACTCTGCATGCTTCGTATGTGCAGACCCCGACGTAGTTGACGTACTGCCGAGGACATGCTGAGTGTTGGCGAGGGAGCTTACAGACGTTGAGAACTCAGATTGAGGTTGTGAATCGGTTCACAATTCTAATTACATTCTTTGGCGGTGCCAGAGCGGGAGAATTGGCAGTGAGGACTTGCGGGTCTCAGGTCAAAATGTCAACCGCCGGCCGTCAAATATGCAATACGGGCTGAACCTTGAGCCAAAACGGCCTCAAATATGCTATTCACGGCTGAGGATTTGGCCATTTTCGGGCCCTCAAATATGCAAAAATCGGCTGGACCCTTATAGGAGCTTCCCGGGTCCTTCAGAAACGCGCGGCTTGTGCGCAACGTCCAGCCACTTCTTCTTCCCCTGGTCTTCCGCCCAATTCGACCATGTCCTCTTGTTCTCTGGAACAATTTAACTCGATGAAACCACTGGCCTGGTCGAAAACCCTGCATCGGTGCGTTCACATCGCCGTGACCTCCAAGCGCTGAGACATCCACGTATGCATACTTTATTGCTGTCGCCCAAAGCGAATCTCTGCATGCACTCCGCGCGATGGTCTTCTACCTTTTTGACCTATCTTTAATATGCAGCCGTCGATACATTGCGGTGGCCCGCCTCCCGCTGCGATCGACTCGGAAACCCACGACGTCGCGGACACATTGCTCGGCCTCAGTACGACTTTACGCGGCCCTCCATCTGTGCCGAGCTCCAATCACCAGGCTCGATGTGCACAAGATGTCCCACATTATATGGCCGTATTCGACCACATCACCAGACGTAGGGAATCTCCAGGACGCCGTTCGTAAGTACCACTGAGCTTACGCTCTCCGCATTCGCCTTGGCATGCGTCCGCGGCCTCTTCACAATGGTAAGGCGACTAGCTGCTGATTTATTCACTGCCGCACGGCCCGGTAACAAGGACCTTCTCAGGCGGACCGCAGCAGACCTTTGCGATCAGTCTGTCCCTCGGAACATCCACCATGACATGTAAGTCATCTTCGTTCTAGCCTGTCCGGACTCTATACGTAGGGCATCACCCCCTCGCTCCAGACCGCCAGATCCAGTGGGGCATCATAGCGCTAGCCATGCCCATGGAGATCCGCTCCAAATTCGCGTCCTGCTACATCCGGGCGCACACAAGGCAACCCACAAAGCACCACACTCTCATGCGTCCACTCCGCATAGACACATACCACGCGTGCGCTGACCCCGCTGCCCCACCCAGCGCCCGAGCGGCTGGTCCATTGAACATTCCACGTCGACTTCCATGGTGTACACTGGAGTCTGGCAGCTGCCAGGCCGGCATGTGCGCGCCCGGGCGCCTTGTGTACTCTGCGTGTTCCGGGCGCTCGCTGCTTATCGCAACTCCGCTAGCTAGCCCTGTACTGACAGTACTGTACCGCTCATGTTGAGCGCAATGCCATAGCCATTTCCACGTCCGCGCCGAGAGCACGCGCACGTTCGCAGTGACACTAAGTCGAGATCTACGAACGTTGGCAGAGTTTGACTCTTCACGCGGTCACCGTCCCGCGCTCCCGCACCTCCTGTCCACTCAGGCTTCGTTCGCACACCACGCGCGCTCCCAGTACACCATGGCCACCCAGGGCCACACAAGCCCACACGCCAACGACGACTTCCTTGAACCCCATCCAAACTCTTTCACTAAATCGACGTGCTCAATCAAGCTTCTTCCCTTCGTCAGGCTTCTTCTCTTCCCTACTTCACATTCCACTTCATCACACCAAACGAATCATAATCATCTTTTATTGCTATCCAAATTAAGTGCGATGTATAGAAAGACCGCGCGTGGGGATCATGAACTAAAACATGACGCCGCGCAAACAACGTGCGGGCGCGAGCGGAATCGAAACACGAACAGAGAAAATGTATGTTTGTATGTATGTGTATGCATGCCTGCACGAGCACGCAGCAGCAAACGAACGGCGCACCACACCCGGGTATCCGATGTCGGAGAAATGAGGCGTTAAATAGTGGCTATGATGCAGTGATGGAGGATGGATGGGAACGAGTGACACCAGATTAGGGATGATGGTGCGCGGGCGTCCGCAGGCGCGGGTACGTACATACAGCATGCGACACGAGAGAGGAGACACGACAGGACAGCAGGCCGCGGAATCTATGGGTGGGGCGGCGGCAGCAGCGAGCGCGTCTATGCGGGGCGCGAGGGGTGGCGGGCGAGCGTCTGCCCGGTCTGCGCGGCCTGGATGCTGCTGAAGCGCTGCAGCTCCTCGGCCTTGACGCGCACCTTCTGCCCGAAGCCGACCTTGCGAGCGGCGCGGCGGATGAACGACGTCCGGTTGGAGTACAGCGACTGGTTGATCGACGCCGCGCGCGATTGGGTGCGCGTGATCGGGATGCCCGTCTCCGACGACTGGCGCGTCGCCTCGATCGTCTTGCGCTCGTGGCGCTCGCGCAGGTACTTGATGACGGTCGCCTTCATCGCGAACTTGACCAGGTCAAGGGGCAAGAACCAGATGATATCCTGCACAAAGCAAATCAGCGCTAGATCATGCATGCATCAACGAGAACAACGTACCCAAACCCAGACGATACCAATCCAGGCACCCGAGATCTTCTGGATGTTGGTGAAACCCCAGTCACCCCAAGCGGCAATGATGGACGACACAAGCTGGGCCAGGCAGAACGCACCCATAAGGGCAACCGAGGGACGCTCCATGAAGAAGAAGCTGTGCGAACGGGTGACGAAGATGAGTGCCTGCGAGATGATGGCGACTTGGAGGTACACGATCATGTGGAGCTGCTTGTCGTTGTGGTCGATGTGGTGAGGGGGGCTGTTCAAGCTGACACCGAACTTGTCCTGGAAGAACGACGTCTCGAGGATGACGACGACAAGGATGATCCTGAAGAGACAGTGAATTAGCATAGGTAACATGACGACGACCGAGCAAGGCTTACGTGGAGAGCGTCAGGTAGATACCATAGGCAACAGCGTACGCGAAAATCTCGGCCAAGTCCCAACTATCTGGTGTTGACGAGGGAAGCACGCGATCAACGGAGAGCGTCATGATCGTGCCGTCGTTGAGGAGCGCAATGATCAGGACCATGAATGGCGGGAACTGGAAGCGGTAGCAGAACGACAGCACGGCGAAGCAGACGACGATACGGATGGTGACGGCGCAGGCGTAGATGGCGTAGTTCCTCATGCGCTGGAAGATGATACGCGAGCCGCGGATGGCGTGGACGATGGTAGAGAGACCGGGCTCCGTCAGCACGATGTCGGCGGCACCACGGGCAGCGTCGGTGGCACCCTCGACGGCGATACCGACGTTGGCGCGGGAGAGAGCGGGGGCGTCGTTGGCACCGTCACCGGTCATGGCGCAAAGATGGCCGAGACCCTGGAGACGCTTGACGATCTCGAACTTGTGCTCGGGGAAGACACCAGCGAAACCATCGGCATCCATGATCATCTCGTCAAGGGTGCGGAACTTGCTGCCGGGAGGAGGGCCGTCCTTGAGAACCTTGGCGGGGTACATGTGGTCACCGAGGCCGAGACGACGGCCAGTCTCCTTTGCGATAGCGAGCTGGTCACCGGTAACCATCTTGACCTTGACACCGAAGGCCATGGCGTCGTCGATCGTCTGCTTGGTATCGTCGCGGGGAGGGTCGAAGATGGCGAGCAGGCCGATGAGCTCGAAGCCGTTGCCCTCACCCTCGTGGTCGGTGTGGTCAAGCTCCTCGTAGGCGACGGCGAGAGCGCGGAGACCGCGAGCGGCGAACTCCTCAACGTCGGCCTCGAGACGGTTCTCAATCTCCTCGGTCTTGTTACGCGTGCAGAGCTCGATGATGATACCAGTCATGCCCTTGGTGACGCGCTTCAGCTTGCCGGTCGCCTCCTCGCGGTAGGTGATCTCGGTACGCTTGTCGACGGGGTTGAAGGGCTTGAAGTCGAGCAGCTTGATGCCAGCGCGTGCGCGGGTGACATCGCCAAGGGCACCGACGACGGAAGCGTCAATGGCGTCCTGGTTCTCGGTACGGGAGGCGTAGGCAGAGAGGAGGATGACGTCGTCGGCGGAGAAGGAGCCGTAAGTCTTGATCGTGCTGCGGTCGATGGTGAGCTTGTTGGTGGTGAGCGTACCCGTCTTGTCAGAGCACAGGATGGTGACACCAGCCAACTCCTCGATAGCGGTGATACGGGTGACGATGGCCTTGTGCTTGGCGAGCTGCTGGGCGCCGACGGCGAGCGTGACGGACAAGACAGTGGGCATGGCAATGGGGATACCGCCGATCAGGAGCACGAGGATGTTGTCGAGACCAGAGCGGTAGCTCCAGCGGAAACCAGCGTAGAGGACGAAGATCTCGGCGCAGACGAAAATACCAATGGTGACGAGGCAGAACGTGCCGATCTGGGCAAGAATCTTCTGCAAATGACCCGTGCTGTCGTCGTCCTGGCCGACGAGCGACGCGGCGCGACCGAAGAAGGTGTTGGCACCGGTGGAGATAACGACTCCCTCGGCTTCACCCTGCTTGCAAGTTGAGCCGCTGCACATTCTCGTCAGAACGAAAGGCAAATAACATGCGACTAAGGGAGACTCACGAGAAGCACTGATCAGTCTCCTTCTTGCCGACGGGGAGGGACTCGCCGGTGAGGGCGGCCTGGTCAATGGACACGTTGATGGCCTCGGTGAGACGGCAATCGGCGGGAACGATGTCACCAATCTTGAACGAGATCATGTCACCGGGGACGAGGACGGACGACTCGACTTCGGACCAGGTGCCGTCGCGCTTGACCTTGGCCTTGGGAGCGAGCGAGTCCATGAGGGCCTTGACAGCGTTTCCGGCGCCACGCTCCTCGTAGAAACCGATACCGGAGTTGATGAACAGAAGGGCGATGATACCAGCGAAATCCTGCCAATCGGGCGCGCGGCCCTCACCGTTGGACAAGGCGATGGCGACGAGCGACGCAGCCTCCATGACCCAAGACAGTGGGTTCCACATGAAGGAGAGGAACTGCAGCGGGGTGAGTAAAAGAGCGCATATACGCAGGTGGTGCGACGACGCGTACCTGCAGGAAGGGGTTCTGCTCCTCGCTCTCAAGCTTGTTGGGACCGAAGATCTCAAGGCGACGCTGGGCCTCGGCAGCTGTGAGACCCTCGGGCGTGCACTGGAGAAGGGTGAAGACGTCGTCAATGACGATCGTCTCGAGGTCGACCTTCTCCTTATCATAGAGGTCGTCGGCCTTGAGCTCGATCTAAAGCCAGAGTGTGAGGGAGTGCGGGGGCGGGCGCGAGAGCGCATGTATGCGCACCTGAGACATGTCGACATTGGCGTCTGGAGGCAGGGACGGTCAGCCGCTATTAATAGAGCGCGTCTACGTGTGGGGACATACGGGTCGCCTTCACTTCATCGTGGCCAAAATCCTTGTACTCGCGCTTCTTCTTTGTAGGAGCATCATCGGAAGAGGCATTCTCCACGGGGGAGGATTTTTCGTCGATGGGAGTGTCGGCGCCCGCGGGGGGGCCTGCTTCCTTTTCAGAGATGGAAGGGGACATGGCACGAGAGGCGGGGGTCCGGGGAGGAGGGGGCAGGGAGAACCCTGTAGCGCGTGGGGAGGACGCTGGGAGGGAGGAGGACGGGGGAGGTAGACGGGGGTGGGTGGACAGAAGGAGGACGACGAGGACGGGCAGGGTTTCGCCCTTTTAATTCACTTTCGAACCGCGAGATCAAACGGACCAAACACACGCATACAGCACGCGCGCCGAGCTGTCGCCCCGGGCTGTGATTGGCCGTGCGGCCGCCGTCGCCCGCGTCGACGCTCCGAGGCCCGAGCCCTCCCGAGGCCGCTGCCAACGACCGTCGCCGCGCCCCTGCACCGTGTCCAATCGCATCGCGTCCGATGGCTTTCCCGGCCTGATCGAATCACTGCGCGAATGCTTCCCGATCCCTAACGTCCCCGCTGTGGAGCTCCTTAAGCCGACCAGCCTCCCCGCTCTCCTTGTTCTCCTCGCCGCCATGCCGCCCTCGTCGCCCGCCCCCGCCCACCTCCCCGCCGCCCCCCCCCCCCCGCCCGCCCGCCCCCCGCCGCCCGGCCCCGACGCCCCGACGACGTCCTCCGGCCCTCCGCGCCGCCAGCCGTCTGCGCGTCACCACGCTTGACTCACCGCTTTCCGTCGCACGCTGGCAGGCGCGACGACCGTCGCACGTCCGACCTCCCTCCGACCGGGACATCCTTCACGACGCCCGCGTGCGCACCGCTGCGTGCTTTTCGCCACGGGCGCGCGGGCTTTGCCCACGCCACCGCGTGCGCCTGCCGCTCGACATCTCCTCGGCTGCGTCCCCGCGCGCGCCTGCTGCTCTCCGCTGGCCCGCGCACATTCCGCTGGGCCGCGCGCGCTGACCTCATCTCCCCGACATGCGCATCCGGCCGCCAACATCAGATTTTACGCATCACACCCCGGCCGGCAGATCTTCCGCCCCCGAGCCCCGCCAGGCCCAGCTGCTCACGCTGTTGCCAGCGTCTGTCACGCACTTCGTGTCGGCCTCGGCAGGCATGGCAACGACGTCACGTCAGAGAACCCCCGCGTGTGCCCAGCACCAGCGTCGCAGTTGCCGTCGCGGTCACACGACCCCCTCCAGCCCCCGCGCGCGTATATACGCTTCGAAGCTCGCGCGCATATGCGCACCCCCTATCCCCCTGCGTATCCCCGCCCCCGCGTGCGCAGGCGCGCGTACTGGACACATATCTCGCATCAGCAACACCTGTTCCCTCGCACGCCGCAGCGCTACGCCATCGCGCCCGCATATACAGTGCCACCGATGCGATCCCACCCCTCATCGCCATCCACCCACGCTGCTATAAACATCCATCACACGTCGCCAGCCATCATTCCGCCCATCCATCCATCATCTCTCCCCGCATCCCGCGTCTTGCGCGTCGGTCTCACCCCGCCAGAAAGGGTCGCGCCCGCATCACCGGCAGAAAACCCTGGACCACGTGACCCGCCCCGATCCCCATCGCGATTCGCGGATCTCGCACCGCGCTGCCGCCGGCCCCGCGCACGCCGACGGCGAGAAATTTGCGCGCTGCACGCCGGCGCCGCTGTTGTCTCTGCTTGTTCAGTAGGCCGCCTCGGTCTCGGTTTTGTTTCGCGTTTGTGCGATCGTTTTCTCAGACAGGGGCCGCGCGGGACGGCGCAACATACATACCAGATCATTTATTTTTCGAGCTTCGCTATGATCGCTTAGCGCACGTATCGTTGTCCGTATATCGAGGGCCCATTTATAAGTGATCGACAGATTCGCGATCGGAGCCCTCGCTCGTCCTTATCAACCTCACGCATGTCTCACGCACGTTCAGCAGCATCAGATCAGTGGGTGTACAGGACAGCGTGTGGCCAGTGCAGTGCGCACGTCTTCCTGAGGCTCTGAGCATACAATGCACCAGGGTTGTCGTGACGTCACTGAAAAACGAGGTGCATGTATTATTGGCAAGGCACAGCGCCCGGCGCGAGCGCCGGTGAGCGCGCCCTCAAGGCGATGCGGTCGCGTTCCCCAGATTCTAAACAATGCAATAGACGAACAGAGCTTTCCTACATCCCACATATGCATCCGAGTTTGCCCTAACTGCGAGTGCACTGCCAAGCCAAGCCAATCTGCAATCTCGAGAGACTCCTGCCCTAGACCAGCCAACCAGCTAATAACCAGGCCACCAGTCAACACTCAGTCAACCATCTCCCGCAGCAACTGATAGATCTCCCGTATCCCATACATAGCGGGCCGTGGACCAATAATACGCGCCCCCGTCCGCGGTTCAATCATCTGGCACAGCTGCGCGAGCCCGCGGCCTCGGCACGGGCGATCCAGGAGCGCGCCATGCCATAACCCAAGCTTCCGTTCCACCGCCCCAATCGTCAAACGGCAATAAACCCCCGCGTACTGTGCGTCTTTCTATCCCGCACTCGCGATTGGCTTCCCCGCGGGCGGCGGCAGCCACGGACGCCTTGGATGCCCGTGCGTTGACAGCGCGTGGGCGGCAGAGCTGCGGAGGCGTCCTTGTCCGGTGTACATGCATTATCCTGCCGCTAGGAAGCAATACATACACATTACAGAAGCGTGAGTCACAATCTGAGACGGCAGTGGAGGTGGAGGCGAGGACGAACGGAACGGCACGTCCTCAGGCTGAACGATCCGCCGCGCGACAAGCCCCATATATCTGCCGCCAAGCCAGCGTACTAGCAGCTACACCTCGAAGCAGAACAAACGCAGCGGGCGTGATGTCATTGTCGAGTGCGTGCCGAGGGCCAATTGCAGCGGGCGGCCCCGGATGTGCGCGAGATATCGACCGCCCGATCGTAAGCACGAGGGCCAATGTGACTAGGACGGACGGGCGGAAGAATATCTGCCGTCGGGCCCTCGGGGCAGTGCAGGGGATGTGCGGAGGAATATCCGCTGCCGTGGGGCGGGTGGAAGGCCTTCCATCGGAGCGGAGGGTGTAGGAGTCCGAGGAGTAATCGATGAGATGGCTAGCTTGCTCGCAGCGCGAGGGACTGTGGCCTGCGGCGACACCTTCGCCACGATGCAGTCATGAGATTCATTGCCAAGAGTATACGCAGAAACTGAGCGTTCAAGAAGCGAGTCAAAAGCAAGCTAGTCTCCGTTGCCGACCTTGGCGTTCAGCTAGTCGGCTGAGTACTAGCATGCCGCCTTCGAGATTCGCACCGCGACGCTGATAGTGGCCTGGGGGTCGGGCTTCGAAGAGACAAATGATGAAGGGTCGAAAGGATTTGTCGGTCGACAGTGCCTATGTATCATCGTGACTACAGCATCGAGAATAGCGGTAGATAGAGAATATAAGCGCCCGACACAGCGCTCCGGCGCTTGCCGGCACGGCGGTACGGCGGCTGACTCTGTCCTCGACTGCCGATTCATCATCCAGCTCAGGCTGCAACTGGCGGCCTGCCCGACTCACATCAACTGCTCTACTATCATTTACCTGCATTGTGCATCTCGGTCTCTGTTGAAATTCGACAGCCGCCACCCAGTCAGCGACTCTCTGAGGCAGTCCTTGTCAATGGTCGTTGCGTTGCAGCCTGTTTTACTGGTGCTAGTCGTAGTCTGTATCCGATGGACGTTCGTCTCTCCTGCAACTAGATGCACATCCAGCTCGCGTCTTGTCTGTCCTGCGCCGCTCGGCCGCCGCAGCGCCTCGCTTCCGACGCAGCAACACAATTATCATGCGTCGTCATCATTTCCGGCTTGTCAATAATATCTTTCGCTACGTTCGCCAACCATTTCCTTCCTTCTATTGTACAGGTTTCTCTTGTCCGCTGTGGCAGCTAGCGTCAATTGAGAGTCTTTTTCGACGACGATGGCTGCCAACTGTCGCAATCGTCAATTGTGTGTCTTGAGGCTTATAAGCTTAGGAAGCTCTACATTCCTGACAAAATTTTCCATTACGCCGCTTTGGTACGTCCGATCCGATCATTCCGTTGGACCGCCGACGCTGACTGAACTCACAGAAGACTCGATGGACACCACCACTGACCTCCTTACGAAACAGGCTGAGCTAGAAAATCGCTACCGCCATAGCTGGGAGGTCCTTCGTGCGGAAGGCTATACGCCCGCCGAAATTGTAGCCCGTGCGTACAGCACACCCTGTGCCTGCGATGCTTCTGACCGGAACGCCGCGCAGTGATAAACAGGATGCCCGAGCTCACAGCAGAGAACTCGATGGACGCCACCGTTGCGAGACAGACAGAGCTCGCCCAACGTTACCACGATAGCTGGGACGCGCTCGAAGCGCAAGGCTACTCGCCCGACCAAATTGGCGCTCGTGCGTGCAGAACGCCCTGCATCCAGTGCAGCACTTCTGACTGGAATGCGCAGTGATGTACAGGATGCACGATGCAGAGACGTTCCAAGCGGTAATGGACGACAACAAGCGTGCCTTGAATGAGGTTAAGGATTATATCCACGAGTCCTCCGCGCGAACACGGCAGGCTCTTGATGACCTGAATCAGAGAGTACAGCGCTATGTGGAGGATGTTGACAGCGTTCAGGACACTATGAATGAGTTAGAAAAAAAGGCCGGGCGTCGGTTAGAGGTCTGGACCGAGCTCAACGAGCAGATGTTCTCAAGGAGGATCATGGAGATGTCTGAGGAGGAACTCCGCACCTTAGACATCCAGGCGATCAAAGATATACTGCGCGAGATGGTGACATGTTGAGTATGTACGTTCGGAGTCTGTATGTAAGCGCCCGCGGGCTTTAAGTTTGCCGGTGCTGACCCTGTCCTTGACTCCCTCCTCCTTCTCGCCTCACAGCGTCTGTTCCAATTTTATTGCGCGTATTTGAATCTATCGAAAACTCATGGCCGATTGACGCTCTGAGGCATCCTGAACTCTTGTCATTTGTCATGGTCGCCGACCCATGGCACCTGCAGCGAGTCCGGCTGGCTGGTATCCGATGGCACGACATTCGTCTCAGCTCCTCCAACCTACGAGTCAGGCGTATCCAGCTCGCGTATGGATTGTTTCTTGTCGCGAAGTGCCGATCGGCAGTCGCAGCTGCAGCTGCATCGTCAGTCGCATCCGGCACTGCAAGACAATTGTCATGCGAGAACTTCGTCGTCATCACTTTGGGTCTGTCCATCCAGCTTAATAACCTGTCGGTACGTCTCGAATGACTTCCCTTCCGCCTATTGTGCATGTTTTCTCTGGCAGCACCTGGCGTCTCTTTGACGACGGTGCCTTTGAATCGTGTAATTGTGCCTCTTGAGGCTTATAAGCTTACGAAGGTCTAAAGTCCTGACAAAAATTTCCCCTATACGTCGCATTGGTATGTCTGATCAATCCGTTACACGGCCGGTGCTTACAGAACTCACAGCAGAGGACCCGATGGACACCACCCCTGAACTCGTTGCGAGACAGACCGAGCTTGCGAAACGTTACCACGATAGCTGGGACGTATTGAAGGCGCAAGGCTATTCTCCCGACGAAATTGGACATCGTGCGTGCTGCTGAACACCCTGTATCTACAGCTCTTCTGACCGGAACGCGCAGAGATGTATAGGATGCACGATGCAGAGACGTTCCAAGCCGTAATGGACGACAACAAGCGTGCTTTGAATTCGGTCAAGGAATACATCCACGAGTCCTCCGTGCGAACAAGGCAATCTCTTGATGACCTGAATCAGAGAGTACAGCGCTATATGAAGGATGTTGACAGTGTTCGCGACACTGTCAATGAGTTGAAAATTGAGTCCAAGCGTCAGCTGGACTTCCACACCGAGTTTGAAGAGGAGATGGCAGAACTATTGAGGAGGGTTAAGGAGATGCCTGAAGAGAAACTCCGCGCGTTAGATACAGAGGCGATCAAGCATATTTTGCAGCAGATGATGACATGTTGACGAAGACTAATGCATACAGTAACACTAGTCCGGGTCGGCTGTCGCTATATATGAGAACATGGTCCGATATCATTGGAGGCTTCCATTTGCTTGTGCAACGCCGACCTGTGCTGCCACCATCCTGCCTCTTTTGCCTTTATAGACTCCAACTCTAGTTGAAGGGCGTGAACTTCGAGTTTCAAAGCGGTGTTTTCGTAGTCTTTCTGTAACAGCTGATTCTTGAGGGATCCCATCTCTGCATCAGCCTGGCTGGAACTCTTTGCTGAGTCGGCCTGGAGCTTCTGAATTATATCACACATTTTGCCAAGCTCGATGGCAGCTAAGCAAAGGCAGGTCAGCCGGTGCAGACGCACATCACGGAAATAGCACACCTTTCTCAAGGGTTTTGTTCTTGCTCAGTTTGCGATCGAGGCCGAGGGTGATCTTCATGTCGTCAATCCAGTAATTGGTGGTGTCGCGAATGTGCTGCTGTTCATCCCTCTTCCTCTTCCTCGGGTCCGTGTGAATACGCGGCGCCTTGGCCACAGGCGAAGCAAGAGGCGAGGACACTTGGCGGGCCTTACGCTTGCGCGTAGGACACTGCGATGCGATAGGCGGGGACTGGGCACCCACAGGCGCATAACCGAGCTGTTGGACTTGATCCTGTGCGACTGGGTCTCCGGGAGACATATAGGCCTGAGGTACCGGGGCTTGGAGTGTATGCCAAGGGGAAGGTTGAGCTGGTTCGTCTTCGTATGTGGTCATAGAGTCTTTGTTGCCGACACCGGGGCTCGGGAGGTACAGCTCGGGCGGGCGCTGAGGCAGATGTCCGGGTGAGTCCACACCGGAAACCGACGCATGCGGTCCAGGGGAAAAACGCGTTCTTGCATACGAAAGTTGCGGAGCATGCTGTGGCGCAGAGGGTGACGGAAGGGCATGGGAAGGGAGGTAGTCTCGGTAGTCCTGATGCAGAGCGAGGTCGAAGGGTGCAGAGAGGGGGAGGCGCGACCGGGAGGAATGCACGTCAGCCTTCTTGTTGTCATTAGTGTGCCTTGGAATAATCATCATCAGTCTGGCGTGTCATCGATTTATGAATCGTAAGTACCACGATGGGGAGAGGAGCGGCGGGGGTGAGGTAGAAGACGGGGCATGTTGAGTTTGGAGGATTGGCAAAAAAGACAATTGCTCTAAGCTGTCAGTCCCGTAAGGTTCAGAGAGCCGACGGAGGTTGTTCACGGGACTCGGAGAGGTGGCGGGCAGCAATGGGCCGGCATGAGGTGAGAGGGTTGGACGACAACTGGTCATTGCGTGGCGAGTGAGTTATGAAGCGAGCAGAATATACACTAGGACCGACCTTGAATGACATATCCTTATATACGTGTCAATATAGCGTTGTCGACACAACGTCGTTGAGGAGACAGGCTCCAACTCGGTCCTCGATAAACAAGGCGCGCGTCAACCTTGTATTTTGAGGACGACCTCATATACAGAGCCTTGAGCTCCATGCAGGGTGTTATCGTTCAAGCTTCAAGAGTGAAGCGAAGTACAAGCCGAGCGTCGGAGAGTGCCAGGAGATGTAGGACGGGGTTGCAACAGAGAACAGAGAAGAGACTCTGAGCCGTTCGACTTCGCCAGCTTGTCAACACCGGCCAATACTAATTCGACATGAAAACGCAGAAGAATTTATCAGCTTAAATGGTGTTGAGCCTCAGTAGCTGCACTATGGCTTGAGCGACGGGGAGGAGTAGGGAGGAGTCGATTGGCAACTTCAAGATCAACAGCTTTCAACAACTCGCGCTTCCGAATCGGGAGCGCCGCCGGCCGCTGCGCACGGCATTGAACAACTTGTCACCGACGGCCACTGTCAACGCAGCCCACTATGATAGCCCTCAGTATTTCGCCTGTAACTGACACCTTCTGGTTGCAATGCCCTTCACAACGCACCGGCAGTCGCCCAGGATCGAACTTCCGAACACAATTGACCTCGTCGTTGTCACTTCGCTTCGGGGCGCTTCCAGGGCTGTCCACCCAGTCCAATCGTTTTTGTCGACATGTCTGCAACTCCTTCACTTCCGTCTAATGTGCACGTTTTGTCTTGTTATAGCGGCTGGTGTCTCTTTGACGACACTGTCTTCCAATCTGTCCAGCGCATTCCTCAGCTCGTCAATTGTGTGATTTGAGGCTTATAAGCTCTGGAAGGTCTCCATCCGGGCAAAACTTCTCACTACGTCGCATTGGTATGTCCGATGATTGCACTGGGCCGGTTGATGCTGAATGAACTCACAGCAGAGGACTCAATGGACGGCGCCACTGAACTCATTGCAAAACAGACAGAGCTCGCGAAACGTTACCACGATAGCTGGGACGTGCTAGAGGCGGAAGGCTACTCTCCGGACGAAATTGGAGAGCGTGCGTATAGCATACCCTGTGTCTGCAACACTTCTGACCGGAACGCGCAGTGATGTGCAAGATGTATGATGCAGAGACATTCCGAGCCGTAATGGATGACAACAAACGTCGGCTTGAACAGCACGAAGGTAAATTGCGGGACCTCGCCGTTCGGAACGCAGAATCTGGCAGAAACCTCGAGGAACTGAATCAGGACGTGCAACGCTACGTAGAAGACGTCGATGCTCTCCGTGGGACTATGGATGACTTGAGTACTGTCGTCCGGCGGACGCTGGCAATCCACACCGAGATAGAGGAGCAGGTGGCGGCGCTCTCAAGGCGAATTGGGGAGATGCCCGAGGAGAAACTCCGCGCCTTGAATAAAAAAGCAATCAGAGAGAAACTTCAGAAGTTGCTAATATAATATTTGCATCGATGTGAACGAGTAGGATAGCCATAAGTATCGATGGTAGTCATGGATTATTGTCCGAGTTTTGAGTGAGGGATCATTTTGATTGAGTACTAATAGTAGTACTAATTCGGAGAGGGATTGTTGCCAACTTTCTCCTTTTGAAGTTACATACGCTCTCTGACGCTACACGGTAAGCGCAAAGCTCCGTCACATTCAGAGCCGCACGAATCGCCTCGTCCTTCTCTGGGAGCTGATTTCTGAGCGATTGTTCACGATCGACGGCTACTGTCAATTTGCTGTCAATGCACTCACTGCTGTATTCTGCCTCGAGGGCCGAAGGACTGCGCCCTCAGGCCTGCGCTTGACGCATACCCAGTTGGCACCAGTTGGCACCTTGTCGTTGCGATGCCTGTCACGACGCGCTGGTAGTCGCATCGATGATCGCATGCCAGCTTCTGGCGGCAACACAATTGACCGAGTCGACGAGTCGTTGTTGTCACTTCGCTTCTGAGTCGGGCTTCCAGGGCCGTCCGTCCATCCAGTTCAATCTAAGTACTCCCTTGACATGTCCCCAACTCCTCCACTTTTTCCTATTGTGCATGTTTTGTCTCGTAGCAGCTGATGTCTCTTTGACGACAGTGTTTTTTAATCTGTAGCGCGTTCCTTGGCTCGTTATTTGTGTCTCGAGGCTTAAAAGCTCAGGATGGTCTACAGTCCCGACAAAGCTCCCCACTCGTCGCCTTGGTATGCGCGATCATTCCGATGCCTGCCTGCGCTGACCCGGTTGATAGCCAAGTACACACTGTCGATTTATGGACGTCTCCACCGAATCCGCTGCCAAGCAGGCGGAACTTGCGAAACGGTTCCAACATAGCTGGGAGGCGTTGGAGGCAGAAGGCTGCTTTCCGGAAATGATTGGACACTGTGCGTACAGTGGCTCCCATATCTGCGATACGTCTGACCAATAAACCAACATAGTGCTGTACGAAATGCACGACGCCGAGACATTCCAGGCAGTGCTTGACGACGCCACACGACGTGTTCGAAAGCTCGAAGAGGGCAGGCAGGACCGTACTGGGCGGGTCAATGAGTTGCTCAAATCCCTGGATCAGCGTGTGCAACGCTATGTACAAGACGTTGACAATGCACAAGACACGTCAAACAGAATAGATGCAAAGCTGGAACAACTGGGTCAAATTCAAAGTGAGCTCGAGGGGTACTACCGGAGGCTCGCGGAAATGCCCGAAGAGGACCTCCGCACCTTAGACACAAAGGCAATCAGAGAGATACTTCGCTAATTGGCATAGATTGTAAAATGGCTATGACAAAACGAGCGACGTGTTACGTGCGGCATGTGGTTAGGAATTTGCGGGTGTGGAGGTAGAGGTGAATAGTTCCGATGTATGATGCAGTCTTTCTGCCTCCCTGGCAATCAAGGACGCCAGCTGTGCGTCGCGGGTATTCAGTTTGTTCGACAGCTCCTCAATCCTTTTCTCCTTCTCCGACAAATCATTCGCGAGGATTTGAATTCGCTCATCGGAGGGCATGGGATAAATTGTCTCATCGGCTTCCAGCTGCAAAACCCGGCCTTGCAAATCTCGAAGTGCGGATACGGCTGCGAAGGAGGAAAGGAACTTCAGACAGGCGCATGGCTGTATTGTGCGGGCAACGCACCTTGCTTAAGGGTTTTGTTTTTGCTAAGAGTGTGATCGACGCCGAGAATGAGCCTGATCATATCGACCCAATAATTGGTGACGAAACGGATGTTGTGCTGTTCGAGCCTTTTCCTCTCCTTCGGATCCATGTCAATTCGTGGTGCCTTGACCACAGGAGAAGCAAGAGGCGAGGATATTTGGCAGGCCTTACGCTTGCGCGTGGAACGCTGCGATGCAACAGGCGAGTCACCTTCCGCCCTACTACCGGAAGCCTGAGAATGATAAAGCGCCGGTTTAGGTACACGCTGCCCGCCATTCCCAAGATACTGACGTTCCCCAGCCATATAAGAGACAGCGCGTAGCTGGGGAGACGCGTAGGATTGAACCACCTGGGCTTGGGGTGAACGCGAAGGAAATAATTGAGCTTCGTCCGTGGGCCTAAAGCCATCTTTGCCAAGACCATGGCTCGGGAGGTACAGCTCAGGCGGGCGCTGAGGCAGATGTCCGGGTGAGTCCACTTCGGAATACGAGGCACGTAATCCCAACGGAAAACGCTGTCTAGAAGCGAACGAAAGTGGCGAGGCTAACTGTGGCGGAGATGGAGAAGCCAGGCTGCGTTGAATATCTCGCCGCAGGGTGGGATTGAATGGAGCGGAGAGGGTGGGGAGGGTTTGAGGGGACCGTATGTCAGTCGTGTTTTCTGTCGTGCACCTGAAGGGCCATGGTCATCAGCCTCGTCGTGTTAATCAAACGAGGAGATCCGTACCGCGATGTGGAGAGCGGCGGCAACGAAGTCGGAAGTGACGCTTGCTCGGTTTGGCTGGCATTATGGACTGTTCGTGGATGTATGGGCCGGCCCCAGCCCGTAGATGTGTGAAGTTCGGAGGGGGGAGGGAAGTTGTACACGGGCCTCGCAGAGGTCGGGTGCATTGAGCCGGCATCGGGTGAGAGGGTGGCCTGCGTGGGATGGAGACTGGTCATGGTTTCGCGAGTGAGTTGTGTAACGGACAGAAGAACCTCGACATGGGATAGTTATATACCTCGTCGATGGAACGAGTTGTCGATACAAGAAGTTGTCGCTACAACACGTTGGCGATACAACACGTTGTCGAAACAACGAGTTGTCGAAACAACGTCGTTGAGGACGGACTCCAGTGGGCAATAAACAAGGCGCGTGTCAGGGCGTTATATTTTGTAGAAGAGAGAGTGATCCAATTCGATAGCATTGGCAATCATAGAGCAATTCATTGCTCAAGACCCAAGTACAAGCCGGGGAGCGCACCAAGAGAGTCCAGACTCGTCGGCCCCGGTCGAGCGGACAGAAATTGAAGTCGTCCTAGCAGCCCTTTTCTTCACTAGGCAAGAACTGGGCAAGAATATATCCATGCAATCCGGCATAAAATATATCCACAAATGAGACGTTGCGCGTTGAACGTTGAACGTTGAGGACATGCGGGCAAGAGACTGGAGCGTGCAAGACTGAGAGTCAAGCGCGCGCGCGATGGCGAGGACAGCGGTTGCGTCGACGACGGCTAAATCGGGCAGCGCACCGCAACTCTGTTGCCCACGGCCATCACATCGCAGCCCACCGTCAGTCAGACTCGAAATGCACTCTCACACTATTCTCCCGCATCCAGTTCTCCCTCCCTCATCACAATCATCTTGAGAGACGACGAAGTGAACACTCGCACTCAATCTTCACGATACATGATGGCGCCTGTGCATGCTTTGGACCGGTACTACCTAGGGATCACAATCCTCGTCACTGTAGGATGGCAGATGCTCGGCTTCTTCATCGCATGGACGCTTCAGGTATGTGGCTTCATCGTAACCGCGAGCCGTAGGCGCAGCGCGTCTGACTCTTCTCCGCAGTTCGACAAGATCACCGACTTCACAGGAGGTGTGTAACCGCAAACTGGACGGGCATAAACATACTGACCGAGTTTGTCAGGATCAAACTTCTTCGTGCTAGGTTTGCCTGGTTCCATCTCAGCAGCTCGTCGGGGCGCTGACGGATTGTCTTGGCTAGCCCTCCTCACCCTGTTGATCGGCAACACATTCTATGCGCGCAACATCGTTGCAAGTATCCTGGTTATGATATGGGCGACACGGTTAGCAGGTACGTGACGCGCATACAGCTATCATCAGCCTGAAGCTCATTTTGCGCGCAGGATTCCTCCTGTACCGCGTGCTCAAAATGGGCAGCGATGCACGCTTCGATGACATTCGCTCGCATTTTCTGAAATTTCTTGGTAAGCCCAGCTTCTAATGGCGCATATATCCTCTGATGCGAATGGATGTTTAGGTTTTTGGATTGGTGTGTATCATCTTTGGACGGAGTAGCCATGCGAGGCTGACCGTAGCTTCCCCGCTTGCCAGGCCAAATCGTTTGGGTGCGTGACTTACACAGCGATTCCAAGACGCGCATACTCACTCATCCTTACGCAGGTATGGATAGTATCTCTACCTGTCGTAATCCTCAACTCGCCCGCTGTGTCCGACCCTGCCGATGGCGGCTCGAATCCCGGCTTTGGGACGTCGCTTGACATCGCCGGAATTGTTCTGTGGGCGCTGGGATGGGTGATTGAGACCGTTGCGGATGCGCAAAAGGTACTCATGCTCGAGTCAGTGCATCGCGGCCGCTTTCTGAACAATATCTTGCCAGACGTACTACAAGTCGACAAATCCGCCGAAGAACAAGCCTAACACCGTGAGTCAATCACTACGGGTTTGCACATAGCGCTTACGAGGCACCCAACTCAGTATGGATTGTGGGGATGGTCTCGCCATCCGCCATACTTCGGAGAGTGAGTTCGACCACCTTCCGTGACGCATGCTCGCTGCTGACGTTGCACGCGCCAGGATGCTCTGTTGGTGGGGGATCTGGATCCTCACGATCTCACCCAGCACGAATGGCAGGCTCACCGGCGGCGCCAAAGCCGCGCAGTACGGCGCCGTCGTTTCTCCACTCTTTACCATGCTGTACGACCACGGTTTACCTTCATGTTGTCTCGCTCTCACGTAGTGCGCAGGCTCCTTATGTTCGCTTCCGGCATCCCCACGGCAGAGAAGCCGCAGGCCCGCCGGTTCTTCCTGATGAGCCACAAGGTTCAGGGCGAGGTGGACCACGGCGCGTGGGCGGAGTACCTGGCTTACCTCGATTCGACATCGATCCTCATACCGCTGCCTGCCTCCCTGTACCGCGTGCTACCACGGATCGTGAAGCGGACTGTGTTGCTGGATTTCCCGATGTACCAGTTTGACGAGCGGACAGAAGGGATGCAGGCGCTAGAGGAGCAGCGCAGGGATGCGTAGAGGACGTCGTGGCGTACTGCTGTACCTTACACTCTCCATTGGGATCTATTGTTACTGATAGCGATGCGAACTAGTGCGAACTACTGTAGGGGACTATTCGTCACTAGCTTTGTAAAGACCTGGTTGCTAGGACGCGAAGATGAAGGCACCGAAGGCACCGCTGGAAGGGCACAGCGCGTGGTGGCTGTCGGCTCGCCGGGCTCGGGCACCAGTTACCCGGCCACCCGCCAGCTTGCATCCTACCGTTAGCGAGTCTCTGCACCCAACCTCGCGGCACCTTGTTGATGTCTTGTTCCTTCCACAAAGCAGAGGCACGTTGCAGATATATCCTCATACAGCTTTGCGGTTGATCTGGGGTGGCACAAGCGCGTTGTCAGATGTTTGGGCCATGAATACATGAGGGCCGTGTTGATTTGAAGTGCGTCTACAAATCTGATAGTGGGGAGCAGTGCCGCTAACTGTCGATCTCTTTAGGAAAGTTGTCTACTTTCGGTGTCCCGCGTCGACGGTCGCCACAGCCTCATGGTCTTCGCGTTGCGGCGAGCTTCCCAGCTGTGCTAGTTCTCGTGGTCCGTGGCTATGATATTTTCGCCGCCCTCGGCTATGTATCTCTTATTGTTTTGTTCTGTGCCGCCGACTCGTGCCTTTGTCGTCTCGCCCTCCGCGTACAGGAAGGAGTGGCTCGCGAAGCGCTGCGCCGCCTGCTGCCTCGTGGCCGTACCTGCCTCGCTTCCATTCCCAAGCGCGCTGTGCTCTGCCGCTCTGTATAAATTGCGGGGGCTGGCGGCAGCTGGGATATCAACTTGCTAGTCGCCCCTGCTCCTCTTCACGCCGACATCGACATGGCTACTGCGTTTCTTCCCACCTCCAACATCGCCAACCTTTCTTCCTTGGACCCAGGCGCCCTTCCAATGCAGCCGCAGACGGAAGAAAATCTGATGTCTTTTGAAGACTGGCTGCTGGCTGTCAATGACTTCACTGTGCCGTCGTCTGAACCAAACGGAGCCTCTGCATCATATGAAGAAAATTGGGTCAACCCGCTCAACTGTAGCGCTGACTTCAGCCCCCATTTCGAATATCCTGCGTCTGGTGGACTGCATAGCTGGCCCGCGTATGCCTCGACACATTTCACGACAGCCGCCGAGCCGAGAAAGGAGCTGCATCCCTCATCGAAGCCGAACTGCCCCAAGCGTTCTGCGAGCGACCAAAGAAAGTCTGCTAAATGCTCTGCGAAGAAAAGGCCCCGTCGTGCAAAAATCAGGCGTCTGCTTGGCCTCTCTTCTGGGGCCACCTCCGCGCAAGGTACGCACAGTATCCTGTGGTTTCAAAGTCTTGCGGGGAACTAACCAAATCATAGTCGTCAAGACATTGGAGAACCAACAGATCGAAAGAGCGTCGCTGTTATACGAAAACCACACCCTTAGACAACAGCTCAGGAAGGAATCGGACGAGCTACTGATATTGAGAAGAATTCACGCGAAGGAGCCTCTTCTCCAGGTGGACCCTCAGGTGTCTGCTCACTGGCAGGTGGACCAGTCGTGCCCCGAGGCGATTGCTCAGGTACCGGACCCTGAGGCGGCGATATCTATGTCTTGGGACGCGGAATGTGACGACATCACTCTCCATCCACAGCCTCAAGAGGTCTCGGAAGAGTTACAGTGCCAATCGGAACACGATGCTGACGTACAGCCTCTTCATCCTCAAGCAGACCCTCAGGTGTCTCCTCACGTAGACCACGAATATGCTCAAGCTGAGCCCGTGTTGGTGCATCAAGTGCCGAACTGTGAACCATTGGTTCAGGTGGTCCCGAGTCAGATGGCGATATGTAGTAGGGACTTGGAGCAGGTTGCAGAGGAGAAGCAATGGCGCAACGTTCGGGACTACTTCTACGTCAATCATTGTATATGATGCATGTTGTTTACTATGCTTTATGGTCTATGTTTATGCCGTCTCATGCTCAGTGGTCCCGCAGGAGGAGATCGAGTGTTCTTCGGAGTCACACTGTCGTGACGGTACGGGTGGAATGTCACGTGTACGTGTGTGTGACGAAGCGCGTCTTGTTCGTGTTGCGTGACACCCTTGCTTTCCTGCACGCCGATGCCCGCGCAGCTCTGATACGTGCACCCAAGACCACCACATGGCCACATTCGATCTCCAGGAAGAGCTCCAGGCGCTTCAAGATGTCGACAGCTACACTATCGACTCTGAGTACGATGTTTCGTCCATGGATGCCCGCGAGATGGACGGCCATCTTCAAAGTGCGTTGCTGCCCCTTCGGTGTGTGTGATATTCTGACTGTGCTCATGTTCTCAGAGGCCGTCGTCGCGATCGCCGAGTCTCCAGAGGCGATCACCGACACCGAAATCTTCGATATCCTGCGCAGCCTCCTAAAGCATGCGGACGCCGTCCCGGGCATTCTCATGAGCAAGCTTCTCGACGCCATTTCATCCGGACTTCTCGCAGAGGTTGACGCCACCATGCACGACATCGACCACGAGGAGCAGCAGGTCTACATTGCGCACAGGACGCCGCTCGAGATGTACGCGTTCCTCCTCACCTGGTTTGTTATTGCCGCAGAGAAGGTCAAAGGGCCCGACGATGATGCTCCGGTTGTGCCTGTCAAGTCGCGGAGGGGAAGAGGCGGAAAGGCGACGGCAACAGGCCGACAGGCCGCGCGCGCAAAGGCTGGCGAGTGGACGTGGATCGACCAGATCGTGCCAACGCTGCTTCTGATCAGCAAGGTCCTGCGTCTCCCGACACCAAAGATCTGGCTAGCCAGCGGCGACAAAGAAACGTTCATCGGGTGCGTGTTGTATTCCCTCGTTGTGCAAGCAAATTGCCGACCCCTTAGCCGTCTAGATGCTTGACACGTCCAGCGTACCACATCACTGAGAACGAGCAGTACATGAAGTCGCACCAAAACAAACTTGCCGTGTACAAAGTGATATGTCTCGCCGTAAAACACCATGGACACATCCAAGCTGCACAGACGACAATCATGCAGTCACTTCAGTACTACGAGCATCTCTCCGAGCCTATGGCTGAGTGCCTCGCCGTGCTGGCCAAGGAGTTTGACCATTCTCAGCTCGGTGACGAGATTCTGCGCGAAATAGCGGGGAAGAGTTTTAATGTGCAAGACGCGAAGGGCCCGAAACACTTCTCCCGCTTCCTGGTCAAGTTTGCCGAGCTCACGCCGCGGCCTGTGCTGAAGCAGTTTAGCCTTTTGCTCCCACACATGGACTCCGAGGTCAGCTCTTGTTTTTCTATTTCAAGAAGTCTTTGCTGATGATCTCACAGTCGTACCCTATGCGCATCGCCATGGTCGAGGTAACAGGCATACTCATCCGCGACCTCGCCTCTCCGGAAGACCTAGAGGCCGACGGCCAACAACAAATCAAGAAGCAAATCAATGGCCTTTACGAGCTCCTCCTCGAGCGCGTTCTCGACCTGTCGTCGTACGTCCGCACGAAGGTTTTCAATATCCTCAGCAAGCTCTGCGACTTGCCTGTGAAGTTCCCGAAACAGCGTCTGAGCATCACACGCGCGGCCGTCGGCGCGCTGGACGACAAGGTCGCGAGCGTGCGCAAGAGTGCTGTCGCACTGCTTGTGAAGCTGATACTGACCCACCCCTACGGACTCATGCACGGCGGTCTGCTGCACTTAAAGGAGTGGGAGAAAAGGTACCGGTCGCTCGTGGAAGAGTTGGAGAAGATTGACAGCGCGATAGAAAAAGTTGTAGGACAAGACGATGCGGAAGGTGGCGGTGGCAATGGCGGGGATACGCCTAAGAAAAAGCAAAAGAAGCGTGCGAGGTATGCCGCATATTGATCCTCGATATCATTCGCACTGAACTATGCACAGGTCATCTGACGTCTCTGAGCAAGCGGATGATAGTATGGAAGTTGACGAGGACGAAGACGATACCGACAGCATAATGGACGATGACGAGGAGCTCAACGAGGACGGCACTCCGAAACCCGACAAGGGCGCAGACACCGCTCATGAGGCAGCGATCACGGCCGAGGCTGCGCGTGCAGCTCTCGACGGTCAAGAGATTGACGCCTTGCGCCTGCGGAAACGGTACTACGCGGAGGCCTTGAGCTTCATCCGTCAACTCGAGGATGGCATGCCGATGGTAGAGAGGCTGTTGGGCTCCACCGCCAAGGCCGAGGTGCTTGAGGCGATGGAGTTCTTCCGCGTTGCCCATGAGTACGAGTTGGGGAATGCTGAGGTACGTTCGCCGTGAGGTTTCGATAGTTGACCGCTGACGGATGTAAGCGCAATAGTCGGGGATCAAGAAGATGTTGCATCTTATCTGGTCGAAGGATAACAGCTCTACGTCCGAAGACGGGAAGGAGTTGAAGGGCGTCAGACAAAGATTACTTGAGTGCTACCGCAGCCTGTACTTCGACGCCATCGCCGACCTCACGCCCAAGAAGCAAGTGAGCCGTATTGCGGAAAACATGATAAAGTAACGCTGATTCCTCCGGAGGAAATATTCTATGATTGACGGTCGTTGCTTCGGTAGATTGACCTACGGCGCGACGCTGGCGGAATTGACAAGCTTGGAGGAAATGATGCGGACAATGATGGCTGAAGACCAGATCCACCCTGATGTCGTAGCCAAACTCTGGCAAGCATACAGTGCGTCGCTTTCCTCGTCGTTCCATTCCGTGGGATATTGACAAATCCATGCAGGTTCCGATAGACCGCTCCCGAAGCAACAGCGTAGAGGGGCAATCATCATTCTTGGCATGTTGGCTCTCGCCAAACGCAGCGTGGTGACCGATAAAGTCGACGTACTGCTTAGAATTGGCCTTGGGCCGATGGGTAAAGTAAGTTATTTCGTAACCATGATCGTTTCGACATCGCTGATGGTTTCGCAGGCCGATCTTATACTCGCGAAGTACACATGCGTTGCTCTACAGCGACTCAATGGCAGCGCCAAGAAAGTGAAAGGTTAGTACATAATTTGTTCACACTCTATCCAACGCTGAAGGCGGTGATCAGGCTCGCTGCTCGACACGACGGTGAGACTCAAGATGGACAGTCCCGTATTTCGGAAGCTGCAGGACGCCATTGAGTATCCATGTCGCTCGCGAGACTGGTTTGGGATGGCAGAGCAGGCCATCAACACCGCCTATGCCCTCGGGGACCACCCCGACGTTCTCAGCGACAGCCTTATCAAGAATCTTACGCGACGCGCCTTCCGTCGCCGTTCGAAAGCATCCGACCTTCCTCCGAAGGACCCAGATGCAATGGACGAAGATCCGGTCCAGGAGGTCCAGGAGCAGGGCGACACGTCGATGGCGCCGGACTCGACGCAAAGTGGGTCGGCGTCTCAGTCCAGTCAAGGTCCACCGAGCAGTGGCGACACCGGAGATGCGTTCGAGCTCAGCCAACTGCTCTTCGTTGTCGGACACGTCGCCATCAAGCACATCGTGTATTTGGAGCTCGTCGAGCGAGAGTGGAAACGCCAGAAAGCTGAAAAGGAGGCCGGTGAGTGTATTGGTTTCCTGGAGGGCAACAGGCGTGGTTCTGAACTCCTACATGACACAGCGGAGAAAGCGGCGCGGGGAAACGATGCGGATACGGCCAGTAAGGATGGCGAGGAACTCGACCAAGTCGCAGGGAATGCGGAGGATGACATAGGTGATCGCATAGCAGCAGTGCGGGAGACGGAGCTGCTGTATGGTCCCGAGTCGCTCCTGGCGCTTTATGGGCCTCTGCTGGTGAATATATGCGGCAGTCCGCATAAGTTCAAGGTGAGAGCTAGCCATCCTTGCCCACCGTTCTGTTCGCCTTATGTCGGACTACGCAGAATCGTACCCTGCGGGCCGCCGCAACCCTCGCCTTCAGCAAGTTCCTATGCGTGAGCTCGCAATTCTGCGACCAGCACCATCGGTTGCTTTTCAAGATCCTCGAGACATCGAAGGATCCAAACATCCGGAGCAATATCGTTATCGCGCTGGGCGACGTTGCGGTGTCGTTCAGCAGCATCGTCGACGAGAACAGTAGCGAGCTTTACAAGGGCTTGTCCGACGAGAACTTGGTCGTGAAGAAGAACACCCTGATGGTCCTGACGCATCTGATTCTGAACGGGATGGTCAAGGTCAAGGGGCAGCTTGGGGAGATGGCGAAGTGCTTGGAGGACGAGGAGCCGCGGATAGCCGACTTGGCGAAGCTGTTCTTCAACGATCTCTCGACGAAGGACAATGCCATCTACAACAATTTGCCGGACGGTACATGTTTTCCTTTTGACTGATTCTTTGGGTGCTGATGGGCGTGCTATTCAGTCATTAGTCATCTTTCCGTCGGCGAGCATGCTATCGATGAGGAGGCGTTCCAAAGTACGATGCGCTACATCTTCAAATTCATTGAAAAGGTTAGCCTTCTCTTTCCTTTACTGCCGTCGTTATTGACGCCTTTTATTGCTAGGAAAAACAAGCTGAGAGCATCGTCGAGAAGCTATGCCAACGCTTCCGCTTGTCGGAGGACCCGCGGCAGTGGCGTGACGTGGCGTACTGTCTCTCTTTACTGCCGTTCAAGTCGGAACGGTCGGTGAAGAAGCTGATCGAAGGGCTGCCGAACTATCGCGATAAACTGCACGAGGAGACGGTCTTTAGTCGTTTCCAGGAGATCTTGGCGAAGGTGAGTTGGGGTACTTCTTGTGCGCTAAGCCCCATTGACCGAATGACCTCAAAGGCTCGCGGGACGAAGAGCGCTAACAAACCTGACTCGGAGCTCAATGACTTTGAAGAGGTGCGTTTACTCGTCGAATTTGCGCAGAAATCTTGCTGATGCCACGCGACTAGATTCTGGAAACGCACCGGCGCGAGGGCGAGGAGGATCAGGCGATTCAGAAGCGAGTGGCAGGTAAGAAGGCTGCTACCAAGAAGCGGGCGACAAGGAAAAGTGAGCGCATCTGGCTTACTTGCACGGCGAATCCCACTAACCATCGGCCAGCAGCGCGGAAACCGAAGCAACCTGTCGCGGAGGAGCCCGACTCCGAGTGAATTTCTTGCGCTGAAGCTATGTATTCTCCTTGCTGTCCATTTGTATTCTCCCAAATACCCTATTGTATATGCCCTGCAATGTATTCATTCTTATCTAACACGCTGTCGGATCGTAAACAATGTTTCATGTCTCGCAGCGTCGCAGACATGCTGACATCTCACCTACTAAGTATTCTAATCGAGTTTCTCACCGGGAGTGCGGCCCTCACCTCCGATGGATTCGAAGCGTGATGGCATCGGGGTGCGTGGCTGTGAATCGCTCTCCTTTGACCACGACCACAACAATGGCCAACGCACACGAACCATCTATCAAAGGCATGTCGTGGCCTTATGATTTGCAGCCCTCCCACTAATCCTGACCCATGCTGGCCCGAGCAGACAACAACATCAAAGGCATGACTCACAAGACCGTGTGCTCTTCATCATGCTCATACTTTCGGGTGCAGATGGAAGCTACGGGGATCCTTCGGACAAGTTATGGATGTTTTACAATGCTCAAGCCGACGAGCACGACAAGGGGCTCGTAGATAGTTGGAAGGGTGACACAGAGGGCATCCTGATCTTTGTGCGTGTCCTTATCAATTGCTTGTCTGATCATCAATCTGATATACCCAAGTCTGGTCTTTTCTCAGCAACTGTGTCTGCTTTCATCATCGAGAGCTACAAGAAATTGTCTGCCGACTCTGGGGATGCAACTGTGGCTCTGCTGACTCAACTTGTGAACCAGGGGACCTCAATGCCACATGAGGCTGATTTTGGGCCAGCATTCACAGCATCAGCTTCTGCTATCCGTGTCAATATCCTGTGGTTTTTGAGTCTCATTCTTACTCTGACATGTGCCCTTGCAGCAACACTGATGCAGCAGTGGGCCCGACATTATGCCCAAATTCCACACAAACAGAAAGCACCATGCAAGCGGGCTCGAGTCCGGACGTTCTTGTTCATGGGGGTTGAGAACTTCCAGATGGCTCGTGCTGTTGAAACTATTCCTGCAATCCTTCATATCTCCGTGTTTCTATTCTTTGCAGGCCTAGTGGACTTCATGCTCTCTATCAACAACGCAGTGGCGTATATTATGCTTGTGGCTGTCATCTTGAGCATCTTGAGCTACCTCTTGTCAACACTATATCCCCTTGTCATTTTGGAAAGCCCGTATCATACGCCTCTGTCTGGAATAGTGTGGTATCTGGTGCATACTCTTATTATCAATGTTCTGTGGGGCATAAACAATCTCATAATTCTAGCAAGACCATTGTTAGTATCTGTTCACCCTGCCTGGAAGGCTCAGCTACCCCCCTGGAGAATGCATGGGCCATATCAGTGGGAACTCTCTATATCCAATGTTTTGACTACATACAGAAAGAGGTATGACATGGGGATAAGGCTGTATATGGAGGAAGTTGCCAATGCATCATGGAGTCTGGATAGCCATGCCTTGAAGTGGACTATCTCTAATCTAGATGAAACCCATGAATGGACACAATTTGTTGATGCTCTTGCTATATATGCATCATCTCCACTTGGACAAAAACAAAAATCTGTGCTCAGAGACCTGGCCATTCCAGCCTCTAACCATGCAATCTCACATCTTTTTGGTTGGATTGACCAAGCACTTGAAAATCCCATAATCAATGCTGAAGACTCAGACAATCATACACATGCTAATAGCTACATAGCAGAGCACTTTACAAAGTCAACCATAGTTGCATGGCACATTGTAGAGGCAGTATGTACCAGTGAAATAGCTGTGGTTCCTGATTGCATATATCAATATGCCCAGAATAATAAACAATTCCATAGATCTCATTATACAATGGTGTATAAAAAATGCACACAAGCCCTTCTTGTGAATCATTCCATCAATAGAGGGGGGAATGACACGTTGGAGGAGAATTCACCCTTGAGGTTGCTTCTTACTCAATGTGACTTCAGTCTTTTGGGAAATCTAACCATTTTGTTGCAAGAAGCAGGTGTTCACATATTTGAAAACAATGATGTACAGGGTGAAGCTCATGTCTTCATGCACACAATCACTACTTTGCTCCAGGGTTTAGGCCCATGCACTGATGGGAAACATAAAGCAGCCCGAACCAATTTTTTCCAAATTACTAACTATATTCTATCTATCTGTGATGGGAATCAACTCAGCCCTATCCAATCTGACATCTTGGCTCTATTAGATTCAACCAAACTGGAATTAATGATGATACATAAACAATGTATCAGTTCAGTGAGTAACAATACTGAATATAGACAAAGTTATATCATATGGTATGAGGCACTGTGGAGATATATTGATCGCCGGGGGGCATATGGAATATGGAAACATATAAATGAACACTTGCTGGACTTTCTGGAAGAAATCATGCTATCACAATTAAACAATTACTTTATTACTCACTGTGTTAATGCTGTGCTTATGAATGAATTGATTGAAGCCACAATGAGCTATCCTCTGCCTCATAGTGCCACAGTTGATAACAGCCTTGTCCTATCCAAGCTCCTGGAAATTCCTGTCAACAATCTGGGTACAGCTAGCATAATATCCATGAGTCCCTTCTGGAATATACTGAAATTTGTCAAAGGAGTCACTCCCATGACCTTAGATATAATTCAAAACCTTTCAAGTGTCATGATAGTCCAAAAAACACTAGCACAGCTGGCTCGTAGCCTACCTAGCTGTCTTAACTTTGATGGAGAAGATGCTGGCATTATTCGTGAAGCACTTATGGCAATGACAACCAAATTTGAGGCATACATGTTAAAACATCCAGTGGTTGAGTTGGTGCAAACGCTACATTCTATTCTTGACACATTTGAACAAGGAACGAGACCCCAGATGCCGGCAAAGATGATGCAGATTAAAGAGATGATGAAGAAAGCAAGCCTTAAAGCTAGGCAATTGGACCAGCTTAAATTAGGAAGCAAGTTCTCAGAAACTGTATTGTGCACTTGTATTGTCCCTCCCAATAGGCAAAAGCATCAGACTTATTACCAATCACTAGGACTGATGTAGATTCAAAACAAATTCATCTCTTGATAATTGCGTTCACTTTGCCTGGATTGCAGCTGAGGACAAAAAGAACACAGCCTGGATTAACCTGTTGATTATTTGTAAATTCAATGATGTTCAAAATCAGAGGCTCAAGTATAGGTAGACAGATATAGCATTAAGGTGTTCTCTTTAAGTGATACATTTTTCATGAATTTGAAGTTAGCCTCATGATAGGTTGTGAGTTCTCAATAGACGGGCCATATTAGTGTGATTCAAAAAAAAACCTACAAGATAAATATCTGAACAGACAGCAATGTATAAGCATCCTGCTTGCTGGGTATATACCCATAGATTCCCGGTCTTAAAGTCCATCAGGAACTGAGTGGAGCGGTCATTGCCTTTAGCTCCTGCACCCAATGCTGAGAGACAGTGCTGATGTAGGAGAACAAGTGTGCTGCCCATTGAGAAAAGATCCGTGCAGACGGCAGCTGTGCGCAGGCACCGATTGCTTGTCTACTGCTGCCTGCAGCTTCTCCAGTGGCTATCATTGACCACGTCAGTCATGTCCAGTTGAAAGAACGCACATCGCTGAACTCGCCGAACCTCCGTACTGAAGATGACGAGCGCGCCGACACCATGATGCGGACACAGCCGCGCGAGCAGCGCTTGATCGACCGTTAAGAGTTTTGTTTGACGAAGACGGGATTGATAATGTGCGCGGAGGGTAGAGCTGGTGTTGGCGGCGGCGGAGGTGGTGAATGAAGTGTGAGCTGCAGCGTGCGATATCCAGAGGCGTCGGCATTAGGGTTGAGTGAAAAGGGGTCGGTGGCCATGCATCATTAGCTCGGCCGTAACGCAAATTTGGTTCCAGCCCCTACTGCATCATCGGCTTTCGTGCTCAGGAAATGACGTCTCGGATGGCCAGGGCGGAGGTGGCCGATGTGATAGCGAGGGTGGAGGTGGGCTGATGTGAAAGCGAGGGCGGAGGTGGCCGATGTGACGATGGAACTGGGAGCGGATATGCCGGGAAGGGGACAGCGCGAGGAGGAAACAGCGGTGCGATGGGAAACAACGCAGGCGGACAGGGAAGCAGGGGGTGACAAACGGAGGCGAGTGCGATCGATGAGTTTGGTGAGCAAGCGCAACGAGTGACAGCGCTGGGATGAGTCCAGGCAACGGGCGAAGTAGTCGAAGTCCGCCTGAGGAGGCATTGCAACAGTCAGTAGAAACAACCTGGAAAATGATGCTCGTGCGCGTTTTGATGGGAATTGAAGTGTTCGTGGACAGAGTAGGCACCGTTTCGGACGGGATGGCCAAATTACCGCCTCCGACCATGAGACAACAGGTGGGACTGTCGGAGTGTGCCGTGATGCAGTGGAGAGTAGTGCGAGAGTGCTGCTGCGGAGGAGTACGAGGCGAGGGCGGGCCGGACGCCGTCAGTTCTATGGCCCAGGGGTAAAGACCAAATATGCGTCAGTTGTAGGCGGCAGTCAATGGGTCCCAGGCCCGCATGGACAAGGGTCGCGTCCTGTGCAATGGGCAAAGATGAGTGCCAGCAATTCGCGAAGCCGACGCAGCCAACGAAAACTGACGACGCACCCTTGGAACCGGCCTATGTAGTCGCGGTTCGCCAGCGCGATTCGAGTGCACCTCGAGGTTGGCCTCGAGGCCTGAGGCTTCGACTTTGACGTTCGAGCTCGGCGTGTACTAGATGGGCTGTGGCGAGTTGAAGTACAGTACTTACCTCGACCACACGCAAAACTGATAACACAGCGGGCAGAAGAAAAGGTTGTCTCGGATTCCAGGGAGACTCGATGCTGCCAGCCTAAAACCGACAGCAGCGACGAAGGCTCCGAGCATCCTGCTAAAATGCCTCGACGTGACAGCCAGACAGCGAGTTTTGCTGGCAGCGGGTCGGGTACCGTGACGGGGCAATTGCGACTTCGCTTCGGTAGGTGTCCAAATTAAGTCCATGGCCATTTCTACATGGAAGGAGTGCACAGTTGGTGCACGGACGAGGTCAGCGTGGGTTGAAGAGAGCGTTCCGGATGTTTGCGGATGCTGGCGGGCGGTCCGAGGAAAGACCGACAGGGCGGGGCCCGGGCCCGGAGGTCCGGCCTGGCCTTTGCAGCGTCCTCGTCCCCGTCGTTGCAGAGGCAGTCTTCATTTCTGCCATAGGCTCTTTCTTCACTTCAAATGCCTCGTCTCAACGACTCTCCTGTAGAGGAAACCCCTCATCTCCCGCAGAACGCACCTGATCCTTGTCCTGAGACGCCTTCAGGCCCGGGTGCGTGCAAACAGCGCGTCCTCGTCCTGCCTGCAGCAAGTGCTCTGGCACCAGGATCTCGCCTTGGTGAGGCGTCCATTGATTTGCCTCACCGCCAGCTCGCCTTGTGGCGTCGCAGCACTGCACGGATCAGTCACAGATGCCGATTTTTTCATCAGGCCTAGGCCCAACGTGCGCTCACTGCTCCAGGCAGGCCAGTGCCACTCTGCAAAAACTTTGTGCGCGTCCCGACGTGGCTCCCATAAAGACAATCCGTACACTGCCGCTTCCGGCCTCGCTCAACACATTACTTGCTCCCGTCCCTCTTCCCCTGCAAGACGAGCGTCGCGTCTGAACTGCGTGATGACGTCGATCAGTGGCTCCTTCTCGTCTCCTCCATCTTCAGCAGACCTCCCCCTCTCGTTCACAACCAAGGCGTCGACGGTTCGAACCACCAGCGGCCTACGGCTGCTCGACTACAGCCCCGCGGACACACCATACGGACCCAGCGCGCCCTCGACACCCCCGCCCCCACCGATACTTACGGATGGACCCTCGTGCGGGGCATGTGCTGGCCCCATCCCGGACGCAAACAACCTGAAGTCGCCGCTTCCGCGGGTAGGGAGACTCGCGAGGACGATACATGGGTGGTCCTGGCAGGCGGTGAGCACCTCGCAGTTCGGCCATTCACGGGTCAAAACTGATGAAGCTTTGTAGTTCCCCATAGGCATGGGCACAGGCGCCGTGTATGTCTGCCTCTCCGGAATTCAAACGTCGCAGAACAGTGCCCTATTCGGCATCGAGACCTGCTTCTACATCCTGAACCTCGTGCTATTCACACTCAACTCCCTGACGCTGATCCTACAAGCTCTGCGTACGTCCTCGTCCTCCGTGAGGGCTGGCTCTTTCATAACCACACAACACAGTGTACCCGCGACAGTCACTCCGCCTGATCACCGACTCCTCGAAGAACATCTTCGTCCCTGTCATGGTGAGCACGCCCATCTCTCGATTGACGCTGCTCTTTCCTACGCATGTCTGCAGGTCCTCAACTTTGCTACAATCATCATTGGCACAGTCGACTACGCCGTCATCCCGGGGCACATTGGTCCGAACATCATTTATATCCTGTTCTGGTCCGTCCACGCACAGATTGAGCGAGCGCTACGCTGACATCATGTTACGCAGGATCTACGTTGGGCTCTCAGTGGGAATGTCGTTCCCGCTGCTCATGATATGGTTCAACAAGCCGCATGATCTCCTCACGTTTTCGCCGGCGTGGGCCTTTTTGGTGCGGACGCTACATTGGTGTTGTTTTCGCTCGTCCTCATCCTGTTTCTCCTTCGCTTTGACATGACTCCAGTTCTTCCCGATGGTGAGGACAGCGTTCTTTACACGCGGACGCATGAGCTGAATACGGCAACATAGATGCTTGTCGGAACAGTCGCGTACAGCGTCCTGCTCGTCATGCAGCCCACCGATACCCGCGCGATCGGCGTGCTGTTTGTCGGCTACTTCTTTCAAGGCATAGGATTCTGCGCCACCATGGCCTACATATGCATTTACTTTGTCCGGTACGACTCACTTTTTGCTTTCATGTCGCCATATTCCTCACATTCGATCACAGCCTTATCACAGTTAGTGTCTGAGATGCTTGGGTCTTGTAGAAGCCGACACTGACCGACCCTCTTTCATCCGTAGACTGCATTTATGGAGGGTCATCAAGCTAGCGGCGCGTTCGTTGCGTGCGGACCTCCGGGATTCACCGCGTACGCGCTCATCGGTCTCGGCAGCCACGCTCAAAAAATGTATGTGCGCCTCCGTGTATTCCCTTGAGCAAACCTGACGCAACAATGATCAGCCTTCCGGCGCATGACCTCGTTTCACCTCTTGCGGGTGAGATTTGGTTCGCGTCAAGCGTGCTTGGCGGCCTCCTGCTCTTCGGCTTTGCAGTGTTCCTGTTCGTTTTCGCTGTTCTCCCCTACTGGTGGAAGCTCCATCGGCATCTCCGTGAGATCCTTGGTTGTGAGTCAGGTTTTCTCGACATAGTCTCCTCACCACTAATCTTGCATCGCTTCCTACGCAGGCTGGGCGTTGACCTTCCCAAATGGTACGCTTTCCACCCGTGTTCCTCGATATCCGAGCTGACCTTCCTCCCCTGTAGTTGGCTGGATTTCGGCCCTCCACATCATCGGCCAGGTTCTACACATCCCCGCGTTCCGCATAGTGCACATGGTCATGGCGGCGCTCATCTGCGTCGCGTGGGTCATCCTTTTCTCGCTGACGTGCCTCGCCATCTACCGGAAGAAGATCTTCTTCGACAAGCCGGAGGACGTCATCCGGGACGAGCTGCACGTACACATGCACATGCATATACACCATCACCACGAGCATCATCACGGACATGCGGGCAAAGAAGGGCGGGCCCAAGCGGTCTAGCTTTGGCCGTGTCTCGGTGACGTCATTGTTGACTTCACGGTTGGTTAGAATCACCAACGTATAGAACCTAGATTATTCATTTGCGTCGCGCTTTCTGTACTTATTACCCGAAGCTCTCGATCACCACTACTAGACTTTGTAGCGCATTACATATTTATTGACAGCAGTCTCAGCCCAACTATACATATTGCGACCCAGCGATTTATGTCGCTTTCTTGTACAGCGACCCCCTTCTTGACCACATCCGTGCACAACCCCTAGTTCGATCTCTACATCTTTGAGTTTGACTCCAGCGGCGGCTTTCCCATTCCGCTGCGCCCAGAGAAAGCCCATTCTGTCTGCCGCGCGACCCTCAGCCGCACTCCCAGTTCGTCCGCGAACTGCCACACGAGCCCCGGGTTCCTCTGGAATCCGCGCCCCACGAATATTAGGTCCGCCTTCCCGGCATCCAGAATGCCCTGCGCCATCGGGCCCGTCGTAATTGACCCCACAGCGCTGACGAGGATCTTGTCGCCATGCGCGAGCTTCACGGCCTCGGAGAGGAATGCCTGGTACGCGGGATCCGCTCCTATTTTGATGCGCTGTTTGGGATGCAGGCCGGACGAGGATACATCTATCACATCGACGCCGTGCTCTGCGAGGATGCCAGCGAGGCGCACGGTGTCCTCGAGGCGCCAAGACGGCGTGTCGGGCATCTCTTCCTCCAGCCAATCTGTCGCTGAGATGCTTCAGTCCGGACCACGAACGTCAGTCACGAATGCGCAAAGCACGACACGGCTGGGCGACGCACCGCAAGAACAGGGGCATGGCCGCAGGAATGCTCGCGCGGACAGCGTCGACGACCTCGAGCGTCGCGCGGATCCGGTTCTCAAAGCTCCCGCCGTACTCGTCCGTGCGCTGGTTGCTTACGGGGCTCAGGAACTCGTGCAGCAGGCACCCGTGCGCGTTGTGCACCTCGAGCACGTCCGCGCCGATGCGCACCGCGCGCCGCGCCGCCTCCGCGTGCGCCGCGACGACCGCGCGTATGCCGTCCTTCGTGAGCGCGCTGGGGACGGGGTTCGCCTCGCTGTACGCGATCGCGGACGGCGCAACCACGGCGTCGGGCCAGCCGCCGGCCGCCGCGCTCGCGGTCGCTTTCATGTCGAGCCACGGCGCGACGGCCGACGCCTTGCGGCCGGCGTGCGCGAGCTGGAGCGCGACCTTCTGGCCCTGCGAGTGCGCGAAGGTGATGATGTCGCGCAGCGGGCCCTCTTGCTCTGCATTCCAGATGCCCGCGTCCTCGGGAGTGATGCGCCCCTCCGGCGAGACAGCGAGCGCCTCGGTGAACGTGAGCCCTGGTCCACGCGAGATGATGCCGCCCACTTTGCGCCGAGTGAGCGCGCGGCAGGGTGTGGGGCAGATATTGGGGGACGTACGGTGGGCGGTGTGCCACGGGGTCATCATACCGTCAACGGAAGAGTATTGGCACATCGGGGAGACCTGCGCGCACACAGAGATGTCAGTGTTCGTGTTTGGGTGGTGTGGGTGGCCTGGCACGTACGACAATACGATTATGAAGCTCGAGCCCGCGGATTTTGATGGGCTTAAACAGAGATGGGGTGGCATCGCCGTCATCAACGGCTGTCCCAGCCGGGGGACTCTGAATGGGAGTGAAGAAAGGGACATTGGGTGCTGGAATGTTCACGATGTGAGACATGGGGGAAAAACAGCGTTGCGAAGTCGGAATCGCTTGAATTTAAGCAGGGGAATGCCAGCTTCCGAGTCGGCGTTGCATCTTCAATTGTGCGTGTCACTACTCGTCAATTTGTGGTCACTAATTTGCTTAGTGACCTCAGACGAGCGCTAGGAAGTGCCATGAGGTTCGATTGACAGTCTGGCTGTAAGATGCAAGAACGTTTTGGCCGTTCGCCTGCGAGATGAAGTGAAGGACCTGCACGGTATAACCATGAAAATCCCCTGCGCTGCTCGAGGGCTGTTGGCTGAAGTTTGGGAATCAGACAAATGTTCTGCCAGCAAGGCGTCATTCCCTGTAACCTGAGCACTGTAGGAGGCCCGGGATGTTTGTTCCTTACCTAACTAGTGCATCCGAGTCCGACTCGGACTTGTAGTTATTCATCAATTTTGCGCTCACTCAGCTTGATCTGAGGGCTGGGAATTCGATTTTAAAGGGCATGGCAGGCGGTGAGAACTTTGCAGAAGACAGACGTACCCTACTCGTCAAGTAGTGGGTACCGGTCAGCAGTGGCCTACGCCGCGGCAGGGCGCGCCAGGATGACAAACCGGCGACGCCAACTCTTTGGACCCTCGCGCTCAAGACGGGGCGGACGACAAGGGGACCGACATCTCAGAGCGCGCCCTAGGTGCGTTTCGTCCGGCGTCCGGCATCGTGCTAATGAACGCAGACCCCATTCACGCGTGCTGAGTCGTTACTGTGACTCATTGCACTTAACGCAACGGCAAGGGCCACTGTTGCTGGTTGCAGAACAATGTACTTTTATGAGGTGTGAGTGTAAGAGGCTGCATTAGACATGACAGTGCCTAAGGGTCACGGCATAGCTAGTAAGTAAATGGTTATAGGGAGTGCGAACTGCGAAGTCCTCGAGCTTTTTACGCGTCGATGAACGACTTCACGTTTTGGAGCCACCGGACGTACTCCTGCAGGGGTGTCAGCATAGCTACGTGAGCATAGATAGTGTGAGCACATTACCTTTTGCTCCTTCCACTCAGCATACTCGGGGACGAAGAACGCCAGGCTCTCATTGATGCCCCGCTCCTGCAGGAACCGCTCGAACTCATCCTGGACAGCGACATCAAGCGTGTCGAACTAAGCGGCGTCCCGTCAGCGCACTGTGTGATGTAAATGCTATAGCAGCGTACCTGTGGTCCGATGTAGAGCCCGCGGCGCTTCCAATCCGCCTCCGCAGTAAGTTCCGTAGCGATTTTGCCGTCGCTATAGAATGAGATGTTGTCAACGACGAAGGCGCCCTCTTGGCACGTGGCGTCGACAGTGAGTGCGCCCGGGACAGTCGGCTTGGTTGCGGTGTGAGCTACGGTTGGCACGAATAGAGAAAGAGAGCGCACCTTGGTGATAGAGAACGAGCACCGCAGAGGATAGGACGAATTGATCTCCTCCTCTGCTGCCTGCTCCTCGCCTTCCTCATTCTGGAAATCCTCCTCCGGCGACGAGATGTCGGCAATCGAGAAGATCAAGCGAATGCTGTAGCAATATGAGGGAGTGTCCCACGCCGGGCAGTAGACGTAGCGCTTACTCTTCGTTGCCGAACTTCCGGTGGATGGTGACCTCGTCATTGCCCTCGGTGTCCTCAATCTGGGTGATAACAAGTTGTCAGGTCGAGATGATAGGCAGGATAATGGAACGGGCGCGGACCGTCCAAATCCCAGAGGTCTTGAATTCCTTAAGGAACTCAGGCTCAGGGTCTGTCGCCGCCTCCTTTTCGTATTGCAGCTCCTCCGCCAGCTTCTGCGACACGGCGACATCGGCTGTTGTCGACTGCGTCAGTCATCTGTACAAGAGGTGCAGCTGAAAGGACGCTCACTTGTTCCCTCGCCAAACCTCCGCACAGAGGAGGAGAACGACCGCGCCGCTGGCACCGTGACGCGTACGGCAACCAACGGCAGGCGGGTGCGGGCGTTGAGCAGCGCCGAGCGCGCCGCGAAGGCCTTGCTTGAGGAAGAAGCGATTTGACGGAGGGCACGGAAGGCAGACATAGTGTGCTGGCGGTGGATGCGGCGGTAGGGAAAGGTAAGAACTTCGGCGCGCGAAAAATATAGAGGCGTTGTTTGGCCAAACAACATCACACGCGCTTAGCGCCCACGGCTAGCCGCAAACTATGCTCTGTACCGCAACGAGGCCAGCGGCCAGCTCTTGTCCAGCCCATCGAAAGTCTTCAATGCTGCTCGTCTACACATCTCCAGGGCCAGCTTGCTTGGCCGAATACGTCAAATATACACACATCCGACGTGTAGATATATTGGACCGAACAAGGACTAGGTCGCCCGTACTGGAAACCGACTGGAGATAACTAAGTCGCTGTCTCCCTGGCCCATCTTGAAATCAGGCTTCTGAGGCTTCTATGCTTGCTGCTATCGGCTCAGGATGACGTTGATCCATTCGCGCTGCTGAGCGACCCTATTGACGGGTCGCAGCCGTCGCGGTCTGTCCTCTCTTCAGGTAATGACTTGCGCTCAGGACGATTGGTTTGTTCCATCGACGCTGCTCTCCAAACTACATCAACGTTCAACAATTATAGCGACGATCGCGCCGTGGCGCTTGGCGCTTCTCCGAGTTCTCACCTCCACTGGCACGCTGCGCAAATCTCCGTTTCGTCCCTAGATGAGGCACTTATACTTATAAGGATGGGTTGACCGTTTTCCCGCCTTTAACTCCCCCCTCGCCTGCCCTTCGTAAAGAGCCACAGTCGTTCGCCCAGAACCTCGTCCGCCCCGAACAAAATACACACTCCGATCATGGTCCTTGACGCAGGACCTGTTGAGGCCCCTCGTCTCATTCTCCTTGCTTTGGCAGCGCTGCTGGGCTGGACTGCCTGGCGCGTTATCTACAATCAGTACTTCCATCCCCTCGCCCACTTTCCTGGCCCGCGATGGGCGGCGTGCACCCGGCTTTGGCTCGCATACATGGAGGTTTACCGTGGTGTTTCCCTGGCCGATATACGCTATCAGCTACACAAAACATATGGTGCGCTAACAGTTTTCTGGGAAAGCCTTGTTCATGGATGGACCAGGTGATATTGTGCGAATTACTCCGGACGAGGTAAGCCAGGAAGCAACATCGCCCTACCCGACATTCACGTTGATCCGACCCCCCCCCCCAGCTTCACTTTGCGAATCCCGAGGCCTTCGGCGATATCTACAACGCTCAGAACAAATGGGACACAGACTACCGCTTATATCGGGCGTTTGACATGGACCTCGCAACCTTGTGCATGGTGAAGTACGAGGATGCCAAAGAGAGAAAAGATGTTATGAGTCCGCTGTTTTCGCGTCAATCAACGATCAAGATGCAGAATCTCCTTCAAGCCAAGGTACGCGGCCGCTTGCTAAACTTCTCTCCCTCACGACTCTGATATTCCTATTGACCAGGTCGACAACTTTTGCACCGCTCTGAAGGCCCAGCATGTTACAAGTGAGATATGTTCAATTTGCTTGATATGAGCTCACAGCCGTGAATAGAGATGGCCAGCGACCTCTCCCTCGGATTCCGGTGTCTCGCCATGGACGCCATCACGGAATTCTGCTTCGGACGCTCGGTCAATGTCACTCCTACGCCAAATTTCCAGTCCGATCTCGTATTTGCCCTGGACGAGATGCTACCCGTTGTCACCGTCTCCAAATACTTCGTTGTGATAATTTGGCTCGTCCGTTACATGCCGCGCAGGCTCGCATCGTACCTCGGCTCCCCTACGCTGAGCGCCCTGTTCAAGCTGCAAGATGTATGCTGCCGCTTGCCTTGTGTGTATTTGTTGACCGACGACTTGCAGATGCTTGAGGAACAAATCGACGGAATCCTTCGCAACCCGGCGCAGCTGGAGGAGTCAGCGTATCCGACCATCTACCACCAGCTACTTAGCCCCGCGGCGCACAAGGGTCGCCCGTTGCCATCCAAGCTCAGCCTTTTCCACGAAGCCCAGATCCTCCTACACGCCGGCGCCGGCCCCGTGGGCATGAGTCTGACGACAACTGTCCACCACGTCCTCAACATCCCGGGCGCTCAGGAGTCGCTGCGCGCAGAACTGCGGGCTGTCTGGCCGGATATCAACACCCCGCCTCGCTACGAAGTCCTGGAGAAGCTTCCCTACCTGGTACGACCCACCTAATCCGTGAGCTTGTTCCGATTCTTACACTATGCAGACTGCCATCGTCAGAGAAGGGTTTCGTTTGTTTCCGGGTGGCGCCTCGCTTCCGCGCGTCGTACCGCCCGGCGGGGTGATTATCAACGGAGTACATATCCCTGGTGGAGTGAGTCGCTCTTCCATGCGTAAGAAGATCGTCTGCCTGACTCTACACGTGGCAGACCGTCGTCGGCCAGAGCTTCACCTTCGTTCAGCACGCCGAAGCTGTATTTTCTGACGCTCACGCGTTTATTCCTGAGCGTTGGCTCGGTGAGGATGCCAAGCCCGCTGAAGCGTCCACCGTCGCATTTTCCCGCGGACCGAGATCGTGCCTCGGCATCAAGTACGTTTGGTTCACGTAATCTACGTAGCGCGTCGCTGATCATGCATGCAGCTTAGCACATTGTGAGGTTTACCTCACTCTTGCCAACCTATTCCGCCGCTTCGAGATGCGCGTGGATACGAGCAGGTACGCGATCTCGCGCACTTGTGGCCTTCCGTGACTCATGAAATAAATGCACGCAGGCCGGTGGATTTCACGTACAAAGAACACTACGTGGCGAGCTTCCCAGGGGAGCATCTGCACGTTTTCTGCAAGCCATTAGAAGTCTAAGATCTCCCGGTTGGATTCTGACACTATTGTTTTGTGTACGAGCTGCATGAAACTCGCTGGTTTTTGTTGCTAGCAACGGCAAGGAACGGGATACAAGGAAGTACGTTGGTATGTCTACCGGCAAGGCTATGGTATTGCGCCTCCTCGCCTAGAAGAATCTGTTCTCTGCTCTGTAGCTCCTCAACACAAGGTGCTCGCTCACTATATTGTTTATGTTGCAGGCAGCATCCTAGCCCTTAGCGTAAACTGCGCCTCGCACAGGTTCCTTGTTCTTCGCTCTTCGTCTTTTGTCCCAGAGTGCCCATCCCGCGACCTTGTTTCCATCATTTCCGATATATAACAGCACCCCGCCATGACCCATAGAGGAAGGGTACGGCCCAAGCAATGACCACTCCTAGACTCTGGCAACGACTTACGAACCACCGACATGCACGCCTCCCTTCTGACGACTCGGCAAAATCCGCGTCCCTCCTGGGCGCCTACATCACCTTCACGATAAACGCGCCCGCGACTCTGCGAGCCCTCAACGATCCTCTCGCCACCGCCTGCGCATTGAATCTGCCTAAGCGTAGATACGCAGCATGCATCATCGCAGTACGTACCAGCAGTCCCCCGCCCAATTGCCCAAAGCCCGCACTCACCGCCACGGCAGACGCCCTATTCAGCCATCCCTGCGCGCTGCTCCACAGTCACATACGATGGCCACACATGCCTCCTCCTCTGCAACAGGGTCCCAGTTCCGTGCCGGATCCCAGCGGAACGCACACCTGGGATGGCAGAGCCCTCTCTGCCATGGGCTGCCGCCGGGTTCCACGCCCACACGGATGCGGCCGTGTACCTGCGCCTCGCCCCTCGCGCGCCAATGCTCCACGGCGACACGCCGCGGCTGCACCCGGACGACATTGCGCACGCGTGGGAAGGCCTCGAGGAGGACGCGGGGCGCGATGCAGGCCCCGCCGCGGCGCAGCGGCACAACTTCAAGGCAGCCGCGCGTCCGAGCTATCACTCCTTGGCCTCGGCTGCCTCGACTGCCTCGACTGCGCTGTCAAGCCTGGCGTCCGTGTCTACGGAATCGCCGTCTGTGTACAGCATCGCCACTGATGGAGGTAACCTTGGTGGGTCGCCGGGCTTGGTGTTTCACGACGACGCGCTCGACGATACAAACGGGTGGGAGCACCAGCTGGTGCCTGTGGTGGACTACAGCGTGGACGGCTCTGGTGTTCCGGAGTGCGTGGACGGGCGGCTCTTCTTTGAGGACCTTGCGATGCTAAAACAGTGCTGCAATTTACTAATACGGAGCTTTGATGCTGAGAGCTGATTGCGTTGCTTTCAGGATCCGACGGGAATCAGAGCGTCGTTGTCGTCGACGTCGTGCGCGCCGGGAACGAGAAACACAGCTGTCTGAGTGCGCAGTGGTGGGCGAAGAAAACGGTACGGATACCTTTGTCGGGTCGAACGTGAGTACGGCCTGGAAAGCTCCCAAGAAATCCAAGATAAGATGTCCGTATCAATCTTGACAAGTACAATGGTAAGTAACTCTGACCGCTTTGCAGTGCTACTCACACGCATGATATCTGCAATCACCTTGGGCTGCGTCGAGTTGTCTCGTTTGCACCACGTCTGTTTCCTGACGCCCAGCGCGGTCTCTCTTGTTTCCTCCATGCACGATGACGGCACGGAAGAGTTCGCCTGTTGTACCGCAGGTGAGGCTTTGCCTTTGCGATTCAGAGCGTTGATGGAAGTCATGCCAACTTAGAAAAACGACGCCGCTCTGAAGCTCGTCAATATACATATTATTCCCCAGCCCCGAGCCTAATAAGCCAATGGTCGCCTGCTATATAGAAGCACCCGTCCAATTGTAATTCCTCATGCCATCCTTGTCACGTACCGACACGAGTTATCAATGCCACTTTCACGCCACTCTTGCATGTAGAATTCCTGTGAGCGCAACTGGGTGCGATTAGGTATCGCGCGCAGCGTATAGAGCTGGGTACTCACCAAGATCTGCCTCCATGGCAGCCTGGACGCGTTTCAGTGCCGTAGAGCGTGGACCTCCGCGGACGACTCGTGCTTGAATAGCTGAAGACTTTGCGCAAGTTCCCCAGCTCATTTCCATTCCCCCCGCCGCCCTCTTGCACTCTCGCTGTCGGTGGTGAGTGTTCTCCTGCCTTCTCCAACGGACAGGTGCCGGACGGTGGTCTCTATGGTGGTATGCTCGTCATTTCAATATCCTGCTCATTGTAGGTGATGATCTTTATCTCTCCTAAGACGCTACATAATTAAATCGCCCCGCCGATGTTGGAAGGCTACATCTCAAATTTCGACTTCAACTCTGCTTTCCAGTGGCACGCCCAGCGACAGGCCACTCTATTTGCCTTGCAGACCTCACCTGCACGCCCAATTCGTCCGCAAACTGCCACACGAGGCCCGGGTTTATCTGGAAAGCACGCCCCACGAATATCAGGTCCGCCTTGCCTGCATCCAGAATTCCCTGCGCTATCGAGCCCGTGGTGATCGACCCCACCGCGCCGACGAGAATCTTGTCGCCATGCGCGCGCTTCACGGCCTCGGAGAGGAACGCCTGGTACGCGGGATCCGCTCCGACCTTGATGCGCTGCCCGGGGTGCAGGCCGGACGAAGAGACGTCGATCACGTCGACGCCATGCTCGGCGAGGATGCCAGCGAGGCGCACAGTGTCCTCGCTGCGCCAGGACGGCGTATCGGGCATCGCCTCCTCGAGCCAGTCCGTCCCCGAGATGCTAGATCAACGTCAGTCACATGCCAGGAGCACGATACGGCGCGGCGACGCACCGCAAAAACAGGGGCATGGACGCGGGGATGCTCGCGCGCACGGCGTCGACGACCTCGAGCGTCGCGCGGATCCGGTTCTCGAAGCTCCCGCCGTACTCGTCCGTGCGCTGGTTGCTCACGGGGCTCAAGAACTCGTGCAGGAGGTACCCGTGCGCGTTGTGCACCTCGACGACATCCACACCGATGCGCACCGCGCGGCGCGCCGCCTCCGCGTACGCCTTGACGACCGCGCGTATGCCGTCCTTCGTGAGCTCGTTGGGCACGGGGCTCTCCTCGCTGTACGCGATCGCGGACGGCGCAACCAGGGCGTCGGGCCAGCCGCCGGCCGCCGGGCCCGCGGTCGCCTTCATGTCGAGCCACGGCGCGACGGTCGACGCCTTGCGGCCGGCGTGCGCGAGCTGGAAGGCGATTTTCTGGCCCTGCGAGTGCGCGAAGGCGACGATGTCGCGCAGCGGGCCCTCCTGCTCCGCGCTCCAGATGCCCGCGTCCTCGGGCGTGATGCGCCCCTCCGGCAGGACAGCGAGCGCTTCGGTGAACGTGAGCCCTGGCCCGCGGGCGATGATGCCGCCCACTGGTGTGCGCACGGGTGAGCGACCCAGCTGGTGGCAGTGTGCGGGATGCAGACGTACGGTGCACGGCGTGCCATGGGGTCATCTTGCCGTCTACGGCAGAGTACTGGCACATCGGAGAGACCTGTGCGCAGGCAACGATATCAGCCTCCGTGCTTTGCTTGGTTCGTGGGGACGTACGAAGATGCGATTTTGGAACTCGAGACCGCGAATCTTGATGGGCTTGAAGAGCGATGGTGTGGCATCACCGTCGTCAACGGCCGACCCAGAGAGTGGACTCTGGATAGGAGTAAAGAAAGGGACGTTGGGTGCCGGAACGTTTACAATGTTAGACATGGGGGTCGAAGGAGATACTTAGCGTCAGAGTCGGATCGTCGCGAGAATTTATACAATTACAGCGGAAGCCTCTGTTGCGCAATTTCGGGAAGCACCTGAATTATTTTTTGCTCAATAAGCTATCATGTTGCTTGCTTAGTGGACGTTGCTGATCGTGTGAGTGCGAGAAAAATCGCAGAAGGCTGTCGTCTGGGAATGTCTCAGGTCGTCAACTACTGTTGTCACACACAAGTACAAACATGAGTACTGACAAGTTATAAATGCTTGGGGCTGCCTTTAACTGGTCTCCGCGCAGAATGCGAAGACATTCGTTCTGCCAGCAGTTCTGCCTGCAGGCATTTTGGTCCATGTATTCGGCCGATGCTCGCTGCAAGCGGGTGGGAGTGTCCATGAAGCTGCCGGCAAGCCGCCTCAACCGAGACGGATGGGACCATAGCCTGTGAACTGTATTAGTTGATTCCCGATATCTAGGTAGAGGGTCTTACTGAAAGGCTCAGAGTCATGCAGTTTTCTCGATGACTCCTACATAGCGGGGAGGGGGCTTATCCGACATGGCACTTTACCCGGTTGAGTCGAATGACCGGAAGCCATCATGATGCAGCCAAAAGCATGTTAGGAGACCGGGCATCCAAGTCATAATCTTCCAGAAGTCGCCTTGAAGCCGACACTCGAAGGCGCCGTGACGTAGACGCGTGGTGAGACAGCTAACTCAGCCATGCAGTTTTGAGGTTCTAGATAGATGTCAAGTCCTTTTTTTGTGATGAAAAAAAAATTGTCTATTTGGTAAGTCCTTGCACGGCTAGACCCTCGAGGTGGAACAAGAGACCAAACGCATGTGAAGCTCTCGATGGGCAGCAAAGAGGGGAGAATCGTTCGGCTAGGGTCCGGTATCACGCCCTGAGAAAGAGCACGGCAGCTTTAAGAGCGTCGAACAAACCTTAGACGTACGGAGCGCCCGAGGGAATGAGCTTTGGGACGCCCGAGGGAATGAGCTTTGGGAAATTAAGCCTCACCTGCGGGGGGACGATCAGGTTGTTGCGGTGGCAATGTAGAGCGACGACGAGCGCGAGAAGGACAGCGCAGTCGAGGAGCACAGCACGCAGCGGTAGCCAAGGGGGTAGAGATATCGCAGAGGTCGGCATCTAGGCCGGCTGGAGATGGCGACTGTCGGGACGAGAGTCGGAGAATGAGAAGCACAGCTGACGAGCGCGGACGAACAAAGGGCGATAGAGCAGCAACGATGATAGCCGCCATCGTCTGCCACGGCCGCGCCGTGGGCCTGAGGGTCGCCTTGTCGGTGCTATCGCGCTGGAGGGTGCGCAGGCTGCTGGCGCCCAGTGTGCTGTGTGGCGCTTGGCTGCAAGGCGAAAGTAAGGTTTAGTTTCGCACGGCCGGCGCATCGTCGACACCTCGCCCCGAACCACATCATCCCCGCCCGCTGCTCCCTACCCAGAGGCCGTCGGCCAGGAAAGCTCGAGCGCGACGTACGCAGCGGCCGAACGACGAGGCGAACGAGCCGGATTCAACAGCTTTCGCCGTCTGAAATTGAGGCGGAGCCTTCTTTGCACAGTCTGAGCGGCGACGAGATCTTGAAATCCCGAACGTACAGTGAGCATACACTTCTTCTTCACTCCGTCTCTCGTCTTCATTCCTGAACCACCGCCATGTCGCCCGTCACATCGCCAGCTCGCACTGCCCTGCGTTTCCACGCCCTTTTCCCAGCTCGCCGTCGTCGCGTCAGAATTGTGGCCGGGCAGCAAGGTGAGCTCCCTACTACGACCCTCTGCCGGCATTTCTGACCAGACACCGACGTCAGGACTCTTTTGACAGCGGCGTTTTTGCGTTTTACACTTGGGTTGGATCTGTCCACGTCGCCATGAGCAGCGACCAGTCCTCGTCCGACGACCAGGCCCAGCCCCAGCAACCCCCTGCCATCCCCCCCTACCCACCACAGCCTTACAACGGCGCTCCCTACCCTCCTCCCCCCGGGTACCCCTTCTACTACCCCCATCCCGACCAGAATGGCGGCGACCCGAACGCGCCAAGTGGCCCCCCTGGCACGTACATGATGCCCTTTCCGCCTCCGGGTCTCGTCTACGCCTACCCTCCTCCGCCTCCGCCCGCACAAGGTCCGCCTGCCATCGCTGTCCATCCCACGAACATACGCTGATGATGTTTGTTAAAGGCTATGCCCCGTTCCCACCTCAAGCGCCTGCTTCTGTCACACGGGCAAAACGCAAACAAGTCAAGATGGCCGTGAGTATTTTCTGCCCCGCCCTTCCCTTGTCCTCATCTTGTCCGTAGTGCACAAATTGCGCGTCTGCATGTAAGCGCTGCGACGAGGCGCGGCCGTGCGAACGCTGTCTGAAGTACGGCCTCGCCGACTCGTGCATCGATGGTGTTCGGAAGGAGCGGAAGAAGGGCATCAAGCGGGGGCCGTACAAACGCAAGAATAAGCAGGTCGCAGGTGATGTACCTCCCTATGCAGGTGTGTCGCGAGTCCTTTTAAGTCACTCTTCGTGCTGACGGTCCCGCCAGGCTACCCCTCGAATGGCGAGGCGCCATGGCCACCTCCTCCCGAGCAGCCGAACGGTGGTGCACCCAGCGCTGGCCCGCCGTTGGCGCCGCCGCAGTTCATGCCCCCGCCGGACGGCTACTACCCATATTACTACCCGCCTCCGGGCACGTACCCGCCGCCGCACGACGCGCACGCAAACGGTGAGGCGCAGCACGGGCAGCCCCCGCCTCCTCCCCCGCCGCACACGTACTACCCATTGCCGCCGGGATACCCCCAGATGGCCATGTACCCACCGTATCCGCTCCCACCGGGCCACCTCCCGCCGCCGCCGCCACCACCACCGGCGAGCTCAGACGCTGCGGAGCCGAAGAACGGAGCAGACGGCGAGGCGGCCGCCGCCGCACCGCCGCCGCAGGCCCCAGAGCCGCCGAGGAAGAAGAATGCCAAGCGCGCGCGCGGCGGGCAAGGCGAGGACGGCGCCGGCAAAGCGGGCAAAAAGGCGAAGCATGGCGAGGACGTGCGCAACGTAGTTGAGACGCACCCGCCTGTGATCGCTGCCGCCTAGGTCCCGCCCTCCCTTACCCCACGCCATCGTGTACCACCGTCTTGCAGGATCTTGTGCTTATACTTCCTTCCTCCGCTGTCGATATCTCGTTGCCTGTTGCCGTTTTCCGTTTTGCTCTGTTGAATCCGAATCGAGTCCGTGGGCGCCACCCGTCGCTGGGGCCCCAAATTGTTCTTCGCCCGCCCGTGGGCAAACTTCGTCCGTCAACTCTTTAACCACCACGTGGGTGCCAAGGCCCGCGCGTGGCGGTCAAATAATTACGGATGTTGCTTGTTTGCGGCGTTTTCTGATAAGGTTTGTCTCCCCGTTGTGTGTACAGTATACGATTATTTATGTGCGGCGTAGTCGTGCCACTGGCGGCAGACGCCCGGGGCATGCATGGCGGTTTCGTATGATTTCCTTTGGGGCTACGGTTGATCGCTCTGTTGTGCGCTGCCTAACTTATAGCTGTTGTACAGTACTGCTTGTTGTAGTGCCCGTCTCGTATCCACACAATCAGCTGTAGCAGTCTGCCTCTAGGATGACTCCATCCAAGGTTACACGTATTGAAGACTCGTGTCGGTACGTGACTACTTGGGATGGCATGAGGAATTACATTTGGACGAGTGCTTCTAATAAGTACTAAATAAGTAACCGGCGGCAGGCCTTCGGCGTTCTGCGGCCGCTGACCTCTCTCACCTGTAGCCTCCTGTCCTGTAGCTCAAATTCGTGCAGGTCGAGAAGTATTCGGGAGAGCAACGCACCTTGGAGACAAGACCAAATGAGTGATTTAGCACAGTACATGCCTACGTGCGCCACGGCCTATGATCTAGCTAGCGGTCGGCAGGCACATGTATGTTCACCTAACTTTATCGGCGGGTACCGTAGCATCCACCCCATCCGACCTGCGGACAATCTTTCTGTCCGCACGAAATTCAATATATATTTAATAAGTGTGAGGAGTAGGTCGGGAGGGGCCGGGGCCGCAGCTTCGGTGTGCAGTGTGTTGAGTTATTTACAAACGAGATTGGAGCGATGTCACGGTGAGCTAGACTGGTGACCAGGCTTTTACTGAGCCAGTGACGAGGCAGGCATGTACTGTACTGTCAGTGGAAGACGTTTGTTGGAGCTCGCGATGACGTCGAAGAGGATTGCAGTTATTTTTGTGCTCGGCGCAACTCCACAGACCATCATACAGAGAGCGACTGACGGCAGCCTCAGCATCCAGGAGCATCACATGTTGGCGGTTGCAGAGCAGTAGGTGGAGGTGACTCGGAGCTTGTCGCTGGCCATGCTGGAGAGCAATTGAGTCCCCGCTGAATTGAACAGCCCAAGTGCCTGCATGGATTTACCGAGAAACTGCATGACGCTGACCCTCTACCTGGATATCGGGAAAAAGTAATCCAGTTTGCAGGCTGTCCCGTCCGTCTCCGTTGAGGCGGCTTGCCGGCAGCTTCATGGAACCCACTTTGACCCGCCCGCCTCTTGCAGCCAGCATCGATATCGGCCGCAGACGGACCAAAATATCTTGCTGGTGGAGCGACTACTTAGGTCTTCACATTGCGCACGCAGACCAGATATAATATAAGGCAGCCGCAAGCATACAGTAATTTAGATACTTCGTGCGATGTTACATATGTTTGTATATGTGTGTACAACAGCAGTTGAAAGGCTGCCAGTGAGACATTTCGAGACGACACCCTTCTGCTATTTCTCTCATGCAAGGCACTCACACGCTCATCAACTTCCACTAAGCCACTGGATAGCTTACTGAGCGCAAAATAAATGAGGTGCTTCCCTGGGCTTCCCGGACGGAGGCTTCCGTTGTGAATGTATAAATTCTCCCCACCTTCCGACTCGGACGCTATCTCCTTCGGCCCCCCATGTCTAACATCGTGAACGTCCCCGCACCCAACGTCCCTTTCTTCACTCCTATCCAGAGTCCACCCTCTGGGTCGGCCGTTGACGACGGCGATGCCACACCATCGCTCTTCAAGCCCATCAAGATTCGCGGGCTCGAGTTCCACAATCGCATCATCGTACGTCCCAATGGCACTCGCACGAACCAAGCACGGATGCTGATTTCCTTGCCCTGCGCAGGTGTCTCCGATGTGCCAGTACTCGGCCGTAGACGGCAAGATGACCCCATGGCACGCCGCGCACCGTACGTCTCCCTCTTGCGCACAGTCACTAGCACGGTCGCTCACCCGTGCGCAAATCAGTGGGCGGCATCGTTTCCCGCGGGCCGGGGCTCACATTCACCGAGGCGCTCGCTGTCCTGCCAGAGGGGCGCATCACGCCCGAGGACGCGGGCCTCTGGAACGCAGAGCAGGAGGGTCCGCTGCGCGACATCATCGCCTTCGCGCACTCGCAGGGCCAGAAAATCGCCGTCCAGCTCGCGCACGCCGGTCGCAAGGCGTCGACCGTCGCGCCGTGGCTCGACATGAAAGCGACCGCGAGCGCGGCCGCCGGCGGCTGGCCCGACGCGGTCTTCGCACCGTCCGCGATCGCCTATAGCGAGGAGAGCCCCGTGCCCAACGAGCTCACGAAGGACGGCATACGCGCGGTCGTCATCGCGTACGCGGAGGCTGCGCGCCGCGCGGTGCGCATTGGTGTGGATGCGGTCGAGGTGCACAACGCGCACGGGTACCTGCTGCACGAGTTCCTGAGCCCCGTGAGCAACCAGCGCACGGACGAGTACGGCGGGAGCTTCGAGAACCGGATCCGCGCGACGCTCGAGGTCGTTGACGCCGTGCGCGCGAGCATTCCCGCGGCCATGCCCCTGTTTTTGCGGTGCGTCGCTGAGCCGTATCGTGCTCTCCTGGCATGTGACTGACGTTGATATAGCATCTCGGCGACGGATTGGCTCGAGGAGGCTATGCCCGATACGCCATCGTGGCGTAGCGAGGACACCGTGCGCCTCGCCGGCATCCTCGCCGAGCATGGCGTCGACGTGATCGATGTCTCCTCGTCCGGCCTGCACCCCGGGCAGCGCATCAAGGGCGGAGCGGATCCCGCATACCAGGCTTTCCTTTCCGAGGCTGTGAAGCGCGCGCATGGCGACAAGATTCTCGTCGGCGCGGTGGGGTCGATCAAGACGGGCCCGGTGGCGCAGGGCATTCTGGATGCAGGAAAGGCGGACCTGATATTCGTTGGGCGTGCGTTCCAGAAAAATCCGGGCCTCGTGTGGCAGTTTGCGGACGAATTGGGCGTGCAGGTGAGGTCTGCGAGGCAGATAGAGTGGGGCTTCGCTGGGCGTGCGAGTGGAAAGCAACCGTCGAAGTCGAATGCGAAGATGTAGAGGCCGTGGGAATCGTATAAGATAGTGGTAAGGAGGGCGTTCGTTTGTTACTCAGAACTTAGTTGGTAAACATCTATAACAAAGCGTAAAGTGCCTTCGTCGTGGAATTGATTATCATTCTTGGAACTTCGTTCTGCAGACAGCAACTTCACATTGCTCAGCAACGGAAATGGTGCTGCTGGGGCCCTTATGTTCAGAACGACTATCTTCTGATACCATAAGGTCAGCTACGGAGACTAGCTGGGGCCCAAGGTAGCGCGATCAGTCGCAAACTAATATGACAGCTGGACTGTCGTTTGTTCAACACAGCTACGAAGAGTTTACATAAATCGCTCACCGCTGCCCATGCAGGCGGCCCGACAATTTGCCTCGCGGCGCTCTACTTACCCCAGCTTGCACAAGCCTCCGCTTCATCATTCGCCTTCGTAACAGACCCTAGGCCTCGCGCATCCCGCCGGTTGTCAAAACTTGGCGGCGCCTCGCTGCTCCGCCACAGGCACCGCCTGCTGGCCCGAAAGCCCACGGGCACTGCGCCTACGTCCGCCTCGCGGCTTCGACGCCGTTCCTGATTTATTGTCGTCGGGAGGCGGTACAGCACATTTCTTGTGCGCACCTTCCAATCTTGTGGCGACGTCCCCCAATTCCTGTGACACGTCCAATTAGCTCACAACGACATATCTCAGCGAAACGACTTACTGTGGGCACCCGCTCCCCTGCACCGTCCTGCGCAAGTTCTAGTGTTGCTGTGGTTCGGTTCTGAACCATGGTTCGAACCCGAACCTGGTTCGGTTCTGCGTTGGTTCGGTTCGTGGTTCAAGGTTAGGCCGAACCTGAACCAACGGTCCGGTTCGTGGTTCAGAGAGTGGTGAACCGGAGGGTACGGTTCGAACCTGGTCCGAACCACCTGAACCACAATTTTTTCCCAGCCTGTGGGCTGGCTGAATTTACAGAAAACAGAGTCTTAGTACTTACCAAATCACATGATTTGCTATAAGTCCGAGTTGGCAAATTGATGACATGACTTGGAGACTACTCTTGTGTTGAGGGGCAAGTTGTTTGTGTTGCAAAGACTGGGTGGGGCCTCCAAAGTGGGAAAGGGTTGAATGGCAAACCAAGTGATGAGTGTGTATGGTTGGTGAGTCTGAATGAAGGTGGTCACGCAACCGCCGACGCTGATGCATGTGCTGTTTTCAGAGTGGTTCTTACTATACACAGACTCTTCTATTCTTCTCGCTACTTATGGACAGTTTTGTGATGGGAATAGAGGTCAGGGGCGACACGAGTAAGTGAGTGTCAGTCTCAACAAAGGAATGCTAGTAGATTACTGTACAATAGATTAGATAGGTTGGAGTTTGAAGGATTCCATATGTATATAAATTTGTTTAGCTCTGACAGCTAGCATTCATAATACAATGTGTTTTCTTTACTTTTTTTTCCTCTCGTCTCATTGTCTGCGTTCTCTCTCAAGTCTCTTTTACACTAAAGTAGTTGCTAGTCAACTACGGGAATTGACAACATGACAACGCGACGAGTCACGCGCGAGTGAGGCTTCTTGGTGCGCCCACACACGAGCGACGCACTTGGGTTGTCGATGCTTCACGCTTCCTTCTCCCGAGCCAGTCAACAGGAGGAAGCCTCCTACTGACTGAGCTCCCACTCGGGCTTTGCGCCGACAGGCGTGACTCTACTTTCCTCGCCCTCCATCCTTTCATGCTACGGAGGAGGTCAGTCACCATGGGGAAGCCCCGTATTGACTGGACTGCTCACCTTTGGTTCCCCCTTGGACTCGTCTCTCTTTCGTTCTACCTCCGAACCTCGAGACTCCTCTGCTGGAGGTGTCTCAAGTTTGCTCGTCATATATATGGATCATATTGTCCTGCTCATCCCATCATCCCTGCACTACTTCGGCACTTTGGAACTTCATTCCTCATCTCCCCCTTTTTTTGAGCCCGGAGGTGCGTTCCTTGCTCTCACATGCCCCTCCTTCAAAGGTGCCGCATGACCATTTCAGGAACTTTGATGACTCCCCTCTCACAACCACTTTGTCTTGACATTAATAGTGGTTCCTGGCTGCACTATACAACAATGCATAATGGTTTGCTACTCTGTAGTCAAAATAAGCAAAATTTGTATTGGTTCTTGGTTCGAACCAGGTCTGAACCAGAACCGAACCACCCGAACCGGTTCGGTGTGGTTCAGTTCGGGGTTCGGGAATTTAGGAGAACCGGACCAACGGTCCGGTTCGGGGTTCGGAAAATTTGGGCCCGAACCGGACCGAACCGAACCGCAGCAACACTATGCGCAACCGACACTTGTGGCATCTTCGCGTCGTCTTGCACACGCTTAGCTCCAGCGTCAGCTCCACCTTCACTGTGGTTGGACGTCACCGCGCCGTAGACCTTCGCAGAAGCGGGTGGGCTGTATCAGAGGGATAACGGGCTACTTGGAAGACCTATAGAGAACTTACCGATACTGGCTCCAACAGAAAAGCATCGAGCATTTCGATGTCGCCATCGACGTCGATCACGCCGAACCGCGCATCAAGCTCAAGCTGGTGAAGGCAGGTTTCCGTTGAAAATTAAGCTTGCAGAGATTGCAGATCCACGCACCACAGGATCTCCGTACACAAACTCGGAGGCCGTCACAGGAGGCGGAAACGGTAGGCCCGAGCCGGCACCCGACGCACTGGATGTCGTACCAGTCGAGCCATGAACATTCTGCAGCGTTGACGTGTGGGCGCCGTGCTGAACGTCATCATGCCCACCCACAGCGTCGATCTCGGCGCCGCCAAGTTGGCCAGCAGACGCAAGCGTGGGGAAGCAGCTTTCCAATGAGGAAGAAGCGGGAGGGGAGTCGCCAGATGGCGAGACCGAAGAGCCTGTAGGCAAGTTTGTCTCAGTGTTATGATCTGACGTCAAAATGCAACTTGAACTACAAACCACGTTTGACGATGCGCCGGCGCACCGTGTTTTGAGTCCCTCCCATCGGAGGCTTTGGATAAGTGTGCATGCTATTGATGACGTCGCGGCGGTGTGACCGTCGAAGCGCTATGCATAAACCAAGTAACGTCAGCGGCATGCGCTGCGATTAGCAAGGAAACACATACCTCGATCCTGAGCAACCTTCACGGTGGCCGGAGGACGATCATAGTCGCCTCCGAGGAAAATGTTGGGCAAGGAAGGAACATTGTAGTCGTTGGTGTACCATCAGCGAAAGAGGACTAACCGGCTAATCCCAGGTGGCCCATCCATCACGTGGTCAACCTGGCGCGCAAATAGATGTCTATCCATGGGTTTGTGAGCAGCATGCATTACGATTCCCTGAGTTTACGAACACCGGACTTTGAGGTCTAAGATCAGCAACTGGAATACGTTGGATATAGTGTATTTCAGAATCCATCCTATGAATATCCGTAGGGTCCCCGAATTTACTGTGCCATCCCGAGAATGTCCTGTGTACGGTGCACCTGACCTGTCGCGTCGCTCCGATCCGGCCACGTCGATGACGTGTGCGCGTGTGGAGTCCCCAACATCTGCATCTCTCGAGCGTATTTTTGCTACATTCGGCGACGTCGAAATCACATGCGGGAGCGCGCGGAGCAAATTCTGGCGAAGTCGTGCGCTGGCACGTTCACTCCCGACCACCAACTCTGAATCTCTGCCGCAGCTGTAGACCCCAAACTCACCTGCTAGTACTCGAGTTGTGGCTAACGGGGCCCTGCTGAGCTCCTCTCTCGAGTTCCCTCTGGCTTGTGGCTGCGCTCTGATCTGCTGCTGCTGTATCTGGGTGCTGACACACGCGGCACCGGTTCACTCACACTCCACACAGCGCCCCCAATGCACATTCAACTCAGCAGAACGGACGAGGTGGATCCAGAGGCAACGTGAATGGGGATCCATAAGCAGGGCTTGATACAGGTGCGTAGCTACATACTCTCGCGTCCTGTGGCAGTGACGCAACCGGCCTGTTGTGACAGCGGCGACACGCGCAGCACCCTTCCCGGATGACGACGACAACGGTGAGTGTGCCACAGACCGTGGTCAAGGCGGGTTATGATGGCAGCGCATGCGTGAAGATGACTGGCGAGGCAATTGACGATGCACGCAGCCTGTTCAAGATGGCCACGAAATCGCGCCTCCCGTGGCATTGGATATGGTGGCTCCGTGCGTCGCACTGTTCATCCCCCTCGTCGCTCGCTTACCGGTGCGCACAGCGGCACTCTGCCTCGTCTGCTCGTGCTCTTCATGTGCGAGACCCGCACGAGCATCGTCTTCACCCGCCTCCTCACCCGCTGCGCGAGAAGCTCAGCCAAGATGGGCAACAACTGAGTCGTACCCATCCTGTCTTCCCGCGCCCTCTTCTGATTACCCCCACGCAGGTCCATGGGCCCCGCGACGTGCACCGGCACGGTCTTCATAACCCCCGTGTCCGTCCCGTTCCACCCACTGCATCGCCAACGCTCACCCCCACGCAGGATCAGGATCAGTAGCCTTCTGGGCTTCACAACGAATTTCCACCGGAAGCAGCTCGACCAGGATGTCGCACACGCGCTGCCGCCGCGGACGACTGACGCGCTCGTGCAGACGCGCCGGCTCCTGACGCGCCGACCCGAGGCGCACTTGTACTGGGCGTACGCAGCCGGCATTCCGTTCCCTGTGGGGATGCTCATCCGCGGAGTGGACGGCGCTCGATGGCGTCCCGTGCATCACCATGGCCATCGGCATCGTCGTACGTGGACTGCGCGGACCCCGCTTGGACCTGGCGTGGGACAGGCAACGGCATCGACAGCAGAGGACGGGCATGTAACCCTCCTGGCATGTTTCGGGGAGGCGCTTGTGGACGAGGTTGGGCCGTTGTCGCGCGCCGCTGCCGGCTGGCACCTGTACTACATCGTCATATTACAGCTATCCCACATCTCCTGGGTCTCCCTGTGGTGCTCAGCTATCCACTGTATTATTTACATCAATATATGTATTTTATGCAATCTTCTAAAGCTGCTGCGAGCAACAGCGGGGGCGGGAGCAGGTGCTGCTGGCGACGCCGGCCACTGCCGAGGTCATTTATATGCTTCTGATATCCTTAAGAAGGTCAGACATTCCGAAGAATGTCCCGAAGTTATCAGGTGCCGATATAGTGTGGATATACTTGGGATAGATGCCATATCCTACGAATATCACCTGCCGATCTTAGACCCCAAAGTCCGGTGGAAGTGGAAGCGTTTACTAGGGAGTTTCTTAGGTATGTGCCTGTATCTATTTCCTCTCCGAGTTCCCCGGACGGTCGTGATCCGTGCTCGCCGGACACCCTGATTCAGGTTATATCAAATTGAACTCAAGCATATCTAATCTTATCTAGTATCTGTCCCTCCTCAGGCTTCAAGTTTGTCACGGTCTTCGCGCGTTTCCTCCCCTCGTTCACAACCAGGTAGCACCACTACTTACGCATCCCTCAGCCTCATCCATCTCTTTTACGATTCCCTGAGGAACCGTTTACTAGGGGTGCACTTAAGTCCGTGCCTGTATCTATTTTTACTGTTACCCGACCCTATCCGAACTCGCTTGGTTACCCGTGTTTCCCCGTTCCTTTTATCTAATCTATTTTCCTATCTATCACTCGGCCATCTCCGAGTCTAGGCTCTGTTCGCTCTCGACATCCCCCTCCTCCTTGCCAGTGACGACAACGACGACGACAACGACCCCAGCCATGTACTTTGCCCAGCGACCCCCCTCGCCCGCCCGCGCATTCCGCTACTCCGCCCAGCCGGATGACCCCCGCGCAGCCAAACCCGCCGCTGACGCCTGGAGCACCGGCGCGGCCCGCTCCCGCAAGTCCTCCCTCCTCTCCGGCAAGGGCAAGGAGCGCGAGCGCGATGCCGCCCTCGAGAGCTTCGACTCGAGCTCCTTCAGTACGCCCCCGCCGTCCGTCCCCCTTAGCGCCCATCCGTACTGATCCATGCGCACCCGCAGCGGACTCGTTCGCCCTCGTCGAGGACACCGCGCCCTACTCACACTCGCCCCGCCGCCACACGACGACCGCCGCCCCCGCCAAGCCGCCCGCGCGCCCCGCCACCCGCGGACGCCGCCTCGCCGCGCGTCAAGCGCGCTCGCTCACCCTCGGCGTCGCGTCGGACGCCCTGCGCTTCGCGCGCCGCCGCAAGCCGCTGCGCGCGCCCGCGCTCCCGCCCGCGCCCGTGCCGCACCTGCTCCTGCCTGAGGTCATCGACCTCACCGCACCGCCGAAGCACGACGAGGACGAGGCCGAGCGCCAGCGACCGCGCGACGCCGCCGCGCAGTCCATCGGGCTTGGCGTCGGCGGCGCGCTCGACGGCGCGCGCGCTCGCTCGAGGAGAGCATCGCCGAGGAGGACGAGGACGGCGACACCCCGCACGACGACGCACGTGCGCACCCTGACGACGCATTTGCCCTCCCGCCGCCTCCCATGACGCCGACCGCACCGTTCGCGCACCGCCGCCGCGCGGGCTCGCTCGCGCTGTCGCTCTCGCAGCAGTCGCGGCTCGCGGCGTCGCTCGCGCCGCCGCGCCTCCCGCCGTTCCCCGCGACGCACGCCGCGCTCGCGCCCGCCGCGAGAGCGACAGCGCGAGCATTGCAGCAGCTCATCTCTCAGTTCTTTGCGCAAGAAATAAATATACAATGTATTTATACTACTCATTGCCTGATGACAGCCGTGACCACCACGGTTGCATACCCTCCACGCACTCTCTGAAGCAAACATGACGAGTCCAGGGGACGCCCAAACACGCTGCGCATGTCCTGGAAATCGCGTCCTTCCATTATGTAAACTAACTCTACCTCTGAATTACACATAGATTACAGCTGTTAAATGAATTTCACTTTTGTCAATTACACGCCAATTACACCTCGGGCGCATGCCATATACTAATGATGCGCTAAGCTACTGAAAGGAATCGTATCGCCGTGCTTGAGCATTGGCTCTCTTCAAGCTAGTGGCCATGGAAGGGCGAATATCAGGCTTGCGAGCCATTCAGAAGTCGACAGCGGCAGACAGATCCCGCCCAATGAATTGAAAGCATGCAGGGAATATATATTTCAATTCAACCTCGTAGCCACCAATATACCCACTAGACATTCGCGTGCGAACGACAAAGACTCCCTCTGACCCACTGGGAAGTCGCACAAGAGCCATGGGCATCACATGAACAAACCTCATGAAACCGGAATATTGCTGACTGGGACCCAAACGAAATTTCGAGTCGGCGACATAATGCCTCGCGCTCAGGCAGTTAGCTCGTCGACTCCGTTGCACCCTTGCGCATGGACATCTCCAGCCTCTCCCTGACCATTTTTGAGCCTTAGGTCTCCCTCTCACCGTCACGTTACGACTTACTATCGTTCTCTAAACACTCGTTTGCGGCCCGCCTCGAGACGGTGAAGAGGGCCATGATCACGCATGCCCGAGTCTCGAGACGTGCATTTCGGAGCGCTTCGGGCACCGACTTCGAATGCAGTACAGTATTTGAAATGGCCGGCCGGTCAAGGTGGTGCTGCAAACTAGGGCGCTGAGGCTCGACGAGGCTGAACTAGAGGGAGGGTCGGGTCCGAGTCCATGGTTCGGGTCGAGAACAACGCGTAGTAGACAGCGGAGAAGAATCTGCCCGTCGCGTGACCGCGTTTAGTTGTCCAGCCTTGCCGACCAGAACGCTTCTGGACGGCGTTATAAATGAGCCAGCGGGGATGATCAAGAGCATAAAAGTAGAGGTGCGTACGCGCTTTGTCCCCAGACAACTCTCCTTGCACGAGCTTCTCCACTGCAGACATCATCGCGTCGTCTTCGATTGGCGCATCTGGGCTCTGGTGGATGCTAGAGCTTGAGCGTTGCGGTCTGCCTGCGCCGGGCAGAGTTCAAGGTGTGTACTACTCCGTCGGACCCTCGGGGTGCCTCCGCGACCGCACTGGTCTGTGTTCGCCGGCCTCAACGTCGGCGTCGACGTCGACTTTTGACGACATGAATCACTAGTGGTGACTGTGTTACTCGGGTGTGTCACCTGGGGTTGCTGGTGAGTAGTCTACTGACCTCGCTCGCTCGAGGCAAGGCGGGGACTCCGAGAAGTCGCCGGCGTTCTCGAACGTCTCGCGCTCGGTTGGCTGAGATGCTGGAACACAGGGCCTAGTCGAACTTGAGGTGCGTCGAGCTTCAATCTAGTACTCTGTGATCCTGCAAGACCAGCAGGTGGCGAATGCCGAGATTCTGCCATGTTGTACATACGTCGTGTGTCGCTTGCCAGTAGCTAGCGTGTAATAAATTTGTGCTTCTATTCTTGGCGCTGTACATGGAGTGAACGGACGCTGGACTCAGAACGACTGGATGGTCATTTCAATGCATGATCTATTTGAGCTTTCCGCGCGTCAATAAAGCCAGACAGTAGCTGGTAATACTCGCCTGCGCGACGAGCGTTCCCATGGGTGGGTTCACTTTACATTGAAACATGGCCTCGATCTATTGCAAGGTGAGCTTTTCCCGCGTCGATAAGGCTGGCAGTGGTTGGCAAGGCTCACCTGCGCGGCGAGCCTTCCCATAGCTGGGGACAGTTTCCTTTGACCCATGGCCTCGATCTATTGCCGGGTGACAGATGGTGACCAAGCACTTACCAGGTGAGGATTCCGACGTTTACATAGCAATGTAAGGCAATAGATTTGTTTTGACTTTTCGCTGATGACATCGCGCTGGGTCAGCTGAGTATTGATGAGTCTTTGAAAAAAAAGGAGGACGGTGTCGAAACATTGCTGCGACACATCGCGTCTTTTAAAGGCAGCCGTCAGTGATCTCCAGCTTGAGGTCAGGGCGAGAGTGACTGCCAGGTGGGACGCCTAGTACGAGGGATCTGCCGGAATGGGAATGGGGGCGTCATTGCGCCAGCAATTGTCGAGTGGCGGGCCACTCGAATGACCGAATGAATCAAATAGGCGAAGTTTGCATTGAATGAATTACAGTCATAGTGTTGCTGCGGTTCGGTTCGGTCCGGTTCGGGCCCAAATTTTCCGAACCCCGAACCGGACCGTTGGTCCGGTTCTCCTAAATTCCCGAACCCCGAACTGAACCACACCGAACCGGTTCGGGTGGTTCGGTTCTGGTTCAGACCTGGTTCGAACCAAGAACCAATACAAATTTTGCTTATTTTGACTACAGAGTAGCAAACCATTATGCATTGTTGTATAGTGCAGCCAGGAACCACTATTAATGTCAAGACAAAGTGGTTGTGAGAGGGGAGTCATCAAAGTTCCTGAAATGGTCATGCGGCACCTTTGAAGGAGGGGCATGTGAGAGCAAGGAACGCACCTCCGGGCTCAAAAAAAGGGGGAGATGAGGAATGAAGTTCCAAAGTGCCGAAGTAGTGCAGGGATGATGGGATGAGCAGGACAATATGATCCATATATATGACGAGCAAACTTGAGACACCTCCAGCAGAGGAGTCTCGAGGTTCGGAGGTAGAACGAAAGAGAGACGAGTCCAAGGGGGAACCAAAGGTGAGCAGTCCAGTCAATACGGGGCTTCCCCATGGTGACTGACCTCCTCCGTAGCATGAAAGGATGGAGGGCGAGGAAAGTAGAGTCACGCCTGTCGGCGCAAAGCCCGAGTGGGAGCTCAGTCAGTAGGAGGCTTCCTCCTGTTGACTGGCTCGGGAGAAGGAAGCGTGAAGCATCGACAACCCAAGTGCGTCGCTCGTGTGTGGGCGCACCAAGAAGCCTCACTCGCGCGTGACTCGTCGCGTTGTCATGTTGTCAATTCCCGTAGTTGACTAGCAACTACTTTAGTGTAAAAGAGACTTGAGAGAGAACGCAGACAATGAGACGAGAGGAAAAAAAAGTAAAGAAAACACATTGTATTATGAATGCTAGCTGTCAGAGCTAAACAAATTTATATACATATGGAATCCTTCAAACTCCAACCTATCTAATCTATTGTACAGTAATCTACTAGCATTCCTTTGTTGAGACTGACACTCACTTACTCGTGTCGCCCCTGACCTCTATTCCCATCACAAAACTGTCCATAAGTAGCGAGAAGAATAGAAGAGTCTGTGTATAGTAAGAACCACTCTGAAAACAGCACATGCATCAGCGTCGGCGGTTGCGTGACCACCTTCATTCAGACTCACCAACCATACACACTCATCACTTGGTTTGCCATTCAACCCTTTCCCACTTTGGAGGCCCCACCCAGTCTTTGCAACACAAACAACTTGCCCCTCAACACAAGAGTAGTCTCCAAGTCATGTCATCAATTTGCCAACTCGGACTTATAGCAAATCATGTGATTTGGTAAGTACTAAGACTCTGTTTTCTGTAAATTCAGCCAGCCCACAGGCTGGGAAAAAATTGTGGTTCAGGTGGTTCGGACCAGGTTCGAACCGTACCCTCCGGTTCACCACTCTCTGAACCACGAACCGGACCGTTGGTTCAGGTTCGGCCTAACCTTGAACCACGAACCGAACCAACGCAGAACCGAACCAGGTTCGGGTTCGAACCATGGTTCAGAACCGAACCACAGCAACACTATACAGTCAGGAACGACTCGATGCGCGGCAGCACGCGTCAAGGGGACTGCATTCAGAGGTCAGCACCATGCGTGCGATTGAGAAAGACTCGCCGTTCACCTGGAGGGCGCACTCTGCGATGTCGCGCTCGTAGTAAAGCACGAAGAGTTGCGAGCGATCCGGGGCAGTCTGTCGGCTCGCGAACCGCTCGGCAAGATCCGACACCGCTTGCTTTGCTTTCTTTTCGCCTCATCTCCAATGGCCTTTACCCCCAATGCTTCATTGCTTGTGCGACGGCATCTTGCGAAGTCGGCAGCTGCCAGATGACGGAGTGGTGCTGGCTATTTGAACGCTCACCCGCACACAAGCTAGAGCATCTAAACCTGCCGGTCTCTGCAAAATGTGTCTCGAATCCTGGCGCGTTTCGAGCATTATCGACTAATACTGTACTCAGAGCAAGCTGCATCAACCTTTTGGCAAAACTGGCACGCTGACTCGCGGTTCGCATTCCTATCAATCTGAGGACTCTTCCAGTACAATGATATCCAGCCTGTTTTGCACATTCCTTTCATAGTACCACATCAAAAGTACAGCGTCATGCCAGCATAGCTACAGAGAAAAGCTCATCGAGCCCAACAAATTGGAGAGACCGGTGCCGGACAGTGCCCTTAGTAATTAGCGAAATAAGCAGGGACCAGCCTCTGCCTGTGTTCAAAACGAGAGAGACTTATGCATCGGCTTGCACTATCCAAGACCAGAGTCGCGAACATCGTCGGCAAGACCCCTACGTCCACGTTGCATCGTGGCTGGCCTGTTGCCCGTGGCTGGCGCGAACTGCAGCTGGCTCCCACCACCCTGCGTCGGTGGAGGGGCTGCCACCGTCGTCGAGGCCGGCTCATCCGTCGCAAACGAGCTGCTCACGACAACCTGCCCGCCGCCTGCAGCTGCCAGCGCTGCTCGCTCGCTCTCCATCGTGCCATGTCTGCTTGTAACAGGCAACGTCCGCGGCGTCGAGGCGAGCGTGCCATCGTTCAGCGTGGCGGATGTGCCCACACCTTCCGCAAGCGCGGCAGCATATCGTTCGCCCTCCTGTGTCGCCTGTCTGCTAATTGCCGCCGGTCGGGTCGGCATCCATCCAGGCGGGTCGAGATCCAGCGTGGGTGACCTGATGAGAACGGCACGCGCCGCCTCCGCCACGGTCTGCATCTGCGGGTGGCGCTCGCTCTCGTGCGGGGCTGCTTGGCGTATCGGAACCCGGGTTGTGAGATCGACGTCCAAGCTGGCCTGCCTGCTGCTGAGTGGGTGAATGTGTCGGGTCAGATCCTGCGTAACCTGTCGGCTTGTCGGCGGCGACCTAGCCGGGGCCGGTACTGCATGCTCCTCCGATGGGGCAGGCGTGTTGACGACGACCGGGATGCGACTGCCTGCAGCTTGCAGAGACCGCTCAACCTCATGCGGATCGAGGGAAGCCTGTCTGCCTGGCGATGCAGACCGGACCGCCGTATATGTGGGCACATCACCCTCCGTTCTGCTGGGCGGGGCAAGCGACATGCTCCTCGGGAGGCTAAGCACAGACACACTTCCCAGAGAGTCCCCATCGGAGTACGGGTAAGCAAATGAGTTCATCATCGAGGGTGGAGGGAGGTCGCGTTGTAGGGGAGTCAACAGCTCGCCGAGGCGTGCGAACCGTGGGGCGTAGCGCTCGTCCATGCCTTCGTGAGGGGGCTGCAAGTGCGCACGGGCATCGACGTCCCTGCACACTAACGAGAATGCGTTGCGCACCTCTATGGGTGCGCATCTGGCCACCTGCAGGCCGTTGCACAATATGAGAAGTGTGGATAGTACGACCTCGAGGCTGTCGTTCGAGAGCTGCTCCTTCGCAAGTATCGGGAGGAGCGCCCAGACAATGTTTGTGAGGTTGACGAGGTATGCACTGTCGTCGCTGACGTATTTGAAGACAGCCGCAGGTGATTCTTCCATGAGGGTTGCCAGAATCTGGCTGTCCGCGACGCTGTATTGGAGCCTTTCGGACTTGATGTCACTGACAAGTCGTCGAGCAATGAGGGCACCCATGCAGCGTCCCACGACGACGATGCGAGCGTCTGGGTCAGCGCGGAGAAGCCTCGTCAGTTGCGACTCTCCAAATCGCTGGCGCAAGTGATAAGGAACGGGTCCCTTGTTGCAGTTCTCGAACGCTTCGATGATATGCCAGACGCCGGTGATCGTAATGAGTAGTCGTCGGCGGCGCACATCCTCTGATAGCATCCCTGAGATGCATGTGTCCAGAAGGTGGGACATGCGTGCGGTGAGACGCGGCATGTACTCGTTACCAACATCCGGAGGCGGGGTGACGAGATCCATCAGGACCTCCTTCGCACTTGTGACCGACCGCGAGTGAGCGAAGCCCGGGATGCCATCTACGAAGCCTTCCCATTCGAAGTCCTCATCCAGGATGTCCAGGGTCCACTCGAGCGCGTGCACGTCGATGTGCCACAGCTTCTGTGCGGCACTGCGCTCTACGCTGAGCCGCATGCCCGTGGAGAGGCGGTTGTGTAGGTTCTCGATAACAAGTGCCATGGATTCCCACCATCGCCATGGCCCATGCGATTTGTCGTTCCAAGAGGCGCGCATGTGGGCCAGGAGTGGACCGAAGATGCCTAGGATCCCTTGGAAGAACCAAAGGACGACAGCGAGCGCCGCGTAAACTGCGGGCCACAGCAGTGCAGACAACGGTGTGCGGTACGGGCTGTTCATGAACGCGATGGGCCACACCGTCAGCGCAGCGTAAGCCGCCGCGCACATCGTCATAAACGCGAGAACCACGTATGCAACGGTGTTGTTGATGGGAAACATGAAGTCGACGAGGCCCACGAAGAAAAGGAATACGGATGTGTGAAGGAGCGCCGGGATGAACTCCACCGCACGCGCCATGCCAAAGCGGTCGATGCCTTGGTACAGATACGCGCGGATGCGGGCACGCTTGTGCGGCGCGCCGCGGCGCTGCGAGACCTGCAAATAGTGCCGTGCCCACTGCTGCATGAGTGTCGCCGCAAGGGCACACGTCAAACTCATGACAAGACTGAGGAACCAGAGGGCGTTGACGCGGATGGCAGAGGAGGACGGCGTGAAGGCGGGGATGGGAGTCGGGGGTGGAAGGTGCGTGCCGTTCGACAGCGCGGCAATTTGCATGGTGAGCTGCGTAAGTAGCGCGACGGTCGTGTCACCCGAGTCGGCTGATAGCTGCTTGTAGCTCTCGATGATGAACGCGGCGACGGTCGCGGAGAATAGACCGGTCTTTGGGACCAGTCAGACGAGGCCGGTCAACTGAGGGGAAAAGTGGACATACGAAGACGATTATGCCATCCGTGTCGCCCTTCCAGCTCTCCGAGATCGACTTGTCGTACTCCTCGGATTGATTGAGGTACATAGTCCACAGCTTGCCAGATGGATCGCCGTAGTTCCCCTCTAATAGTGATAACCAATAAAAAACGAACTGCGCAGATATTTGGCTGATCTCTCACCTTTGCCTCCACCCTCTACCCAAAGGTTTTTCGAAGTCAGGCCAACAGAATAGCGGGAGCAGTTGAGATACGCACCATGAGTAGCGCCCCTGGTTGCGCCTTGTTCTGGGTCGTGCGGGTCCATGGTCTCCTGCGCAGTTGGGTCGCGAACACGGGCGCCAGCCCAGCCCGGGTTGGGGTTATATAAAGGACTGCCTGCATACCCGTCGAGCCTGCAGGCTGCCTGCAGGATCAAGGCTGTATATTCTTGACGTCGGAAACGCGTCTCCGGGGTTTGATTCTGTCAAGATACAGCCATCGATGAATGATGACCGGTGACCGATGATCACGACTTCCACATTGTGTGAAAGTGCCCTAATAAAAGATATCTGCCAAAGGAAAGATAGAGCAAGGTAAATCCTGCATCGGGTTGAAGTGTTGGCACATGAGGTGACCAGGAGGTGTGCCAACGAACGTTCTGCGCGGCGTCACCTTGGTGGCAAAGGGAAGTAGGAGCGCAGATTCTGGAACACAGCCAAAGATGGCAGCCTCAAAGGCATCGCCTGCGGGCTATGTGCAGACAAGTTGTAGCGCGGCGGCATGATCAATGCACAGAGTGAGCCATCAGCGAAAGAGGACGAACCGGCTAATCCCAGGTGGCCCATCCATCACGTGGTCAACCTGGCGCGCAAATAGATGTCTATCCATGGGTTTGTGAGCAGCATGCATGGCCATGGAAGGGCGAATAACAGGCTTGCGAGCCATTGGGAAGTCGACAGCGGCAGACAGATCCTGCCCAATGAATTACCTTGCCCTGGCAAGGTCTCTCACCAAGAGGTAAGCACCGGAGAATGCCGAGACCGGGTCTTGGGGGGGAGGGGGTTCGCTCGAGGTCCTTAAATGTGATCGTGCATTCAATCTCGCAAATATTCCAGAAAGTCATGTAGAGTATTCTGCAATTTTCCAAACCCTCATCTAGCGCAATCGGCCCTCCGACAGCTTTGTTTCACCTCTCCCAATGCTATCTCATAATCCTCTCTGTATATTAGGCCCCATCTGCACCCGTCCGCAGGTTCGCTGCAACCAGAACGAGGTTCAGACCTGTGCCACACGAGTATGGGCCAGTGTGCGGCAGGGAATGACTCTGAGTTCAGCTGCATGGCACGGTTGGCATGTCACCCGTTCGCGCGTTACGAGTTATACTTAGCAGCAGGTGATCATGTTGAGTCGGGCCGAGGTTGCGTGAACATGACGGGCTGCTCTCGGCATCCTCCCGGGCAATGAGCGCAGATAGGCGCAGATACAAACTCCGTGGCAAGCCCATCATCAACGAGATATATACCAGCGCAAGGCCGCCAGCGTTGACGGTGTCGGTGGCTTGAATGACGCAGCCACCTAGCGTGTGCGCTCGCGCAAGCACCGCACCCCGTGGCTTTTCTCCACACTGACTCTTGCTTGCGCAGGCTGAATAGTCACATGCTCCGAGCCTATGGACTACATCTCCGATGGCGAGACGTGCTGCTCGCCAACGAGCCAGCACTACCAGCGCTCACCGGCATCACTGTCTGCGGGTGCATGCAGTGTGCATCTTGAGCACCCGCATCCGTCGCCATCATGTCGCCCGCCGCGCGCGCCGCGCCCTCAGACCAAGAACACTGTTATACATTATATATGTCAATATAAATATTATTTATCGTGAGATAATGATACTGCATATGGGAGGGGGGAGGAGGGAGGGGGGGTCTGGGACGGGCTTATCCGCGACAATGAACATCGGGTAAGAGATTGCAATCTTGCTTACCTCTTGTCTCTCACAACTCGTAATTGGCTCAGGCACATTTCACACTTCCTAATTCGTCTCCCTCTCGGATTCTTCCGGTTCGCTACGCCTTATTGTGCGCTGTCTAAGAACATATTTCTACGCTACGTGTCCGAGTCGCCCTCCAAGTGGGCAAGGTAGCTGCCGCACGCAGCGGCGCTTTTCGAGTTGAAAGCATGCAAGGAATATATATTACAATCCAACCTCGTAGCCACCAATATACCCACTAGACATTCGCGTGCGAACGACAAAGACAGCCTCTGACCCACTGAAACCGGAACATTGCTGACTGGGACTAAAACGAAATTTCGAGTCGGCCGCCGACATAATGCCTCGCGCTCAGGCAGTTAGCTCGTCGACTCCGTTGCACCCTTGCGCATGGACATCTCCAGCCTCTCCCTGACCATTTTTGAGCCTTAAGTCTCCCTCTCACCGTCAAGTTACGACTTACTATCGTTCTCTAAACACTCGTTTGCGGCCCGCCTCGAGACGGTGAAGAGGGCCATGTTCACGCATGCCCGAGTCTCGAGACGTTGCATTCCGGAGCGCTTCGGGCACCGACTTCGAATGAAGTATTTGACATGGCTGGCCGGTCAAGGTGGTGGCTGCAAACTAGGGCGCTGAGGCTCGACGAGGCTGAACTAGAGCGAGGGTCGGGTACGAGTCCATGGTTCGGGTCGAGAACAACTTCGTTGAACGCGTGGACAGCGGAGAAAGATCTGCCCGTCGCGTGACCGCGTTTAGTTGTCCAGCCTTGCCAACCAGAAGCGTTCTGGACAGTGGACGGCGTTATGAATGAGCCAGGGGGGATGATCAAGAGCATAAAAGTAGAGGTGCGTACGCGCTTTGTCCCCACTGGACAACTCTCCTTGCACGAGCTTCTCCACTGCAGACATCATCGCGTCGTCTTCGATTGGCACATCTGGGCCCTTGGTGGATGCTAGAGCTTGAGCGTTGTGGTCTGCCTGAGCCGGGCACAGTTTAAGGTGTGTACTCCGTCCGACCCTCGGGTCGCCTCCGCGACCGCACTGGTCTCTGTTCGCCGGCCTCAACGTCAGCGTCGACTCTTTGACATGAATAACTCGTGGTGACTGTGTTAGTCGGGTGTGTCGCCTGGGGTTGTTGGTGCGTAGTAGCGCTATCTCAAATTTGCATTCGACCTAACCTCGCTCGCTCGAGGCAAGGCGGGGACTCCGAGAAGTCGCCGGCGCCGCAATCATGCTCGAACGTCTCGCGCTCGGTTGGCTGAGATGCTGGAACACAGGGCCTAGTCGAACTCGAGGTGCGTCAAGCTTTAATCTAGTACTCTGTGATGCTGCAAGACCAGCAAGTGGCGAATGCCGAGATTCTGCCATGTTGTACATATCATACGTTCTCATCTGTCGTGTGTCGCTTGCCAGTAGCTTAGGCTAGCGTGTAATAAACCGTGCTGTACATGGAGTAAACGGACGCTGGACTCAGAACAACTGGATGGTCATTTCAATGTCTGATCTATTTATTGTAAGCTGAGCTTTCCGCGCGTCAATAAGGCCAGACAGTAGCTGGTAATACTCGCCTGCGCGACGAGCCTTCCCATGGGTGGGTTCAGTTTACATTGACACATGGCCTCGATCTATTGCAAGGTGAGCTTTTCCCGCGTGGATAAGGCTGGCAGTGGTTGGCAAGGCTCACGTGCGCGACGAGCCTTCCCATAGCTGGGGACAGTTTCCTTTGACCCATGGCCTCGATCTATTGCCGGGTGACAGATGGTGACCAAGCACTTACCAGGTGAGGATTCCGACGTTTACAAGGCAATGTAAGGCAATAGATTTGTTTTGACTTTTCGCTGATGGCAGACTCGGTATCGAGCGCCAAAGCGTCGGCGCCAGTGCCACAGTCTCAACTAAGCGCCGACCGAAAAAGCGCAAACGACCGCGTGGCCGAAAAATGGCGTTTGTGACTCTGGCTCCGCTCACCGTCCAACCCCTGAACATCCCGTCTTTCTTTTTCTCTACCCTACCACTTCCCAGACGCTGTAATGGATGTCGATATGAAGGTCAAGGAGGAAGTCGACGACAAGCGAGACAAAGACAAGGACCGCGACTACGACCGCGAACGCGACCGTGACACCGACCGCGACCGCGACCGCGAGAGGGACCGTGACCCGCGCAGGGATAGGGACCGTGAAAGGGACCGTCGGGACTCTGGTACGTATTATTCACTTTACACGTTGTCGGCATCCTCATCGTATTGCTGGCATTGCCATCAGTCCGCAGCAGGCGCGGTGGTGGCGGAGACCACTGGGAACCAGACGAGAGGCGCAGCGATCGCGAGGTGAGTTACTCTTGTCTGTTTAGAGATGTAGCCGTGTGACTGACGCCTTCGCAGCGCCGGCGCCGTTCGCGCTCCCGTTCGCGCTCCCGGCGTCGTTCTGCGTCGCCACGCCGCCGACGTCGGTCTCGCTCGCGCTCGCGCAGTCCGAGCCGTTCACGCTCACGCTCGCGCGAGCGCAAGACTGCCGACTCCTTCCCTCGTTCGCTGGGTGGGCCAATGAACGCCCCACACGAGGAGGCTGTCGAGTTCGCCAAGGTCAGCAAGCGCGAGAACCGTGTGTATGTCGGCAACCTCAGCTACGACGTCAAGTACCGGGACCTTATGGAGTTCATGCGGGGAGGTGGGTGGGGGCATTCTGTTGGATCGGATTGGATTGGATTGGATTGGAGATTTTTTGCGCCGCCCCTGGCAGAGGTGTGGTGTGGTATGGGGGGGCGACATCAAAGAGGTCGAGCGAGAGAGCGGCGGAGAGGACGGAGAGTGCTCACGGTTCCCAAGTGCCTCCCGGCGCACGGATCACCGGCATCGGCCTGGCGTCTTATCGCAGACAGAAGGTGCGGACAGGGGTGGGGCGGGAAGTCACCTGCGGGGCGGGGCGGGGAGTTTTTTCTTCAACTTTGGTTTCTTTCTGTGATTCCCCCTTGACGGAGCAGCGAGTTGTGAGGACGGTTATTGATGGGTCTTTTGTTTGGGATATTAGCTGGGGAGGTACTGTTCGCCGAAGTTCTCGTGACCCCGACAGGGATTTCGAAGGGATGCGGGTACGTTTCTGGTCATCTTTGTTTGCATTGTTTGAGGTTACTGATAAGACGTTCAGGATTGTGGAGTTTGGCTCGCAGGAAGATTGCCAGCGAGCCATTCGTGAGTTATCCGAGCAAACGTTACTTGGACGTCCGGTATTCATTCGCGAGGTACGTCTCGTTAAATCATCGTTAAGGCTCTGACTGAGTCAACGTCCGTATCATGCCAGGATCGCGAGCAAGAGTCTCGTTTCGGCGCGACCCCTGTACCCGGTAAGATTGGTATGGCTATGGCTGGGCAAGGCTTGAACGCCGCGCCTCCCCCGCGTCCTGCCTATCATAATTCTTTCGGTGGTGGTGCCGGAAATCCTGGAAATCAACTCTACGTGGGCAACGTGAGTGAATATCGCCTTCGAAATACTTGAAGATCTCCCTCACCTCTTCCTCCAGCTGCCCTACCAGGCTGGATGGCAGGATCTGAAAGACTTGTTCCGCTCTGCGGGGAATATCGTCCGTGCGGATATCAACATTGGTGCGGACGGGCGGCCGAAGGGCAGCGGAACGGTCATCTTCGAGACCACGAAAGATGCGCAGCAAGCGATTAGTGCGTATCCCCTCACCTCGTTATCATCTCCCCATCTCACGAGGTGTTGTTCAGCTATGTATAATGGCTTCGACTGGTACGGTCGAGTGCTCGAAGTCCGCGAGGTTGGTTTGCCTCCGCTTGCCCTCCCGTCTCCGCTCATACCTCTTACAGGATCGCTACGCCGGGCTCACGGGCTCTGGTGGTGGCGGCTTCCGCGGGGGCCTTCGCGGTGGGTTGCGGGGCGGGTTGCGGGGCCTGCGTGGTGGCGGTCTGCGTGGGGGCTTCCGTGGCGGGCTCGCAGGGCGCGACTTCTCCAACTCGGACTTGTACGCGGACTACTCAGGCCCCGACCAGCAGGCAAGTGGCGGGCTGCGCATGGACGCGTATGGCGGAGCTGGTGCGTACGGTGTCGGTGGCGGATACGGCGCGCCAGGCTATGAACCGGAGCCAAGTCAACAGATCATGGTCCGCAACGTGAGTGCTATATAACTTTGTGAGAGCGACGAGGTGCTGATGGATGGACTTGCAGCTGCCGTGGTCTACCGCCAACGAGGATCTTGTGGAGCTCTTCGAGACGACGGGCCAGGTCGAACTGGCTGAGATCTTGTTCGATGGCACGCGCTCGAAGGGCGCCGGCGTCGTGCAGTTCGCGCAAGTTCAGGAGGCGGAGACCGCCATCGGTGCGCCAAGTCCTCAGTCGTTGCATCCACCTGACTGACTGGCTTTCGATCTCTTTTCTCAGCAAAATTCCAGCAGTACATGTATGGCGGGCGACCCCTCGGTGCGTTTTTCTTGTACTATCCTCCTTCCAGTGCTCCTGATATTGTGTCGGACGTTTAGATGTGCGGTTCAATGACCGCTGGCACACGTTCACGCCGACTGCCGCAAAGGGCGGGCAGACCGTACCCATGCAAGCCGAAGCCACGTGAGCAAAGACACGGCCTGCTGTCCATTCTGCTCCCTCTCCCCTCTTCTTCTTCACCTGCACACAGTGTATATACATATGTCAGCATGATCTCGCCTTCCCGGTCAATATCTTGCAAATGTCAGTCCGCTCCTCATGGTCATGTGCGCGTATGGCGATGGTTGTAGAATACTCAATGATCATAGTACATCTACTTCCTGTGCAGTCTTAATACATAAATCTGAATTCCTGTTGGCCATCTCTTCTGTGACGAGATCAGTTCATTGCATGCTCCAAGGAAAGACAGGACAGGTAATTACTACTCGGAACGTCCGCCTGACGGCATATTCCCCACCTATCCTACGCATAATATCACAATACATTGATTTCTGCACTCCCTCATTGTCGTCTGGGGTTCCTCTGTGGGCTGTATGTACTCGCACCCATGCCAACCGTTTTCATTTTGTCACTTCGCTGCATTACACTGCGCAACAATATCTACAGGCACATCCATGCGCGCAAGTGTCGACGGCAGACTATTGAATTGCATCAGAAGCCCCGCCGCCATATGCCATGCTAAGTGGCAGTGGAATGCCCACAGGCCCGCTGCAACATGCCATTCATCAGTATACTCTTGCTAGTGACATCGCGCAGAAACCACGAAGTAAGAGTGGAGGCGTAGGAATGCTGGAGGGCGCGGCGTGGGGACCGGAAAGGACAAGAGGACGCACGATTGTCAGTAACGAAGCGTAGCACCGTCCAGCTGTACGCAGGGATGAGGATCGTGTCGCGGCGGAGCGGGTTCGTCCCGTTGAGCGGTTGGCCTATGTAGCGGCCAGCACCCGCGCCCATGCTACCAACAAAAAAAAAACGTCAGCATCTGTTACTTGACAGCAAACGATTACTGACATCCACGGCCGGTGTCCGTGCAGGTGGAATGGATGGTCGCCGTCATCGAGGTTGTCCTGCGCCGCGGCGATCAGACAGGACAAAGCGTAGCACATGGCGGGACGTACCACGCGAATATCAACAACCTGGATCGAGTCCACCGTAGCGAGCAGCTGGCTGCCGCTCGCCACTGAGCTGCCAACCGGCGCATACCCCAATGGGCTCCCGCGCACCGCGAGCAGCGTCGACTGGCCTGTCAGCGGCTCCCAGCTCTGCCCGCGCCAGTAAGCCACCACCATGCACGCAGTCGGAAACAACCGACTCACTGTGGAGTTTATGAACCCCAGGAATTGCCCGTCATCCGTTTGCTGGAAGTCAAACACTATCGGGAACGCGACGGTGACATTCGGCGCGGGGTCTGCGACCAGGGGAACGAGTGCGGTCGTCCCGTCGACGTCCTGTAGAGCTTGTACGCCCGGACCGGGGTCCGCGGAGGCGGGGTCGCCTGGGAGGCCGGATGGCGGCGCGTCGTCGTACCTGCCTCTCTGCGTGAGTATACTCGGCCAGGGAGGACGAGGGCGTGAACACGGCACCTGATAATCCCGCGAATATCGAGGTTCTGCCCGGGCTGGTCGTATGTGAACATGTCGCTCTGCAAGGTCGCGCGCATCCAGTATGTGCTGTTCGGCGACCCCGTGGCGTTCGCGTGCAGGAGCACGGAGTAGCGCTGGGCAACGGCGAGCGTGATGCCGGCGAGCGGGGTCGGGGAGATAAGCGTGCCATCGGCCTCGATGAGTGTGAGCGGGTGGCCGTCGACGGAGAAGCGGATGGATGCGAACGAGCCGGAGTTGATGAGGCGGAGGCGGTAGCTATGCGAGTGATTGGATTAGTGATGCGGAGTATATAGCAGACCGGGAAATCACGTTTTATTGCGTTGAAGAGTGAACTACGAGCGGATCAGTTGACTCGTATGTGGGTTGTGGAGAAGGGCGCACGTTGAAGTAGGAGCCTCCGGTCCCGGCGGAGAAGTATTGGCCGAGACCATTCAACATCTAGATGCAATATGAGAACGCATAGAAGTTTGGGTGGCACATATACGCACCCCACCATCCGGCACGGGCTCGTTGCCCTGCGTGCCTGCGATGCCAAAAGGCTGAACGGATCATTATTAATAAGCTACTTTGATGGCCAATTGCATTCCTTGAATGCTTCCTTACCGACAAATAAGCATCGAGAAGATCGACGCTCAGATCATGGTACCAATCAGCCATCTGAAGATCACATCGCCGTGAGCTTGGAACCGGGAGCCAGGAGACGATCAAAAGATTTCAAATGACTTACGTGCACTACGAGCTCTTCGTCCCACTGCGGTAGGCCGGGCGGTGACGACACTGTGGGATGGACAATGAGAGGTCCAGTGATTCCGTCTGTGTACTGCGTGGAGACTAGTAGAATGGAGTCAGGATTCAAGAGGATCTTCCACCTCAGAAGAGATGCTCACAGTCTGTGTAAATGACCCATGTTTGGTGAGTTTGGACTCGTCACAATAACAGCAGAACCTACGCGCACTGTATATATGTGAGAAGACATACGCACTTGGATGTATGCGAATACGTACTGCCACCACGTTGTCCCAGAGAACTCCCCGAGGGTGAAGCTAAGATGCAATGGCTCGTCGGTGACCCAGTTTGCATCAGGGATTTGCGCACGCACTTGTAGGTCAGCGATTGGCCAGGAGGTATGCCGCATTCCGTGATGCCCGAAGTTCCGTCGTACCAATTGGTTCCGTTTTGAAACTGCGAGGACATGAGGAGAGAACGTGGAACGAGATAGAGGTTGAGACGTGCCAATCCGTGCCAATGAATGCTCGTCGTGTTGGGGAGGTTGTTCTGAACGTTCACGACGAGGCGATCGGCTTGGTTGGCCTCGATGGTCGGTCCGGGATACATGCCTGCTCCATTGATTCATCCTACTGCCAACGTAAATGGTGCAAAGACTGCTGCGCACCGTTTACCACGAGCATCGTGCGCGACACACCGTCTGGCGCGCCCTGCACCATTTCGACGGTGAAGTTGTACTCGCGCGTCTGCGGGGGCTGGCCGACGATGCTTCCTACGACGAAGTTTCCGTCCACCGGTGCCTGCAACGCTGGGAGGCTCGCACTGGGTCCTGATGCGCTTGCAGAGTCATGGTGATGGTGGTGCTTCAACCCGAGACCCAAGCCGAGACCGAGGGCGAGGGCGAGCACAACGGTGACGGCCAAAAAAAGGAGAAGCGGGCGGCCGCGTCGACGGGAGGACTTTCTGCTCGCCATGCCCATGTCGAGGGATCGCGCCACATTGTTCAAGTACTTGATAGATCCGAGTCCGAGTCGAGAGTGGGTGGAAGACGAGGAGACACGTGCTGGCCAATGTGCGTGCTCCCATTCGCTGCTGTCCTCCTCAGTCCACACGAGCAGCGTAAATGTTTCTTTTTTTCACCCGGCCATCAAGCGACTATGATCAGTCTTTGATCCCCCTGCTCGTTCTAGGCAACATCTCGTGCTCTCTGCGCCGTCGACCGCATGCCTCTGTCGAGATGAGGGGTTAAAGAGGCTTTCCCGACGCACATGTCCTCTAACGTAAATATAGATTACGGTCGCCCCCTCATGCGCCATCCAGGCCCTGTATGCCCTCCATCACTCGCCATATGATCTCGTTCGCCATACAACGCAGTATAAAGAGTCGCAGAGCGTCTTTCTGCCGCCCGTCCGTCGCTCGTCATGCAGGCTGTCTCCGCTCTGTTGTTGCTGCTCCCGGCGGCCTTCGCCGCGACGGTGCGTCGCCTCATCTTATCCCCCGACCGTGAACTGACGCCGTCCTCTTGCAGGCTCCTCAATTTGAGCCTCCTTCCTCCGGCCCGCTGGTGCCCTCCTCGAACTATGTTGGGTCCAGCAACTCGACGCTGAACAAGACCACCGTCGTCCCAGGAAAGCAGTTCGACCGCATTGTCCAGGTAAGCTCTACGGACTTGCCAACTGAGCCAAGCTCACGCCATCACAGATTTGGCTGGAGAATACGGATTTCGAATCTGCCAACTCGACGGTCAGTCCCTCGTATAGATCCCAGACTCAGGGCCTCATATCGTTTCGCAGGCGACCTTCACGAACCTCGCGAAGCAGGGTGTACTGCTCGACCAGTACTATGCTCTCACCCATCCCTCTGAGCCCAACTACGTCGCCGTTGTAGGCGGCGACTTCTGGGGCATGGCTGACGACCAGTTCTACAACATCCCTTCCAAGTGTGTGGCCCATTCGATTCCGCACTTCTCTCGCCCGGCTCACGTGCTCCTAGCATTTCCACCATTGTGGATCTCCTCGAAGCGAAAAACGTCTCATGGGCGTCTTATCAAGAGAATCTGCCCACAGACGGGTTCTCCGGATTCAAGTGCGTGCACTACCAAGAGTCCCACACTGTCACTAACAGACTCCCGTCAGCTTCACCTCAGAGAACTACCTGAACGGGTCCGCACCCCCGTACACCTACTACGTGCGCAAGCACAACCCCACGATCATCTACGACTCCGTTGCTACTGTGCCCGAGCGCGCAGCGCGTCACCGCAACTTCAACGACTTCGCCGCGGACGTGAACGCGTCCGCACTTCCGCAGTGGCTCTTCGTGACGCCGAATCTTGTCAACGACGCGCACGACACGACCATCGACTTTGCCGGGCAGTGGGTCGACTACTGGCTGACGCCGCTGCTCAATGACACGCGCTTCAACGACAACAAAACACTGATCTTGCTCACGTTCGACGAGACCGAGACGTACACCGTGAACAACCGCGTCCTCACGCTGCTGCTCGGCGGTGCGGTCCCGGAGAATCTGCGCGGGACGGTCGACCACACGTACTACACGCACTACTCGGCGCTCAGCACCGTCGAGGCGAACTGGGGCCTCGGTTCGCTAGGCCGCGGTGACACGAACAAGTAAGCACTCACCCCTACGTTCTTCTTCGCCCCGCTCACCTTCGACACCAGAACGCTTTCCAACGTCTTCTCCTTTGTCGCCGATGCTGCGGGCTACAAGAACCTCGACATCTCTGGCGACGCGATCCCGCTCACCAACGCTACGGGCACCATCCCCGGCCCGCTCAACGCGGACTACTACGTGCCCTTCACCGCGCCGAACGTCAGCGCCACGGGTGCGGGCGGCGGCCCCGTCTTCGTCGCGCAGGGCCTCAACGTGAACCTCACCGCGGCCACCGCGCCTGCGCCAGTGAACCTCACCGCGGCGAACGAGACGGTGCCCGCGCTCGGCCCGATCGGCGGCACGAGCGCCGCCCCGTCGCCGAGCAGCTCTGGGAAGCCGTCGGGCGCGGTGGAGAGCGTCGTCGCGGGCAAGGCGGCGGCGGCGGCGTTGCTCGGTGCGCTGCTGGGCTCTGCGGCGCTCTTCCTCTGATTCCGGGGTTGTTATATTGTGACGTATATCGAAGTACCTAGTATTGTCCGTATACCCTCGTCGACAAGTGCTTCTACTCGCGACCGTGAGGGCTACATATAATCGCATTCGTGTGTATTGATTCGACGCTCGTCCTGACTTCGTCGCTTCCATATCCATCACCAGCATACAGCGTGCGCATACATCCATCACTTCCATGTACCCAAGTCATCCTATGCAAGTCGCAGCTCGATATGCTCGCAACCAGCTTGGAACCGACCAGTCGGCAGTGACTCGGGCGCATCTGACGCCTCCTGGTAGACCATGATGCGGCCACGTCTTGAATTTTCGATTAGCGTGCTCGCGGTGAGGGGGACGGTGGAAAATGGAAGATGAGCCGCCGGCGCGCGCCTGCTGCCTTAAACCTTTTCTCCTCCTACAACCTCACAAACCTTTCAACCTTTCTCACGTCTGGGTCAAAACTTGAATATGTCGATTTCATCGTTGCTACGTCTCAAATGCAAGCCAGCAAGTCCCAATTAGCGAACAACGTCGCCTGCAAGCTTACTCCTGTGAAAAGTCAGCGATGCCTTCGCGCCTCACACTTTTGCCCTGCCTGAACTCCTCCCGCATCGCCGTCCACGATTCCCCAGCCCAAGACCTAACGTCGTCCCCATTAACATCTCACCTGTGTCCCGTGCTCGCAAGCGCTCGTTCAAGCAGGCTTGCATCCGCGCCTGCTCCAAGGCTACAGTCCGTTTCGCATCACCCCTCGCCCATAGCCCGCGCAAGCCCATGGCCCCACGCACAGGATCCTCTCGAGGTCGCTTAAGTAGTCCGAAACGTACACATCCTGGTCCGGTGCCTCGCACTGTCTGCCACGAGTGCCCTCGCACGGACTCCCATCGCCTCCCATCGCCTCGCCTGTCGCGTGGATTCATCGGAGCAGAGTAACTATCGCGCTTTCTGACAGAACGCCCTTTCAGAACGCCCTTATCCTCCTCTCACACCCCACGTTCGTCGCCCGCTGCTACGCTGTCCGCGTGCGTTGACTCCTCACCACCGGTCGTACAGCGTCCTCCGCGAGATTCCCGGCATATACGCGCCCACTCCCATCGTCAACGCGTTCACCACGTCGCCACGTTTCCATCCGGGACGTCATTTTCTGAGCATCCGCGAAAGCCGACGAGTTCATCAAAGGCGCTAGCGGCTGGAGCTCACTATGCGCCCCGCTGACCTTGCAGAGTCGCATTGTATGGCCACGGACCCCTTCTGGCTCAACTATAATGCCGACGCCTCTGTGATATCTCGCGCGCTACGATTCACGCCTTCCTCCACTACCTACATTGCCAGCACACCAGCTCTACCGTCCCTGACAACCGTCAAATCGCTTTACTTCGTCAAACGAAGCTTCACCTTTCGATGATTGCCTATTGAGTCTGACGCCCGGGCGCCCCTCACTGTATGTATCATTGTGTCGGCGCTTGATTTCCTCTGCGCGGAGGTTCGGCGAGTGTAGCACTGAGCGTCCTTTCGGCCGCACCCACTGGGCCGTGGTCGGCGCTGTCCCGCAGAAGCTGCTGGAGAAGCTCCACGCAGCAGTTGGTGGCAGACTGTGAGCGCCGGAGGCTCTACAATGCAGCCACTGGTATGCTGCTAGAGCTAGTCTCCCTGAGGCAAAGTTAACACAAAGTAAACAGCTTCAGCCTTCACAAGCTCAAGATAAACTGTCTAGCTAAGCATCTCATTTCACACTGTGCTGTTTGGCATGGTTAATGTCCCTATCCAGGTTTGAGTTCAACCGGTTCCTACACACTGAGAGCCTCACCTTCTCCTTCCCTGAGTATGTGGAGTAAAGGTGCTGAAGGTAGCTTAACTTTACTTACGCTGTGGACCATGCAGCTGATGCTCATACTGTCTCCCCTACAGAGTTAGTTGGTGGCTGGGACTATTGCTGCATGAGGCAGTGGACCATACTCATGCTCCCTAAAACTATGTTATATTACCTTAAACACAGACCAACTTGCTGGATTTCTAGATACAGAAAGCTACATTTTTGGTGCAGATTCTGTGCCAGGGCTGTGCTGGCTCTACATCAGTCCCAATGGTTGGAAGCAAGATTGAAGTTTTTGTCTGCTGGCAGGTGCAACACATGTGAACAATAAAATGTCTGGTGGTTTTCTTCCTGTGCTAGCTGCATACAACATGGCCTGCCGTGATTGCTTTTCAATGATTTCCATCTTTCTCTTGTGCATCAACTTTTTGATCTGTGTTATGTGACGACTTGGGGTCTGCAGAGTACCCAGACTTTCAATATAGGGATCTAGAACTTTCAACAGATATTTGAAATATGCACTAGCACTCCTATATGGAGGTTTTAAGGCCCAATTGTTGATTTTATCTTCAGTAATACATAGTTCCTCGTAGATCTCACGAGTAGAGTCAAAGGCCATATTATCACGGTTAGGTACAGGAATGTCAAGTTGGGCTAGCACACTTTTCATGCAATCAATCCAGCTACTGAAAGGTGTATAATCTAAAGCTTCACAGTGCTCATGGGCAAAATCACCCATGTCCCTGACAAACCACAGTATATTCCAAAGGGGAACTATGTCGTCCACATATCTAGCAGTCAATACATTGGGTGGTACTTTTATCAGCTCAGCCAACATGTTTTTTTGATCAATATGATGGTTTCCTAGACATTTAATGAGCCTTCTGAGTGTTTGGATTAAAACAGCCCTCATACAAATTTCAGTTGTAACATATTTTGGATGAAAAATTCCGAACTTAGATTGATTTGGTTGAAGAAGTTCTCTAAACTTAGGTTGACTCAAGAGATTCCATAACTTCTCTTCCTCACATAGACTTTCCCCCATATATATATGCAATGCTCTTATCCATACAGAATAAACTGTAAGCCATTCATATTGGCTAGACATGGAAGGCCGTGAAATGCAAGGCAGATCTATCATGAGAATGTCATGTGTGATTGGTTCTAACAGTTTCAATAAGCAAGTCCAACGTGTTTGGATGATGTATCTTCTATTCAAAGGGCTTCCAATGATAGAGGGTATATTTTTAGTTAGTACAACAAGGAATTGATGTCTATTTCCTTGCTCATCTTCACCCGCACATGAACCCAAACACTTTGCTAGAATAGCTATTGTTCTCTGGAGAATGTCAAACTCTTCATAATTGTCTTCATTGAACAACAAAGGGTTAATGAGCTTCAATAGACAACAAAAATTTCCCAAAAGACTATCCCCTCGCTCTTCATGTTTGTGACCTAGAAGAAAGTTCCTTATAATCAAATTATTCTGTGCTTCCCTTCTAGTAATTAAAGCATTACAAATAAGAAGAGCAAGAACACATTCTTGGTACATTATATATAATCGATACTCATCAGATAAGGCAGTCTTCTCATCTGCCAGTTTCCACTGGCACAGCTGACGACCATATTCATACATGCAATCAGGAACAGCAATGACAGTTTTGCTAGTGCAGATAGATGCTATAATCTTCCATACAACTCTGATAGTTGGTGTAAGGGATTCTCTAGTAATAGTGCAAGCTTGATTATCCAATTGTCTTGCCCTGTATATAGCAAGATTCTGGCATGCCCAGCTTATAAACTGAGAAATTGGTAGATTTGATGATGAGATAGCAACCTCCCTGAGTACTGAATTGTCTTCTTCAGGTAGAGACAAACAGAAGTCATTGAGAGCTTCTACGAATTGTAGCCATTCATGTGCTTCATCCAGGTTTGAAATAATCCACTTGATAGCATAACTATCCAAACTCCAAGAAACCTTAGCAGATTCTTCTTCTATGTGCAAGCCAGTTCCCATGCCAAGCCTCTTTCTGAACTTTTCCAGGGAATCTGACACTGAGAGCTCCCACTTATGTGGTCCACATGGTTCCCAGGGTGGTAGCTGAATCCTCCAAGATGGGCGAACAGCTGTTAATAGTGGAGCCATCAGAATGATAACTTTTCTTGTAGACCATAGCACACCAACTCCAATAGCATGGCTCACAGACCACACTGCTCCAGACAAAGGGGTATGATATGGGCTGTTGGGAATCACCAGGGGTGACAGTGTTGACAAGAGGTACACCACCATGCTCACAGTTATTGATCCCAGTATAATATAGGCTACTGTCTTATTGATGGACAGCATGAATTCCACAAGGCCCACAAAAAATAGAAACACAGAGGCATGAAGAATTGTTGGGATAGTTTCAACAGCACGAGACATGTGGAAGGTCTCAACACCTAGAAACAAGAAAGCTCGTAATCGAGCACGCTTGTATGATGCTTTCTGCTTCTGTGACACTTGGACATAATTTCGTGCCCACTGCTGCATCAGGGTTGCTATAAGGGCACATGTCAGGGTCAGAATGAGACTCAGGAACCACATAGCATTGACGCGGATAGCAGAAGCGGATGGCTTGAAGACTGGTACTGGATCAGAATGAGTACCATTCGGCATGGTAGCACCTTGATTGACGAGTTGTGTCAGCAAAGCGACAGTTGCGTCCCCAGAGTCGGGCGACAAACTCTTGTAGCTTTCAATAATGAAAGCGGACAGGGTTGCCGAGAAAAGACCAGACTTGGGACCAAATCAGATCGAGAACTCTGTGGATGAGCGACACACACGCACGAAGATCAAAATGCCCTCAGTGTCCCCTTTCCAACTTTCAACGAGTCTCTTGTCACGCTCGTCGGCCTGAGCGTTGTACATCATCCAGATCTTGTCCGATGGGTGCCCATAGCTTCCATCTGCGTAACATAGGGTGAGCATGACGAAGCGCGCGACATTGTCAGTGCACATTGTCTCGCACCTTTGTTGTTGCCTGTCGCCGTAAACCCAGATCAGTTCGTAGAGTAAGGCCATCGACGAATAGATCATACCTCTGTCAGCGCTGTCGGACGGTTGTTGAGCTGTATCGACCATCGTCGTCGTTGTGATCAAGATGAGAGCAAGTCACAGCCGCGCCTCCGCACCTGCGCCTCGAGGCCCCGGCTTTTGCCGAGGCACTGCCCACAAGTACGTGGATATGCGCCTCGGAACTCGTTGCGACATCTACGGGGGTATCAGGGATGCCGTGCGGTGAGAGATTGTGTGCATGTGTTGCTGCTTACAACGCGCGGCATGCGCACACACGGCGATTAGCGTGCGGTGCAGGGGACGAGCAACGTATGGTCAGCGGGCACGCTCGGAGCGAAGAGAGCCATCAGCGGGTACGCTCGGAGCGAAGAGAACCATCAGCGGGTACAGCGCGAATACAACACCGTGTGTATAGTTTACTGATTGAGATGCGAGCGGTGACCCTAAATAGCGAAGACCACACATAGTCGCTAACGAGCAGGCCAAACCGGTGAACTTTCTCCTGCCTGTAGACGTATTCGTGCTTCCATTTGCTTTACCATCTCCTTGTGCTGAGTACGAGTCAATCCAAAGGACAGGTGAACGCTCCGAGCAGATCACTTCCTGCGCCGTGACGAAGACCTCCTCGACGACACACCGAAACCGCGAGCCAGAAAGCGTGCTTTTGTCTCTATGGCGCGTATTAGTCGCGATCTGTCTTGAAGCGGAGCATAACCTCTTCATGCAGTAAGCCTTCGTATGATATGACGCACACGTCGCACAATATGGGAAGCAGGAGCCACGCCATAATTTTGCCTGTTCGCCCGGTGTGTACGATATTTTGAGCTCAATGGAGTCATCATACGCATCTTAGGGCCGACAACGAGTTTGGGATGTTGCACATGGCGAGATGCAAGGCGAGATGCAAGGCATATCATCCGAACTGTGAGCCGCTTCGACGTATGGCGGCGTACAGTAATTGTGTAGCAGTGAACGAAATAAAAATCTGCCTACTCGCGATGCCTGACGACGCCAATCTTAGACTTGCTCGCCGCACCTCACATCCACGTTGCCGCCCGAAGCCTCGAAGCTGCCGCGGCCCGCAGTGTCGCCGAGATTTCTGCTGGCGCGCGCGCACCCTCGCGCACTCAGAGAACCGCTATGTCTTGTGCTTTAAATTTCGTAGAACGCTTTTGTGGACCCGGCTCCAGGCGTGCGGACCGTAATTAGATTGCAACCCTGACGCTGCTGGTCCATGGCGTCGAGTTCTGCGGAGGCTGCCACGGTGCGCAAGTAGCACATAGCAGAGTTGGAGAAAGACGAGCGCTCACCGCACTAAGTATGTGCCCAACTTCGATCTCGGCGTCGTCTGACAGGTCTTCAGAATCCTCTAGATTCGACTGTGGAGCATCCGTGACGTGAAAGGCTATTACGAGCAACATACACCTTCGAATTTACTCACCTCGGCGACGGCCCAGGAGCCGTACGTCGACGAATCGCTGTGAGGCAGCCGTATTAGATGTAATCGGCAAAAGCACTCGAGTACATACACTCGAATCCAAAGTGCCTTTGGGCCCTGGGGTCGTGATATGCCCAGTGCCGATAGAACGGGAGGACCTTGTGCCTTGCGATCGCCCTTCCTGCCTTCTTGCCACCGCAGAACTCCAGATTGGGCGCTTGAACCGCGAGAAGGGCCCAGAAATGTCCATCTCGCCCCACCCACTCGGCCCCAGATACACTGGGCCGTATTCGACGACTGCCAGCGAGAACCTCGGGGACACGGCGGGCCGCAGCGGCTCCGCGTCTTCGCGATGCAGCTGGCACGTCGGCGAGGGCACGAGGATTCGCCGGCGGATGCACGCCAGAAGACGACGGGGAACGTGGGTGCGATGACTTGGTCGACGGTTGTGGCGCGCGGGGAGTCCAGATGGCGGTCATTGTCTAGGCACGTTGGGCGCGACAGGCTGAACGCGGTGAAAAATGCCGGGTGTGCACCCCCGAGGACCGGGACGCATCATGCCGGTGCATGGCGTTGTTTAGCTTGTATACCTAGGCCTAGGGGCAATATTACCCTAGCCCAGAGGAAGATGAACGAAAACCCGGAACAACGCGGATTTATGTGAGGAATAAAGCCAATGGAGCCATGATGCACGACGGGATGACGCAGTTAGTAATTGCTCCAAGCGCAGAAAAGAGAATGTACTTGCGGCTGTCTGCCAAATGACGTGGGCCGGTAATTAGATAGCGTAACTGTTGTAGATGGGGCAGCGACCCCAGACAGGCTATGTTTACGATTTTCCTTCCGCAGCTGTATTGCTGGCCGCCCAGAGTCCGGGCGGGCACGACACTGGGTCGAAAAATGCAGACAAGGTCGTCGGCGGTAGATGGCGCAGGCGGGGGTAGAGGAAGCGGTGGCGGAGGGAGCGGGTCAAATAGGGAGGAGGTAGCCAGGAGGAGTGACATTGGGCGAGCCCACGTGGGGCGGAGAGGCGATTTGACTGATGTCCAAAACGGTCGTTGCGCTTTCGTTTCTCCTGCTCGCCGTCTGCGATTATCCATCGTCCTATATACTCACCCTTCCTACCCTTTATAAACTTCTACATCTCTCTCTATTCCCCCGTCACCCCCTCTTCCTCCCCGCCCTCCCCGTCCTCCTCGTCCGCCATGGACAGCTTCTCCGAACCACACCGCGTCTCAGAGACCATCCGCCTCGACGACGTCACCGCCGCCGTCCATGCCCGCGAGGAAGACCTCCGTGCAAAGGGTATCCCCCTCTCCGGACGCGTCCTCCACGTCTGCCACTACCTCCCCATCGTCGCGACCCTCGAGTCGTCCTCGCGTCCCGGCATCCTATCGCCCCCGCCCACGCCCCCGCAGCAGCACTCTGACATCCCACCCTCGCCCTCGAATGAGGCACCGCCCGTGTCTCACGACGCGGCTGGCGAAGAGCTCAAGCCCAAGTGGAGCCTGTCCGCCCGCCATGGGCATACCGCCATGATCAGTGGCATTCGCTCGCTGTCTGCGACGCATGAGCAGGTCATCATCGGCTGGACCGGCGACGTCGAAGGACCTATACCATCTGCAGGTGCGTTTTGTCACTTGTCGCGGTGTTGGAAGGCTGTACCCGCACGCGGGGTCGCCTATCTACGCGGAACCCAGCCGAGCGGCACCCCCATATGGCCGCATCTCCTTGGGCATGCCTGGCCGTCCGTTTGCCGCAGAGTAGACGATTTTTTATGGGCATTCTGCGCGTTCTGCTGTGGTCGTGTGTCGCCTTCTTACACTGACGTCATACTTGCTCAGGCGGCGAAACGACAAAAATCCCCGCCAGCTCAGTTTCAGAAGAGGACAAGGCCGCTTTGGAGGAGAAAATCGCCGCATATAAGGGCGAAGACGAGGAGAAGGGAAGGACGAGTTATGTTCCCGTCTGGTTGGACGACAAGGTTGCGCACGGTCACTACGACGGATACTGCAAGACGAGTGAGTTGCGCGTCATCATTTAGCACTGGTGCTGATTCTACCCCTACAGCTCTCTGGCCGCTCTTCCACTATCTCCTCTGGCAGGACGTCTCCCCGACCTCGCAGTCCGCGTCATTCTCCGCCGACGAACACTGGGCGCCGTACGAGCAGGTCAATGCGGAGTTCGCGCGGCGCATAGTCGACGTCTACCAGCCTGGTGATCTCGTCTGGGTGCACGACTACCACCTGCTCCTCGTGCCCAAGCTGCTCCGCATGATGGTGCCCGATGTATGCATTGGGCTGTTCGTGCACACGCCCTGGCCGAGCAGCGAGGTCTTCCGCTGCCTTCCCCGTATGTCCCCTCCGCCCCGACCCCGTCGCTGATCGACTGACAGCCCGCGTAGGCCGCAAGGAGATATTGGACGGAATGCTCGGCGCGAACCTCGTGTGCTTCCAGACGTACTCGTATTCCCGCCATTTCACGTCGTCCTGCGTCCGCGTTTGCGGCTACGAGGCTTCTTCGCGGGGAATCGATGTCCAAGGCCACGTCGCATCGGTTATGCACACGCCCGTAGGTGTCGATGCCGTCCGTGTAGCTCGCGACCTGTAGGTGCCCACCATCAATTGTCAGAAATGTGATCTAACGACCTCGTAGGCTGCGCCCGGGCATCGAGCCCAAGCTTCAAGCGCTGCTGAAGCTTTACGCGGGGAAGAAAATCATCATCGGCCGCGACAAGCTGGACGTTGTGAAGGGCGTCGTGCAGAAGCTGCGAGCGTTCGCGAAGCTCCTGCGGGACTACCCGGAGTGGATAGGCAAGGTCGTGCTGATCCAGGTCACGTCGCCTGCGCTGAGCGACAGCCCGAAGCTCGAGCGCCAGGTGAGCGAGCTTGTGAGCAGCATCAACGGCGAGTACGGCAGCCTCGACTTCATCCCCGTACACCACTAGTACGTTTGCTTCGCTTGAATGTGAGTAATTGGATACTAACAATGCGCATATAGCCACCAAACCATCAAGAAGGACGAGTTCTACGCGCTCCTGTCGGCGGCCGATCTCGGCGTGATCACACCGCTCCGCGATGGTATGAATACGACTTCCATGGAATTCATCATCGCGCAGGACAAGACGAAGAAGAGCCCGCTCGTGCTCAGCGAATTCATGGGCATCTCGAGTAACATGACTGAGGCGCTGCAAACGAATCCGTGGAATCTCGGGGTATGTATAATCCCCCCTCGAATTCGGCCAAGACCTTGCTCATCGCGCATGCAGGAAGTCGCCGCCGCAATGCACCGCGGCTTGCTGATGTCGCAGCCTGAGAAGGACGAGCGGCACTCGAAACTGCACTCTGTCGTGACGACGCACACTTCGCACACGTGGGCGATGATGCTCGTGAAGATGCTCCTCGGCGTGATGGACTCGCAGAACATGGCGCGCTCGACACCCGTGCTGCCCACCGACCACATGCTGGAGCGCTACCACAGCGCGGGCAAGCGCCTGTTCCTTCTCGATTACGACGTACGTATACCTCTTTGCGCTGCCGCCCTCCGGTCCTGACGCGCATTTCGCACAGGGCACGCTCGCGCCGATCGTCAAGACGCCGTCCATGGCCGTGCCCTCCGCCGACACGCTCGCCGCGCTCACACAGCTCTCCGCAGACCCGAAGAACCTCGTTTACATCATCTCCGGACGCGACGGCGCGTTCCTCGAGGAGCACCTCGGGCACATCGGGGGGCTCGGCATGTCCGCGGAGCACGGCGGGTTCATGCGCCCGCCGGGCGTGAAGGAGTGGACGAACTTCACGGAGAGCCTGGACATGGAGTGGATGGGCGAGGTGCTCGAGGTGTTCAAGTACTACACGGAGCGCACGACGGGCAGCCACATCGAGGTGAAGAAGAGCTCGATCACTTGGCACTACCGCGCGACAGATCCAGAGTGGGGGTGCGTAGTGCGCTGTGACTGGGTCGCGCGTGTTCGTGCTGATGGCTTCTTTGCAGTCAATTCCAGTGCCGTCAGTGCCAGGACCTGCTGGAGAACAACGTCGCGCACAAGCGGCCCATTGAAGGTGCGAGCTGGCTGGCCATGCTGTGGAGTTGCTCGTGAGTGCTGACGATAATCTTCATGTGCAGTCCTCGTCGGCAAGAAGAACCTCGAAGTCCGCCCCATTGCCATCAACAAGGGCGAGATCGTCAAGCGCATACTGTACCAAAATCCGGACGCTGGGTTTGTCTTCTGCGCCGGAGACGATAAGGTACGCACCCACTCGCTCTACGTCCCGCTACGCCGCCCACCGCTGACATCGCGCGTCCGCAGACCGACGAGGACATGTTCCGCGCGCTGAGCTTCCCCGAGGCGACTGGCCCGCTTACGATGGACCCGCCGCTGTCCGTGTCGCTCCTGAACACCGGGAAGGAGGAGACGCACCCGACGGTGTCGCTTGCGCTGCACGCCGGTGACATCTTCACGACGGCCGTCGGCCACGCGACGAAGCGCACGCTCGCGAAGTGGCACGTCACGAGCCCGCTCGAGGTCGTGTCGGAGCTGCTCCTGCTCGCGAAGGCGTCCGGCGAGGAGGCGAAGTTGTGACGTGCGGGGGCGAAGTTGATGATGTGAAGTAGACGGCGTGTGTATGATATGGCAGTATCTTATGGGTAGGCATCTCGCGGCGGCTATATTGGGCCTAGATACCCAACTCAACTCTCATATATTGGTCTTCCACTTATCTTGATAGCAAAGTCTTTAGAGCGCACTTGAATTGAGGTTTTTGTATCATACACGAGCTTGTATCTAGCAATTGCTTTGGCCCGAAGGCGGAAGGCGTGCAGGCATCATCACATCAGTACTTTGTCCGACTCTGACGCGCTGAAAATGGCTGACCAAATCTCTTCAGTGCCCGTCAGTTCCGTCAGCTCCGTCAGCGCAGGTCAGCACAGGTCAGCTCACAGAATGCGGTCAGCAAGTTCTTGGATATTTTATTAGCACTGTTCGACGTATTTACAAATGCCGTAAATATGGGTAGAGCACACTGGCAACAACCCACCAATACCCACCGAGTTCATCTCGCAGATATCGAGGCATGCCCTCCGATACTCTTTGCATGGGAAAGGGTCCGCCATCGGCAGGCACACTGGGCCATCGAGTGCCTGGCTGAGATGGTAAGCCGCCCGTACGAACACCTGCAAACGCATGTTGATTCTATGAATGCAAACAGTTTGGTGTTTTCTTCTATTGTTACGCGGGTAAGTTGGCCGCAGATTCGACGTCAATGTCCACTGAGCATTTACTTACAGGTATGGGCGCGACGGCATCCTACCTCTTGGGAAATATCTTGAAAATTGAGGGCATCGGATGTGAGTGGGGGCGCCTGACCTATCTATGAGACATATGAGGCCAACTAAACCGATCGCGCAGCGCTGCTGACCGTCGGTTTCGCATACATGGCCGGAATTGCTTTTGCACTCATCGTGGCAAGTGGGACTTCGGGCGGACATTTCAACCCAGCTGTTACTATTGCCCGAGTTATATTCAGGAAGTTTCCTATCTGGAAAGGTCTCAGGTCAGCATGCCGTGGCTGACGGACCGAGGAACCAAGTACTTACAGAGCCCACCGACAGATACATCGTGGCGCAGATCCTCGGAGGTTACATCACCTCACTGATAATATATTGGCAATGGAAGCCTTTGATCATGGTTAGTGCAAATACATCTGGCATGTCACGACAATACTCACAACGCGCGCGTGCCCAGGAAACTGAAGCAGCCTTGACTGCGGCAGGAGCTTACGACCTTGTGAACTTCACTTCCCAAGGTCCCGCAGGTATCTTCGCGCTGTACATCACTGAAGGAACGCCGTTGGGTCTCGTATGGGTGAATGAATTCATTGTGGTACGTTGAGTTCGGTCTCCTGTAGGAAGTTCGTAAATGCTTACCGCGACGTATAGGATTTCTTCATCGGACTCGTCATTTTCGCATGTCTGGATCCGACCAACTTCCTTTGCCCTCCATCGTTGGGTCCATGGACTGTGGGCCTCGCATAGTGAGCGGCACTTCGTGCGCCTACCATTGTGAAACCTGATCGAGGATTCAGCGCGGTGGGAATCTGGTTCTACTCACCGAACGGCCGTGCGTCTTATGAGTGTTCTCTTCCCTTCTGATCAATTTGCTCACCGGCCGTGTGGAATCTAGTGGCGGCTAACGCCGCCCGCGATGTCGGAGGGCGACTGGCTGCTATTTCTATATGGGGTTTGAAAGCAAGCGGTGGAAGATACGCTGCCATAGCAGCTCTAACGAACATTCCGGCCACGATTCTCGCCTGCCTGGTGTATGAAGTCATTTTCAAAGACTCAAGTCGCAGTGAGTGAACGCAGTCGCCCTTGCTAGAGACGTTGACGCTGACGAGAGTTGCGCGTCAGTCGTCACCCCCGCGCAAAAAGAGTTCATCGACGGACACAGGGCGCATGAAGAGCATAAGGCACAAAGGCATCAGTCTCGTCGTCTATCGGATGCGTCCGACATTGAGGAGAAGGGCCACGGAGAGAAGCAGGGCTGACGCTTCGATAGAGAGATTCTGCGACCAGAATGCCTGAGTAGTAGCAAATGTGGGAGGTGACAATTTATGACGGCCGCGACCTGTCAGGTCGGCATTAAGTTTTTGACTGCGATATATCCTGTCTTCACCATCATCAGCGTACTTCATTTTGCAATTTAATCGTTGAGTAAAACGCACTTGGGCTTGTCCGCAGTCTGCTTACTTCAAGCATGCGTATGTCCCTTGCTCAAGTCCGACGACACAAAAAAATCGGTATATTGTTTCCGGAAAATCACAGTTTCGCGGGCCGCTTGCTGTTCAACTCGCGGAGCTCCTCGCATGCCTCTAGCAGCGCCTCTGACAAATATTCGAAATCCGACACCTAAAGCAGCTCAGTGACACAGCGGACACGTTCATTGAAAGATTGATCTACCTCCGAGTAAACTTGCGCGCTCGCCCGAACCCACCACTTGCCGTTGTGGATATACGTTGCCACCGAGACATTCCATTTGTTTATCAACTTCTTGTTGAAGAACGTCTCGCTAAAGATATCTTCTGGAACGCTGATCGGCAATGGAAGCTCGACGTTCACCATGTTCAGCGTGAATTCATCCGCTTCGTCAAGAAGGGAGGTGCCGAGACGCAGAGCGAGGGCTTTGCCGCCGGCGACGGCGACAGAATGGCAGTATTCGTTGATCTTGTGCTCTCCGCCGAGCCACTGCCGAAAGTCTAAAGCTGCGCCTACCGTCAGAGCAAATTCGAGGCCTGTGCAAGCAGAATGAGGGAAGTACCTGGAATGACGCTCAAGTAAGGGGTCAAGTCCGTCGTTCCTGCCACTTCAGCGAGCGTAAGCCTAGTGCACATGGGTATGGTACGAACTCACATCCGAAGAGCTCTATGAAGTTGGCATGCTCAGGACCACCAGGCGGATCCCTTGGCGACACGTAGCTGTGGGGAGTGGGGAAGGGTGACTTCACATAATGCTGGTTGCTGCATCGCGTGCGGCATGAGATCGGCTCGCGCGTTCTGTATGGAGGAGACACACCGTTTCGGCACATAGAGAATGGCACATGGACGCAACGCGTACAACCATTTGTGACAATTCTGCTTGCGGAATTAGTACGCTGGGGCGACAATGAAGCATTGCAGATTATGCCTCACCGATATCCAAAAGTCGGGCTTCACGGCATCCAAATTGATGTCCACTTCTTGACCAAGACTGTGCGCGGCGTCAACTACGGTCAAGACGCCTGCCTCGCGGCAAATCTCAACCAGCTCCTTCCATGGAAGGTAAACACCAGGATGTGACGCGATGCTGTCAATGACCGCAACAATCTTCGGCTTCGGCGTGACCGCTTGATGCGATGACAGTTGTGCTCTGACCAGCGACGTGATGTGGGCACGAAATGAGTCTATGATGGCTGCGCGTGTTGTTGGGAAGCTGAGCAAAAACACAGAGATTGAGGGATGGGGTGGCAAATCGTTGATATATTGAATAGTCCTTTCAATAGCATTGTACGTGGTGGTCGCTGGGCAAAGCATGAGACCGAGTATCGGAAGGATGCCCTGTACACGCACCGGTGACGATTATGTCCTCCTTATTCCATACGAAGTTCTTCAGCACCGTGTTAATCCCGTGTGATGCATTTGGCACGAAGACGACTTCGTCTGGGCCAGCACCGACGAGCTGTTCCATCCGCCGTCTTGCCGTTGGGATTTTATCAGCAGCATCTAACCTCATGAATTTGTCTGGATTTGCTTCTATGTCTGCTGCGATGACCTGACTCGCAGCGATCACAGGGCCGGGTGCAGAGCCATAGGAGCCTAGAGAGGAGCATCAGTAGGGAGACCTGCATGGGAAGAACCTGTGGTTACCATGGTTCAGGTTCACATAACCAGGCGCGAACGTAAAGTACTTGAGGAGACCATGTCCGAATGGAGGCGGTGGTTTGTGGGCATCGAAAGACATCGAGGCGGGGGTGGTTGCTATCTGTCAACTCCGGAAATCAGATACTATATAATCTGTTCACGCAGCAAGGTGACGGAAGATGGCGAGCTGTGGCACGGTGAGAAGGAAAGAACGTTGCTGTAGATAGCCGCCTGGATGAATATATTGGAGAAGCGCCGAGTCGGATACCCTCGCTTTGTGCTCCAGGTCAAATCGAAGCCGATGCTCGGACGCAGCGGGTATACATTGGGTCGATGTTGATGGCTTTGTCAATATTAGGCCTACGACGTACTGGTACTGTGACAGCGTGGGTGCCGCGCATAAGACCCGCAGTAGCGCTGACCAAGCGCTGACCAATGCGAGAGGCGCCTAATAATAGTAGTCCACTCAACGGCTGCGGAAAGAATTCACTCCGAGTCATAGGCAACGTGTGCTCGCGCTTCGCTCGACGCTACGTACCACAGCCTCAACAGTATCGATGCCGAAACATTTCAATCCACACAGCTCGCCTCCCGCGCGACCATCAGCAAAAGCGTCGAAAGCGCGTCACAGCCGATTTCAGCGGCTGTAATTTGCGCGGCGGATTATAAACCATTATGAAGCCAATGTAATGTACCCAGGGCTTTTACATAGGTACTAGTCGTGACCCGTGCCGCTGCACGGGGGTTTACGATAACGAAAACACTGGGAGCACTCGAAAACAGGTCTCTATCCATTTTGGACCCGTAGCAAGAACAAATGTTTGCGTAAATATTGGCCACTTCTGCTGCCCATCTATGGATGGGCAGCTCCGTGGCCCGTGTGCAGTAATAGGGTAGTCTGCGGGGCGCGTGAAGTGAAGTCCCCGTTTTGCGGCGAGGATGGTGAACCTCGGAATGCGAGTTCACGTTTGAGGCGTCATTTACGTTGACATGTCGTCTCGGGTATGATGGTACCAGCTTGATTAAGTCACATATGCGCTCGGAATTAATCTTACTCGGCTGACAGGATACAGTGTTCAGTGATATAGTTCCGAGGAAGTAGTGCGGCTACACCCTTGGAGGCTCTCGAGACTCGCTCTCTCTCGTGCTCTCTCGCGCTGCTTGTACAGACAAAGAGCATCGAGTCCTTGCATGCTCCAGGACTCAGGGACTCAGGATGTCACCGCAACTGTAGAAGGTGACTGCCTGCAAGCAGGAGTCAGGTAATTAGTTACTCGGGAGGGACGGCGGCACACCGGCGCATGCATCGTACTCGTTCCCGCATTGACTTGAAATGAATTATATGACCTTGAGACTCCAGAAGGACTCTCAATCAGTGAGAAGATTAGCGGAGGCAAAGGACATATGAAGCCAAGGTACCTTCAATGTTATCTTTGTCGGACAGCCTCTCGACTCGGAGCTTCTCCGTGCAGCATGCAGGAAAGAGAGCACTGAGGAGGACTGCCTACCGTGCCGTCGTCTGAAACCTGTGCTGTGGCATTCCGGCGTTCAAGTCACCCAGCTGGACTGAGTATAAGAGGTGGAGACATCGATAGAGGAAGTCTGGAGGGAGGAAGTCGAACATGGATCACGCGTCTAACTTCGCGGGCGCTAGAATTCGTAGATGGACCAATCAGAGTACAGATTTGTCTCGGGCAATTCGGGGATCGAGTTCATTTATTATAGTTGATTACAATGTTACAGTAGTGCTACCGGCTACGAAATAAGACAAGTTGTCCGCGTCGCGCCCTACAGGCGCGCGAACCTGTCGAGTCCCTGGGGCCTCCTCCTCGTCACTGTTCCGGTTCCGGTCTCCCTCGTCGTCGTCGTCGTCACTGTTCCGGGCTTCCTCATCATCATCATCATCATCCTGCTCGACTTTGCTGTTGTCTGTCAATTTGACGAGCTTCTTGGCGCTGGGTAAGACGGACATGACAACGGGGTCCGCGGCGCACGCCGCCCACCTTGAACACAGCGCATGAGCGATGCCGACCAGCCCACGGTGCGCGAAGCGTAGACGCGGATGCGCCTTGAACTTGCCTTGAACAGCTCTGTGCGCACTCATCAGTGACGAAGCATCTGCAAATTTTACCCATCCTATGTAGGTCTATAACCCAGCTCGCGGTGCTCCACCTCCATAGAACGACTCGCCCGGCAGGAAATGGCATGATGGCAAGACGAAGAAAGTTATGTTTCGCCCGGGTCTGTTTTTTTGTCAGTAATAGTACAGCTACGGGGTGTAATCCTATCCATCCTACTCCAGCTAGATTACTCCACAGATTCGATATGCGCATGCGTATCCTCAGCTTCTTCATAACGGGCAACCATGCTAGCCACCACCACCAGCCCTTCCAACGGCGACTGCTGTGCGTATACATGGATAGTCTGCGCCAGCTCGCCAGACCTCACGCTGCAAATCATCAACAGACCACCGCGCTCGCCAGCATTATCGCGCGCCAAATCGAGCAAGTCCAGATCGCCCATGTCCTCTTCGTCATCAAAGCCGTAAACCGACCTGCCACTGATTATCCTACGACCTTCGAATCCCTTGCTCTGTGCAGGATCGCTGTCCAGGGGGAAAAAATTGAACGCGACAGGTACTTCGCAGTAGTCGAGGTGCAGACCAAGGGCGGAGAGAGGTACACCTGGGTGTGAGCGCGCGGCGAGGTCCAGGAGGAAAATGGCGTTCGTCTGCACATCGTACGGAGGGATGTTCATGAACAGGCGGAGGTCGCGTTTACTCATGGGACTGTATGGTATGTCTTCCAGTGTGCCGCGTCAGAACATCCCGCTTGCGAATTAAAAGTGAGTACTATACCCTCTTGAGTACGCCCTCTGAGCTTGCACTCTGCTTTGTGTGTGCTGCGCCATCCTGATATTTGGCACTCCTTGGAGCAGTAGACCGCGTCATGACAGCTTCCACATCTCAGCATGCTCTTCCTGGGGGCTGTTTTGAGGCACTGCGAAGCGTCAGTCATAGGAGGTGTGCAAAAATCAATCAACGTACATGGTAACACTGATCTGTCCCGCGTGCGCCTTCCTCCCTTTCCTTGAAGGCTGCTCGCGCGGCTACCATAGAGCGCAGTTGGTTCCACACGGTATTGAGCTCAGACTTTGCGATTTTATCTTTGTTCGGCGACATCTCGATCTTCTTCAGCGCGATCTGGGTGATGGCGATGATGGACCCATAAGTAAGAATGTATTGTGGGAGGATCTTCGCAACGAGCAAGGTGATGTTGGTCCTGTCGTTCTCTTTTAGCATGTGGAAGGACGAGGCGAGGCTTGCGAGAGCTTGCAGCAAGCCATCGCGTATCGCCTGCCGCGCCCAGACACACCCCAAGCTGGTGCGAAGCAATACATGTACAATCGCAATGGCCACGCCAACGCAAGAATGAAACTCGCTGCTGGTGCGGTCGTCGGCATCGGCCAGTCGCTGTAGAGTTGCGATTGTAACGGATAATCCGCCGCTGTACAGTACAGCGCGCCGCAGGTAGTCCTTTGTGCCAACCATGAAGCAGGAGAGCACATTGGCATGCGCGGCCATCTCGGTGATGGAGCCAGCTGATGTCGCATCTTGCAGACGCTGAACGGCTGCCTTCGCGTACACCTCGGTCTCGCGTGTCGCGCTCAGGCTATCGTGGACGGCGTCATGGAGAGCGGTGTCCTTGGCGTTCCGACTCAGCAGGAGAAAAAGAGCGACCGAACCAAGGACAGAAACCCCCGACTTCTCCTTCGCCCAGATTGACCAAACGATGCTGACAACTCAAGGGGTGTTGACAATCCGCGGTCTGATATGCTCGTTGCCCAGCATTGCGGCCAAGGTGGTCGCGAGGATGTCCCAAACCCTCTCGAGGGTCCCTACAGCTTCCCTGTTGAGTAGCTTGTTCAGAAAATCCATCCAGACAAATATGCCAGTCCAAGCGTTGCGAATGAGATAAGAGAATCGTCCGTCAAGAGTAAGAATGCAGAGGGCGTCGAGGGAGTGCAACGCTCGGGCGGTGGTGAGCATGAGGGGATGGTGGGGATCGAGAGGGAAGAGCAGGACATCCGGCGCCAACGCTGCTTCGAGGAAGGAAGCGAAGATTTTGACAATCTCGGCAGTGCGAAAGAGGGAGTCGGGGAATCGTTTGATGTGAAACCCGATTGTCTTGAGTTCGAATATGTGCCCATCTTTCGCGCGTGCGATGGACTACTAGTACCGGTCTCGTCATGAGCATGAGTAGCGGAAGAAAGACTAGTGCGCACATTGCGAGGGGCAACTGTGACCTTTCTCAAGGCTTCAGCAGCTGCAAAGAATTGCGAGCTCATTGCGAATGCTGAGAGCAGAGACTATACAGACCGCGGAATCGACTGCTCGCGGCCAAAAGTTGTCAGCTTTGCGGGGCATAAGAGACGACATATTTTCACTCGAGAGATACAGGCTTACCTGCAAGTGAAGCGTATGAAAGGATGTGGGGGCGCAGTCCTCTCAGGTAGAGATATCAACGGAGACATTATAAAGGGAGACATGAAGAAAGGGAGATACTTAGCGGCTAAGCGACAAAACGTGCCCGCGGGCCAGTGATGTAGGCGTCCCGACCTCAGGCCAGCTTACGTATCTAGATCAACACCGACTATGGTGCGGGACACCTACAAATGAGACAGGCTTCGTGTATGGTGGGCGAACTGGAGATCACAACCGTGACGGGTATGCGTAAGTTCCATAGCTAACATTATCGCACGAAGGTTGCACGAAGGACTGCCACCGGTGACCACTCCCTACGGACCCCGATTATAATGACCAATGACAAGATAAAAACACCACATAGACAAGCACCATGGCATCATCGCTAAGAAGACATCCCTAAATCCTCTATGAGTTTCCGCCACATATGCTGGTTCTGTACACACAGCGACGACGCTGTCGCGCCCTCACTCGCGGGCGGGCGGCAGGTGTGGTGGAAGTTGCACTGCGGCTGCACAGGCGCAAACGCAACCAGTTCAGGAAGGTAGAGCGACAGGTTCTCCTCCGCTGCGACGTCCATTGTCCGGTTCGCTGGCTGCGAAGGGTCGGCAAGGGTGTGGCCGTACGTGGGCGCCGACGTAGGCGACCTGGGGTACACATCATACGCGGATGGCGGGTTGGCGCTGAACGCATCGTTGGAGGGAGCACCCTGGATAGAAATTTTAGGTGCCATGAATCTGCCAGCATGCAAGCCAGGTTCTGTCACCATCACAGAGCGCATATGCGGCAGGTCCGTTTCGGCCGAGCTCTGCCGCACATTCCTCCCATGAGCAGAAGGCTTCGGGCTACCGTGCGGGCCGACAGGCGAAGAGTTGTTGATTACGGTCGTCCTGCTCCCGGCGAGGACGTCTTGCTCGTCTGGCGTACCCGGGCCGCCGTCCATGGACATTGGCCACGACGTTTCGTCAATGTGTTGCTTCGCTTGGTACTCCTCAAAGGACGCATGAGCACGCGCATGGAGCGTATCAAGTATCCTCTTTGCAAGAGAGACATTCATCAGAACCGACATGAAGTGGTAGATATGTACTTGACGTACCTTGGTTTCAGGCGGGCAACACAGCAATGACGCTTCCTCATAGATGGTGCGTGCAACATCCAACTCTGCGAGAGCGTTCGGGGATAGCGCGCAGCCAGGACTTTCAGCCACGATCGCGCCCAGCAAGACCTGGAGAGTAGTCAGATCACGAAGTCATTTGAACAGGGAAGGCGCTAACGCAACACATGTAGAGTCCTGACCAGTAGTACCGCACGCGACTTGTAAATTTCGGATGCGTAGCATTCAGAAACTTGAGGTTCGCAATCAAGGCGAGCGAACTGCGATACGCTGCGATGACAGATGGGCTGTACTTGTGCTGTAAGGGATCCGACTTCGCCTCGAGAAGCGCCTGCGTGAAATAGCTCCTGTGGATGTATAGCAGGACTACGTACGGCGTTCAAAATCAATTCGATGGATTGGGGAAACGCTACTGACTGGTTTCGCGCAAGCTGACGGCACAGCACTGCTGCATCACATGCGATGGATCTTGAATCAAGGTGATGTACACATCCTGTCCGGGCCTCCGGAGATGTGACGGTATGGGGAATGTGCGTATTCGCTTATCGAGGTCGAGGAGGGAGGTATAATCAAGGGGTTGGACGGTGAATGCGAGCTGAACAGCAATGGATGTACAAGCTGCTGCAAAACGCAACTTCCAGGCTTGAACTGTTGCCTTGAGTCAGAACAAGCAGTTATAATGAAAAAAAGATGTCGTACACCCGAGCTCTGTGGTGCCATCTTCTTTGATGTACGGGTCAAGATCGTCTGGGAACCGACAATCGGAGTGGCCAAGATTGAGGGCAGGCGGACGGCCATATGCAACACTCTGAAACAGCGACGTAAGCTCTGCCTGCAGTCGGCGCTTCAATACCAGGCGCCAGACACATACCGTCCACGCGTCCCAAGAATACAATTCCCAGAACATAGTTCTTCGCCGCTGAACATCTTCTCGATCCATATCCCAACTGGCGCTGTCGCGATCTACACGAAGTAAGGGAGAAGTCCTAGTCAACGCCAGAATTACTCACGAAGACCAATCTAGGTAACGAGAATGAGCAGAGATCTTGACCACGTAATATTTCCGATTGCTTACCATCTGAGCAACCTTTACACACACACCCATAAGCACCCACCGACGCTCAACGGCCGAGCGGTCGTGAAACACAAAGACTATCGTCAGAAATAGTGCCTGCGAACTGGCACACGTTGCGCCTCGCGCAATAGACTCCAGTGCGAACGCAGCGCGCCCGAGCGCATGATACTGCTCAGATAAGAGCTGGGGTGACGGGCAGTCATCGAAGAGCGAGCCGAGGGCCAGCACCATGAGGAACGCGGACAATCTGTGCGCGTGTATAGTCGACAGAGTCGCATACCTATTCAGCGACTGGTAGATCGGCTCGAGGATGTCCCGCTCGAAGTCACCTCGGGGTATTGGGTCGGTACTGTCGTGGTCATGGTCATTTCAGCGTTCGCCCGAACCGTGGCAAGAGCTAGTGGGCTCACATCCACGCCATGTTTTCGTAGTAAAAGTTCGCCAGCTGAATGGCACGCTCCCGAGAGGGCAGGAAGGGGACAAATAAGGCCGTGGAGTGAGGGTGCTCGTAAGGGCCGAAGGGGAAGGAGTCCACCAGGTCCAGAATTTCGATCGGGAGTCCCAGGCGCTTCGGGTTCCCCAGTTCCTTCAGTGTGATTGCCCCGTCCTAATCGTCCAGAGTACTTTTAGCCGATCCGAAACGCTAGTTACAAGTCCACTTGCCGGCATTGAATTTTGCAGATACTTAAAAACCGAAGGTGAGAACTGGCAGACTGCGACAGTATTCCTCGTCTACGCACCTCCACGTCAACAGTTTCGCCATAATACTTCGTACTGCCGTCAAAGCCAATCGCAAGCGAGCCCAGGTTTACCGACACGCTCTCCAGGTCCGCCTCGTACTTGGCCTCCAGATCACTGATATCCGCTAGCGGGTTCTGGCGGCCCGCATCCCTCAGCAGCGGCTGCGGAGCCGACGCCGCGCGTTGCTGCTTCTTAAGCGCTGCCTCTAACTCATTTATGCGTTTGGACATGGTCTTGACCTGCTCGCTCAGGTGTTGGGCGCGTGCCACGAGGACTCTTGTAAAAACGAGTCAGTGCTGGTCGTTTGGGAGGCAGACTGGAGGCGAATAGCTCACTTGTTCCCCTTCGTAGCGGTGAGAGAGCCTGTGCAGCGCTTTCAGCATAAGAACGGTGGAAGGCGCGCTTACCACGCGCGCTCCGAGTCGGACAAGCAACCTAGCCGTACATACCATTGGGACAAATCGAAGCGCATCCTCGACGAATGCACGACTGGCACGGAACACGCCTGCGAAACAACACTCTCATAAGGCCGCCTTTCACAAACGAACATGTTTGCTCACCGGTCGCATCTGAGCTTGGAACTAGAGGAAGCGAGGAAAGGCGGTTAAGGGGATGAACTCTGAGCCGGAAACGCATGGTGACCAGACCGCTTACCGTCTACACTCGGTACATGATTTGCCTGTCCTGTTTTCTGACGGCGGGCCGGTGGTGCTCATACTAGTAGACAGCTGGAATGGGGTGATGGGTGGAGGAGTCAAAGTATGGCGGAGGCGCTAGTCTCATGCTTCGCGGCCACGACTATTGATCATCGTGACGCCCGGTCTCTGAGTAAGGGATGGTGGGGCTCGAGAGGGAAGCCCGGCGCCGGCGCTGCGTCTGGGACTGGTGCGAAGACTTTGACGACCTCTGCGGAAGCGAATTATGCGAAACCAGATGATCTTCGTGCCCATCTTTCGCGCATGCGGGGGACTGCCGGGCCCGTAGTGAGTACAGTAGGAGCAGCAGGAGAGCGACTGGTAAGCACATTGAGTAAACTAGGCGTGACTACGCACCCTTACACAACCCTTACAGACCGTGAATATATCACAAGCTGCAAGGCGGACGCTGATTATAAACCAGGCATATTCTGTTGAATGCTGACTGCTCAGGGGTTTGCGGGCGGCACGTAAGATAATAAAGACTGTCTTTTGTGGTAAGGTCAGCCACGGAGATCCGCGTAAGAGAAGGCAAGGAGGTCGGATACAAGGGGATACCTGAGATATCGGAACTTGAATTGTCGTCGACGTCGGCCACAGGCTGGAGCCGACAGTGCACACGTCCTCTACATCTCCGCGAAGTCGGCGACCTCGCTACATGCTACGACATGCAGGTCTGGCATAGCTATCAAGCTTGCCAAGGCCATCGCGGTGGTCGCGTACGCCGAATGAAATGTTCTGCGCCGGAGGCCATGAGAAGTTGTGCGTCGTCCGGGTGAAGCTGACGCAACGCGAGCTCTTCTGTTCCCCCGACCGCAATTGCCAATGCCACCTACACCAGTCGCAGCTGCGCGCGTTCGCCACACGGGCCCTCGACGTACGTTGCGGACGACCCAAACCGGCTCGGTGGAGGGTAATAGCAAGATCAATTTGAATGAGGGCTCGCGAAACAAGTAACTTGACAACCCGCATATGACCTCGTCTTCTTCAATCTATTCAATTTAATCTGCGCAGGGTCGACGATGTGCCTGTAGCACTAGCAGACAAGTACATCCTGAGTCCACGGAGTCCGCCCCGACTTCCGCACGGCTTGCCCTCCAGACGCGCAGCTCTCTACCTCGTCCACCGATAGCCGCGTCAGCGATTGTACGAGCTCGTCTATGTATAGCGAGACATAAATCAAAATTGCACCTCGTCCATGGAGGGTATGGTCCACGTTGATATCCAACACGCAGCCTGCTCCGACAGCCTTAGCCTCGTCGACCCGCGCCCGTACTCCCGCGCGACGTGCTCCGCGCGAGGTCCGCGAAGCTGCCCGACGAGGACGACGAGCCCTGGCTGGACACGGACGACGCACGGCGGTGGCGCTGCGCGCGTGTGGGGTCGACGTCGAGGTGCGCGAGCAGCGCGAAGAGCGAGAGGACTGCACACGCAGGTCAGCACGGAGACAGCGAACAAGAGCGGGGGGCTGGACGCACTGTCGCCGACGGAGACAATGCCGGAGAGCGTGCCGCCGGCGGTGTCGGACGTGACGAAGACGCGGTGCGAATTTGCTGCGCAAGATTAGCGGGTTGCCGCAATCGGGGAGGGAGGACGTACTGGCGAGGAGCTTCTGGATGGTATACACGAGAGTGGAGGACGGGAAGACACTGTAGACTGCCGGGATATCAGTTCGAGCCCGCGCAGTGAAACTGTCAACTAAGACGGGTAGGCATACCAGGGTGTCGATCTGCACCGTCTGTCCATCCATGCGGCATCTGTCCATGCACATATAGTCACTACGCCAGTCTCGCGCCAATCAGCCCAACACGCACCTTAATCTGGGTCACGAACTGCTGCAGCGGCATCGTCAATATCTGGTTGCTCTGCGCCGGGACGACGGTCTGCGCATGCATCACATCAGCCTCTGCGCCACTGCTCGGGTGTGCGGACTCAGAACGCACCTTCCCAATGTCCGTGACGCTGATCGCACTGAGCAGCCCCCCGCCATCGCCACCGCCCTCGTCGGCAAGCACCGCGACGCTGCTCACGCCCTGCTCGCTCATCATGCGCATCGCGTCAAGCACGGGCGCTCGCGCGCGCACGGCGGCGACCGCGCGGAAGAGCGCGAGGGAAGGAAGCGGGAGGGAAGAAAGCGGCGTCGAAAGGTAGCGGAGGAAAGTCACAGAGGAAGACGGCCCGGATGGTGAGGATGGGGACGCGGAGTTGTGCGAAGAGGAGGGGGAATATGGGGAAGGTGAAGAGGACGATGGTGAGGGAGATCGGGAATAGGCGTGAAAGTAGGCGAGGAGGCGCAGGTCGGATATGAGCCCTAGGTGTCTCGGGGCAGAGGGAGATGTCGACGGAGGGGCCTGTATGAGCGCTGCAAAGCGGCAACTTGGAAGTCAAAGGCGGTAGTGTGGAGCGGAGAGGCGGACAGTACCTCGATGCGTGCCCAAAGAAAAGACGCCGAGCAGTGCGATCACAGAGGCGTCATGCGGGAGCTCAACAAGCGCGTTCTTGTCGGATAGATCTGCCAATGCAATCAGCGTTGAATCATGAGACCGGAGCATGGAGTACACGCACTGCTGACGAGGCGCACGGGGACGTGCCCTGCCTTCGCGGCCTCGAGGATCTGCGCGACACGCGGGTGCTCCTGCAGATGCTCCGCGCTGTACGTATGCCGCGTAGCCGCGAATGTGAGGAAGGCGTTCACGTCTGCGTACTGCCCGCCGAAGCGCATCAAGTCAGGCCAGATGAGAAGTGGAGTGTATGCGCACGTCGAAGAGCCCCGTGTACGCCGTTTCTCCTGCGGCCTTCACTGCTAGGCAGGATGCGTCTTTGCTGAGGAGGAGCTGTGGTCAGAGCGTGAGCAGCCATCTGGGATCGCCTCTGATTTAGTGCACGTACGTCGCATGCGTCCTCCACGGCGGTCTCAGCGTCCACTTCGACAACGGGGGATTCAATCAGATCTTATCGCGCGCAAGAGTTAGTCCAAGTTCGAGATATATGCTCGTACAGCGACGCACCTTTCGCGAGGACACTTGCCCAGATGCGGATCCAGTCTTCACTGTCGGCATTGGGTGCAGCAGCAAAGGCCATGGGGCTAGCGCTACGGCGGCCAGAGCGTGTGCTCGACATAGAGAGGCGCTTGCTGAGAGACATGATGGTCAAAGGAGGGGAGCAGGCTGCCCATGGGAGAGGTGGCGGCTTCAGTGTAGCCTTGGCGGTATCACTCCACGTGCCGCAGCGCGGTCATACCCTGTACGTAAGGAAGCCCGCTTAGTAGTACTCCAGGACGTACTTCGTCAAAGGCTTGAATTTTGAATACGTTCTCAAAGTCGCTTCCAGCCACCAATATTGCTCCGTGAGATACAGCGCTGACCACAACGCACAAGCGATACTGGGGAGGCATGCTTAGCCCCGTGCCGATGACAATCCATGGCTGGGAGTGTAACAAATCAATCGCACATTTCATAATTAAATGAGCATAACACTCGATATTCACCCGCCCATAGTCAACAACCTTCATGCGCATAAGCATAAACAACCCAGCCTCTCAAGCAGGCACCCTCGGCCCGCCTCGCGGCCCTCCCTACGAGCCCACGGCCAGCTACCCGCCGACGCCCCAGTTGGATGGGGCCGGCGATACATACATGTCCAGTTGGATGGACAGCAGCTCCGCGCCAGTTGGATGGGCAGGCTCTCTTTCCCTCCGCGAAGGAAAAGAGCACAGATTCAAGTCGGGTCCAGTTGGATGGACCCCGCCCCCGCCGCGCGTTCACTCCGTCGGCGCGGCGTCCGCCGCGCGCAGGGCATCAGAGAACGCGGCCAGCAGCGTGTCTGCCGGCTCGAGGCCGACGCTCACGCGCACGAGCGTGCGCGGGACGCCCCACCCCGCGGCCCACTCGAGCTCCGTGTAGTGCGCGAGGATCGTGTACGGGCACGCGAGCGTAAAGTTCGTGCCCAGCGACGGGCCCTTGTACGCGCGCAGCGCGTCGAAGAACGCTTGCGCCGCGCCGAGCGTCTTGAACGTCGCGGAGAACAGCCCGCCGAAGCCGCCTGCCGGGCGCACGCGCCGCGCCGCGTAGTGCGCGGGCGTCTGGTACTTGGGATAGAACACCGTGTCGAGAGACGACGCGGGGTCCTGTGCCGCGGCGTGCAGGAGGTCGCAGATGCGCTCGGCGGTCGCGTCAATGGCGTGCACGCGCGACACGAAGTCGCGCGAATTGCGCTCCATGAAGATCGCGTCCGCGTCAAAGTACGTGTCTTCGTACGTGTCCAGTAGCGCGCGCTTGAGAGCGGAGTAGTGCCGGCGCGTAGGGTTGAGCACGAGGCTATTTATGACGGGATGTGAGCACGGGGACACTGTCGGCCGACGGGATATAAGACCGACCTGCCACCCATGACGTTGGTCTCGCCGCTGAAAACTTTGGAAAGGCTCGTCACCACGAGGTCCGCGAACGGCAGGACCTCAACATTCACAAAGTTGCCGATGGTGTCGTCCACGATGAGCAAGAAGTCGTATTGGTCTGCGAGCGCGCGTAGGCGCGGCAGGTCCGCAGAGCGCAGCAGCGGGTTGGATGGGAACTCGGTGAAGAGCGCGAGTATCGGTGGGCGGGTAGGATCCGCAGCATGCTCACGGGCAAGGATCTCCTCGAGCTCGTTGATAGACTCATCGAGCCCGTGGCCAAGGAAATAACACCCAGGGCCCCACTTTTCCAGGATCTTCAGCGTGTCGGTGTAAGGGAACCTGCCGAGTCATCTCAGCACGCGATCTGATAACGAGGGAAGCAGCGTACCCAAAGCACACGCTTTTCTGTGCACCCTTGACCGCGAGCGCGAGTTGGTGTGCAGACCAGATGGCACTCATGCCTGTCGGGTACAGAAACACGTCCCCCTCGGTGACCGCGACCCCGCGCACGCTCACGGTGACCCCGACATCGTGCTGCGCACTGTCGCGGACCAGGACACCTGCAATGCGGCGACGCAGCGCGGCCTTGGCGCCCGCCGCGGCGCCGGCGTCGAGGTTGCGCCCGTACCGCTCCTCGAGGTAGACCGCGTGGTCCGCATCGAGGGCCTCTGCCTCCACCTCGTCCCGCGTGACGCCGTTGGCGATTGGAGGCGACGCCGCGAGCGGCACGCCGCGCGGGGGCTTCGCCGCATAGTGCTTGTGCGACGCGCTGCGCGTGTGCGTCGGGCTCGCAGGAGGGAGCGCGGCGAGGCAGTGCTCCGCGAGGCGGCTCGACACACCGAGACCCGTGTGCTGCCAAAACTGCTTCGCGACAAAGAACGACGCTGCGGGCAGAAGCACGGCGAAGACGCATGCAGCGTCGGCGATGCAATGCTGCACGACGCGGGCGGGCACGGTGCGCGCGGCGAGGAAGGCGCGGCAGTCGTCGGCAATACGGGCGGACGGGAAGAGCATGGCCTCTTCGGAGGGGGCGCCGAACTTCTGTGCGCAGATGCGGGCAAGCTGGGGGCGGGCGGTGAGCAGGGTTCGAAGCGAGCAGCATGCGGCCACGAGGCTGCAGACTGGCGTGCTCACCTTTCTGATGCTCAGATGGATGAAAAATCGCGGGTAGCCCGACTGCTGGTTGTCAATGACGCGCGCCTCGCCCTCCTCGTATGCGACATTGTCAGCCCACGTCGGGAGAGAGACCGAAATCGCGTGCTGTGTGTATGGCGGGATGGGGTTTCCCATTGGGTTGAGAGCGACGGCCATGGTTGTACACGCGGCCGGAGGTGAAGAGACGAGGTTGTGGTTATGGGGCAGAACTAGAAGTGAGTCGAAGAATGTTTCGCAATTTTATGTCAGGCTGCGACTGAGAGATCTAATCTTATCTAGAATAAGCGTGCATTTTGCGGCAAAGCCCGCTATAGGCGACCGTCACGGTGTATATTGAAGCGTATAAGGAGTGGGTTTGGTAGAGGTCATGTCGGCGAGAAGAATGAGAAAAATGCCGAGTATGCTGCCCATTGGCACAGACCAAATTGTCGATCTTATAGAGTGCACAGAGGGACACGGCAGTGGGTGAGCATAGCGTAATACCGGAGTTGAACAAAGAGCAACGCATGTTGGCGGCGGCAGACAGGTGGAGAGCCCCGTGTGCCTCTGCCGCTAAAACTGAGCCGATCATCAGCGCTTCAGCCCCAAGACCCACTTAGGTAGCGGGAGTGAACCCTTCAAATCAGCTCCATTGTCAAGATGCAGTATACATACATATGCAAGCCACCTATTACCGACACAACATGCAGGACATATCAATGCGCACTGCCAATCACGCGGGCGATCCATCAACCTTCATGCGAAGCCATCGGCTACTTGGATACCTAGTACTGCAGCTCAGTGGAGAGAGGGAAAAGACAGCAAGTCTGCGTACCTGTATTCCGTGCAAGCACAGCCCGAAATGCCTGTCGGCGAAGTCCTCACGAAGAGGTTGGTGGAAAAAATTGGTGCAGCAGACCCAGAGTAGTCTGAATCGAGTTTCGCGGTCACGACCCGAAGGTGCGACGCGCGAGCCGCGAATTGCACTGAAGGACGGCGCGCAGCGCCATCCCTCCGCCTCCCGCTACCCCTCGTCCACCACACCCTCTTGCCCACAGCAACGCGGCGCGCAAGTCGACTGGCGGAGTCGCTGCAAATGTCCTATGGCGTCGTGGCTCATTCCACCGGTCAGTGCTCCTGCCCTGGCTACATGGAGCACGATGAGGGACCGAGGACGTCACTGCGCTGCGGCGCGTACAACCGGTTTTCTCGGGGGACATGTGTGTCTCTACCCTTCTGGACATGAGCTCACCAACGAACGCGGTATTGCCCTGATGTCACTGTGGGAGAGGGCCTCCTACAGGCCGCCGCCTGTACCGGCCTGCCGCTCCGAAGAGCGATGAGTGCGATAGGGTAGGCGAGCAAGTGCCCGCCTGTCACGGATGGGGAGGAAGGTAGACGCACCACCCAGACTTCACGGTACATCTCAAGAGCCCCAACGCCGCCCTCCACCCGGGGGTATCTTTGGGCATGAAGACGAGAGGGGTCGTATGTCTTGTGTACCGTTCGACTCCTTAGAGCCGGGCTCAGCGAGAGCCGAAGCACGAAGTCCTGGACTCAGACCTTAGCCCGCTCGCGAGGAGAAAGACACGAGGTCTTCTGTACGGGGCGAGCATCGCGGCCTTGGGTCTGCTGCGTTGGAGGAAGAGAGAAAAGACAGGAGCGAAAATCAAGTGTATCTAGCGCTTACGTGATGGATGCTCAGCACGTGATCTTCGCGCTGTGGCTGCTTGGGCTTATCTGGCTCGCGCCAGGACGCGTTCAGTGGCACGCCCAAGCGCCTCTCAGTTTCCACGTTCCAACTTTTCCCGGTCAAGACACTTGCCCGCCACCCTTGTGTCTCCGCCATGTCTTACGAGGGCTCAAAAACAAAGGCTTTCGACACCCTCGTGAAGTCATTCTTTACCGCCGTGCCCGCCGACGTCGATGATGTCCCCGACGCCGACGCGTCCGACATCCCTCCACGCTCGCCGAGCCGCATGGGCTTTCGAGACACACTACCACTCAGGCAGCGCCCAACGTCAAAGCGAGTTCCTGTCCCCGTCATACAGGAGGTAGATATTGTGGACGCGGACGACATCGACTCTGATTCCTCCGACGAGTGGTCCGCCGACTCCGACACAGGCGACTCTAATGTCATCTTCTACACCCCATCCACATCCTATACCAATCCTTCCCCGCGCGATGACACCTACTCTCCCATAGCCGCCGACTGTCCCCTGGTCACACCACAACCCATCGTCACGCCACCGCGGCCGCCCAGCGCGACGATCCCCCACCACGGTCTCTCACGCAGCGCCCTACAGCACCAAAAATGGATGTGGAACGCCCGCTATGACGAGTGGATGCAGTGGCAGATGGAGGTCGACGGCGCGGCCAGTGCGTACGGCGGCATCGCGGACAGCTCGTCCGGGCGCGCAGCGAGCCCGCCACCGCCCGCACGCCGATCCGCAACACCAGAGCCCGAGCTTCGCGCCCCGCAGACGAGCGAGAACATATTCCCGCGCACAGGCGACCTGTCCGCACTGCGCGATCCGCACGCCGCGACTCTCGACCGCGCCTTCTGCAACTACCCGTTATGCACCATCCAGAAGGTCCTGCTCGTCTTCAACATCAGTCAACCACTGTGCAAAGAAAATGACAGTCCTGCCTTTGACGCGGAGCCCGCAGATGAGAAGGTGTCCGAGGACGCAGCGGACGTAGGCGAAGTGACGGGCTCAGACCACTTTACCGCTCCAAACATCACCGACGAATCTGCCGCCTCGTCTGCCACCGACGCAACTCCCGCGAAGGCCTTACCAAGCTCGCAGAGCAGCAGCTGGCAAGTACGATGGCAGGTCCTCACCGAGCTTGTCAAAACCACCGACGTCACCGCACCGACCGTCACGACATCCATTGGGCTCCCCGTCGTCGCACGCAGCATCGAGACCGTCACGGAGGAGCCATCCGCCTGCGCGTCCTTCGCGCACTTCTTCTTTGCGGAGGAGAGCGACTCGGACGACAGCTTGCAGTGTGTGAGTGATGAGGAGGAGGACTACGGCGAGGTCCTCGTCAACTCACGCTTCGCGCCGCGCCTGGAGCGCGGAGTCGAGGTCGAGGTCGCGCCCGAGTTCCTCGAGAACGAGATGCAGCGAGTGGATTGCCGGAGCGGCGCGAGGACACTGAGGTTCTGATGGGCGTGGCCGTGTTCAGTTTGATTGGGCTGGTGACCGCCGGGAGGGTTTTCAGGGTGAGAGTTTGAGCGTTGAGTGATGGGGAAACACTGTATTATCTGCAACATCTGTAGCCCAACTACGCACGCATGTACGATTCCTACTGCCCCAACATTTCTGGAGACAACTTGAGAGGCCGGGTGCGGCGTCGGCGCCACGGTTGCGGGGCTTTGATGGGGTTACTCCCGCAGCGGACGTGGTGATGAGCAGGGGGAAAGGGCCCTCATCTTCAGCCTTTCGCAGAGCTTGTCGGTGGCCCTATTTAGGATTCGAGCAGTTCTTGTCGAACCCATGTGAGGAAGGCATGCCGCAAGTCGACGTTGTGGGAGGGCAAGACGAGGCTCCTGTGATATAGAAGCTAGTGTCAGTAAGAAACATACGAGTTGGCACATGATGACTCATGATCACCGTCTTGCATGATTCCGCTGCCGCAAAGACTGCAATCCTCTATATCGTTGCGAATTCGACGGGATCTTCGAGGGAATCGGCGCCGCCGTATCCAACGTTGCGATCACAACACTGGCACTCAGTCCGTTGGACACGTGGGGCACGACACAGCGGCGTGGGCAGTTCTCGACTACAATGCGTTTGAGTTGGAGACGACAACAAAGGAAGGAGACCGAGACGAGGACGAGCAACTCACAAGCTACTGGGCGGGCTGGACCATACCTTGTCTGCAGGCCTCAGCAGGGCCCACTGCCTGTATAGGACCGTTTTGTTTACAGAATGATGCTAGATATGAGTGACATTCTTCTGCATACGCGCCAACATCAAAGGCTCCCAAACTGCCACGGCGTTGACTATAATGAGTAGGTCTGCACTTGCGACAGCCCTGCTCAATCTTGGCGGCGCAGCTCTGGCGAGAACAAGCAGAAGGACCAACGACTGAGATTTTAGGGTACGATGCAGGTTAGACGTGAGGGGAGCGAGCAGCGAGCTGCAGCGAGCGCGACGCGTCCTCCGGTCCTGTGGCTGAACACGATGGCGTCGACCACCCCGCCGACTGCGCGCAGTTCGCTCATCCCCATTCCCGAACCGCTCGTGAAGTTCTTCTCCCAGTTCCCCCTCCATACATACCCGTCTTCGCACCCTCCTTCCCACAGCGCAATCACCGCCCCGACACTTTGGATTCTCCCACCTCCCACCTCGACCGATACACTCAGCGCCGACGTTGAGTGCCTCAAATGGCAGGCCCACCTTGCACTTAGAGGTGTCCAGAGCATTCGCCTGCGCTGGGACGTTTCGGCGGACGGTGCACTGGGCGGACGATTGCCCAATCTGCAGGTGCCGTCGACGAAGGCGCGCGACGCAGTGGGCGAGCTGCTCGCCGCGCACAATATTCCAGCTTGGATCGACGACCAGGTTGGCGTGCTGGATGAGCTCGAGGGGTACAGGGATGTCGAGGCAAGGGATGAAAGCCATGCGTGGATCGCTCTACTTGAGGGCGACGTCCATGCTGCTCTGGTGCGTACCGTCTCGCTACGTCCTCGCACCGGCTGGACTTTTTTCTATTTAGGCAGTCGCACAACCATCGCCTTCGTTCTTCTACCAAGCCATCCTCCAACTTCCGCCGTCCACCGCCCAGCGCCCGGTAGAGACACTGCTCACGCCTCCGCCGGCGCCTCTCTCCGGCCTCACCTCCCTCCTGCCCACATACGGCACGCGTGTGCCAGTACAGGCAATCTACGCAAAATATCGCGATGCCATTGCGGCGCTGAGCGAGCGCTTGGGTAGCGACGAGTGGTTCCTTGGCTCACGGTGCGCTCCTTTGCCTTCTTCGCTTACCCCCACTCTAAATCACGTATGCAGTGGGCCCACCGCACTCGACGCACTTGCGTTCGCATACCTCAGGACTCTCTTGCACGCGTCGGACGACCTGCGGATTGAGGTGGCGCGCCGCGTGAATCTGGTCCATTGGGAGCGGCGTGTCCACGAGCGGGTTCGCGCAGCGTCTTCGTCGTCTGCGACGGGCCCTTCTTCATGATTGTCACACTTCTCGTATACTGTGGACAAATGCGCAACTAAATGTTGCTCATGCGAACAAACTCTGCCAGAATATCACGTCCATGGTTCAGTTCATCCGGCCGCCTGATATTCTGGTTGAGGACAGCGCCCGACCATCCACTGCCACTTCCTCCCGCACACCGCCCAGCATAGCACACTGCGACATGTTCCTGTGCGGACAACCCCAACTTATCCACTGTGAGTTGTGGTCTCAGAGGGGTCCACTTATGAGCATATTTTGGACAAGTGAATACTTCCGTAGCGTGAGTGAAGGCCGAGCGTATAGCAAACCTACTAGAATGGTTGTTGACTGACAGTGTGCGCACGTACTCCCGAATGAAAGCCGCGGCCTCCCCGTGAAGACATTTGTGGATGTCAATCGACGCCGGTGTCATATCGTCCTAGTCGTGCTAACGAAACCTCCGCGCGGCCATCGCTTTCCGGGCGACTAGGGGGGTAGGTGATAGAGCCCTGACTCACGCGTCAGTATTCGCGCATGCAAATACAGACCCAAAATGCTGGTACCTGAGTTATTCTGCATCCCAAAGACGAACCGTTCCATCAGTCGAGCCCGACGCGACCAGCGTACCGCCAGGCGAGTATGCAACAGACCAGACAGCATTAGCGTGGCCTGTCAAAGGCCCCACCACTGTCTCCCCTGTCTGCGCATCCCAAATTCGGATCGTCGCGTCCACCGAGCCGGAAACCACGCGCTTGCCATCGGGAGAGAACGCGACAGATGTAACCCAACCGTTGTGCCCGGTAAACGGCCCTGCGACCGTCTCCCCGGTCTGAGCATGCAGCACCCGGACTGTCCCATCGCCCGAGCCGGAGACTATTCGCTCGCCGTCGGGGGAAAATGCGACAGACAGCACCGTCTCTGTATGTCCCGTGAATGGCCCTGCTGCCATCTCCCCGGTACGGGAATCCCAGACTCGGACTGTCTTGTCATTCGACCCCGAGACAACACGCTCGCCATCTGGAGAGAATGCGACACACCGGATCCAATCCGTGTGTCCCTCGAGCGGCCCCACCACCGTCTTCGCCGTCTGTGCATCCCAGATGCGGATTGTGTTGTCGAACGAACCCGAGACAACGCGCCGGCCGTCGGGGGAGAATGTGACCGAAAATACCACGTCTGTGTGCCCCTTCAATCGCTCCGCCACCGTCTTCCCCGTCTGCGCATCCAAGATTGTGACTGGGCCATTGGCAGAGCCCGAGACGACGTGCTTGCCATCAGGAGAAAACCTGGCAGATATCAGGAAATATGTGTCCTGACTGAACGGCCCTGCCACAGTCTCTCCCGTCTGAGCGTCCCAGATGCGGATTGTTCCGTCGTCCGAGCTTGAAATGATACGCTTGCCATCAGGGGAAAATGCCACCGAATTTACGTCGTACTTGTGTCCGCGAAACAACCTGACTTCTGAGCGCCGGTGGGGTCAAAGACACGTGAGGACAGCAAGAGCCTGCTCAAACTCACTGCGAAAGGTATTCACGAACGCCCTAACATCTTCGGGGCTGCCCGCTAACACAGCTACGAGGTCCAGTAGACTTGCTTCTGTGAATCCCTTGGATACAGGCGGTCGCGACGGGACAGCCGCGATTGCCGCAGCTAAGGCTGCGATGTTGAGGCTGCGCTGTTCGGAGCCTGCATTTCCCTTTGAGTGCTCAAGGAGAAGAGCTTGCATCAAGATGTTCCCTGCGTCAGGTGTAGTGGCGATTGAATCACGACCAGAAACTGCAAATACAAAACACGTCATTCAGAACATCGCACGATTGTCTCAAAGAAGGTTTACCTGAACAAGCCAAAGTTGTCAAAGCGTTCTGATGCGCCGGATGAAGCGATTTCTCCTCTGCAGTCGCGGCCTTAACCTGCGAGAGCGTAACCGCTGCCGAAGCATACACGTCGCCTTCGAGCATCTGCCGCTCGATCAGCACGTCGCGGTCCCAGACAAGCCTGTCTGGCAAGCGAGCCACGGGCTTGAAATTGCCATGTAGCATTTCCTCGAACACGGACTCGTGGATCAGCTGGCCCTCCTTCACTTCACGAGGCTGGCCGAGATGCGGTCTGACCAAGCGTACGTAAGATCCAAGTGTACGAACCGATGGAATACTGGCAACGAACCGACGCGTTGTATGGTTTCCATCTTTGTACGACAGCCTTCGAAGTGGAAGTATCTCGATAAACTTCCAAACCCAAGATAGAGAGGGATTTGGTGGGAACGATCGCCATTCACCTCGCTGAGACGACATGCGGAGCCCTTGCATGATGGCTTCGTACGACATCCAGCGCAGTGCAGCTCCGAAGTGGTCCAGCTCGAGGTTGGGAATGTTTCCGCCTCCGCTATGAGGCAGTCAGCAAGAAGCGAAGCAGTGATGGATCGATCGCTTACATGTCCGAATGCGAACCTACGAACCAAACCTCCTTGACATCACCCATTACATCGTCCCCGAGAGGCGGACCGTTGCCGCCATTTGCGTATTCGGGCAGAAATTTGCATCGCCTCTCGTCAAGCGCCAGCGCGTGGCGAAAAACGCAGACGTGCGTCATGCCCGTCGTCGTCTCCGGAAGGCTCGGCCCTCGCGCTACTCCGACCGACGAAACGGTATCCCTGAAAGATGTCATGAGTGACCAGTGCACGGGAGGTCGAAACAACTCACCAAACGCCGACAAAGTGGACTCTGGCGTGTGGCCTCGAGAGCGTCAGCTTAAATCGGCTGCAAAGTTCTTCCTGCTCCTTCGTGGTCTTCGTGTCGTCGCCCTTCCCCGTAATTGACCTCGCCGGCTTCCTCGTGTCTGCACGTTTTCGGTTCGAGGTAGTGGAAACATATAGTTCATACGCGCTACGAGAAGGACATCAGTGAGATAGCCGCCGCGCGCCGAGAAAACCATACAATGGGATTTGATTGTTATTCCCTTTGTGCAGGAGGCCGACCTAGATCGCGGAATTTTTGAGTGAGCCATGAGGTATTAGCACCATTCGCCGGCGAGGCATACCTTCTCAATCATGCCTGCGATGACGCGGACCTGATAAGCTCCGCGGGAGAAACCTGCCAGGTCCATGAGGCAATGGACGGACACCGTGTGAAGGGCTTTACCGACCGAATAGAAAAATCTTGTCGCCTTCTTGATAGTTCTCAGACAGCCATTGATAAGCACTGAGAACGATTCTCTTAAAGTTCCTTTACGGAAAATGAGCGAGGACGTACGCAGCACGGGAAGTTCAACTCACCAGGCAATCGCCATGTCAATCGTGTGGCTGGCGGCTTGCTTCCAGTAACTAGGGGACCACTTGGAGTCCCTCACATATGTGCCGATCCCGCTGTCGTAGTAAGTAAGTTGGTCGACGTCTTTCTCAAGACGGCTGTAAAGTTCGACGACGTTGGTGTTCTATGACGGGTTTCAGATGGAGAATTAAGATGGAAACGGCAGACGCATACCTTCTTGCTAAACTGGTTGGCGGTACCGTCAATGCAGACGACGAGGTTCCTGCCGTGCTGGCCGTTGGGAGGCTGGGTGCATTTGCAAGACTGACCCTTGGGCTGCGACCTCGGAGTCGCCTTGGCCGCACCGGAGGGCGCAACACCATCACCTTCGCGCGGTTTCTCGGACTTCGTTGAAGTATGAGTGGGTGGAATATCTGCGTGCGCTGCTACAGGTGGGATCGGAGAGTTAAAAGGGCGGCTGCCTGATGCATCTGTGCGCTTAGCGCGCGCCTTGGAAAACTGACTGCGCAGTGATGAGAAGACGCCCATTAACAATCAGAGGCTTAAACAACAGAATGAACAGAAGAAGCCGAATTGTCTAGGGGAGGGGAGGGGAGGGGAGGAAAGGGATTTCACAATACGGCAGCCCGGTTGTCTTATGTGCACTGCAGAAACATGGAAGACATACTGGCCGCACCTCAGAGCGCCATCGCCGCAAGGCTTCTTGAGCCTCGTGGACGTGCAGGACAAGGTGTTGCGTATGTTGCACGGCCAAGGTGTGGAGAGAAACTGACATTTGTACTGGAAGCACATCGGCAGCGGCGCGGGAGCTCCACTGGTCATTTTCCACTCAGGCCTATCTGTAGCTTGACCGGTTTGTGTTGTATTTGCAGCGAGGGGAAGTGAGAAGTCTCATGTGGGTCATTCTGAACACGAAGATGGGTAGATGGAGGTACGGAGGAGAAAGCTGACTCGGACCTGCCGCCTCTTCCTGATTGGCTGCGCATACCGCAGACCTGACGGTGCCGGGTGCACCCGAGAAACACCTTGAGAGCCTTCACGACCGTGACGACTTCGCAGAATGTACCATGGGAACAGCATCTTGTCACCTACGGACGATCGTGACCGGGACGCGTTGCGGCGTTGGAATGAAGGGAACAATGATTAATGAAGACCAGGGAGAATCGAGCGCCACTGCACGGCAAATTGTGCTAGGGGAAAGAGGCAGCCGCTCGCGTCCTTCACTGGCAGATGGTGCATGGACGTTCCGACCTCGAAAGCGTCAGTTTCTGCCTGATGATCATCAAACCCACATCCTTTGATTCCTCAATTTTGTGTGGCCGCATCAGCGTTCATAGACGTTTTTTAGTAGCGACGAATGTCGCAGATGAGGCTATGTAGCTAGTACGAGGCATACACGGATCAAAAGAAAGCAGAGAGCATGGGAAAAAGCGAGAAATAGCGACAACTGGGTGAGCGAAGCGGCCATCCGCGGGGCCCTTTGAGTGCTGATAGTATTGAGACAGCCGGAAGGGAAAATAGACAATAAATAAACGGTATATCATTAGTGTATGCGCCCCATATTTGTACACTTGGATTCAGAAAGGCGGGGATGAGACCATTGTCGATTTTGGGACTTCCTGGCCTGCAGGTAGTAAGTACTTATTCTATCCTTTTGTATCCGGCACTAAAGCTCACCGACGTTGAGCCAAGTGCCAAATATTGCCCGTTCCACAAACGCATTCAGGCTCGGCCCAGCTGAGCTTCTATGTCTTCCGAGTCGTGGTCAGGTAAACTCCTATATCCATCATTCGCACTGGGACGACGCGCTGGAGCCGTTCGACGTGCAGAACCCGATGGCATTGGTGGATACGTCGCTGGGTCTGGGCCGGCAGGTGGTGCAGACGGTCCTGGACTTGATTGACCCGCTGTCTGATCCCCCGGCTGCGCTACAAATGGGATGTCGATCGCGCGGAGCGCCTCGTACAGCTTTGATAGGGAGGTCGAGGAGATATTGTCTGGGAGCTTGGGCAAGTCTTCTCCAGTGATGATGTGCCAGGTTTGCGATTCGTTCGATTCGTTCGACTCTTTCCATTTCTGCCAGACCTTCATCAGCAGGCTTTGACATACGCGCCGCATCTCGTCGCGAATACATTTCCGGTATTCATCGGCAGCCGGCTCGAGATTCAAATCCTGAAGGACGGCGAGCACCAAATTTATGTTGGATTCCAGGATGTTTGGGTCGCACTGCGTCAGAAGGTTATCCACGAAATTCGCAACAACATCCATTCGCCCTGTTGATCGCAGTCGCGCCAGCTGGTCCCTCCTACCCGCCGGTCTATCCGCGTCCTGCAGGCGCCGGGATATGAACGACAACAAGCTGTCGGTGAAGGCCGGTTCGTCCGTCTTCTCAACCTCCTTCAACAGGTACAGGGAAAGGATGGCCGCGGTATACATCGCCTCGAATGAGATGGTCTTGTTTCCACCACGCTCCAGCTTCTTCATCGGCTCCAAGACCGCTTGGAAAGTCCTCCAGCATGATGTCATGTCCGGTTCCAGATTAACCATGTGTCGGAGAACTTGAAGGCATGACACCACAAGAGAAACCTGCCCTTCTGCGTGGCCCAATATACCCTTGAATCTGGGCATCTCGAATACGCGTGTGAGACGCTGATGAAATCCACGAGTCACCAGCACGGTAGTTGCTGTTCTTTTGGCCCTCTCGCATGACTGTGCCAGTGTCAGTGCGTCCATGAACTTCTCGAGGTCTTCGTTGCGATGCATGAGCTTTGCCAGCGTCCATCCCATGGCAAAGGCATCGATGTTGAGGTCATCCTTCGTGGCTCTCAAGATCTGATCAATGCGGCTGTTGCCATCGGGATAGTCTGAGTCACGAGCTTGAGGCCTTTTGGAGGTAGCCCGGGGTATGGGCCGCTTGGGGAAGAAGATGCGGAAGATCCCCCGAACGCCATCGAAGAGTTTGAAGAGGATATAAGTCATGACCAACGCATAGAAGTCCCCCATTGAGAGAAGAGTGAGGGGCGGCAGCCGCAGTTCACCTCTGAGCGGCCGCGTGGCGAAGTTCAAGATTGTGGACAACGGAGTGGAGTACGGTGAGATTGGCTGTATGATAGCCATGATAGTGAAGCTGAGATAGATGAGACTGCCAAAGCAGACTGGTCCGAGGAAGATCCACCCGAGATGGACGTCGATGGGGAATATGAACTCTGCCAGTCCTGCAAAATATAGGGCAAATGAGATGTGGAGGAGAGCCTGTAGCCCGTCGACGGTGCTTTCTATCCTGGAGGATCCGGCGCTGGCGTATGCATGCATGCGCCCTTCTACGGGAGTAGAGCCGCGTCCTCGGATGCGCTCGACGACGCGCCTGTACCTGCGTGTCCAATGTTGCATCAGGGTGGCACCGAGAGCATACGCCAAGCTGAGGACCAGGCTAACGAGCCAGAGGGCGTTGACACGGAATATAGATAGATAGCTTGGAGTTTGAGCCGGATGTGAATCCGCGGGGCCCGTTTCCGATCGAAGAAGATCGATACTGTCGACAATGAAGGTGGCCAGGACGGCCGAAAAAAGACCGGAGAAGACCAGGATGTTGCTTGTATCCTCTTGCATGTGCTTGAAAAGATCGTTGTCTTGCCTTTCCGCCTCGGTAAAATACAGCGACCAAAGCGATACGGGCAGCTCCTCGTCTTCTGTCTCCGTTTGTGCGTTAAACGGTTGAGTGCGGGGTTTCGAGGGAGGCGACCTGGGGAGTTCGGTATCCTGCCTTTGCGCCAGCTTGATGTAATGTTCCGACAAGAGTGACGCTATGAGCAAATCTTCTGAGTTGAGCTCTCTCGGGGCGACAGACGGTTGAGTAGGGGTTCTGGAAGGAGGAACCCTGGGGAGCTGGGCATCTTCCCTTTGCGCCTCATTCAAGTCCTGTCCCGACAAAAGCGACGACATGGGCACCTCCTCGCCATCGTGGGGAGGCGACCTGAGAGATCGGATCGCCCTTATCACTTGGGGGATGATAATGGAAGCCGCATCTTGTGCTAAAGATCCCATGATTTTCACCGTGAGTTACAACAGAAGCCTGGCCTCCCCGTGATGAACAAGATCAGGACAAGCCCAGATAGGCAACATGAAAACGCACGGAAAACCAAGGATTTTACGCGATCCACAAGGGTCACCACCACGAATGAGTACCGAAGACTGCAGTCGAGATGCGGGAGCGGTACGTCTTTAACAAGGTGAGAAACAGTACAGATAGGTAGCATGAGGTAAGGAACGCACAAATGAGCTTGCTATACGCGAGAGGGAGTGGGGGTGCGATTGAGCGTCGAGGATTGGAGTCGAAGAAGGAAAACGTAGCGTTCATTCGCGGATACTACCTCTCTTTATACCTCGTATCTTGCGGTTCACAAGCTTAAGAGATCGAGCACGATATGGAACTTCAAGCTTCATTGCCGATAATCTTTCCCATGCAATGTTCAGGGAGGCCATCTGTCTGGCGACAACAACGTCTGCCGTGAGTGTCCGAAATCAGTTCAATTGCCATGAGAAGAAATCAAATGTTTCACTACCTATGCGATCGCGAAGTCAAGGGCGATGCAATGGCGAAGTTTTTGCGCGGCGCGCCCATACGTACGGCTGAGAGAAGAAGAAAGATGCCCTTGCCTTGCATTCAGAACAGTAACGCCACCATGTGTCACGCCTTGATTCAGGACAATGGTTCATCCGCACTACCAGCGCAAAGAGCGCCGCGGGACATCAATCGGATCTGCCTTGTATGTTGAACAATTACTTTCTTGTCCTGTCGTTTCTCTGGGAGTGCAGGCGACGGGGAGTTCCGAGTCAGCGTTGTGTCGGTGCTGAGTTGGGAGCTCCACTAAGTGATACGCACGGTTCCTTGGATACTCATGACGAAGTTGAAGTGGTCCTGTCGGTTATGCACGAATGCGCCACGGGCTACCGCTTATACGCTGGCCAAACGCGGTTGAGGTAGATTCCGAAGTCGCTGCCGCAAAACCTCGGCCTGATCGAGATGACAGTGGGCGCCGCGAGCACGGCCTCACAGCGGCTACACTTGCGAACAACGTATTCTGCGGTGCCATTGTTAGTTTCTTATGGTTCCGTGCTTCAAATGACACACCGAAATTAGTGGCCGTTTCTGGTCTCCCTTGTGTGACAGGTCGATATGTACCTGCCCGCGATATGGTGATGGCTTACTACGGCGGAAAACAGCATCTGTTAGCGATGTATGTAGATCACATGGAAGGCTACGGAACGGCATGACGGACCTTCGTGATAGAATTTCACGGAGCCTGTTCGTAGACGGGTAAATTGCAGAGTGTCATGGCGCCCGCCTCCCAATGCCCTATTTCAGGCCGGGCGCAAGATGCATACGGCCTTGAAGGCGCCGAACGAGAGTAGTACTGGCATCAGCAGTTAACTTGAGCGCGGCGAGGTCAGCAAGTACAGGCGAAGTACTCAGTTGAGTGAGACGCGAAGACAGAGCCCAGACGGCAAACGACACAGTTGCTTCGCGGTACATGACGGTCACGGCGTACTCGAGCATTGCCAGCGAACGAGGCCAGAACAGAGAGTTGACCAGGATGGTTGCCGGAATTTGGGAGCGAATGTGATTCAGCGACTGCAACCGGTGGGATTGGCAAAAAAGTAGGACGTGATGATACAGGTGTAACTGTGTCCGACTTGGTCAGACATTCATGCGTGGGAAAGCCTCGGAGTCGGCGAGCCCGTCGACCGTTCACTTCCATCTACGGCCTCCTTGCATATTGGCCTCGTCTCATCAATGGACTACGTGACCTCATCAGCCGACTGATTATCGGAGGAGGGCGCAGAAATGGGCGGATGAGAAGCCCCGACCTCGCGATAAGTACAACACTCCCCACTGCCGTGCACATTGCCTCTAACGGTACCGATGCCGACTTCACCCCTCCCCTCTTCTCACATGCAGATCACTTTTGCCCTCGGTGTCTGCGGCGCGACTTGGTTGGTTTCCACGGCACAGAGCCGCAGCGTAGGCTCTTGCTTAGCGCCGACGAGCCTCGATCCAGGAGGTGACCCAGCAGCAATCTGCTGCCAGGAATGGGGCGCGTCCTGTCAACCCGCTCCTCGCTATTTGCATGACAACTTTCGTCGGTCGGCCATGTCGTCCCCTCCTGTGAGTGCAGCTCTCTGTCTGGCCGCCTCTTTGATAGCAGACGTAAACCTGCTCTGCACGACACCCGGTGTGTGATTGGGTTTTTACCATCTAAACAGTGGCCTTCGACAGCACGCCGCTCTCACCGCCAGCGATTACAACGAGGCCGGATACGCGTGGAAATATTGAAGGGCTTCTGCGCGGCGTTCTAGACTCGCGGCAGAAAGGCTACTCCATGTCTACTTATACATCCCAGAAACAATTTCGAGCCTGACGCAACGAGCTTTCCATCTAGCGAATGACAAATAGACCAGACAGCATCTCAGTTCCCTGTCTGAGCATCCCACCCGTGGAGTCTCCGGAGCCAGACCACATAAAGCGCCACCATATAACCTTCCGCAACTAGACAGTGCGCTCGACCAAGTTGTGCGCTGTGAGCGAATCTAAGCTCCACGACAGCCCACCGGGCAAACGGGGCGGCGGCGTATATTGCTCTTCCGCGATTGATTTGAAGACGGACTCGTGAATCAACTGGCCCTCCTTGATTTCACGAGGGCGCCCGAGATTGAGTCTACCGACCGTGAGCATGGATGACAGCAAGCAAGTAAGGGCTGGACTCACCGCCGCGTCGTACTCGCCGCGTCTTTGTAAGACAGCCGACGGACAGGCAAAACTTCGATGATCTTCCAGATCCAGCCCAGAGAAGGGTGCGGCGGGAACGACTCCCAGCCGCCGACAGGCTGCGCGCGCAGGCCATGAGCGAGCGCCTCCGACATCATCCAGTGCATAGCGGGGCCCACGATGCCAGGGACGTTTCCGCCGCCACTACGTTACTTGGAACGTCAGTCTATGTTGACGCGAGGCGCGATCGGGACTCGTCACTTACACATCTGCGTGGGTTCCGACGAACCACACCTCCTTGACATTGCCGATGCCAGCTTGGGAGGGACCGGCTCCGCCATTCGCGAACTCGGGTAAGAACTTGCAACGGCGCTCGTCGAGCGCGAGGCCGTGGCGGAAACGCAAACGTGGCGCATGCCTGTAGTTGTTTCAGGAAGGCTCGGTCCCTTGACGATCCCAACGGAGGCGACAGTGTCCCTATAGATATCGAGTTAATCAATATTGCATGTTGAGACGAGGTGAGCTTACCAGGCGCCGACAAAGTGAACCCGCGCGCCGGGGTGCGAGAGCATTTGCTTGAAGTGAGCGCATAGGACGTTCGGACGGTTGCTCGACGACTTGCTCCCAGATCGTGCATTGTCGCCCTCGGATTTGGCTGCTGCGTACAATTCGTACGCGCTGTGGTTCATTCAGTCAACAAGGACGAGGTTGGAGTCGGTAGTACGTACGACTCGAATTGGTCGGGGTCGCCTTTGCGGAGCAGGCCAACCTGCCGAGGTCAATCAGCAATGTACACATCAGTCGCAGGATAAACACGTTAGACTTACCTTCTCGATCATCCCCGCAATCACACGTGCATGATAGGCGCCGCGCGAAAAACCTACGACTTGCGTTAGGAAAGAAGACAGCGAGGAACTGTAGTTGACGACTCACCGAACAAGAAGATGCGGTCGCCTGCCTGGTAGTTCTCAGCCAACCACCGGTACGCATTGAGTGCGACTCGCTTGAAATCCCTGCGGCCTTATTGGTTATGATTATAGTGGATGCATAAGACAAACTCACCCGGCGAGCACCATCTCAAGTGTATGCGCCACAGCTTGCTTCAAAGAACTGAGAGGATTCCAGCTGCCGGCGTGCATTGCTACCCCACCATTGTAGTGGTAATATGTGAGTTGCTCATCGTTCTTCTCGAGACGATGGTAGAGCTCGGCGATATTGGTGTTCTGTACTGAGGTCAGTGATACCGCGCCTGCGAATGGATGATTCGAACTGACGTTCTCGCTGAACTGGTCGGCGGCGCCGTCGAGGCAAACGACAAGGTTTCTGACTGTCTTTCCGGCCGTAGGAGGCGGGCACTGGCAATGCAGATCTGAGATTTCGCGGCGTTGGGAGCCGTTGGCTGGCGAAGAGACTGGACTGGCAGCGACGCGTGTGGACATCCTGTGGGGATCGGATACGGGAGGATATTCAACGGTGACGCTGGGAAGACGGAAAGAATGAGGTAGGAGAGAAAGACAAGGAGCGTGGCCTCACTTTGTGTTCTTGGTGGGCGTCTACGGCGGGCTGGGACATGCGTGTCCATAGGAACGTGTGTACAGCACGGCTGGCGCTCCGCTCAGCATCCGGACCTGTCGACAAAAGAAGAAGAAAGATAGGCAAGGCGCTGAACGCGTGTAACAATTAAAGACACGCACTATGGGGCGGACAATTGCCGACGACCTCAGGCCATCAGGGAACCCGCACCGCACCGCTCTCCATCCCGACGTGCTGCTTGAATGGCGCGCGCTTGCAGAAACTGCTTCGCCACCTCCACGTTGGGGACGTGTGATCGTATGTACAGCACCGACCGTCTGCGACAGAGCGAGAACGCGCACTGGAAATGGAGGCGCGGATGTATCGACACGATGGGATGCTTCTAGCCGTGTCGACGATGCATGCTTTGAGATTTCACAAGCAAAACGTAGTGAATTTTCGCTAGATTGAGGGAAGGATACGAGGAATGAGGATCGTCCGGGGTCGGACTCTCTGTGACAAGAGTGACACTAGTATGTCCTTGCGTCTCAGACTCCGGCTCAACCGTTCCGGCTTGCCTTCTCGCCATCATCAACATCCGATTCAACTCACCCTGCCATCACTGCATCCTCTATCAGCGCTCGATATACATCAGTGTGGGTTGTCACAAGCAGTCACCAAGAAGGAGTGCTGAGGACGGTGAGGCGATCGCGAGCGTTCGAGGGACGGCACCGGGCCGTGGGCGCACTGGCACACTTGTCTCGGGCGGCGGAGTCCGAGGGAGCGCTGCGATCTGCTGCGATGAACTTGAAGCGCGTGGGCAGGTCGACTTTGCTGGAGAGGGAGGAGCGACCTCTGGTGAGTGGATGACTATGAGCGTCTTGATTGTGAGCTCATACGCCATGTAGCACATCCGTCATGAGCTCGCGCTGTTCCTGCGCCAGCGCTGCGCGGCGGCCTGTGGACGTGCCATGTAACATGTTGACTCTTTGCTGCCGAGGCACCGTCTACTCTGGGAGGTATAGATGATTTCCGTCACCATCTCTAGCGCACCGTACCGTGACCGCGCACGCCCTTGCGCTGTTCGACACCACGTCTCCTCGTCTTCTGGCCCAGTCCTGGCCATTTATTCTTGGAGAGCGCTATGGCACACGAAGATCGACTTCCTCCACATATCACACGTTGAAGACACTGTGCAGCGCATATTGCATACCACACTGTCTGGCTGCTGCATCATCTCCCGCAGGAGTTTCTCTCGCTCCTGTTGCTGCGTGAACTAGTGAATCTATGGCTGTCATCACTAGCTCAGTGCCGCTGCGATTCATCGTTTAGTCACCGGTCCAGGAGGTCGCTATACGTCAGACCTCATCGACTCTGTCGACGCAAATGACGCCGACGCCTTCTCGATCTCAAGCATTCCCAGTCGGACAGGATTTATTTTACCTATGACTCTGCGAAGAAGTAAGGCGAGTCTTACTGCGAAGTATGAGACTACGGCAGGCGAAGAGAAATAGCGTACATGTTCCAGGTAACTAATTTTAGAGACTCCGATACATAGAGGCCGAGCGAAGAAGCACAAGCAATGAGCAGTGACGGTGCGCGCACGTCACTGTGTGCACAATACAATGCATAGCCTCCAGGAAGTAATCGTAATTGCGGTGGGAAGGCTCTGGATGTACTTGAGCTATCTGCGGCGAAATGCAATAAGATGTCAGTACACTGTTATGAGGTATTTGCAGCCACAGACCTCCATATTATTTCCGTGCCATCCCAGACGCGAACAGTCCCATCCCATGAGCTGGACACCACAAGTGTGTGGTCGGGTGAGAATGCAACAGATGAAGCCGCCCCGGTGTGCCCATTGAGAGGCCCCACGACAGTCTCCCCCGTGTTGACATCCCAGATTCGAACTGTGGTATCGTATGAGCCTGAGACGACATGCTTCCCATCTGGGGAGAATGCAACAGAGGGAACCGAATTCGTGTGCCCCGTGAGCGGGCCTGCCACCATCTCCCCCGTCAGGGAATCCCAGACTCGGATTGTCGAGTCAAAGGACCCCGACACGACGTGCTGGCCGTCGGGAGAGAATGCAACGGACAGAACCCAACCTGTGTGCCCCTTGAACGGCCTCGCCAGAGTTTCCCCCGACCGGGCATCCCAGAGTCGAACTGTCATGTCGCCCGAGCCCGAGACGACGCGCGTACCGTCAGGGGAAAATGCGACAGACCAAACCCAACCTGTGTGACCCTTGAACGGCCCCGCCACACTCTCCCCCGTCTGGGCATCCCAGATTCGGATTGTCGTGTCTCCCGAGCCCGAGATGACGCGACTGCCATCAGGGGAGAATGCAACAGCCCAAACCCAGCGCGTGTGTCCCTCGAAAGGCCCTGCCACCGCCTCCCCCGTTTGAGAGTCCCAAATTTGTACTGTCGAGTCATCCGAGCCCGACACGACGCGTAGGCCATCGGGGGAGAAGGCAACAGATCGCACCGAATCTGTGTGTCCCGTGAACGGCCCTGCCACCGCCACGCCCGTCTGGGCATCCCATATAAGGATTGTTTTATCGGACGAGCCCGATGCGAAGCGTTGGCCATCGGGGGAGAATGAAACCGAGTTGACCTGGTCCGTGTGTCCCCGACAGACCGTGATTTCTGAATGTCATATATAAGTTGGAAAAATACGGCCGCAAAATTTGCTTAACTCACGGCGGAACATATCTAGATACTGTCGGGAAAGGTGGAAACCTATGCGAGTGCGGAGTAGCTCAGAAACAAGATTTGAAGGTGGTGGCTCCGTATAATCCAAAGATGCAGCCTTAACTGCCGCAGCCAAGGTTCGGACGTTTTGCTGGTTGTGTTCAAAGAAAACAGCATTATACAAATCGAAAGCACCGGGAGTGGTCGCGACAGAAACTCGGCCTCGTTCTGCAAATGTCTTAGCCACCACATAGACGCAGAATTTGGAAAGTTTCACCTGTTCCAAGCAACGTGACCAGGTCCTGCGCACGTTCCGGAGAGACCGGCGTCCTCTGTGCCGCGGCAGCTTGGAGTTCAGAAATGATAGGGCCCGCCGATATACAAGGGTCTGGCTCGAGGATAAACAGAAGGTCTTCCCAGTTCTCCCATTTAAAGCCATCGGGCAAACGAGCTAAGGGCCAGTAACGTTTGTGCCCCATGTTCTGTGGGCTCGCCATACTACCGTAAGTGCTCTGCTCCGTGCTCCCCCACATGCTATCAAGCACCGATTGATGAATCCATTGGCCCGACTTCACCTGGCGAGGCTTGCAGAGATCGGGTCTATTCGGCCATAAGCACTCGCGCGAGAGATAATAATGACGCAACCAACCGAGATGTTGTACTGTCCGCATCGTGGTAAGTAAGTCGGCGAAGAGGAAGGATCCCAGAGATCACGCCAACTCCGGTGAGAGAGCGACTAGGCTGGAATGACCGCCATTGGTCCGGCCATTTCGGCCATTTAGAGAGGCGGAGCCCACGTGTGAGGGCTTCGAGCAACATCCAGCGCAGGGCTGGTCCATAGCGAGCTATTTTGTTACTGTCACGGCCGCCGCTACAAGTCGATTAGAACAGCGCACATCAGACGGCCGTCTTTTCGCTCACATGTCCGAATGCAAACCAGCAAACCACACCTCTTTGACATCACCGATCCCGCCAGTCGGACCCTCGCCTCCATTAGCATACTCAGGTGAGAAAGGCCCTCGTTCCTCGTCCAACGCAAGGGCTTGGCGAAAAGCGCAGACATGCGTCATGTCTGTCGTTGTTTCTGGATGCTTCCACCCTCTGACAAGTCCAATCGACGACAAAGTATCCCTGCAATAAAATATGAGAAAAGCAACGCACCTGACGCCTCGATGAGACTCACCATGTGCCAACGAAGTGAATTCTAACAGGTTCTCTCCGGGACAGAGTCTTCTTAAAGTTGCGACAGTGGACCTCAGCAGGCAGTTCCCTCCTCGCTATATCCGAGGGGCTGTGTTTGACACCACTGAGGGTCAGAATATAACACTCGTATGCACTAGAGGCCGCTTGAACGCTGTCGGTGACGCATACAGAAACGACTTACGGCTGAATTTGCGCATCGTTGCCTTTGGAGAGGAGCCCGACCTGTAAATATATCAACACGAGACACAGAGACCGCATGATGAGCCTGTTCACCTTGTCGAGCATGCCGGCTATCATGCGGACTTGGTAGGCTCCACGGGAATATCCTACGACATCTCGACGTCAAGTAGGTCTAAAGGTAATACGCAAGAAAACTCACCAAAGAGAAAGATCCGATCTCCAGGCTGGTAATTATCAACTATCCACTGATATGCTCTGAGCACGTTTTGCTTGAAGTTGCAGCCCCTGCCGCGACAGTGATGGGAGCATGCAGTATCCACGATTCCGAAGAGAACTCACCATGGTATCAGCACGTCTTTCACGCTATATGTCCCGCCGATGTATAGCGTGAGTTGATCATCGTCCCTTTTGAGATGGCTATATAATGAGGCAACGTTGGATTCATCCTTGGAAAGACATAAGTCGGACGGATCCCTAGAAGAGAAAGAACAGCGGACCTTGGTGCCCGCCTGCTTATCACACATCATCCATGCAAATGACAAGGTTTCTCTTTCTCCCGCGATAGCCAGGATGCGGGGGGAGCACATAGGCAAGGTTTCTTTCTGTGTTTGATTGCATCCATTCAGTAATTTCTTCAGTCGTCGCTCGCGGATTTCCCTGCGATATTCTTTCTCCTGGTGTAGTTTCCTGAAGAAGGTGGACATCAGAGGCACCTTCTGTTTGAGCTGTCTGTGGCCGACTTCGCTCCCTGGCGCCCGCCTTGGTGAACCTTTCACGCAGGAAGGCCATTGTTGTTCGAACGGTGTGTGAGGGATGGGGCGTGGGGGACTCAGCAGGAATATGTGGCGCAGGGCGCTGTCAAGGATTTCTATGAATTTATGGGGCGCCAAACTGATAGCTTCACTAACGTGGCACAATGCGACAACGCACTTCAAGCTTCAAGGACCGGTATGATGTAAGTGCCGAGAAGAAGGGACACGATGCGATGCCACCGAGCCAGTGCCAGCCCAGCGCGGCTCGCGGGCGTCCGGCAATCACCGAGCCTGGTACGGCACTCACAACCTTCCTAATCTGTTTGGCCCTCAGCCCCGGAGTCCGGGCTGCTATGTCGTACTACCCGCAACCACCGCTGCCCCTGCATCCCCCTGCCTCCGACTCGGGCAGGCAAGGTCGCGCAGAGGCGATTTTCGAGTTTATTCACTGTCTACTTGGGTAGTCAATGGTATGTCCGGACCACACGGACAATGGAACCTTTCGACTGACTTCTTGTAGTTGTAGGCAACGCTTTGATATCAAGCCTCCTCGTTGATCCCATCCATGGCTTCTGCACCATTATGGCTACTAGGCGCAGACCACGCGGTGCAATATGAACGCTGGCTGGCAACCGCAACTCGAACAAATAACCAGTCAGACCGGTGGTACAACGGATTTCCGTAATGACGCGCGCACAGGCCAACAGTTCAACGTCAGCCTTTAGCTTCCAATCTCACGGCGACGACGCGCTCATTTAACTTCGAGGCGATACGTTAGATACGGCACACATATATCAACACGGCTCCTAGGTCAGGTGTGCATATTTTCATCCCCTTCCCTCACATTTGATCCCTGCGACACTTGCACGGCCCCCGCTCTCTTCCTACGCGCCTCTGCCCCTTTATGGCTGCGTCCCACCCACCAATAGGTACCATTACGAAGAACGCGGTAAATGATCGTCCAATTCCAACCACACCGATCCCTCTAGAAGATCCGCGCGAACGACTACAATTTGCAGGGGCGTCCCAGCCGCAGGCAAACGGGCTGTCCTGTGCTTGCAAGGGCTCACCTGGAGAACAGCAGCTTGTCATCTGCATCGACGGCACAGGCAATGCCGCCGGCATAACGGTCTGTTTCTATTTTTCTTGAATGGCCGTCCATAGCCAATATATTTTTGAAGGCTACCAACGTTACCAGAGTTTGCGATCACATCGCGAAGGACGAAGGCGTTTGTTCATTCTACCTTCCTGGGATCGGGGCGCCGCCAGCGAAACCCTTATCGGGTGCATCGTTCACCTATGTTAAGAAGATTATCGGTAGTAAGCTCGAGCAGGCGTTCGCGAGGTGAGTCTTTTCTGGCAACGTGGATCGACGGCTCTCATGCGATGACCCACGGCAGTGCCTTCAAGGAAAATATATTAGATGCTTATCAGATGTTAATGAATACGTACAGTCAAGACAAGCAGATATTCCTCTTTGGTGAACCATGATGCAAAATCGGGTTTCGACTTGCCTGACCTCATGTCTCTGCTGAAGGATATTCCCGTGGGGCGTACCAAGCCCGCGTGGTAGCTGGAATGATCGAAAAGGTTCAAGCTCGATTATGTTACAGACAAGTCTGCTAAGGCTTGCTAAAATAACGGTCTACACAGGTCGGTCTCCTTCCGAAAGGTGGGAGCAGGGATGACATCGAGAGGTACGTTGTTTTCGGATACATTGGGGGCAGCGTTGAAGTGGCATCCAGGGCATTTTATCTGTATGATTCGGCCTCAGCCCACAGGCACAAAGGAAGAAGTGACAGGGCCCTTAAGAGACGAAACAATGCTGAGAAGGCCTGCCAAGATTTTAAGGCCAATATGGCCCGCGACGACATCTGCAGGGTCCACTTTGTTGGAGCGTGGTGGGTTACACCTCCGTAGGCATATACGTATAGCGTTTGTCTCATGTCTTCGTTGCAGGGACACCGTCTCATCCATTGGAGGTTTGCGACGATGGATTCATCCAGTAACGACGACAGGCATGACTCACGTCTGCGCCTTTCGCCAAGCCCTTGCGCTCGACGAGAAACGAGGTCCTTTTTCACCCGAGTACGCCAATGGAGGTGACGGCCCGGTTCGCGGAGTCGGTGACGTTGAAGAGGTTTGGTTTGTAGGCACGCATTCCGACATGTAAGCATAACGTCAATTGTTCTCTCTGCCGTGCTCATTGCTTCATAGCGGCGGCCATAACGGAGTCGACTTCGCACCGGCGCTGCGCTGGATGCTACACAAGGCCCACGCCCATGGGCTCCAAATTTCTGGAGGGACAGACAGGCCATCGCCTCCATTCCTGCCCAGCTCCAATTCGTTATTCTGGAAGTCTTTGGGACTTGTGCCCTTCAAGCGATTGACGTACAAGAACGCGGATAGCACGACACGGCGGTAAGTCGGCCGACTCGGCCCAGTTCTGAAATTGCCCCGCGTTGCAAATGCTGATGGTCAGTTAGGCCTGGTAGCCGTCCTCGTCAGATAAAAGAGGGCCAGATGATACATAAATCGGTGTTACAGGCTGTCGAGGAATGGCGTTACAAGCCGCGTGCCCTCCTGCCCGCCAATCTTCACGTGCGCTGGAGCAAGCATGCCCTGGAAGGCCTAAACATGATCGCCGACGAGGAGGCGTTTGGCGGTGCATAGAGCAACAGGCAACAGAATACACTACGCCCACTCAAGGGCCCTGCTACGGTCTCCTTTGTATGGGCACTGTCCTAGAGTCAGATCGTCGGCTGAGCCCGCGATGACTTGAGCACGAAAGGCGCATCCCAGATATGGAATGTACTTAGACTTTAGCCTGAGAGTGACCGAGACATGAAAAGGGGACAGGAGAAAGAGAAATGAACAGAAGAAGGAAATGTTGTGAAAACGGCTAAGAGCCAGTGAGCTGCGCGCCGTAGAGTCGGCCTCCGCGGCGGGGACTTGATCTCACCGGCAGGTGCGAGCTTCCCGGTGCTGTGCTATCGCCAGCCCGAGACATTGAAAAGTTGCGAATAACCTGCGATTGTTTCCGCTCATTCGATCCCAGCGTTTTGAGCATCGCTACATGACGCTGTCTTCCTCCTCCTCCGAGTCGCACGTCGCTTTCGTGTGACCTCCCGCTGTTTCTTACTGCTCATTTGTCTGCAACGTTCCATTCATCCTGTATTTGTGTTATCTCTACTGTACTGTCCGAGTACGGCTAGGTTGCTACAGATGCAATACAGGGGCACCGATATCTCTAAGGTACCGGTTGAACATTCTATCTCCTTCGCAGTTCTTCATCTCCTCCCTGAGTCGATTCATTTGAACGCGGCCAAGACACGGCGCGGCCCCGGGGAAAATGGCCTTGGTGCTTGCGGGCGTCGGCCTTGAGGACCCCCATGGCTTCCAGGTTACGCCTGTCCCAGGGAAGCTCGCGCGGCAAACGAGCTAAGGGGACGTAATCCCCCCTCTCTACATGCTCCATCACTGATGGATGAACAGCTTGTCCTTGTTTCACCAGACGAGCACGGCCTATATGAGATCTTTCCGTACATTAGTACTTGGTGGACATGGATGTAAACAGGCAACAAACCTATGTGTCACGGTGTCCGCATCCTTGTACGATAGTCGGCAAATAGGAAGAGCCTCAAGGACCAACCAAATACCACTGATAGATCGACTGTGCTGGGATGACAGATGTTGCACCGGCCATTCAGAGATACGGATCCCATGCATGGCGGCTTCTTCCAACATCCAGCGCGTCGCCGGTCCAAACGCTGTTTCAGACCTGTTGTCGCCGCCGCTAGGGTAGGTTCAGTGACGGCGCAAATCAAAGAGTTGCTATTGTGCCTACATGTCGGAATGCGAACCCTCGAACCACATCTCCTCAACATCACCCATACCATGAACCGGACCGGCACCTCCGTTAGCATACTCGGGCGAAAACGGGCCTCTTTTCTCATCAAGCGCAAGGGCTTGGCGAAAGGTGCAGACATGGGTCATGCCTGTAGTTGTTTCCGGACCACCTTTCCGCCCTATAGCAAATCCAAGCGACGAGACGGTATCACTGCAACGGACTTTTGAGAAAGCAGTACAGCATGCGGTTCGAATGAGACCCACAAGGTTCCAACAAAGTGTATCCTCGCACCAGGGTGTTGGGACTTCGTCGTCTTCAACATGTGGCAAATCTCCTCAACTCTCCTGCTCGGGGTGCTTCGATCGTGTCGAACAGTGGTGAGCATATAGCACTCATATGCACTAGACGTCGCTCCATCACCGATAGCGGCGTGCAGAAAATGTGACGTACTACTGGATTTGGGCATCATTGCCCCCTGAGAGAAGACCGACCTGTATAAATTACAACTTGAGGGCGACGCCATGCAGAACGCATCGCTGTGCGCACCTTGTCAATCATGCCGGCGATTACACGGACTTCGTAGGCACCGCGGGAATATCCTGCAGATACTTCAATGGCCTAGAAATGTAAGAGAGACAAGGCGACGCACCGAAGAGAAAGATCTTGTCTCCGCGTTGGTAATTTCTGAGTATCCACTTATATGCGTTGAGTACGTTTCGCTTAAAGCTCCTGCCGCGACAAATGAGAAAATTCAGAGTCCACATTGCCGGAAAACGTACGTTGCAATCGCCATGTCGACCCAACGATTAATCTCCTTGAACCAGTAGGCCGGACTCGAGAGTCGAGGAGACTTTGCATAAGTCCTAATCGCATAATTGCAGTACGTGATCTGTTCAGCATCTTTTGCCAGACAACTGTAGAGTTCGACTATGCTGGTCGACTAGAAAGACGGGTGCATCAGATTTGTTCTTTCATTGTAAATGATGCTGAAGACCTTTATGCCGGCGTCCTTGACAAGACCGTCAAGGCATACGACAAGATTTCTGGGACGCCAACCACTGGGCGGTGGTATACACTGGCAAGACGGCTCTTGGGCTGGCACTGGCACTGGCACCTGCGAAACAGAGTGACGGCGGGGCCGTTCTACGAGCGTCCATGGAGTGTGATCCGTGGCTGTGTCTGTTTGAGGGGGCGAAGCACCAGAAGTACTAGCCTGCATCGGTGTGCAAGTCCAAGGGTTTAGCTAGAGCAGCACCAGCAAATCGGGGCGAAGGACTGGTCGAAAGGGAGGGGAATCAGCAAGGTTTTAGTCTTGCGCCCGACAGCTTTATGCGTGGGACGTGCACTGTTGTCAACTCGTGAGAGACTTCGGGTGGCGCGGTTGTCCAGATCTGTCACTAATGTTGTTCTCTGGTTGTTCTCCAGTCAGATGCTTCAGCCTGGGCATAACGTTCGTCGTCAAACGTAGTCACACGGGCTTAAACACAGACGTTACATGGGTTAGTGACTGCTGGTGCGCAGTAGCGAAGCTTGGGCCCATCCAGAGCGGCGGTGCGTTCTTTGATTGCTGTATGTCGTGTGGAATCTGGATGATGCTCCGCACAGCCTGAATACCGGGCGTGCCGTACGCCTGCGCGGGCGTGACGTACGTGGCTCGATCCGTGGCGCGCGATACGTGGTTGGTCTACATGAGTGAGTGCTGCGAAGGAGGGGTCAAAGGGAGATGGACGCAAGTTCAACGACGTTACAGACATCCTCTGTGCGCTGGGGGCCGCAGGTCGTGATCTAGGAAGGTGGCAGTCCACTCGTGAGAGCGCATGCCCACTGGCGGGTGGCGCGCCGCGCCGCCCGCGCAGTGAATTTGATTTAGTAGCGCTGCTCCTTACCATCGTCCGATTGGAAATCACAATTTGTTTCGATTGCCACTGGCCATTGACCCGCGACAGGCTACTACTAGGGCAGAGGACTAGTTTGATATTGCGGAGGAGGTCGGTTTTGGCGCTTTGCCGACCCGGCTCCTCGGATGACTTCGCGTAAGGCGTCGCCGCCCAGCACCTTGAAGCCTGGTAATAGTGTGAGAGTACCGATATGATTCTGATGCATGCTTCTTCTGATAGAGGACGCCTTTCCAATGGATTTGTTTCCACCATAACACTCCAGCTGATCATTTCGTTGCTAGTATCGTACACACCTACATTTACAGGCATACCAGATCTCTTTCACCACTTCTCATGTGCCGGGCGTACTACAGAAAGCTTCAGTTAGGGTGATAATAGTCGAGGGAGGAAAAAAAAGGGCGTACGGTCAAGCTCCCAGGTCCAGGCGGACCGGTCCTGGTTGGCGAGGTAAAGGTACGACTGTAGAAGCGTCATGCAAGCGATCCGACAGAAACAGCTTGTGAGTATAAACATACCTTCGCGATGCTCTCGGGGGCGAGTCCAACATTGTCCTTGTCATCCGGAGTCTCAGACAGATCGCGATGGGGCTTGTCGGTAGCAATGACTGTGTCACAAATTTGTTAGCTCACGTATTGGAGAACGGTTTCGCAATACTCTTACCTCCGTCAATGACAGCCTTAGAAATGGCAACAGCGACGTCAGTGTCAGTCAAAGTGCTGCGACGCTGGACGGCGTGGACTTACATGTGCAACCTGATATGCAGTTCAGCTCCAGCGCCATACGGCAGTCACGAGAACTCACATGGATATTCTGCTTCCCGAACTCCTTGGCGAGGCTCTGAGACAGCGACCGCACGCTGAACTTTCCGGCAGAGAACGCCGACGTCATCGAGTTCCCCCGCGTCGCCGCCGTCGCGCCCGTGAACAGCAGCGTTCCGCGCTTCCCGTTCGCGTCAAGCGATTGGTCCTGGAACGCCAGCACCGCCTGTCTCGCGAACGCGAACGCGCCCTTGACGTTCGAGTCCGTGATCTTGTCAAGGTCCTCTTCGGTGACCTGCAGGAAGGACTTGAATACGCCGACGCTTGCGTTGTAGAGCGCGACCCGGATGTCGGAGTCCGGCCAGTATTTCTTGATCGCGGTGAAGGCGGTCTCGACCTCCTTGTAGTTGTAGGCAGCAATAGGGAAAGCTGCAGCCTGGTGTGCGAAGTGAGTGAGTATGTAGTTTCTCAGCTTCCCAAAGCACCTCTCCGCCTAGTTGACCCGCAAACTTCGTGAGCGAGTCGCTCCCTCTTGCAATGAGCGCAACGCGATAGCCTGCGTTCAGAAAGACCCGCCTACGCATGCATTTTTAGTAAGGGATTCAACTAAGGTCAACGAGAGCGACCTACGCTGACGCTCCTCCAGTCCCTGCTCGCGACGTTCAGCCATTAACCCTCCCCAGTACAGTGTTACAAGCGCACCGGATCCACTACCGACGCCGGCGACTACAAAGATGGGACGAGGCGGCATGGTGGTTCGAGAGCAGTTGTCGTAGTGACGTCATGCTCATTCGGAGGACGCGATGTATTTGGAGCCCCGCCAAACTGGCAAACGATGCCCTCAACTCTTCAATACTTCAAAAATCGCTTGCAGGCCACATTCAATAATACATGAATCTCTCACTCTCAGATGCGCTGATGGTATGTACCCGCTCGCCCTTGCATATCGCGCTCAATGCTAACCGGACTCCCGTGAATCTATCACGTGCTCGTTGCTTCAATTTTCAAACACCCCGCGCGGATTCGACAGACCTCTCGACTACTCTCGACCGTCGAGCGAGTCAGGCCTGCTCAGGCCCAATGAAACTCATACCTGCATCGATCCATCATACGGTGGCGCACTCGTTCATGGGAGTTTTCCACTCAAATGGACCGTATGAAGCTTCCGTTATTCGGACGCGGTGACTCAATCATCACCGTGGCCAGATCATTTGCGTCGGCCCCTGCTACCTGTCTTGACTCTCCTCTTCACACATGGAACATAACTCGGGAATATGCAGGTATCGAGTAGCTTCAGGTGAGCGTCGTCCTCGAGCTTTTGCCACCTTTGGGGAAATCCTATGCCATCCTGGGACTCTCTGCCGCTGCTCTGCCGTTCCAGTCTTCCCGCCGAGTCGCCGCGGACACTCCTTTGTCCTCGTCCCTCAGTCCTCTTTCTTCCTTCGTTCATCATCGTCATTAGCGTCGCTAGCAATGGCAATAGCCCCAGTCCAGGCCAACCTCAAGCGTCTGCAATATCAGTCACGTGCAGCTAGATGACGTTGTGGACTCCAAGTGCGGCTCCTCCACACCAAGACGTCAGCGCAAGAAATGGCTACAAATAGGCCAACGTCGCCCGTCGAGCCCCTACATCCCGCACTCCCACATTTACCTACGACCACATATTCCATTATCACCACATATCGAACATGTCCGTCGTCACACCCCGTCTTGATACCTCCCTCCCCTCCACCCCTTCGCACGAGTGGGCCAAGGACACCATGAACACCGCAAACCTTCGCACGCAGCAGCAGCAGCAGCCCCAATCCAACAACCCCTACTTCAACGGCACCGCGGGAGCCATTCCTTCCAACGAGCCCGTGAAGGAGGACCAGGCCGTCAAGACGACCACGAACGCGGTACCGCACGCCACCAACCCATTCGCGCCATCGGCGAACTCCACAGCCAGTACTCCAGGCGGCGACGTGCCCGGCTCGTACCCGCGCGGTGCGGAGGAGGGCAGTGCAGACTACGCGCCGTCGCAGCTCCTCGACTCAGCTAGGCAATACGTCCCGGACGCCAACCAGGCGCAGTCGACGTTGCAGTCCATGGGGCAGACAGCCATGTCGTACCTGCCGGCATCCCTGTCTGGCTATCTGCGTATGTTATTTTTTTATTTTTTTTGCAGTGTCTCGACGTTGCTGACGTTTCTGCGTTGTAGCCGGTGGCCAGCAGACGTCTCTCCCTTCGACCGAGAAGGAGGGTATCCAGCCCGGCGAGCATCAGAGCGGCATTGGCGCGCTTCCTGGTAGCGTTAATGAGGAAGGTGTCGCGAAGCTGCCGGAGGAGCGGGCGCGCTCGTCTCAGAATACGCGACCCGACATGCAGTGGACAGATTCAAACGGCCGGGGCTCGTGGGGCGATGGCGGCCTCCACAAGGGCGACGAGAAGGTGGCCGACAAGGGGCTTGAGAGTGTCGGCGCCGGCGCAGGTGCCGCTGGCCTCGCAGCCGGTGTGGGCCACGAGAGCTGTAAGTAATAACTCGCATGGTCTGAATATCCTTCACCTGATTGACTAACTGCATCTACAGCCTCTAAAGGCACTTCGCTCCCGTCGCAAGAGACGTCAATTGATTCGGCCGACCCCAAGACGTTCACCTCTACGAAAGGCGTTGGCGCGCTCCCGGGCGACGCTTCCGAGCAAGGCGTTTCTCAACTGCCAGATGAGCGCAACAATTCGGAGCCAATGTCGAACGACCTCGGCATCAAGAACCGCGGCACGGAGGTCACGAAGGTTGACGAGACCGACCAGGGCTGGTCAGATATGAAGGTACGTGTCTCGTGTCGCAAATTCGACCAATCACTGAATATTTGCCACAATAGAAATCTGCCGGCGCTCCTGCGCTCGCTGACAAGGCGAGGCACGAGTCGACGCCGTCTCCTGAGGACGCTGCTGCGAAGAAGGCTAAGGCTGAGGAGAAGCGTGCCGCCGCGCTGTCGTCCCGCTCAGCAGATCATCAGCCCACCGACGACTCCACGGGTTACCACCCCGCCGCCGACCAGCCGATCGACAAGTCCACCTCTGCGACCAAGGAGGCTGATACCGTCGGCGGTCACGGTTATCAGGCGGGCAGCGCAGAGAAGACGCAGGCGAGCCGCAACCCGGATCCGAAGACGGGCGAAGGCGCTGCGTCTTCGCTTGGTAGCGCATCCGACTCGCATGACGCGGAGGAGCCTCATAAGAAGAAGGTTGGTATGATGGCGAAGGTGAAGGGCGAGGTGCAGGTGTTGATGGGGAAGGCCACGCGTAAGGAGGAGAAGGTTGAGGAGGGCCGCAAGCTCAAGGAAGGCCGCACGGATTAGGTTTCATGATTAATCTAGTAGCAGGGTGTAGGATAGAGGACACGCATAATATGTATCAGTACTAGTAGGGCATGCGATGAAACTATACAAGTCATGGCGCTCGTAACGGGGCGAGGTTTACTAGCCTTTCGCAATGCTTGTGACATAATCTGTGACATGACCCACACCCGCAGTTTCTTCCTCGAACTTGAAGCCTACTCGGTTTTCCCACTGCGCCGACGACTCCCTGCCATGACTTGCCGCCCGCTCAAGATATCACAGCTTTCATCCGTCATCTTCAAGTTGAAGAGGCGACTTTCATCCCAAGAAGACACACGCCGATGACTCGGTGCAGAACTCAACGTCGAGGCACCTCGTCTCTCAAGGATATCTGCAGGTTCAATGCATCGACTCGGGCCGCCAATTTGAAGGCCTCCTGATGCCTGGTCGTGGATTGAACGATCGTGAGTCTCGTTATTTGCGCCTCGAAAACGGTGCTGGGATCAGGCTACTGAGTAAGGCCCGCCCGCACTTGACAGGCCGCGCCCGTCACCTCACGATCCCGACTCGACCCCGAGCTTCTTCAAAAGCGGTGAGAGCGTACGTCCATGTCTGCCGCGCGCGACTTGCTGACATGACTCCTCATCCGCAGGTCTAGGATTATCCCGGACATAGAGATCTTCAAGCGCATTCGCGGGACTCCCTTGCGCTTCGGTCAAAACTCAGAGGCCACAGCCGAGGAGAATCTATGCCCGATTTCATGGCGTGCTGGTTCGGAGAGGTATTGACGACGACACCGGTGCGTGCGCTCCCTGGTTTCTGAGAGCAGCCTCCGATTTTGTTTTCAGGTTACTGGACTGTCTACACCATTCAATGCTTCGCGGAGGGCCTCGACGTTCCGGGAATTGACATCATCTGCGCGTCGATCGTTATCGCCAGGTGCTTGCGCATGGACCCGTTCTCTTGCGCTATTGCGCGCTCGAGCTCGTCGTTCCTGGAGCTCAGGGATGCCTGCTGGGCTGGCGGTCCTCACGACGAGTTTGATGAAATTTTCTCTATCTTCGATCACAGGCAGGTTGCCTGGGCTGAGCTTCTTTCTGTCGAGTTGACAATAAGATTGGGCGCACTTCCGGGACCGGGCCGATGGTCAAGCTTAGCTCCCGATCGACCAAGCTGACGCCTCGTGTTCCTCGTCGTGAACGCTTGGACCTTTTCCTCATGCTTCCATCACGCAAAGCTGGTGTTCTTTCCTCATGCTGTGCCTCATGTCTCCTTGGATCGGGATCTCACGAGCTCGGCTGTGCTTCTGCGCCCTGCCAGTCCCAGCTTTGTTCTGTTGTTCTGAAAATCCTTGTAACATGCCTACGCGCTTCATCGATACGGGAGGCGAAGTACAACGCCTGCAGCCCCTGTAGTAATCCCCGGGATCTGCCCTGATGCCAACAAGCAGATCTGGGCCTCATGTGCTTCGCGTGCCATCCGCTTTGACCTCTCGAGCTGCTGACGCACGTCTCAAACTTGTCCGTATAAAAGAGCAGTTACGCTGGACATACAATCTTCAGTTTCTCAGCACTGCGGAACTACCCAACGAACAACTCCTCTTCCTTCCTCTTCACTTGTCATATCTTTCACTATGGTCGCCCTGCGCAACTCCGATCTTGCTAAGCTCGCTGCGGCCGAGCACTCACTGCGGCCCGTCAAGGACTACAATCGCCTCCGAGCGGCAGCGAAAGAAATGTGGTACAATGAGGTCGTGCAAGGGAAGCTCTTGTTACGGATGGAGCGCTTGTGGTCAGTCGTCTACTTACATCGACCGCGATCACGATGGATACTGAGGATACAATAGCCGCGAAACAAATAACAATACGCTGAGCTGGGAGCTCTGGTACATTCGCAACCGTAAAGGGGGCGCATGGAACTGCTTCAAGCGCGTCGATATGTTACGGACGACGATAAGTGTAAGCTGCTGTTTAGTGGCGTCAGGCTCCAGGATCGGAAGCTGATGATGCTGTTCCTCAGACGCACCAGCGCAGGATCTTATCAGCGGGTTCGTATGCATCGTCCTGCGTATCCTTTCTCCTGTTGACGCGCCATTTAATAGCCCAGAGCGCTGGAACGACCGTCGAGGGTCTCGATGCAATCAAACGAGGAACACTCGAGCTATACGCCTTGATGGAATGGTTCTTACGCGAATCGAAAGATTTGCGCAAGAATCTCCATTATTGATGAGCGCCTCAAGTGAATCGCTCAATACATGCACAATTATGTTCTATGCTGTATAATCCACATGCTTATGTTTGTCATTGATGTTGACTTCGTACAAATGGCTCCTTCGATTGATTATAGACGTGCGAGGTAAGGTATAAAGATGATCAGCATACATTCCGACATTCCCTTTCCGCATTCAACTGCTCTCCTGCGCTTACAACTGCGGCTGCTGCTGCTGGGCCCCATATGCACCTCCGCCCTGCTGATTCTCCGAACCGACCGCCTGCGACGTGCCTGGCACCGTCGACAGCCCATGTTGCTGCTGGGGATGCCCAGAAATGTTCTGCTCCTTCTGCTCCAAACCTTGCATCGCGTTCGACCCGTATTGGCCCGCTTGACCGCCCTGCTGCTGCTGCTGGCCCTCATATCTGCCTCCGCCCTGTTGACTCTGCGCACCGACAGCCTGCGACGTTCCCGGCACCGTCGATATCCCATGCTGCTGCTGCGCCTGCGGATGACCAGTAACGTTCCGCTCCTCCTGCTGCAACCCGCCCATCCCGCCGGTTACGCCAGACGCGCCTCCTGGGCCCGCCTGAGCTCCCTGTTGTCCGGACCCTGCAGACGGCCCCTGCGACTGATCGGGCTGGTATTGCCCTTGTAGGTCGGCGCGCTGCTCCCACTTCGGGAACGTACCCTCGGGCGGAGGGGCCTGCTGAGATGTTTGCTGTCCCGCACCATCCTGCTCGTTGCGTGGCGGCAGCGGCGGGGCTCCTCCGGCACCCTGATGGGCGCCCTCGCCGAGCATGGACGCGCCCGCGCCTGCTCCACCCGCGGCGGCACCGGCTCCAGCGTAGCTTCCGTCTGCCTGCTGGCCTTGGACCTGCGCACCATTCGGGGCGTCGGCGCTGTGCGACAACGCGGACCGGCCGCGCGCACCGAGAGGGCCCTGCTCCTGCCTGCCCGCGTCCGAGCGGCCTGCATCGTGTCGGTGCTTCTCGTGCTCCAGACCCGCGGCACCCGCGCCCGCCGCCGCGACGCCAGCCCCAGCAGTGGCCCCCGGGTGGCGCTGAGCTACGTTCTGGCCGCCAGGTCCTCCTGCCTGCGCGCTGTCGTATCCGCCTGACGCACCCGAGCCAGGCCCAACGCCGATGTCGTTCCCCATGCCGGGGGCGGCTCCGCTCGCCGGGCCCGCGCCAGCCGCGCCGGGCAGGGGGCGGCCGTCGATGCGGCCCATGCCGCGCTCGACTTCCTCTCGTCCGCGGTTGGCGATGCCTAGGCTCTCTTGTTTCTTCTGGCTGGTTTCAACGGCGCCCATTGCTCTGCCGCGGATGGAGTCGCCGATTCCTGTGTGGAGGCGTGAGTACTAGGGCGTGTAGAGGGATGCCGCGACACTGAGCTCACCGTGTGCAACCTCTGCTACTCCTCTACGCGTAGATAGTCAATATGAGCCCGATGAAGTTTGAATGGGACCAGCGCACCTCAGCTTCGAGCCAATCCCCGAGCCTGTAGATCCTGGGTTCGTGCCGGGTGTGTTGACGTTCGACATGTTGCTATGAGATGTTCGAAATGGAGATGTTTTCGAGATGTAGATGTTTGATGGCGTTTGAAGCCGCCGCGGTGAGGTCCATTTATATGTCTGTGGGATGAGGCCAGATGAGGGTCGATGACGAGCGGGTGGGTCCTCGCGTCATACACTGGCGCGCGCCAACATCTCGCCATGTCGACGCTGCACGTGAGCAATGACATCACTTGTTACCGAGGCTGCGTTTAGAGTCGATGGTGCGGGGTTACTAGGACGAGGCTCAGGAAGTTAAGGTAGGCTGTTAAAGCTGAGACAGAATCCGTCCTAGAAGAAGGACGCCTCGAGGATGACGAAGGCAAGCTGGTGATTCTAACAACATTCGCCTTACCAGCAATTGAAGAGTCCCGGCACGAACACAAGTCGGAGCTGGACATACGAATACGTGGAGATCGTCAGCTAAGCACCGCAGGCTACAGCGTCCGTGATTATCTCGGCGAAGTCCCGTCTGTAGGAGTCGTCGACGTCAATGTCAAGGGGTCGGGCCCTCGTTGAGGGCGCGAGCGTGAATGGAACTTGCCGGTCGACCAAAAGGCGGCAAAGCAGACAAAATTGCGCATTTGTGATGGTGAGAAGACGGGATTTTGTCAAGACTGCGGCAGTGCCGATCACTGGCCTTGAGCTCGATCTGTGATATCAGTTAGTGCTGCCGCAGAGGCGCGCAAATACACGGTGAGAGAAAGGCCTTCAGTACTGTGTGGCCACCCATGACTGGAAGGCATATTGATAGCGGGTATAACCATGCGTCGTACTGACAAACGGATGCTAGATTAATCCTCGGTCTTCAAACCGTCCACTACAACCGATGCGCCTTGCTGGCCCACGTATCCGCCTTCGTTCTGCGCACCGACTGTCTGCAACGTGCCCGGCACTGTCGAAAGTCCCGGCTGCTGTGCCGGCGGTTCTCCAGGATGTACCCCTCCTTCACCAGACACGCTCGACGCCGTTCCTTGGCCCGCATGAGCAAACTGGCCTGCCTGCTGCCCTGCTTCGGGCTTGTATGACTGGCCGTGATCGGGTACTTGGCCGTCGGCGCGCTGCTCCCACTTCGGGAACGTACCGGCCGGCTGCGGGGGTTGCTGGGATGACAGCTGTCCCGCACCGACCGGCTCGTGGCGGGGAGGAAGCGGCGGTGCTTTAACACCCTGCTGAGCGCCCCCGTGTCCCGCACCCACCTGCTGGCCGTCAATCGGGGCGCCTGCGCCTTCCAAAGCCGGGGGCTCGCGGCGTCCTCGGTCTGCGTCCTGATGTTTCTCGTGCTCCAGGCCCGCAGCACCCGCGCCCGCCGCCACGACGCCAGCCCCAGCAGTGGCCCCGGGGTGGCGCTGAGCTGCGTTCTGGCCGCCGGGTCCCCCTGCCTGCGCGCTGTCGTATCTGCCTGCACCAGAGCCAGGCCCAGCGCGGATGTCGTTCCCCATGCCGTAGGCGGCACCGCTCGCCGGGCCTGCGCCAGCCGCGCCAGGAAGAGGACGGCCGTCGAAACGGCCCATTCCGCGCTCGACTTCCTCTCGTCCTCGAGCAGCGATGTCCGTGACTTCTCGTTTCGCCTGACCGCACTCAACAATTTCCAGTGCGTTCCCGCGGATGGACTCGCCGATGCCTGTATAATGGGTCAAATTCTCCGGGGAGTATGACGTCGGCTCTCACCGTGTACAACTTCCCCAGCTCCTCTGACGTCGCAGAGTCAGAAACGAGATACTATTGAGAAATACCGGCGTACTTCAGCTTCGAGCCAATCCTTGAGCCAGTTGATCCTGTGTCTGTGCTATTCGACATGATGTGTTCGAGTTGTGGGTGCGTTGGAGTCACTGCGTCTACTTGTAGTACCGTACTACGAAGGGCAGGTGGAGACTTGGGGTGTGCAGCAATGACATCATCTGGACGAGCCGGTCAGGCCAATCCGCATGCTTGAAGGGAAGAGAAGGATTGAATAGTCGGCCGACCTGGGGCGATGAAGAGCAGACATGGTGCTACTGCGAAAGAATTGTCAAATGGCAATATTGTAAAAAGCTATACACGCACTGCTCTGCGATATCATCTGCTCATCCACGATGGACTCACGAGCCTCCATTGACCGATCGACAATAAGATGACTACTTATCGGGCCGCGGCGCTTTGGTGTTGATCATGGCGGGGCTGGCTCTGACTTCGCGGTGAACTAGAAACACCGAATTCCATGGATGAAAGTCGTATAATGACGCCACGTAAGGGTAGTGCGCAAGCTGCATAACCAATGCAGGCTCCTGTCCTTCGAGAGTGTCGGGTCGACTGTCCAGTCTTGGCAGTGCTTGCGCAAGATCGACGTCGGCGACGAAGTCTAGGCCCACGTCGATGTGTGTGACACGGATGTTAAGTGGCCCTGCAGGATCAAGGAACAATGCAGGGGTATCGCTAGGGTACTTACATATCGTTGACGGGCATGGCGCGATGCGAGGGGGACATGATAGACAGGGGAGCCGCCATCCGCGGCGTCGGCTAGCCGCACCCGACCAGGACTCGCCACTTCAAGTTGAACTTCATCCTTGCCAACTCTAGTTCTTGCCACCATCGCCCACACGTCTGGTCTTCGTCTTTTCACAGGTATACGACTTATACACTCCTGGCCCTTGACGGTGACAGGCCCGCATGGCGTAAGACCTCTCTATCATTTGTCTATCATGGCCACATGACGACAAGTCCTCCGACATCATCCGTTGCTGTCCCCAAGCAGCGTCGGCGGGTTTTGAAGCCAGCATCTCTGCCCGTTTGGGCTGCATATCAAGGTACACCATACAACAGCAATCTTCCATTTCTAAGGGGTATCATACGCAGCACGCGATACATCCAGACTCACAACCCACACTCGCCGGTTGAGGCCTACCCTCTCCCGCTCTGCTCCCGCACGCGCGCTTTACAGCTGCTGCCTCCCTCCGACACCGAAGGCGACGCTGTTCGGGGGCGGGGCCTGGCCATAGCCCTCCTGCGCGACGGGGTCCTTCGTGCCCAGCTCCTGCACGCGGCCGAGGTCAGTGCCGGTGCGCGCCTCGGCGACCTCGCTGAGCTCGGGGTGGTGCTCGCCGACGGTGGCGGGGCCGTGGTTGAGGTGGTGCTCCTTGTCGGCGTGGTGGCCGGTCACCGCCCCGACGCCCTGGTCGATCTCGGAGCGTCCCTCCTCCGTGATATCGGCGCCGGTCTCGGCGTGCTTGCCCTTGTCCTTGTGCCCTTCGGGTACCACATTGTCAGCGAACTCCAAGGCGTTGCCACGGATGGCTTCACCTATGCCTGGGGGAAAAAATCAGTACATGCTTTGGGGATATGAATCGTCCGAGGGTGCATACCGTGGACAATGTTCGTCACGCCCCTACGAACGAAGAGAGATTAGGCTCTCAAAGGCCAATCAGTACGGCGAGGCTACTCACTTGACCTTCTCAGCGATGGCCGCGCCGATGCCGTGGCCGGGGGTAGATGAGTGGGACATTATAGTATATGGGAAAGTGCAGACGAGATGAGATGGTTAGGGATGCGAAGTTCGTGATGACGAGCGCGGCGGGAGGGCGGCCCTTTATACCATCTGCATCTGCGGCCGTATGGGCTCACCGCGTGATCCAGACTGATAACACCGTGCTGTGCGCTGCCCTGGGCGGGTGATCCGCCCGAAGTACATGCTGGGAAATCGGGACGTTGCGGAGCGCCCCATGTGCATCGAGCACGGAGCTCGGGACAAGCCCGCCCGTCGTCCTCTCGACGGTGACAAACGGCTCCCGACGTCTCCTGGCGGACGTTTCACCGGGCGCACAGTAAGGCGCAGTAACGGCGTCCTTCAGAGTAATTTTCGATAACGCGATCGGATGCCCATCAACGGATGAGTGACCGGACGTCGTCGTGTGCTACACGTTGAAAGGTACCACACATAGATCGGTGTTCAGATCAATGTGATCTGCTAGTACCAGCAACAAGAGTCAGATAGCATTATTATAAGAGGAAGTAGAATGCTTGGAGAAATCATCAATGCGGCAGAGCAACGAAAGCAGAGCGGTATGTAGAACGAGGAAAGATACACATAATCATTTATCACGCAATGCTTTATCATGAGCTTTGGTCCACTCATTATGCCAGTGCTCATCAGCGCCTCCGCTGACATTGATCGCTTTGGCCCTCTTCAATAACGTATGCCCATGAGAATTAGGGCGGTCTTCTTTCGCTGCACGTTGAAACTTTTTGATGAAGTGCTCCCCTATGTCTGTCTCCCATGTCGCCTCGCGAGTGTCGTACCTGTTCGAATTTGCATTAGCCCAGATATGTTCGCTGTACAGGTCCTATACAGTGCGCACCCATCCCACTCCACCAGCCAGGAAGGCTCGGTCCCTACTACCAGTGGAGGACCCCGCCCGATGATGCCGAGGACGAAGAATTCGTCAGAGTTCCCTTCAGAGCAGTTTTCCCAGTGACACTTGCGATCTTGCTTCACTTCAGAACGCTCGGCTGCTACACAAACATGATGTCAAGACATGTGCCGGCGGCATGTTCAGGTAGCTTACCAGTACCCCTGTGATGTAACAAGCGATCAGTAAAAGCGATTCGGACCAAGGATGAGCACTTACGGGAACTCAACGCAGATAGGGCACTCCCAGTGGACATCTTCGCGAAGACATGCGTCGCCTGACTTCACTCCGACGCAGGCTTGGTGAAACCAGAGATCGCATCTGCAACGCGGCATTGACCGGTCAGACCAGCTTCGTCCGCTCTACCGGACGTATGCAACTCACCCAGCGCAATTAATGAATGTATTCAATTTGCGTCGCTTTTTCTTTCGCGGCCGATCGATCTTCAGATCTTCTGACTTGAATTTACGCTTGCTCGAGCGCGCAGGCGAAACTTGCTTCTCTTGCTTTGTCGCCTGATGTCGGGCGTGTAGATGAGTGACTGAACCACGTTCCCTCAACTTTCGCCCCTTTTCCGTCGTTTCTGACTTGATTTTTGGAGACAGAGGCTCGGCCATGGGTGCAGCAGAGAGGCTAGGCGCAGGAGACGCACTGAGCTCGGTCAGTGGCGACGTTTCTCGAGAGTCGACGAGGGTGGCGTCGGCGGAGACTACGGAGGAGACGATGGGCTTAGGAGATACAGGAGTTGAGGGGCGTAGCTGCTCAGGCGAGCCTCCAGGATAGAGGAGAGCCTCGATGACTGACGAGTCGCGTGAAAAGTATCGAGCACGCTCCGCGTCGGCATCTTCGTCCGCATTGATGAGCGTTAGTGCACTGCCAGACGCATGCGGATGACTGGTGTAGGCTGCGGGCAGGTAAGCATAATGTCCATGTGCAACAACAGAACGACGTACGTTGCGGCGATTCTGAGCTCCTCCTGGAGGACGCTGCAAGAGTTGGAGTGAGGAAGCGACATGACCCGGCCAATTATGGGACATACCGGACCCTGGTTGGATGTCCCACTTCGCCGGAGTCAGAGGTGCAGGAGAGTAATTGTCGGCGAACGGTGGCGATGGATAGACGACCGGTGTAGAGGCAAACACGCGGGCTTCGCGCTTTGAGTTCGCCTCTTCGCGCACAGTTGAAGGCACGTGCGGCTCACCGAAATCTGCTATCATATCCAACCGGCTCACTTGATGGACAGGCCGATGTCAGCACAACAAAACAAAAAGATCCCGGAAATGAAGCCACGCACCGGAGCGAGCAGGGGTGGTGGCGGCAGTTTGCCACCTCATAAATGCAGGCGTGGGGCTCGGAGTCCGTGGATCGATCGCGGCGTCCGCTCTAGCTATATGCATTGGACTGACGACGGCATCTACTAGCACTGCGAGGCATTGTGAGAAGGCAGGATATGCATATGACAACACAAGGTAGCTGACTTGGCTCGGGGGTAACGGTGCGAGGTGTCTGTGGACCGATAGCCGCGCTCGCATAGTCTATACGCAGGCATCAGTACATATGGCGCACTCGTTGAAAGGCACACACACTTTTGACTCGCTGCGGCATCGGGCTCGTGCCAACGTCGTGCATGACCGGAGGTGCCGCTGGGAACAATTATATGTTAGGTCAAAGTTAACACGGCCTGAGAGTGCGACTCACGCATCGCAGCATCCGCATCTGAGACCTTCTCGTCTATCACAGCAAGGCGATCGTCAATATCCTTGACTTTCTCGCGCAAGCTGAGTTCTCCGCCCTCGGCCGCATCTTCATCTAGCTCCTCTGCTACACCCAGCTTTCTTTCAAGCTCCCAAACAGTCTTTTGCAGCGCCCCCAACGCCGCTTTCAGCCGTTGTTCTTCCTCCGCTTTCTGGGCCTTCTCGGCGTCGATCATGTCCTTCATTGCCTGGTAAGTGGAATGAACTTCGCGTGCTGCCTTCGCCACTTCGTTTCCGGAGTGGCTGGCAGCCCCAGGGTAAGCGTCAACGTTGTCGGGGTGACGTGAGGTTCCCGCAGGAGCAGGAGGAGGGGCCCTCGGGTGGGCCGGCGGGTGTGCGGCTCTGGGGTGAGCAGCACTTGGACCAGGCATAATGGGCCAATAGCGCTCGTTCACATTTGCGGGGGGTTGTGGGCCTGCCGCGGGAAGAGGAGGATGGGGACTGTATGCTGGTGCGTGCGCGGGTGGCCCGGGGTAAGCAGCACTTGGACCAGCCGTCATGAACGGAGACGGCTCGCCTGCCATGGGAGGAGGAGGAAAGACCCTCGGTGCCGGGTGGTAGCTGGACACGTCTTGCACAAGGTGTGGCGCGTGATGTCTGAGCGGATGTGCGTACGGTGCTCTGTGCTCTGCCTGGTAACCGGGGCCGCCAGGGTGGACGGGCTGCTGCAGATAGTAAGGATGAGGAGGCGGGGGACGCGCTGTTGGATGTTTTCCTCTGGCGGAATCGCGGTCCATCGTGGGCGAGGGTGCGGGCAGGTGAAGACGGCGAAAGAGACGGGGACTTCAAGACAGCCTAGCTATATACCTAATTTAGGGGCGGCCGACGCGTGACGCGGGGCAAACAACGCGTCAACAACGCAGCGGCACGGTGGCGCGTACGTAAGTACACGAGGCTAGCCACCGCCCAAGCGATTTGTTGAGATGTCGGGCCGCCTGTTGTACTCTCTTGCGCGAGACGAACAAAAGGAGGTTTTCGATCCCGCCCGACTTATACTAGAAAGACCCATGCACAGCTGCTGCGAGGTACATGAGGCTACCAGGAGTTCTGTTATTGTTTTTCTTCTTCCAGCACGTTTTCCGCGTCAAAACCAACAATCGCCATCAGCCTCTGCGAGCTTGCGGCGTGCGGGTACCTCAGTACAACGTGCCGCACATCCAGACACGACGTCAGTGAGTTATAAGCGCCTCTGTGGCCCCTCCGTTGACCATACCAGTAAGTGGAGACCCTGCGGTGGCGGCATTGCATTTGTCGGCGCTGTCGCTGATGGCCCGAACATCCGACAAGCTCAATTTTATCATCAGCGGCCAACCAGGCGGATTGCGGCATGATTTCGATATTGCGCTTCATAACGCATCACGAATGATACGAACAAGAACAGCTTCGAGCAGTACTAGTGAGGCCAAGGCACAGCAACGCGAGCGGCACGACTATCTTCGAAGTTGGAAACAATAGCCTCGTGGACACTATGTCGCTGCCGAGCATGCGCTGGAGATTGTTCCTCGCGATCGTGAGTCGTTTGATCAATGATACTGTACGTATACGCGGTCGAAGCATTGGTATCCATCTGCCATCGCCTTCAATGTGCCGGGGACTGGCTGCGGGTCCCACCTGCTGCGAATGCAGCATCGACAAGACTATATAACCATCCTTTGAACCAAGATCAAGATATTCCCGAAAGATACCAGTAGTACAGACACGAGAGGCAGAAAGTGCTGTCTGAAAAATGAATGCAAGATTGCCAGGCTCCACTGGCAGCCGTGTTCCGGTCAAAGCAAGCACCTCACGGCGGCCGTCGACGAGTGTTAGCCTGGCTTATCGCAAAGTGACATAGGTTAATTTGAGCTCGCCAAAGTTCTCTTCCCGCCCGAATAAACTTGGTGACCAGGCTTTTACTGAACCATGCGTCACTCAGCCTCACTGTGAGGCACAGGAGATATTTGTGCGTGCTTGCCTTTTTCCCGCGCCTGGTGTATGTCAATGTCACGGATATTGCCAAGTTATTGCATCTAAGCAAGGTGAGACGCCTTTGGAGGCGTGCTTCGAGTCACAGAAACTGACCAGTACTTGACTCTGTACAGAGACGAGAACTTGCAGTACTGACACTCAGCGAGAGCGCAAGGGTGGTGCGTGGGAAACGGCAGTTATCGGAGGGCGTCGCCAGCCTGACAATGCCGACAGACGACTTCTTCACTGACAGTGACACTACTTCACGAACGACCAGAGTAAGCCCGCTTCCTCCAAAGATCGAACCCAAGCTAGAAGCTGATCTTCATTGCACAGATATGTCGGAGCCGCTCCTATCAAACGATGCCACTGCAGCTGTCGGTGAGGCTGCCCCCAGGCGGCCTCATCGCATACGCAAGAAATTGAAGCGCACAGCCATTCGACGGACCGACGACGATGCCAAATCACCTTGCACCTCCCTCGACGCGATGCCCGTGGAAATCATCGCCGAGATCCTGACATACGTGCCGTCACCCAGAGAGGTGCTCGCAGTCACACGGTGCAACCGCCATCTCCACGCGATGCTGCGCAATCCGGCGAACGCGTCGATATGGCGGCGCGCGCGCGTGCAGTGTCATGTCGGCGAGATGCCTGCGCCGCCCCCGGGCATGAGCGAGCCGGCGCATGCTGCGTTTGTTCTCGATGGAGGGACCTGCGAGGTGTGTAATCTGACTCGCGCTAGGGGCGATGGAAGCTCACTCGGTGCGCGTCCGGCCAGGTGTGCAACAAGTACACTAACCATATGTACTTCTCGTATGCACTGCGCATCCGACTGTGCGGAAGCGTGAGTGGGCCCTCTTTGTGGTGTTGGGCTCATCTCACCTGCTGCTCTTCGCCTTTGTCTAGACGGAATGTCGTTCGAAAGGTTTGCCGTGCGTACTCTTACAGCAACTTTGATCCAAGACTAATCATCGCGTTCTCTTCAAAGCCAATTATTGGCGTCCAACGTTAGGTCGTCCAGTCTCCTGGTGAAGTTTATATTGTCGTGGATCCCCCGTCTGGAGGAAAACATCAGCAGCATGGAAACCAGTATGCATCTTCTAAAGCAAAGGTCGCATGCTTCTCAAGTACTCGGACAGGACATTTTTGGCTTGGCTATTACCCTACGGCGATACGTGCGTCCGAATATGTAGATCCCGCACGGCAGCTCACCCATCTATTTCCCAGCGCGCAAGAAAGATTATGCCTCCGCAGTAGAGGAGTACAACAGGGTGAATGCATTAGGGCTGTCCGAAGACGATTGGCAAGAAGTGAGCCATCCCACGACCTGTGATGAACACTTTGAAGTTAACGCGCATCAGAGTCACATTCAGGACGTTTGCTCGCTGGAAGCCAAACAAAAGGTCGGTATAAGTAGTTGGCCTACCACGTCCGGGCGTAGGCTGACCAGCCACGGCAGCATGCATGCAATCTGGTCAAGTGGCGTAAGAACTGGGACGATAAGGTTAATGAAATAAGGAAGAAAAACATCAAATTGTGCGCTCTACAGCCGACACCTCTTTTTTCCGGCCGCTAATTGCGCAAATTTCAGCGCCCAAGAGATCGCCGAACGCGAAGGGTGGGATATGGAGATTCTTATCAATACGCCGACCTACGGCGCAGTGCACCGCGCCCACTGTAATGCTCTCGAGAAGGTCCCCCTACTCGGTGAGTCCGGCTCTACAAATCCCTCACCCCGCTCTGATGTGATTTGGCCAGCATTCGAGAGTGCACGGACACAGATCGAGGGTGAAATTGTGCAAATTTCGGAGGACCGCGCACGGCGCGAGAAAGTGCGCGCACACCAAGTGCGGCGGGACGACGTCGCGCGACACCTAGAGCGCCTGCGGGCCGCCACCACCGGGAAGCCCGCGGTGCTCCCCACGCTGCCCGTCTTCCGCTCGCTGCCCGTCATGAAGATCATGCAGGCCAAAGAGACGGACACAAGTGGCGTGGACAAAGAACTGAAGAGCTCGGACACGATCCGCGACCTGCTACAGGGCGACCTCGAAAAGTGGGTTGCGGCCGCGCGGAGCGATCTCGGGGAGGTGCTCGGCTTCCCGCGCTGGAAGAATGCGTCGTCCAAGGTCCTTCACCCCGTCGAGCGCGTGACGGCGCGCTTTATATGCCAGAGATGCCACCATGTGTCGAACAAGTACGCGGATGCTCAGTCGCTGGACTTTGTCGGGGCTTGCGCGCACGAATGCCCGGGTCTCGACAAGAAGACGCGAACGCGCTTGCCGTGGAAGGCAGACCAATTCATTCCTGATCAGAAGGTGCGTGTCTTTGTGCGCTGGCTGCGTCTGGCGGCTGCACGTATGACGGTGAACTGCTTCCAGGGTATAGACGTGATTTCCCGCGCTGTGGTTCTGGCTGGAAGTAGGGCTGAGGATGAAGCCGCGAAGGGAATCTTAGAGGGCCTCACAGCTGTCTTTGTGTGCAAGTCTTGCGACCCAGCCATCGTCATGGACTTCCGCAGATTGGTAGGTTCCTGATTTTTTTTTCTGTAGGTGCATGTGCTTATATAATTGCGGTCGCTAAGATTGGGCACTGCAAGCGACATGATGATATGCAGTTTGCATTGGTATCCCCTACGGAAGCCGAGTTTCTTCTCGGGGATAAACCTTTTGAAGCCGGCCTGTACGCTAAGGTCAATGGCCGGACGCCCGAAGCCAAGAAACTGCAAGAGGGCCGTAGTTTCGTTTGTCGGCACTGCGTCGTCGCACCCAACGGCAATCGCGGCTCTAAACGACTCATATTCCACGGATTGGTCTCACATCTGAAGTCGAAGTACGTCGCACATCGATGGTATCGAGTACTGAACGTTGGCTGATACGTGCGGCCTGTAGGCATGGGATCACGCATATGGGAGACGAGGACTTCTATCAAGAGAAATGATTTAGCGACGAGCGCGTAAGGATTTAAGCCAGATGTCACACTTATCTATGTCATGTGTAGCCAATGTAGAATCCTCGAAGCCGGAGTTTACGGCGTGTCTGTCACGCGCGAATTAGAGTGATCTGCGAGTCTTCAGTTCGGTTATTCTGCACAACTGTGCTTTTCACTGCGAGTGTATGATGGCACTTGCCTTCGCGGGGATGGTGGATGCAATTCACAGTATGTTTCCGTCTCTAGCAGCATTTGAGAACTGCACTTACGGTATGCTATAGGTGTCTATGTCATCCGTGTGCACCATCGAAGGCAGAAGAGTAATGTGTGTCGCAAGGCACGCGAACCTGCACTGTTCTGTCTCCTGACCTCCCCACGTTAGCTCGTAGCCGCATGGCTCTCACTGCTGATCTTGTGGTCCAAGGCCAGCGCATGACAGGCTATCGATTATCCGGAAGACCTGCATCAATGGCCTGAAGGCTCCTGAAGGCCTGTAGAGGCCTGTACGGTAATTTCTGCCCTATCATATGACATACTCGGCACGGGGGCTCAATATGGATTTGACGAACCCTGGAAGAACGTCTCGGATAAAGAGACGGGACGCTAAAGATGGTCAACGCAAGTCCTCCATCGCCCTGAGCATCGGCGCTCTCAGGCTCTATTTTGACAGAGTCCGTCCAGGTTTCCGACAATGGGCCACGCGCACCGGGCGAGATCTCGGCGCGGCAGCAGTAGTTGCCCAATATTGCCCGTGCATCACGGCTGACGACCCGCCACGACGAAAGCCACGAGGGATGCTGGGAGAAGCGTGCTACCGAGCGATGCTTCTTGCCCGGCGCGGCCGCCCGATCGGGTCACCTGCCGGCAAGCGAGCACGGCAATGCTAGGTCCACCTTGAGCAGCTACAGATGCATACCATCCAAGACGGGCCCGGGAAATGGCCGCCGGACTTTATGGGGCCATCCCCCGAATACATATAAGTATCTCGAACCTCGTCTGCATATTCTTCGTGTCGCTCGCCCGCCGAGCCCACTCCCTCACACACTAACACCCCGCTCCCTGCTCGATGAAGTTTCGCGCACACGTCGCTCTTTTGTGTCTCCCCGTCGCATGGGGAGCGCTCGTCCAGAAGCCGGGGTTGAGCGTGCCACCCAGCGCTGCTGCCCATCGTCAGGCGGTCGTCGAGATCTTCACGGAAAGCTACCAGTCTTACAGGTGTGCCGAACCCTTCTCTTGTTCACTCATGCGCTTGACAATGTTTCAGGAAGTTTGCATTCGGGCACGACGAGGTCGAGCCCTTGAGCGAAACATTCGAGGATCCGCGAAATGGCTGGGGCGCGAGCATCGTCGACGGAATGAGCACCATGGTGCGTTCGACTTCCTTGCAGATTGTTCTCGCGTGTTGACCCCAAATGCTCGCAGTACATCATGGGGCTGACTGTGAGTGATGGTCTCGACGAGATTTGTTTCGGCGATGACGTGGCTGTAGGATTTCTTCAACGAGGCGCTCAACTTCTCAAAAGGCATCAACTTCACCGAGTCGAACACGCCAGATACTGTCAGGTACGTACCGCGCTTTGGGATTATATCTCCTCGGCGCTGAAAGAACGCGCCGGCAGCATCTTCGAGAGCACCATTCGCTACGTTGGCGGGCTTATCAGCGCCTACGAGTTGAGCGGAAAGAAGTACCCTTTCCTCGTGGACAAGGCGAAGGAACTCGCGGACAGGCTGTCGCTTGGCTGGTCGCAGGTAACGCGCGCTTCATGATCTTGGTCTGCACCAAGCTGATAGCAGTCGAAGGGCAACGTCATCCCGTTCGGCTTCGTAGATTTCGCTTCAAACGCTCCCACGATTGATACGGTGAGATGCTTCGTGCTTGTTAGAGCACAAGGGCGTCGTCTGATTCTCTGCTTTATTACCGGTTAGTCGAACATTGCCGAGGCTGGCACAGTGAGTGAACTACTTTCCACGCTCTGCTGCTCCTGCATTGACATTGAGATATCAGCTGACCCTCGAATGGTCGCGTTTGAGCGAATACACGGGCAACGACACGTATCGACAGCTGGCCGAAGGCTCTGTGCTGAAGATAGTGTCAAACGTGAGTACAATGATGGCTTGTACGTCTGGATTGGACGTCGTTCTGATGCTTCAGGAAGCCCGCCCCACTTCCAGGTTCGATCTTCTCTCATTCTGTACTCGGTCTCAGTGCGCCTCAACGTTCTATCAGGTCTGCCTGCCCAAGGCATCGATCCAGCGACGAGTCTTCCCGTTGGCGGCTATGTCGTAAGTGCACATCTGCTTACAGTGTCTTTGGGGCTGACTCTACGTTGCCAGACATGGGGTGGAGGAACCGACAGTTATTTGGAATATCTCATCAAATACGCGCGGCTCTCAAACACCGCTGACGAGACGTTTGCGGACACGTGGTTCACCGCTGTAGACTCGTCTATCAAGACTCTGCTCAAGGTCAGTGCTGCGATATGTTTTCGACCGGCACGCGGTATTCACGTAAGTGCGACACCGTGGGTAGACCTCGACGGTTGGTAACCACGTGTACCTTGCCGACTTCGACGATGATAGGCAAATTCGCCATGTGGGATCGCATCTGGCTTGCTTCTACGCTGGAAACTGGCTATTGGGTGCGTCTGATGGCTCTTTCCTGCATACTGGACTAACTTCCGTTGAAGGCGGGAAGTTGTCCAATAATCAGACCATTGTGAACATCGCCTTGCAGCTGAACGACGCGTGCTGGAACACCTACGCTGGTGACGCGTGAGTCCTTCGTTTACCTGCGGAGTCGACCGCGGCTCATAGGCATGGCACAGGACTGGCATTGGCCCGGAAGCCTTTGCGTTCATCTCTGCGGACGGGAACTTCACTGGCGGCGATTCTCCCAGCGCCTCCGACTTGGCGTTCTACGCGAAGCACGGGTACTACGTCACGGATTCCGACTACATTCAACGCCCGGAGGTCCTGGAGAGCAACTTCTACGCGTGGCGGGTGACCGGAGACACCAAGTACCTCAACCGCGCCGCGAGTGCTATTGCCAGCTTCAACAAGTACCTCAAGAAGCCCACGGGCTTTGTAGGCCTCGACGACGTCAACGACGTCTCGACTTCGACGGACAATGCGATTGACGAGACGGAGAGCTTCTGGTTCGCGGAGGTGCTGAAATACCTGTACGTTGCATCCGTGGGTGTCGATGGACCGAGATTGACGCGGTTATGCAGCTACCTGACTTTCGACGACCCGAATCACATCAGCCTGGACAAATGTAAGCGCAGCGTGGGCTTCTGAGTTTATATCGCAGCTGACTGCCATCTTGCAGTCGTGTTCAATACCGAGGCGCATCCGTTCATCGCACCGCCGGCGAAGCCAACCTACGGCAGCGGGGCCACACCCACAAAGCCAACAAAGCCGTTCACCGTGCGCCCGGGCCGCCTGCCAGTAGTCAGTCCTGATGCGCGCCTGCCGACGCCCATCGTTGACGCCGTGAACCTGAGTACGTGAACGAAGGCTGTATGCCGCAAAGATCGCTGTGCGATGGAGGGGTGTGGACTAACGGATCAGTCGGTTACCTCGGACTTTTGTCATTCATTACTGGCCAAAATCAATACACGTCTTCCTGGGCTGAGCCTTCGCGACGTCCGAGATCCCCATGCATTTTGGTGTATACAGATATGACACGTCACTTGCGGCCTGTCCTCTGCTGGCCGATGCTCACGAGCGCCTGCTTGCCCGTCACCGCTGCAACGAACGCAGCCCCTGCGCCGTACAACAAAATCTGCCCGAGGCGCAGCTCGACCCAGTACCACAGCAGCAGCGCCTCAATGGCGCCGAGCGACACGGTGAATGGGAGTATGCTGAGCGAGAAGAGGTTCGGGACGCGGGGCTGGAGGTATCCCCACTGTGCCAAAAATAGATCAGTCGCGTCAGAGGTATCAGCGATGCGAAGACACGTACGAGGCCGATGAGAACGAGCCACGGGGAGAGGACGAGGCCCGTGAAGACCGCGGAGACGGCCTTGGGCGGGACCTTCTGCTCCGGGCGGAAGGTGTGCTGGATCTCGGGCAGCGGGTGGAAGGTGTGCTCGTCGGGGTGCACCGCGGAGAGCGACGGCGGCACGGCGAGGTCGAAGAGGTCGATGGTCGCGGGTGTGTGCACGAAGGAGCCGAGGATGAGGGAGACTTTGAGGGGGGCGTCGCCGGAGGGCGGGAGCGACGCGGGCGGGCGGGCCATGTTCTGCGATAACAGGCATCTCAGCGTGCGAGGACATGGAGCAGGAGAGAGGAGGGGCGCACGAAGTCGAACTTGGCTTTTCCTGACGCGGTGACCTTGACGGGCTGGATGCCCTCCTCGCCGGTCGTCTCGTCATAGAAGCGCAGGAATGTCTGGTGTGGCTGCACTCCTTCGCCGCCCTCCTCCTTGACTTGGAACGTCAACTTGAGGCTGTCTGTCGGGCCGAGGGTGACTGGCTCTTTGATTTTTTTGGACAGTGATATTCTAGAGACGCTTAGCGCGAAGTAGTCAGGTCATCAAGTGCACTCACTGTTCAGTGCGCAGTTGGTTTCCATCGGACGACAGGACAGTGAAACGAGGGTACTGGATAGAAAGCTGCCCAGCATTCACCGCCAGGGCTGCTGCCAGTGGCAGTAAAAGGAGGGAGAGTGGCCCCATGGTAGACGAGCAGATGGCGTTGCAGTCGGCTCGAGCGTCGGACTCGAGAGACACGTAGAGCAGATCACGTGCGGCGGCCGCGCCACCGTCGTGCGCCGCGGGCGCGTGCGCCTTCCAGCCTCCTTGCGCCTCCCGCGTCTAGCCTTCCTTGCAGGCATGTCAAAGCAACCTCGCAGCGCTTCGAGGACACCGCAAGCGAGGAGTAGTGCTGTGCGCTCCTCAGCCAGTCGCCACTGGCAAGGACCACGCTCCACCGGGCGCAGAGGACAACATGGGCACCGAACAACTGTGACGGCGGTGCGTACCACGCGCCGGCGTCGTCCTCGCTGCTCACTAGCACATGTATAGGCTCCTCATCGCCAACCACCGGCTCACGCAGGGCGCCGAGGCCTTCATGTGTGAAGCCACGCAACTTGTCATCAATAGCTCCTCGACACCGTGCCTTGAGAGCTGGGCGCCCCTTGGCATTCTGAGGACTTGGACTTTGCGCGGCCGGCATCCTTCATCTTAATACAGCGCAAGCTCAGGCGCGATTTGCAACATCACACACGAAGACCTCGCGGCCCACGCATCTGTCGAACGTCATGGAAAACGGCCCAATCGATGGTGCGTTGCTGCGACTGGCATGCACGGCCTAACTGCGAACGCCAGCGCCGTGCACCTGCGAGACATGCGCGTAACCGGTCGGGCCATAGGCAAAGACCAGACTGACGCTTCTGGAATGTTGCCTCCGCACGCGCATATACTTACTCAACCCACCACATGTAGCTTGGCGCAGGCGTCCTTAATTATCTACCCCGATGCTACGCTCACGCCCAAAGGTCGCCTTTTCCACGTCGAATCCACGACACCGAGACCGGCCTCAGCAAGCATGGTCACGGGACCGCGACGCGTCGCGCGCGTCGTGCTGTCGTGTTTGTCCTCCTCTTGAAGACCAAACAACCCGCATGCATATAAGGGCTCCCTGTGCCTCCACGCCTCCCTCTCCCCTTTTCCACCTCCCACCATGGCCATATCCGCCGTCGTCAGCCTGCCCAACAGTCCCCGCCCACCCTCCACGGACCACCCCTGCACATCCATCCCCGCATCCAAAAGCCGCAAGAGGACCGCATCTGAGGTCATCGACGTCGATGCCGAGTTCACTCACAGTTCCTCTACGGCCACCTTCCCGTTCGCTGGCAGCCCCGCATCCAAGCGCCGCAAGAAGAGCGTTGCGGAGGTCATCGATGTCGAGGCGGAGTCAGTCTCGTCGCCAACGTCGCTCAGGTCTCTGCTTCCCTTTGTCGGCAAGGGGTGCTCAGCAATGTCCTCGCCGACCACATCGTCAGCTACCGCCTCTGCCCCCAGTGCGTCGTCGTCGGCGACACCCGCTCACATCGGCAAGGACCGTCCTGCCCCTCCCTGCCTGTCTCTCAGCCCCGTCCAGTCGGACATTGTGTCGTCGTCCCGCAATGCCGTCGCATCGCCCACCCCGCTTCCGTCTGCTCCCCAGCGGACCACCCTTCCTGCCCAGCCGCCGGCGCCCCCCGCAGTCGCTTCCTCCAGGCCCGTCAAGTGCCACCCGGTTGCTCCCCCCAAGCAGCCCTTCGTCAGGGAGCGCAAGTATGGCCCCACGAAACCCTACGTGCGCAAGAAGCCCGCACACCTCACCGGCGCTCAACGTCGCAACTTTGCCCATGACCTCGCCGTCGCTTTCCCGACAGCCGAGGCCTTTCAAGAGGCGGAAAAGTCGTTCGACAAGGTCCATGTGAAACCTGCCAAGAAAACGGTAGAGATGACCGACGCCGACGTCAGTCCGATGCTTATATGCTACCCTTTGCGTCACTCATACCCCGCTTTCTTAGCAGGAGATGGACACAGACCCACTTTTCGTGTGCGCAAAGGACGCTGGGGTAAGCCTCAAAGAGCGTTCTATGGAGCTGTCTACCAATGTGCGTCTCGTCCGCTGTCTTCTGTCCTGTCCTGACGCTCGCGCCTTCAGGCAAAGCGTCTGAAGCTGCCAGAGAAAGTCGCCTCCGCTACTCACCACCCGGTTGCAGATCCAAAGCGCCTTCCTCGCCAGACGTTCTTCCGCGACGTAGCTGACCGCATTGCCGAGGACCGTCCGCCTTCGCCTGATGAGACCGCCATGCCCGCTGACGAAGCCCGGCTCTCGCTTTGCGTCGACGCCTTCCTCACCAAATACCCCAAGTTCAAGAAGTACGGCGATCTCGCGCAGACATTCCTCGACGCCGACGTCGACTGCGATCTCATTCTCAAGTATGACGCCGATCGCTTGCGCCTTGCCGTCCCCACGCTCACGGTTGCCGCTGCTGATAAGTTCAAGGGGTTTGGTGTGCAGTGGCTCCAGGAGCATCCTGAGTAGCGCAGTCTCTTCCTGTACGATTACGGTACAGGCCGGCGAGGCCGGTGTTCAGTGGTATAATCGGTGTAAATGTCGCCTCCTGCCCAAGAGCTCTGCCGATGTACACTTCTCAGCCTCAAAAATGAATATGAACTGCACTGGACGAGATCGGTCCAAAGTGAACCAGGAAACGCCGCAAGATCGGAGTCGGCTACTGGGAGTACTCCTAATACTGTACCGACGCAATCGTCCGAAGCTCCCACACCTGCGCCAGTGCATGCCTCCGATGTGTCTCTCCTCCAGGTAGAGATTGGCAAGGCACAACGGGGCGCCGATGCAGTACTGCGGCACCAGCCTTCTCTTGTCGCTGCACCAATCATATTGGCAGTGCATTGATGCTGAAGCGTGTCGACCGTCGCAGCCCCTCGTTACCTCTCCACCTCAGGCCTAGGACGTAGTAACAAATAGCTCATTAAAAAAACCACATAGCTCAAGGTCATAGCGACCTGTGCTGCCGCCGCGGCGTTGGCCGCCGAGGCCCCAGTGTTCGCGGGTCTGTTCTGTTGGCAACACTCCCTAGCCTCAAGAACTTCTCTTCACTCCTGTTAAAAAATGAGACATTCAGAGCATATAGATCACTCTATTCCTGTCCGCTCTGTATGAATTTCGACTGGACGAGACCAGCTAAGGATCTGTTTTATCATCTTATAACCTTCCGGGCAACAAAGCTCGCATCCCCCCACATCTAGTATTGAAAAAACGGCACAATTCTAAAGACTCTGTAGCTCAGGGGTTAGAGCGGTCGATTGCAGCGAGGCTTACGTAAGCGTTGCTTACGTACGCGCTCCATCGACAGGTCGTGTGTTCAAATCACGCCAGGGTCTACCTGGAACATGTTTTTGCCTGGTAGGTGCTTCATTTGGAGTCCCCTCCTCACGTCAATATTTATCAATACGCGGCCGGAGGTTCCTGTCATTTTGATCATTTTTGTGAAATTTATAACCGGCCAGAAACTGAAGCCGAGAGGTGCCGGTGATGGGGGCATGAAGATAGGAACCCAATGCGGTGGCCATAGATTTCCCACGACGCGTGGTGTACGCGACGCGTCAGCGACTCACTCTTTGCACATAACCCCGCCGTTCTTCACCATGGCCGACGTAGAAATGAAGCCCGCAGACGAGAAAGTAGACGAGAAGCAGGAAGGCAAGGAAGCCCCGACCTCACCGCCCTCCCCAGTCGCGGAAATCAAGGCCAACATTACGCTCATCGACAGAGCCGTGTCTACCCTCGAGCCGCGCTTCACGCACCGCGTTCTACGCACTCTGACGGCCCTACGGAAGCGTTTGAACGAACAAGTGCTTCGGGATGCTATCTCAGAGGTGTACCCACCAGGTGCGTCTCGTTTTCTCCCACCCGGAGTTGACTCTCATGCGCCACAGAATCATCTGTCAAGAGCTCCCTGCTCTCGCTGCTGCCCGATGCCGATGCCCCAGAAACTATGGATATCGACTCGACAGCGACTCCAGCCGCAAAGGCTCCCTCAGAGCCTGTCCCTGAAGCCGAGATCTACTTCCGCCTCCTCATGATCCACCACTTACTCACGTCCCCGAGCAACTACGCCAAAGCGCAAGAGCTTGCAAACAGCACCGTTCAGAAAATGCAGGCGTTGAATCGCCGAAGCCTGGACCCGATCGCTGCGAAGGTGTGGTTTGCCGTCGAGCGGACATACGAGTTGGCCGGGGAGCTGTCCGATGCGCGGCCGTACGCATTGCTCCTTTGCCCCAAAATATTGTGGCTAATTTGTTGTCAGACTGTATCTCGCTGCTCAGCGTACCGCGTCTCTGCGCCACGATGACGAGACGCAAGCAGCGCTCATCAACCGTCTCCTGCGCAGCTACCTGCATTACAGCTTGTACGACCAAGCGGACAAGCTTGTCTCCAAAACCACTTTCCCCGCCTCGGCTTCCAACCCTCAATACGCACGGTACCATTACTACCTCGGCCGCATCAAGGCCGTGCAGCTCAACTACACCGAGGCGCACACACATCTCCAACAGGCGATCCGTCGGGCGCCTGCTCCGAAGGTCGCCCCCGGATTCTACCAGGCCGTGCACAAGCTGTTCGTCGTCGTGGAGCTCCTGATGGGTGACATCCCCGAGCGCAGTCTATTCCGTCACCCTGTCCTCGAAAAGGCGTTGAGCGGGTACTTCGACATCGTCAAAGGTACGCACAGCCGCATGCTACTATTATCCCAGCAAGTCATGCTTATTCGATGACAGCCGTGCGCACGGGCTCGCTGTCGAACTTCCAGAACACCCTGTCGAAACACGCCGCCGTTTTCGAAGCCGACAAGACGTACTCGCTCATCGTGCGCCTGCGCCAAAACGTCATCAAGACGGGCATCCGCCGCCTCTCGCTCTCGTACTCGCGCATCTCGCTGCGCGACATCTGCGTGAAGCTGCATCTCGACTCGGAGGAGGACGCCGAGTACATCGTGGGCAAGGCGATCCGCGACGGCGTCATCGAGGGGCGCATCGTGCACGAGAAGGGCTGGATGGAGTGCGGTGGGCAGAAGACGGGCGACGGGCCCGAGGTCGGCGAGATGTTCGCGCGGCGCATCGGGTACTGCTTGGAGCTGCACAACGAGAGCGTAAAGGTGAGTGCGGATTTGCGTTCTTGCCCGTACGGGCGCTCACGGGTCATCGTACAGGCTATGCGGTATCCGTTGAATGCGCACCGCAAAGAGTTGGCCGACGCAGAGGGTGCGAGGGAGCGTGAGAAGGAGCTTGCGAAGGAAATTCAGGAGGGTGACCTCGACGACGACGACTCGGGCCTTGGTGACTTCTGAAGATGTATAAATGAGCTTGGAGTTTCAGATGTCCCTGCGCTTTTCCGTCGTAAACTGTTATCCGGACCATAGGATTTGCTCTGAGGCGATGCTGCGAAATTGTTCTTGCTCGAGCAAAAGGAGCTCTGCATTTGTTTTCGAGCGCTGCGCTCGCTCAGGCACATGATCAAGCGACCTCGCGCGCCGCGCGCAAGTCCAACGTTGAGCGCGACGCCTTCAATTGCACCGCATCTTCATCACTTTGCGCTCTCACGTTGCCCAATACACCCCGCCTGAAACTCCCGTGAAGCACGCACCTCGTCAACACCTCATGTCTGCGGCAATCCGAAGAATATGGCAGCGACTGACGCGTCCGGTACGCTCTCTTTCCGATCGTCGTTCCGCTCATGATGCTTATTGACGTATTGTTGCATGCAGCGTCATTTAGTCGGCCACGACCTTGAAGGCACGTCCAACAACCCTAGCTCTCTTTCGCTCAGCGCCTCTGATATGCCTAACACAAGCGATGCACAGGAAACAGGTTCTTCGAGTCCCCGAGCACGACAGATGGTGGGCATCGCGCATGTTCCGGTCGCCTTCCGCCTGACAGTTTTCGTCCCGGGTAGATCCAAGACGGACGCGAAGAAGGGTGGAGTACAAGGTGTATGAAGATGTGTACCACTACATCGGAGGTTCCAGGAAGCTGCCAGGTGCGCATGCCGTCGTTCCTACATCTGTCGGTCCTCGACTGACGCCCATATCCACCATTGCAGTCCAGTGGGTGTCTTGGCTGTCGCACACACGACCGGATGTACCTACTCTTGAAGTACACTGTCGCCCGTTTCCGTCCGCAACCGCACTCACTCATGTCATACAGGAGCTCCGGGCCGACCAAGAGCGCCAGCGCCGTGTCCTGCATAACGCCGCTATCCTGCAAGCCAGAGACCTAGAGGAGCGCCGCAGCATTGCGGCCGCCGCGGTGCAAGATGCCCTGCCTAGCCCGGCTCCTGCTGCGCCGGAAGGACCCACGTCTGGAGCAAAGGACCCCCGCCCAGCTCCACTGGAGCCATCTGCTCCCCCACAGACAGACACAGCCCCGGCTTCAACTCTGCACCCGCGGACACCGGGGGTAGCCAAAGACCGAGACTGGCAGCCAGAGGCATGGACTCCGCGGTCGTCCCCCCAGCGGCGCGGCTGAAGATGCATGAGCTCCTTCATTCTTGTAATCATTCACCTTGTGTGGGCATGAATCTTATTGGCTGCACCGCTCAAACGCTTTGGGAGAAACACGGGTATCACATTCACATTGTAAGCGCGTATCTAACATAAGAGTCGTACGGACGTATGGTCATCAGTAACAGGACATAACAAACGATATGAGTCCAGATACGAAGTCAATCCGTCGCGAGACCGTGATCTCCCACCCGCGTCTGCCGAAAGACTGGGTTCGTCTTAGGACCACCCGCTGTTTGGCATTCAAACAATGGAGTCCAAAGACTTCTCGTCAATCGACGACGTGTAGTCGGGTTGAGCAAGCTCATCATCAGCGATCTCGGCACTCCGCGACCGGCAGCACGTGAAACAGGCTGCGACGCGCCTGCCTGTGCGTCGCAGACGCGAGACCAGATGGACGGGGTACACAGTCAGGAGCACGGCGAGTCCGAGGGCGGCGACGAGCCCGAGGACACCCCCGAGGACAGCGGGGCGCACGTCGTGCAGCGCCTGGCACATCGCCTGGATCACGAAGAGGACCAACGCCCATGTGTACAGCGTCTTTGGCAGGGTGAGCACGATCGCGATGGGCCGGTACGCGTAGTCCGTGCGGTGCTCGGTCAGGAAATCGGCCTAGTGGCAAAATGTCAGAGACCGGTGAAATAGCAATCCCGGTGAAACACGCACCGCACCGACCCAACTGCTGCGATACTTGACATCCATGTGGCGTTGTGAAAGGACAATGGCAGCCAGGATACTGACGGCGCTGAAAATAAGCGACGTTTGGGTAGTCGCGGGCGAGAACGCCGTTGGCAAACTTAGAATGTTGGAACTATGTGATGTGTCAGCGCCCGTCGATGAACTGTGTTTTGTGAAAACTTACAGCAAAGCCCCGAACGCCTGAATAAATGACACGCCATCAGTTGGAGAAGTGCGGAACATTGCATTTTTTGAACTCACCCAGGCCATCCCAGTTTTCCACTCCTGCAGCATTTCCGCGTTGAAAGCAGTCCAGCGCGTGTCGTAGACAACGTTGTCGACGTACAGCGCCTCCAGACGAGCCCGCCAGCTCTCAGGGTAGTTGAAGCACAGTAGCGAGACGGCCCTCAAGAGGAAACTGCGCTTTCGAATGGGGCTTGTCACCACGGAGTGATCATCCGAAAGACGGGCTTCCTTCTGGCCATAGAGCAACGCGGCGTCCGTCTTGACTGCATGGCGCGTTAGTCACCAGAACGGGCAGGACAAAAGGGACAAAAGCTCACGAAGGCCTGCTTGGATACGTGCTAAAAACCCCGACAATGAACAATTAGCACATGAACTATGAGAGCTCCGACCGATGAACGCACCAACTATTGTCATGACGCGGCCGTCGGAAATATGACCTGCGGGGCGCAACGGTAAGATAGGGTTCAGCGGGAGCATCGGGGCAGGTTACGCACTTTTGCACTGTTGCAACACGTCTGAGACTTTGGCAGCCAATGGCTCTCGATACGGGAACGTCGAGTGATCAGAGGTCATGTCATCTAGGCGGCAAAATGAGCAAACCCTTGCATGATAGTGAGGCGAAGAGGGCCTACCGATACGCCCATGCAAGAAGCGGAGAATGAGGTTGTCGAGTAGTTCCGGATCACAAGGGTTATGCATTGAGAAGATCTCGACATGGTCCCAATACAGAGTCTCCAAAGTCAATTCTAGAATGCAAATTAAACGAGTGCCATTGGAGTATCGGGAAAAGGACGTACTGAGATGCTCTTCATTGAGCGCACCGAAGACAACATCCAAGTTCTCCGTGTGCATCTTCGTCAGCCAGAAGGGAACCCTCGCGGCATGATCGACGATGTAGTACCTGCACCAGCCAAACGGCACGTTGCAGTCGAAGTCCAGGAAGATCTCGACAGACGGCGGCAACACTATTCCCAGCTCCGCGGCCCATTCTGTCACAAGCGTCTCCCAGGCGTTGATGTGCTGGAGCGAGCCCCACTCCCTGACGTCCACATGGGTGGCGATGGCGGGGTGCGCGCGCCTGTAGAAGTACGGCTTGCCCTCGGGATGAACGTAGCGTGTCCAGCCCGCAGGCATGTACAGGGGCCTGTGAAAATGTCAGAAGTGGCATGGTGAGGCGGAAGTCGCGCGTACGGTGAGGACGAGGCTCCCATTTCGACCGGGGGAGGTTCGAAAGCCGTGAACATGGCAGGAAATACATTGACCTGGGTGAGGCGCGCCCTGTGATAGCTAATGAGCGCAGAGACGAGGCGATGGACGAGAAGACTCACTCGTACGACGCGCCGTACCGATCGCGGCTCATCTCGGCGGGCCCGATGGCCTGCAGCCGATCCCTGGCAGCCAGCGGCTTTTCAAAAACAACATCCAAGGAGGTAGACATCTGAAGAATTGAGAGTGAACGAAGAAGAGGCCGTGAGCCTGTAGTGGGTGGGAGTCGCGATTTTATACTTCCACAACTGCGGCACTGCCCACTGCAGGCAGGCTGTGCACGTTTAACAAAACAGGCCACGCGGCCGCGCACGAACATAGCATAGAAAGGTCGTGCCCTCGTTCTTTATAACGTTGCGATAGGGCGTTGAGCACTGGCCATCTTCAAACGAGCGTGGTCGTTGCAGCGTGTGCGCATGCAGCTCGCGGACAACGAGACAGTAAGTCGATCGTTGGGTACCAGGGGTACATACCGGGTCTTGCCGGAGTCTTTTGCCGACAGCCGAGCTTGGCAACAAGCGTGACCGCGTGACCACGTGACCTCCGGGTGGCACCAGGGCAGAGCCTTGTCTGCGGGCTGTGAAACTTGCTGTGAACCACAATTCTCATTGGCGCTTAGGACCGCCTCCCATCACCGCGCACTCAGGGCCTCTCAGGGCGCACTCTTTCTGCCGGACACCATCCACTTCCCTGGCAATTGGACTATTGCGGCACAGCTGCCCCCGGGGTGTTACGCTATGTCCTAGGATCCGAGTCAAATTTGACACTCGTCGTATCCACGCTGCAACTCATTGCCTGGATACGTGGCCTCCACGCGCACCGTAATGCTCGTAGCTTGCTAGCTGAACTCAAACGTGTCCTGCATCACAAACCATGGTCTTCTTATTCCTGAACGTAGGCGACACGTCTTCAGGGCACAAATTAACTGCAGGTCAACCGACACCACTGCCTCGTGAAGTTCGCGCACTTGTAGGCGATGCATAACGACTGTTCGACGCCATTCTGCCCGAGGTGTACGTGTCTGCTAACGTCATGTTGACTGCGCTGTCGGACAGCCGATGACCTCGTTGTGCTTCTTATTTCCAGCTGATGGACCCAAGCTCTCTGTGCTACATAAAAGGGATCTATTGTGCTGGTCTTGTACAGAATATATGCATCATGGCGGGCGACGGGATGGTAGCGTGGCAGCAACGGGCTGTCCATTGTGCGCATGAGTATTGTCTGCAGGCTGACTTCGTCGACAACAGATCCCCAGCACTGCAGTGCAGCACTCGCCTTCCGATCGATGAACACGGCAGTGATGCGCGCCACCGCAAGCGCACATTGCAGTACATCGACTCCCGAAACTCCTGCAGTTGGATGGGGCCGGCTCCAGCCTCTATCACCGCACGACAGCATGCTACACGTTATTGTTCGTATGGTCCACAAAGCGTCTCGTCCACCGCAGCCTGAGCCTGGCCCACATGTCTCTAACCGTCGCCAACCGTCCCCTCTCAGGCTTGTTCATCACCCAATCCATCGCCACCTGCGCAAACGGCGGAGTAATGCTACCCACCCATTGCCGCAAGCTGACGTCTCCGGTCATCCACAGGTGATAGATGCACCACACCATAAGTGCTGCAGTGACGCACGAAAAAATGCCCACGGGAACACGCGTCTGGAGGTCCGTGGAGGAGAAGCACAGCAACAACATTGCGACAAGAAACATGACCATCCTATGAGCCGATGGAACGCACTTAGTTATGGAACAGTCTTGAAAAAAGGAATCGCCTTACGCCCACTGGAGTAATGCGTACGGGAGACTCAGTATTATGGCCAATGGCTCCATGCCGAATCGCGGATGCTTGTTACTTGTCATGTATCCGGACTGAGGGGCAGAAAACGTGGTTGAACTCGTGTTTATCGAGGTTGGATGGCGCCTACCGCAGTATTAGGATGGTCGTCCGATTTCGCGCGATTGTGGCGCACAAGAACCAGACCCACGACGATGCTTCCTACGCTACCCAGCACTGAGAGATAGCTGGTGATTTGGGCGGGAAGTGACGACGAGACACTGTTGTCGTTGTTGACAGGGACAACTCCTGGGATCGCCAGGAATCCGACATTTACAGTCATAATGACGGTCGCCTGCGACAATTTTATATCAGCATTAGTAAATTTTACAAAGATCTCGGAGCCCAATGGTACGCACATACAGGATGAATTCCCGCCACTCTCCTAACAGTTTCTCGATGAATTTTTTCCAGTCGACCGCAACAATGATCTCATCGGTCCATAGCTTATCAATCTCATCCAGATGCACCTCAGGTGCGTAGAACAGGAGGGGGGAAAGGAGTGTGATGAGCCAAGACCGTTCCTTTGGCCGCTCCCCATATATACTATGTCCAGCATCCAAACGAGCATGGGGCTGGCCATGGCAGTATATGAACTTGTATTGAACTGTGAAAGCCTGGAGTGAGCACCGAGCCCGTGAGCTCACGAGATGGTACCGACCGAAGAATGCCAGTAAACGCGCTGTGGATTAAAAGTCAGTTTGAATTGCATGCCTAGTCACAGCAGGAATTACATACTGACGCTGACGGTCAGATATTGGCTGTCCTCGCCGAGAGTGCCTGCGAAAATCAGGACGGAAACAGTACATGACAGCGAAATCACAGACTCTTAGCATCCCGGAGAAGCTCGACCATGTATCGCTTGTCTGCCACGCTATACGGGACGGTCGAGGTATCGGAAGTTATACTGTCTGAACGAAATCCAGCTTGTACATCCCAGGAGAGCCTCTGAGCGCTCACCAATGCATCCGTGTATCAAGATGCCCATCAAGTCATGGTACGCATCCTGGGGTATCGGGCGCGTGCCGGCAGGATAGAATGACCAGTGAAACCTTGAGATAGATTAGCTGAATACAAAACCTGGCTAACGGAGATCCTACCAATATTGACTCTCGAGATATTGTTCTTGCAAAATCATGAGCGCGTGAATTACTGTCGCGAACTACTTCTACGGATGTGGTCACTTACTAATATGTGCAGGCGACGTGACACCCCTCAATTCGCTGATATGGCCAGACATATCAACGTGATGAAGCCAGAACGGCGTGCGGGACTTGTGATCCACATAATAGTATCGCCAGGTAAAGTGTTCAGGGTCACGATCAGGCTCTAGGTCCACGACCAAATCATAATCCTCAGGCAGCAGAGGCTGCTCTTTAAGGCAGATGTTCAGCCGATGAACCATAAGTTCAATCTCTGCACGAAGGTTTTCGTTGTACATGTCGACATCGGTGTATATCCGCTGAAAAGACGTCATTACCTCGAGTAGGATAGCAGAATGAAGTTCTTACCCTGTCCAGATCATAAAAGTATAGAGCCCCCTCTGGATGTACTGCTGTCGACCATGTACCGCAGCCATTTCTGTTACTGAGACCGAGCCTGGATGAGAATGGATTTCTGCAAGTCAAGAGGATCGACAGACTGAGGAAATTCCGTGCACACGGGTTCGACATAGAATGGGTATCGGACAAAATCTCTGATGATTCGAGTCAAACTATGCTCCAGAATCAAAATGAAATGTCGTACGCCGCAGGTCTTCGTGTATAGCGTGGGGCGTTTTCTGGCATGTAAGTGTTGATTGTATGGCCAGGAGATGCTTCAGATTCGCTGACATTCAACCTCAAGTGATTCGGTACCACCGGGCCATTCGGTGCCGATTGGTGGATGGAGGCTTGCCTGTCCGCGACCAACGAGTCCGACGAAGCTGGTTTGACTGAGACGAGAGGGTTTGCTGCGAGCGAAGAATCAACATCATGAGCCTGAGGCGCTTCCGTGTGATATGACGCCGGGCGGCTCGCTAACGGAGGACGCCTGGAGGCACGAGATGCCGATCGCGAGCGAGAAACATTCCGGGACGGGGTATGTGTAAATTGAGAGCGCGGAATACGTGAGGACATGGGCGGCACGCGTCCTGATGTCGAGGTGGGTGTAGGGGCACGGACGGACAGCATCGAGCTTGCCCGACTGTGGTCGCCATAAGGTAAGGCGCCGTGGCGCAGGCTCGGAGAGTAAGTCGACTGGGCGCCGTTGTCGCCTGCGAGGTCAGTGGTAAGGAGGGATGGGTATACAGGCGAAGTCGGTCTCCTGGGTTCGGTATGGATCAGATTGGGGAGGTCCAGTTGGCTTGTGGGGAGCAAGCTCGCGGAGATCGTAGCATCGCGGCGGTCGTCGTATCGTCGGAGTGGGGTCACTGGCCCGGATTTGGGTCTAGGGGCTGTGCGAGACTGAGGTGTGCGGCCGAAAAGCCGTCGTTGATAGAGCCGGCGCCAGAGAAGGGCGAGGAGCGCACCACAGCGTCGTACAATTTCCAGGGCAAGGCGACGGTGGGACGAGAAGTGTTTCCTCAACCAGGCAAAGATGAGCTGGAAGTGCTGTACAGAAGACATAGGGGACGTATGAGAGGGCGAATGTGAGGGGAGATGTGATATCGAACCTTCGCCTCAGATATGTCGAGACAGCCTCGGCGCCTCGTGGCTTTTATCCAATCAGCGTCGGTGCTTGGGCGTCATAGAGAAGTTGCAGGGGAAGCCACTGAATAGTGTCGCACCCAAGTCGTACAGTACTGATTCCGAAAGCACTGGCGGTGTTCACGAAGATCGTGATGGTTCGGTCTCCGCCGCGGGGGATCAAGCGCGGCAGGGCTCCATGCCGACGGCGCAAAACATACTTTTGAACAGATTGAAGTATAAATTAAAAGTAGTGTCGCTACACATTCTACACGTTATTCACATAATTATCTGTAAAGCGCCTCGTCGTCGAAGATAGTCTAGTCCACATGTCGCCCACGCTCGCCCATCGGCCCCTCTCAGGTTTGTGCAAAACCCATTCTGCCACCTGCTGCGCAAAAGGCGGAGTAATGCTGCCGACCACCATCCCCAGGCTGTTGCCCCCGGTCATCCACAGGTGATGGATGCACCATACCATCAGTGCTGCTGTGGCGCCCGAGAAAACGGCTACGGGAACACGCGTCTGAAGGTCCGTGGAGGAGAAGCACACCAGCAAGAGTGCCACAAGGAACATGAGCATCCTATGAGACGAACGCAGTTAGACATAGGACGCTCCCGAGGGAAATGAGTCCTTACGCCCATTGTAGTAATGCGTATGGAAGGCTCAGTATTATGGCTAATGGCTCCATACCAAATTGCGGGTGCTTGTTCATTCTCATGTACTCAGACTGCGGGGCGGAAAAGTGGTAAAGTTATTTTGTTTAGCGAGGTTTGGATTGATTGCGCCTACCGCAGTAGACGGATGGTCGTCCGATTTTGCGCGATTGTGGCGCACAAGAACCAGACCCGCGATGATGCTTCCGACGCTGCCGAGCACAGACAGATAGCTAGTAATTTGGGCGGGGAGAGACGACGTAACACTGTTGTCACCGTTGATGGGGACGACTCCTGGAATTGCCAGGAAACCCACGTCGACCGTCAGGATGACCGTCGCCTGGTGCAAGTCGCGTCAACGAGGGAACAGTCACAGAGGGGCAGACGCACGTATAGGATGAATTCACTCCACTCTGCTAGCAGTTTGTCGATGAAAGTCTTCCAGGCCACTACAACAATGATTTCGTCGGTCCAGACCTTCTCGATTTCGGCCAGGTGCACCTCTGGAGCATAGAACAAGAGCGGGGACAAAGCTTTGATGAGCCAAGTCCGATCTTTTGTCCCTGGCTGTTCTCCGTACACGGAATGTCCTGCATCCAGACGAGCGGTTGGTTGCCCGTGAAAATACACAAATTTATAGTGCGCTGTGATAAAAAATCACAAGTCACGCTTGGTATAGGTAAGTACAAAAATATTACTGACCAAAGAAGGCGAGTAAGCGAGCTGTTCAAAAACAAAGCGAATCGTTAGCACCCATTTCCGGTTATTGCATGAAGTGATGCACTTACTGACGCTGACTGTGAGATACTCGCTCTCCTCGCCCAAAGTACCTGTGGAGGTCATTGAAGGAGGTATTAGGCAAAGATTTGAGGTGACGAACTTTTAGCATCGCGAAGAAGCTCTACCATGTACCGCTTCTCTGCTATGCTGTACGGTGCAGTCGAAGTGTCGGACGTGATACCGTCTATGAAAAACGTCAAGTTTCTCCTCACAACTAGTTCTGTTCACTCACCGATGCATCCGTGGATGAGCATGCCCATCAAGGCGTGATACGAGTCCAGAGGCAGAGGGCGCGCGCCTGCAGGATAGAAAGACCAATGATACCTTATATATTGTCAGTCGCGTCAGAAAGCTTGAATGCCCGCGAGAATTCTACCAGTATTGACTTTCGAGGTAGTGCCCTAGAGGATTATTAGACTGAGTATCCATTCCGTTTGGAGTGATATTCCAAGACTTACTAACGTGAGAAGGGGATTCGACGCCTAACATCTCAGAAATGCCCGCAGATATATCGCATTCGTGGAACCAGAAAGGTATCCGGGCATTATGGTCCACGAAATAGTATAGCCATTTGATGCCGCTCTCGTCGCCGGCAAGGGAGAAGTCGACGACTAGGTCACAATCGGTCAATGGAAAGGGCGTGTTCAAACGCTCGAGACACCCTCTGATCCACGCCACGAAGCTCTCGACTTCTTCACGGGTGACTTCATTGTACATGTCACAATCAGTGTACACTCGCTAGAGGGCTCGGAGGTCAGTAACTTCTCGGTCGTTGTTATGCTGTAACCCCATGCCCACCTCCGCCTTCCAGAAGAAATACAAGGCGCCCTCCGGATGCACGGCCGGTGTCCACGGCGCACAATCAGTGTTTCCGCTGTTAACTATGAACAAGAAACCTCTGGAGAAGAACAGACAGACGGACTACGCAAATGTCTTGGACATTGGTTTGACGATGAATGTAGGTTTTACACGGGTCCTATTGACAGACAAGTCAAAACATGGGCGGGTAAACCGTGGACAGGAATCAACATACGCTTTGGCTCTGCGCCAATAGCGAGGAGTGCTGTCAGGCATGAGGGCTTCGACATGGCGCCCCTCGGGAGGTGCGAGAGGGAACACTTGGGATTCTCCATGCTCCGAAGAACTAGCAGTTGAGTTGGAATGAGAGTTATGTTGCGACTCAGTCACTGCCAGTGGCAGGGATATGTGAGCAGGCGAATCAAGAGGTGAGGGCGGCACGTCTATGATGATAGGAGATTCCGGCCGTGACGATCGAGTACTAGCGGTGGAAGGGGTATCGATGTGGATGTTGTAGCTGGTCGAATCTCCCCGTACGGGTGAAGTGGGACCATGTTCAATCGACGGCGTTGGAGTTACAGTAACCGAGACGCTGGCGTGAGGCGGATTCAGGATTGACGCCGGCCGCCTCACTGAAGCGGGGCGCGGGGACGCGCGAGATCGCGATCGCGATCGAGAAACGTCTCGCGAGGGAGAGTGCGTGAATTGTGAACGTGGAATGCGTGAGGATTGGAATGGAGCGTGGCCTCCTGTCGAGGTGGGCGTGGTAGCTTGGATTATAGACAGCCTAGAGCCTGCCCGACTGGCATCGGAATACAGGTTGGCGTTGGGGCCCATATCAAACGAACGGAATGATTGGATATCACCGGCTGGAAGTTCAGTCAAGATACGGGGTGGATATGCGGCTGAGTGTGGTCTCCTCGGTTCCGTGAAGGTGGGATGGGTCGGTTCGCGTAGGCTGGACCGACTCGAACTAGGATGGGATGTTGGGAGCAAGCTTGCCGAGATCATAGCGTCGTTATGTTCATCATATAGTCGTGATGGAGGAGTAGTTTGCCTGGCTCCCGGTCCAGGAGCTGTCCGAGACTGTGTAGTGCGTCTCGAAAGCTGTAGACGGAGTCGGCGCCAGAGGATGACCAAGAGCGCGCCAAAGCGTCGTAAAAATTGCAGGGCAAGGCGTCGGTGTGAAGCAAAGAGCTGCCTGAGTCGTGCAAGAATGAACTGGAGGTGGAGCACGGACGACATGAAGGACGTTAGAAGGACATGTGAACGTTGGATGCTGCGAGCAGGTGCTGTCGAACCTTCGGCTAATGACAATGATGTCGAGGCTGCCTCGGTGCCTCGTGCAGCTATCCAATCAGCATCGGCGCCCGGGCGTCAGAGCCAGGAATGACGGAGAGTTGTGGCATTTGACGAGAAAGTCGACAACGTGGACGGGAAAAGCGGAAAACCTCGCCGTAGCCGTCAAACTGGCAAGTCGTGCAAGTGAGGTGCCGGCCGGTGCCGCAGCACAGCTCTACTCATCGGCAGCGCAAGCCGACCACAAGCCGCGCACCACGCCACCACGACTAGTACTGACCGGCTATCTATGTAGGGAGAGGCTCTGCTTTCGTGAGTGTATTGGTAGCTTTATTCTCTTGCATTTGATGGCAAACAAGGAAGAGGAAAGACCCCTCAGATGTAAGTAGGATGCGGGAGAAGCCTTCAGAAGCTCACTGGACCAATGGACCACTGCCAGACCTTGACTCGAACCAGACAGAACATCCAAGCTACCATTATAACTGCACAGCAGCGAGGTATTGAGGATTCAAGGAGGAAAGTTTAAATAAAGCGCCGACTGCCAGTGGCGGCGAGGGACGGCATGCGCAGCTTCAATCAGCCGAAGGTTTTCTCCGCGGCATTCCAGCATTGGTACAAATTATGGACACATAATTGGCGAAAGCGCACAGGAACAAATAAGCCTTTCATTGTATACGGCAACACTAGCTGTCATCGCGCCCGTGAAAAGACGCCAGAAAAGGAGAAAAAAAGCGGACCTTCGCGACACTAGACTCAACACCGCCTCCGGGTCTACCTCATGCTCACCGACCACTCTTCTTGTCGCCCCCGACCGGCTTCTTGGGATTTCCTCGCGGCCGGAAGGGAGGCCTGGCAATAGGAATAGTGCAGATCGGAATCAGATCTGCGTTGATCGCGTGCAGAACAAGATGGACTTTGCTTACACGGAGTTGTCCTGTGCCCTAACAAGGATCCTACATTGGATCGGAGGGAGGAAATGGAGAGGACAGGCTTACTGCGTGGGATGCTCCTCGGACTCAGCCTGAGACGCCTGTGGCTGCTGCGCCGGCGGGTTCGATTCGGGTGCTCTAGTACCGTAAGGTCGTACGAAGAAGTATCGGGCAGTGCCCGGGAACTCACTCTTTGGTAATTTGCTGGTCTGCCATGGATGGTAGCGTAGGGAAAGCACAGCCGAGGGATGACTGAGAGTGAGATAACGACTTCGAGCGGCGTGCGAGTTTCGAGTCTGCTTCTCACGGCGGCGCCAATCGCTCCAAGTCCAAAACTTGAATATAATGATGGCCACAGACCAGGACAGGCATGTACACCGAGGAACTATTCAGTTTTATGAGGAGGCGTTGATTTGGAGCTGTCGACCGATGGATCGCCGGGAAGATCGCGCCTCGTGCATGTCAACAGTGACGGCGCGCCGTAGTACAGGCGTGAGATGGATGGGGTCAACTACATGCACAGCACGTTTCATAAAGCGATGTTCGCTCTTCGATTCTGTCGACATATTGAGACAATCAGAAAACCACATATACACCTGGGCGCGGCAACGCCGTTCACACAAATGCAAGAGGTGATATCTTCTGATATTTACGGGCTGCGCGCACTGCAGTCATGAAGCTCGTTTCCAATGACATGTACACCGCATAACCATGGTCCATAGATATGCTGAAGCGCCGAGTATACCGATGCGGAGATAGTATTCAGATGCGAGCGCCGCAAGGAGCTTCAATGAAGGTCCGCTGCATCTTTGTATTGCTCCATACCGTATATCTCACCCTTGGAGCATATAGGAAGCTGTCAATGGATGTCACGGTGCCTGTGTACGATTATCATTCCATTCATCGAGTGTGCTGTTCTGCCGCGCCGCCGCTGTCGCGATTACTCCGCGCATACTCGCTACTGCCAGATCGGCCCAGCCTACTACTTCTTGCCTCCCCCGACAGGCTGCTTGGCTGTGCTCGTCTGCTTCCCCGAATTCGCCTGCGTCAGCGCGTTCGCTGGTTTCGCCGCATCGTCCTTTTTGACTTTAGTTCCTGCGACTGGGACCTTGGGGGCGCCGCGCGGCCGGAAGGGCCTACCGACGAACGAGGATCGGACTCAGATCTGCTCCATCCCTCGGATCGAGCGAGCTATACATACACGGAGCCCTGTGTCCTAGCAGGATGTTCCGATGTCAGATTACGAGGATACGATATAATCAGAAGGGATGCTCACGGAGACCAATTATCTGGCTGTGCACTTTGGCGACGCCGGTCCATGAGGTGACAATCAAGCTGTGGTGGTAGAGAACAGGAGGCGTACCCTTCGGGATGTTGCTTGTCCGACATAGCTGGGGCGATACAGTGAGGATAGCCTGTGGGAGTTGTATAGACCCGGCGGCAGTGCCGCAGCTGATAATCGATCGGGATCGCCGGGCGTGCGACTATAGTACGGCACCACGCCACTGGCTCAGACGCTCACCCTTCCTGTAGGGCCTTGGAAGCCCTTCAAAATTTGATACAGCGCCATCCACTGCGGTTCAGTACCAGTACACTCGCTCTCTCCAATGGGGCAGAAAACGCCATCGCAGCTGAAATTTGACCGCGGGAGCCAAATACAAGTATCTGTGTACACGGATCAGCCAGCCCCCATGTTCAGCTCGCTACGACTCGACGGTGTCCGTGAAAAAGCAGGTGGGACAAGATAGCTTGGGTTGGCATCCTTCAGCAGGCCACGGCTCTCCCGCGCGTGCGCTTGGCGCACATATGCGAACCGCTGGAAATGATTTAGCGCCTGCAAGGACTGCACACCAACCTGTACGGATGCCGTCTGAGCACAGTCGCAGATAGATGTGGACATGGATGAACTCACGGGGAACATCCGCAGTTGTGTGAATAAATCTACGGTCAAATCTCGTATACCCTCCTGTTGGTGGAACAGCCCGAAACTCAGCGGCAGTAGGCCCCCAGAGTGCTGAGGCAAGAAGGCGAGCAGCTGTTGCCCGAGTTCTGTCAGAAAAGATGCCGATGACATGTATGAGGAGCGGCACACCTCCACCACCTGCTCGTAAGTCTGCACGCTCTCCAGCAGTGTGCGCATGATCAGCTCGACCTCAGCATCTTGCATCTGCTTGACCTGCCGGAGCCGCCACAGCTGATGGAGGACATCGAATCCCTGTATCGCGTTCGTCGACAGCGAGCGCTTGAATTCCTATACGCGCACGCAGTCATTCAGCCACAGTACTTGTGTACGTAGCGGTTTCACTCACTTCTTGAAATCTTTGATACGTAGCTGTTCGTCGCCAGCCTTCGATCCGGCTGATGTTCGCGGTGAGTTCTCGAGATCCTGCGGCGTCTTCAAAGAATACTATGCCACTGCCAAGATGCGAGCTGTCGCCAGGCCCCTCGTTGAATGTAGAGCTCGGATAGCCTATCGTCGTCACACCGAGCACATCCTCCTCGTACCGCGAAGCCAGGCGCACGAATCGGGACACGTATTCAGTGAAACGCGCCCGCACGAGGCTCTCGCCGAAATGATAATTGATCGCAGAGATAATCTATGAGGCATGTTAACTTTGACAAGGAAAAAGAGTTACATGCGCCTACGTCTTCGACGAAGACATTGTCAGGATTGTCCGCTTTGGCTGTGAAATCACTCTTCTGGTCCTTTTCGCGGCTTCCAAGGCGCGCAATGTCATCCTCGCTGCCGATGGACGACTCTGCCTTGAGCGTCCCAGTCCGGATCATGAGCGGGGGGGCACCTGACGGTGGCCCTGTCGGCGGATGCGAGATATGGATGTCCTTCGAAACGACCATCCTTCCGGCCCCAATATCGCACAGCAGGTCCCACGACCCTGAGGCTTCGAATATAGGGTTCGTGACACCGGCGATATACGCAGGTCTTCCCATTCGCACAGTCAGCATCGCAACACAGCAGTATGGGGAAATGCTCACATTGATTCCCACTCATCTCGGTTCGTCAAATTGGCGTAGGGAAAGGCGCGGTCGATGAAGCCCGTGAGCACAGTTCCGCAGCCGGAGCCTAGCGCGCAGGCGGACAGCACGTAACTGGACACCTGTCCTGCCGGCCGATTGTATCCTAGGAAGATGATGCGCTTGCCAGTGACGAGCGCGTTGAAAAGGAGTATGATCGGGTGTGTGAGGCTGCCGTTGGTATGCAAGTGTGGGTGTAGGGGGCCGGAGACGGTGGAGACAGGGTTAGAGAACGTCTGGATGAGTTGGATGAGGGAGTACTGGAAAATACATCAGCGACAGTCGTCGAGGTCCTATGCCAAAGAAAAATAAGACATACGTCACCGACTTCCTCGGGGAATGTCGATATGGGCATCTTGATAGGAAGCTGGTGACCCTTGTAGTCGATTGTCGTGTGGAAGAAATGCGTGTCCTTCACGATGTTCGTGCGCAGGTGGGGGTCTGATGACCCATAGCGCGTCTGAGGCCGCCCATGCTGGCCATGCGATGACACGGAAGACGCGTCCGTCGATCTGCGGCCGCGGCTCGCCGTCGTCACGCTGCCGTTGCTCCCGACGCTCGACGACACGCCCGCCGGAGCCGCGGCATGCTCCAGCAGCCCGCTCTCGTCGCCCACCCATACCGCACTCCCCCCCAGCGAGAACGAGCTCTCGGAAGGCGAGTGCTGGCCATTCGACTGGTGTGTCGACACGGAGGCGCGTGCGTGCGCCTCCGCGACCGAACGCTCGCGCTCGCGCTCGCCCGTGCGCAGCATTATGCCCTCATCGAAGCTCGAGTGCGAGCCGCCCGACGGCGTCGGCCGGTGTGTATTCCGCACGCGGCTGGCGCGCTGCACAGGATCGGGGGTGGCGTGAGGGGACGTGAACTTCTCCGCGAAGACATCCTTGCGCTCGGACGTGCGCATGACGAGCTTCTCGGCGCGGGTGAGGATGGGAGCGGGGGATAGGTCCATCGAGTTGATGGCGTCAAAGAGACGGGCAAGGCAGTCTTGAGACGGCGCAGAGAAGTAGTCATCGAGGGCTAGGAGGAGGACAGGCTGGTGGCCGCAGTGAGACGCGCGCGGATGGTCGCGTGGACATCGCCCACCTTAAAAATCTGGATAAATGGGTGGCGGGTGCATATTGCCATGGCTTTCACGACTGCGCCTCTGCAGGAACGCGACGCAGTAAGTACGAGAACATTCAACCGCCACTGTCGCGCACCTTCGCACTGTCTTGTCGTGCTTTGTCCGTACCAGGTTCAAAACATACAGGAGTCCTGGTTGACCGTCCTCCTTCTCTGCATTGTCGGTCGGTTCCAAGGCCAGGACCGGGGCGATAGTGTTGAACGGGGTCTGATTGAGAAAGAAGATTGTCCAGTCCTCCAGCTGCTTCTCAGCGCCATCTGGCAACATCAGGTTGGCCAAGAGCCTGCCATGGCAATGTCATACTCAGCCAACAGAGCCGCAAGGGTATACGCACCCCTCATCGGTGCCCAAAGGCTGGGGAAATTGGTAGGTAAGCTGTGCCCCGCGATCGATGTCGAACTCAGCCAAGAGGACGAAGGAACAATGATGCGCGTTCCCACTGCTCATGATGTCCTCGTCAGAGGCAAACCTAAGAGCAAATGAGAGAGCGAGAGGATATTGATTTGGCCGCAGACCGTGAACTTCAGTCACAAGCGCCGGCTTCAAAGTACTGCTATTTGCCTTATGCGGACCGTCGCCATCACGTGAACGTCTATGCGGCCTCCGACTCGCGCTCGCTCTTCTTCTTCGCAACCACTGCTCTGATTCGTCGTCGTTTCTCGTGATGTTCGCATCCTCTCCGCCTGCAATGTCCTCTCCTGAGCCGACAGCTGCTTCAGAGTCTGGCAACACGACCGCCGAACCTGCGCGCCAGGGCAGCCCGACGCCAAGCACAGCTGACCGCCAGGAACAGTCGCCCCAGGACCTGATATCCCAAGCGCTGCCTCCATTCAACCACTACTCTGAGATCGTCTCTCCCTTTGACGCAGAGAGCAAGCGAGACGAGGACTTCCGTGCGAGTAAGGACTTGCAAGCGCATACATGCGCGAAAAAGCGTCGTGCTGACGTCCTGCATGCGCAGAGTTCAAGGATCTGATGCTGGAGGTCATCGCTGAGACGCAGGCGTGGGCGGAGGCGCGACCCAAATTCGAGAACGAACAGGCAAGCAACGCGCTCGCTCAGGAGATGGACGCGATCAACGAGATGGAGAGAGATCAAGGCAGGTCTTCAGAATCATCGCCTCATGCTACCTCTCCCTCGTATTACGGTGCGCCGTATCCTCTGTCCATTGCTACCTCAGATGTTTGCATAGATTTAGCCCGTCCTACATGCTGACATTCTCTTGATATCTTCAAGAGAGCATGCGCCGGGGGCTTGTCGAGTTCGTGACGAACGTCAGGAACGCTCTTCTACGCCTCAGTGGAGGGATGGTGGTGTAGGCTGGACGCATCTTGGCTCTTGTGCTGGACGTGTCCGTGTAATGGCTTCGTTTGGCTGTTGGAAGTGCATTATGTTGTAGTCATTCAGGTTCATCGGCCTTGAATGAACTCCCTCTGGGACCGAGCGCTTTTGAAGACTCTGGAGGATGAACGTCTGAACATCTAAGAAGCAGCCGCTCGACCTGTCAGGAAACGCTGAATATACTATGCGCGCATTGCTACAAATCGAATTTACTGCCAAGAAGCAACAAGTCGAGTCGCGTCTATGATGCATGGCTTCCACCTTCGCCACGACGTCGTGACGACGAAGGTGCAGCACTTGTATACCACCCGCTGTTTGGTATGCGCTCAATAAGTTCTCCGTGAGATCTTTTTGGCGATCAATCGTGCGTCGGTGGTGCTTGTACGACGCAGAATACTTGATACCAGTACGGCATCTGACATCCTCTGGCAAATACATATTTCCTGCTTTGCGCATTAGCCAAGCGAGAAGTACAAAAAACATGTACAGCATGAAGTGATAAAATAAGGCTGCAGTTTTTTGACACGAATTAGCAATCCACACAAACAAGTATACTACTCGCACAACACATCACCGCGGCGCGGGCAAGCCCGACGCGATCGCCCCAATCTCCGTGAGGCGCGTGAGCGGGTCCAGCGTGCCCTTGAACTCGGGCAAAAACGCAGCGTCTGTGTACGGGCACCGCACCGACGGCGCGCCCTTGTATATTGGCGTGTAGCTCGCCGCGCACACCTCGAACTCCGTGAACTCGTCGTACGAGATCTCGATAGCGTCGCGCGGGTTGCGGTCTCCCGCCGCGATGCGTTGCCGGGCCTGCGCGAACGCGTCAGACGTGTGCATATGCTGCATATACGGGACACGAATATGCGTACCTGGGCGACGATCTTCGGGTCCGGGTTCAGGTCGAGCAACCGGCGCGCGAACTTGGCGGCGGTGCCAGTGTTGTTGGCCTTCGTGAAGACTTGAATAGCGCTGCGCAGCGCGATCTGCATGTGCGGAGGCTGCAATGTGCAGTGCGTGAAGTACGCCGCGAGCTCGAGGCTCCTCTGGACGTTGTCGGGCTCTTCCTGCGCTACCCGACGCCGCTCCAGCTCGATGGAGACGCCAAGCAAGTATTCGCGGGCGGTCGTCACGGTGTCTCGCCACTGAGCCAAGATCAGTTAAGGCAAGCAACAACCAAAGAGCCGATACTTACCTCCTTGGCCTCTTCATTCGAAGACACGACAACGAATAAGAGAGACTGAAGCACAGACCGGAAGGTCGTCTGCGCATCCGAGAGCTTGTTTCCAGAAACGAACCGGAAGCCCTCTGTCAACTCAGAGCGTGCCTGACGGAGGGTTATGACAGCAACCGGTAGAACGCGGGAGAGAGACGACTCGGTGGTGTTGCGTCGCAGATGAAGCTCCAAGGGGGGCAGGGAAGCCAGAGGGGAGAGGTACACGTGAGATGACCGGTAGACTGAGAGGAACAGCGGCTTGAGGATCGTGAAGTTGACAATGCCCAATTGCTTGTGAAGTAACTGTATGCATGCAATAATTTAGTAAAACGTTCGTCAAGAACGAGATTCGCCTCGCACTCACCTGCATCGCCGAGTCGAAGGACCCCGCAGCGACGTGGTCGCCCGCGAAAGGAGAATTGCGAACCCAAAGTTCCGCCTCGCTAACCCCCGGCGTAGCACCGGCTCCGAGGTCCTCCTCCTCTTCCGCATCCTCTTCCGCCTCGTCCTCCTCCGCTTGCGCCTCTCCACCCGCGTCGAGATCCCAACCGTCCTCGTCCGCAGCCAAGTCCTGCTCTTCCTCGTCCTTCGCCCACTCATCGAGGGCAGAGGATGCAGCCGCTGCCGCCCTATCTCCGTTGAGATGCGGCTCAATGACGCCGGTCTCCAGCTTGCCATTGGCGAGGGCGCGATCGAAGAAGCTGTCGCCGCCAGGAATGGTCGGCCAAACAAGGTTCGTTGTTTCTGTGATCACAGGCGGAGGCTTCAGCTTCGTTTGGCCGAAGTCGGGGACGTCGTCGACATCCGCTTCTGTGAGCCCAGCATCCTCGAGGATCTCGGTAGCAAGTTCCTCAAGGCCATTGGTCTTTGCAGTTAGGTATGCCAGCGGATCTGAAGGACATCAGCGCATATACTCGATTCAGGACGTGCGTAGACACATACAAAGTCCGACCTCGCGCAGAACTGCAATCCGGCCCGGGATGTCGCCGGCATAGAGGGCGTTGTGGAAGCGGGACATCGGGTCGCCGCGGGCCTCCGCAATCTTCTGCATCTTCGAGAGCTTGTCTCGGCTGCCGGTCGCCAGATACAAGAAGGATAGGCGGTCGAAATTCTTCGTCTGTTGGTATGCCTTCTCGACGATCTGCGTAGCATAGCTGAGCGGCTGTCTGAACGAAACGTGCCGCAGACGTACTTTATGATTGCCTTGCTTAAGAGCCTGCTGCGCGAGACGATTCCAGCAGTCCGGCCGATCGATAGCCTTCGCGGTCTCGAGCGCGACATCAAGGTTTCCGCACTCAATTGCCAAGTCAAACCGGGTGTTTTTGTCTTCGACGAATTGAAGGGCAATCTAGGGTGCGCAAAGCCAGTTAGGAAGGACCCTACTATGACTTTTAAAAGCACATTACCTCCGGGAAGCCCTTCTGCTGCAAGTACGCGATGATGCTCTGCCCAATTAAGTTTGAGGTCCTGATGAGGTGAAGCACTTCTTCGTAGTTATTGCGGATAAGGGCCAGCTTGAAGCGGTACTCGGTGGGATCGATAGTGATAGTGCGGGGGCGTGCGGAACGGTCAAGGCAATGTACTGTCTTGCCTTTGACGCGTGTCAAATACACCGGGTTGTCGAGCGTGCAGATGACACCGTGGTCGCTATCCGTGAAGAAGACAGTTACTAACATGTTCATGGCCCCACAAATGTCGTGCTCACCCTTGAGGTAGGCAGTATTTGACATGGTTGAGGGTAGAGTAGACGAACACACCCGCGTCGTCCCAGGCACCAGACTTAATACGAATCGTCTCGTGGATGAGAGTATTCGTCGAGAAGCTCTTGTTGGCGATAGTGATCGCTACGAAGGCTCAACATTAGATTATGCGAATTGACGGCGTACGTACTGTGCTTGCTCAGAAGAGCAACTTGCGAGCCGTCGGCACTCCAGATCACATACTTGACGGGGGGGCTGTTGATCTCGCCAATAGTCTTTTGCTGTTGGATATCGTAAAGGACAACAGATGTCGTCGAGCTGAGAATGAGGCTAGCTGTTCCTCCGTAGAAGATTTCGTTCGTCTGCACGGGAGGCTTGATGCTCTTAACTACGGAGCCCGTAAGGTCGCAGACCTCGATAAGCTAAATGCCACGCGATCAATGGGCGACTCTGATAATGCATTGAGCAGCGCACCTGAGTCGTCTTGTTCAGGACTGCGAAGCGATTCCGCGCCACGAAGATCGCACTCTGACCAGGGCCGCGCTTCCCGTCCACCGAGGAATCCTTCACTTCGCCGATCGCGTCTTTCGGCAGGTTGGCGAACTCGTACAGGCCGTTATCAGAGGAGATGGTGAGGAGAACGGCGCGTTCTGCCGGGTTGAAGCTCAACGTCCTTGGCGGCACGTACGGGCTGCCGAACTTGCGGACGCTCAGAAGGCCGACGTCCGCCCCTGTGTTGATGTCGTAGGAGCGGACATACTTGTCGCGAACGTAGTAGACGGTGTCGCCGTGGAGAGCAAACGCGGGGCGCTCGCGCTCGAGTTTGAAGACAATCAGACCATTGTCGTGACCTATGCAGACGTGATCAATGAAGTTTACGAAGTAAAGGAAGAGCAGAGCACACCAGCAGCGAACAAGTTTAGCTCGGGATGAGCTGCCAGCACCCAGAAGCGGTCATGCTCGCGCCGGAATGTCTGCACTGCGGAGCGCTTGGCAAGGTCCCAGACACGAACAGTCTTGTCCTCACCGCACGAAACGATTAGTTCGTGCTTCGGATGGAATACCGCGCTCGAGACGTTGTTGAAATGACCGCGGCAAGCATCGACCTCCCACGCTTTCGTCTCGCTCATGCGCCATAGCTTGATTTGCCGGTCGTCCGCAGCCGAGATAATGAGAGGTAGGGTAGGGTGGAATACAGCGTGGTTGACACCGCGATCGTGCCCTTCCAACACGTATTTGACTGTGGAGAAAGCGTCGAACGAGTCGAAGGTACCGGCGTTGTTGCTCGGCGTGTTCTTCCGCAGGCCGGAAATGTCCCAGACGCGCACCGTTTGGTCCATACTCGAAGAAACCACAAGGTCTTCCTTGGGGTGAAAGTAGGCGGACATCACATAGTGAGAATGGCCGGTGAGAATAGCAATGCAGTTGCGCGACGTGCTGTTCCATATGCGAATGGTCTGGTCGTCGGAGCAGGAGATCTAGACGGAACAAATCAGAAGAGCAAGTAGTCGTCAGAACGTGAAAGGACGCACGATCCATGGCATCTCATGGTGGAATTGCACTGTGCGCACGTAGTCGAGATGACCGTGCAGTGTGAAGAGACACCGCCTGCTCTGCGGCCGAAGGTCTAGCAGCGCGTGAGACTAGATACGATGCAAAAGCAGCCTGAAAGACGCACCCCAGACCTTAATTTTGTAGTCATCTCCACCCGTCGCGAGTAAGGGCCGACTCGGATGTATCGCAACGCCGCGGACAGGACCTAACGACAGTACACCAACTGAAGTACGCCTGAAACTGAAGAAACGTACCCTCGTGCTCCTCAAATCTATCCACTAAGACACCCATTCGGTAGTTCCATAGTTGAACGCTTCCGTTGTGGAGAGAAGCCGCGAGCAATGGCTGGGAGGGATGGAACGCAAGGCCTGAAACTTCATGAATCGACTTTCGTACGCGGTAGGAGCTGAAAGGATATGCAAACCTTTGACGCGATTGCTCTTAGACTCGAACTTTGTGAGCATCACAGACATGGCGGATGATGATGCCCACGCGGCAAGAGACGGGTGCGAAAATTGGTGGGATGCGAGCTACACCGAAAACGATGTCAGAGATGGCTCCTCGTCTGGCGTCGCGGGCCGTGTACCTCGCAGGCTTGAGAAAGAAAAAGAGATAGCTGAGGGCTCGATGGATTGTACGTGGCCGCAGTGTCTGCAAGCGCCGAGCGAGCGGACTTCGAAACGTGGATTTCGAGACGACGCGACGCGCCCGGGCCGCCGCGTTCATCCTGCGTTCACCTCTCTGCGTTCCCAGCACGGCCTTGATACGTGTTGCTTTCGAATAGAACGGGCGTAGCGTGGGCATGGGAGTTCTGGGCCTGACGCCTTTCCTCCAAAAAGCTTGGTATGCCGTCTGTGGCCCCGCGTACATCGAAAACTCATCGCCAACAGCCCAGAAGTTATCAAGAAACTGCCCAATCGTCTCAGGGATTTGACCGGGAAGACGATCGTGATGTGAGTCCTCTTGCTCTCTCTGGCATTTCTCGTCTTCACGCGTGCGGCCACAGCGATGGCACGCTTATTACGCAACGTCTGCATTTCGCTCACGTTCCCCACAAGTATCGCCACGTCCTTGGCTGGTACCGCCTGATCCACGAATTCAAAGACAGCGACGTTCGGCCCATATGCGTTTTCGATGGCAAGGAGCGCAGTTCAGCGAAAGCCGACGAGGTACGTACGTCGTGCCACCTCTCGGGACCTTGCACGTCCTTACCGGTAGACAGGTCGAACGCAGAAGACATGTCAGAAGAGTGGACGCTTTCCGTGGGACCATTGAAAGCGAGCGATTAAACCGGCTCAGTGCCTTGACGCACCTTCTGAAAGCGTTGGATCCACAGGAGCGCCATACCGCCACTGTCACTCTGAAGGACCTCCTCTCCCAGTCCCCAGAGCCTTCTCCTGCTACATCCAGTCCGCTATACACTGCGGGCGAACTGGATAACGAAGGTGCGACATCACCGCTGGACACTGAACGTTCAAGAACGTCAATTCCCGCGATTCCTTACGACGACGTTCTTGGTGACTTCGATGACTCGGACATCAGAGAGGTCCTCATGAACAGCCATGGCGACGTTGATTTTGCGCAAAATATTGCTCGGTTTGTACCATCCCCGGGCATTGTGGCGTGGCGGCTGACCAGCCCGTTTCAGTACTTCGTCGACGCAGAGCGTGGACGATATTCCCATTGACCAACTAAGCCTTGACAGCTATAATATCATTCAGCCCGTTGCGGCTGAGGACGAACATGATGCAGCTGAGGCTTCACCATGTCCGCCAGTCCGATTGGATGAGGACGTTCCCTCTTCAATGGCCGCTCTTTACCTCAACTACCGCCACAGTGTTTTGAAGCTCGATAACCTCCCTCTTCCAGGTCTTCTCAGCCCCTCGATCCCGGACAACAAAGCTGCTTCGAGTTTTGAAGAGGCTGCTGACGTCCGCACGGAGGCCGCGATATCCAAGACTCAATATCAACTCACGCTGGCGGAAGGAAAAGTCTGGGAGCGTCTGGCAGCGCCCGATGCTATTGAAGACGACTTGACTACCACCGAACTGGCTCTTTTAGACCTGTCAGAGAAGAGTAGCCTCATCTCCCAGTCGTATACTCGGCGGAACAACCCCCCGACCGAAGAAACCTATGCGGAAAGCAGGGCGCTGTTGCAGGCTATGGGCGTACCTTGTCTTGAAACCACAGGGCCCTACGAAGCGGAGGCGTTAGCTTCGTCGCTTGTTATAAACGGCCTAGCGGACTATGTCGCCAGCGAGGACACTGTGAGCGGCACTCCGTCCTTCCGCAGTCGACATCGTTAATCCTCCGGCAGGATGTTATCGTCTACGAAGCCCCGCTCCTCCGCAACATCACCAACCGGCGCGATCCGCTTACGCTCATCTCCGGCGCCGAAGTGCGCGATGCGCTCCAGCTCGAACGCGACGGGTTTGTCGACTTCGCCCTGCTCCTGGGGACCGACTTCTCCCAGCGCATCAAAAACGTGGGCCCGCAGCGCGCGCTCAAGTTCATCCGCGAGCACGGGTCGATCGAGCAGATTCTGGAGCGCGAGAAGCAGTTCCCGCCGCGCCAGTCCCCAGAGACGTACATGGAGCATGTACGCACCGCCCGCGCGACCTTCACAACGCTGCCGCCAATTCCAGAGCAGGCGCTGCTTGAGAGCGGCAGTTACCAGGACGAGGAGGTCGCCGATCTCATGACGCGCTTCAAGCTTTGGCGGTATATCGAGCACGACGGCTCGGATTCTGCGAGCGCGCTGGATGGCAACTACTTTAATGACAATCCCACTGCATTTTGATATAAATCATCACATCACGCTAGCAGCAAAACTTGCATATGTGAATGACTTCGAAAATCCATAATTTACAACAAGTAATATTGACACAATTCGATGATGGTGAAAAGAGTCGTGGGGTCGTGTCGTCATGAGCAAATGGGATGAGAAAGTCTGCATCTACATCTCGCTCTTTATCATGATACTGAAACAATTCTCGCAAAACGGCTTCTTGTCCCGCAAGAAGAACGAAGGATCCTCGAATGGCTTCGCGCAGCTCTGTCGCGAACAGAAGAAGTATATATTCAGGAACATATGTCGAGAAGAAGCTCGCGTAGAGACTCACCGTGCACGTGAAGCACTCGAAGTGCCATTTTCCACCGAGGGCCTCAACGGCGTTCGTTCCGTCCCTTATGATCTTCTTGCATCCTTTGCACTTCGGCGAGCGTAGACGCACGTGGCATGACTCGCAGTACGGGTAACCCTTGTACACCGTGAAGCCTACATCATCGTCTTCAAACTCTCCGTCGCCCGTGAAGGTGAGCTCCCCACGCGTGCCGGCCGGTTGCGGCCCGGCCGGCGCGAGGAACGGATCGCCGCACTCCGAACAGAAGAAATGCTGTCCATGGTAGGTGCGCTTGCCGAGCTCGTGGTCGTCGAGCGTGATGAATCGTTCGTCCACAATGGCAGTCTTGCAGTGGTAGCAGCGCGGGGCAAAGCGCTGCAAAGGGGCGCAGCATGAGCCCTGAGCTAAAGCCGTTCAGGCGAAAGTGGACGTACCTCGTGGTAATCAAGGTGGCAATACGGCTTCCCATCGTGCTCGTACGAGCTCACATACTCGAGAAGCTCCCGACAATCGGAGCACCTAAAGCACCCCGGGTGCCATCGCGTTCCCATCGCACTTACGATACGACCGACGATAGGCCCGCCACACCCCCCGCAAGCTAGACCGCCGCCACGTCGGGCCACTACAGGGTGAGATTGAGGCCTGCTGCTTGAAGCGTGCGGCGTCCCTGACCCGTGCTCTTGGCGCGGATGCTGCACGACTTGGCCTGCACTCTCGCCCTCATCCGCTGTGCCTATGCTTATCTGGGGAACCTCGGGCCCAGACACGTCTATGCGTGGGCCACTTCTCCATTCGTTCTCGATCTCATCTGCAAAGCTACCGCCCGTATCGAGCTGAATCATCGGTAGCGACGGGACAGGCGCTGCCATCGGAGGAAGTGCTGGTTGGGGCTTGCTCTCTGGAGCGACGAACCGCGGCTGACGTTCCCGAGAGACCGACTTGGGATGTAAAGGAGGCGGAACGTGGCGGCCTCGCTCTGGAGAGGCATTCTGAGAGGCATGTTGACCCTCCGACGAGGGCAAACGGCGCTCGGGGGATGGAATCCGTGAACTCGTGACAGGTAGCCCCGAAACTCCGAAATTTACTGCAACTGGGTGGGAGTACGCACTGGGAGCATGCGGAAGAGATGCGAGATTTTTCTTCGGTGACGGCGGATGAGCGCGAGGGGAGAGCGGCGGTCGGCTGGCGGCGGCAGACCTCTGAGCGGTGGGGGTGAACGCGGGCAAGCGAGAAGGGCCCGCGATGCGGGATGCGACCGACGGAGACGGAGAGGGGGTTCGGCGCAAGGAAACCGGCGGTGCATCGTCCAAATTGACGAACTCTCGGTGGCGCGAACTCGTAAATTGGCTGCCAGAGGGCGAAGTCGGGGCACGGGGAAGCGGTGGAAGGCCGGTAGGCCATCCCGTCGGCGAGGTGGGAGTCGATGTCGGCGGTAAACGCGAGCTACCAGCCACGGGTGAGAAGGCTGTCGTCGGGCGCGAGGTGACCGATTGGGTACTGCGGTGGTGAATTTGTGACGGTGGCGGCGGCAAGGGCGGGTGGGGAAGCGTAGCTGACCGATTAGGCCGGCGGTGCACAGTGCCGTCGTCACGCTCGATAGAGGCAGGCGTCCTCGAATGCTTTGCGTTATTGTGATCGATGATAGACCTCGATCTGGCGGGTAAGTCTCGGATGCCGTATTGTGGACCGTCAGAATCCTCATCCGTGGAAGTCGGAGAAATAGTTCCGTTGCGGCGAACTGACTTGGTAGGCGAAGGTGCCCGCTGCGACGGCAGTCCGGCTGGGCCAGCGATAGGCTGAGGCTCCGTTTGGGATCTGTAGAGCCTTTTCGGAGATGTCATGTGGCCGTCCGAGATATCGGACTTGGTGGGTGACCGGGGCCGAGCACCACCGTTCGAAGCAAGTGTCGAAGTATCAGGATGATGAGCACTCGGACGATCAGAAACCACTGATGGCGTTGCCCCGCTGCTGGCCGATCCAAGAGACAGCTTGCTGATGTCTGGCGCCTGCGTTGGAGACAGAGGCAGCGGCCTCGCACTGGTGACACTCTGGCTGCGGTCGCGCCGCTGCGTACCTTCAGGGGATGACCCTGCCATAACGCCCGCATTCCATCCCTGTGGAGGGGTACCGATGGTAGCTCGATCATGATTCGGCGCAGGCAGGTTCCGCTTCCAGTAAGGCACAAATTTGCTCGGTGAAGACGGCCGACTTTCGTTTGAAGGTGCAGCGGGAGGACCTTGCATGGCGGAAAATGCTTTGATCGCGTCTTTCACGGGACTAAAGCTGCGAACGCGCTCGTTGGACTGTGGCGCATGATTGATGCGTGGAACAGGGTTTGGGAGAGGCCTTCGGCCCCCGGGGGACGTGGGAGACGCGGGTAGCACAGCAGAGTGAGTGCTAGGTGTGCGAGGGCGACCGCTTGCCGAACCAACAGAAGATGGAGAAGCAGGAGGGTGGCGGCGAGACGGAGGGGATGCTGGAGCAGGTGTCGGGCCGGGAGTGGGCAGAGGAGATCGATCAAAGTATGATGATGGAGGGTGCGAAGTTACTCCCGGAGTAGGCAGTGGTCTCCGAAACGCGGTGGGACTTGTCGGGGAGAAATGAGACGCAGGTGGAGATCCTCCAGGGTCTGGGAGCTGGGGAGGGTACTGTGGACTCGGTGCAGGCAGCACATAGCCATGGGCAGCAGTTGGGGGCGGGTAGCCAGCATGGGGCGGAGGTTGGGGAAGTTGCTGAGCGAAACGAGCTTGGGCATAGTTGCTCAACGACTGGTCAGCAGCCGCAAAGCTAGAGGTTGGGTACTGCTGCGAGTTTCCCCGCTGATGTCGCTGCGGATACCTAGGGAAATGATGAGGCATGACGAAGCGGAGAGATGGTGGTGAACTGTACTGTTGCGCTGGGTAATTGGCGTACACAGGCGAAGACGCGTATTCTGTGACCGGATATTGAGCAGGTTGCGGGGGATAATACTGGGACATCCGCAGTGCCTGCAGGGAAGGGACGAAGAGGAGAAGATCAAGCTTGGGACAGGGAAAGGCTTTGCGCTTGTTTCAACGTGTTAAGCACTTTCTCGAGCAGTAAACGTAATCGCCGCCGCCACCATGTTGATGTCCGCATCCGGTAACTCCTCCCTCATTCGTCGCACCAGCGCTCTCTGCTGAGTCTTGCCTTGCGCTTTGCTTGCGCTCTCTAACCGACCACCACAGCCAGCACTGCGAGTCCTACCACTAGGGACCCTTCTCGCTTGACTCCCAGGATTCCTGCTGGGCGTACTTCCGTCGTGAGTGGCCAGCCATCTATCGTGCTGTCGGCGGACGTATTTGCCCTGCACGCGCACAAGACCACAGCCAGTCTCGTCAGAAGGGTATCTGACCATGAGCAACGGAAAGGTCAACCTAGAGGGCGCCATGCTTTTTGAGCAACCCTTTGCTCGTGTGTGTATCGTCGTGTGCTGTACCTCTTTCTCGTCTACTGAAGCCGGACCATCTGCATAGGTTCCATTCGAGAATTACCGCAAGGTGTTCCGCACATCCCAGAGAGTGATCGAGCGGGAGCTCGCTGCTGTACAGACTTCTTCGAATGACTTGGCAAAGCGAGCGAAGCTGGGGCCTCCAGATCCAGAGGAGACTGTCAAGTCAATCGACACCATGATTGGACGAATCGAAGGTCTGAAGCGTAAGGTGAGCAGAGGTCCACTGGTTGTCTCCATCCCGCTGCTGACGCTGTGCTTTCAAGTTGTCTGACCTTCAAGATACGGTGGGATCCTCAACCCAAGAAGTCATGCGTGAACGCCTTCAACATCTGATGTCCATCGAGGAGGTATACAGCTCCAAGGATGGCGACTACGCCCAGTGGGAAGAGATACGCCTCGACAGGTGGCTGGTGGACTGGGTGCTTCGGCATGGGAAGGAGAGATCGGCCAGAAAGATTGCGCAGGAGAGGGACATTGAGGTAAGGCCGCTTGGCTTCACTGCGCCGCTTGCTTCCCAACACCACGTTCACAGAGGCTAGTGGATATCGAGCTGTTCATGGACATCCGCCGAATAGAGGACGCGCTGCGCAGTCGCAGCTGCGCAGAGGCCCTTGCGTGGTGTAGCGAGAACAAGTCCGCTCTACGGAAGCTGAAGGTGCGTACCGTGTCTGGCGGCATTGGCCTGTGACCCAAGGCCCTGACAATGAGTTAGAGCACGCTGGAATTCGATCTGCGCCTGCAGGAATACATTGAACTTGCCCGCACGCGCAAGACCAGGGAAGCCATCGCGTACTCCCGAAAGCACCTAGTCTCATGGCAAGATACTCATCTCACGCAGATACAACAAGCTTCCGCCCTCCTCGCATTTCCTCCGACAACTAGTTGCAATCCATACAAAGTGAGTAGACATCTCGATTCTCTCGATCTCACCCGCTGATAGCATATATGAAGCGGCTATACGATCCTACGAGATGGAGTAATTTGATCCTATCCTTCCGCCTTGCGATCTTCAATCTCAATACACTTCCGTCTGAGCCGCTCCTACACCTTGCGCTTTATGGCGGTCTATCCTCCCTGAAGCTGCCGACATGCTATGATCATGTTACAAGGAATGTCGACTGCCCTGTTTGCGACCCCTGGTTGGGACGGCTTGCGGAAGAAGTTCCTTTCAGTCACCACGTCAATTCCACGATCGTCTGCCGAATGAGTGGGAGGATCATGGACGAAGACAATCCGCCGATGGCGTTTCCAAATGGATATGTCTACTCAAGAGAGGTGCGATCTCCGATCGAGTAGGGCCTGTTAATCAGCCACTGATTACTTGCTATTTGCAGGCGCTGGAAGACATGGCCACATGGAACGATGGTAAAGTGAAGTGTCCTCGTTCTGGCGAAGAGTGCGATTTCTCGAAACTCCGGAAGGTCTACATTTCGTGAGTATATAATTGTAATAAGATACTGTAGCGCGTTCTATGTAACTTTAGCGACTGTATACCTGTACAAGTAGATGTCGTGAATCTATAAAGAGATCGGATTACGCGCCAACGGCGGAATCGATTATCTCAGCTCGCACTGGACCGTTGAAGAAACAGAACGGCGAAAGGCCCAAGGGCAATGTCTTGTATTTCCAACTATCAGGTACAAACCTCGAGCGACTCCGAACTCCGTGACGCTCTCGCTGTTTCGCCCGAGACACAAACTGCCCGAAGGCTATGAACCCCCACCCTGGTGCAATTGTCCCAAATCGCAGGTTAGAACAGTGGCCTCAAGTTCTTTGATGTCACGACACCAGCGTGTAGGAGCCCAAACGAACAGCAGGTCAGTCTAATAATGTTCCCCGCTTATACTCACCTCGGTCTCTTCAAGACCCACGCGCTGCTGGCAGACCGCGGCCGGCTGTGAACTAGCGCGTGTAAGTCCACAACCTTGCAAGTATAGCAACTTCGCAGGTTCGTGACTTGTTTTGAATGCTTCTCCCGGTACCCACAGCAGTTGTCGTTGCATTCTCAACAAGATCACTATCAAGCGCGCTGCTAACGCTGTATTCAGAACAAGAAGAGCCGCTCCCCAGACAGTCCAGAATTTGGAACCCTGCTTTCGTTTCGGTTGACGTCAACAAGACGTGTGCGGTTGGTTCTTGGTATCAAAATTGTTCGACATCCGGCGGCGCCTTCTCGAGCCTGGACTCTCGAGCGGTATCTGTCTACGCGGCACACCCGGGGCCGCCAGGCGATGGGACCCGGCATGTCAGCAGCTGATTGGCAAAGGCCCTGTCTCTTGCCAGGTTTCTCGAAGCCGCGCGGTGGACCAGGGTGGACCGATGTTCCCAAGACCATTTGAGGCCCCCAGAAGGATGCATCTGCTCCTTACAGGGTGCGGCACGTTCCCTTGAAGAGCGAGTGGGAGAAACCTCGTTCCATAATGGCAGACTCGGATTCTAGTTCTAGGTCCATCTGTAAGTAACACGCAACGCCTACGGTAAGCACGCAGCGCCCATCCTCGCCAGTCGATGTGCCTTGCCTTTGCACATCTCGCAACCTGTGATCGCGTGCCGTCAACCATCCCGATCTCTCCTGCATCTCTGTGTTGGACTCCTCTCGTTGCAGCTATACGGCCAAATTATTGATTCTTTGAGTATGGACGGGGCCAGGCGCCTTCCTGGACACGCGCAGCCCACGCGCCTGTGGTGAAGATTGGGCAAGAAGCGACCAAGGATTTGGAGACAATGCGCACATTGGTGCCGCTGACACGGGCGTTTCCCCCTGCTTCATTCCACCATAGCAGTTCAACACGACCCATCCTGCGCCGCCCTCAAATAGGCCTCGCTCCTTGTGCAATCGCCAGCCTGGGCTAGACTGGACTTGTCCGCGTTCGCTTCCGTGTTAATTGATCAAAGGTGCATCGTCACGATCATCTCCGCAATCTTCCCCACTCACCCCCCGCCCTAGTAAAGTGCAACTGCGGAGGCATCCTGTCCCCCGCTCCTCTGACAGACTCCCCACAACACCTCCTCTTTGTCCACGCCCTCCCGACCGCTACTCGTCCTGAAACGTTGGTACAGGTCGGATCCCACGATGGCATACCGCTCTCGCATATTCAGCCCGCCGCCGCCTCTCCCGCGCGCCCCGCCGAAGGAGGTGTTTCCTGAGGAGTCCCGCGGTCCGAACGGGCTACAGCTGACGACGATATTCTGGGAGACAAACATCCGCTTCCACGCCCATGCACACGCCTGCTGGATGGTCGGCGGGAGGTTCGAGGTCTTTGAGTGCAAGGCGACGCGTGAGTGGCTTCACATGCTCGGCGCTGATTCCACCGGTGTTGACAAGACTCTCTGCCTCATTACAGACGTTAGCACAAATTCCACGGCTGTGAGTCTTGATAGCTTCGTCAGCGACCATCTGCGCGGCAAGGCTGACTAGGCTGGATGACATTGCAGCCGCCACACTCGGGTTACTGGCAGCACATCCCGTCCAAAGGCAGCAGAGTCGGGACGCCCGAGTCCACACCCTCCTCCTCATCGCTGCCGCGTTACAACGAGCCGTCCCGTGGACACGTACTGACCCCGATGCGCGGCACCTCCCACGCCTCGGACGCCCTGCAGGCCTCGGCCCTCTCACAAGCGTACCCTACGTCGCAGAGCGTCCCCTCAGACAGCTATTTGCGCGGTCGTGCCTTTGGCGCCCACAAACCAGAACGCGCCTCATGGTCGATCCACCACACAGGCACGGGGCCCGGCCAGACCTTGCCTTCTCCCTACGCTCGCCCTGGCGGCGTGTATGATGGTCAACTCGGCTCAATCATGGCGGGCGTGAGGGCATCCTCACCGGGCCCCTCATACTCCCAGACCCGGCGGCGGTCTCTGTCGAGGGTGGACAGCCGTGGATACGATGGTCGGGCAGCCCCCAACGCCGACGGCGTCATAAACAGCGCAGCCAATGGACAGAGCCCAGACTCTGCTGCCTATACCCAAGCAGGCCAGTAGGATGTCTCGTTCGCGCCAAGGAACTGCTGGCCTGACACTGGCACGTGTTGCACAGTGTCGGTCCGCTGGACCACGCGGTAGCAGGTATCTGTACAGGAACTCTATACTTTTATCTGGGCCAAGCCTTTGCTTCGACGAAGTGCTTTGAGGGCTGACGAGTTGGGTCTTGGGCAACATTCATATGATTCACGCATACAATCTTCTACGTTCTCCGTCGATCCATACTTACTATACCTTGGCTTATTGACGAGGGTAGTTCTGTGCGAGACGCGAAGGAGCGTCTGTCGGACTCTGTCCGTTCCGGCCGCGACGCTCACGTCAAGCCTCCGGACGCACAGAAGAGAGGGGACGGAGAACACTCGGACCAGGGCAGAGTCAGCTAGACGAATAACGAATGGAATTAGGTCGCAGTCTTTGGGTGACATGGTCCGAGGAATCCACGAAACACAGCGCACAGGCACTGATATACAGACACATGTAGCAATGTCTAGAACGGCAGCTTCGGCGCTTTCTTCTGCGCAGCAGGAGGCTTGAGAGGTTTTGGCCGCCTCCGTGCGTAGTGCTGTGTGGGTTGCAGGCGCCGCGGTGAGATCAGCTGAGACCACCGCAAATGGGCGATCGTGCGTACCGTCTTGTAGCGCGCAATTCTCTTGTCCATGTCGCGCACCATGATCTTCGTCCGCCTGGCACGCTTGTCGCGCGTGCGCTCCCATTTGTGGCCCTTGAACATCCTCTTCTTCCCGGCGTACAGCCGATTGCCCACGTCTGCCCCGGCCACTTTCCTCTGCTTGACCTTCCCCTCCCATTGCACCGGCAGCCTCCACGCCTTCTTGCCTGGCCCAGGCCCACCATCCCTCGCGCCGTTCGTCCTGGGGTTGGCCGTGACCTGGGCCAGTGCAGCAGCTATTTGCGCCGCAGTAAGCTTTGGGCCCGGAGGCAGCATGTGCACGGTGTTGCTGGCACGCGCATGCTTGACGAGGTCTGCCTGACGGCGCAGCGAGTACTTCGGGGGAGCCCAGCACCCCGACTTTGTGTTCTTGCGAGGGATGAACGGGTTCACGCGCTTGAGTGCCTCATTTGGCGAGGACTCCTGCTCCTTCGGGATCTTGTTGAAGGCTTTGCGCGCTGAGAGTGACTTCGTGCGCACGGCGGAAGAAGAGAGGGATGTGACTTCGCACAGGCGAAAGTGCTTGACGGCTCGAAGTGCCATCAACGACACTGATGAGCTGGTGTTGAAGCTGGTCCGAGACTTGGACGCGTCCAAGTCACGACATTCACGTCACGCAGTCACATCACACCAAAATCGACCTCAGTTTCTACCGTATCTCTGCCTAAAAATCAGTCTCCTTCGCGGCCAGCGTTCGTTCATATCTGCTGAGCAGAAGATTGCGAACCCATCCCCCGGCTGGAAAGTCCTTTTTCCACAGATAGTGCAGGTGGATACTGAACGCCTGGCTCAGGCGTCGATCCAAACCTTCACCCTCCTCAACCGCTGCTCCCCTAAACCAGCTCCCTCCACCACTCTCGAAAGGGTCTGGTATATGATTGTGTGAGCGGCAGGAGTGCGAGTCGGAGAAGCAAAACGGTAGCTGTTGGAAAGGAGGAATGCCCTCTGCCACCAGACGTCGCCAGATTTTCGCATACAGGTTTGCACCCCAGTCCGGGGATGAAGGCGGGGGTGGACCGGACTCCGCTAGGATATGAAAGGCCTCGCACAGGTATGGTGAGTTCTGGTGGAAATGCATCAACGCGCCATTGTGTGTGCGGTCGCTCTGGTCTATTCTGTCGTCAGCATCATAAGGAGACGAAGACTGTATGAATCCTGATGCTCACCGTAGCAATCCCACTGCGTCACAAACTCATGCTCGAGTAAAGGCGTTAGGTCACGCGTGAGCAGGCTGTCGGCATCGATCCACACCCCGCCTTCGCTCCATAGCACAAGCAGGCGCACCCTATCCTCGCTGTACGCCGCAATGCCATCCATGAGGTGCTTCGTGCCCACCAGCGCCGTCCCCTTCCCCAGACTCGCCGTGTCCAGGATGCGCAACTCGAATGCATCAGGATACCGCTCGACGTAGCGGCGCAAGATTGTGTTCCCGGACAAATTGCCGTCAGACCATAAGATCAACAGCGAGTGCTCGACGGGTTGCGTCGCAAAGAACGACTTGAGCATCCACTCCTGGCGCTCCCGGAACGGCTCGCGGTCGGAGCGCCAGTATGTGTGGTACTTCGTGCGCGGCGCGCCGGGCGGACGTGGAGGGAGATGCGACGCGTCGGGGATGGTCCCGGCGAAGTCGAGGCAGTCCGTCTCGAGCTGCATGATGATGCCAGCCTGAATATCCGTGTGTTTCGCGCCGTACACGCGTTCGGAGATGTTGTACAGCGGGCTGACGTTATCAGGCTTGAAACAGCCTGCGAGCGGCGGCGGGGGGATTAATGTATGCTGTATCCAATGGCGCGGGTAGAATATGAGGGTTCCGCGCGGGTCAAATGCGCTCCGCACCCAGTAGAGAGCGAAGAGGGATACCGGCGTGAGGATTATCAATATGAGGAGGAGCAGGCGCGGTGGGCGACGGAAGGCAGAAGATAATTGCCATCGCCGGCGTTGTCGTGAAGAGGGGTCGTTGTCCCTGGAAGATGGCGGGTATTCATGCGAAAGAAACGCGTGTTCTTCTGTGGGAGAGCGCGAGGTCGAGCGATGGCGACTCCTAGCGTCGGCGGGCCCATATGTAGGCAGTGGAGTGTATCCTGCTCGAGACATCGCAGAAGATGCGAAAAGCCTAGTACTGTAAAGCTTACAGTTCATGAGTTAGTTCTCCATTCACATAGAGGTTTGCGACGCACCTGCAACTAGGTCTCCGGGCTGCCGCACGGGCGGTTGTCGTGCGGAAGACGAGGGGGTGGGACGGCTTGGACAGCACCAGTGTCGAGAGAAAACAACGGTCAGGCTCTCATCGTGAGCAGCCTGCTGATGTGAGAGGGATACAGAGAGCGACAGGGAAGATCAGTCGTGCAATTGAGCAGAGTCGGAATTTGGCGCCCGTGGCCGTCCGACTGCGACCCTGGAAGTGCGACTTCAAATTTATAGACCCCCTCAACAAAAGCGTCGCCATCGATGACCAGAGCAGTCGCGTTCCTACATCAAACGAACAGACGTACAAACTATGCTAACAGCGACCGCCCAGAGCAAAGTATCAAACGCAGCAACGTCCACACACCTCCTTTACTACCGACGCACGCACACAACGCTCCAAAAGGCCGTGAAAAGAGTACCAACAATAAACATGAAAACGCAGGGAATACAAACGCCTGCAGCGTAACCAAACACCCGAGAAGATGGGACAGGGGGCGCGAGGGGGCAGTCTCAGCCGTCTCCTGCATGTGGAATTGTGCGCAGGAGTCGGGGCTGCGAGTCGGGATGGGATGAGATAGGATTGCGGAGGATAGCAGGGAAAGGATTGTGCGAGCGATTTGGTAAGAACGAAATAAGAGGATATCACACAGGAAAGGCCTTTCAAAGATTGCGCTTGTGCGGAAAGCAGAAGGTGAAGCTGTGCCGACGCTGCGGCACCACGAACACGACGACGACGACGACGACGTCGACCACCGCCCCTGAGCTGGGACGCCGGGCTCGAGACGGCGTGATGCCTTATCTCTGTGCAACAGGCGGGGCTTGGGGCCGTCCTCCTGCTGGCGCAGCTCCGGGGTAGCCTCGTGCTGCCACCTGGCCAGCACCGCCATTTTGCCGTGGCGCAGGCTGCCCATTCGTCTGGTATACCGTCTGCTGTTGTTGCAGTTGCAGTTGCTGCTGCTGTTGTGCGGGCGGCGGGCCGCGTGGCTGTTGTGGTTGCTGCCGCGCCGGTGCCGGCTGTTGTGGCTGCGCTAGCTGCTGCTGCTGCGTCTGCTGGGGCGCAGGCTTCTGGCCAGCAGGCTCGTCGACGGCACTCGGTGCCACGTACAAGCCCTTGTCAATGATGTGGGGGATGGGCTGAATCTCTGTGCCGAGCTCCTGCTCGATCTTGTACAGGTTGAACCGGTCCTCGTATGTGACGAGGTTGATGGCGAGTCCAAGGTGGCCAAAGCGCCCCGACCGGCCGATGCGATGCAAGTAAGTCTCCGAGTTCTTGGGGAGATCAAAATTGATTACGACGTTTACGGCTTGGATGTCGATACCGCGCGTGAGGAGGTCGGAGCAGACGAGGTTGCGGCAAACGCCGTTGCGGAAGTCGTGGAAGACGCGATTGCGGTGCGACTGGAGCATCTTCGCGTGCGAGTAGAAACACGAGTAGCCGAGCTCGGTGACCTTTTTGGCGAGCAGTTCGACTCGGTTTGTTGAGTTACAGAAGATTATGGACTGGTTAATTTGGAGCTAAATAGCCAGAAAGCTCAGAATGAAGCTTGAGCATGATGGAAAGCGACGCACCTTGGAGAAAAGGGTGTTTAAACAGTGGACCTTTTGCCGCTCTTCGACAAAGGCATAATATTGAGTAACGCCGCGCAAGGTAAGTTCGTCCATAAGATTAATCTCATATGGAGAGTTCATATGTTTATCCTGCACCCATGATAGTTGTTGAGCATTCATAGCAGCAGTGGTATCAACTCACTTTGAAATCTTTGACGATTATAGGGAAGGTCGCGGAGAAAAGCATCACTTGGCGATCCTTCGGGAGATATGTGAGGAGTTGCTCCATGACGGGAGCAAACTCTGGTGAGAGGAGCTTGTCGGCTTCGTCCATGACGAAGATGGGGCACTCGCTGAGGTCTGCTACGCTCTTGCCCGCCAAATCGAGGATACGGCCAGGTGTGCCGACGAGCACATGAACGGTTTCCGACAAGCGCAAGATGTCGTCCTTGAGCGTGGTGCCGCCGGTGGTAACCATGACCTGTATGCCCATATGCTTGCCGAGAGTTTTGCAGACCTGGCTTGTCTGCAGCGCAAGCTCGCGTGTTGGCACGAGCAGGAGGGCCTGGATCTTGTTCTTCGTCACATCGACCTGCTGCAGTGACGGGATGACGAACGCGGCGGTCTTGCCTGTGCCGTTCTTCGCGCGTGCGAGGATGTCGCGCTTCGTGAGGGCCATGGGGATCGCCTCCTCTTGGATAGGCGACGGCTTGTCAAAGCCCGCCTCGAAGATGCCCATGAGCAGCTCCCGCCGGAGGAACATGTCCTCGAACTCGATGCCCTTGGTGGCCTTCACATCTTCTGTCTGAGGGCGGTCATCGCGTGGTGGTGGGCGCAGGCCGGCGCGCCAGTTATCATTGCTAGTTCCAATTGGCGCTGGATGAGCGCGAAGTCAACATTGACGGTGTACGGACTTACGAGGCGGTGGATGAGGAGCGAGGTGGTTGCGACATGGCGTGATGAATTTGGAGGTGGATGTCAAGGGTTCGCGATGAGAAGGGTCGACGGTCTATGGGCTTATGTAGGACGGAAGAGTACTTGATCGAGAGCGGAGGCTGCGGCTTGTGGTCGGGTTGGGCAGGCGGGCAAGCAGTTTTGGGTTGTTTGGTGCGCGAGCGAGAGCAAGTTGAAGATGGGCTCGGCGACGACGGAGGCAGAGATGTTGGAGGCGAGAGAGCAACTCGTTCGGACGGTGTGGATTGACGGCGGCGACAAATTCGAATCGGCTCTGTGCAAAGGTCGAGCCACCCGGATAACTCTCCGCTTCAAACGCCCGGCGCAGCTTTTGCACAATATTTCTACTCACTGTCCACACAAACGTCTCGTTGCCACAAGTCCCAGTAATTCTTCAGGCATACGTCCCCCGCCTCTTGGGTTGTCTTCCTCCCGCGCTGGAACGAGGAACTCGTGTTGGAGAGCCATAGGGTCCGGCGCCGGCCGGTAGCGGCCGGTGGCCATCACGCGACAAAGCACTCCGTCGCTTGCATTCAGTATCCCACCTCTTGCTTCGAGTGAACTCGCTCGTTCACCGGTCCATCCATAATTTCTGGGCTCTAGTTTCCGTCGAGGGATACAGCTGTATCGCAGAACTTGGCTGGCAGTGTCTTCGCCTACTTGTAACGCGACTAGTCCTTCAAGTCATCTTGTGTCAAGCTTGACCCCGGGCCCTTTGCCTTGCATCTTCTGTGACGGCCCTTGTTCAGATAAGTCTTGTGAAATTAGCATGCCCACACCTTCTGGATAGCGGGTCAGCTTACTGTGTCTTGTTACCTTTGGACTTCGGTGCAATGGCGACTCTTCCTTCGATCTTCCTCTATAATCAACAAATTGTTCCGTGTCTCCGCTTCTAGTCAGCGCGAGGCAAGTGCCAGGACGGTTTCCCTTTGAGTTTGATTTATGGTCAGCCGAAACGCTCAATTGATGCAAATTGCGTATTTTGACTGTCTCTCCGAGCATGACCGCCGACCGTGCAATCTCCCCGCACCTATAGGATCATACGGCCGAGGTGCCCTTCGCTAGCCGGACGGGTTGGCCAATTGCCTTGATAATAACCTGCCTTTCTCCTAGAAATTTACTTCTCCGCATCCCTGTACGCGAGCCTGATTACTCAGTGCCCCCTTAGACGGCCGACGAGCAGACCAAATCCGCTCTTCTTCGCCGCTGCTCCTTCAGCTTCGTACCAAAGTCTCGAGGTTGATGACCGTATGTCTTGATCTTCCTGTGGACCCTGAAACGAAGACTGTATTGCAGCGATTGATATCTGGGTCACGTATTGCTGAGGCAGATGCTACGCCTTGTGATCCATACATTACTGTATGCCCAACGAAGTCTTACGAAGTCTTGGTTTGGAGCATTGTGCACAGCAGGGAGTCCGCAACGCCACTGCTGCGGCACCAAATGCGCCTGTCTCCGTGATCGTAATGGCCGTAGCTGCGTGCTTGGCTCCCTTCTCTACCACTTACCTCGTGTCGTTCTTGTGCTGCATCTCACTTGACTAACAGAACCTCCATCGCATATTAGATCGTAGCGCGCAAAAAGCGGTACGTGGTAAATTGTACACGCTCTTCACACAAGTAATCTGCGCACAGGTTTCGTAACGAAGTACTAGTAACTTAGTCTTCCTTTCGACTTCTGACATATCCTGGAAGGCGTCGGCATGAGGAGTGATGTCCGTACACGTCTACAGCCACCTTGCGCAGGACCTGGCACAGCATAGACGCCGAAAGGCCTTCTCTTTCTCATACATCACACATGGGGTTCCGAGCAGTGCTCTACGGGACTCGTTTTCCTTCTTTCTGTCCTCCTCAAGTCCGGTGGGTCAACCTTACAATTGTAGGGGATATAATTCCGCTCACCTACTTGATTTTCTTCTTGAACATTTGCCGCTTCACATAGCTTGCCTCGGGCTCGTGCGGGCTCGGGTACGTCCTTGGCGCGCTTGTTTTTGTCAGACATGTATCTCGTACCCCAGATTTTGTATCACAGCGTGTGATGGCAGCATTGATATCAAAAGAAGGTACTCGTTCCAGCTCGGAAGCATACTCGATGCGTATGACACCATCTATCCTGTGTCGCCGGCGTCCGGGATTTCCACTTGATGAGGTGGATGGGTGGCTCTAAGACTGAGCTGTGGTGCAGGAGACTATGTGGGTTGGCATTGGCGTGTATGTTCACTGTAGGTTCTTTCGACGCGAGAGTCGAGCAGGATGAGGCGACATGAAGGGCTGCATGACGGGCGGCAACATGAGCGCTGAGCGGTGAGCGCCAGGAACTGACCGTGTCGCGGAGTTGAAACCCGAACAAGCGATCGCAGCTCGGTTCGGTTTCCATGGTTCATGTCTCCCTCCTTCTCCCTCCTTCATATTGGGTTGCTGGAGTGCGAATCCTGATATTCCCTCGGGGAAGGAGAGGGAGATGGGATGGCGTGTGGCCCTGGTAGTTTGACGCTGCGAACCAATAAAAAGATGCCGGGGAGATTGATGGGAAAACGGGTCAGGTCCGGGCCGAACCGACTCAATTCTTTCGATCCTGAGAAACGCCGGCGCTCGCGCAGTCGGTGCGACGTCGTCCCTTCTTCCGCGGGCTCTGTCTTGTCCTTCATATAGCGTTCGCAGTTCGGTGCGTCGCTCTCAGGTCTTGCGGAGGGTTTTCTTGAGGTGCGTCGTCGCAGATTCACCGCTCGTATTTGTCGCGTGCTGATGGTCCACTCGGACACTCTGCTGTGCATGTCTGCGCGCACCGTCACTGTCAATCAGGTTTATAGACAGACGAAAGTCTCCTACATAGGCCGTTCTAGCTCCTGACAGTCTCTACCCACACACACCCGGCTTCATTCCCGCCGTTCCCTAATTCCTTAGGACGGCCCACACACTCCTTTCCCCCACTCTCATTACACAGCTAGCGTTAACGGTCCCATCGCCATCAAGCAGACACAGGTCGCTGCCTCAGTGTCAAGTCTCCGTCCACGCATAGCACGACTTTTCTTGGTTAATCTCATCATGTTCACTCCTCCCGCCTCTCCCAAACCCCATCTCACAGAGGCATCTTCCTCATCCGACACGCTCTTGACGCCGTCCCCCACTCCCTCGCCTTCGTCATCCCCCCGCAGCACATCCCCACGTAGCACAGGCCCGCACGTGCAGCTTTCTTCCCCACCATCGACGAAGCGGCGTGCACGCGCCGACACCGCCAAGACGGACGCAGAGTCATCGGAGAACCGCAAGCGCCGCATCGCGCGGCATACGCGGCTTAGTGTCCTCCTCATCCCGCTTGTGCTCGTCCTCATCACGCTCTCGACACGATGGGTGTCACATCCTGCCGTACTTGACCTGCTGTCACCGTCATCCGCGGACTCGCAGTCAGACTGGTCAAATATCGTGGCGGAGCACGAACCCCACCATCTCCAGCGACGACAAAGCAGCACGGGCGCGGGAGGCGGGATATCGTTCCCCTCAGGGTCGCAGACGACATCGGCGACGCCAACGACTACACAGAGCGCCACGCCCAGCATACCGACCATTCCATCACAGCCTCCGGTGCTCCCTACGCCATTCCCCCAGGCTTTCGACACGACGCTGAGCCAGAATTACACCACGGGATCGTGCCAGGCCTTTATGACCAACATGACGAGCACCGAGCCCTTCCGGCAATGCCGGCCTTTCTCGCTGCTTTGGCAGACATCGAACGCGTTTATTCTGGTGTGTTTCTCGTTCTATTTGGCTCCGTTGTCGTGGGTTGAGGCGTGGTATCACGTTATTGATGAATCTTCGGACTCGTCTTTTTCCCCTCTTTCAAGCAGGCTCAGAATAACGTCACCGCGCTCAACATTGACGTCTGGGGGACATGCAACACCCCACTAACCGAAGACCAATGCCAATCCAACATGGGTTGGTTCGCGTCAGAGCTGCCGAAGCAGTGTGCAACGGAAATTGGGGAAGACAACGCCACCGTTCAACAGGCGCTTCAAGGTGTGTTTTGTCTCATCATTCGGCCGCTCTAGATTCCAGAATCAATCATCATTATCACACACCACCTGATCGTTTTGCCTCTTGAGCGCCTCCCATTTATTTCGGCCATCTGAGTACTGAACTGACCGTTTACAACATCCAGGCCTGCAAACTTTCGGTCTCATGCGCCAAGTGGCGTGCCTCGCAGACCAGAGCACGTCTGCGTATTGCTACGTCGAGGCCGCCGTCGACAAGAACCCCTCGGACCTGTATTTCTACTCGCTGCCCTTCGGTCTTGCGCTCCCGAATAAGACAGTGCCAACATGCTCAGGGTGCACCAAGAGCGTGCTCGCGCTCTACGGGCAGCAGGCGACGCAGCTCGACGGCCTCAAGCAGACATACAACAGTGCTGCAAAGATAGCAGAGAGTACATGTGGGCAGGGGTACGTCGCGAACGTGTCGACGACCAATGACGCAGTGAGCACGGGCGTTACTCGGCTCTGGTGGAACATTGGGTTGGCATTGGTGGCGATTTTGTTGGTGCTGTCGTGATATCTCTGCTATAGGTCAGTCTTACCCTTCCTACCATATTACGCATGACTGATGATGCCCTTCTTGACAGACTTTTTATCTCTTTCTGATCTCGGGCTCTAGTATACGGATTTGCATCTGGAATCTATGATCTGTTTGCTTTATATCTATCTACACATGAATTTGCTTCTCGCTGCGCTTTACTCGATTATTCCTTATTATAGGCGACGGCCACACTTTTCTACGCTCTTTGTTGTGGGTTTGCGGAGCTCGGGGAGCTTGTGGTATGATATCGTTGTCTGTGCCCGTCGGGTGCGGTAATTGTAATCGCCTGTCCAACTTACGACCATATACCTCCATGTGCCATACCATCTATCAGACCCTCGTACATATATGTGTGTTGTTCAGGACTTTGAAAGCTAACATACTGCATTCCGGGAACAGCCGACGACACCAAGACGACACGATTGAAAAGTCGGACTCGTTCGCGCAACTGTGAACGTGCCACCCATCTGCATGCTGCCATCACTGCAATACACCCTCTTACTCGCCGCCGCCGGCCTCAGCGATCTGCGCCAGACACCCCAATCTTCGCCGCGTACGCCGTACGATGCTCATACTCGCAGGCCGACCTTGACAATTGAACAGCGAGCCCGACAGAGCCGTCTATCTGTGACTAGTGACTAGTTGACCAGCAAGTTCAAGCCCTCCTTGCGCGTTAGTATAGCGTCAACAACCGTCAACAAAGTTGATAGCACCGGGCGACGCCTGCCAGTGCCACTGCAGTGGGTCTCGAACCCGGTTGTTTCGCAATGGCCACTATGACCGCCGCGCCACGCCTCGCAAGTATACCGCACATCTTCAATTTACCCCTTGAGCTTCTCGTGAAGTCGTTCGAGATCCTTGACTTCAAGTCTTTAGCGTCGCTCGAACAGGTGAGATCGCACATATTAAGTATTTCGGGGACTGACCAAGACCTTACTGTACTTAACACAGACCTGCCACCGATTGCATGCCGTTGTCGTCTCGTCTCCCTCTCTGCAATACACCTTGTCTCTCGCCGCAGCCGGGCTCGCAGATGACTTGACGACGTCGGATCCCCCCATCACGAAGCGCCTCGCCCAGCTCGCCGCGTACGAGGCTGCATGGGCCAAACTCGCCTGGACGGACGGTGACCTGTACGACATACCCGACACTAAGCCAAGCTGGCCGCTGCGAGGCACATCCCTCACGCGGCTCTCTGCGAACGTCCGCGTGACGCCCGCTCCGAGTCAGAGCAAGCGCTGCGTGCGCGTGCAGCGCTTGTCTTCCCCGCTGCGCGGCGTTCCGCCCGCGGAGTGGGAGCTCAGTTTTGACGAGGATATATTGGACGTGTACCTCGACGCGCCGCAGGACCTGCTGGTCATATTCCAGCCGGAGGAAGGTGTGCGGCGTAGGGCAGCAGGGTGCGTACGCCGCGTGCAGTCTACAGCCCGCGGTCGCAGCTGACTTGGTCGGTGGTCCTGCAGGCGGTCGAAGAAGATACGTGTGCTGACTCTATCGACGGGCGAGCGCCATCCGCTGACGGACCCATTGGGCGTCATCACGCTCCCGAACAGTCATTTTATCCACACAGGCGAGATCTGTGGGAGAGCGCTCGCGTTCGTCATGGCGGGCGATCTCAATGATGGATCTACGTCGGTCGTGGTGTACGACTGGCAGACATGCACGCTGACCGCATCTTTGGTAAGTCGGCACCTAGGCACTCTCGTTCATATGTATTGATTTCCGTGTCGGGGAGCAGAAATTGAGCCCTGAAGCCCGGAGCTTTCATATCCCGACGTTCGCGTTCCTGGACGAGAGGTACATGATGGTTCTGAATATAGACCCCACCAACTGTGCGCTTGCCTTCACTCCCGACAGCGAGAATGACGCTTCACAGAGCCGCATGGTAGTCTTTGATCTTCACTCACAGTATGACGGAATGGAGCCCATCGATCTCCTAAACGCGTCTTGCTATAGTTTCATCCTCCCCACCCTGAATTTCACCGTTTCGCCGGCGACGAAGCTGTCCTTCCACCGCCACGCCACACCGCACCCGTCATCTTCCAACTCTCTGCCTCTGCCGCAGACAGCGTCTTTCCAATTCCACGCCGACTACGTCGATCGTCTCGTTGTCATCGTTACCGAGGATAGCAATCATCGCGTGCACGAACTCCTCGCCGCCACATCCCGCATCCGTGCGCAGCTCATGCATGCACGCCCCGGTGCGGTGATCCCGTGGGGCATGTGGGGCGGCCGCAACTTCCGTGCAGACCGAGTGGGTGGCGGGTTCTACAACATGCTGCAGTATCGCGTGTATGGCATGCGGGTGTTCGTGGGTCGGCAGCTCGATCTGGGCCAGTCGACTCTGACCGTAGAGGATTACCATCCCAGGCGGATCGCTCGTGCCACTGCGGCGACCGCTGGATCTTCCCCTGGCGCAGTCCCTGGCGACGAGTCGTCAAGTCAAGTGCTGCTGGATGACGAGGCGAATTTGCGGTGCGTGGAGGTAGTGGTGAAGATGCCCCGCAGTTCGGGCGAGCTCTTTCTAGGCTATCTGGAGTTCTATGAGGACGGGTTTTTGGTCCATGCGGTGCGTGCCAGAACTGCCAGTGATGGCCTCAGCCTCATGTGTCTGAACATATGTGAACAGATGGCCAGGAACAAGGGCCCAATAATGCGGACGGTAGTGTTTTGAGCTCTCATGGCTTGTCACCAAGTGTTATTACAAAGATTTAAACTTCGATACGACCTGGTGGGAACATGTCGCTTCGAGCGAGCGAGGGGACTTTCGTAGGCATCAATCGCAACCTCTCGTCGCTCCGGCGTGATAGGAACAACCTCTGGCGCAGGATCGATGGGACTTTCACCCGCCGGAATGACAGACGTATGCAGAAGCTATACTGGCCGGTTTACGCGCCCAAAGCCCTCCCAGACGGATAGATTTACGGGTATGTACATTCATACAAACTCCAGAAGGCTCTACATAATCCTTCGGATATATTATCCAGGCCTCTGTCGCAATTTCACCCCGCATACTACTTACGACGCATCACAGGCTGCGAATGGCAGTCACGAGGAGAGGCATATCATCTGCCGGTTCTATCAGAGAAATGGTCAGATAATCTATCACAACAGTGTGAATTCGAAATACACACTCATCGTTACCGCGTTGGTCGGACGCGCGACTTGGCCTTCGCATGACGGCGCGAACTCGAAGTTGGCGATCAAGGTCCTGCGCGCATAGGTTCGCAATCAGCCTCAGACGTTATATGCGAGGCACGTACGTAAGGACGGTCTTTATCTCAGATATGCTCAACGCCCTCCCAATGCACGAGTGCGGGCCCGCTATGAAAGACATCATAGAGAAGGACTTGTTACGAAGGTCAAGCCAGCGCTCAGGGCGGAACTGGTCGGCGTCAGGGCCCCAGATCTCTTCCTGAGTGTTGATGGCAGGCAACTGCAGTGGCACGTTTAATCAGCTGATAGTTTGAGATAATGATTGCATACTGGGATATGGAGCTGCGTGCCCTTCGGGACGTAGACGCCATCGATCCAGTCGCTTTTCTCTGCAACACGCAATGCGGCGAACAATGGCGGTCGGATGCGTAAACTCTCCATGCTGAACCTCGTGGGTCAGCTACAATCCTCTATTCTCAACAGGCAGCGCAACGCACACAACGCAGTCGAGCATTTTGAGGTCTTTGAGAACGCGGTAGTCCGGGCAATCTGTCTCTGCGAAGATGGGTGCCACTTCCTCGCGGAGCTTCTGCTGATATGCTGGATTACTAGCCAGAAGCCAGAACATCTTGGGGACGGAGGGAAAAGTGAACATCCGCATCGCAGGCTTTGGTTCCACACATACCCAGCAAAGACTAGTCGCAATAGTTTCTTGGCCGGCCCCCACGATCGTCAACTTGCGAGCAGTGAGAATTAACATCAGGCTGGGCAGAATATGAAAGCCAACGCACCACTTGGTCAATGAGAGCTTCGTCGCTGCGTTTGTACCCGTCCTTGGTGTCGCGTTTGCGGGCACGCACAAGCAGGCTCATAATGTCGTTACCCGTCGACATGTCGTCTGCATCAAGCGCCAGCTTCTCAGCAAGTAGTCCTCGCGACATGCGCCGTACACAGTGTATAGAGTTGATGAAAGTTGTCACGGGAGCTGCATGGCAGGCGGCCACTTCAGCAACGACACGGCGCCAATAAAGGGCAAGAGAGTCCATACCGAGGACAGGGAGCACCTTCCACACGTTGCGGGATTTGTAGCCAATGTCAGAGGCGAGAAAGCGCGGCATTCCCGGTATGGCGACCAGGGCTGAGAACTTGGCGAAGTTGATGCCTACAAAGTGCATGTTCTCGACAGAGTTTGATGGCGACTGCACGGCAGCACTCACCCGATTGAAGATCGAGGAGGTCTTTGTACGCCTTTGCTAGCTCATTCTGAGGATTCAACAAGGAATTCGTGTCGTATCCAAAGGCAGTCTCGCAGATCATATCAAGGGCGACTTTGCTCACTATTATAGTTATATCCCGCGATTAGATTTCGGAGCTGGAAGATCTGCGAGAACGTTGCCTACTCCATCCGTAGAGAGGAATCACCTTTCCCTTCGAGGTGCCAGACACGAGTGAGTTGACCACGGCTACAAGGCTAAATCACCGTTAGATAGGATGGTCCCTTCATGAACGTGATCGATCGACGCACTTGTTGATTGCGCGGTAGTACATGCCCGTCCCTGTAGGAAGCAGGAGTATTCTGATCAATCCTGCAAGTGGTAACCGCAAGTTGACTCACGCGCCATGAGGTTGACCGAAGTAAAAGCGGGGCTGTTAGCCTTGCGCATATGCCTGTGGTCATTACCAGTGACCGTCAAGAGGCCATATCCGGCCAACAGCCCAAGAACATTTCTCAGAAATCCCGGCTGCCGCCCATGAGAACCACCAGAAAGAGACACACAAAAGCGAGCTCACCCTAGGATAGTCCACCCAGTCGGACACGAGTATCTTGTGCAGGGCCGCGGGTCGTAGGACAATCAAGCGCTCTTGGCCAAGTGGACCAACAGTGCGCACCATGCTTCCATACTGTTTCGCCCATTCGCTCTGGATGATGCCACCAGACTCCGAGAGGGCGAGTCTCCGGAAGTGCCCGAGGACCGTGTTTTCAAGTGGTGGGCCAGGGACATGTCGGAGGGGCGAGAAGTAGCGCGGGTACACGAGCCAATAGAACGCATGATATACGATAAAGATGCCTGAATAAGTGACCGACATCAAATACTTGTATCGATGCAGTGAGAGACGCATACCGGTGATTACCAGCAGGATGTATCCTGGACTGGCCGCGTCGTTGATATGACTGAAGGAGTACATGGCTGCGCGCTGCGCTTGGCCGGGAAGGAGGTGGAACTGATGAAGTGCGTCGTACTCCTATGCAGCGTCTCTTAAGAACACGCACGGCATGTGGTTGTGGTGCTAGAGGGGTCAAACGCTAGGGCATTCAAAATGCGAAGCCATAGGCAACGATCTGATCCGTTCTATGTTATTTCTTTCATTCATTAAGATCACATGAGGAGACAAAGAGTATTGAATACGCACTGCAGGCAATACAAAGTCCCTCGAGGCTTGTCGAAGTATACCGATTTACTTCCATCGAATAGCCTCGGTTGTTCGATCGGCAAGTTCCACCCAGTCACTCTGCGGATAACTGACACCCACATGGCAACGCGACGCTTGCATCAGACGGAGCCGGGGATCACAAAACGTTGGTCAGAAGATTAGCATCCAATTAGACGACCCTAGCAGGGCGAAGACAGCCACTTGAACAAGCAGATACTGACATGCGCGGGAATTAGAAACAGTCCCTGAGGTTGGATAGAACAAGCCAAGCCGAGCCCAAGAATGGCGCACGTCCAGCTGTGACATGCAGCACGAAGCCTATCCAGGGTACGACAGCTGGTTGATGTCGGGAAGCGGCACAGCCCGAGGTCGTCAACGCAAGATGGACGACGAGACTGAGGGATGCTAGGGGACGTCGTGACGTGGAGCCTTGACGCACGACTTCGCGAGCCTTACGACAGAGAGTCCTCAGGGTCGCGAGAGGAGCGAGTCTTCAGCTTCAACGAAAACCCGGCTGCACCCCATCGTAGGAAGGCAGAGATGTCAATACATGTGAGTTGATTAAGTTCGGACGAAGCTTGCCCCCAGCCGCGCGCCCTCACAGGTGGGTTTGCTCTCCGGTCAATTGATTGAGGGGGTTCGCAAAAGAGGTGCCCAGTATAGCCAAAGTGCTTGTGACTAGCTTCACTGCTTGCCCGAGAGTGAGTCCAAGCGCATAGTGTGATGGTTGTTTCGCAACAGCCATTACCTCCATGGGACAAACTAAGCGGGTCCCATGCCTACCACACACCCTCGATTGACCTCTCGAGCCCCTCGTGAAGTCGTTCGGGTATCTGGACTTCGTCCTTAGCGTCGCTCGAATTGAAATATTGCGGCGACTGACCAAGACTTTACTCCCGTGCCATTCAATGGGACTTAACAAGCGTGAGTTAAGGTCCTCACGAAGCCCACTACGGGCGACCATCGCGGTGTGGTGCCAGTGCATGGCGCACAAATTGTCTCCGGAAGGCTGGCGTCACATGTGGACGGCTGCGAATTACCTTAAGTATCGCGGTCAGAGTCAACAGGAGTCAACCCAGAGTTACTGGGATAAGTGGCTGGCCGACGTGCAGACTCCGAGAGAATGGCTGGCCGGCCTTGGCGTTGCACATGTTTGGTCGGGAGCGTTCAGCGCACGATGGCCTTGTTCTTCTTCTGAAGTATTACTCTTTCTTTACCCCTATGCCTTGAATTTGGTGACACTCTGTTGCCTAGATATCATCATGGTCGCGCTCAAGACCGCCAAACGATCGCTCAGTTTTTTTATTCACCTTCACAGCATGTACACTGCAATTCATGAATCACCGCGCGGGTTCACGGGTCGCGCGCGCTCGAGGCGTATACCAGAATAATTCTCCTCTGTGCCAAGGTCAGCCACGGACACCAGGACCCACGTAGTGCTCACCTTGTTGGCAGTTGCTTTCTGTGCACCCCCCGTCCGTCCTGTTGTCTGGTACTAGATCTTCACGTCATGGCGTCACCGGTCTCCTGAGTTTGTGCCATCACGATCGTGCAATCTCCGTGTCCATCTCGATCATCGTGCGTGGTACTTATTCGTATGTCCTCTTCAGCCTTGCTGGTGGCAGGACGTACATTCGGTTGTGTTGTTGTGGCGCGCCGCCTCTTCCCCACCATCGCGAAGCACGGTCCCTCCCCTTGCTACTTGGGCATGTCCCGGATGTGCGACACTTCTTTGCCACGCCCATCAGCACTGCCCCTGGCCGCGCCTTTTGCGAAATGGAGAAGATGGAGAAAGCGGAGGTTATGAGACAAAGTGTCCGTCCAGGGCCAATGTATGTTTTCTGTTTTTCTCACTCCCCACACCGTCGCGCCCGCCGCCTCCAACTCGTACCTGCCTCTTCGCCCCATCTCAAGCCAATCTGAAGCCCGTTTCAAGTCGCCTTCGACACATCATCGTGCGTGGCAACTCTGCCCTTTATGCCGCTGTGTACCTTCCTCACCCATTGCGCGTCCCTCACAGGCCGCTGGTAAGACTGAGCACGGCGCGCGATGTGCGATGCGCGGGAGACGAGCTAGCCTGTGTGCGTTGACATGTCACGGCATACCTATTGAACTAATAGATGAGATTGTGGTACTTAACGAAGCGCGAGCACTCAGCATATGAGTGAAAGTGAATTCTGTCGAGCCATTGATCCACTCGGTACGTGTCAGGACTGCCAATGAAGGCACCAGGCTCACGTATCCATATATATGTTCAGGAACAAGGGCGCCGTAAGGGTAATGATGATTCAATTGGCTTGTCGCCAAATGTTGTTTATGCAGTGATTACAAACTCGAGGCATACCAGCGAGAAATTTATAGACGTGCTACGAAGAGGACTCAGGTAGAGCTAATTTGTTTTGAACAATCAAGTTGATCGTGATACCACGAAGAGGACTAGAGCGCACGACAAGGGACCGGGGACCACGAAAGACCATTCATGCTTCCTTCTGAGTGCCAGCCACAGGCTTCAAGGTGACGGTCTGCCGATACGATGTTGTCAGTCGTGCTCGCAGAGACCATTTCGAAACAGGCACTCACCTTCTTGGTGTACGCGAGGCCGTCGCCACGGTCGCGCTGCGGCGCCGGCTGCATGTTCGCGCCGTTCTCGTCCACCGGGATCGCACCGTGTTCCTTCATCACGACAGTGATAGTGCGGTGCTGCGCACGGTCCGTCGCGCGCGTCGGCGGGTCGAGCGGTGTCGTGCGCAGCGCAACGGCACTCGCACTGCGGCGCGAGACGTCGTTGTCGACATCGGCCGCCGCTCCGCGCGCAGGTGTAGCGTGCTCCTTCATGCGGGTTTCCCCTGAGATCGCCGTCATAAACAAGAGCAGACGAGGAGCAAACGGGTGTGCTTACAGACGGGGAGCGAACCGGGGTGGGCGGGGTCGCGCGCAGCTTTTCGGGCGTGGTTCCAATGCATGTAGGCGTAGAGCCCGACGAAGGTCGACGCGACGATGGCGACACCACCCGCGATAACCTGGGCGCAGTTAGCATGTCAGTGTGTGCAATTCCCTTGGACGAAGGAACTGTGCGCACCCTTCCGGGACGGGCGGGTAGAGCGGGCATGTTGGATGCAGGAGACGGCTGGTGGGGAAGGCGGGCGCGAAGTTCGGCGGGGTGGGAGCCTGTGCCGCCTGACATGGTCTTAGGTTGACTGGTGCTCGAGGATGAGATGCTGGTCGAGGAAGTGGATAATGGGTGACTGAATAGAGCAGATCAGAGGGTCCAAGGTCTTTATATGCTTGCGCCGCGATCTGGATGTCAAACATCGGGACGATGACGTCGACGGACGCAGGTGAATGCCATTGCATATTCCTGTAGTAGCATTGTCTGAAGACTTATATTGCACATTTGCGACAGCTAACCAATACAAACTGTGACTCTGTTCGCATACAATTACACCTTTTTCCGGGGAACTTCACCACTTTTCGTGAGCCGGACGAACTAATGACGACAATCAGTCCGGATAATCGGCCTAGAACAAGGCAGAAGGCGTACGATCGAGCTCCCAGGTCCAGGCGGACCTGTCCTGATTTACGAGGTACAAGTAAGACTGCGGGAGCGTCAGATAGGGGCCGGATTGGGGATGCTTTGGAACCGTGTACGGACCTTCCCAATACTCTCGGGATCGAGCCGGACGTCTGCATTGTCACCCCACGATGGGTCGTGATGGCCACGTTGTTTGTCGGTGGCGATAGCTGGCAAATGGTTAATACCTATACTTAAGCACGGGTCTGAAGAGCTCCATACCTCCATCTATGACAGCCTGAAAACATCAAACGTCAGTTCCGCTTGTCACCACTACACCCATAGGACTTACATGTGCGACCTGGGAAATTCACGAATTCAATTACAATGACGGTGGATGGCGATCAAATTTTTACTCACGTGAATATTCTGCTTCCCGAACTCCTTGGCAAGGCTTTGCGACAGCGATCGCATGCTGAACTTGCCCGCCGCGAAGGCCGAGGTCGTCACGTTCCCCCTAATTGACGCCGTCGCGCCTGTGAACAGCAAGGTGCCGCGCTTCCCGTTGGCATCGAGCGCCTGGTCCTTGAACGCGGACACTGCCTCCTTTGCGAATGCAAAGGCGCCTTTGACGTTGGTGTCAGTGACTTTCTCGATGTCCTCTTCGGTGATCTGCAGGAAAGGCTTCCAGATGCCAACGCCAGCGTTGTAAAGTGCGACGCGGATCTCAGAGTCCGGCCAGTGCTTCTTGATGGCGGAGAAGGCGGTCTCGACGTCCTTGTAGGTGTATGCAGCGATCGGGAACTCTTCAGCCTGCGCAGCAGTTGATTTAGTAACTGGCTCTCGGACTCATCGAGAAGTTTGCGCACCTCTCCTTTGGCCTTCAGCTCGCCCACAAACTTGGTGAGGGTGTCGCTCTGGCGTGCTATGATGGCGACGCGGTAGCCGGCGTTCAAGAAAACGCGGCTGTATATCCGTAAGAACCAGCGCGACTTTATGCACGAGCACCTACGCCGAGGCTCCTCCAGTCCCTACCCAAGCAAGTCAGCGGCCAGCGCGATCAACCAAACACACGCGCATCAACGCACCAGACCCGTTTCCGACCCCAGCGACGACAAAGATTGGACGCGGCGACATATTGTTCGATGATAAGGAGCTACGAACGGGCGAGTCCTGCCAAACGCGGGGACATGGCCACGTCTTATAAATAGTCGACTGGCGAAAGGATGGTTGCGAGTTGCGTCATCTTCGGTGCACGGGCGATGAATGGGCACATGGCCGAAGCCAGTAGAGCAGGCCTTGAGAGAAGAATTCAAGATTGGTCACATCGATCCGAGTTGGAGTGGATCTGGTTTCTCAGCCGCTTACGCGTTCATCTTCTTTAATTTAACTTACGCGCTCACTGTCGCTGCGTCTCTATTCAGCGTCGCGCAAAATCTCATTTTCAATATCGCCATCGACCCCCTCATGCGGGATGATCATCTCCTACATTCGTGTTCGACAGACTCGAAGCACGCCATGTATACTAAGTAATCGACTTCCGAATGTCACGCATCCTGCAAAGTAGCTGGGGCTTGCCGAAATATTGCAAGGACATCGTAGGAAGGACACTGTAGGCCAGGAAATAAAATCGCGCTCTACGTGTCGCTACTAGGCGCTCACGAGCGAGTGGACTTTCGTCGCAGCCTCTCGTTGTGCACGCATAGCCTGCCACCCGCGGGACCCATGGCATCTTCACCCATCGCGACACGTTATACAGAAGCTACACTGGCCAGAGTACTTATGTGCCCAGAGCCCCCTCATACGAATAGATTTACAGATATGTTTATACTCATATGAACTCCCTTTAGGCCTTAATCCTCACAACACGAGAATCACCTCCGAATGGCCGCAGTGACGAGTAGAGGCATATCATCTGCCGGTTCTACCAAAAAAAAACCGTCAGGTAACTGATTCAAGTAATGTCGATATGAAATACACACTCATCGTTACCGCGTTGGTAGGGCACGCGACTTGGCCTTCGCATGACGGCGCGAATTCGAAGTTGGCGACCAAGGCCCTGTGCGCAAACGTTCGGATTCAGCATCAGACCCTATATGCGAGGCACGTACGCAATGACGGCCTTCATCTCAGATATGCTCATCGCCTTCCCGATACAAGCATGCGGGCCAGCTATGAAGGACATCATAGAAAAGGACGTATTGCGAAGGTTAAGCCAGCGCTCAGGGCGGAACTGGTCGGCGTCAGGGCCCCAGACCTCCTCCCGAGTGTTGATGGTGCGCAACTGCAGTGGCACGGTCAATTAGCCGATAGCCTGAGAGAAGGATGCCATACTGGAATATGGAGTTGCGTGCCCTTCGGGACGTAGACGCCGTCGATCCAGTCGCTCTTCTCCGCCACGCGCGTGGTGGCAAACACTGGCGGTAATATACGTAAACTCTCCATGCTGAACGCGTCGTCTGTCAGCGGCGATTATTTATTCGTGAGGCAGCGCAACGCACACAACGCAGTCGAGCATCTTCAGGTCCTTGAGAACACGATAATCCGGGCGATCCGTCTCCGCGAAAATGGGCGCCACCTCCTCGCGGAGCTTCTGCTGATATGTTGGATTAATAGCGAGGAGCCAGAACATCTGGGGAATGGATAAGTATGCGCGTCACAGGCAGTGGCTCTACACATACCCAGCAAAGACTAGTGGCAATCGATTCTTGTCCCGCTCCCACGAATGTCAACTTCCCAGCAAGTGAGATATGGCATTAGAAGAATATGAGAGCCAACTCACGACTTGGTCGACAAGAGCTTCCTCGCTGAGTTTGTACCCGTCCTTGGTTTCGCGTTTGCGGGCTCGCACAAGCAGGCTCATGATGTCGTTCCCGGTTGACAAGTCGTCCACATCATGCGCAAGCTTCTCCGCGAGCAGTTCTCGGGATATGCGCCGCACACAGTGTATAGAGTTGATGAAAGTTGTCACGGGAGCTGCGCAGGCGGTAATTTTAGCGACAAAACAGCGCGGATTAGGTGCAGGAGAGTCCGTACCGAGGGCAGGGAATACCTTCCATACGTTGCGGAATTTGTAGCCAATGCCAGAGGCGAGAAAGCGCGGCATTCCCGGTATGGCGACCAGGGCTGAGAACTTGACGAAGTTGATGCCTACGGCATACATATTCCTGACATAGTTTCCTTGTGAGTGCACGGCAGCACTTACCCGACTGAAGATCAAGAAGGTCTTTGTACGCCTTTGCTAGCTCATTCTGAGGATTCAGCAAGGAATTCGAGTCGTATCCAAAGGCAGTCTCGCATATCATATCAAGGGCGACTTTGCTCACTGTCACAGTTGTATTCGGGATCAGATTTCGGGAGAGCAAGATTTGTGAGAACGTTGCTTACTCCATCCATAGAGAGGAATCACCTTTCCCTCCGAGGTGCCAGACACGAGTGAGTTGACCACGGCTACAAGGCTAAATCACCGTCAGATACAATGGTCCCTTCATGAACGTGATCGAGCGACGTACTTGTTGATCGCGCGGTAATACATGTCTGTCCCTGGAGGAAGCATGAATATACTGAACAACCCTGCAGTGGCAACCGCAAGTTGACTCACGCGCCATAAGGTTGACCGAAGTAAACGCGGGGCTCATAGCCCTGCGCATTTGTCTGTGGTCATTTCCAGTGACCGTCAAGAGGCCATATCCAGCCAAAAGCCCCAGAAGATTTCTCAGGAATCCCGGCTGCTGCCGATTAGAACCACCAGAACGAGACGCGCAACAGCAAGCTCACCCTGGGATAGTTCACCCAGTCGGACACAAGTATCTTGTGCAGGGCCTCAGGTCGCAGGACCATCAGGCGCTCTTGGCCAAGTGGACCAACAGTGCGCACCATGCCTCCGTATTGTTTCGCCCATTCGCTCTGGATGTTGCCACCAGACGCCGATAGGGTCAGTCTCCGGAAGTGTCCCAGGATCGTGTTTTCGAGCGGTGGGCCAGGGATATGTCGGAGTGGCGAGAAGTAGCGGGGGTATACGAGCCAGCGGAACGCATGATAAATGATAAAAATGCCTGGATAAATGACCGACATCAAATACGTGTTCAATGAAATGAGGGGAATTCATACCGGTGATTACCAGCAGGATATACCCGGGACAGGCCTCAGTGTTAATGAGATCGAAGGAATACATGCGTGCTTAGCGGGGGAGGAGGTCGAACTAGATGAAGTGCATCGAACTCACGGGCAGCGTCTCTTATGAACACGCACGGCATGTGGTGTTTAGGAAAAGAACGTCGAAGAACTCTGGCAACGGTAGGAAGCATCCAAATGACGAAGCCATAGGGGTATCGATGCCGTGATCTGTTAGGTCCGAGGTTGTTTTTCATCTCCAGTAAGCACATATGAGGACGTGAAAGCCATTGACTGAGAGGACATCCTGGGTAATAAAAGGCCCCTTGAGGCTTGCGGAAGCTTCCCTAAACTCCTACATTCTCCGAACTTGGAGTGCCATCGGCTGTGAGATCGGCTCAGCACTCGGCAAGGAAATCGATACCCACCTGGCACAACGCGACCCTTGCAGCAGATGAAGGGCGCCTATCCAAAAAAGTCGGTAAGAAGATTGACATCCACCTGACAGTGAGAACGACCCTCGCAGTACGATCAAGCAAGAGCCAAAACACCCATCCAGACGTGACACCGAGCTGTGTCTAAGGTCAGCATGTAGACTACCACGCGGCACGAAACTTCACCGGCTGGTTGATGTGTGGCCGCCGGCATAGATCGTCAAGCAAAGACGGACAGCGATGAGGGTCCCTGAGGGTAGCCGTGACGTGGAGCCGTAACATACGAAGCGAGCCTCAATACGAGAGAGAATCCGCAGGGTCGCACGAGAGCCGAGTCTTCATTCAACGTTCGCTTCAACGTTGAAGCTGCAACGAGCACCCGTCCGAAAGGCAGACATCGATGCCGGTGTTACATATGGCGGGTAAGAGCAAGAGCGGCGTTTTCCGGTACGGGAGCGTATGCGCCGATGCTGAACCGAGCAGCCGTCTGCAGCCCTGCGGTCACTAGGAAACCCGCGCTGTAAGCTAGCAGCTGCAGGAGCCATGGGAGGGACGTGCTACGTAGAAGACCTGCCGAAGCCGAGCCGCCGAACGATGAAATAAAGCGCATAGATTGGCGCGGATGTACTGTTGACTATGCAAGAAAACTGTAAGCTACCACAGCACGAGCAATAAATGCAAAACCCACTGCGCGGGCAATTGACGCCATTATCTGCACGGCTATCCGCGTGCTCGATGGAGACAGTCCACACCACACGTCCCCACGATGTGTCCCCGTCGCTGCCGTCGCCCGGCCTCTCGCTGCTCGCGATCGAGCCCGCTGAGAGGCGCTGTGAGCGCGGCGCGGCGTCGTTGTCCGATGGCAGCAGGCGGTCGCGCCGCTTGGCGTCGAGCTGCAGGGAGGTTGAGATGGGCGGGGGCGGTCCAGGGACGCGGTGGTGCTTCGGAGGGCGAGGTGCAGGTGCGAAGTATGGTCGACGATGGATGCAGGCGGGCAACAGCACTGCAACAGCGCAGCGACGTGCACGTGCGCGTGCGCGAACTGGGGCATGGTCGAGTATATCTCACAGTACCCACCCCGTCGTCACTGTTGATATAAAGCTGGTCACCAGTCTAATGGTCGAGACCAACGGGGAGAAGGCCCACGGCTTTGTGCTCGATGCGACGTCGTGCTCGAGCGTCGGGTCGACGAGGCTGTGACGTCGCGGCGCGCGTAAGATTTTGAGAGACAGGACAGACGCAGGAGAGAGACGACACAGCGGCATGGAGCCCGCGGCTGGCCCGACGTCCGTCACGTCGACCGTGTCGACCCTGCCACCGTGAGCACGGACGCGACTCAGAATCACACCCTCCCCCGTTTCCTGCATTGTCGACACGTCTCACCTCCCTTGCATGCTTTTCAAAGTCCTTGAGCGTTTGGCTCGAGCCCAACTCAAGCCTAGGACTGAAGCCCAGAAGCTTCGAAGAATTTGAACGGGAACACAAGCTTGAAAGATACAACTAGATAGCACGCGTCGTCATTTTACATATGTAACATTGACAACAGATTTAGAGTACGTACCTTTCTCTGCCTCCTGGTCTGTGCATCGCCGTCTTCGAGCGGCTGGTTTGGACCACCGGTCGAGCATAAAGCTGGTCACCAGTCTACGGTCGATCAGGCAGCGACGTCACGTATGTACTAAGTAAATGTCACCCATTCGAGCTCAAGATCCTCCTCGTAGACTTTCGCAGCGCGTGCCAACATCTTTCTCTTCGCACTGGCGACATGACACAAGAAGCGCAGGCGAAGGCGATGCAGGATGCTCTCAGCGCATGATGCTTGGGGCCGACGTCGGCGACAGCACAGACACGCACATAAGTATTCGTTCACCGGCCCCAACGCGACAACATTCTTGGCCTCGCCACGGCCAGATATCCCGCCCCGCGAATACACAGGTCCGCCCTCGCAGCATGCGCTGGCCCCGGCGCGACAACGACATTCCTCCAGAAATTTGTTTCCCGCCCGCGGCTGACGCCGACGGAGGCAAATATTGAGCGCGGTAATCGCTTAGTCATAACAGGCTGTTTCAACATCAGCGAAAAGTCAAAACCAATCTATTGCCTTACATTGCCTTGTAAACGTCGGAATCCTCACCTGGTAAGTGCTTGGTCACCATCTGTCATCCGGCAATAGATCGAGGCCATGGGTCAAAGGAAACTGTCTCCAGCTATGGGAAGGCTCGTCGCGCAGGTGAGCCTTGCCAACCACTGCCAGCCTTATCGACGCGGGAAAAGCTCACCTTGCAATAGATCGAGGCCATGTGTCAATGTAAACTGAACCCACCCATGGGAAGGCTCGTCGCGCAGGCGAGTATTACCAGCTACTGTCTGGCTTTATTGACGCGCGGAAAGCTCAAATAGATCATGCATTGAAATGACCATCCAGTCATTCTGAGTCCAGCGTCCGTTCCCTCCATGTAGAGCGCCAAGAATAGAAGCACAAATTTATTACACGCTAGCTACTGGCAAGCGACACACGTCAGACGAGAATGTATGATATGTACAACATGGCAGAATCTCGGCATTCGCCACCTGCTGGTCTTGCAAGCGTCTTGCAGCATCACAGAGTACTAGATTAAAGCTCGACGCACCTCGAGTTCGACTAGGCCCTGTGTTCCAGCATCTCAGTCAACCGAGCGCGAGATGTTCGAGCATAACTGCGGCGCCGGCGCAACGCCGGCGACTTCTCGGAGTCCCCGCCTTGCCTCGAGCGAGCGAGGTCAGGTCGAATGCAGATTTGAGATAGACTACTCACCAGCAACCCCAGGCGACACACCCGAGTAACACAGTCACCACGAGTTACTAGTTATTCATGTCAAAGAGTCGACGCCAACGTTGAGACCGGACCAGTACTGCGGTCGCGGAGGCCCCCCCGAGGTTCCGACGGAGTACACACCTTGAACTCTGCCCGGCTCAGGCAGACCGCAACGCTCAAGCTCTAGCATCCACCAAGGGCCCAGATGCGCCAATCGAAGACGACGCGATGATGTCTGCAGTGGAGAAGCTCGTGCAAGGAGAGTTGTCTGGGGACAAAGCGCGTACGCACCTCTACTTTTATGCTCTTGATCATCCCCGCTGGCTCATCTATAACGCCGTCCAGAAGCGTTCTGGTCGGCAAGGCTGGACAACTAAACGCGATCACGCGACGGCAGATTCTTCTCCGCTGTCTACGCGTTGTTCTCGACCCGAACCATGGACTCGGACCCGACCCTCCCTCTAGTTCAGCCTCGTCGAGCCTCAGCGCCCTAGTTTGCAGCACCTTGACCGGCCGGCCGTGTCAAATACTGCAATCGAAGTCGGTGCCCGAAGCGCTCGGAAATGCACGTCTCGAGACTCGGGCATGCGTGAACATGGCCCTCTTCACCGTCTCGAGGCGGGCCGCAAACGAGTGTTTAGAGAACGATAGTAAGTCGTAACCTGACGGTGAGAGGGAGACCTAAGGCTCAAAAATGGTCAGGGAGAGGCTGGAGATGTTCATGCGCAAGGGTGCAACGGAGTCGACGAGCTAACTGCCTGAGCGCGAGGCATTATGTCGCCGACTCGAAATTTTGTTTTTGTCCCAGTCAGCAATATTCCGGTTTCATGAAGTTTGTACATGTGATGCCCATGGCTCTTGTGCAACTTCCCAGTGGGTCAGAGGCTGTCTTTGTCGTTCGCACGCGAATGTCTAGTGGGTATATTGGTGGCTACGAGGTTGGATTGTAACATATATTCCCTACATGCTTTCAATTCATTGGGCGGGATCTGTCTGCCGCTGTTGACTTCCCAATGGCTCGCAAGCCTGATAATCGCCCTTCCATGGCCATGCATGCTGCTCACAAACCCATGGATGGACATCTATTTGCGCGCCAGGTTGACCACGTGATGGATGGGCCACCTGGGATTAGCCGGTTCGTCCTCTTTCGCTGATGCTTACACACCCAGCGCCATGACGTGCGGACCAGCTCATTATATCCGTCTTGGCTGCCAGTCCTTGTCTCGACATGTCCAGCGACCTCCCACCTACCGTCATCTGCTGGCCTGTCCATGTCTCTGTCGCCCCGGCGATCCTACCACATCAAAATCAGCTGTAACCAACACGCACAGACAGAGCGCCCATAAATCCCCCCACGGCGTGACACCTTGTTCTCGCAACGCACGATGACCCCCCTGCGCGTCCTGGCGGGACCCAGCACGACCCAGCTCTTCCCTATCACCGCAAACTCGGACCAGCCCCATCGCATCGTGTCCGACGCCTTTGACGGCCAGGTGCTCGTCTATGTCAAGGGCTTCACCGATGCGCAGGGGCGCGTCCTCCAGAGCGCATACTTTGACCGCGATGACAGGAAGGGCATCACCTGGAGCATACAGGTGCAAGGTGCGCACCCACATATGTCCTGTTTGCGACTTCAGCGCACTCAACATGCCCAGGCCGTTTCCTGCGCCCCATATCCGCCGACGACGTGATGTTCGGCAACACGTTCGACAGGCCGCTCAAGCTTCCGTGGGGCTCCGGCGCCGCACTCAAGTTCATGAAGTGTGTCGTTTCTCTCCTGCTTCCGTCCCCTCTCTGACGCGCGCCGCGTAGCCTCGTCGACCCGACGCTCGAGCACGACCTCGCCTCGAGCACAAAGCCGTGGGCCCTCTCCCCGCTCATCTCAACCATGCCCCATCTCGCGCACGCGCAGGCCGCCGCCCCGTTCCCCCCGCCCACATCCATCGTCGACGACACGTCGCACCTGCACCTCGCCCTCCGCAGCCCCTCCGCGTCCCCGGACCGCTCTCCTGCGCCCTCCCCTGCGCCCTCGCCCGGCTCAGCCTCCCCGCAGCTCGACGCAAAGCGGCGCGACCGCCTGCTGCCATCGGACAGCGACGCCGCGCCGCGCTCAAAGCGCCTCTCAGCGGGCTCGATCGCGAGCATCGCGTCGCATTTCAGCGCAAGCTCGGAAGACCGCGAGCGCAAGCGTGCAGAGAAAGCAGCGCGCAAGGACGGCGAGCGCGTGCGCCGCCTGCGCGAGCTCGGCGCGACGGGCGACCGCCGCGCGTACTTCCGCGATCCCGAGCACCGCCGCGACATCGTCTTTGGGCCCGACGTGAGTCGCCCTCCCTGCGTTTGACTCGCATCGCGGCTCACTCGCCGCGCGCGCAGGACGTCCTCACGATGGACTTTTGCTACGGCTTCCTCGCCTTCTCGCCGACGCTGGCGCTCAATCTGCCCGGCGGCATCTCGTTCGACCTCATGCACTACTGGGACGGCCAGCCGGTGCGCTTCGTGTGCTGCGAGCGCAAGAGGCCCGGTGACGGCGGCGACGACGACACCCCGTGGGGACGTGTGCTCTGGTGTGTCTCCATCGAGCGTGCGGATGTCGAGCAAGATGGCGGTGATGATGACGTCGATTGAGCGCGCGGTGGTTTTGCATTATTGTTCTGTTATAGTCCTGTGTTAGCTTACCATTTTCTTGTATAATCTGCAGTAGACTCGCGCCATTGGATGCGCTTTGTTCCATCGCGTGGTGGCATGCTTCAGATTTCTCGCAGCTCGCCTTCCTCGGCGTACAGCATCGGCCGATCGCCGCTCCTGCTTTACCCGCCTCAAACACCAGTATTATCGATGCCTGCCTTTTGAGCCCCGCCGCGGTGTTCGTTGAAGCAACGTTGAAGACTCGGCGCTCTTCCAACCCTGCGGATTCTCTATCGTACCCTATCTTACCCGGGCTCCATCGTGCGCCACGCGTCCCTCAATCTCCCCATCCGTATTTCATTTACGACCCTGCGCTGGTTCCCAGCCGTCGTGCCCCGGAGAGCTGCGCGTTACGACTGGATGAACAGCTTTCTTGATCGGATGTTGCTCGTTCGATCCAGACTCATGGACTGTCTAATACCATGCGTTGACTTGGATAAGTGGCTGTCTTTGGACTGCAAGGCTCGCTATCTGGTGGATGCCATCTTATCGACGTCTTTAAATTTGATTGACACCTCTGTTCGTCTGCTGCGACGGCCGCGTCGGACTAAATGGCTATTTTTGTTTTTGGCGACTGACTGGGTGAAGCTGCTTGCAGTTCTGCCAGCCTTTGGTGCTCAAAGAAGGCAATGGAAGAGTTGATGGATACTTTGAGGGGCCTTATCATTGCCAAAACTGTTATGCCATCAAATTTCACAGGGCGCTAGAGTGCGTACTTGATCTTTTTCGCGTCCTCGTGTATTCTTACTGACGGAACGTAGCATCGATATCGAGGGATTCGCGCTTTGGATGCTTCCTGGAGTTGCCAGAGTTCTTCGACGTGTATTTTTCTGAAACATTCGCATGCCGCGCTCCTTCTTAAGCGTTGCACATAAGTAGACACTTCATCAGGCTCGACATCCTCCCCCACTGAGCACAGGACACAATCATGTATTCATTCCATGTTAGCAACAGCGCGGCCAGTCCCGGATACATCCTGCTGGTGATCATCGGTATGAGTGTCTCTCATCTATAGTGTTGATACACCGATACACGTATTTAACGTCGGTATCACAGGCATCTTCACTCTTTATCTTGCGTTCTGTTGGCTCGTATACCCGCGCTACTTTTCGCCCCTTCGACATATCTCCGGCCCACCGCTCGAAAACACAATCCTCGGGCACGTCGGGCTCTCGGACTTTGGTGGCAGCAGACAGATCGAATGGGCGAAACAGTATGGAGGCATGGTGCGCACTGTTGGTCTACTTGGCCAAGAGCGCCTGATGGTCCTGCGGCCTGCGGCCCTGCACAAAATACTTGTGTCCGACTGGGCGACCTATCCCAGGGTGAGTGCGCTGTCGAGTGTCTCGTTCTGGTGGTTCTGATCGGCGGCAGCCGGGATTTCTGAGAAATCTCCTTGGGCTTTTGGTTGGTCATGGCCTCTTGACGCTCACTGGAAATGACCACAGGCAACTGCGCAAGGCGATGAGCCCCGCCTTTTCTTCGGTCAACCTGATGGCGCGTGAGTCAACTTGGCGGTTCTAATCTATCCCCATGCAGGATTGATCAGAATAATCCCGCTTTCTCCAGGGACAGATATGTACTATCGCGCGATTAACAAGTACGTCGACCACTCACGGTGATGAAGTGACCATTCTATCTCACATTGATCTAGCCTTGTAGGCGTGGTGAAGTCGCTCGTTTCTGGCAACTCAAAGGGAAAGGTGATTCCTCTCTACGGATGGAGTAAGCATCGCTCTAGTATCTCCCAGCTCTCCCGAATGCTAATCCCGGGATATAACTGTGACAGTGAGCAAGGTCGCACTTGATATGATTTGCGAAATTGCCTGCGGATACGACTCGAACGCCTTGTTGAATCCTCAAAACGAGCTAGCAAAGGCGTACCAAGACCTCCTCGATCTTCAGTCGGGTGAGTGTCGCCGTGCAGTGAGCCACAAGGAAATTTGCCGAGAACATGCGCGCTGTAGCCAACAACTTCGTCAAGTTCGCAGCCCTGGTCACCATACCGGGAATGCCGCGCTTTCTCGCGTCTGACATTGGCTACAAATCCCGCAACATGTGGAAGGTGTTCCCTGCCCTCGGTATGGACTCCCTTGCGCTTTATTCGCGCCGTTGTCGTTGCTCAAATGGCCGCCTGCGCAGCTACCGTGACAACCTTCATCAACTCTATACACTGTGTACGGCGCATATCGCGGGAACTGCTTGCGGAGAAGCTTGCGGATGATGTAGACGACCTGTCTACGGGGAACGACATTATGAGCCAGCTTGTGCGAGCCCGCAAACGCGATACCAAGGCTGGGTACAAAATCAGCGACGAAGCTCTCGTTGACCAACTTGTGCGTTGGCCTTGATATTTTGCCCATACTGATGTTATATCTCATTGCTCGAAAGTTAACTCTCGTGGGAGCCGGACAAGAGACTACTGCGACGACTCTTTGCTGGGTATGTACTTAGAACCACTACCTGCGACGCGCATGTTCATTTTTCCATCCGTTCCCCAGATGCTCTGGTATCTCGCTAGCAATCCAACATACCAGGAGAAGGTCCGCGAGGAGGTGGCGCCCATTTTCGCAGAGACGGATCGCCCAGAGTATCGCGTTCTCAAAGACCTGAAGATGCTCGACTGCGTTGTGTGTGTTGCGCTCCCCGTTGAGAACAGAGGATAAATGCTGACGGGCGACGTTCAGAATGGAGACTCTACGCATCCGACCGCCATTGGTAATGGCACTTCGCGTGGCGAAAAAGAGCGATTGGATCGATGGCGTCTACGTCCCGAAGGGCACGCAGCTCCATGTCTCGGTATGCAATCCTACCCCCAAGCTATCAGCTGATTAAACGTACCACTGCAGTCGCCCGCAATAAACACTTGGGAAGAGACATGGGGCCCTGACGCCGACCAGTTCCGCCCTGAGCGCTGGCTTGACCTTCGCAATATGCCGCCCTTCTCTATGATGTCCTTCATTGCTGGCCCGCACTCGTGCATCGGGAAGGCGATGAGCATATCTGAGATGAAGGCCGTCCTCGCGTACGTGCCTCGCATATAGGGTTCGATGCTGAGTTAGAACGTATGCGCGCAGGGCCTTGGTCGCCAACTTCGAGTTCGCGCCGTCATACGAAGGGCAAGTAGCGTGCCCGACCAACTCGGTAACGATGAGTGTGTATTTCAAATTAACACTGTTCAAATAAATTATCTGACGGTTTTCTTTGGTAGAACCGGCAGATGATATGCCTCTCCTGGTCACTCCCATTCGCAGGTGATGCGTAGTATAAATGTAAGTATGTCTGTATATATATCCATCTTAGAGGGCTCCGGGTGCGTACCAAGGCCAGTGTAGCTTTGTATAACCGTGACGTCTGCCATCCCGGCGTCTTGGGCGTTCCTGACATGCGTGCACAACGAGCGGCTGCAATTGATGCCCCTCCACTCGCTCGTGAGCACCCGGTGGCGGGCTCCATATCGCAGTGTTCGGCATCCTGTGCGGGCTCGTGCTCGTGCGCGTCGTTATCCTGCGAGTGCACACTGTTCTTCCGTGCTTCGTCCGTCTGAGCGCGAGACCGCAGCGCAGCCCGTTACTCGCGTTGTGGACGCCTGACTGCCGTGCGCGGCAGAGATGAGCACCTTTTTGCCGCCGATGGTGATGATTGAGGATGAAGATAGTGAGCACAGGGGCGCTAGCTCATATGCGTATGGACGGCTTCTTGGAGGCTACGCCGGCGAGTGGGCCAATGGCATACACTTACCTCGCGTCAGGTGGAAAATGTGGGACATGGCGGTAGCACAGCGGGGGTGCCCAGGAGGAGAGTCTGCTGCCGTTCTTTCGGTGCGGCATCCATAAAAAAATTGATAAGAGGCGTACGATACTATTACACTACACCTGATAAAGTAAACAAATACACTGGCGCCTCGCCCTACACATACTGATATAAAACCCAGACCTACATCGCCTCGAAACGCGTGAGACTCGTACAAGTACAGCGGCCGACACACTCGCCGGGGCAGGCGGACACATGGTCCAGCTGCGTTTTGGTATCCATGTCCGTATCGTCCTCGTCGCGCATGCCGAGCTCGCCGAGCTCCTCCTCGTCTTCGTCGTCGTGCGCCTGCTGCGTGTGCGCGGCGACGCGGCGGAGGTTGAGCACGAGGCGGCTGACGGTGACGGTTGTCGCGGACCATATGAAGCTGCGGGGGTGAGTGAGTCAGGACATATGTATGCGGTGCGCGCGGTGCGCGCGGGGGGCGGGGGACGCACAAGAGTCCGATGAGGGTTGCGGACAGCTGGAGGGGGGAGACGTGAGCGTGAGAGGGCGCCGCGTTCGCGGGTGGGTGCGACGTACGGGAGCAGTGATCGCGAGAACCAAGTTTGATATTCGGAGGACTGGAGGATCAATCAGCATTGGTTGAGTTCCCGACGGAGTGCGACCGACGCACACATAAGGATCTGGGGAGAGGCCGGTCAGCATCGCTCGGGATAGGATGGCGAGGGACGACTCACAATAAAGTAAAAGACGCCATCGCGGTATAAAGAATATCTTAATTGCTCGTTGCCGATGCGGGGTCTGTTGAGTGCATTATACCACGTCGTGACGAATATCATGAGCTCGAATAGGACCTGCGCAGTGCAGTGAGAACTGGTAGTCGCTGGTAACCTAGACGGCGCGTACCCCGGGTATCCACAGCGCAGTCGTGTGCGGCCGTTTGTCGAGTATGCAGGCATTAAGTGCGGGGGAGTAGAACATATAGTCTGAGGCCGTGTCAGCGACCAAGAGATGACGAAATGCAGCGGGCGCCACGCACCGGCGGTCTGCACGACGACCCATGTCACTATGCCGAGTGTGCTGAGAAAGGTGAGGACAAAGAGGGACAGTGTCCAGGCGACGAGTCGGACGCGGCGCTCCCAGAGGACCCAAAGGCGCAGAAGCACGATGACTGCTGCTGGGTGAGTCGAGAGCGGAGCGGCACGGACGAGGGACGCACAGTTGCCGTTGGCCATCGACAAGATACCGACGTACAAACCCATGCCTGCCAGCGCGCGACACGACTAGCGGAAGTGTTCGAGTTCGGAGGCGGGTATTCGATCGTGCACGCGACGTACCTGATCTGTAAGATGCGGATGGCCAATACCGGAGAACGCTGGATAGAGGCGAAATGAGGACGACGCCGCCGGAGGCACGACGGGCACGACGCACCGTAAGTGCTGCCTATGAGCATCGCAGGGACGCCATATCGATTGATCAAGAAGAGGATCTTGGGGAGAGTTGTGCGGGCTTTCCAGATGTACTCAACCTCGTCGGCGAAGGTGAGGAGGAAGTCGTACAGCAGCACGACAAACCCCGCGACTGGTGCGCGCCAAGCGTGTCAGACAGCGCGCAGAAGAACTTGGAGGCGACGCACCCGAGAGATACGCGCTCGCTCTGAAATTGTACAAGTCCTGGATCGACTCGGTGGTCATGGCGCTGCGCCGCCTATGTTAGGCGGATCCGGCCTTCTACAACGCCAGCTTGCTTGCTTGCTGCTTGCAGCTACGCCGGGGAGAGTGCAAGGGCAGCCCGGGCCAGATGAGGGATGAAGAGCAAAGAGGGCTCACCGAGGGGAAAGCAACCTGCTGGTCAGGGTCGTCCTGCCGAAGTCGGAGTAACCCGCTCGGTCATTCGCCTTGCTGTCGACAAGTCGCATCGCGGTCGTGTGCAGAGAGGTGCAGAGTCGGGGGCGCGCAGAGCCGGCGGCAGAAGCTCGCCAGGCGCCCGGTGCCGCTATTATCTGCCACCCCACCCACCTGCACACGCACACTCGCACTCGCAGCATCGCCCGATCGCATCGTTGGCAGCATCCAGCGATAAATCGAGGACTCTGCGTGTATTCTCTCTCTTATACCCTAGTCCCCGCTCTATACAGCCCATTCCATCGCTAAGCCCTACGCGCTATCTACAACGCGATCTACCAGCCCGCCGCGACTCGCGCGACTCCTCACTCCGCCGCTCCACTCGCGCTGCCCTCCCAACTCGGCCTCCGCGCTCCATCCGCCCTACTCGCCTCGCGCCCTCAACGCCGCCATCCCGCAGTCTCGACCACCCCGCCAACGCGATGCGGCTGCCAACTGCGGCGCCATCCCAGGGATTGCGGCTCGCGCCTGTTGGGTGTGTTTGCGCCGCTTTCGTCGCTCTCGCCCCAACTCTGACGCCCTCGCGTGCCGCCCGACCAATCTCCAACCCCCGCGCATGCACACGTCCCTCGTGAATCCCCCGCTCATCGCTCTACTAGCAGGTTGTCATCGACAGGGAGAGCGGGCCGGTGCGTTCTCGGTGCGTTCCCGTCGTTCTTGTCCGGACGCGCGCGCTCAACTCGAAATAGTCGAAGATCCTTCGCGCCGCGCCCCCATCTCACACGCAGCGACCGCGTCCAGCTGCTCTCCCATCAACCTTCGGCGCCCCCAGCATCCTGCGCGCCGTCGCCAGGCAGCGGAGGATGGGTGCAGCGGGATGGCAGCGATCGCGATGCCGGGCGGATGCTTGAAGTTCGCGTCCAGGGCGATTTTCAGCGGACGCGGCGACGTCCATCGACCAGCAGAGGTCCTGCGCCGGCGTCCAGCACGCCTTCAACGCCAGTTGGAGGCCGCGCGACGTCGCTGAGGGGCTCAGGAAGTCCGGAACGCGTCTTGCAGCCCGCATCCATGGCGTTTTTCAGCGCTCGCGGCGGCGTCCAGCAGTCAAGCCGACGTCGCGCGCCCGCGTCCAGCACCCTGCGGAACGCGCGCCGCGCGCGACGATCAGCAACTCGAGGGCCGTGCGCTCGCCAGCACGAAGACATCCACGGCTCACCCCACCCTTCCCGCGAGTTCCACCGCCGAGTTAGAGGCTGCGCGACGTAGTTGAGGATCAGCGCGTTCTGCGCAGAGGGGCCGGGATGCCGAATAATGAACGCAGGAGCGCAGGAGCGCGCTAGGCGGCGGCGCGGGCGGCGTCCAACCCGGTTGTCAACGGCGGCAACAGCGTCCAGCATCGCAACAGCGTCCAGCATCGCGAGAACGTCGCGTGCGGGCGTCCAGCACGCCGTATAACACGCGCAGAGGGCGCGCGGTGCGATTATCAGCACTCGAGGGCCGTGCGCGCTCGTCCGCACGAAGACTTCCATGGTGCGGCGTCCACAGCATGCCCCGCGTGCTCCACCGCCAAAACTCGTCATCCACAGGCCGCGCAACATTGTTGAGGAGCCGCGCATTCTGCGCCGCGCCGCTGCGGCGCCGAAGAACGAACGTAGCAGCGCGGGAGCGCGCTCGGCGGCGGCGCGGGCGGAAGTCGTCCGATTATTGGCGTCCAGCGCGGTTGTCAACGGCCACGACAACGTCCAGCACCCCGTGGACGTCGCGCGGGGGCGTCCAGCAAGTCGTGGCCCTCGTGCGCGCGAACGTCCGCGACATCAAGGCGCTGGGCGCGGCGTCTCCCGCGCGCTCCACCACTGAAAATCGCCATCCAGAGGCCGCGCGACGTCGTTGACGAGCTGCGCATCCTGCGCAGCGGTCGATGAATGGACACAGAAGCGCGCAAGCGCGCTCGGCGTCGGCGCGGGAAGATGGCGTCCAAGTGGCGTCCAGCGCGGTTTGCGTCGGTGGCGACAGCGTCCGGCACCCCGAGAACGTCGTGGGCAGGTGTCCAGCACGCCGTGAAACACGCGCAGAGGACCGCGCGCGACGAGCAGAACGCACGCGAGGGCCATGCGCCTCGCCCGCGCAAAGATGGCGCGACGCCGCGGCGCTGCGGCCGAATCCGAGCGCGACCACGCCGCGTGTAGAGTCCAGGTCACCGCACGAAGATGGAGAACACGTCCCGGTTGGTGCAGCGGTCAGGGGGCGCGAAAACGCGATTTCGACGAAATTCGCGGTTTTCAGACGGCGTCCAGGGCGCGTTTAGACAACGGGAGCGGCGTCCAGGGGCCAAGGGCATCCGCGGGCAGCTGGCCGCTTGCTGATCGGCCTTCTCGTTGGTGAGTTATGCATGTTTTGACGTCCAGGAGTGGAAATGCTGAAATTCGAGCAGAGCTCGGCGACGCGCGGGAGCGACGCGTGGATGTATGCATGCACGCATGCCTACAACCGTCCAGGAACGACCCTGACCATCAACGAGAGTCCCTGCGCGGCCGGGACGGCGCGAACTCGGCGTCTGCGCCGACACAGTGACGACGCTGTAGCGGAGGCGACGGTGGTGCCCTCGTCCGGGGAACGGCGTCTGGACGTAGAGGGAGACCGTGGGCAGAGCGTGGAGGTGGCCAGAAGTGCGGGCGATGCGTTTTAAAAAACGCGGTTACGTGGAAATGAGATTTTTGAAAGGCGTCCAGCGCGAGTTTTGGCGATGGAGGCGGCGTCCAGGCGTCCAGGGCGACCGCGCGCAGCCGCTCGTTTGGCGAGGGCACGCTTCCTCGGTGCGCTGTGCGTGAATTTGTGTCCGCTGGCCCAAAATCTGACTTCTTGGCCAGATCTTTGGATTGAAAGCGAGCTCCGCGCGACGATATGCAACGCCGCGACGGCGCAACGTGCCTGAAACACCCCGCTCTGGGTACAGCGCTGCCAGCGCCGGCGGGGACGGGAAACTGCGCCGCAAGACTGGCGGGACGGGCACCAACACGCTGCGGCGCGCCCGCTTCGCGAGGTCGGCCGCCGCGAACGTTCGCGCGGCTGCTGGACGCGGCCTCTCGTCCCCCGCGGTCTTCACTCCTGCGCCATGCGCACGTGTCTTCGAAACGCGGGCGCTGCGCGTTTGTGGAGGCGGCCAGCATGGACGCTCCGCACGCCTGGGTGCTCAAGCGCGGGATTCAAAGACATGCCACGGCGCGTCCAACAACGAACGTGCGGCGGCATGGCGATGCGGCCACTAGTCCGCGTGCGGTGGACGCCCTCGCATCGCGCGCAGCTACGATGCGCGCGGAGCGGCGCTCAGAACGCAGTGGGCGCGGAGCAGGCGCAAACTCTTGAGCGACGGGGGCGAGCGCGCTTCCTCCCGTGTTCTGTGCTGAAGTGACTCGTGAGTACGACGACATTTCGTGCGGCCAAATGACCATACTGACCTGTTCCTGGCTTATCCTTCAGGCAACGCGACGGTGCGCGCGTGCTCTGCAAATTCCGAGCCACCGTGAATTGGGGTGGGAAAGCCGGGTGCCCGCCTGTAATAAGAGCGTCTTGTCGTCAATGAATGAATAGGGCAGATTCAAAGAAGTCGTGACATACCGATTCGACAGGCCGCAACATGGCGGCCGGCTTGCAGCTTGCGATGCCGCGCACCGACGGGGGCGCCAGTGCCGGAGTGAGGGTGAAGCATGGGCGAGGGCGAAGGGGGCGTGAAACGACAGCGCGCCAGGGTTTTGTGAACGGAAGACGGTGCCGAGCCGCAGAGCGGGGTGCGGGTGCCGCCAAACGGTACGCGACAGCAGGCGAGTCGGTATCATTCTTCGGTACGTCGTTCCTTCTCCGCTACGCGTCTGACTCAGAGACCTCGGCTGCCTTCAGAAAAGCCAGTTCAAGACATCCCCGAGAGGTCTCGGCCAATACTACTTACTGGACGCCGAGTCTCGTCCTCGAATTTCGCGTGGGCTGCACGAGCGCTACGATCCTGAAAGGATACCGCGGACTCGGGTATTAGCAACGTTCTTGGACGGCGAGCAAGTCACCGTCCCTTCCGTCTTCGCTCCAGCTTGCTCGCGGGTGTTCAAGGTCTGCAGTCGATTACTCTGGGCGACGCCGGACTTGCACGGGCCATGAACGTTCAAATCGAATGGGTTGAGAGGCGAGCGCGGTCGTGAGTTCTTCAAACGCTGCTCCTCTGCCGAGCCGCATTCTGACCTGTCCGCTTCTCGTTTCTCCAGGAACATGGCTCTAGGTCGCGCAGCAGCGGCAGCCGCTACATTCATCCTCTCGACACCGCGACTCAGGGCGCAACGTCTCCCGCCTGATCGGATGGCACTGTCAAATGAATGGACGGACAGCGGCCTTGCCAAGTTCTCCAGCGCGTGTCTATCGACCACAGCAGGCTCTCCCAGTGCAAGATTTATTGACGGTATGCTACAGCGCAGTGGACAAGAAACCTGGCCACGGTCGGCAAGGGCGACAGACGGACACGGCGGCCGTGTCTTGCCTACGCGAAAGTGACAGTTGGAATTGCGGTGATCGCTCTGTCTCTCCGGGTAAATTTTATGGGCATCTAGCTGAACTTTGTTACTCAGAAATCAGTCAGCTTGCTGACTCCGAAGCGGCGCCGTTCTCCGAAGGAGAGACCCGCTGGAGTATAAAAAGCACCACGAACTCCTGCAGTCGACCATCGCCTTTCCTTTTCCCCTCCCGTCTCACTCGCCTTCGCCTTCTTTTCTCCTGAGCGATGCATTGCTGTTGGCGTAGACGGTCTTCTTGTCTCTCGTGCGGTCGGTTCCTTTCAACGCCGCTCATATGAAGGCCGCCTGTCTGAACGTCGCCCCCGTTGCTCGTGGTATGTCCCCTCATATCTTTTTGTTCAGAGTCCTGCTGACGGTGCTTTCCTCATTTTTATCCAGGTGCTGCTTACCGGCTGATGTCCGTGACGACTGCGTGCTATCTGAGGTATGCTGATAATGACCCGGTGCGTGCGGAGGGCATAGCTGCGTGTTTTGTGTAGCACGTTTGTGAATGAAATGATGATTTGAATTTCTACGAGTTCAGTTTCCTCAGGAAAATCTTGTGCACGACGTCTCTGTGGGGTACATATTTAAGGCAGCGTCTCCGATGCGTTGTGCGCGCTGCTCGCTCCGTGCGCCGACACTGGCACTTAGCTAAATTCATACTGACTGCCGCGGTGCGATGCTCGAACGGTTGAGTGAGTTGAACTGAGAACCGCGCAGGACAGCCCAATGTCTATACAGTAGATCCGTTGAATCGAGAGTTTGCGCAGCAAAATCACTGCACAACGGTTGTGGATTTGATACAGTCTTTCATTGTGCGCTGCTCGCTCTGGGTGCCTACGCTCACCCACCTCGAAGTCCGCACCGAAACGCGACGCGATGCTTTGAACGCAATGCTCGTGTGATCGATGCGACAGACGGTGCCAACGCGGCCGCCACTCGACAGGTCGTTACGCCGCGTTGACGACGTTTAAGGCTTTCATGCAGTCCTGCTTCGTGCGCTGCTATGCTGCGCTCGCTCTCCAAGTCGGCACCGAAATGCGACACGATGCGCTGCGTCGAGCTGCGGCGTCCATGATTGATACGAAGCGTACGGTACTATAACACTACACCTGATAAAGTAAACAAATACACCGGCGCCTCGCCGTACACATACTGATATAAAACCCAGACCTACATCGCCTCGAAACGCGTGAGACTCGTACAAGTACAGCGGCCGACACACTCGCCGGGGCAGGCGGACACATGGTCCAGCTGCGTTTTGGTATCCATGTCCGTATCGTCCTCGTCGCGCATGCCGAGCTCGCCGAGCTCCTCCTCGTCTTCGTCGTGCGCCTGCTGCGTGTGCGCGGCGGCGGCGACGCGGCGGAGGTTGAGCACGAGGCGGCTGACGGTGACGGTCGTGGCGGACCATATGAAGCTGCGGGGGGCGAGTGAGTCAGTACATATGTATGCGGTGCGCGCGGGGGGCGGGGGACGCACAAGAGTCCGATGAGGGTTGCGGACAGCTGGAGGGGGGAGACGTGAGCGTGAGAGGGCGCCGCGTTCGCGGGCGGGGGCAACGTACGGGAGCAGTGATCGCGAGAACCAAGTTTGATATACGGAGGACTGGAGGATCAATCAGCATTGGTTGAGTTCCCGACGGAGTGCGACCGACGCACACATAAGGATCTGCGGAGAGGCCGGTCAGCATTGCTCGGGATAGGATGGCGAGGGACGACTCACAATAAAGTAAAAGACGCCATCGCGGTATAAAGAATATCTTAATTGCTCGTTGCCGATGCGGGGTCTGTTGAGTGCATTATACCACGTCGTGACGAATATCATGAGCTCGAATAGGACCTGCGCAGTGCAGTGAGAACTGGTAGTCGCTGGTAACCTAGACGGCGCGTACCCCGGGTATCCACAGCGCAGTCGTGTGCGGCCGTTTGTCGAGTATGCAGGCATTGAGTGCGGGGGAGTAGAACATATAGTCTGAGGCCGTGTCAGCGACCGAGAGATGACGAAATGCAGCGGGCGCCACGCACCGGCGGTCTGCACGACGACCCATGTCACTATGCCGAGTGTGCTGAGAAAGGTGAGGACAAAGAGGGACAGTGTCCAGGCGACGAGTCGGACGCGGCGCTCCCAGAGGACCCAAAGGCGCAGAAGCACGATGACTGCTGCTGGGTGAGCGCGAGAGCGGAGCGGCACGGACGAGGGACGCACAGTTGCCGTTGGCCATCGACAAGATACCGACGTACAGACCCATGCCTGCCAGCGCGCGACACGACTAGCGGAAGTGTTCGAGTTCGGAGGCGGGGATTCGATCGCGCACGCGACGTACCTGATCTGTAAGATGCGGATGGCCAATACCGGAGAACGCTGGATAGAGGCGAAATTAGGACGACGCCGCCGGAGGCACGACGGGCACGACGCACCGTAAGTGCTGCCTATGAGCATTGCAGGGACGCCATATCGATTGATCAAGAAGAGAATCTTGGGGAGAGTTGTGCGGGCTTTCCAGATGTACTCAACCTCGTCGGCGAAGGTGAGGAGGAAGTCGTACAGCAGCACGACAAACCCCGCGACTGGTGCGCGCCAAGCGTGTCAGACAGCGCGCAGAAGAACTTGGAGGCGACGCACCCGAGAGATACGCGCTCGCTCTGAAATTGTACAAGTCCTGGATCGACTCGGTGGTCATGGCGCTGCGCCGCCTATGTTAGGCGGATCCGGCCTTCTACAACGCCAGCTTGCTTGCTTGCTGCTTGCAGCTACGCCGGGGAGAGTGCAAGGGCAGCCCGGGCCAGATGAGGGATGAAGAGCAAAGAGGGCTCACCGAGGGGAAAGCAACCTGCTGGTCAGGGTCGTCCTGCCGAAGTCGGAGTAACCCGCTCGGTCATTCGCCTTGCTGTCGACAAGTCGCATCGCGGTCGTGTGCAGAGAGGTGCAGAGTCGGGGGCGCGCAGAGCCGGCGGCAGAAGCTCGCCAGGCGCCCGGTGCCGCTATTATCTGCCACCCCACCCACCTGCACACGCACACTCGCACTCGCAGCATCGCCCGATCGCATCGTTGGCAGCATCCAGCGATAAATCGAGGACTCTGCGTGTATTCTCTCTCTTATACCCTAGTCCCCGCTCTATACAGCCCATTCCATCGCTAAGCCCTACGCGCTATCTACAACGCGATCTACCAGCCCGCCGCGACTCGCGCGACTCCTCACTCCGCCGCTCCACTCGCGCTGCCCTCCCAACTCGGCCTCCGCGCTCCATCCGCCCTACTCGCCTCGCGCCCTCAACGCCGCCATCCCGCAGTCTCGACCACCCCGCCAACGCGATGCGGCTGCCAACTGCGGCGCCATCCCAGGGATTGCGGCTCGCGCCTGTTGGGTGTGTTTGCGCCGCTTTCGTCGCTCTCGCCCCAACTCTGACGCCCTCGCGTGCCGCCCGACCAATCTCCAACCCCCGCGCATGCACACGTCCCTCGTGAATCCCCCGCTCATCGCTCTACTAGCAGGTTGTCATCGACAGGGAGAGCGGGCCGGTGCGTTCTCGGTGCGTTCCCGTCGTTCTTGTCCGGACGCGCGCGCTCAACTCGAAATAGTCGAAGATCCTTCGCGCCGCGCCCCCATCTCACACGCAGCGACCGCGTCCAGCTGCTCTCCCATCAACCTTCGGCGCCCCCAGCATCCTGCGCGCCGTCGCCAGGCAGCGGAGGATGGGTGCAGCGGGATGGCAGCGATCGCGATGCCGGGCGGATGCTTGAAGTTCGCGTCCAGGGCGATTTTCAGCGGACGCGGCGACGTCCATCGACCAGCAGAGGTCCTGCGCCGGCGTCCAGCACGCCTTCAACGCCAGTTGGAGGCCGCGCGACGTCGCTGAGGGGCTCAGGAAGTCCGGAACGCGTCTTGCAGCCCGCATCCATGGCGTTTTTCAGCGCTCGCGGCGGCGTCCAGCAGTCAAGCCGACGTCGCGCGCCCGCGTCCAGCACCCTGCGGAACGCGCGCCGCGCGCGACGATCAGCAACTCGAGGGCCGTGCGCTCGCCAGCACGAAGACATCCACGGCTCACCCCACCCTTCCCGCGAGTTCCACCGCCGAGTTAGAGGCTGCGCGACGTAGTTGAGGATCAGCGCGTTCTGCGCAGAGGGGCCGGGATGCCGAATAATGAACGCAGGAGCGCAGGAGCGCGCTAGGCGGCGGCGCGGGCGGCGTCCAACCCGGTTGTCAACGGCGGCAACAGCGTCCAGCATCGCAACAGCGTCCAGCATCGCGAGAACGTCGCGTGCGGGCGTCCAGCACGCCGTATAACACGCGCAGAGGGCGCGCGGTGCGATTATCAGCACTCGAGGGCCGTGCGCGCTCGTCCGCACGAAGACTTCCATGGTGCGGCGTCCACAGCATGCCCCGCGTGCTCCACCGCCAAAACTCGTCATCCACAGGCCGCGCAACATTGTTGAGGAGCCGCGCATTCTGCGCCGCGCCGCTGCGGCGCCGAAGAACGAACGTAGCAGCGCGGGAGCGCGCTCGGCGGCGGCGCGGGCGGAAGTCGTCCGATTATTGGCGTCCAGCGCGGTTGTCAACGGCCACGACAACGTCCAGCACCCCGTGGACGTCGCGCGGGGGCGTCCAGCAAGTCGTGGCCCTCGTGCGCGCGAACGTCCGCGACATCAAGGCGCTGGGCGCGGCGTCTCCCGCGCGCTCCACCACTGAAAATCGCCATCCAGAGGCCGCGCGACGTCGTTGACGAGCTGCGCATCCTGCGCAGCGGTCGATGAATGGACACAGAAGCGCGCAAGCGCGCTCGGCGTCGGCGCGGGAAGATGGCGTCCAAGTGGCGTCCAGCGCGGTTTGCGTCGGTGGCGACAGCGTCCGGCACCCCGAGAACGTCGTGGGCAGGTGTCCAGCACGCCGTGAAACACGCGCAGAGGACCGCGCGCGACGAGCAGAACGCACGCGAGGGCCATGCGCCTCGCCCGCGCAAAGATGGCGCGACGCCGCGGCGCTGCGGCCGAATCCGAGCGCGACCACGCCGCGTGTAGAGTCCAGGTCACCGCACGAAGATGGAGAACACGTCCCGGTTGGTGCAGCGGTCAGGGGGCGCGAAAACGCGATTTCGACGAAATTCGCGGTTTTCAGACGGCGTCCAGGGCGCGTTTAGACAACGGGAGCGGCGTCCAGGGGCCAAGGGCATCCGCGGGCAGCTGGCCGCTTGCTGATCGGCCTTCTCGTTGGTGAGTTATGCATGTTTTGACGTCCAGGAGTGGAAATGCTGAAATTCGAGCAGAGCTCGGCGACGCGCGGGAGCGACGCGTGGATGTATGCATGCACGCATGCCTACAACCGTCCAGGAACGACCCTGACCATCAACGAGAGTCCCTGCGCGGCCGGGACGGCGCGAACTCGGCGTCTGCGCCGACACAGTGACGACGCTGTAGCGGAGGCGACGGTGGTGCCCTCGTCCGGGGAACGGCGTCTGGACGTAGAGGGAGACCGTGGGCAGAGCGTGGAGGTGGCCAGAAGTGCGGGCGATGCGTTTTAAAAAACGCGGTTACGTGGAAATGAGATTTTTGAAAGGCGTCCAGCGCGAGTTTTGGCGATGGAGGCGGCGTCCAGGCGTCCAGGGCGACCGCGCGCAGCCGCTCGTTTGGCGAGGGCACGCTTCCTCGGTGCGCTGTGCGTGAATTTGTGTCCGCTGGCCCAAAATCTGACTTCTTGGCCAGATCTTTGGATTGAAAGCGAGCTCCGCGCGACGATATGCAACGCCGCGACGGCGCAACGTGCCTGAAACACCCCGCTCTGGGTACAGCGCTGCCAGCGCCGGCGGGGACGGGAAACTGCGCCGCAAGACTGGCGGGACGGGCACCAACACGCTGCGGCGCGCCCGCTTCGCGAGGTCGGCCGCCGCGAACGTTCGCGCGGCTGCTGGACGCGGCCTCTCGTCCCCCGCGGTCTTCACTCCTGCGCCATGCGCACGTGTCTTCGAAACGCGGGCGCTGCGCGTTTGTGGAGGCGGCCAGCATGGACGCTCCGCACGCCTGGGTGCTCAAGCGCGGGATTCAAAGACATGCCACGGCGCGTCCAACAACGAACGTGCGGCGGCATGGCGATGCGGCCACTAGTCCGCGTGCGGTGGACGCCCTCGCATCGCGCGCAGCTACGATGCGCGCGGAGCGGCGCTCAGAACGCAGTGGGCGCGGAGCAGGCGCAAACTCTTGAGCGACGGGGGCGAGCGCGCTTCCTCCCGTGTTCTGTGCTGAAGTGACTCGTGAGTACGACGACATTTCGTGCGGCCAAATGACCATACTGACCTGTTCCTGGCTTATCCTTCAGGCAACGCGACGGTGCGCGCGTGCTCTGCAAATTCCGAGCCACCGTGAATTGGGGTGGGAAAGCCGGGTGCCCGCCTGTAATAAGAGCGTCTTGTCGTCAATGAATGAATAGGGCAGATTCAAAGAAGTCGTGACATACCGATTCGACAGGCCGCAACATGGCGGCCGGCTTGCAGCTTGCGATGCCGCGCACCGACGGGGGCGCCAGTGCCGGAGTGAGGGTGAAGCATGGGCGAGGGCGAAGGGGGCGTGAAACGACAGCGCGCCAGGGTTTTGTGAACGGAAGACGGTGCCGAGCCGCAGAGCGGGGTGCGGGTGCCGCCAAACGGTACGCGACAGCAGGCGAGTCGGTATCATTCTTCGGTACGTCGTTCCTTCTCCGCTACGCGTCTGACTCAGAGACCTCGGCTGCCTTCAGAAAAGCCAGTTCAAGACATCCCCGAGAGGTCTCGGCCAATACTACTTACTGGACGCCGAGTCTCGTCCTCGAATTTCGCGTGGGCTGCACGAGCGCTACGATCCTGAAAGGATACCGCGGACTCGGGTATTAGCAACGTTCTTGGACGGCGAGCAAGTCACCGTCCCTTCCGTCTTCGCTCCAGCTTGCTCGCGGGTGTTCAAGGTCTGCAGTCGATTACTCTGGGCGACGCCGGACTTGCACGGGCCATGAACGTTCAAATCGAATGGGTTGAGAGGCGAGCGCGGTCGTGAGTTCTTCAAACGCTGCTCCTCTGCCGAGCCGCATTCTGACCTGTCCGCTTCTCGTTTCTCCAGGAACATGGCTCTAGGTCGCGCAGCAGCGGCAGCCGCTACATTCATCCTCTCGACACCGCGACTCAGGGCGCAACGTCTCCCGCCTGATCGGATGGCACTGTCAAATGAATGGACGGACAGCGGCCTTGCCAAGTTCTCCAGCGCGTGTCTATCGACCACAGCAGGCTCTCCCAGTGCAAGATTTATTGACGGTATGCTACAGCGCAGTGGACAAGAAACCTGGCCACGGTCGGCAAGGGCGACAGACGGACACGGCGGCCGTGTCTTGCCTACGCGAAAGTGACAGTTGGAATTGCGGTGATCGCTCTGTCTCTCCGGGTAAATTTTATGGGCATCTAGCTGAACTTTGTTACTCAGAAATCAGTCAGCTTGCTGACTCCGAAGCGGCGCCGTTCTCCGAAGGAGAGACCCGCTGGAGTATAAAAAGCACCACGAACTCCTGCAGTCGACCATCGCCTTTCCTTTTCCCCTCCCGTCTCACTCGCCTTCGCCTTCTTTTCTCCTGAGCGATGCATTGCTGTTGGCGTAGACGGTGATGAGATATCCCCTGGGCAAGGTCCCGGGAACGTCGATAGAAATGGAGGGAGCGAGCAGCCAACCGCTGGCCCAAGAGGTGAGAGATCAGGAAAGAGCCCCGCGATCGCGACCGCGCCCGACCGAAGAAACCACCCAGGACCCCGTGGGTCCTGCCCCGCGCCTCGTCGGTCGTGTCCTGCGAAAGCTTCCCCGTCCGCTGCGCTGTGCGCCCGTGCTCTGCGATCCCGTCTCGACAGTTAAGGCCTCTAGCGAGGGCGCGCGGCGTGCGCGCGTCTGCCCGACCTTCCCGTGGCATCCGTCCGTGTTGTCGCGGGGCCCGTCCGACCTTGTTGCCTTGCCCGTACCGTCCGTCCTAACTGCTAGCCTAGAAAACCATGTCAGTCCCTGTTACCTACCGCACTGTATCATGCCAGTCTGCGGTCTCCTCCTCGGGCAACGTAGCCCATCTCGTCGCTATTGCAGCGCGACCGTGGCGCTGTTACACGGTTCACTTAAGTCATAGTCGGTGGCAGGTCCTCCCTAGTCGCGTTTGTCGGTCAGTCGGTGCGATGCTGCTCTTTGAGAGGTGAAGTCTCGGGATTAGGCCCAAGGTCCAAAAGTGTCTCTACTACAAGTCGCATCGCGCCTATATACCGCTGCTCGGTCAGCTCTTCCCACGGCTCCTCCTTTCCCGTGCTACATCCCCGAGCTGGCGGTCGCAGGCTCGCGGGTTGGAGTCGCGCTGCGTCGCGCGTGCTCCGCGACGTGCTCCATGCACTGGTACCGTGGTCGCACGGTGCCCTCGACGCCCTGAGCGCGTCTCGGGTGTGGGTGGTTGGGCGATCGGGCCGATTCGGTGCCTGTAGCGCTGCGGGTCCCATCATCCTCCCCCCAACTGAGCTACCGACTGTCCTCAGTCGGCATATCTCCGGACCGGCGCGGCCTATAAAACCACCATCACCAAACCCCTCCCTGAGCTAGTCGGCGTCGCGTCGCCCTTCCCCGCTCAGTGCCCTCGCCATGCCGTGGTCCCCTTACGCATACCGTCTCGGTACCCTCCTCTTGTACCATCTTGGTCGGGCGCCTAGCCCGTCGTTCCCGCTGGCAGTCGCCGCCGAGGCGATTGAGGCCCGCGAGCTCTGGGCTCAGGAAGTTATCGGTGTCATGGTACGCGCTCCGTATTCCCTCCCCTGCCGCTGTCGTACTCACGCCTCGCACCCTAGGACGCTCTTGCCGATTCTGACCCCAAGCTGATCATCCCCGTGGCTGAGCGCATCCTCATGCCGATCCTAGAGAACGCGATCGTCCTCGTTCCCGACGTCGAGGCGCGCTTCCGAGCGTGGGCTGGGCGTTTTATCCGCCCAGGCCCCTTGCCGACGACAGCGTTGCACTCGTGGACCGCCGTCGTTGATCGCGACGATCTGCTTACGCCCCCGAAGGTCGAGTTGACCGCCATGGTCGTCGAGATGAATTTCTGGACGGTCTATCGCAAGGGTGGTTGCTCGGTCGCGTCGTACCTGCACGAGCTCGCCATTTTCCACGCCGTCATCTCCGAGGAGCGACCCTTGGGTACCCAGACTTGGGTCGCGTACACCCTCCGAGAGACCGTCGAGTGGACCGCCCTTTGCATTCGGCAGTCGCGCGGCGGGACCGATTTCCTGGCGGGTTATGTCGCTCGCGAATCCACGGCTTGGCCGCTTTCCCCCTCGAACCAATGGGGTCGCCATCTCGGCGGACTTGGTGCACGCCTTCTCGGGCGGTTCGAGGCCGTGTACAGGGAGACCGTCGAAGAGCTCGCGGAAGCCACCGAAAACATCTCCAACTTGCAAGCTCTTTGGACCGACGCCCCTTTCCTGTTGGGAGTCGTCCACGACTCTTGCCTCTATGTCGAGGACGCGACCCGACAGTTCCTGGAGTCCGCCCAGACCGCGGCTCATGTCCTTCGTAACTTCCCCGCTGCCCAGTCCGGGCCCGATCTCTACGCATCCAACCTCCTGGTGACCTTCATGCGTCATCGCGTACTGTCGCAGCTTCCTCCCGCCTTGCGCGACGAACATGTTTCCAGGTCGAGCGACGGGGAGGCAGGTGTCGATGCTAGTGGCCACGTGGGGGGTGCGCTCGAGACGCTTTGGGGTGGCGATGGCGATGGCGATGGCGCGACTGCTGGGTTTATCGGCGCTGGCGGTATCGCCGTGATGGTGGATTATGATAGTGACGCCGGTGATAGCGATATTGCGAGTTCCCGCGGGTAGTGTACCTTTGTAGTCGAGTCGCGACTGCGCGTCCCATGCGCTTCTTGTCCCTGTGTGCTTGTGACATGTTTGTCGCGGCAGTTGCGCGACCGTCCCGACTTGACTCCCGGTGCGGGCTGGTCACAGGACCAGATCGCGCATGTCTTGCCTCGATGGTGCCTCCGGCCCGCGCCTCCCCCGTTCTTATCCGACCACCTGTCCCACTGTACCACGCGTACGCTCTGGCATGCTGCCCCGAGGATCGCCCTATCTCCTTCATCGCGCATGGCCGCCAGCCTTCCTCCCCCCAACTGAAATCTGCGCCTGTCCTCAGACGCTTTTTCCTCGGGCAATCTCTGGCACATCGTAATCGCGGTGCCGCTCCGACGGCCTATAAATTGACTGGGGTTCGTCTCGCAGCGGCGGGCAGTCATGTCGGATTCTCTTGTCGCCGAGTCGCGCGCCCTCGCGCTCATCGCGCTCCTTCTCTTCCCACCCGCGATTGACCTTGAGAGCGCCCCCGTTTCGTCCCTTGTCGCGTCGCGTGAGGAGTGGGGTCGCAAAGTTGCCGCGCTCTACGTAGGTGGTCGCGACTCGCCTCGCCACATGTTCTCACCATCTTGCTTCCCGACACCGCAGGGCGACGTTTCCACTACAGCCAAGCCGTCCGTCCTCCGCTTAGCCCACACGATTGCTGGGCCCGTGTTCGACGCGTTGTTCACGGTGGCGCCCGAGTCTCGCGCCGAGTTCGCGGTGTGGGGTGGTGTGCTCGTTAGCGACACTCCGCCCCCACAGTCCGCTCCTCGCGACCCGAATTCCGCTGTCCGTGCGGTTGCCGGTTTTGCCTTCCGCAACGGTCGCGAGCAAACCCGACAGCTCTGTCGCATCGGCGAGGCGGCACTTTGGGCGACCTATGAAGGCGGGCGCACGTCCATCGCACAGTATCGTCGCGGCCTCGGCGAGCTCTTCATAGCGGCTCATCCCTCCGCGCGTGGTGCCGGCCTCGACGCGACTGTCCACTTGGAGTTCATCGCTGCCATGAACGCTTGCGCTTCCGTGTTGTGGCGTGTCAACGGCGGCGAGGAGGCGATCCTGGCGGAGGTCCATCGTTTTTCGCACATCGCCGGCGAAGCGTCCCTCCCCGACCTCCTGCGCATGCTCGCGCATCCCCTCGCCGATGCTCTAGTGTCGCACACGACCGCGACTATCACAACCATCGCAGCGATCCTCGCCACCGTCGCCGAGACCACCCGCCTCGATAGTCGGCCCGGCCGGGGCCACTGGGGTCCGTATGCCGACGCCTTTGATGCCGCAGACGGGTCGCTGGATGCCGCCGCCGCTTCCTACCTTCGCGACGCTCTGCAGTGGGCCACCACGATCGACAGCCTCCACGCGCGCACCGCCCTCGAGGCCGCTATTATCGCATCGAACCTGCCCGCAGAGTTGTTGTCGGACGTCATCGACGACCCCTCGGCGTTTACGGATGATCTCATCGCCTTCCACGCGATTCCTATGGGATGGCCGAACGTGCCGCGCCCCGCGCCTCGTCGCGGCGGCACCCCGGCCCGGGGCCGCGGCAACCACCGCGGTCGCGCTCCTCGCGTTGCTCCCGACCTCGTGTAGTAATCTGGTGCCGACCCGGAGACCATTGCCAGGCAAGGGACGGTCGCGTTCTAGCGTAGCACTCTTTACGTAGCGTTGCGCGCCCGAGTTCGCCCCCAATAACAAGTTTCCTCCCGTAGCCCTCTTGGGCGGGCCCCACGGGCCGTGGTAAGCCGCGCGACGGCGTCGCGCCCGCCGAAAACCACGGGCGCTAACGACTTGATGGATTTCGCCGCAGCGCGGGTTGGCGCTGGTGCCTCACGCGCGTGCGCGGCGCGGTCGGGCCGAGGGACATCGCGGGATCAAATCAACGATCTCCGATCAGGTCGCGGATCGCCTCGGGATCGGCTGGCGCTCGGGAGCAATCCCAGCGCGTCGGTCGGGCCACGCGGCCGGGCGCTCCCACGCGCGCGCCTTTGTTCGTTCGCGAGTGGCGAGATCGCCGTCCCTTGTCCTCTTTCTCTTCCGCCCTCCATCTCCCCTCCGTCGCTGCACCCCTCGCCTCCCAGATGAACGCCCCCTCCGCTTCCGACAACGACGCCGCCCGGGGTCTGCTAGACGTCCAATTGGCGATGCTCCTCGAGTTGGCGCGCGCGGCGTCTTCCGAGGCGCAGTTCGTCCTCCTGCGCCCGCAAGTACAGGACCTGATGGTGCGCCCCTTCCCTTCTGCATCGCTCGCTCGGTACCCCGCTAACTGCCCTTTCCTCCCTGTTAGCGCTCCTATTACGACGCTCGCGCCCGTGGCGTCGTGTTCCCTCCCGCCTCGCGCGCTCGGTTCGACGAGCTCGAGGACCTTGCACGCCCCGCTCCGCTCCCTCGGGAGGACGAGGACGACCTCCCCATCGTCCCCCCGTCCTCCCTCCGACTCGCGACTCCCCCCGTGGCAGCCGCTGAGAAGATCGGGGGCGAGGGCGGCTCGGGTGGCGTCGGTGTCGAGGACCCCGCGGTCGGGTCGCCTCCCCCTGCGCGCGCCCGCCCTAAGGTGCGTCCGCAACGTACTCCCCCTCCTTGCCGCCCGCTGACCGCGCCTCCGTCCCTCGTCGTGCAGGCTCGCCGCGTGCCGGCCCATCGCGTGGAGGTGGTGTTGCCACGCCCCGTCACGCCGCCGTTACCTCCCTCTCCTCGAGCGGAGCGACACGCCGCTCGCAGCGCCGCCTCTGCCGCCGGTCCCTCGCTCGCTTCAGTGGGCAAGCGCCGCGCGTCGCGGTCCCCTCCGCCTTCGCCTCCCCCTCGCGCTCCGCAAGCGGACCCAACCCACCGCTCCCGCCCTAAGAAGAAGGGTCGGGTAGCGCCTTCTCCCCGTCCGCCCTCCGTCCCGCCGTCCCCGCCTGCCGCCGCATCGCCCTCACCCGTCGCTGGGTCGCCCTCGCCCGTCGCTGGGTCGCCCGCTCCCGCGCTGGACGATTCGCTGTCGGAGGAGGTGGACGGGGACGGCGACGCCCTCTTCCACTCCTCCGTGCGTCGTCCAACCCGGGTGGAGCGTTACGCGGGCGAGCGAATTCCGGTAAGCCCTCCCTCGGTGATCCTTGTTCCGCCTTGTCTCACTCGTTCCGCAGACCAGTCGTCGCTGCGATCGCTGCGAGACCGCGTTCAAGGGCGGCCCGGTCCCCTGCGAGTTCAAGCCCCACCAGTTGCGCAACTGCATCCGGTGCCGTGCTCAGCGCAAGGGGTGCTACAACGCCGTCCTCGCCAGCGGCCTCTTGCCTGGCGGCCTCGCCTCCCGGGAGCTGCGCGCCCGTCCGACCTCGCGTGCCCGGCCGGCTTCTCGCACGCCCCGTACTCGTTCCGCGTCGCGTGGTCGTCGCGGCACGCGCCCCACCGCTGATCCACTCCCCGTCGCCTCGGCCTCCTTTGCCGAGCTGGTAGACCAACTCGTGGCGAGCACTGATCCGGGTGGTGAGTGCCCTCCTCCCGACCTCTTGTCGATTGCTAACCGCGCTGCCCCTGCAGTCGCACACGTCCCCGCGCGCGATCTCCTCGCGGAAGCGTTGCAGCGGCTGGGCACCGGTCGCGATCGTTTCAACACCCTGCTCCCTGCCCACGGCTTCCCCGACCACGCCGAGTCTATCCTGCAGGTCAAGGCCGAGCTCGTGTCGAGTCGGACGACCCTAGCCTTGTGGTCCAACCGCCACGATCGCCTCCTCCTCCGCCTTGCTCAGCTCGAGCGTGAATTCGGCACGGACGTGGTGGTCGACGCGGACGACGTCTACGGTCCGCTCTCGCGCAGCGCGCGCGGTTCTCCCGTCGCGGGCCCTAGTGGCTATCGGTCCCCCGCTTCCCCTTCAGCCGCGACCGTTCCTCCGAGCTCGGTGGCCGCCTCTACCCCAGCCGCTGACCACACGGCCCCTTCCGACGAAGACGAGCTGGCGCCCGAGCCTATCGCATCCCCTTCCCGACCGGCCTCCCCGCTTCCTGTTCCGTCTCCCCAGCGCGTATACGGTCGTGCCCAGCCGACGCCTGGCGACGCCTCCGTCCGCCCCGCAGAATCGAGCGACGATGAACTGGACGAAGGTGGGAGCAGCGACGCGGAGGTCGCTGATGTCGTGAAGCAGTCGCGCGGCGGGGAAGCGGGAGCGGAAGAGGAGGAGGAAGAGTCGGAGGAGTCGGACGACGAGGTCACCGAGGCCATGGACGTCGATTCTTCGGTGTAGGCCTTTTCGCTAGTTTTACTTTCGTTTTGCAATATGCTTTCCTCTTTTCTTCTTGTGTACTTGTAGCCCCATCTCGCTGTCTCTTGTAGTCGCGCCCGTGCTTTGATAATAAATAAAATGGTCCACCACAGCGAATGGATAAGAAAATAAATCGGGAATTACTGTAGCTATTGGGCCTAGGCCCCGAACTGTCCGCTGTGTATCTCCTTGTCCTTACCTCTTTACCCTCCCCCCAACGCGGCGCGCTGTCCTCAGCGCTCGCCTAGGCGTCCGATATAACACTGCCGTTCTCCGCGCTGACGCTCGCGGTGTCCGAGTCGTCGCTGGTTAGGCGGGGTGGCTGCGACCTCGTCGCCTCGGTCACCGATGTCCCGAGCAGGTTTTCTAGCCGGCCCGTCGGCACGTCGATGAAATCTGGCAGTGGTGGCAGAGCCATCCGTGTGCGCGCGAAGTATGGGACCACCCGGAACTCCGCTGTCGGACGGTCGAAGACAGCGCCATGCAGGTCGCATAGGACGTAAGGGCCGTTTCGTCGCCGTCCGATTACGATGAACGGGCCGTCGTACCGCGGTAACATCTTGCGGTCCAGCGATTTCTCGAACTGGGTGAACCGCACTAGTACCAGGTCGCCTCGCTGGAAGCTGTAGTTCTTGATGGACGCTTCATGATCTCGTTCAAAGATCAGGGCGTCATGCCGACGCTTCTCAAAAACTTTCGCGTGGATCGCGCGCAGCTGTGACCGCCGCTTTTGCAGGGCGATCGCTCGTCGCGCGATCAGGTCGGTGGTGGACAGGATGGAGTCCGGCGGTGGCAGCAGGTACGTTGCTTCGATGATGTCCAGAGGCATAAGTGCCTGCGTTCCCGTCGCCGCGAAGTAAGGGGAGCACCCCATCCGTCGTCGCGTAGTTATCCTATCGGACCAGAACACCGAGTGCGCGACATTCGCCCACTTGCTCGCATCGCCGTCGGCCGCCTTGTACAAGGCTTGCCGCACGTCGAAGTGCGACCGCTCCACGATTCCATTAGACCGGGAGTTGTATCCCGAGATGCGGATATGTCGCACGCCGTAATCCTCGGAGAGGTGTTTCATTGCGGCCAAGTACGGTGTCCCATTATCCGTCACGATTTCTCGCAAGGCTCCCCAGCGGCAGAGTATGTCCTCAAATATCCACTTAGCGATTGCTTTCGCATTTTCTTGTCGCAACATACGCCACTCGGGAAAGTGCGATACCGAGCAGCGCCCCTGCACGATGTACTTGAAGCCTTTTGAGGCTGGCATGTGCATCGTGTCGGCGTACATTTTTGCGAAGAGCGGCGCCGGTGTCGCGACCGTCGGAGGAATAAGTACATGTTTTACCTGTCGCACTTGGCAAACGTGGCACGACCGGACGAACCATGCGACGTCGCGGTCCATGTACGGCCACCAGAAACGCTCGAGCAGGAACATCTTGGTCGGATAGGCTCCGCGATGGCCTACGTCATCGTGGCAAGCTCTTAATGCTCCCATCCGCCGTTCCGGGGGCAGCACCAGCTGATGGCGGCCTTGGGGCTCCTTCCGGAAGAGACTCGTCCCGTCTACAAAGAACTCCGTGCAGTACCGGAGGAAGGTCGCGTACTCTTGGTCGGACAACCCATCCGGCCGTTGCAGCGTGTCGTGCCACTGTCGCACCCGCACGATCCGGTCGTCTGCCTGCTGCGCCTTGACGTCTCGCTCGACATCGGTGTACGACAGCTCCGGCGGCATCGCGTGGGACACGAACGTCGCAATCGCTGCGCGATGGCTACCTGCCAGTGAAGCCGGTTTGGGACGGTCGCTTCGTGGGACGTATGCGTTGACGAGGTGCACAAAGCCATACATCGCGTCGACCCAGTCGTCAAACCCGTCCTGCTCGTTCTCGGGCTCGTCGCCTGGCTGTTTGCGACGTCGCGACATCCCGTCGGGGCCGTGGAATAAACCTGGTACGTGCACAAGCACGAAATGGAACATCAGGATCGCTATGATCCACCGATTCATGCTGGCGGACGGTTCGATGTCGGGGTTCTCCAACATGCCCTTAATATACCTCGCATCCACCTCGACGACCAAGTTGCGCACTCCGATCAGGTAGATCTTTAGTGCCCGCAGCGCACGGAATAAGCCGTAGAGTTCCAGTTTCGGCTGAGAGAAGCGCGCCTCCCTGTCGTTCAACGCGATCGATCCAAACCGCGCGTAGCGACGCTTTTTGCGACTCTTCGGATCGTCGGCGTCGGCCTGGCACAGTAGGAACCCCACTGCGATCGGCGATGTATCGACTGCGAGTATAACCGGCACTCCCGATTGGTAGTCGATGGGTCTCAGGGCGGGTGATTCCAGCAGCGCGCCTTTGAGGTCTTCCATAGCGGCGAGCTGTTCCGCCCCAAATTCAAACGGGACGTCTTTCCTCGTGAGATGTGTCAAGGCGTGAGCGCGATGCGCGAAGTGGTGTATGAAAATCCGTAGCACTCCGACCGTTCCGAGGAAGGCCCGCACGTCCGAGAGGTCCCGACAGGGGCCCCAATTTACGATTTTGGCCACGCGCTGTTCATCGGGGATGCGCCCCTCTCGCGTACAGCGATGCCCGACGACAACGATCTCCGGTGCACACAGTATCGTCTTCCACCCTGAAAACGTGCCGCCCGCGTAGCCCATCCGTTGTACGACCCGGTTCAAGTTCTGGAAATGCTCCCAGACAAATCGACGTATCCCCGCGTTCTCCGCGATGGTCTCGTACCAGCCCTCCGCGTCCCGATACTCGCTTGCGGGTCCCTTTACCGGTACGTCGTCGATGAACGGTATGGTGACATGAGGAATCTCCGGTCGCAAGATGTGGGTAACGTCGTCGTGGAATATGGGCACCGAGTTCGTCCAGCCCATCGGTAGGGTGACTAGTCGCAGCGCGCCGTAGGGCGTTTGGAAGGTTGTCAGGTCGCGCGATGCCGGGTCCAAAGCTCTCTCGTCATACCCGACATACAGATCCAGCATCGCGCCACACGCTCGACCCGCAAACTGCTCCGCGAGTTGGTCGGTGAACGGTGGCACGCCTGAGTGCGCAATAGTAACGGCGTTCAGTGGCTCCAGACTGTGGACGATTCGCAAGCTCGTCCCGTCCTTTTTAACGACGCAGAACCAGCGCGACCGATACGACGAGTTGGAAGGTTCGTATACGTTCGCGGCCAGTTTGCGACTGATCTGCTCCATGACTTGGTCGTAGATGCCCGGCGGTATCGGAATGTTGCGCTGGACCCAGGGCGTGTGCGGTACGACGGGAATCGTCACGGGCGGGAAGAAGTCCTCGCGGAAGTGACCGCGCTCGCTATCATCCCAAGCGAAAACTTTATTGTGTTCGCACATGAAATGGTGCATCAATTTCCGCTCCTCCTTCCACAGGAAGTCGCCCTCGTGAACCACGTCAAACTGGTCGCGCCGTTCTTCCGTGTATCGCCCGGTCGGCTCGAAGTCGGGGGGCTTCGTCGGCAGCTCGGGCAACGTCGCGAGGGGGTCTCCTTGAATGTCGCGTATAATTCTGAACTGGCCGGGGAGATCGGCAAGCACGGGTTTGACCTTGAGATGCACAGGTTTATACTTTTTCTTCGTAGCTGCAAACACAGCGCGCGCCCGCGCGCTGCTGGGTATCGCTTCGCAGCCTCGTAGCTCACGTTCGCCCGCGAACGTCGGCAGGTCGGCGGGTGCGAGAAAGAATACAGGGGCTGACGGAACATCCGCCGTCGCGTCCGTCGCCCGATTAAATATGGGAGGAGTCGATTCTGGCAAATCACAAAACGATAAATAAGTTGCTCGTAGTTCTTCGGGGGGACTCGAGGAGTCGAAAGGGACCATGGCTTCTACGGAAATGGGATTGGCGGCGTCGCCCGTGAGCTCCAAGACTATTGCCACCTCCGCCTGGTCCTCCAGCGACGCCTCTAGAGCCGAAAATCCCTGCGTTCGCCAATGCTCTGTATAATGCGGCGCGAGCCTCGCTCGATCGTCGGGACCGTCGCGGTGGCCTGTGTGTTCGGATCCGTGATCGTGATCGTCTGCCGTTCATCTACAAAGTTTCGCACCACGCTTCCGGTGAGGACGTCGAACGGCCGCCCGAGCAGGATGTCGTACGCCGGCGAGCGGATAACGTGGACCTGGACGTATAGCGTGATGTCGCCCAACTTGAGCGCGACGTTACGGGCGAGACCCAGCGACTTGTCGATCGAACCGTTGGCCGACAACATGTCCAGAGTGATCTTGGGGTCGTACGACAAACCCAGGAAGTGGCAGATGTCTTCCGACATGGATATAACTTGCGATCCGGGATCGAGGATTGCCTCGATATGGGCCTGGTTGTCGACAAGGGGCAGGACCGCTCGCAACGCCGACGACTCTTTTGCGACAACCAGCGGGGCCGGTTTCTCCGCCGACGCGCTCATCAGCGTGAGGACCGGGTCGGAGAGTACGAGCGACCCGGCGGGTGGGACAGCGGGCTGGCTCTGCACCGCCTGCAGGAAGGACGCCGGCATATGCGACGTGTAACTGCGGGCTCGTTCTCTCTCCCGCTCGCGGTCATCCTCGCTCATGTCGCCCGGTAGCTCCGACCAGCCCGACGACTGTCCAACGTCGCCTATCACCGCCGTATGGAGCATGGCCATGGGCGGGTCGTCTTTAGACAGTACGGGGGCCGCCACTCTGCGCGGGGTAATGGCGTAGCGCAGCTGCGAGCGAACCTCAGGTGCCAGGGATAGAAGCTCGCTTTGCGTTAGGGTGACCGACGCTTCCATCGCGCGTGTGTAGACTTCTTTGGCAACCTCTTCATCGTGTATCGGCGTGTCCTTGGTGTAAGCGACGGCTGGTTTCGTCCCCTTCCCTTGTCGGGGCGCCTCCTCGACGGGGATGTACGTCGCGTCGGGTACAGCGGCGAACGGATGGATGGGTTCCGGTTCCTCCGCGATCGGCTCCTCCTTATCCTCCGGGGTCTCGTCGCGCTCTTCTTCCGCTCGCGCGCCGTCGCGTCCCTCTTCCGCATCCTCAGCCTCCTCTTCCTGCTCCGGTACTGCGAACGTAACCTTCGAGCGCTTCGCCGTGAGCTTCGATGGGGGAATCACTACTTCAGGGATCAGCTTCTTAGCGCGAGGGCGCTCCCCGGGCAGAGGGCCGATGGGTCGCGGTAGATCGCCGTTGCGTATCGCGTCCTCGCGCCGAGCTCGACTCGCGTTACGCCGCTCCTTAATGAGGGTCAACACCGCCATTTCCTGCCGCAACTCCTCTAGCCTCTCGTCGTCCGTAAGCGGCGGGATCAGCTGGATGAGTCCGGCCACAGGTTGGTCGCGCGCCGGTTGGAGTGGGTAATCGGTGACCGCGATGGGTCCCGACGAGGCTAGCATCATAGTTTCTGTCGGGTTCCCTGCCGCTCGCGCCGCCACGTCCGCGCGTAGACCCGTCTGGTCGGTGCGGTAAAACTCATCCACACGGTTCTGTATCGACCCTGGACCATACGGAACCGGCCTCCCGCTCTTGAGTACGACTTGATTGTTCTCGTTGCGCACGACCCGACCGGTCGCTATGTACTCCTGCAGTACCATGCACTCGCGGATGAAGTGGTCGGGCCCGTTGCAGAACGCGCACCTAGCCCCGTCTTGGCCCGGACCCGGGCGGGGTCGATCGAAGCGCGCGACCGACGGCATCATCGGTCCCGGCGGACCACGCGTGAAGGCTGAGGGCTGGGGTCCGACGTTGTTCATCATCATCGCGTCCGCCCTCCCAGCGCTGTACGCTTTCGCGATCTGCTCCGCGGCCTCCTTGAGAAGCGCGCTAAACTGCTCGACCTTGACCGCGGGCTCCTCCGTCTTTACCGTCGCGGGTGCTACGCGATCAGCCAGGACTGCCGGTGCGCTGAGCCCGACAGCACGCGGGGTGCTGGAGGTCCCGTGTAAAACGTACTTCGCCGCCTCTACGACCTGGTCCATTGAGTACGGCCCGTCGCGGTCGTGGTCCGGGTACTTCAGCTGGAGCCGCTGCTCGATCTTGTCCTGTAGGCCTTTCTGAAAGCCGCGCAGGAATGTGTAACTCTGGTCCCGCTCGGAGATGCGCTCCCGGTCGCGCAGGAACTGCGAGATCGCGTAGAAGCCCCGGTAATATTCCCCAACGTCCCCGATGGACGCTATACCACGTCGCGCCGTCTCCGCGACGAGCTGGTCGAGATCGCCCATCGTGTACTTGCGCTCCTCGTCCGCGCCCGGGTATAACTCAATGATGGCGGCCACAAACTCCTCGAACGTCGCGTCGCCGCCGTACTGCGGGCGACTCTTCCACTCGTCCGCGGTGAGGACGTCCAGATAACGTATCGCGTGCTCTTTCTTCTCCTGGTTCTGACCGTCTTCGATACCGGCCCGAGTGAAGAGGTGCCTCAACTCCTCGAAATAGCGCTGCAGTTCGCGCGGCTTCTGATTGTCGAACTTAGGAGCCTGGCGGTCGCCGCGGGTAGGCATCGGGGTAGCCATGATTACTCGGTCGGAAGTACGGTTCGGCGGATGACTGGATTGCGATGTGGGGGAATCTGGTCGGGAAACTTGCGAGCGAGCGTCGCGCGGGCTGGCTGTTAAACGCTGGCGTGATCCGAGGTTTTCGCCATCGCGGGCCAATCGGGTGCTCGCGGACGAACGTGATGCCCTACCAACGCCACCATCAATCAGCGCGACCACCTCGGGCTCCGATTCCGACGGGGTAAGCTCCGGGGACGACCACCGTCGCGACCTATCGCCCACTAACAACCGGCTCGGCGACTCCCCGGCGTCAAGAAGCTCCTGATGAAGGGACCGTTCGCCCTCCCAACCGTGATCCGACTCGTCCGACGGGGCTGGGTCCACTATCTCGTCTTGATTGCCGGGTTCCGCGCTCGCGCCTGTCTCGCCGGGTTCGGGAGACCCACCCGACCTGCCTGACGTGCCGTCGCTGTCGTCGTCGCTGTCGTCCTCTCGCTCTGTCCTGCGCCCGTCGCTGTCGTCTCCTGATGCGTCTTCCCCGGGCGACTCGAGGTGACCGGGCATCGACCCCTCGCGCTGACTGGTCGAATACTCCGACGGCGCCGCACGGGGCGGTGCGCGTCTAGTGGGTGCCAGATAGATTTTCGCCTTTGGTGCCATTGGGTTGCTCGAGCGGTTGACACTGGCCCCCTCGCGGTGGGCTCCACAAATGATGAGATATCCCCTGGGCAAGGTCCCGGGAACGTCGATAGAAATGGAGGGAGCGAGCAGCCAACCGCTGGCCCAAGAGGTGAGAGATCAGGAAAGAGCCCCGCGATCGCGACCGCGCCCGACCGAAGAAACCACCCAGGACCCCGTGGGTCCTGCCCCGCGCCTCGTCGGTCGTGTCCTGCGAAAGCTTCCCCGTCCGCTGCGCTGTGCGCCCGTGCTCTGCGATCCCGTCTCGACAGTTAAGGCCTCTAGCGAGGGCGCGCGGCGTGCGCGCGTCTGCCCGACCTTCCCGTGGCATCCGTCCGTGTTGTCGCGGGGCCCGTCCGACCTTGTTGCCTTGCCCGTACCGTCCGTCCTAACTGCTAGCCTAGAAAACCATGTCAGTCCCTGTTACCTACCGCACTGTATCATGCCAGTCTGCGGTCTCCTCCTCGGGCAACGTAGCCCATCTCGTCGCTATTGCAGCGCGACCGTGGCGCTGTTACACGGTTCACTTAAGTCATAGTCGGTGGCAGGTCCTCCCTAGTCGCGTTTGTCGGTCAGTCGGTGCGATGCTGCTCTTTGAGAGGTGAAGTCTCGGGATTAGGCCCAAGGTCCAAAAGTGTCTCTACTACAAGTCGCATCGCGCCTATATACCGCTGCTCGGTCAGCTCTTCCCACGGCTCCTCCTTTCCCGTGCTACATCCCCGAGCTGGCGGTCGCAGGCTCGCGGGTTGGAGTCGCGCTGCGTCGCGCGTGCTCCGCGACGTGCTCCATGCACTGGTACCGTGGTCGCACGGTGCCCTCGACGCCCTGAGCGCGTCTCGGGTGTGGGTGGTTGGGCGATCGGGCCGATTCGGTGCCTGTAGCGCTGCGGGTCCCATCAACGGTCTTCTTGTCTCTCGTGCGGTCGGTTCCTTTCAACGCCGCTCATATGAAGGCCGCCTGTCTGAACGTCGCCCCCGTTGCTCGTGGTATGTCCCCTCATATCTTTTTGTTCAGAGTCCTGCTGACGGTGCTTTCCTCATTTTTATCCAGGTGCTGCTTACCGGCTGATGTCCGTGACGACTGCGTGCTATCTGAGGTATGCTGATAATGACCCGGTGCGTGCGGAGGGCATAGCTGCGTGTTTTGTGTAGCACGTTTGTGAATGAAATGATGATTTGAATTTCTACGAGTTCAGTTTCCTCAGGAAAATCTTGTGCACGACGTCTCTGTGGGGTACATATTTAAGGCAGCGTCTCCGATGCGTTGTGCGCGCTGCTCGCTCCGTGCGCCGACACTGGCACTTAGCTAAATTCATACTGACTGCCGCGGTGCGATGCTCGAACGGTTGAGTGAGTTGAACTGAGAACCGCGCAGGACAGCCCAATGTCTATACAGTAGATCCGTTGAATCGAGAGTTTGCGCAGCAAAATCACTGCACAACGGTTGTGGATTTGATACAGTCTTTCATTGTGCGCTGCTCGCTCTGGGTGCCTACGCTCACCCACCTCGAAGTCCGCACCGAAACGCGACGCGATGCTTTGAACGCAATGCTCGTGTGATCGATGCGACAGACGGTGCCAACGCGGCCGCCACTCGACAGGTCGTTACGCCGCGTTGACGACGTTTAAGGCTTTCATGCAGTCCTGCTTCGTGCGCTGCTATGCTGCGCTCGCTCTCCAAGTCGGCACCGAAATGCGACACGATGCGCTGCGTCGAGCTGCGGCGTCCATGATTGATACGAAGCGTACGGTACTATAACACTACACCTGATAAAGTAAACAAATACACCGGCGCCTCGCCGTACACATACTGATATAAAACCCAGACCTACATCGCCTCGAAACGCGTGAGACTCGTACAAGTACAGCGGCCGACACACTCGCCGGGGCAGGCGGACACATGGTCCAGCTGCGTTTTGGTATCCATGTCCGTATCGTCCTCGTCGCGCATGCCGAGCTCGCCGAGCTCCTCCTCGTCTTCGTCGTGCGCCTGCTGCGTGTGCGCGGCGGCGGCGACGCGGCGGAGGTTGAGCACGAGGCGGCTGACGGTGACGGTCGTGGCGGACCATATGAAGCTGCGGGGGGCGAGTGAGTCAGTACATATGTATGCGGTGCGCGCGGGGGGCGGGGGACGCACAAGAGTCCGATGAGGGTTGCGGACAGCTGGAGGGGGGAGACGTGAGCGTGAGAGGGCGCCGCGTTCGCGGGCGGGGGCAACGTACGGGAGCAGTGATCGCGAGAACCAAGTTTGATATACGGAGGACTGGAGGATCAATCAGCATTGGTTGAGTTCCCGACGGAGTGCGACCGACGCACACATAAGGATCTGCGGAGAGGCCGGTCAGCATTGCTCGGGATAGGATGGCGAGGGACGACTCACAATAAAGTAAAAGACGCCATCGCGGTATAAAGAATATCTTAATTGCTCGTTGCCGATGCGGGGTCTGTTGAGTGCATTATACCACGTCGTGACGAATATCATGAGCTCGAATAGGACCTGCGCAGTGCAGTGAGAACTGGTAGTCGCTGGTAACCTAGACGGCGCGTACCCCGGGTATCCACAGCGCAGTCGTGTGCGGCCGTTTGTCGAGTATGCAGGCATTGAGTGCGGGGGAGTAGAACATATAGTCTGAGGCCGTGTCAGCGACCGAGAGATGACGAAATGCAGCGGGCGCCACGCACCGGCGGTCTGCACGACGACCCATGTCACTATGCCGAGTGTGCTGAGAAAGGTGAGGACAAAGAGGGACAGTGTCCAGGCGACGAGTCGGACGCGGCGCTCCCAGAGGACCCAAAGGCGCAGAAGCACGATGACTGCTGCTGGGTGAGCGCGAGAGCGGAGCGGCACGGACGAGGGACGCACAGTTGCCGTTGGCCATCGACAAGATACCGACGTACAGACCCATGCCTGCCAGCGCGCGACACGACTAGCGGAAGTGTTCGAGTTCGGAGGCGGGGATTCGATCGCGCACGCGACGTACCTGATCTGTAAGATGCGGATGGCCAATACCGGAGAACGCTGGATAGAGGCGAAATTAGGACGACGCCGCCGGAGGCACGACGGGCACGACGCACCGTAAGTGCTGCCTATGAGCATTGCAGGGACGCCATATCGATTGATCAAGAAGAGAATCTTGGGGAGAGTTGTGCGGGCTTTCCAGATGTACTCAACCTCGTCGGCGAAGGTGAGGAGGAAGTCGTACAGCAGCACGACAAACCCCGCGACTGGTGCGCGCCAAGCGTGTCAGACAGCGCGCAGAAGAACTTGGAGGCGACGCACCCGAGAGATACGCGCTCGCTCTGAAATTGTACAAGTCCTGGATCGACTCGGTGGTCATGGCGCTGCGCCGCCTATGTTAGGCGGATCCGGCCTTCTACAACGCCAGCTTGCTTGCTTGCTGCTTGCAGCTACGCCGGGGAGAGTGCAAGGGCAGCCCGGGCCAGATGAGGGATGAAGAGCAAAGAGGGCTCACCGAGGGGAAAGCAACCTGCTGGTCAGGGTCGTCCTGCCGAAGTCGGAGTAACCCGCTCGGTCATTCGCCTTGCTGTCGACAAGTCGCATCGCGGTCGTGTGCAGAGAGGTGCAGAGTCGGGGGCGCGCAGAGCCGGCGGCAGAAGCTCGCCAGGCGCCCGGTGCCGCTATTATCTGCCACCCCACCCACCTGCACACGCACACTCGCACTCGCAGCATCGCCCGATCGCATCGTTGGCAGCATCCAGCGATAAATCGAGGACTCTGCGTGTATTCTCTCTCTTATACCCTAGTCCCCGCTCTATACAGCCCATTCCATCGCTAAGCCCTACGCGCTATCTACAACGCGATCTACCAGCCCGCCGCGACTCGCGCGACTCCTCACTCCGCCGCTCCACTCGCGCTGCCCTCCCAACTCGGCCTCCGCGCTCCATCCGCCCTACTCGCCTCGCGCCCTCAACGCCGCCATCCCGCAGTCTCGACCACCCCGCCAACGCGATGCGGCTGCCAACTGCGGCGCCATCCCAGGGATTGCGGCTCGCGCCTGTTGGGTGTGTTTGCGCCGCTTTCGTCGCTCTCGCCCCAACTCTGACGCCCTCGCGTGCCGCCCGACCAATCTCCAACCCCCGCGCATGCACACGTCCCTCGTGAATCCCCCGCTCATCGCTCTACTAGCAGGTTGTCATCGACAGGGAGAGCGGGCCGGTGCGTTCTCGGTGCGTTCCCGTCGTTCTTGTCCGGACGCGCGCGCTCAACTCGAAATAGTCGAAGATCCTTCGCGCCGCGCCCCCATCTCACACGCAGCGACCGCGTCCAGCTGCTCTCCCATCAACCTTCGGCGCCCCCAGCATCCTGCGCGCCGTCGCCAGGCAGCGGAGGATGGGTGCAGCGGGATGGCAGCGATCGCGATGCCGGGCGGATGCTTGAAGTTCGCGTCCAGGGCGATTTTCAGCGGACGCGGCGACGTCCATCGACCAGCAGAGGTCCTGCGCCGGCGTCCAGCACGCCTTCAACGCCAGTTGGAGGCCGCGCGACGTCGCTGAGGGGCTCAGGAAGTCCGGAACGCGTCTTGCAGCCCGCATCCATGGCGTTTTTCAGCGCTCGCGGCGGCGTCCAGCAGTCAAGCCGACGTCGCGCGCCCGCGTCCAGCACCCTGCGGAACGCGCGCCGCGCGCGACGATCAGCAACTCGAGGGCCGTGCGCTCGCCAGCACGAAGACATCCACGGCTCACCCCACCCTTCCCGCGAGTTCCACCGCCGAGTTAGAGGCTGCGCGACGTAGTTGAGGATCAGCGCGTTCTGCGCAGAGGGGCCGGGATGCCGAATAATGAACGCAGGAGCGCAGGAGCGCGCTAGGCGGCGGCGCGGGCGGCGTCCAACCCGGTTGTCAACGGCGGCAACAGCGTCCAGCATCGCAACAGCGTCCAGCATCGCGAGAACGTCGCGTGCGGGCGTCCAGCACGCCGTATAACACGCGCAGAGGGCGCGCGGTGCGATTATCAGCACTCGAGGGCCGTGCGCGCTCGTCCGCACGAAGACTTCCATGGTGCGGCGTCCACAGCATGCCCCGCGTGCTCCACCGCCAAAACTCGTCATCCACAGGCCGCGCAACATTGTTGAGGAGCCGCGCATTCTGCGCCGCGCCGCTGCGGCGCCGAAGAACGAACGTAGCAGCGCGGGAGCGCGCTCGGCGGCGGCGCGGGCGGAAGTCGTCCGATTATTGGCGTCCAGCGCGGTTGTCAACGGCCACGACAACGTCCAGCACCCCGTGGACGTCGCGCGGGGGCGTCCAGCAAGTCGTGGCCCTCGTGCGCGCGAACGTCCGCGACATCAAGGCGCTGGGCGCGGCGTCTCCCGCGCGCTCCACCACTGAAAATCGCCATCCAGAGGCCGCGCGACGTCGTTGACGAGCTGCGCATCCTGCGCAGCGGTCGATGAATGGACACAGAAGCGCGCAAGCGCGCTCGGCGTCGGCGCGGGAAGATGGCGTCCAAGTGGCGTCCAGCGCGGTTTGCGTCGGTGGCGACAGCGTCCGGCACCCCGAGAACGTCGTGGGCAGGTGTCCAGCACGCCGTGAAACACGCGCAGAGGACCGCGCGCGACGAGCAGAACGCACGCGAGGGCCATGCGCCTCGCCCGCGCAAAGATGGCGCGACGCCGCGGCGCTGCGGCCGAATCCGAGCGCGACCACGCCGCGTGTAGAGTCCAGGTCACCGCACGAAGATGGAGAACACGTCCCGGTTGGTGCAGCGGTCAGGGGGCGCGAAAACGCGATTTCGACGAAATTCGCGGTTTTCAGACGGCGTCCAGGGCGCGTTTAGACAACGGGAGCGGCGTCCAGGGGCCAAGGGCATCCGCGGGCAGCTGGCCGCTTGCTGATCGGCCTTCTCGTTGGTGAGTTATGCATGTTTTGACGTCCAGGAGTGGAAATGCTGAAATTCGAGCAGAGCTCGGCGACGCGCGGGAGCGACGCGTGGATGTATGCATGCACGCATGCCTACAACCGTCCAGGAACGACCCTGACCATCAACGAGAGTCCCTGCGCGGCCGGGACGGCGCGAACTCGGCGTCTGCGCCGACACAGTGACGACGCTGTAGCGGAGGCGACGGTGGTGCCCTCGTCCGGGGAACGGCGTCTGGACGTAGAGGGAGACCGTGGGCAGAGCGTGGAGGTGGCCAGAAGTGCGGGCGATGCGTTTTAAAAAACGCGGTTACGTGGAAATGAGATTTTTGAAAGGCGTCCAGCGCGAGTTTTGGCGATGGAGGCGGCGTCCAGGCGTCCAGGGCGACCGCGCGCAGCCGCTCGTTTGGCGAGGGCACGCTTCCTCGGTGCGCTGTGCGTGAATTTGTGTCCGCTGGCCCAAAATCTGACTTCTTGGCCAGATCTTTGGATTGAAAGCGAGCTCCGCGCGACGATATGCAACGCCGCGACGGCGCAACGTGCCTGAAACACCCCGCTCTGGGTACAGCGCTGCCAGCGCCGGCGGGGACGGGAAACTGCGCCGCAAGACTGGCGGGACGGGCACCAACACGCTGCGGCGCGCCCGCTTCGCGAGGTCGGCCGCCGCGAACGTTCGCGCGGCTGCTGGACGCGGCCTCTCGTCCCCCGCGGTCTTCACTCCTGCGCCATGCGCACGTGTCTTCGAAACGCGGGCGCTGCGCGTTTGTGGAGGCGGCCAGCATGGACGCTCCGCACGCCTGGGTGCTCAAGCGCGGGATTCAAAGACATGCCACGGCGCGTCCAACAACGAACGTGCGGCGGCATGGCGATGCGGCCACTAGTCCGCGTGCGGTGGACGCCCTCGCATCGCGCGCAGCTACGATGCGCGCGGAGCGGCGCTCAGAACGCAGTGGGCGCGGAGCAGGCGCAAACTCTTGAGCGACGGGGGCGAGCGCGCTTCCTCCCGTGTTCTGTGCTGAAGTGACTCGTGAGTACGACGACATTTCGTGCGGCCAAATGACCATACTGACCTGTTCCTGGCTTATCCTTCAGGCAACGCGACGGTGCGCGCGTGCTCTGCAAATTCCGAGCCACCGTGAATTGGGGTGGGAAAGCCGGGTGCCCGCCTGTAATAAGAGCGTCTTGTCGTCAATGAATGAATAGGGCAGATTCAAAGAAGTCGTGACATACCGATTCGACAGGCCGCAACATGGCGGCCGGCTTGCAGCTTGCGATGCCGCGCACCGACGGGGGCGCCAGTGCCGGAGTGAGGGTGAAGCATGGGCGAGGGCGAAGGGGGCGTGAAACGACAGCGCGCCAGGGTTTTGTGAACGGAAGACGGTGCCGAGCCGCAGAGCGGGGTGCGGGTGCCGCCAAACGGTACGCGACAGCAGGCGAGTCGGTATCATTCTTCGGTACGTCGTTCCTTCTCCGCTACGCGTCTGACTCAGAGACCTCGGCTGCCTTCAGAAAAGCCAGTTCAAGACATCCCCGAGAGGTCTCGGCCAATACTACTTACTGGACGCCGAGTCTCGTCCTCGAATTTCGCGTGGGCTGCACGAGCGCTACGATCCTGAAAGGATACCGCGGACTCGGGTATTAGCAACGTTCTTGGACGGCGAGCAAGTCACCGTCCCTTCCGTCTTCGCTCCAGCTTGCTCGCGGGTGTTCAAGGTCTGCAGTCGATTACTCTGGGCGACGCCGGACTTGCACGGGCCATGAACGTTCAAATCGAATGGGTTGAGAGGCGAGCGCGGTCGTGAGTTCTTCAAACGCTGCTCCTCTGCCGAGCCGCATTCTGACCTGTCCGCTTCTCGTTTCTCCAGGAACATGGCTCTAGGTCGCGCAGCAGCGGCAGCCGCTACATTCATCCTCTCGACACCGCGACTCAGGGCGCAACGTCTCCCGCCTGATCGGATGGCACTGTCAAATGAATGGACGGACAGCGGCCTTGCCAAGTTCTCCAGCGCGTGTCTATCGACCACAGCAGGCTCTCCCAGTGCAAGATTTATTGACGGTATGCTACAGCGCAGTGGACAAGAAACCTGGCCACGGTCGGCAAGGGCGACAGACGGACACGGCGGCCGTGTCTTGCCTACGCGAAAGTGACAGTTGGAATTGCGGTGATCGCTCTGTCTCTCCGGGTAAATTTTATGGGCATCTAGCTGAACTTTGTTACTCAGAAATCAGTCAGCTTGCTGACTCCGAAGCGGCGCCGTTCTCCGAAGGAGAGACCCGCTGGAGTATAAAAAGCACCACGAACTCCTGCAGTCGACCATCGCCTTTCCTTTTCCCCTCCCGTCTCACTCGCCTTCGCCTTCTTTTCTCCTGAGCGATGCATTGCTGTTGGCGTAGACGGTCTTCTTGTCTCTCGTGCGGTCGGTTCCTTTCAACGCCGCTCATATGAAGGCCGCCTGTCTGAACGTCGCCCCCGTTGCTCGTGGTATGTCCCCTCATATCTTTTTGTTCAGAGTCCTGCTGACGGTGCTTTCCTCATTTTTATCCAGGTGCTGCTTACCGGCTGATGTCCGTGACGACTGCGTGCTATCTGAGGTATGCTGATAATGACCCGGTGCGTGCGGAGGGCATAGCTGCGTGTTTTGTGTAGCACGTTTGTGAATGAAATGATGATTTGAATTTCTACGAGTTCAGTTTCCTCAGGAAAATCTTGTGCACGACGTCTCTGTGGGGTACATATTTAAGGCAGCGTCTCCGATGCGTTGTGCGCGCTGCTCGCTCCGTGCGCCGACACTGGCACTTAGCTAAATTCATACTGACTGCCGCGGTGCGATGCTCGAACGGTTGAGTGAGTTGAACTGAGAACCGCGCAGGACAGCCCAATGTCTATACAGTAGATCCGTTGAATCGAGAGTTTGCGCAGCAAAATCACTGCACAACGGTTGTGGATTTGATACAGTCTTTCATTGTGCGCTGCTCGCTCTGGGTGCCTACGCTCACCCACCTCGAAGTCCGCACCGAAACGCGACGCGATGCTTTGAACGCAATGCTCGTGTGATCGATGCGACAGACGGTGCCAACGCGGCCGCCACTCGACAGGTCGTTACGCCGCGTTGACGACGTTTAAGGCTTTCATGCAGTCCTGCTTCGTGCGCTGCTATGCTGCGCTCGCTCTCCAAGTCGGCACCGAAATGCGACACGATGCGCTGCGTCGAGCTGCGGCGTCCATGATTGATACGAAGCGTACGGTACTATAACACTACACCTGATAAAGTAAACAAATACACCGGCGCCTCGCCGTACACATACTGATATAAAACCCAGACCTACATCGCCTCGAAACGCGTGAGACTCGTACAAGTACAGCGGCCGACACACTCGCCGGGGCAGGCGGACACATGGTCCAGCTGCGTTTTGGTATCCATGTCCGTATCGTCCTCGTCGCGCATGCCGAGCTCGCCGAGCTCCTCCTCGTCTTCGTCGTGCGCCTGCTGCGTGTGCGCGGCGGCGGCGACGCGGCGGAGGTTGAGCACGAGGCGGCTGACGGTGACGGTCGTGGCGGACCATATGAAGCTGCGGGGGGCGAGTGAGTCAGTACATATGTATGCGGTGCGCGCGGGGGGCGGGGGACGCACAAGAGTCCGATGAGGGTTGCGGACAGCTGGAGGGGGGAGACGTGAGCGTGAGAGGGCGCCGCGTTCGCGGGCGGGGGCAACGTACGGGAGCAGTGATCGCGAGAACCAAGTTTGATATACGGAGGACTGGAGGATCAATCAGCATTGGTTGAGTTCCCGACGGAGTGCGACCGACGCACACATAAGGATCTGCGGAGAGGCCGGTCAGCATTGCTCGGGATAGGATGGCGAGGGACGACTCACAATAAAGTAAAAGACGCCATCGCGGTATAAAGAATATCTTAATTGCTCGTTGCCGATGCGGGGTCTGTTGAGTGCATTATACCACGTCGTGACGAATATCATGAGCTCGAATAGGACCTGCGCAGTGCAGTGAGAACTGGTAGTCGCTGGTAACCTAGACGGCGCGTACCCCGGGTATCCACAGCGCAGTCGTGTGCGGCCGTTTGTCGAGTATGCAGGCATTGAGTGCGGGGGAGTAGAACATATAGTCTGAGGCCGTGTCAGCGACCGAGAGATGACGAAATGCAGCGGGCGCCACGCACCGGCGGTCTGCACGACGACCCATGTCACTATGCCGAGTGTGCTGAGAAAGGTGAGGACAAAGAGGGACAGTGTCCAGGCGACGAGTCGGACGCGGCGCTCCCAGAGGACCCAAAGGCGCAGAAGCACGATGACTGCTGCTGGGTGAGCGCGAGAGCGGAGCGGCACGGACGAGGGACGCACAGTTGCCGTTGGCCATCGACAAGATACCGACGTACAGACCCATGCCTGCCAGCGCGCGACACGACTAGCGGAAGTGTTCGAGTTCGGAGGCGGGGATTCGATCGCGCACGCGACGTACCTGATCTGTAAGATGCGGATGGCCAATACCGGAGAACGCTGGATAGAGGCGAAATTAGGACGACGCCGCCGGAGGCACGACGGGCACGACGCACCGTAAGTGCTGCCTATGAGCATTGCAGGGACGCCATATCGATTGATCAAGAAGAGAATCTTGGGGAGAGTTGTGCGGGCTTTCCAGATGTACTCAACCTCGTCGGCGAAGGTGAGGAGGAAGTCGTACAGCAGCACGACAAACCCCGCGACTGGTGCGCGCCAAGCGTGTCAGACAGCGCGTAGAAGAACTTGAAGACCACACACCTGAGAGATACGCGCTCGCTCTGAAATTGTACAAGTCCTGGATCGACTCGGTGGTCATGGCGCTGCGCCGCCTATGTTAGGCGGATCCGGCCTTCTACAACGCCAGCTTGCTTGCTTGCTGCTTGCAGCTACGCCGGGGAGAGTGCAAGGGCAGCCCGTGCCAGATGAGGGATGAAGAGCAAAGAGGGCTCACCGAGGGGAAAGCAACCTGCTGGTCAGGGTCGTCCTGCCGAAGTCGGAGTAACCCGCTCGGTCATTCGCCTTGCTGTCGACAAGTCGCATCGCGGTCGTGTGCAGAGAGGTGCAGAGTCGGGGGCGCGCAGAGCCGGCGGCAGAAGCTCGCCAGGCGCCCGGTGCCGCTATTATCTGCCACCCCACCCACCTGCACACGCACACTCGCACTCGCAGCATCGCCCGATCGCATCGTTGGCAGCATCCAGCGATAAATCGAGGACTCTGCGTGTATTCTCTCTCTTATACCCTAGTCCCCGCTCTATACAGCCCATTCCATCGCTAAGCCCTACGCGCTATCTACAACGCGATCTACCAGCCCGCCGCGACTCGCGCGACTCCTCACTCCGCCGCTCCACTCGCGCTGCCCTCCCAACTCGGCCTCCGCGCTCCATCCGCCCTACTCGCCTCGCGCCCTCAACGCCGCCATCCCGCAGTCTCGACCACCCCGCCAACGCGATGCGGCTGCCAACTGCGGCGCCATCCCAGGGATTGCGGCTCGCGCCTGTTGGGTGTGTTTGCGCCGCTTTCGTCGCTCTCGCCCCAACTCTGACGCCCTCGCGTGCCGCCCGACCAATCTCCAACCCCCGCGCATGCACACGTCCCTCGTGAATCCCCCGCTCATCGCTCTACTAGCAGGTTGTCATCGACAGGGAGAGCGGGCCGGTGCGTTCTCGGTGCGTTCCCGTCGTTCTTGTCCGGACGCGCGCGCTCAACTCGAAATAGTCGAAGATCCTTCGCGCCGCGCCCCCATCTCACACGCAGCGACCGCGTCCAGCTGCTCTCCCATCAACCTTCGGCGCCCCCAGCATCCTGCGCGCCGTCGCCAGGCAGCGGAGGATGGGTGCAGCGGGATGGCAGCGATCGCGATGCCGGGCGGATGCTTGAAGTTCGCGTCCAGGGCGATTTTCAGCGGACGCGGCGACGTCCATCGACCAGCAGAGGTCCTGCGCCGGCGTCCAGCACGCCTTCAACGCCAGTTGGAGGCCGCGCGACGTCGCTGAGGGGCTCAGGAAGTCCGGAACGCGTCTTGCAGCCCGCATCCATGGCGTTTTTCAGCGCTCGCGGCGGCGTCCAGCAGTCAAGCCGACGTCGCGCGCCCGCGTCCAGCACCCTGCGGAACGCGCGCCGCGCGCGACGATCAGCAACTCGAGGGCCGTGCGCTCGCCAGCACGAAGACATCCACGGCTCACCCCACCCTTCCCGCGAGTTCCACCGCCGAGTTAGAGGCTGCGCGACGTAGTTGAGGATCAGCGCGTTCTGCGCAGAGGGGCCGGGATGCCGAATAATGAACGCAGGAGCGCAGGAGCGCGCTAGGCGGCGGCGCGGGCGGCGTCCAACCCGGTTGTCAACGGCGGCAACAGCGTCCAGCATCGCAACAGCGTCCAGCATCGCGAGAACGTCGCGTGCGGGCGTCCAGCACGCCGTATAACACGCGCAGAGGGCGCGCGGTGCGATTATCAGCACTCGAGGGCCGTGCGCGCTCGTCCGCACGAAGACTTCCATGGTGCGGCGTCCACAGCATGCCCCGCGTGCTCCACCGCCAAAACTCGTCATCCACAGGCCGCGCAACATTGTTGAGGAGCCGCGCATTCTGCGCCGCGCCGCTGCGGCGCCGAAGAACGAACGTAGCAGCGCGGGAGCGCGCTCGGCGGCGGCGCGGGCGGAAGTCGTCCGATTATTGGCGTCCAGCGCGGTTGTCAACGGCCACGACAACGTCCAGCACCCCGTGGACGTCGCGCGGGGGCGTCCAGCAAGTCGTGGCCCTCGTGCGCGCGAACGTCCGCGACATCAAGGCGCTGGGCGCGGCGTCTCCCGCGCGCTCCACCACTGAAAATCGCCATCCAGAGGCCGCGCGACGTCGTTGACGAGCTGCGCATCCTGCGCAGCGGTCGATGAATGGACACAGAAGCGCGCAAGCGCGCTCGGCGTCGGCGCGGGAAGATGGCGTCCAAGTGGCGTCCAGCGCGGTTTGCGTCGGTGGCGACAGCGTCCGGCACCCCGAGAACGTCGTGGGCAGGTGTCCAGCACGCCGTGAAACACGCGCAGAGGACCGCGCGCGACGAGCAGAACGCACGCGAGGGCCATGCGCCTCGCCCGCGCAAAGATGGCGCGACGCCGCGGCGCTGCGGCCGAATCCGAGCGCGACCACGCCGCGTGTAGAGTCCAGGTCACCGCACGAAGATGGAGAACACGTCCCGGTTGGTGCAGCGGTCAGGGGGCGCGAAAACGCGATTTCGACGAAATTCGCGGTTTTCAGACGGCGTCCAGGGCGCGTTTAGACAACGGGAGCGGCGTCCAGGGGCCAAGGGCATCCGCGGGCAGCTGGCCGCTTGCTGATCGGCCTTCTCGTTGGTGAGTTATGCATGTTTTGACGTCCAGGAGTGGAAATGCTGAAATTCGAGCAGAGCTCGGCGACGCGCGGGAGCGACGCGTGGATGTATGCATGCACGCATGCCTACAACCGTCCAGGAACGACCCTGACCATCAACGAGAGTCCCTGCGCGGCCGGGACGGCGCGAACTCGGCGTCTGCGCCGACACAGTGACGACGCTGTAGCGGAGGCGACGGTGGTGCCCTCGTCCGGGGAACGGCGTCTGGACGTAGAGGGAGACCGTGGGCAGAGCGTGGAGGTGGCCAGAAGTGCGGGCGATGCGTTTTAAAAAACGCGGTTACGTGGAAATGAGATTTTTGAAAGGCGTCCAGCGCGAGTTTTGGCGATGGAGGCGGCGTCCAGGCGTCCAGGGCGACCGCGCGCAGCCGCTCGTTTGGCGAGGGCACGCTTCCTCGGTGCGCTGTGCGTGAATTTGTGTCCGCTGGCCCAAAATCTGACTTCTTGGCCAGATCTTTGGATTGAAAGCGAGCTCCGCGCGACGATATGCAACGCCGCGACGGCGCAACGTGCCTGAAACACCCCGCTCTGGGTACAGCGCTGCCAGCGCCGGCGGGGACGGGAAACTGCGCCGCAAGACTGGCGGGACGGGCACCAACACGCTGCGGCGCGCCCGCTTCGCGAGGTCGGCCGCCGCGAACGTTCGCGCGGCTGCTGGACGCGGCCTCTCGTCCCCCGCGGTCTTCACTCCTGCGCCATGCGCACGTGTCTTCGAAACGCGGGCGCTGCGCGTTTGTGGAGGCGGCCAGCATGGACGCTCCGCACGCCTGGGTGCTCAAGCGCGGGATTCAAAGACATGCCACGGCGCGTCCAACAACGAACGTGCGGCGGCATGGCGATGCGGCCACTAGTCCGCGTGCGGTGGACGCCCTCGCATCGCGCGCAGCTACGATGCGCGCGGAGCGGCGCTCAGAACGCAGTGGGCGCGGAGCAGGCGCAAACTCTTGAGCGACGGGGGCGAGCGCGCTTCCTCCCGTGTTCTGTGCTGAAGTGACTCGTGAGTACGACGACATTTCGTGCGGCCAAATGACCATACTGACCTGTTCCTGGCTTATCCTTCAGGCAACGCGACGGTGCGCGCGTGCTCTGCAAATTCCGAGCCACCGTGAATTGGGGTGGGAAAGCCGGGTGCCCGCCTGTAATAAGAGCGTCTTGTCGTCAATGAATGAATAGGGCAGATTCAAAGAAGTCGTGACATACCGATTCGACAGGCCGCAACATGGCGGCCGGCTTGCAGCTTGCGATGCCGCGCACCGACGGGGGCGCCAGTGCCGGAGTGAGGGTGAAGCATGGGCGAGGGCGAAGGGGGCGTGAAACGACAGCGCGCCAGGGTTTTGTGAACGGAAGACGGTGCCGAGCCGCAGAGCGGGGTGCGGGTGCCGCCAAACGGTACGCGACAGCAGGCGAGTCGGTATCATTCTTCGGTACGTCGTTCCTTCTCCGCTACGCGTCTGACTCAGAGACCTCGGCTGCCTTCAGAAAAGCCAGTTCAAGACATCCCCGAGAGGTCTCGGCCAATACTACTTACTGGACGCCGAGTCTCGTCCTCGAATTTCGCGTGGGCTGCACGAGCGCTACGATCCTGAAAGGATACCGCGGACTCGGGTATTAGCAACGTTCTTGGACGGCGAGCAAGTCACCGTCCCTTCCGTCTTCGCTCCAGCTTGCTCGCGGGTGTTCAAGGTCTGCAGTCGATTACTCTGGGCGACGCCGGACTTGCACGGGCCATGAACGTTCAAATCGAATGGGTTGAGAGGCGAGCGCGGTCGTGAGTTCTTCAAACGCTGCTCCTCTGCCGAGCCGCATTCTGACCTGTCCGCTTCTCGTTTCTCCAGGAACATGGCTCTAGGTCGCGCAGCAGCGGCAGCCGCTACATTCATCCTCTCGACACCGCGACTCAGGGCGCAACGTCTCCCGCCTGATCGGATGGCACTGTCAAATGAATGGACGGACAGCGGCCTTGCCAAGTTCTCCAGCGCGTGTCTATCGACCACAGCAGGCTCTCCCAGTGCAAGATTTATTGACGGTATGCTACAGCGCAGTGGACAAGAAACCTGGCCACGGTCGGCAAGGGCGACAGACGGACACGGCGGCCGTGTCTTGCCTACGCGAAAGTGACAGTTGGAATTGCGGTGATCGCTCTGTCTCTCCGGGTAAATTTTATGGGCATCTAGCTGAACTTTGTTACTCAGAAATCAGTCAGCTTGCTGACTCCGAAGCGGCGCCGTTCTCCGAAGGAGAGACCCGCTGGAGTATAAAAAGCACCACGAACTCCTGCAGTCGACCATCGCCTTTCCTTTTCCCCTCCCGTCTCACTCGCCTTCGCCTTCTTTTCTCCTGAGCGATGCATTGCTGTTGGCGTAGACGGTCTTCTTGTCTCTCGTGCGGTCGGTTCCTTTCAACGCCGCTCATATGAAGGCCGCCTGTCTGAACGTCGCCCCCGTTGCTCGTGGTATGTCCCCTCATATCTTTTTGTTCAGAGTCCTGCTGACGGTGCTTTCCTCATTTTTATCCAGGTGCTGCTTACCGGCTGATGTCCGTGACGACTGCGTGCTATCTGAGGTATGCTGATAATGACCCGGTGCGTGCGGAGGGCATAGCTGCGTGTTTTGTGTAGCACGTTTGTGAATGAAATGATGATTTGAATTTCTACGAGTTCAGTTTCCTCAGGAAAATCTTGTGCACGACGTCTCTGTGGGGTACATATTTAAGGCAGCGTCTCCGATGCGTTGTGCGCGCTGCTCGCTCCGTGCGCCGACACTGGCACTTAGCTAAATTCATACTGACTGCCGCGGTGCGATGCTCGAACGGTTGAGTGAGTTGAACTGAGAACCGCGCAGGACAGCCCAATGTCTATACAGTAGATCCGTTGAATCGAGAGTTTGCGCAGCAAAATCACTGCACAACGGTTGTGGATTTGATACAGTCTTTCATTGTGCGCTGCTCGCTCTGGGTGCCTACGCTCACCCACCTCGAAGTCCGCACCGAAACGCGACGCGATGCTTTGAACGCAATGCTCGTGTGATCGATGCGACAGACGGTGCCAACGCGGCCGCCACTCGACAGGTCGTTACGCCGCGTTGACGACGTTTAAGGCTTTCATGCAGTCCTGCTTCGTGCGCTGCTATGCTGCGCTCGCTCTCCAAGTCGGCACCGAAATGCGACACGATGCGCTGCGTCGAGCTGCGGCGTCCATGATTGATACGAAGCGTACGGTACTATAACACTACACCTGATAAAGTAAACAAATACACCGGCGCCTCGCCGTACACATACTGATATAAAACCCAGACCTACATCGCCTCGAAACGCGTGAGACTCGTACAAGTACAGCGGCCGACACACTCGCCGGGGCAGGCGGACACATGGTCCAGCTGCGTTTTGGTATCCATGTCCGTATCGTCCTCGTCGCGCATGCCGAGCTCGCCGAGCTCCTCCTCGTCTTCGTCGTGCGCCTGCTGCGTGTGCGCGGCGGCGGCGACGCGGCGGAGGTTGAGCACGAGGCGGCTGACGGTGACGGTCGTGGCGGACCATATGAAGCTGCGGGGGGCGAGTGAGTCAGTACATATGTATGCGGTGCGCGCGGGGGGCGGGGGACGCACAAGAGTCCGATGAGGGTTGCGGACAGCTGGAGGGGGGAGACGTGAGCGTGAGAGGGCGCCGCGTTCGCGGGCGGGGGCAACGTACGGGAGCAGTGATCGCGAGAACCAAGTTTGATATACGGAGGACTGGAGGATCAATCAGCATTGGTTGAGTTCCCGACGGAGTGCGACCGACGCACACATAAGGATCTGCGGAGAGGCCGGTCAGCATTGCTCGGGATAGGATGGCGAGGGACGACTCACAATAAAGTAAAAGACGCCATCGCGGTATAAAGAATATCTTAATTGCTCGTTGCCGATGCGGGGTCTGTTGAGTGCATTATACCACGTCGTGACGAATATCATGAGCTCGAATAGGACCTGCGCAGTGCAGTGAGAACTGGTAGTCGCTGGTAACCTAGACGGCGCGTACCCCGGGTATCCACAGCGCAGTCGTGTGCGGCCGTTTGTCGAGTATGCAGGCATTGAGTGCGGGGGAGTAGAACATATAGTCTGAGGCCGTGTCAGCGACCGAGAGATGACGAAATGCAGCGGGCGCCACGCACCGGCGGTCTGCACGACGACCCATGTCACTATGCCGAGTGTGCTGAGAAAGGTGAGGACAAAGAGGGACAGTGTCCAGGCGACGAGTCGGACGCGGCGCTCCCAGAGGACCCAAAGGCGCAGAAGCACGATGACTGCTGCTGGGTGAGCGCGAGAGCGGAGCGGCACGGACGAGGGACGCACAGTTGCCGTTGGCCATCGACAAGATACCGACGTACAGACCCATGCCTGCCAGCGCGCGACACGACTAGCGGAAGTGTTCGAGTTCGGAGGCGGGGATTCGATCGCGCACGCGACGTACCTGATCTGTAAGATGCGGATGGCCAATACCGGAGAACGCTGGATAGAGGCGAAATTAGGACGACGCCGCCGGAGGCACGACGGGCACGACGCACCGTAAGTGCTGCCTATGAGCATTGCAGGGACGCCATATCGATTGATCAAGAAGAGAATCTTGGGGAGAGTTGTGCGGGCTTTCCAGATGTACTCAACCTCGTCGGCGAAGGTGAGGAGGAAGTCGTACAGCAGCACGACAAACCCCGCGACTGGTGCGCGCCAAGCGTGTCAGACAGCGCGTAGAAGAACTTGAAGACCACACACCTGAGAGATACGCGCTCGCTCTGAAATTGTACAAGTCCTGGATCGACTCGGTGGTCATGGCGCTGCGCCGCCTATGTTAGGCGGATCCGGCCTTCTACAACGCCAGCTTGCTTGCTTGCTGCTTGCAGCTACGCCGGGGAGAGTGCAAGGGCAGCCCGTGCCAGATGAGGGATGAAGAGCAAAGAGGGCTCACCGAGGGGAAAGCAACCTGCTGGTCAGGGTCGTCCTGCCGAAGTCGGAGTAACCCGCTCGGTCATTCGCCTTGCTGTCAGTTTCTACAAGTCGCATCCCGGCCGTCAGCTGTACATACTTTAATAGATATGTTCTGAGCTTCCATCATCTATTGTATAGAAGAGTAACAAGACGACGCCCATTCTCGAATTCCCGCGAGCAGATGCCGCACTTCCCCCGCCTTCATATCCTGCACCCTTCCCACAGTCATCATCCTCATCAAGCTCTCAGCGCTTCAAACAACAGTAACGGCGCCCGATGGCAAGCCCGAACACCGTCAAGAGTATGGTGCGTCACGTACTACGCACGTAAGCCTAGTAACAACACGTAGCACTGATCCCCGCCAATAGATGTTGGGCTGGGTCGGCCTCATCGGCGTCGCTGGCGCAAGCTTCTACTACACGAAAAAGACCATCAATGATCGGCGAAGGTTGCGCAGCGCTGGCCTTTTGGATAGGGATGGGAACGGCGCGAAGGGAGATGGTCAGCGATGCATGATTCATGATGTGCACTGAAGCGTGTTGCTCACTTCTTGGGGCCAAAGATGCGTCAAGGCCTGCGCCGTCCTAGCAGCCTGCCCAGGGTCTGATGATGCTGCGTGCTATGACTGAGACAGACTTACATTTTTTGTCAAAGCTACGGAAACAACGTTCAGTGAGCTGGCGCTCGCCGCTGGCACAGCGGCCCGCACACAAGTCGCCATCGCCACCTTGCCAGTTGCCTGCCTCGCGCCCCCACGGAAAATGTATTTTCTACCGCTCTGCAAAGCTGCGCAATGCGAGTGATCCAATGAAATGAATGACGAAGCGCGCCAAATACCGCGTTCTATTAGTATGAGTTGCGTAGCAGCTAGATTTCAAGATCTCTCGACTCAACGCGTCGATCGCGGCGTCAATTGCATTTTCAGCCTATCCCATCCCACACGGAATCACAACCATTGTTACATCGCGATATTTGAAACGCGAAGTCATCAAATCGATGAAAGCATCAAATACACACTCCTGCACCTCTGCAGCATTTTCGTAGAGACAGCGCTAGGGGTGTGTGTTTGGCGCGCGAAGGAAAGCATGCACGCGGATTACTATCAGTCAAACTCGCTAAATTTGACCGTGCCGTCTAGTTCCTTCCACGTATCCGGGACTCCATTCCACCAGTCCTTGGCCGATATCAGAGTCTTGTCCTGTGTCTTCAAGCGTGGCACAGAGAGCACGCTTCCGCCAGCGCACCGCACCACAACGGTGTCCCTCTTGCGATCATAGACCGCATGCCCAGGAGCATCCGGGAGTTTGTCCGGATAGTCCGATGCATCGAGCGCCACGGGGTCGTGCAACTGCACGAGCTTTGGAATGCGGAGGCGCGTCGTGAGTGGCTTGTGGTGGCTGAAGGCCCGGTGACGCTGCACAAGATCGTCCGCCGAGGAGTGGGCAAAGGACGCATGCGAGTCTTCAGTTTTGACGAGCTCCGCGTAGGGAAATGGAAGAGGAGAGCCCCAAAGAGCTTGAGGGCGTGGTACTGGGGGCGTATCGGAGAGTAGAGCGCGAAGTGCTGATACAAGCACCTTGCCGCCCTCCTCCGCGAGTAGAGCGCGCAAGGACATGAACGTGCTGTCCGGCGGCACACGCTAGGCAGGTCACTCAGATATAAGCGGCAACGCATTGCAGAGGCGACTCACCACAGCGGTCTGCCAAAATATGTCACCAGTGTCAACACCCTCCGTAAAGCGCGTCATCTCAATGATGGACACGCCAGTAAGCTTCTCACGATTAAAGACCGTGTGCTGTATGGGAGATGGCCCGCGATAGTCGGGGAGCAGTGAGGGGTGCACGTTGAGCCTGCGATCAGGGCCAAAGTTGTGGAGTATTGACCACGGAAGTATGCGTCCGAAGGACGCGGTGAGAAGAAGGTGGGAGGGGTTGCCAGGCTCGGAGAACGGAGATGGAGGCTATGCTTGGATAAGTGGATGAGAGCGCGGTTGATGTCGGTATGTCCGGACTTACGGGCCAGTTTACCAGGGACGGCAGCTTGCGGTAGCCCGGTTTTGGGGGGATGGTGACTACAGGGACGTGGAGCTCCTCACCGAGATCTTTCAGCGGTGCTACGGTACACGTCAGTAGTAGTAGGTCGAGCGTATCCTACAGAGGACTCACAAACAGAGGGCTTTGACCGACGTCGTCCGACCCACTCGTCAGGGTGTGTCACGATGCTGATATGCTGCCAGACATCTGCGCAATATAAATTAGTGCTGCATCTGCTCCAAACGTCGTCCGTACAAGCCTTTTGCATTGTACAGTTCTCGGAAGACAGTGCACGAGAACTCGTCGCGGCCGAAGAACAGAATCTTGAATGGTTCGCGCCGAGCCACGGAATAGTATCGGTCATGTCTGGATTGGACACCTGGATTGCGCCGTGGACTAGCAGACGACAGAAACTTGAGATGTGGTCTAGGTCGAAATGGCAGGGGGCGAAGCATTCTGTGAGGGCCAAGACCTGGGCGCGTCACTGACTGTCGGAGACGTCGGCGTTGTTTGTGTTTGTTAGCATCAGAGGCCTTTGGACAACAGGCGCAAACATTTCATTTAGGTCGAGCGCCTTGAAGGCTGTGGCACCCCCGCCGTGGGACGCCATGTTCTGGTGCTACAATCTTAGTTTCGAATCATAGAAAGAAATGTATCAGCTCGATAAAGGACCCAGCTTCAAGACAACTTCGAGATTCCGAGGAGACGACGTCACGACTGCCAAACGCGGAGCGCGTTCCAAGTTTCCAACTCGGGCACGCGCAGCCTTACAGCCGCTCACCACATCACCCTCACCGCCACATCGTCCTCGCTGCTCATCCTGCCGTAGTACCAACGAAATCGCCACCGTCGGGTCCAACGAGATGTCGGCAAACCCAGCAGACCCACCACCGCGCAGAGTGTTCGGTGTCGAGGAGGCAGAAGACGACACCTTCAATCCGAACCCGCGGCCGGGTCGCGTTTCATTTCTGCAGAATCGGCGGTCTAGCTTTCTAGCTCGATGGAGAGGCACAGCAGATGAGGAAAACGTTATCGCGGGCACACCAGACGAACGCCCGCCTATACCCAGCGCGCTACAGCCATCCAGTGAGGTCTATGCCACACCTCTTCCCAAATTGTCCATGATTGTCCTATCCATCACGCTCCTCGGCGAGTTCCTCACCGCGAACGTCTCCATGCCGTTCCTCTTGTTCATGGTCGAAGGATTTGGCGAGTTCTCCGACGAGGCGGACGTTGGGTTCTGGACGGGCGTGCTCGTCGCGACGTTCTTCCTCACGCAATTTTTGACATCATTGCTCTGGGCGACCGTGGCTAACAAACACGGCCAACGACTCGTGTTGTTCATCTCTTTGTTTGGCGGCTCCCTGACGTGCGCGCTGTTCGGAACGTCCAAGACGCTGAAGCAGGCTGTGTGTATCCGCATGATGCAGGGTGTTTTCGCCGGCGCAATTGGCGTCGCGCGTAGCTGCGTGACAGTGATCACGGACCCCAGCAACGAAGGCCGTGCATATGCTATCCTTGGTTTCTGCTGGGGCTTCGGTGGTGTTGCGGGTGCCATCGTCGGCGGAGCGTGTAAGTGCTGTACGCATTCTGTTATCGCATCTGCTTATCCGAGCCTTTCCCCTAGTCGAGTCACCCGCAAAGAAGTGGCCCGAAGTGTTCAACTCGATTCCGCTCTTCGTGGAATATCCCTACCTCCTTCCCACCATCATCGCTTCATCTGTCACCTTCATCGCCTCGTTCCTCACCCTCTTCCTGGGCCCCGACGGCGGTCCGCGCGAGGGTGCCATCCGTCTTCCCCTAGAGAAGTCGACCCCCGACCCAGCTCACGCGACCATCCCCGAAGAGGACTCCGCACCGTCCAGCCCGACCTCACCATCGCCAGGCCTTATCGGAGGCCTTAAGCGTGTCTCGCGAAAGGTGTCTGGATACTTCGCCAGCCGTGTGCCTCCCGAACCACACGGCGCGTCCACACCGCCCGTCCCGCTGGCCATCCCGGGCCGGCGCACGTTCTCCCGCACCAGCCGCGCAAATGGCTCCGCGTACGGGTACAGCGGCGCGCCCCAGAGCCTGCGCCCACGCCTCGCGAGCAACGCAACAATATCCAACTCTTATCGTCGCGGGAGCTCAAGCAGCGTGCTTATGCGGCGGCGGGGCAGCGGCGCCACAGCTCCTGGCGACGGAACCGAGGGTGGCGAGCGCAACTTCGCCCAGCGCCTGCTGATGGCGAATGAGAACGCAGTGACGAATATAGCAGACCTGTGGGTTGCCGCTGCCATGAATGTGGACAACGAGGAGGTGTTCGAGAGCGAGACAGACGATGAGATGGACGTGTTCGATGAAGTGGAAGACGATGAGGAGGGCGAGGTTGCTCTGGACGACACACCGACACGGAACGGGAGGAGATTCGCTAGCCCTCTGGTTCCCCCGCGCCGGACATCCGTTGCCTCCCAGCGCCCTCGCCCGTCCTTCGCGTCTGCCGCCGGCCGCCGGCCCTCATCATCTCGTGCCTTCCTCTCACCGTCTCCGAATCCTACCAACGACCTTGGCAGCCCCAGCTTCACCTCGCCGCCGCGCCGTTACTCGAATGCTGTGCCGGGCATATTTTCGCATTCTGGCGTGCGGACACCGCCTGCGGTGGTGGAGGCGCAGAAGCTTCTCCAGGGCGAGGACGTGTTGGGGGTCGCGGACGTGGCTCTAGAAAGCGTGCAAGAGAAGCCCCCCGGGCTGATGAGCCAGCTGCCGTTGTTAATCATCACGCAATATGGCCTGTTGGCGCTGCATTCGACGACACACGACATGATTTTCTTGTCGTATCTTGTTTCGTGCGCATTGTCATCTTTTTCTTTCGTTGGCGTTGGCTGACAGATGTCTTTGCTGTAGGAAATATGAATCTGGAGGTCTCAACCTCAATGCGGGTCATTTCTCCCAGCTAAGTTCGTGTTGACTATCCAGGCTCGCATTGTGCAATGCTGACATCCTCCCAGCCGCACTTATGTGTCTTGCACAAATCGCATATCAATTCTATCTCTATCCGTGAGTCCCTTCGGTCGTTCAGCCTTTCCTAAGCTTATCGTCGGCCATCATAGTAATATTGGGTGAGCGAGATTCATACATTCCGGACAAGTCCATCTCGATTAACAGCATACGCAAAGGCCTCCCCGTGGTCGGTTCTCGCATCTGTCGATGTTCCGCCTTGGCTCCTTCCTCTTCATTCCTGCATATCTGACCGTCACAATGTATCGTGTGTTCGCAAGCCCCGCGGAAGACGGCAACTTCTTCTTGATGGCTCGTGAGTGCAGCCATTTCGGCGGGATATGCGGCCCTCCTGACGCAATGTACACCGTTTCTAGTGCTGGCAGTAAGCACAGCTGTGCGATATTGCGGGACGACATTCGCATACACGTCTGTATCGATCTTGTTGAATTATAGTAAGTCCGCCCTCCTTGCGAACTCCGGGCGTCCGGCTGACAGTAACCAGTGTCTCCGCCCCCGGTGGTCGGCCTCGCCAACGGTATTGCTCAGAGCATCGTCAGCCTTGCGCGGTGTTTCGGACCCATTCTCGGAGGCTACGTGAGTCTCTTGTGCGCCATTTGTGAGTCACGATCTGACGTCGACATCCTTACATTAGCTGTGGTCCACGTCTGTGGACGGCAATCCCGGCGGGTATTACATTGGGTTCTTCGTGTGCGCCGCAGCATGCACACTGGCCATATGTCACAGCTTCCTCATACGGTGATATGTACACTTTCTCTCGGGAACGCAACATGCCTGACTATCTCATATGTGAATTCTATCGACCGGATTGGCTGATTTTACGCTTTGATACGCTGTGATTTGCCCCTATAGTTCTATATTTGTTGTAGTATCATTATCGGATCGGACGGTTTTCTAGATTTCCAGCGAGGTGCTCAGTGGGCATTTTGTACGAGAAACGGTTATCTGTGCGTCCTGGTCAAGGTGGCCGAGATGCAATGTCCGTGCGGCAGTGTTTTGTCGAGAGAAATAATCAACAACAACGCAAAACGTGTGTCATAGTCATTCCAGAGTGGCAGTCTGCACCCGAGGTGAAGTATGGTATCAGAAACTAACGTGGCTGCCCACTCTGCAACGTAAAACAATACCATTAATGTCATGAGCGAGCGACTGTCTTCAGAAGCTAACGAGCACAGATCTTTTCAGGTCATGAGGTATAATACCATAACCTCGCCGGTAGACATACGAGGGAACTTCCTTGTATGCGTTCCTTGCCCTACCCAGCCACAGAAACAAATTCAATGCATCGTAAGCAAAACAATTTGTGTCAGGATCCGAGATCGAGATGATATGACTTTATACTTCTGTTGGCTTGCAGAAAACGTGCAGATGCTCCCCTGAGAAGCTCGGCGCGTAGTGTTCTTTGTACGTGAGATCCACCGGCCTGCGTGCATTTCATGATTCGCGGACAACCACAAGTGCGCGGATGACGTACCTGCTCTTGTCCACGCGCATCTCGAAGCGACGGAAAAGGTTCGCAAGAGTGAGGTAAACCTCACAGTGTGCTAAGCTGCGCAGATGATCAGTTGGTACCACGCAGGTTATGTGCACAAACAGTACTTGATGCCGAGGCATGATCTCGGTCCGCGGGAAAATGCGAGGGTGGACGCTTCAGGGGGCTTGGCGTCCTCTCCGAGCCAACGCTCAGGGATAAACGCGTGAGCGTCAGAAAATACAGCTTCGGCGTGCTGAACGAAGGTGAAGCTCTGACCGACGACGGTCTGCCGCGTGAAGAGTCTGGCAGATATTTTTGTATGCGCAGGGAAGAGCTACTCACTCCACCAGGGATCGGTGCTCCGCTGATGATCGCCCCGCCGGGAGGTACGACGCGCGGGAGCGATGTCGCGCCTGGAAACAGACGGAACCCTTCTCTGACGATGGCAGTCTGCGTAATGTTCGAATGTTAGAGCGCTCAAAAATTGGGTGGGGCATACCAGGAAGGGAAGCTTCTCCAGGACTTCGTAGCGAGGCGGGTTGTTGAGATCCGGCCAGACAGCCCGCAGCTCCGCGCGCAGCGACTCCTGGGCACCCGAGATGTTGAGGACGTGGTGGACAGTTGTCGTCAGACTCATGCCCACGGCGCCGGTGCCGGCTAGTAGGAGGACCCAAGCTTCATCAAAAATACTGAGCTTGCATGGCGGGCGGCCCTTGAGCGCCTCGGGGCTAAGTAGCTGGTGGTAGATGGTCGGGTGCAGTGATTCCTCCAGCTGCGCCGGGTACCGAAGGATTCCGTCGATTTGTTCCTTAAGCATCTGCAATTGAGCGGTCAAAAAATGTATTGAAGGCGACCAAGCGGGAGCATACATCTTGGAACTTGAACAGGGAACTTAGTTTATGGGAGCCAAGGTGTAATGCGAGTCTGCGCGGCATGTTGCGAACGAGCCAAATGATCAAAACGGAGTATTTGGAGAGAGTGAACACAGGTAGCATCTCTTCCAGGGCAAATACGAGGTCGGCTTGAAAGTTTGGCGTGAGAGTGACATTGACCGAGCGCCCGAAGCACATTTCCGTGATTACGTCCATGGCGAAACACCGAAATCCGAGGGAGAGGTCGCTGGCTATTTCTGTCAACAGATGTGAGCTCATTCCAAGCAAATTACAATTATTTCACTTGTAGCGTGTTGGGCCGTCAGAGCATTGCACAAGCTGTCGACCTGGCCTCGCGAGGTGTATCAGACGTCAGAAGGCAAGATAGGTTCAGCAAAGCGGCCAGGTACCTTAGTTTGAAGGAGGTTCTGCATCTTCATTGTTGATTGACGCGAAAACAGCGGACTCATGACATCTTTTCTCTCCTTGGCAGCCTTGTACTTAACCATGCACAGGGCTGCTGCGTCCATGCCCAGCGCCCGATATAAGAGGTAGTCTGTGTCCCATTTGTTTTGAGCATTGTATATATCGCCGAAGGCCTCGGGGTTCGCGAAGTGAAGCTAGGGAAGGGCCCGATCAAGGTAAGTAAATGTCGGGTAGGCGGCAGTACTTCCTGGAATACCTCGTTCGGAGCAATTCGCACAATATCACCTGTTCCAGTCCATAAAAAAATGCTTTCCCGAAGACATAAAAACGTACCATATTTCTCGTGAAGCTGATATCGTATGTCGGACAGGGAGATACCAAGATAAACCTCCTTGTATGCGAGCCAAAGCCGCGTACACGCCGCCCAGTGCGGGCCAGGGAAGTGAGCGAGCGGATGAAAGTACTGATTGTAGACAACGCGCCACGCGGTCCAGCCCAGCACTGCCAGAGCAAGCAGAATGAGAGGAGGGGATTCAACAGGTCCTGCGTCAAGGACCATGGCCGGAGTGTGTGTTTTGTTCTGGGCAAAGGACGAGATTCTGGGCGAACGACTTTCAAGTTTACCTCCAAAAGGCAGGCGAAGGGGAAAGTTAAAGGCGCCAAAACGGTCGACCTATCCTTAAGTACCTCATCGGAGACTTGCGCGCAGCTTCCCGCGCGTGCGCAACGGCGCGATCGTCGCCCTCAATGTGTAACCGTGTTGACACGTTGGCACCTGGCAGGCACAGGCACTGCTCGTCAATGACTCCAGGTGGATAGAATGGCCTGACATTAAGGAGTAGCAGCGCTGGGTTAAAACGGCGTGGATACGCGGGTCAGAATTTCCGCGGGGAGACGGGTGGCAGGGAATGTTCCGCAGATATTCATTTGACTCGTGTATACAAGCGTGAGCAGAGCAGCGACATCCATTATTCCCTTCAATGACGATGAGACCCGGTATGAGGAGGGAAAATAGCTGCTCACCTCGATTATATTGCTCGCCAAGGTCTCTCCCGGTCATCACCTACTGCGCGCCGAGCTCAGATCCACATTTGCCACCGTGACTAAGGCTGAAGCAAGGTCAATACGAGGAAGTGTAAACCATTGACCTACTTGTCTTCCCGCAGTTGTAGCATCCGAGGAGCCGTCCATACGTGTATGACCTCCGAGTCGCGCCCCCCATGGTCACTGGCCAGGCGGCCTTTGCGTCTGCCAGGCGAGTTTCGCACTTTAAGAGCGCAGGGCCGTAGACACAAACAAAGAGCTGGACGATCGCGAGACAGCTGAAGAGCAGGCGAAGATGCCGTCAAATACGAGATGGACTACTTGGACTCAAGTATCTGAGGGCCCGCATCGGGCTGCCGCCGGCAGGGCCGGGCAGGCTCCATATTTGGCCTTATTTGTGCAATAGGTTCAACTTGAAGTCTCTTGAAGTAGGTTCAATTGAAACTTCAATTGGCGCAATGGCTGTTGGAAGAGCCGCGAAGACGCCCAACGAAAGGTATGGACTTCCAGCCTTTGCAAATATGATTTGCATATGATGGGGTCGTCAAACTTGCAAGGCAGCCAACAGACTCGGAAGTATCAACAAGATTGCGGGTCGTTCGGGGAAGTCTTGAAGACTTGGTCAACTTGAAGTATCCGGCTTGCCTAACTACAGTTTAATTACACGGGCTCCCCACCCTCCATGCACCCTGTCACCGTGACTTTCTAGAAAACGGTCATCTCCGCAGCTTTGAATACGCTCTGCTGCGCACCTTGAAGGCATGTGCCCGTCTTAATCTATGATCGTTCTTTCCTCGCGGCTTGTAGGCTGGAGGTCTTTCACAGAAGCGCGCTGCAAGGGCTTTACATAACTTGACTCGCCAACAGGGTGGTCGCTTCCAGCTGCTGCTCCGTTACTTGCCCGCTCCCTACACCGATCCAGAATGCGTCGCAGCCACTTGGTGCAAGATATCCTCAGCCCGAAGAAGGTCGAGTGTCTTTGGTTCTCCTCGTCGGAGGTCGTCGAAGTTGCGGGATGGGTGGACAGATTGAAGGCACAGTTTGTAGCCGTAGCAGTGGCCCTGTCGCCCCGTGGCCAAGTGGTCGCCATCGCTTTTGCCACTCCGACGGAGGTCGCGCATATCTCTTGGGACGTAGTGAACTCCACCCAACGACCTCTCGACCGATCCTGCGTGCAGAACATCTTCCAAGCGCCCAGCAAGACGTTTGTTGCGTTTGATATGGCCCACATCATCCTCCTCCTCCGGGAGACCTTCGGCTGCCAGCTCACAGGAGTCGATCTTTCTACCCTCGGCCAGCCTGCGGATGGTCATCCGCAATCGCCGGGAGCTTTCATTGCATCTTCACTGTCGGGTCGGGTTCAACAGCGCGATGTCCACAATATTTGGGAGCGGCTTCGAACAGATGAGGAGAAGTTCTTGAAGCTCGCGTACCAGGCTTGGATCACAGCCATGTAAGGCCAAAGTGGCTACTTCTAGTGAGCGCAAGCTGACACTCCAGCGACAGAGGAGCGAAGGCCTCTCGCAAGCTGCTACCGTCAGCGGTACGACTGAATTCTACTTCAATTCCTGACAATGTGAGTTGTTTTTTGACTGTGTTCGTCCGGTTCTGATACTAGATGGTAGTTCGCATCCATTCTTGGGTCTCTCGTTCAGTCGACATGGCTCCTTCGCGAACACGTTGAACTGAAGAATGACGGAGAGATCACAGAGGCGAAGTGGAACGAAAAGGGCGAGATCACCCTTCTCAATGCTCGATACAAAAGCCGGGTGCGGAAGAGCCGTAATGTACGTTATCACCTCTGTCTGAGAGCGAGCTGACGTGCTCCAAGACGACCGTAGAACTCATGATGGAGGATGGGTTCCGCCTCGTTGGCAAGGCGGAGACCGTCCGGGAAAAGATTACTATTCTGGAGCCCCTCAACGGTGACCAGTTCCCACAGCCGGACGCCGGGATCGAGGAAGTCATAGTGCTGGGGCGCGAAGAAGCCACCAGTTCAGAGCGAGCTCGCGATATTCTACTCCGCAGACTTCTCCAGGGGGAATTCAAGCTGCAAGACAGCCACTTTATCTGTCGGATTTGGGACCCGTCTTCTCAAGTCACCAGTGCACGTACTCTCCCGACAGCCCCGCTTTCTCGGCAAGGTTTGAACAACTCCCAATATCGTGTTGTCAATGCCATGCTTTCTTCTCATCCTCGTGATTCCTTGATCATAGTTCACGGTAAGAACCTTTAAAATTGCGGCATTGCGCACTCCTGAGCTGCAAAACTCTCATGTAGGGCCTCCGGGAACAGGGAAAACAACGACGATCGCGCACGCTGCTCAGGAATGGGTAGCGCAAGGAGAAAGTGTCTGGATCACCGCACAAAAGAATGTCGCAGTGAAGAATATCGCGACGTCGCTTGCTAAACAGGGTGTCGATTTCCGGCTGCTTGTCTCGCCGGAGTTCTATTATGGATGGTGCGTCTTGCAGCCCTGTTCCCGATGTCATTGCCGCTCTGATAATCACCGGTACAGGCATGAGCACCTCTACTACGACGCTATCCGTGACCGGATTATCGTAACTGAACATCTGTCTGGTGATTCAGTGGCCATCCGAGAGCTCCTGGGCTCTGTTTCTATCATACTTTGTCCAATAAGTATGCTTTCCAACCCGGTGCTTGACAACTGCGGTGCGTACCAGATACACCCAGTGAAAAACCTCGTCGTCGATGAGGCTTCGCAAATACAAGCCTTCGAATACTTGGTGAGCAGCGTTCTGTGTACATCGGATCGGCGCTTGAGTTGGGTCCCCGCAGCCTGTCTTTCACAAAATGCGGGATACACTGCAGAAAGCGTGCTTCTTCGGAGATCCCAAACAATGTGAGATTCTTCACTCGGAATTTTCCTCAACGCTCATCGCCCCGTCAAATTAGTGCCTCCTTATGGTCATGAGTTTGCGCAGCTCCAGAGTGTGTTTGATGTGCGCCACTTAAAGAAGTCATCCTACTTACTGGACACACAATGTACGCTTCGACATTTATTGCTGTGCAACTTGATTCATAACGCATTCTCAGATCGAATGCCCGCCCGTTTGGGCAAATTCTTGTCTGATCATGTCTACAAGGAGAAACTGATCTCTCACCGGAAAGACTCTTCGACGGGGTGCGTGGCGTTCGTGGATGTAGCGTCAGGGAAGGAAGCACAGGAAGGGACGAGCTGGAAGGTACGTCTCTCTGAACATTTGGTTTCGTCTAATAACATCCAAATCAATCAGAACATCGAGGAAGCTGAAATGGCCATTACCGTCGTGCGCGCTTACTACCACGACAAGGAATTCGCTATCATTACCCCGTACGATCCTCAACGAGCGGAGATAGCAAGGCTTCTGAAAGAGGCTGGATTACCCGACAAAGTATATACAGTCGACAGCTTTCAAGGTACGAGATGCTCTCATCTGATCACCTTACATTACTAGGCGAGAAGTTTCACCTGCTGACGACATTTTATGTTCAAAAGGCCACGAAGCAGACTTCATAATCGCATCAAGCGTGCGCACGGAGAAGACAGGTTTTCTGAGTTCTCTCTTCCGCATGAATGTCATGCTCAGTCGATGCAAATGCGGCATGGTTTTGGTGACGAATCGTACATTCATTGAAAACCCGCGGACCGGCGCGAAGACATTGTTGGGTCGTCCAGCAGGGCATTGGCAGAGTCTCGTTGGGATCAATGGACCATGGGTGTCAAAGGAGGCTGTTGAAGCACAAGAAGCGGATCTTCCGGGAGTCCGTGGCCCAAATCGCCCACTTGAAGCACTGGTGACGCCGATTTTGCCACGAGACGAGCAAACAGTTCTGCTGAGAGCTAATCGCTCGGCCCTATCTACCCATCCAATACCCAATCTCGCTGGACAGAGTCGGGTTCAGTTGCACGGACGGTGGACGCAAGGCTTTGCCCCTCATACAGCTCCCCTTCCTGTCCCTCCACGTCCTCACACATCGCGGGCGCAGCGTCCGGCCACTGACGGATACCCACGAGGCACAAACGACTTTCCGTCATTGCCGCTGACCGAGGACGGTGAGACTTTTTCGAAGCCTCGGCTTCAGGGTCGGTGGAAACACGGCAACTCTCTTGGAGCCACAGGCCCAGGGTCCGCGCTCGCTCGTCCAATTCCACCTGCTGACTCGTGTTGGCCTTTTTGACGCCATGCACAGCTCGACTTCCCAAAGGTTCTGGACATTGGATGTCATGATGTAAATGAAATTTGACTAGTAGGCGGGGACACTACCCGGTGCTAATGATACTTCCTCCGGGACGTTTACAGTCCCCGCGCGGTCCCGATGCGGGCGCCCGACAGTCGCGCGGCTCCCACGCGTGCACCGCCACCGCGCGCGCCGTGCCCTCCCGCACACCCCCGCTTTTTGCTCCCGCCGTCGACGGGGACCCCGCGCAGCGCGAGCCCGCCCCTGGACGCGCCCGCGCCCGTAACCCCACCGCCCGCCAGCGCGCACCCGCGACCGCACCGCCGCCGGCGTGACGCCCGGTCACGCCGCCCACCCGCGCCCTTGCCTGCACCCGCCTGGCGACCTGCCGCCGCTGCGCGTCGAGCGCAGTACCCCGAAGCGGCGCAGGTATCCTTAAAGTTGCCTAAAGGTGAGCCCTGCCCGCTCCCAGCCGTTTAAACGACGATGCCGACGCTGTAGCTGTTAGTATAGCAGCCATCCAGCGCGCATTACGTAATTCGCGCGCGCCCGCTCATCCGCCCTCGCAACACCACCGCCGCGACTTTCTTTCTGTGCGCCGCCGGGCACCCCCCATTTGTCCGCACGCACGCGCGCCGTCCAGACGGATCTGTGCAGCCTTGTCAGGTGTCAAACCTGGCGCCTCCTGGCTGCACAGACGCGTTCCCGAGGACGAGACGGCGCGCTCTACGCGTCCGCCGCCGCCACCCACCGCGCCGGCCCTACAGCACGGACGACGTGCCTTACATTACGCACGCACGCATGCATGCACGCGTCCGCTTGTTTGATCGGAGGAATAGAGGGCCGTGGGCTGGGGTGGGGAGGGAGGACTGCGGGTGACGGGGTTTCGAAGGTGCGTACATATCTCGCACCCGCTCCGCATGCCCTCACGCCTGCAGCCCCTAGCACGCGAATGCACGCCGGCAGGCTGCCCAAACGCCACTCGCCGCTTACGCTCACCCGTGGCGCACATCCAGCACATCCGCGCACACCCAGCGCCTGCCCGCCGCCGCACATGCAGCAAATCCATGGACGCGAGGCGCGCCGAGTGCCGTGCGTGCCGTCGAGATGCGCCTGCGCAGCCCTGCATGGCGCCACACCAGGTGCCTCCCAGCTGCGCAGACGCGTCCCGAGGACCCGCGCGGCTCTCTGCACGTCACCGCACCGCCCGTTCAGCACCGACATGGCCCACCGTTGAATACATAGACGTGGCACACCGTACACGTCCGAACGTCCCCAGGAGGAGAGGGCTGCGGAGAGGAGAGGACCGTGGAGAGAATGGGAGGAGAGGAGGCACGGCGGGGACGGAGCAAGCAAGCAGCTTGGCGGGGACCGCGGACGTTGCAGCATGTTGCTGCACGTTTCGGTGGATGCTGGTGTGTCGCGCTGGGCCGCACGCCAGCCTAGTATCATATACATGTGCCATGTACCGCCCGGCGTAGCACTCGCGTCGCCCGGCGTAGCACTCGCATTCACCTGTGCCGGTGCACCCCGCTACCGCTGCCACGGCTGCACGGCTCCCTGCAGGCCGCTAGGTGTTGCCCTGGCATTCGCGCCCGGTGGGCAACATGTAACAAGCCTACGGGCAGCGTGCGTGCGCGCATGTGTGTGTGCAGCCATGGCGAGGCGGATACTCGGAGCGGAGGTAACATTGGGTATACAGAGGGTGTATATAGAGGGTGTATGATACATTATAGACAGAAAGATAGTGGACGGAGGGGAATAGTAAGCACAATACGAGTATAGAGGTATAAAGCGAGTGGAATGAGTGGAAAATGTAGATCTAGAGAGTGTCAGAGACCGCGAGCCTCGCGCGAATGTCCTCGCGCTCCTCGAGCAGCTCGCGCCAGACCTTCGCAACTTGCTTATCCTTCGAATAGAGGAGGGTCTTGCCCGATTTCTTGTAGCGGAACGCACCGCGCGCCTCCGAGTGGTCCAAGTCGCCGTGGAAGAAATTGCGCGCGCGCTCGGCGTCCGGTCCTGCAGACGACTGTCGCTCGCTCTTGAGAACCTTCAGGATATCAGTGTAGGACATGTTGGTACCCTGTTCTGTACGAAACTTGCGCCAGAAGGCCTCGGAGCTTGACCCGAGCCTCTCGTATTCCTCGACAATGAACTGCAGCCAGCACATCAGGATGAGACAGAAGCAAGGCGGGCAAACACGCACCTTCCAGTTACCCCACGTCGAGCGGAAGGTCGCCCACGCACCCGCCGACTTTGCACCCGCGCGCTTCTTGTAGAATTGATCCCAGTGTTGGATTGCAATCGGCTGGCCAGCCACGATGAGGTGAGAGGATTGGTACCACTCTACGAGCAGTCGACTGACATCGTGTGCAAAGCTCACAGATGGCAGATCGCGGACGACCTCAGGGTCAAACGTGATCTCCACTCCATTGAGGATGACGGTGCGAAGGCTATCCTGTGCACCGCCGGCTGTCGCCACGTCTACTTGCACGCAGGCAGGGGCGCTCTGATGTGTCGGCACCGTGACATCGACAACATGGCCGGGTGTGCTGTTGGGATGCACTGGTGGATATCGGCCGGTGGAACTGGAGTTGGGACTCGATGGGGGTTGTCGCGGGGCATCCGGGGCAGTCCTGTAAGCGAGGCCAGGTGTGTTGTGGTGCCTGATTTGTGTTGACGACGTTGATGCACTGATAGCGCTCTCGATGGAGCCCAGCTGTCGAGAGCTACGGTTGTCTAGGTTCATGACGAGGCGCTGCAGCCGCCTCATCTCGAGAAGGAGGGCCTGCACCGGAGCCATCAGCATCCAGACGAATGTTCAAGGCGACAGCAACGCACCTGGTTACCCTCCTGCGCAGGTTGCTCAGGCTGCCTGAGCCCGATGCTTGCATTTGTCGGCTCCTGTTGTGTTTCGTCCGCGTCCGGGTCTGGAGGAGCGCTGCTCAAAGTCGGCAGCGGCGCGTCAAACTCGAGCGCCTGGGACATGGTTAGTGAACGGCACAAGCAGGCATGACATGGCAGCAACGCACCCAGTCTCGCACACTCGCAATTTGTGCAGGGGTGCGAGTGTCTGGCAAGGTCCGTCGAGCCTTCTTGCTTGCATGCTGCTGTGCGGCATTCACGTTGTCGGCCTCTCCTAGCAGGCCGATGAGTCGCTTCGCTGTTGACCGCTTGCCTCGCACGCCGAGCGCGCGACCGCCGCGAACACGGGATGGCTTAGCTTGAAATTGGCTGGTTGACCGGTGAGTATTCCGTCTGTCCGCTATTCTACATAAGCCAAGGCTCACCTGTCCCACTGCGAGCGGTCTTCGGCATATTCTCTGAGGCGCTGGATCAGCTCATTGCGCTTGCCGGAGTGGTCGATGTTGTAGGCCTTGAGCATGTCCTTAAGGCGAGGCACGGTCAGTGCCCTGGTGCTGGATCCCGGACTGGGCGTCAGCACACGGCGCCGGCTTCTCGACTTCTCGACGTACATGGCAATACTCTCGGTCTCAATCTCGGTGTCTGGCAGTACAGTCTGGCCGATCTTTGGCAGAGTGAGAATGTCGACACAGGGCATGGCATTCAACCCCTCAGGTGAGCATGAAAATAAAGTGAGGGTATCGTATGAGGAGTGCAGGTGAGAGAACAAGGCTTGGCGGCCGCACCCAAGCTGAAACTGGCCACACCGGACCGAGCGGTTGCCACACCGCTGCCTCCCCTTTTCCTCCCGCCTTCACAATGGCTGACATCGACGCAACTGCAGCCATGGGAGCACTCTCCATTGCCGACACTATTGCTGCCGCCTCAGAGGAGTGTGATCCGTCAACAATCGAGGCCGACCTTGAGGAAGAACTTGAAGCTATTCAAGCTGGCCTCGAGTACGATGCAATGCCGCCACGCACGCTAGACGACGAGAACGAAGACGGTCAGCTAGCTCAGAAAAAGGTAAAGCTGGTGGACGGCGATGTCCTCCGAGGCAACCTGCGCAAGGCATCCGCTCAGGTTATTGTTGAGAATACGGTGCAGGAGTATGCTCGGTGCGTGACACGCATTTTCACAAGGCCGGTCAGTGTGCTGATGCGGTGACACCAGTCTTATAAAAACATTCAGGACGTTCTGTGTGAAAGCGTCCGGGTACTGCTCAAGCGATGAAACATTTGACCAGATGCTAAGCAGTGGCGACATCCCGTCTGACTTCCCGTCGCAAATTGCAGGGTGGATTATGGACAAGTATGCTACAAAACTAGCTCTTGCGACACATACTGATAAACATGCAGGTGCGATGATATCGACATACACAGTCCAACAGGTGGGCTTAAGGGGCTGGAGGTGGTGCGTATGTCATGGGTCATGGGCGTATGCACAGAAGATGCGAGCAGCAATCAGTCACCTCTTTGCACGCGATCTCGGTCGCGGCACCCCGTGGATGGAGAACCCAGCCAAGCTTGGCACGTTCCTTGGCAATCCATCGCTGTCCCAAGAGGTGACGCAGTACATGATCAGCCTTCGTAGACGCAAGGTGTGTTGCGCCACAGACATGCCATCATTTCCTCATATTCTCCCAGGTCCGAGCTGGCGAAGTTGTCACCAGCGCACGTGCGATTGATCAGGACGTGCTCAAGAAACTGTGGACATTCAACAGCCAGGTTGTATCGCAAGGGCTCACTCCGGTGTCACGAAAGGCCAAAAAGGAACATCCCGAGCTGTGGGCATCAGCTGAGATCCGTGTCATGCTACACGCACTTTACGTCACATCTTTTCTGTGTCTCCTCCGATACGACGAAGCACTGCGCATCGAGTGGTCCTGGCTCACGTTTTCCAAGACCCCCAGTGGGAAGGGAACCATCACTCTCAAGCTACCATTTCGAAAGACACATCAGACAGGAGGTGCGTGCACAGTCACCGCACTGCAGCTCTTAAACAAATGCCTTCTGCAGATATCCAGCCTTTCGTGCTGCACGCAAACCCTGACAGCCCATGGCTGTGCCCCGTGAGGGCATTCGCAGCGTGGATCAAATGCAATGAGGGCAAGCCTCTCAATGGCTATGTGTTTCGCAAGAAGCTGCAGTCTAGAGGCTTCAGTGAGGACCCGATGCAGGCCATGGTGTGTGTTCTGTTTTCTTCTGGCTCATCTAGATCCTCATGCAGGTTCACGTAGAGCTCGGACTCCTTCCTGGACTGCTTCCGCAATAATCTCCTGGATATAGCCATAGACCCACGCCCGTACGGGACACACTCCTTCCGCCGCGGGGGCTGTCAGCACCTTGCGATGGACCTGCGGTGGCCCATCCGCCAGATCTGTTCTTGGGGTGGGTGGGCAGAGAATTTTGACAACCCAGGGACAATATTCAAGTACCTCCTCTCACACATGGATGCCCCGATGTTGAAGCGAGAGGATTATTTCAACCCGGATCGCCCGGCTGGCGTCTCATGCCCGCAGTGTGGGCGGTCCTGCTTCTGCGCTTGAATACAAGTTGAATACAGTTACATATGTTTCTGCTACAGACAGGCATACAATTTGCTACAGATCAATACAAGAGATAAGGCCAGCGAAATAAAGAAAAGAGAGCAGGAGCAAGAACCCCTTAGTTAGTTAGGTCGATCAGCAAGCCCTCGATGTGCCTTGGTACAATGATCTCATCCGCATCAACATTGTAAGTCTGGTACCAAGCCTGGCAAGCATGCTTAGCGTGACACTGGCGCTTGAGACAGTAAATTGTAACCTTACCTCCGGGAGCCAGCCGTCTTCAAAGTGTGCAACGAGTTCAGGGTGTGCGGCCTCAAGCACGGCGCACGGCACCCAGGCACGCATCGGGACTTGAACCGCCTCATCGTTGAGCGTGTCACCGACATCGACAAAGTGCAGGGCATGCAGTCCCGCCCGTGTTGCTTGACGATAACGCACGGGCGAGAGCGTGACGCGGTACGCGTCAATGCCAATGCCGGCCTCACCGGCGTGGTCGAGACCATGACGGAGCCTGTCGATCTCCATAGCGGAGTCTGCCATGCCATCGTCCCCTACGTCTGCGTCGAGGGCCGGTAGGGCAGGTGATGAGGAGGCGGGGGAATCTGGTCTTGTCGACTCTGAGCGGGCCGCGTTATGCACCTTGTTTGAGCCATTGGTCAGCAGTTTCCGTGCGCAGAAAATGGGTGGGCTTACCATCAGGTCACGCATGAGGCAGCCAGGCCACAGCGCGGTGCGGAACTTTGCCTCGATTGAACGTGCCTCAGGCCAGTTGAACAGGTAAGTGCACATTGAGGCCAGTGCAGCGAGGTGGACGCGTCGGGGGCGGAAGGACGCACCCACAATGGCGGCCGGTGTGAACGCTAGAACGGTGGCAGGATCGGGGAATGCCGGGGGCAGCGCGTGCGCCAGGTCGGGCCGCGGTGTTGGTAGAATGTTGTCCGGGTCTGCAGCTAGGACGTGCTGCAGGCGCAGTCGCCAGCGCACGAGGAACGCGGCGAGGGCATTGCGGGGCTCCGCCTGTGAGGCGGCGAGCAGGGAGTCTCCGAGCCCGCTGACGGCCAGCGCAACGGCTGTCTGTAAGTCCACTGCCACGGCAGCGGGGCCATCCTGCATGCTCTGTCAGCAAGTGCGTCTGTAAAAAGTAGCGCAACATGTGCGCTCACCTGGGACAGGGCGACGTCCTGCAGCAGAGCGATCAGCAGGTGGCCACCATGTGACACCTGAAGGTGCTCGCTGATGGCGGCGCTCGTGTACACCGCGACGCGCGTCCGCGCGCCGCCGAGGCTGCATGAAGACGCTGTCAACGGAGGGCGAGCACGAGCTGAGAATGTCACGTACCTGCGCATGGCAGCGCGCGCCCCGAACGCGAACAGATTCGGGCTCGGTGTGACGACCACATCGATGGCCCCTGAGATGTTCAGGCCTGCGAGATAGGCGGCGATGGAGCCGGGGGCCTTCACAGATCGACGGGCGGAGGTGTAATCAGCGCTCACAAGCAGTTGCGGAGAGGTAGACGCGTACCTCGTGCCAGTAAAAACCGAAAGCCGTGACGAGCTCGCGCACGAGCTCGCTGAGCTTGGCGTGGCTCCCCGGTGGCCCTGGCTGGCCTGCGTGCATCAGGGAATCCATCTCAATGTTGAGCTTGTTGTCTGAAACGAACACGACCGTTGCAAAGGTCTCCTGGAGCGAGAGGAGCGAGAGGAACGCGGTGTGCAGCACACCCTCGCGCGCGGACCGAGGCGACACCCCAAGCAGGGCGTCAACCTCACAGTCTTCAAGCCATGTCCTGCGTCGTCGCGTCAGTCAGCACACAGGCTTAGGCGGTGGTCTGCGGACAGACCTGGCGTCGATGCCTAGCGCGAACGCGCCGCGTCGTGCGGCGGCCGATCCGGGGCGGCAGACCTCGCGCACAGCGAGCGCGAGTGGGGTGACTCTGTGTAGAGCGGTCGGCGCGAGGACCTGGCCGTGTGTGGGCGGGCGCAGGCGTGGGCCATCAGTGCAATGAACAGCAGCAGCAGCGGGAAAAAAGGGGCGTACCTGCCAAATGTTGCACGCTGTCGACGCAGCGAGCGCGGGTGGTGCGTCTTCTGGGCTGGCACCCCTATCCACCTGTTCTCCAGTCAAAACTGGGTCCATGCTAGGGCCAGCAGCAGCGCGTTCGCGGTGGTGCGCGTGTTGAAAGCACGAAGGGATGGCGTGCGCGTCGTCGCAGGTGTCACAGGCGCGCGGGGACGGGCACAACGTTGGGTTGAGAAGGCGCGGCGGCGTGGGGGCGTCGTCAGCGTCGGCGGGAGCGTTGCGACTCGTCTGTTGTCGTTGTCGTAGGAGGGGAGCGAGGGCAGGGCGGGCGAGGGCACGGAGGGTCGTGACGGGTGCGTGACATGGCGACTGAGGTGCCGAGGGGCTGCCGGTTGTTGGGACTGTCGACGGGACTGTAAACGGGGCAGGCAGGGCGCCGTCGTGTCGCGTTTTGGCGGGGCGGCCTGCGAGAGAACGCGACACGTCAGGCAGCTACCTGGCGGCATGTTTACAGTCCCGTCGACAGTCCCATCAGCCCCGGCGCGTCGGAGCTTGGACTTGGGCGCCCCGCCACCCGCCCGCGCTTGGCGTGCCGCCCCTGCTCTTTTCTCGTCCGTTTCCCCTCCCGCGCACGGTCAACGGGGGCGCGATATGCGCGCGTTCACTCAGGCGGCGACGCCGCTCGCTGGCACGCCTCAAGCACGCGCAGGCACGCCGTATTATTCGACGGGCTGGCAGAGGGCCCGCCCGGCTCCGGGTGCACGCGGCACAACCGCATTGGATCATTTGGTAAGCTACTCGTTGGACCGTAAATGAAGTACGCATCAATGCGCCTTACTACTCATCTCTTTGCACACTGGCAGTTCGAGTTTCTTGGCGAATCGTTCCTGCTCTGTTGACAGTCCCATTGCCAAAAATGTGACCCGAAGAGGCATTGGCTTACTTATAGGCATGGCTCACGTAGAATAAGTCGCGGGGCCGAGTTTCAATGCTTGTTGACGAGTGTTTGCCAAGAGCCTCTGATCCTAACACACACAAACATCGGCGACGCTCCAATTTTTTGTGTCCGCCGTCGACTTTGAACGTAACATTTACGGTGTCTTCTCTTCAGGTCTCATCATTTTCGCAATGCCTGCGCGGTAGTCGCTCATAATTGGGCGGAATCTTTTTGCTTTTTCGTGGACCATCCACTTAGAGATCTTTCAATAATACCATAATGACGATCACCCTCATCCCCGTCCTCGACCCTCCAACAACCCGTCTACCACCATCCGGCCGCATCAAGCTCTCCTCCCAAGGAGAGCTGCTCGAATGCTTGCGATATCTGCGCCTCATCTATATCCCCGAAGTGCGCGGCTCGCGCCGGGTCTCGAAGTCCTCACGCACCATCGCGAGCACGTCCATGCCTTCCTCCAGCTCTTCATACTCCTCTCTGGACGCCCTCCGTGCGGACACCTTTGAGCGCAGTCACGTGCTGCGCTGGCTGACGTCCCTCCTTGCCCATACCACGGACGAGGCGCTGCTCGCTCAGGCAGCTGCGCTCCTTGCCGCGTGTGCAGGCGCATCGGGGGCGGGCATCATCTCGCGCACGTTCGCGTTCGGCAACGTTGAGGTGCAGCTGACGGACGCGCCGCTGGACAACAGCGACTTCGGGACGGTCGGCGCGCAGACCTGGGGCAGCGCGTGCGTGCTCGCGGACATGGCCGTCGAGACGCCAGCCGCGTTCGGACTCGACGCGGCTGCTGGGCGGCTGCGGGTGCTCGAGCTCGGCGCGGGGACGGGGTTGGTCAGCCTGGCTGTTGGGAAGGTGCTCGAAGGGATGGGTGGGATTGTCGCGGAGGTCGCTGCGTCGGACTTCCACCCGACGGCCCTGGCCAACCTGCGCTCCAACATCGCAGCAAACTTCTCCATGGATGGGACAGGCGCGCTGTCCATGTCCGCGCACTTCCTGGACTGGTCGCGGCCCAACAGTGCGTGCGAGGCTCCATTCAACGCCCCGTTCGATGTCGTCTTCGGCGCGGACGTCGTGTACGACATCAAACATGCAAATTGGATTCGGGGTACACTGGAGCGCGTTCTTCGGCGTCCTGGAGATGCAGAAACGCGCCCAGCGCGATTCCACATGGTCATCCCGCTGCGGCCTTCGTTCGAAGCAGAGTCGGACTCTGTAGAGCACGTATTCTCGCGCGAATGGACCGGGCACGGGGTAGATGTTTGGACATTGGGTGTTACTCACAAGGAGGTCATCACTTGCGAGGCGGACTCCGGAGGAAACGGCGAGGTTGATTATGCATACTACGTGATAGAATGGTTGGCGACATAGAACAACATTCAAATAGAGCAAGTAGACATAGAGTGTTGATCACCGTGAATATCGGTGCTCCGATCGATATCCTGCCATTGAAATCAGGTCGGAAAAAGACACGTTTCCAGCAAGGTTCCAGCATCTCATTCGTGAGACTCACCAATGACATACATTCAAGCATCGGCTGCGTAAAGCAGGAATTCCCAAGGCATCTTCTGCCCACTCGAGGTCGCCCTTTCACTGAGCCACACCCGCCTCAGCCGACAGGTAGCAAAGATCTTCACATATGAGATGTGCCCAAATTTTGCACTAGGCATAACGGTGTGCATTAGCGATGGCCCAGGCCCGTCACCGTCGCTGCCAGACTCGTCATCTTGCTGCAAGAGAGCATGTGAAGAGAAGTGCGGAAGAAGCGCAGGGAGGTGAATGGATATTTCTGACCAGGACGTAAGAGGAGTGCTCGACGTGGCCGGGAAGGACAGGGGAAGGTGGAGGATGGGTGGCGAGCCCGGCTTCAGAGCAGGCGACTTCTAGTGACACTGTCAGCATTCAAAGCCAGTCGAATTCCCGCAGAGCTGAGTACTTCGCCAAAAAGTGACACAAGATCGTTAGGCTCGGCGTACTCGACAAGGTAGGCGGCGGAAGTCATTCTGAAGGCAAGAAAAGGCATTTACCTGAAATGTCGAGCAACGTACTATGCCTTCTTTCCCCGCGGTATCGACGAGACCGACCTCAAATGACCACTCTCTCCCAAGGTTCCGCACTTGTAAGTGCAGCCAAGGCAGCTTCAAGCCCAGGTCGCCGGCCCTCCCTGGACGGGAGCTCCAGTCCATCGACGGGCACCGCACATACGTCGTTGGAAGCGACGGCGACTGTATGTGGAGAACCGTCTGCCCAAGCTTGTACCCGTGTTTCTGCGCTTCTTCCGCAGCGTCAGGCTGGATGGCATGCGGGACGATGAGTGCGGCGGGTGGGGGTGGTGCAGGAAGCGAAGTATGATCATTAAGGAGGCAGACAAACGAGTCGGACGGCAGGGAAGTGTCGGTGTGGGTATTCCAGAGACTCAGAGGGTCGCTCCCTGTCGAAGAGAAAAGGGACAAAATGCTTGGCTGAACGGCAGATGAGAACATGGTCACGGCAGGCTAGCAGGCGTGGGAAGGGGAGAACGACCTTCTCGACGTCCCGCCTTGCGCGTCATGATCGCAAACCTTCACTCTTTCTTCTTCAACGTCCTCTCGGACGTCCTCTGGACAACACTCTTTCAGTTTACTTTGAGCTCTCAACTCCGTCCTCACACCGTCGCTTGCGCTTTCTTTCTGCCTTGCCTGTGCTCGTGTGCTGCCAGGTGCCATACGCGTCATGACGACTCTCCGCCAACGAAATGCAGAGTCTGCGAATCCACAGGTCTCCATCACCGAACCCACATCGCTAGAGAACCTGCGCACCGTGTTTGATCCCGCCACTTGTGCGCGGAAAGGTTTGTGTCCTGTGTCCAAGATTCGGAAGCAGGGCGATACATTCGAAAGTCACTCGCTGTACTTCGAGCAGCATGGAACAGGCCCGGAAAAGGTTGTATTTGTAATGGGGTCAGTGGCTTTGGGCTGTCCGTGGTGCAGAGTATAATATCGTGTGGATTGGCAGGCTGAACAGCACGTCCTTCGCGTGGTCCGCCCAGGTGGAACACTTTGGGCGCTCCCCCAATTACTCTGTCCTCGTCTTTGACAATCGAGGGGTGGGGAACAGTGACACGCCGAAGGGACCTTACTCGTATGTCGAAGGGAGATGGGCACCAGGCTACACCGTGTGTTCCATCGCTGACGATGCGCCGTCAGGTCTAGCGGCATGGCTGAGGACATCATAGTGCTCCTGGACTATATTGGCTGGACGGAAGAGCGAAGTCTCCACCTGGTTGGCATATCACTGGGCGGGATGATATCCCAAGGTCAGTAGTTCTACGTTCATTGTGGGAACCCATGTCGAATTTTGATGTGCAGAGCTTGCCTTTCGCATTCCTGAGCGATTTGTTTCGCTTACACTTGCAGTGACCACCGCAGGTGGCCGGCCGTGGTCTAATATCCCTCCGGTACGTGTTTTTTAAACTCACAGCAGGTCAGGTCGCCCAGCTAAATGGCACACTGTCGAACAGATGCACGGTTTCATATCGCTCACTAGGTGATTCCCGTGTCGTAATCATCTGGACGCGTACTGACGGATGGCAGACTGCTGTTCATCGCTGATAATGAGAAGAAGATACCCATCATCGTCGACATGGTATATAATACACGGTGGCTCGATGCCAAAGCTGAAAACGACAGCGAAGGCCGGACAAACCGCGAAGTTCAGACTGCGTCGTACCGACGCCGGATCGCGGTGACGCGCCCACAGAAGCCGCTCGGTGCTTTGTCGCAAATGTGGGCTGGACTCTCGCACAACGTGAGCCCAGCGCGGCTGCGCCATATCTCGGCTTCCATCCCGAAGGTCTTTATTATTACGGGCGACGAGGACCACCTTGTGCGACCCTCGGAATCCAAGTACCTGAAGGACCACATGCCCGAGGCGGAGTACATCCTGTGGGAGAACACTGGGCATGCTCTGCATGGACAATATCCGAAGAAGTTCAATCCCTTGCTGGAGCGGGTGTTTGGCGAAGGAGCGGAGAAGGTGAAAGCGACAAAGGGCAACTAGACTCTGTACATGGACATGTTGAGTAATGTAGACGGCGTGCACGCTGCCCGGGTAATCCCGTCGCTCGTCTCAGTCTTGTCGTTTGCACCTGCACCGAGAGCTTGCATCGAGGACTGACGCGTGTCCTTTGATGGCGACGCTGCACGGACAAGGAGAGAAAGGGGATGGCGAGCGTGCAGGGCAGGACGAGGAGGAAAACGGAAGTGGTGGCAAGGGTGGCCGGGGAATTTTCCCACGATGGGGCGGTGGCGGGGGCGTCCGTTGGGCATCTCTCATCAACGTCCAACTCTCCCGCAGCGTTATCGTTCTCCGCCTCAGCCCCCATCGATTCGCCCTTTGTCTTCCTCCAAGGGTGCTCGCATAAGGCCGACCACCGTTTCTCCCCCGCGAGCGGCCCGCTATCCCCGTCCACCCCCATTTTCGTCGAAAAAATTCCACATCCTGTACCACCCATTACCAACCCAATCCTCCTTTCTTTCCTTCCATCGCATCCCCCGGACAGCATCGCTTCGTCCAAGCCGCTCACGCTACACATAACGTGCTCAAGAACAACGCACACGAACGTCGACAGCCTTAGTAATGGCAGACACTGCAACGGAGATCGATCTTGACTCGGTCATTGACCGTTTGCTTGAGGGTGAGTCTTTCATCTTCCATACCCCCAATGCCGCTTGGAACGCGGCGCACGAGCCATAGCTGGCTGCTGCCGGAACCAGCTGGCGCGGTGTGCTGTCTCGGGCCGCGCCGCACATACGAGGATGCCAGTTGGCGTATGCGGGTGCACAGCGTGACAGTCCTAGCCGCATCCTCCCCCCTTTGCCGTCGGCAGCGATATACGCCTGCAGAGGGTCACAGCAGACGATATCGTGCACGGTTGTGTCACATATCGGCATGCTGCCCTCGCGTTGCGTGATCCTGTGCAACGCAGACCCGGATTTCCGTTTCCCGCCCGTTGTTCCGCCCTCGCTGATACACGCGCTCTTTTAGTACGAGGCAACCGTCCTGGAAAGCCCGTCCAGCTCCAAGAATATGAGATAAAATACCTCTGCACCAAAGCTCGCGAGATCTTCATCAACCAGCCCATCCTCCTCGAACTAGAGGCCCCCATCAAGATTTGCGGCGACATCCACGGACAATACTACGACCTCCTCCGTCTGTTTGAATACGGCGGGTTCCCTCCAGAAGCCAACTACCTTTTCCTCGGTGATTACGTCGATCGCGGCAAGCAATCACTCGAGACAATATGCCTGTTGCTTGCCTACAAGATCAAGTACCCTGAAAATTTCTTCATCCTCCGCGGAAACCACGAGTGTGCGAGTATAAACCGGATTTACGGGTTTTACGACGAATGTGCGTATATCTCGAATTCATTGAGGCTAGCGTGACAACGGGCTGTCTCCAGGCAAGCGGCGGTACAACATCAAGCTGTGGAAGACCTTCACGGATTGCTTTAACTGCCTACCAATCGCCGCCATTATCGATGAGAAGATTTTCACAATGCACGGCGGACTGAGTCCGGACTTGCAGTCGATGGAGCAGATCCGACGAGTGATGAGGCCGACGGATGTACCCGACACTGGTGCGTAGTAGCGCTCGTTCCCGCAGCGTTGCCTAATGCGCGGGCTCCTTCACGCCACGATTCTCCTGCGGCGCAGGCCTCCTCTGCGATCTGCTATGGTCGGACCCGGACAAGGACATCACAGGCTGGTCAGAGAACGATCGAGGTGTCTCATTTACCTTCGGGCCAGACGTCGTGTCGAGATTCCTGCAGAAACACGACATGGACCTAATCTGTCGAGCTCATCAGGTGCGTGGCTTTTATGATACCCTTTGCTTTGCTGGCGGCGGATCAGCGGTGTGGGGTAGATCCCTGGGGTAACCGGCGATCTGGGCCTTGAATCGGCACAGATTCCGAGCATCTTTCCATCCTTTGCATTGTTTACCCAACCGGCACTGGGCTTGGTTCCTGACTACTTCTTTACATTCAAGGTCGTGGAGGATGGTTATGAATTTTTCGCAAAGCGGCAATTGGTGACACTCTTTTCGGCGCCGAACTACTGTGGAGAGTTCGACAACGCGGGAGCGATGATGAGCGTGGACGAAACACTGCTATGTTCCTTCCAAGTGCGTCGCCTCACTCTCACTCCACTGTCCCAACTCATGTCCGCTGTAGATATTAAAGCCGGCCGAGAAAAAGGCGAAGTACCCGTATGGCGGGATGAATATGGGAAGACCAGTAACCCCACCGCGCAAACAGAAGAAGAAGGATGGCAAGATGGGCTGAAGCGGACGCGCCGTCGGGGCGATACTCCGAGGCAGCTTTCACATCTCCCTCTCCCCTCCCAGCCCCTGCATGCCGCCGTCGCTTTCCAACTCATTTTTCCATCTTTTTATTTCTTTCAGTTTCGCTCCCTGGTGTTCTGGTGGTGTGGTAGGTGTGATCGGGCATCGGTGAGTGTGGGTCGCTGCAGAATGGGCTGTGGGCACTTCGAGGTGGACTGAGAGGGGTGTACGCTGGTGGAGACGTGCGACCGGGCGGGGCGAGTGCAGGTGTGGACATGGATTAGCAGGGCAGGGCAACGATTGGGCTTGGGCGACGGCAAGACCAAAACGGCAACGAACGCGCACGGACACTATCCGACTCCACCTTATCACATTCCATTTCTCTCCCTTCCTTCTGCCTGCTCTCGCAGCGGCACCTGTCGCCCTCGCCCGGACGCTTTACTTTGTGCGTGCTCTGTCCATGAGCCCGACGCCTGTGTATGTACATCCCCGTCCCCTTGATCACCGTATACCACACTGCCAGTTCTGCCGCTATCCCACCACATACGCTGCCGAGACTGCTGTCCCCCCACCATCGCCTCTTCCGCTCCTTTCTATGATATTGATGTGTTCTTATCCGGAATCCTGCTCCGACCATATTCAGGCCCGCTCTCTGCTTGTCCATATATCTTCCATCGTTTTCCCGCCCATAATGTGAGAATAGGATAGTCGTACAATATTCATTGCTCGTCGTCGGCTTGTCGGCCGCATTCTTTCGCCCGACAAATCGATGGCCGCTCGGATTCCCGAAAGGGAGTGGACGGGCAGCATGGCGACCACGCGCCAAATGAACCACATGGCCAAACGCAATCTGCGCCCTGTGTATGAGTCAGTGGTTTGCCCTTTACACTCAACGACCACCATCTTGCTTTCCCGCACTCCTTTTCCCTCCCACTGCTCGACACGGTCCTTCCATCTGTTCGTTCTCTGCGCGCCGGTATATTTTGGACACGACCTCACGAATCCAACGACCCGCCGCTGCTCTCTGACTCATCTTGGCAACAAAAGAACCATGCTGTCGATGAACGACCAAGTCATCGAAATTGACCTCGATTCGGTTATCGACCGTCTCATCCAAGGTGAGTAGCCTCATATCGCTCTCCTCATAGCAGTCGGAGCTCATGCCACTGCGCAGTGCGGGGCAACCGTCCCGGCAAGGAGGTCAGCCTGGAGGAGTTTGAGATCAAGTACCTCTGCACGAAAGCCCGCGAAATATTCATATCCCAGCCCGTTCTTCTTGAGCTCGAGGCCCCCATCAAAGTTTGCGGTACGTCCGGCCACCGACTCACGATCCCCGTCCCTTTCCGCTCAATACCGCTGTTTGGACAGGCGATATCCACGGACAATACTACGACCTCCTCCGTCTCTTCGAATATGGCGGGTTTCCTCCAGAGGCAAACTATCTCTTCCTAGGCGACTACGTCGACCGCGGCAAGCAATCCCTGGAGACGATCTGCCTGCTGCTGGCATACAAGATCAAGTACCCCGAGAACTTCTTCCTACTGCGCGGAAACCACGAGAGCGCCAGCACGAACCGAATATATGGCTTTTATGACGAATGTGCGCGCACCGAACCTCAGTGTCGTCGTCTATTGCTGACAATTCTTTCTTTGTTGCAGGCAAGCGTCGCTACAACATCAAGCTCTGGAAGACATTCACGGACTGCTTCAACTGCCTGCCTGTTGCCGCCATAATCGACGAGCGCATCTTCACCATGCACGGCGGGCTTAGTCCCGACCTGCAGTCGATGGACCAGATCCGCCGCATCATGCGGCCCACCGACATCCCCGACACAGGTTCGTTCTCCCCGCTTCACATCCCGCACATCGCTTCCTGACAGCCCATCATCGTCAGGCCTGCTGTGCGACCTGCTGTGGTCGGACCCGGAACGCGACCTGCAAGGCTGGGGCGACAACGACCGCGGCGTCTCGTTCACGTTCGGCCCGGACATCGTCGCGAGGTTCATGCAGAAGTTCGACATGGACCTGGTCTGCCGCGCGCACCAGGTGCGTCCGTCCCCCCACGCCGCCCTCCTGTCGCGGTCTACGTATCTCCCTGTCCCTGTGCGGCTGTCCGGTAGTGTAGCTATGAGACCAAAGCGGGATTTTATGATTACTGCCAAAGCCACACACAGTGTGCCAGCGAAAGTAGAAAGACAGTAAAAGAGATAAAACAAAACTAAAAATGGCGACGCCGCGCGAGGCATGCCCTGCCGCCAGGTGGATGCATGCCCCGGCGCGGCCCGCCGGACTCCCGCTTTGGTCCTATAGCTACACTTCTTACCTTAATCTGGCTTCGTTTTCTCATGCTGACGACATTTTGCTTCCTAGGTCGTCGAGGATGGGTACGAATTCTTTGCGAAACGCCAGTTGGTCACGATCTTCTCTGCGCCGAACTACTGTGGCGAGTTCGACAACGCCGGCGCCATGATGTCCGTTGACGAGACGCTGCTGTGCTCGTTCCAGGTGGGAGGGTCTGCGTGTCGTGCGTGCGGGAGGCTCATGTTGCTTGAAGATCCTCAAGCCTGCGGAGAAGAAGAAAAAGCAGATACCTGGTTTCGGCGGCAGAGCTTCTGGCTCGCCTCGCAGGGCGAAGAAAGGCGGCATGTGAGAGGTCAAAGCCTTCTCGACGACGCCCTCTGGCGTCAAACTTTTGTTCGGGCGTCTGACCGTCATGATCGATCTGACCTTGTAAAGTCTCTCCTCCTATGCCTGTCCTTCTTAAGCTTTATCTTCAGTCTGTTTCAGTACAGCGAACAGTGCTTTCTATCTTCTTCCAAAATTTGTGCCCTATGCCAGCGCAATTGTTGATATCAACATACATCGTTTACCAAGGACATTCATTCCCACCGATATCCTCGTCGCGTATTATCGGCGCCGTTTCGTGTCTATTTGCTGATCGTTTTTCATTCACGCGTACTGTAACAACAACACCTGCTTTTATGCGCACTCTTAAGTAGTTGGGGGGTGAGCGGAGCAAGGTCGGGTCACGCATGTGACACCAACGAAGCGTCGTGACCAACACCACCTCCATACCTCTCCATACTCTCAGTTCATGCTATTCTACCACACTGACGCTTGATCATGATGGCCTTTTGGGATGCTTTACTTATCTGCCGTATCGTCTGCCACGGGCTCGCCGCTCGACGTCTGCACCGCCATGCTATGTCTCACTCGGCTGCAGAGGCTCTCATACTCGCTCATGCTCTACCGTTTCTCGCTCGCACTTGCGCCCCGCTGGCCACCACCCTCATCACCTAAATCTGATTTTTTGCCACATAATGCTCTCACATCCTCTGAGAACTTCGAATGCGAAAAGACCACTGCCAGCACGGATCCTAGGAAGGCTTGGCTGGGGTGCACAGGTCTCGCTCGCCTTCCCGCCTTCCGCGCGGCTCCTGTCTGCTATCCGCACTCGTATAAGGGAGGGCGTGCAGTGGGTTGGAGGGCATCACTTTCTTGCCTTTCACCCACCACATTATCAACCCGCACTCAGCGCTTCAGCCGCTCCTATCCAATAACTTGACGCATTGTCCTGGTGACAGTCGTTGTTGCTTCACACATTTACCCACCCACAAGTATCCACATACTCTCCGTCAATCTCGTTGAAGCACCCCTATCCACCATGCTCAACTTCACAAAGCTCACGGTGTTTTGCGCGCTGATTGCCACGACGTATGGCATCTCCACTTTTGAGTTATACCTCTTGCTGATGTGCCGTTACTTTCAGCATCACCGCGCAGCCCCTAATCTCGTCTGCGGCTGGCGGAATGACCGACCTTCCTACGGGCATCGCCTCTGCGGTGAACAATCTACCCACCTCTTCCGCCCTTCCTACCCCCATCGCGCCAGGCGTGTTACCCACCGACGTTCCCGCGGAAGTCATCGAGACGATCCACGACGCGCCGCTCCCCTCTTCGGAGGACGTTACTACCATCTCCACCACATCGCAAGCGCAGGCCACCTCCTCGCCCGTGTACATAAACCCCTTCCCTTACTCCAACGAGAAATCCACACAAACTCTCGCGCGCAGGCGTCCCACCGGCGAGCATCTCGCCAGAATCATCCTCTTCGCGATCGTTGCGCTGTGCGTGATCATCACCGCCGCGCCGTGTGTCTATTGCGCTGCGCGCGGGCGCGGAGAGTCGTCGGATGAGGAGCAACTGTATCTGCGCTGGTGGGCGGAGGAGGTGGATGGGAGTTTGGCGCAGAGTTTGTCGGCGCGTCGGTTTGTGGTGAGCGAGCAGCCGCGCGGGCATGTGCTGGATGAGAAGTTTTCTCTGCTGGAGACTATTGTGGAGGAGGATGAGGAGGATTATTAGATTAGAATATCCGATGAAGTCGTGTCATAGAGAAATTATTAAACATTAATCTAGCATCAGAGGTGTCATCTCCAGAGGGGGTCAACGTCGGGTCACAAATGTCACGGCAAGCTCATCGAGTCACACCGTCATGATGTCACAAGGTGCATCTCGACTTCAGTTCATCGACATCCAGCATCTGGCCGCCAACGCCTCCGGGACTCGTGCTCATCGTCTTCAGCTATTCAGAGCTTGAAGGCATATAGCATGGGCTTGGGCCACTCTGCTCTCGCCGCATTATGTTACCGGCTGGCTGTCGACATCCGCACCATCATGTCTCACTCGACTCTCGCCACCATGATGATCATGCTCTTCCGTGGCTCTCGCGCTGGCACCTGCTCTCGCGCACCGTTCGCCACCTCAAAGCACACACGAACAGTGGTCCTCGCCCACAATGCGGACTCAAGCTAGCAGTACATCGCACGCTTTGACCATTAAATTAATGTGAATGCGCCACCGTCAGCCTGCGCCGCTTCCCCGCGGCCAAGCCCAGCTCGTCTAGTCTCTCTCTGTCTCTCCCCTCGAGCACGCCGGGCGCCCCCAAACCCTCCTTGCTCGCCGGGCGCCACTAGCCCGCCCGCTCTGCCTAGCGCGCTTTCCCTCCAGCGCGGGCCCCAGGAGGGCTTCCCGTGCTGGAGGGTGCACAGGTCTCGCTCGTCGTCCCGCCTTCAAGTTCCGCGCGGCTCCTATCCGCCATCCGCACGCGTATAAGTGGGGGAAGTGTGGGTGGAGGGTGGGTATCACTTGCTTGTCTTTCACCCACCACATTGAATACCCACACACACTTGCTCAGCGCTTTACCGTCACCCGCTTTACAGCTTGATAAATATCCTGGTGATATTTCTACGCGTTGCTGCTGCCTACTGCTTCTACCCACCCACCCACCCACTCACATACCCACCGAACTCGTTCAAGCGCTCCTTTTCACCATGCTTAACTCTACGAATCTCACTCTCGCTTGCGCCGTGATGGGGTCCTTCACCGCGAGGTAAGCCGCCGACTTCCACTCCTGCCTTTTCACTCTCTCCTGACGCGCGTTCGTCTTTCAGCATTATCGCGCAGCCCCTGAAGTCGTCTGCCGCTGGCGGCATAGTCGACATACCCACGGGCATCGCCTCCGCGCTGAATAACCTGCCTATCTCGTCATCCACTTCAGTGGTGCTACCTACCGAGGTTCTCCAGAGCGCGTCTGACAAGCCACTCACAACTACCATTGTCGCTCCTTCGTCGAAGGCAGAATCTGCCGACGTCAATGCAGACTATTTCAACCCACAGCGTCCCCCGGCGTTTGAGCCCTACCGCCCCGTGCCTGCCTCATCCTCCTCCCCCTCATCCATCTCCTTCATCACCACCGACCACCCCACATCCACGTCCACATCCACGCACACGCACACGCGCGCGCGCAGGCAGGTCGCCGGCGAGCGCCTCGCGCTCATCCTCGTCGTCGCGATCATCGCGCTCTGCGTGCTCGCGGCCGCCGCGCCGTGCGTGTACTGGGAGATGCGCGCGCGCGTGCACGCGCGCGACGAGGAGAATGCGGCGTACTACGCGCGCGCGCTGTACGCGGACGACGGGAGCCTCGCGCAGAGCTTGTCCGCGCGGTATGCGGTGGTGGGCGAGCAGCCGCGTGCGTGTGTGTTGGAGGAGAAGGTGGCGTTGATGGAGGGGGATTCGGGGGAGGGTGTTTACTAGATTAACGAGTTGCATAACAATTATAAAGAAAACAGCGATATATCCAGAGTGTGCACCGGCTTTTGTCAAGGAGTAATGCACATTGGACAAGGGCCGGTGAGCACACATGAATGATCGACAGAGCGCGTTTTGCGCCGCACGTCCAAGATTGGCGCGCAATAGGCGTCTCTGAATATCCGACCTCATATTGCGCGGAAGGCCACAACAACTGATATCGCGGCACGGGTGACGGGAGTCGGGACGGCCCGCCGGCTGCATTGCAACGAGGAATTCAGCTTATGGGCACCCTGAAAGCTTATCTGCATCATGGCACTCGCGCGCCAGGCTGGAGGAAGGTTCCGAGTGGCAGCGCGGAAAATCGAACATGAGATGAACGGGACGGAACGCAGACAGGCACGGCACGGCGCGGCATGAGTAGGGCATGGTATTGGTATACTGTACGTACAGTTCCGCGAAGAAAGGTGGGAGTTATATGAGGGTGCTTTCTTGCGTGGAAGCGCGAGGGGCTGCCCCGTTTCCTATTCTCGCGGTGGGCGTGTGTGCGGCGACAAAAGGGAGCTGTACATTGAAATGCTGCGAGGTTGTACAGGCGTGGGTAGCAGTTGATAGTAACATTGACGCGTGACAGAAAGAAGTGTGTGGAAGGATAGAAGAAATGACGTCAGGACGATGATGGAACCGTCACGAACGGCGCGGAATATATGCACGAGCAGTCGAAGGTGGCCAACGCACTCACCTTCCACCACGACAGACGCGAGGGCGACGCGAGCCGCGTGCGGGTGGGGCAGCTGTCGCGGTGATCGAGGGCGTGCAGGGTAAGCCGGTGCGTCGTGATATGAATGGAGTGGGGTTCTAGCTGATGCAGCGCGTTTAAGCGTGGCGTGTGATTGGCTGGCAACGGCTGGTGCGGCCGTCGAGGAGACCGCGTCGCCGAAGCTGGGAACTGGAGATGGAAGACGAGTGGGGAGGACGTGCACGGCGGACGGCTTCGAGAAGAGCGGGCGGCGGAGGTGCGTGCGCGCGTAGAGAGGACCCCAGATCCGTTTCCACCGAAGACGTGATCAAGGTTTCGGCCGGGGCGCCTCTGCCGTCGCGGTGCTGTGTCGACGTCGGGGACGGTGGGCTGTGCGCCGTGGCGGGCGGCGTCGACGCGGTCAGCGGCGGGCGGACGATGCGGTCGTCGGGTAACCAAGGCGCGCCGGGTAAACTGGGGATTTAATGAAGATGAGCGGGACGATGACGTCAGGGAAGCGCCCCCGTTTAGTGTGGAGCGGTTGCAGGATCTCGGGCGGCGCGCGCGGCATCCGGCCGTTCGTCTCTCCTCCGCTTTCCTTTTCTCTTTCTGCACGCCACACACGCCGCGTCGCTGTCCTCTGCGTCCTCCTCTCCTCCTCCCCCCCGCCCGCCCGCTCCCTCCTCGTTCTCTTGCAACTCATGGCCCAGCTCGACCCCCACCCATCCCGCCCGCCCACCGTCCCCATCACAGCCCCATCGCCGCCCAGCAGCACCCCCGCCGTCTCCGCGTCCCCAACACACCATGCACCCACCAGCGAGGAGATCGACGCCGTCATCCAGATGGCGACCTCGTCCCGCCCCTCCGCTGACGGCCGCCCCGTGCCCCTCAAAGACACCCGCACACAGCTCTTCGCAGGCAATGTACGTTGCCCGGCCTTATCACCTCCCCCCCTGCCTTATTTTTTCACCCGCAGCTGCCGTACCGCGTCCGCTGGCAGGACCTCAAGGACCTCTTCCGCAAGGCCGGAACCGTCCTCCGCGCCGACGTCTCCCTGGGCCCCGACAATCGCTCTCGCGGCTACGGCACAGTCCTCCTGGCTACCGCGGAGGACGCCGGCAGGGCCGTCGACATGTTCAACGGCTACTCGTGGCAGTCGCGAGTTCTTGAAGTACGTCTCGACCGTCTCCCAGCTGATCTCGACAATCCCCCCGGACCCCCGGGCGGCTTCCTCGCCCCCGTGCCTCGCCCCCTGCCATATTCGAATCCCATGAGTCCAGTCCCCACTTCTGCTTTTGCTGCCCCCGCTCCCCACGCCTCCTTCGACGACCCGTACGCGGATTACGCTGCCCTTTACGGCCACGACCGACCCTCCACCGCGGGATCAGTTTCGCGCAATCTCTTCGTCGGGAATGTGCGTGTCGGATGATAGCTCTAGCGCTGAGAACCGCTAATTATTCTGATGTTCCGCTCCACAGTTGCCATTTCACTGTCAGTGGCAGGATTTGAAAGACCTGTTCCGTCAGGCTGGCACCATCCTCCGCGCCGATGTCGCGCTTGGCCCCGATGGCCGGTCACGCGGCTTCGGCACGGTGGTGTTTGCGACAGAGCTCGACTCGGAGCGGGCGGTCAAGATGTTCAACGGGTGACATCCATCTTCTCCTTCCCATCCTTCTTCTATTCATTTGTCATACAGATACGAATATAACGGTCGTCCGTTGAAGGTGCATTACGACAAGTACTCACCGTCTGCACAGCCCACCGCCCCTTCATCGCCGGTGCCCCCCGCGCAGCTCGCTAATATTACCGCGGCCTCGCTGGCGGCGTTGTCTACGTTCGCGGCACAGCAGCAGCTCCACCAACAGCAGCAGCAACAGCACAGCAGCCGTCTATCCGGCCTCCTCACAAACTATGCCCTCGAAACTGCAAACAGCCAGTCACGTTCTCCACAGCCCTTCGACCCCTTTGCATCCCCGCTCTTCCAGCCTCCGCGGCCGGAAGCACAGCAACAGCCGTTCGCGCGCCTCGCGAGCGTCAACGCGTCGGTCCTGCGGGAGCCAGCGCCGAGCCTAGCCTCGACGCAGACGCAGCCCGGGGCGCCGGTAGGGCGCAACGAGCTGCCCACGCCGCCATCGTCGAGCTCCGGTCACCAGTCCGCAACGAGCTTGCGCCCGCCGAGTCCCCCGCCTGCGCCGCCGCCCGTGCAGCAGACGCGCTCGCAGCCGGCGCTCTCGCAGCGCCGGCCCCCCGCGTCCGGCCCCGCGGTGAGCGCGCCGTCCCTCAAGCACCCGCGCCATTCGTCACCCTCGCCGCGCCGCACGCAACATTCCCAGCAGCAACAGCAGCCACACCAACAGCAACAGCAGCCGCTCCAGCAGCACCCGCAACAGCCGCAGTACGCGCAGCACCCAGCGCATCCAGGACCCATCGCGCTGCCGCCGCCCTCCGCGTTCGCGCCGCACGCGCTGTCGCCGACGCACCACCCGCAAATGTCGCCCCTCCACCACCCACAAATGTCGCCGCTGCACCATCCACTGCTCCCTTCCCCCATCCACGCACCACAGTACTTCGCGCATGCGCCGCCGCTGCACTCGCCGCACGGGCACCCGCTGGGCATGGCGACGCCGCACGGGCTGCCGCCGATCACGCCGAGCATGCCGTCCTTCCAGTTCGCGCCCGCCGCGGGCATGCCGTTCTCGCCGGGCCCCGCGATGTCGCCCGGCGCGTTCTGGGGGCGCCCCGGCGCGGGCGCGAACCCGTTCATCAACCCCGCGGTCGGCGCGCCCGTGCACAACGACGGCGGCGGTGGCGGCGGTGGGGGGGACTACTTCATGGGCATCGACGCGGGGTATTTCCCGCTGATCCCGGGGAGCGGCAGCGTGCAGGGCAAGGGCGGGAGCGGGCTCGCGCACGAGATTCTCAAGGGCGCTGAGGAGCACAGCGCGAAGGCCAACGGGACCGCGGTCGACGACGGCGCGCGGAGGCGCAGTCGCAGCCACAGCCGCAGCACGAGCCGTGCGCGCCCTGCAGACGACGACCGCGAGCTCGCGGGCGTGAGCGGGCTGCTGGAGCGCATGGGCGGGTTCGAGCGCCGCCCGGAGCTCGAGGTGGACGTGTTCTGGGAGGACAAGGGGGCGGACAAGGAGCCCGAGAAGCGGCACTCGGTGGACCGCGTGCCGATGCACCGCTCGGGGTCGGACCCGGTGCAGCACGCCGCGCACGATGCGCAGGCGGCGCGGCCGGTGAGCAGCGGGGGTGGGGTGCCGGCGGAGGTCGGTGCGTGATTTTTGTAGTGGATAAGTACTGTATCGTTAGTTGTTTCGGTTCGTGCATTGCTGCATCTCTCTCTCTCTCCCTCCCTCGTCCTCGTTCCTCGTTTCTCGCGCCTTTTGTTGAGCATCCTTCTCCATTGCATCATGCATTCTGATCATACCTCAGCATGTCTCGGCCATATTTCTGCGGTCCCTCCTGCCACTTCATTTCTGTTTACATAGTTGCCTCGTGTGTTGTGTTGGTACTACTGTTGGTTGGCCTACCCATCCTATAATCTAACATCTCTGTGTTGTTAAGTAAGGGGAGTGCTGCTTCAGAATGGTTGTTTGTTGTGGACGAGCTGCATGAATAGAGTAACATAGTTGATACACTGGATGAGGCTTTTACTTGGCATACAATAAATGCTAACTTATAAAAAGCACTAGCTCTAGTAGTGCAAGTGTAGCTACGGATTTTAAAACTTGCAGTACATACTGGAAGTCCAAAACATATTAGGTAATAATAGCTAGACGCTTGAGACTGAGACCTACTTGTAGTGACAGGATTCCGGTCAATCCTAAATCCTGACACTCTGTACATTTTACTTTCCAACTGGACAACTTTTGGACACTGATAACTCACCTCTCCACATGATGGTACCATATTCACCTTGCTGTAGGGACAGGTATCAAAGACATTATCACCCTACTACCAACTTATCAACAGCGTCATATTGACATGACCTCTATAGTTTGAGAAGTACATTTGTACTAATCTACTCAAGAAATTATTCAATATTGACTATGCCGATGCTATCTGATGATAGGCTACACAAACAAGATCCTACTACTCTTTCATACATTTAGTCCAGTCCAATCCGTGGGCAAAATTGCACAGGTCAATCTCTGTGTGAGCACCAAGAATGAAATGTGTCCTTGGTGTGTATAGGATCCGATTGTCAGGGGGAAGCCACAGTAAAAGAGCAGGAGGAGAACACTCAGAATCAATAATCCAGCCGTCAAGGGTTGGAGTAAGACAGATATCCTTTCCATTATGTAGGGCTCTTAAATTGTCTTGGTTGGTTAAAGAATGATTGAAATGTGGAGAGAGTTTAACCAAATAAGAATTGAATAGCTCATTATCTGACATATTTGGCTGTGCTTCCCAGATGCGAACAGGCTGGTTAGCTGATCCAGATGCAATGTGTCTTCCATCAGGTGAGTAAGTCACTGACAGCACCCAGTCTGTATGACCAGTAAGAGGTGTGCCTACAGGCTGGCCTGTTTGTACATCCCAGATGCGGATGGTCCGGTCAATAGAGCCTGAGGCAATGTGTCTTCCATTTGGAGAGTATGTCACTGATAGCACTGAATTTAGGTGCCCCTCAAGAGGTGTGCCCACCATGTGACCTGTCTGTGTATCCCAAATGCAAATAGTGTCATCATAAGAGCCAGAGACAATATATCTCCCATCTGGGGAATATGCCACAGAGGTTACCCAGCCTTTGTGCCCCTGAAGAGGTGCACCCACTGGCTGGCCTGTCTGTGCATCCCAGATGCGGATGGTTAGGTCTGTGGAGCCAGAGGCAATATGCCTTCCATCTGGTGAATACACTACAGATTTAACCCAGTTTGTATGCCCCTTAAGAGGTGTGCCTACCAGCTCACACGTCTGTGCATCCCAGATACAGACAGTGTGGTCATCAGATCCGGAGGCTATATGTCTTCCATTGGGGGAGTAAGTTACACATCTAACCCAATCTAAGTGCTTGTCTAAAGGTTTACCCATCATCTGGCCTGTTTGTGTATCCCAGATACGGATTGTCTGATCATTGGAGCCAGAGGCAATATACTTTCCATCCGGGGAATATGCCACAGAGGTGACCTGATTTTTGTGTCCCTGAAGAGGTGTGCCTACCAATTGGCCAGTTTGTACATCCCAGATGCAAATGGTCTGGTCACCAGATGCAGAGGCAATGTGTTTTCCATCAGGTGAATATACCACACATCTAATCCAATTTGTATGCCTCTCAAGAGGTGTATCCATCAGCTGTCTTGTGTGTGCATCCCAAATGCGAACAGTCTTGTCAGCAGAGCCAGAGGCAATATGTTTCCCATCTGGGGAATATGCCACAGATCGAACCCAATCTGTATGCCCTTCAAGAGGTGTGCCTACAAGGTGGCCTGTCTGTGCATCCCAAATGCGAATGGTCCTGTCATCTGAGCCTGAGGCAATATATCTTCCATCTGGAGAATATGCTATAGATCTCACAGAATTTGTGTGCCCCTCAAGAGGTATGCCTATACGCTGGCCTGTCTGTGTATCCCAAATGTAAATAATCTCATCATCAGAGCCAGAGGCTATATGACTTCCATTCGGAGAATATGCTATGGATCTAACCCAATCTTTGTGCTCTACCAAAGGTATTCCAATCAGTTGGCCTGTGTCTGCATCCCAGATACGGATGGTCTGGTCAGCAGAGCCAGAGGCAATGCACTTTCCATTTGGAGAGTACACCACTGATAATACTGAATTTGTATGCCCTTCAAGAGGTGTGCCTACACAGTGGCCTGACTGTACATCCCAGATGCGGATAGTCTGATCATCAGAGCCAGAGGCAATGTGTCTTCCATCTGGGGAATATGCAACAGAGGTTACCCACTTTGTATGCCCCTTTAGAGGTATGCCCACCTGTTGAGTAGTCTGTACATCCCAGATACGCACAGTTTGGTCAGCAGAGGCGGAGGCCATATGCATTCCATCTGAAGAATATACTACAAACTCAATCAAAGAAGTGTGTCCCTCAAAAGGTGTCCCCACCATTTGGCCTGTTCGTGCATCCCAGATACGAATTGTATAATCATAAGAGCCTGAGGCAATATATCTCCCATCTGGGGAATATGCTACAGTCTGAACATGGTTTCTATGAGCTTGGATTGATGCAACTGTTCTAGGCCACTGAGAATAATGCCCTGAATGTAAGATAGGCAAATTCTGTAACTGATTTATATGCTCTTGGTAGAAGATAGACTGAAATGGAGCATATGAGATGCTTGACAGATACAAGTGAGGTATTGATTTTACAATAGGAGGTGCAAACATTTGTACAAATCTAACAGCATCCAAAATATACAAGATCAATTGATTTTCCTAAACAATAGTATTAGTCTTCTTTTCTATATTTGTTTTTTAAAGTGTTTGACCAGGTACTAACCTTGCAATAAGCAGCCATCTCATAGAATGATCCTACGGCTGTATTCACAATGTCTAGTAAGCTGAGTGCCTCCAGCCAAAAAAGCACTTTCTTTTTTACTAGCAGTTGTATAAGATACTCGACATGTGAGTCAAATGGCATTGCTGCTAAATGCATTGCCCAGTATTGAACTGCATATCTTGACCACGGATCAAAATAGGCCTGGATCTTCTCGTATAAACCAGGAACATCATTGTTTGTATAATAAGAAGATGAAATCTGGCACATATTGAATTTAAGCTCTTTATTGAGAGTATGCAAGGCACTTTGCACAAATAGTCTATGATACTGAGACAAATCTTCTATACAGAATTTTCCGCTCTTTGACTTAGTTGTCACAAAATCTCGAAAAGATGAATGAATAAAACTAATTGGCTCTGAGGGATCACTGACCCCTGTAAGTAGAGCGCCTAATTTTCCTAGAGCCCATTCTAAGTCTTGAGTTACAGTCAAATTTAATTTTGGAATCATGGTGTGCATTCTTTTAATAGAGTTAACTGATAGTGGCTGAAAAGCAGCAAGTATTTGTCCAAAAAGTGCTCTTAGAATCTCCAGCCTCTCATTTGCTCCATCACTGTCTGCCTCAACAATAAATTGAGACAATACAATACTATATAGCTCATCAAGAACACCTTTATCAGGATGGGATTCTTGAGAGCTAACTAAAGTGAGCTGCTTGTATCTTTTAACCATCTCACGATCTAGTGCTCTTCCTCCATTTTGACCTTTGATAGCAGAACAGGCAAGGTATGCCCATTGAAATAGTCCCTCAGCTTTTTCAACTAGGGCTATATAATGCTGTTCTTGGAAAATGGAAATTGGTGTTCCTGTCTCATCTGTGAGCTGAGAGGCAATATATTGCAGGATATCTTTGTCAGTAGACTCCTTTGCAATATCTCCCATTTTTAGATGATACACATTTGGATTGGGGACCATGATACTAAGAACATCTTCCTCTGGGCGAGACGTTGATACGCCTCCTACGCAGGTGGCTACTGTTTGCGCACTTTCGCCGAATCGCAGCACTCGCCCGACCACTCTAGCTGAGACGTATATTTGACTCGTCCGAGCTCAGCTGGACCATAGCTGTCAACAGAAGCATCATTCACCGTTCCCTCGTCGCTCGATCGCGCTCGCTCGTACTCGCTCAGCGTCGGCTGAGGTTTCCTATCGTTTCGCTGTGTTCCCTCGCGCGCACTCACCCTAGCCTCGCCCAGCCGTCTCGACGTGTTTGCACCGTTCTCCCATGCCAGCTACGTCATCGCCGAAGTCGCCGACGTCGCCCGAGCCTCTAGACCGTCTTTGCAGAGTCGCAGCGCCTCGGATCAAGGCGTCGCACCGCATCAATTAGCCAGCGACCCGAATCTCGCCGAAACCCGACGAAACACCGAGACATGATATAGCGACTGTCCCCTCGCATCGCAGCCGTTCGCCGACACTCGCCTATGCTCAGCGACCTCAGCTATGCATATAGGACCTCCCAGCGACTCGCCGACGTCGCAGCGACTCGCAGAACATCGAGATATCGCTCAGCAACGCAGGAGACGAGCCCCGAGCCCGAGATATCAGCGATCCGGATCAATGACCGCTTTTGATGTGTCGCCCTCGTTCCCCGAGTGTCTCGGAGACTTCGCCGAAGATAGCACAGCTTTGGTGTCCAGGCCTTTGATATTCCTCTTCTCTCATTCGCTACAATTCGCCGATGCTTCGCACGGCTTCGCTGACTGCATCGCACGATTCGCGTAGCTACTCCGACGTGTTTTCCCATGTATAAGTGTAGCTAGCGACGTCTGCATGCAATAGGAACTTCTCCCCCCAGAGACAGCACCTCAAACTCGAGAAACTATCGTCTTTCACCTTCGCAGCGCATCGTTTAACCCCTTATAAGCCTTCGACATCGTCTTCACCTTCGCAGCGCCACGCTTAAGCACTTGCATATTGAGAACCATCGTCCCTCGTCGTCCCTGGTCGCCCCTCGTCGCCCTTCGTCACCCATAGTCGCCTCCCTTCGCCCATCACCCCCAGCACTTCGCCTAACGTCCCCGAGCCTCGCTGTACCGTTGCGACTCGACCAGTTTCGCTTTCGTCGTTCAGCTTCGCCTATCGTTTCGCCACCTCCTCCCTTCATCGCACATCTCTCGCTGCACTTCCCCAGTGTTAGCTACGCCTCTCCGAGCCCCCTGGTAGACCTGGGACACGCCCCCAATCTAAAACAGTACTACTCGACCGTGTAGGGTTTGGTTGTGTCATCTGACCGCCTGCGCGCCGAGTTTGGTCATCATTTGTGGAGCCCACCGCGAGGGGCACTACCAGAATTCTTCCAGGACGCTCATCTTCGACTCCCCCCACTCGACGTCATCGTTATCCGACTCGCGTCTCGTCGCTTGCAGACGAATTACGTGAAACCTTCGTCGTTTGGCCGCCTAGTCCAGGCGAACTCTTCTCTTCCGTTCCTAGCCCTTACGCGACTCATAACAACCTCTCCGACGTCTCGCATAGCGATAGCGAGGTTCAGCGAATTCTAGGAGACGTTACACCGTTCCCAGGAAGCCCTACTCCGTCGCCATCGCATCGCGCCACGTCGCACCGCCTACCCGATCATACACCACCCTCTCCTTCGCCACAGCCTTTGTCGTCACCACAAGACCTCACCGATCGCATCGTTTCGCCGACCCAGCCTATCGTTAATCCACTCGCAACCCCCATCCTACCCGCGCCAACCAATCTCCAACTTCGTCGCACCATGGCTACCCCTCCAGCTATGCCCGCTCGTGGTGATCGCACCGCTCCTATGTTTACCCCGACTCAGCCACGCTCGATTAGGCGATTTTTCGCCGACCTCGACATCCTATTCTTGCGATGTGCCATCGTCGACGACGAAGCAAAGAAGCAATGGGCGCAGAGCTACGTCCCTATTGAAGTCGCCGACCTTTTCGACGCTATGGACGAGTTCACCAACGCGACCACGACGTACAAGGACTTCAAGAAAGCCGTCGCAAAGCTCTACCCAGGTGCTAGCGAAGACAAGGCTTATTCCGTCGCCGATCTCGAGAACCTAGTCGCAGAGCGTCGCCTAAACGGCATCGCTACGATCGAGGAGTTTGCGACGTTCCATCGCGAGTTCCTAGCCATCTCCAGCTACCTTATCCGACACAATCGACTCTCTAGCCTTCAGCAGCAACGCGAATTCGTTCGAGCGTTCCCAGTCGAGCTTTGGCAGCGTGTCCACTCTCGCCTGCAGATCAAGAAGCCAGACCAAGAGCCCGAGGATCCATATCTCGTCGAGGACGTTAAGGACGCAGCCAACTACGTTCTCCATGGCACAGCAGCCTCTTCTTTTCGCAACGACACTCCTAGCGCGACCAGTCCGTCGCTAGCGACCGACCCAGTTGTCAAGACCGAGGAGCTACTCGCTACGCTAGTCCGATCGCTCACGCAAGCTATCCAGTCGACCGCAATCGCTCCCGCATCGCCCGCCGCGACTTCGCCTGCGTCAGGCGAAGCGAGACGTCCCGACAATCGCTGCCACTATTGCGGAATCGCCGAGCATCGTATCGCCAACTGCCCAACCGTCGACGAGGACGCTCGAGCTGGATACGTCAAGCGCAATCATGAAGGTCGTGTCATTCTTGCCAGTGGCGCGTTTGTTCCGAGCTCGATTACTGGTAGCAACCTTCGCGAGCGCATGATGGAATGGCACAAGAGAAACCCAGGTCAACGAGCCCAAGCGCAGATGATGCTCGCAGTCGAACCGCTATCGACGTTCACGCTCTCGTCTTCCGACCGCATCGCAGCGCTTAAAGCTGAGCTAGCCGAATTGGAAGGTTCTCGCGAGTCGTACAAGCAGGTCTTCGACGGCGTTGAAGTGCCCTCTCGTCGACCCGCGGCCGCGAAGCCTATGCCATCGCCAGCAGCTGCCCCTCGAGACGTCCGCGCTCCAGTGCCGCATAACGTGCCGCAAGTCCCTCGAGCACCAGCGCACCCTTTCGCCGACGCACGCGACGCAACCGCCGCCCCAGTCAAGCCTCGATTTGTCCCAGCCGACCCGCCTAGAGCTAACGCGACCGGTCGCGACGGTGCATACAAGACGAACGCCCCAGTGCACAAGCCAGAGATCGCCGACCAAGTCTTCGCTCGCTCGATGAAGGCGAACTCGATCACGCTCACACCCGAGGAGTTACTATCGCTCTCGCCAGAGGTTCGCGCCAAGTACCGCGACGTCGTAACGCCTCGCCGATCCGCCAACGAGCAAGTCACGTACACCTTGTCCACTGCAGACTCGGACGAAGTCGCCGACAATATTGTTTCGCCTGAGGCAGCTATCGCTGAAGCAGAAGCCAAGACATTTGCAAACTTCGTCCCCTCACCTCGCGTCATCGCTCCCGATCGCAGTAACCCTCCGCCTGGCGTCATAGTTCTCGATGATCCCTATGAGACGTATTTGATGGCTCTACCTCCCGACGAAGAACCCAAGATCCTTACAGCCGCTCGAGAGTCAGCCGCGATTCGCTCCATCGACGCGATTATCGACAACAAGGATACAGTCGAATGTCTATTGGACCCAGGCTCGCAGATTATCTCTATGTCTGAGGAGATTTGTCACCATCTCGGTCTCGCCTACGACCCGCGATTTCGCATTCGCGTTCAAAGCGCGAACACTATTTTCGACGAATCGCTCGGTTTAGCTCGCAACGTCCCGGTCCAGATAGCGGACATCACAGTCTATTTGCAGATACATGTCATCCGCAACGTCGCCTATGACATCCTACTTGGTCGCCCATTCGACGCGTTGACAGAGAGCATCGTATGCAATTTTAGGAATGAAGATCAGACGATTACCCTGCGTTGCCCTAACTCGAAGAGTGTTACGACCGTTCCGACGTACGCCCGAGGCAAGCATCGATTTCGAGTCCCAGCTGAGACAACATTCGCTGCTTGAACATCTCGCCGACGGAGAAGAAGTCGCCCTCATCCTAGAAGGTGACGATCAAAATGTCCGCGCCATCGCCTATACCACGCTCGACTCAGCGGACGAGTCTTCGCTTCGATTCGCCTATTTAACCGCTTCCAACACTCGCTCTTTACTTCCCGACCATGCTGCACCTGCTTCGTTTACTCTATCGTCTGCCGACTTCGACCCGACCGTCGCGTCGACGCCACCCTCGTTTGCGACCGATTCTATCTCACATATTTATTCTCCCGATTCGCCTAAGTCATCGCCGATCTCGCCTGACCAATCGCTCGATACCCCCGATCTCCCGACTCGCGCTACGTTCGCTAAGCGCAAGTACAAGCCTGTCGCACAGAAGGTCAAACCTGTTCTTGGCTCTGTCGCAGAAGAGTTTCGCATCGTCAGAGACATCAAAGGAGACCCGCTCGCATCGCTACCTTCGCTTCCGACGCATCCGCCGCCATTCGCACCCACAGGTCGATATACGCAAGAACGCAAAGATGCCGTCGATCGCCAAGAGTGCTACTCGTTCCTACAGCCAGCCGAGCGCGACTTGCTGCACCATGTCATCGCTGTGCACAACGACGCGTTCGCCTGGGACGACACAGAGCGAGGCAGCTTCAAACGCGAGTTCTTTCCGCCTGTACAGATCCCCGTCGTTCCGCACACACCTTGGGTACAGCGAAACATTCCGATTCCGCCTGGCATTTATAAAGAAGTCGTTGCACTCATTCGTCGCAAGATGGATGCAGGTACCTACGAGCCATCGAATTCTTCCTATCGCTCTCGCTGGTTCTGCGTCGCGAAGAAAGACGGAAAGTCGCTACGAATCGTACACAGTCTCGAGCCGCTCAACGCCGTTACAATCGCGCATTCTGGAGTCCCTCCTACGCCCGAGCATCTCGCTGAACAGTTTGGTGGTCGCGCATGTGGCGGCATCCTCGATTTATACGTCGGATACGACGAGCGACTCATCGACGAACGATCCCGAGACCTTACAACGTTTCAGACGCCTTTTGGAGCCCAACGTCTCGTCACCCTTCCGATGGGATGGACGAACTCAGTGCCTATATTCCACGACGACGTCACGCACATTCTCCAGCCTGAGATTCCAGCGATCACAGTTCCCTACATCGACGACGTACCGCTTAAAGGCCCCGCGACCGAGTATCTCGACGAAAACGGCGTCGCTGAAGCTATCTCTGAGAACCCAGGAATTCGCCGATTTGTCTGGGAGCATTTCCAGAATGTCAATCGCATATTGCAGCGCATGAAGTACTCAGGAGGAACGTTCTCTGGAACCAAGTCGATTCTCATTAGTCGCGAGTTCACCGTTCTAGGACATCGCTGTACGCCAGAAGGGCGTCGCCCCGACGACTCGACCGTCTCAGTGATCCGCAACTGGGGCCCTTGTAAAGACCTTTCAGATGTTCGCGCCTTCCTAGGAACCATCGGAGTCTGTCGCATATTCATCGACTCTTTCGCCAAACGCGCCCACGTCTTGACTCAGCTCACTCGCAAAGGTGTTCCGTTCGAGTTTGGACCGCAGCACATAGCAGCACAAGAGGATCTCAAAGCAGCTCTGTTAGCATCGCCAGCACTTCGCGCTATCAACTACGAGTCGCCCGACCCCGTTATTCTCGCTGTCGATTCGTCCTACATCGCTATTGGCTATATCTTAGCTCAAGACGTCGAGACACCAAAAAGGAAGATTCGCTATGTCAATCGCTTCGGTTCTATCACTCTGAACGACCGAGAGCGTCGCTTTTCGCAGCCGAAACTCGAGATATATGGCCTATTTCGCTCGCTGCGCACACTTCGTCTTTATTTAATTGGCGTGCGCAACCTGATAGTTGAAGTCGACGCGACTGCGATTAAGGGAATGCTCAAGAATCCCGACCTCGTTCCCAGCGCCAGCATCAACCGATGGATTCTCGCTATCTTAACGTTCCATTTCACCCTCCGCCACGTACCAGGTATTAGCCATGGCCCCGACGGTCTCTCAAGACATCGCGACGAGTCGCCCGTGCAACCCGACCAAGACGACGACTTTGACGATTGGCTAGACAATGTACACGGCTTTCTTCATATAATTTATCCGTCGCCCTCAGCATTTCGATCGCGCATACTTCCCCCTCCCGCCCACCCTTCGCCGACATTCGCTACGTTCTCGTTGACCGAGGACGGTCAAGAAATCAGGGAGGAGGAGGAGCCCGAGCTCAGCTACGACGACGTTCCGCGTTCCGACTCGGCGAAAGCACACGACAAGCGCGTACAAGCAGTTTTCGAGTGGCACAAGAACCCCGAGCGACCAGCTGATATGTCCGACGCAGAATTAGCCACTTTCATCCGCTATGCGACTCGCTTTTTCATCGACGACACTCGCCTATGGCGCCGCAGTTCTGACGGTGCACACAAGCTAGTAATTCAGCCAGCCAGCCGACTCCGAGTTCTCGCTGAATGTCACGATCGAGCTGGACATCGAGGAGTTTTTGCGACGCGTTCTCTGTTACAGGAACGCTTCTGGTGGCCAGCTTCCGAGGCCGACGTCATGTGGTATGTTCGCACCTGTCTTATTTGCCAGAAACGTCAAGTGCGACAAGTTCTTTTGCCCCCGACCGTCGCTCCGCCTGCCGCACTCTTTGCCAAGATCTACGTCGACACTATGCATATGCCGCCCTCGAATGGTTATCGCTACATCGTTCAAGGTCGCTGTTCGCTTACGCATTACCCCGAGTTTCGCCTACTGCGTCGCGAGACCGCCAAAGCTATCGCAGATTGGGTCTTTGAAGATATCTTGTGTCGCTGGGGATCGCTCAGCGAGATCGTTACAGATAATGGTGGTCCATTCGTCAAAGCTCTCGACTACTTATTGAAGAAGTACAACGTTCGCCATATTCGCATCAGTGGTTACAACTCTCGAGCAAATGGAATCGTCGAGCGCTCCCATTTTGACGTGCGACAAGCCCTATTCAAGTCCTGCGATGGAGAACAGAATCGCTGGTCGACCGCGGCACATACTGTGTTTTGGTCGGAGCGTCTGACGACTCGCCGTCGCATGGGTTGCTCGCCCTACTTTGCTGTTACAGGCTGTCACCCGCTGATCCCGCTCGACATCTCAGAAGCGACATACCTTCTTCCAGCACCAACTTCTATCCTCTCGACGACCGATCTCATCGCGCGCCGCGCTATCGCACTCCAGAAGCGACATGAACACGTCTCAAGACTTCGCTCAAAGGTCTATGAGTATCGCTTAGCTGCCGCGATACGTTTTGAGAAAGAACACGCCGCGACAATCCGAGATTTTGACTTCAAACAAGGAGATCTAGTGCTTATTCGCCACACCGCTATCGAGAAGTCGTTGAATCGCAAGATGCGCCCTCGCTACCTTGGTCCGCTTGTAGTCATCTCGAGAAACCGTGGAGGCGCCTACCTTGTCGCTGAACTCGACGGTTCTGTGTTCGACCGACCCATCGCAGCATTCCGAGTCATCCCGTTCTTTGCGCGCAAGAAGATCGACTTCACTCTCGACGCCATCGACATAGACACAGCTCGACTCCGCAACCTCGAGGCATCGCAGTCCTTAGGCGATGACGACGATCTTGAACATGTTCCATTCGCTGAAGACGACGAGCTAGAAGACGCTCAAGCCGAAGATTAGTCTGCTTTTGACTGCTGTCAAGACACCCTTATTTCCCCGTTCTCTTTCATTTCACTTCCTCGCCCTATTCGTCCGACTTATTTCCCACTTCATTTTGTTTATCGCACCATTCCAGAGACCAAGAAGGGACATTCTACCTACGTGATTTCTTTGCCTATGCTTTTCTGCTTTACGTTTCTACTTCCTTTTCATCGCCACGGCCTGCCGACAACCCACACAACTCTAGCAACGCTCTCAGAAGATCAGGACGCACTCGCCGAAGACGTACGCAGTGACCGGGGACGGTCAAGACTTCAGTGAGGAGGAGATGATACGCCTCCTACGCAGGTGGCTACTGTTTGCGCACTTTCGCCGAATCGCAGCACTCGCCCGACCACTCTAGCTGAGACGTATATTTGACTCGTCCGAGCTCAGCTGGACCATAGCTGTCAACAGAAGCATCATTCACCGTTCCCTCGTCGCTCGATCGCGCTCGCTCGTACTCGCTCAGCGTCGGCTGAGGTTTCCTATCGTTTCGCTGTGTTCCCTTGCGCGCACTCACCCTAGCCTCGCCCAGCCGTCTCGACGTGTTTGCACCGTTCTCCCATGCCAGCTACGTCATCGCCGAAGTCGCCGACGTCGCCCGAGCCTCTAGACCGTCTTTGCAGAGTCGCAGCGCCTCGGATCAAGGCGTCGCACCGCATCAATTAGCCAGCGACCCGAATCTCGCCGAAACCCGACGAAACACCGAGACATGATATAGCGACTGTCCCCTCGCATCGCAGCCGTTCGCCGACACTCGCCTATGCTCAGCGACCTCAGCTATGCATATAGGACCTCCCAGCGACTCGCCGACGTCGCAGCGACGCGCAGAACATCGAGATATCGCTCAGCAACGCAGGAGACGAGCCCCGAGCCCGAGATATCAGCGATCCGGATCAATGACCGCTTTTGATGTGTCGCCCTCGTTCCCCGAGTGTCTCGGAGACTTCGCCGAAGATAGCACAGCTTTGGTGTCCAGGCCTTTGATATTCCTCTTCTCTCATTCGCTACAATTCGCCGATGCTTCGCACGGCTTCGCTGACTGCATCGCACGATTCGCGTAGCTACTCCGACGTGTTTTCCCATGTATAAGTGTAGCTAGCGACGTCTGCATGCAATAGGAACTTCTCCCCCCAGAGACAGCACCTCAAACTCGAGAAACTATCGTCTTTCACCTTCGCAGCGCATCGTTTAACCCCTTATAAGCCTTCGACATCGTCTTCACCTTCGCAGCGCCACGCTTAAGCACTTGCATATTGAGAACCATCGTCCCTCGTCGTCCCTGGTCGCCCCTCGTCGCCCTTCGTCACCCATAGTCGCCTCCCTTCGCCCATCACCCCCAGCACTTCGCCTAACGTCCCCGAGCCTCGCTGTACCGTTGCGACTCGACCAGTTTCGCTTTCGTCGTTCAGCTTCGCCTATCGTTTCGCCACCTCCTCCCTTCATCGCACATCTCTCGCTGCACTTCCCCAGTGTTAGCTACGCCTCTCCGAGCCCCCTGGTAGACCTGGGACACGCCCCCAATCTAAAACAGTACTACTCGACCGTGTAGGGTTTGGTTGTGTCATCTGACCGCCTGCGCGCCGAGTTTGGTCATCAACGTTAGAAGAATCTTGAAATTGGATGGCAGCTCTGAAAGCTTGACCAATAACCTCAATAGCTCATAGCGAGAGCCCAGATTTCCACTTTCATCAAGTGCATCGATAACGATGACAATAGGTCTCACAAAGGTGAGATTTTGTATAGGCGATATAATGAAGTTCTGCACTTGATCATTTAGATCTTGCACTGATTGTAGTGATACATTGTTTCCGATGGAATATAAGAGTGCATGTCTGAATGCAGGATCAAATTGAGCAAGATCTACTGCTAGAGTGGTAAATAGCAATTTAGACAGGTCTTTGCCTGCATTGAAGCAAAAAGATGACCCCAAACGTTTTAGCTGATGATAATGTTCTGCAATAGAATGTGCCACTGATGATTTTCCAGTTCCAGAAAGACCAGTCAAGAGACATAATTTAGGGCTATCATCTTTTGGACTATCAATCCAATCTTTGATATCATTAAGTAGTATTTCACGTGTCCCAGCCAGACACTGCTTTCCTGTCTGATGCCGAACACCAGGAGCATAAGGCATGGCAGAGAGTTCAAATTTCTCCACTAGTCTGCATAAGAGAAGAGCATTTAAGTAATAGCAGGAAGCTTACCAAGATTTTCAACTTGGCTAGTATTTGCAAAAATCCTTTGAATAACCAATTGATTGTGGATAGTAGTATGAAGCTGAAAAGCATCCTTGAGCTCCCTGAATTGATCCTCATACTTTGATATGACACTGTCTATCTGAGACCATATGTGTTTAGCAGTTCGTTTCCCTGCAAATAAGATCAGCAGGCCTTCAAAAAATAGAGTAAGAGGTAAAAGATTCACAAAAGCTTTTGTTCCTGTAGTAGTCCAGAATGAAATAGCCACATTCCAAGGTCTGCTTTGCTAAGGCACTGTAGAGCTTTCGGTGGGCTTCACTCCCATCAAAAGCATTAGCTTGGCTGATAATGTCATAGACATCTATCATAACTTGACCAAGCTTTTCAACTTTGCTATCTCGAGCTTGTTGGGTTACCAATATCTTTATGATTGTGTAAATTGTGTTGTATAGGAATAATCAATAAAGAACAGACCTTGCGCCCAGCATCCAATAATTTCCAGGCCAGTAACAAATATGGGTGTACCTAACCACTTAGCACAGTATCATCAAAAATTTGGCAGCAAACATACCTCAGCCACTTTGTCCATTAAAGATGCAAACACATTCAACTTATCCAGAAGCGGTCCCCATACGTCAGCTGCAGATGCAACATCTTGATTTGAAGACACAGCTGCAACACCAACTGCAGTTGTTGCCTGTGTAGAACTAGCCATGGGCTCTGCAATTACAGCAGCTACCATTCTCTGGACATGTAAGTGCTCTTGCTGCTGACTTATCTGGATGGCTGTCACATAGAGTTGGCATAGCTGGCCTGCATTCTTCTTAGGATATGTAATAATGAGGGAGCAGGGGTCTGGCAAAGAAAGGATAGTTCAGCAGGGATCATAATTGAATATGACATTGCATTTGCCAGGTAACTGACTGACCGGTCCTGAGTTGCAGCAAATCAGAAAGAGTAATAGAGGTCCTGGCAACAGGCTTTGTCCGAAAGTTTGGAATACGGACTGCCCATATCTGCAGCTCCAATGTGGATGTATCCAAAAAGTCACTGTCAAGTATCATAAATGATCCACTTTAAGGTGCACTGAGGGGCAAAAAACCTACAAGACGTAAGTGACAGGCTCATTCCATACGACTTCATCCTTGCCCTTAGACACAACAGTGTCCTGCTCAGTATTGTTGACTCGTATGGAGACATAAAAGCCCTTCAGAGAACTGATCTTGGGCAGACCTGTGCACTTTTGGACTAAAGGCGAGTGTCTTAGACGCGCTTACAAACGAGGCGTTCATGAAGACGACATGTACACACCTGTCAGCTCGAGCCTAGCCTTCACTACTGATGGAGGCTCGGAAGGAGCAGCTCCTCTGTAAGTCAATAGATCGTCAGGACGGTAGCTACACAGGATGGCGGTAATATAAATCGCACCGAAGGGCGTGTTGATCGTGCACATAGGCCATCGGTTTGACGATGATCGTGACTCGTGGACAGCAAGTACAAGACTAATGTTGATTCGAAGTTCAGATCTAGCATCCAAGGGTTTGTTTGTAGAGATCTATCATAGAGCGACGAGATGCGGCGAGGTCGTGATGGTTATACGAAAGGAGGGTGACGCAGGAAACCGTGTGAGTATGAAAGCTATGCTTGCTGGCCGTGACCGCACTTTCTCTCTCCCAGGATTTCTACATATTTCCTGCCTGCAACGCGGTCGCCTCGCAACACGCGCTTAAGCAGTGCACACTGCAGCAGTTCCGTCTACGATCTTCTCCCGAACCCTCTCGCCAGGCTCCCGCCCATTCATACGCCGCAGTCCGAGTCTATGGAGGGGAAAGCGCTATCCTGCTGTCGTAGCTGTGTGGCTAAACTTGCCAATGAGGGAGACCGCAGCTGTGAGCATATCTACCCAGTGTGCGTGTCTCAATTCTGGAAAGACGCCATTAGCTGACCATGGCAATGTCACCTTGCACTCGAAGCGGGCGTGTTGCAAAGAGACAGCTGGGCCTCCGCGCCGATTCCGTCACCTGGTAGGCATCACCATTCATCGTGCCATTTTTTAGCTGCCTTGATCGCCCCTCTAGACACCTGCACCAGTCACCCGGCATGTCGTCTGTCAGCGCGTCGTCCGCCAAGCTGCCGCAGAGCACAACGATACGGGTTCACATCACCATCGCCCCACAGCCAGAGGTCGCCGGCGCGCGCACAAGCACACACAGGGCCACGACAACGCAAAGTGCGGGGCTTCAACCACTTCTTTGAGGCTGCCTGCTCGACCGAAAGAGCATCATAGTCACCTTCATGGCCTCATCCCGCCCCTCCGCAGACGGCTACTCCGTGCCATCCACCACATCCAGCTCTTCACGGGCGATGTAAGCCATCATCTGCTTTTATTAGAACGCCGGCTCATCTTCTGCAATGCAGCTTCCCTGCCCCATTCTCTGCGAAGATCTCCAGGACGTCTTCTGCAAGGCTGGCACGGTCCTCGACGGCTACATCTCCTTAGGCCCGAACAATTGCTCCCACAGCTACGGCACAGTCCTCCTGAGCCGCTCCCGGACTTGATAGGCGACAGGTCGGCCCATGACGTGCACACTAGCGATCAGATCGCGCGCACGGTGTCGAAGGGCTTTGCAATTTGGCCGCGAATATCCTCGTCGCATGCCCGCGCAGCAGCTCCGACTTATCGTCCACGGCCTAAGTTTTGGAATCATAGAGACGACGTGTCGGTGCGTAAACTATAATCGGTAACCCCGCAGCAGCCACTTATTTCTCTGCAGCTCCGCAGGGCACGCGAGGCAAGAAGAGCGAGCGGTGCACACCTCGTCTCCTTCACCATGATCAATGTCACCTGCTGTTGTGAGTGAGCTAGTGCGGTCTTGCTCGCGCCGCAATTGCGCGGACCTTGTAAGGCCGATTTTCCACAATAGTTCGTGGGTCTCTGCTGCTGTGTTCGGTGCGTAGGGTGTGGGTGTATTGGTGAGCAACCGTCGTCCTGTATGCCTTCGACCCTGATTACTGACAGCGCATGTCGATGTGTGCCGCAGGGAGAAAGGAAAAGTCCGGTTGTCGAGTGATCTATGTCTCTGTACTACGGCTCTAGTCCGCCGCCGGCGTGTGAGCCACGCTCGAGGATCCATAGACAGGTCTGTCGAGTATAAATATATGACGATACTGTACCTTGTACATGTAGCATACGCGGAGCCCTTTGAAATAAGACCTGTACGTGAAAAGTCGCAGGGACATGCGAAGACGGGGGGAACGGAGGTTATGGAAAGGGATTTGAGGCGCCTGCACGAGGATGAAGATCGCCCGCGTTCCGTGGCTTGGCGTGCTCGTTTCAACAGGCTGCGGGTGGCAGGGGAGTCCTACCTGTCTGTCGAGCTGGAGGCCTTGAGGCCTTGAGGTCGAGGCCGTGTTTCGAGCCTTTCGACGATCTGGTCAATCTGAAGTTAGCTCACCTTCTCCGCACATCACGCTGCGGGCGGCGACAGGTCCGCGAGTCTCTGCCTTGAAGACGAGCTCAAGAAGGGGCCACGGTGCGCGGAAGCACACCCGCACAGAAGGGCCGGGGTGACAGACCTGGACAGACGAAGCTCTCGCTCACAAGCCAAACAACGCGACGCCTCTTCCTCTCGTCACCTCAACCATGGTTGCTCATTTGACACCCTGTTCGTCGATGCCAGAACCAGTCCAGAGCGGACAAAACGCACAGAAAATAGAAGAAAGTTCATAGCAAGAGAAGCAACGGGAACGATCTGGTGTTGCCAGTGCACTCGCACACGACGGAGCTGCAGCGTGTCTGCCAGACAGCCGCAATAATGTACGAAATTCAGATTGCGCAGTGATGACATCTGATCTCAGGCTGATGCTTGCTATTCCTGCAGTCGACGTCGGCTGTATCGCGCAACGCTCTACTCTCTCCTCTCCTGCGAGGCCACGCCCACCACTCGCTCCTCTCAACTCAAGCTTCTCCTCGTCTCGCCATGTACATTGCTTGCCCGTCACTCAGCCTGCTGCCCTCTGCCAGGTTCTCCCGACGAACGCAGTTGCCGTTGATGACGCGCGCCGATCTCGCTCGTCGGCTCCAAGAGGCTCACGCAGACTATCTCGAGTGCTGCTGCCTTGGCCAGTTTGATTGACTAGTACGTCCATGATCTATCTCTTCCTGTGAGGACCTAATGCTGACACTTGTTTTAGGCCAAGCGCCATTCTCGCATCGTTCTGTGCTCTCTCCCATGAAGTGAGTATTAAATCTGATTTTAAGAGCCGACTATCTGACTAGAAAAATCTCTAGTTGAATGCGCACGGCCGAAGCTTCAAGTAGTCACCTCAGCGACCCTTCACGTCGTGTCTGCTAGCGAGAAATATGTACGCGTCCTCGACTCAGGCAAGATTTCAACCGAAGTCGTCTTACCCTCGTTAGAACGCGGACGTGAGTCGCGACGCTGCGTGGGGAATCGTGCTCTTCGCACCGGTTCCTCGTCAGCCGTCGCATTGGGTGCGAGCGTCTGTGCGGAAGGCCACCTCGGAGAATGGTGCATCTGGTACGTACCTCTTTTTCCTTTGTACTTACTTACGAACAATGACTCCTAGTTGCCTGGATGATACTGTTGAGACATGAGTCAAATTGGCCGCGTCAGTATTGCCGCGTTCGCGCCTACCACTCGCCTTGATTAATCGACAGCGAGACGCTGACGCGAAGCTGAGTGTGGCGCCGAGAGCCCTTGTCTTGGCGAGCACGGCGAGGGCGGAATAGGTGGACCGTGGCGATTCCAGTGGCCTTGATAAGGCAGCGGCAGTAGCTACGGCTGCTGTTGGTTTCGGACAATGCATTGGGGGCAGACGATGATATCAATACGTGCATACAGTGTTTCCCGGCGGCTCGGGGCGCATAGACGCGTCTGCGCCCAAGTTTCGGCCCCGGCAGCATTGGACATGAGGCTAGCCCCCGGCACACCTCTGGGCCTCGCTGCATCCCATCCACATCTTGACTACGCCCGACATGACTGTCCCACCTACAGGACGTCAAGACGGCCGAAACGTTATGAAGACAAGGCAACAAGAGAGACAGGACGAGACCGTGTGCGGCGACGGGTGTTGTGAGGCAGGCGCGGACACAGAGGATGACGTGGCCATCGTTGTGGGGGAGTGTATTCCAGACGGCCAGGGCGGATGCCAGCGAGCGAGCGCAACCTCGAGCTGCTGCGCACCGGGGAGCCCCAGTCTACCAGGTGCGTCGACCGCAGGCCTCTACTGTGACAACATCTAACGGCCTGCTCTAGACAGCTGCTGTGCGGATGACCTACGAGTCGAAGAACCCTGTTGCGCAGACTGCAAGCCTGATGCTCCCAGGAGCATCATCGAATGCTATGACGCCTGCTGCGCAGAGCCCTCGAACACTGAGGTGACGCCCAAGAACAAGGCGGACGCAGACACGGACACCTTGGACGTCAAAGACGAGTGCTGCTCTGAGTGTGGGTCCCGCACGGGCTCTGAAGCCGAGAAGGACTGCGAATCTTGCTGTGGTCCCTCCGAGTCAGCGTCGTCGCCGGACAGCGGGGCCTCCGCGGCGATCCCGACACCTGCCAGTAGGCATCACCCTTCCTCGTGCCATTTCGAGCTGCGCTGATCTGCCCCTCTAGACACAGATGTCTGCTGCACCAGTCACCCGGTCGTCCGTCGGCGCGTCGTTCGCCAAGCTGCCACAGCGCAAACCGATACGGGTGCACATCACCATCGCCCCACAGACAAAGGTCGCCGGCGCGCGCACAAGCATACACAGGGCCACGACCACGCAAAGTGCGGTTTGGGGAACACGTTCGGCCGTTTCTTTGAGGCCGCCTGCTGCTGCCTTGTCGACTGGCGCATCAAGTCGCGAGGTGCAGTCCACCATCACCATCGCTCTCCCGTCCAGCATGAGAAGCGCAAGGAGGACCCAGGGCACCAAATTGCTCCTACTACACGTGGCCTGCCCAACGCTGAACTCGGCGGTTCGCATACACGCACGCTCCTCCTCTCCGTCCAGGGAATGGACTGCCCTTCGTGCGCCGGCAAGCTGACACGCGCGCTCCTCACGCTATCCTCAGTCCGTGACGTCAAGGTGAACGCCCTCGCCGGCACAGCTGCGCTCAGCTACACGGAGGGGCTCGTGCTTCCGCCAGACATCGCTCGTCGCGCCACGGAGCTGACAGGATTCGCCTGTACCGTCCGCGAGGACCACGCCGCAGGCGCGCGCAGCAGAAACATGCGTGTCCGCGTCGCTTCCGGCGCCTACGAGGAGAAGGGGTTGCCAGCAGGCGTCCGCGTGCAGCGCATGCAGCAGGAGCGTGGATTCATCTTCCTCGACGTGCAATATGACGCCGACCTATTGCAACCGCGCGAGGTCCTCGCCGCTTTCGGGCCGTGGGATGGCAAATTCGTGCCTACTCCGAAGCAAACAGCCAGCGCGCAAGCATCGGCCGAGCTGTTCGCTCTGTTGTACCGCACCATCCTCTCCGCTACACTCTGCATACCCGTTCTTGTATTCGCATGGGCGCCGCTGCCACCACATCCTGCCGTCTATGGCGGCTGTTCGTTGGCCCTTTCGGCAGTCATACTGGGTTACGTCGCCGCACCGCTCTATTCATCCGCGCTGCGCGCGCTATTCCTCCAGCACATCCTCGACATGGATTTGCTAGTAGTACTCAGCTCATCCATTGCATTCATATTCTCGCTCGTTGCCTACATCACGCAAGTCGCGGGTGCCGAATTCGCCACGCCGTTCTTCGAGACACCAGCGCTACTCATCACTCTCATCACGATGGGCCGCCTGATCTCCGCCTATGCGCGCAGGCGCGCGACGTCGGCCCTCGACGATGTGCGGACACTCCAGGTAGACAGCGTGCAGCTCGTCGATTTGGACAAGGCCGTGGCCGCAGCGATCCCGGCGGAGCTCGTGCACTGCGGGGACGTGCTGCGTGTGGCGGCAGACTCGGTGGTACCGACGGACGGCACCGTCGTCCGCGGCAGTAGCCAGGTAGACGAGTCGACGATCACCGGCGAGAGTGTCCCCGTGGCAAAGGGCCCAGGCGCGAAATTAACCGCTGGCACGCTGAACTTGAGCGGCGTGCTCGACATGTCGGTCGACCGCGCCCCTGAGGACAACACCATCTCGGACATCGGCCGACTGGTTACCCAGGTGCAGGAGTCGCGCCTCCCTGTCCAGGACCTGGCAGATAAAGCCGCATCCTACCTGGCCCCCATCATCTTCACCGTCGCGATAATCGTGTTCGTTGTCTGGATGGTCGTGGGCCTGTGCGTGAGGCATCAGAGTTCAAGCGTCGCTGGGGTCGCCGCGCTAAAGTACGCCATCTCGGTGCTCGTCATTTCCTGCCCGTGCGCTCTCGTCCTCTGCGTACCCATGGTCGTAGTTATCTCTGCTGCCGTCGCTGCAAAGGAAGGGGTTCTGTTCAAGGTGTGTTCTTCTGCGCTGCTTCCTATCCAAGTTAACTCCATTCACATTTGCTTGGCAGTCTGTGAATCCCGTTCAGCATATCAAAGACACGCAAATTGCCGTGTTTGACAAGACAGGAACGCTAACGAGAGGGAAACTCAGTGTTATCGAATCTCACGTCGTGCACGAGAGCGCTATCGGTACAATGCTGGGCCTCGTCGCCGGCAGCCGGCATCCCGTGGCGCAGGCCATCAGCGAGTTCCTTGCAGTCACATATCCGGCCGCTATACCGATGCCTCTGGACAACAAATCGCTGCCCGGCCTTGGTATAGAAGCACGGGACAAAGGCAGACACTGGCGTGGCGGAAGTCCCTCGTGGCTCGGGCTACATGACCACCCATCCGTCCGTCAAATGGAAGAGAAGTCCCTCACCCTCTTCGCGGTGACCTCTGGGACAGAGCTCATCGCGGCCTTCGGACTTGCTGACTCCATCCGGCCCAGTGCCTCAGCGGCCGTACAGCTGCTCCACGAGCGCGGCTGCGAAGTCCACATCGTGAGCGGAGACCACCAGCGCGCCGTGAGCGCCATTGCCGCCGCTCTGGACATCCCCGCCGAGCGCGCGGTGGGCGGCTGCCTGCCCGAGACGAAGCTGGCGCGGGTGCGCGGGCTGCAAGCGCGTGACGGGCGGCCGAAGGTGCTGTTTGTCGGCGACGGGACGAACGACTGCCTCGCGCTGGCGCAGGCGGACGTCGGCGTGTCGCTGAGCTCCGGCAGCGACATTGCGCTGAGCGCCGCCGACGTCGTCGTCGTGGACCTCGACGCGACCGCGGACCTCGCGCGCTGCCTGCGCGTGGTGTTCGACGTCTCCCAGGGCGCCGTGCGGCGCATCGCCGTGAACTTCGCGTGGTCGTTCCTGTACAACTTGCTCGCGGTGCTCTTGGCTGCCGGCGCGCTCGTGCGTGTGCGCATTGCGCCGGAGTATGCAGGCCTAGGTGAGGTGGTTTCTGTTGTTCCTGTGGTGCTGATTGCTTGGAGCATGTGGTTGTTGAGGCGGTGATCTCGCTACGCTACTGACAGTAGGGCTGCGCCTTGCTGTCACTAACCGGGATGGATATTCCGATTGATTTGGGGATCCATCCTCGTGTTCTCTTACATAGCATGTAGGCCATTTATTTGACGGTGCGATTCACACATGATCAATGCTATCTCGTTCGTTTCAATAACGGAGGGCAGGCTATCGATTGGGGTTCCTCGGATGACCTACTTATGCCCCCAGGCCCAAGCCGACGTTCCATCTCGCAAAATCAACCCTTACAAAGTGCAGCACATCTTCTCACATGGTCAACTGCTCGGCTACTCTGGAAAGGCTAAAATTGTACTTTGTAGTCCTCCGGCGTCCATGACATCGCGCGCGGCACGGCACGTTATTATCACTCTCTTTCCGCGACATTTCCGGTCCTACATCTGTATCACGAACAATGTACTTCGTAGACTATTCTCAGCATGTGAAGATGCTCTTCCTCGGAGTTGTTGACCACTGTCGGCAAGCGTCCTGCGGCCCACAGCCATCTTCTACATGACAGCCAAATAACAGCAGAAACATGCATGGAAGTAAACAAGTTTATTCAGGCGTCATCCAGACATAAAAGGGCCCTATCCTCACAACACACAGCCCAGTGTCTCTGCACTAGTGTCTACCCATCAGCCCATCGCATCATGAAGCTCACTTACCTCTTTGTCGCGCTCTCTGCCGCTCTCACTGCGTCCGCGGGCTCGCCGGACGACTACGTCCCGCACGTCCCGCGTACCCTGAGGCCCAACGACCCTGCCGAGGAGGCGCGGCCCTGCGTTTGGACGGGCTCCTACTGTGACAGCAGGATGCCGTGCTGCAACTGGCCCTGCTGGTATGGAGGGGTGAGATATCCGCTATATGCACAGGAACGTGCGGGGGCTGATACGCCGGCAATGTGTCTAGATCTGCGTCTGCAGCTGAATGCCTCGCGAAGCGGGCACGCCGTTAGCGCGGTATCTATCTGTGGTAAGCTCAGGGCATGAACCGTGCTAATTGATGCTCACCGGATGCAGGTTGCACGCCCAGATGCTAAGTTGTTACGTTGTTTGTGGGAGATTGTGAGGAGGTTGGACGGCAGATTGTTCTTGTTTGGCGTGTATGATTGAGCTTGCTCTCGTGTCGCGTTCAAGTGTAATATGCCTGTACCCAATCGACTGCATTATGCCGATCGCCGTATGATATGAAAGCGCTTGTGCGACGCCGAGATCCTTGAGTTTTGGGAAGCATTCTGTGTTGAGAAGCGGGTACAATCTTTAAAGACCTAAACAGAGGTGCCGAGTAAGACTGTCGTTGGATGGGTCGGTCGAAAATCGCAGACGCATAGCCCACACGACTAGAACGCATCTCAGCAATGCTGACCATCACCTGTCCCTGTGGGCTGTATCTTTTCGTTGTCTCAGTGTTGCACACATCGCAATGCTGAATTGACAAACATACCCGTCACTGACAAGCGCTACAGCTTCCATAGGTCCGCAACGTTTCCGCAGATCTGCGTTCGTCATCACATGGGCTCCGGAGGGTAGAAAGAGCGTTCCCAATGCTATCTCGGAATGCGTGTCCCGGTGACGAGGCAGTGACCTCAACTGAATAGGAGAGAAGCCGTACAATGCAGCCGACTGTCCACGCCTGACGAAGTCTGTGAGCACAGCACAGCATGTCTGCAGACAAGATAAAACGGTCGCCGTCAAACAGCTAGGCAGCATCTGCACCACACAACCAAAAAGTCAGACCACTCGACTCCATCACCAATACCATGAAGCTCACATTCATCCTCACTGCTCTCGCTGCGGCACTTTCCGCCAACGCTGGCATACCCGCGGACTTCATCCCGCAGCGCGTGCCCAGCACCTTGACCCCGCTCAGCGACTCGTGGAACTGCCGCGGGCCAGGGTGTCTGTGCGACCTGAACGTTCCATGCTGCGGGCGGCCATACTTCACTCAGGGCAATGTGAGCGCTTGACTCCAAACTGAACGGGTAGAGGCTTACTGGCGCCGAATATAGGTCTGCGTGTGCGGGTACTAGATTGCTGGACGGGAGAGGGAGCGGTGGCGGCGGCGCCTTTGAGAATGAGGCTTTGACGATACTTCGGCTTCATTGCTATGATTCGTTTGTAGTTCATCAGTGACAGGGATGGCCCGGGGCGGCCTGTAATATGTATGACTCACGAGCTTGTGCACTCCGATGCGGGGGGCTTCTGAACAGCCCCCAGATTCCCAAGATCTAAGGCAACGGATCCCTAAGATCCCCCAGATGGCTTCTGCGGGGAAATAGACACGGGCACTGGCAGTTCCGAATCGTTTCCGCGCTCTGAATGTACGTGGCGAGCAGTCCCGGCTGCTCCTTTGTGAACGCGGGCACCCTAAATGGCCAAGTGATCGCGCGCCAGAGCATATAATTGGCAACAACTTGCAACCGGGTAACTCACCGCCGCTCAAAGAGTAGCGGTCATTCCCTACAAAGCCGTCAATGCTCATCAGCACGAAACTTAGAGAGCTGAATGCCCTCTGGGTGACCACGAAGAGATGCACTGATGGAAAGCAGCAGAGAGTGCGGAGGGGTGGGGAAAGGTCTGGAAAGGTGCATGGCGTTGCGCAAAGACACTCCTTCCGCCGAGAGCTGCGCCCGGCGGGGCTCCGGGCCGGCCATTACCGCCACAGCTCCCCGACGCCAGATGACTTCAACTCTTGAACGTCGAAGGTTGAACGTGCTGCTCGGCGCAACTCACGACGATGATTGAGTCGACGAAAAGAATAATGTTACGGGGCATAATAGTGGCATAATACAAAGAAATACAATAAAAGATGGAATAATGACACCGAAATCTAGACCTCCTGGCTGTCCTTCTTCCCCTTCTGTGTTTTGCTGGGCAGAAGCTGAGCAAGACGTTAGTCAGGTGCGACACAGCAGAGCCCATAGACATACCTCGGGGTTGATAAAGGGTACGACACCGCCCTGCGAGATGACGACGTCACCGAGAAGCCTGTTCAGCCTGAAGGAGGATGAGCGAACAGGTGAACGTTCAGAATGCGATCGACTTACTCCTCGTCGTTCCGGATGGCGAGCTGCAAGTGCCGGGGCACAATACGTTGCTTCTTGTTGTCGCGCGCGGCGTTACCAGCCAGCTCGAGAATCTCGGCAGCGAGATACTCGAGGACGGCAGCAAGGTACACTATAACAAGTCGCACGCAAGTCAGAACGAGTCAGGAAAGCCAGACGAGTCACGCACCAGGTGCGCCAGCACCCACGCGCTGGGCGTAGTTGCCCCGCTTCAGGAGACGGTGGACACGGCCGACAGGGAACTGGAGACCGGCCTTCTGGGAGCGTGACTGGGACTTGGAGTCGGAGGACGCCTTGCCGCCGGACTTTGCCTTGCCGCTAGTCTTGCCAGACATTGTGAGTGGGTTGTTGAGTGTGGGCGGTGGGTGCGGTGGTGGTGGATGGGAGCAGAGTGCAAGCGTCGAGGCGGATGCACGGATGGCGCAGTCTTATAGGCGCGCGCGGGGATCACGTGGAGGTAAACAAAATAAGGTTTGTGTCAACACGCGACGCGTCGACGCGTTCGCAGCCAAACACGAGCAAAGCCCATTCTGCGCCTATATAACAGCCCTGCGCTCACTTGTCGTTCTCAACCACTCTCTGCCCTCAACCACCTCCTTGCTGCCCTTCACTCGCCTTTCTCAACCCACCACACTCACCGCTCGCATCAATGGCCCCCAAACCCGCTTCCACTGCCGGCAAGGCCCCTGCCTCCACCGCCTCCAAGGCCCCCGCTAAGACGACTTCGGACGGCTCCAAGGCCGCGAAGAAGACCTCGACCAAGGCGGCTGGGGAGGGCGGTGATGATAAGAAGAAGCGCCGTAAGGTCCGCAAGGAGACGTACTCGTCTTACATCTACAAGGGTACGTGCCACTTTGACCGCATGCTTGCCAGCACGTTCTGACTCGTGCGCATCCAGTCCTTAAGCAGGTCCACCCCGACACCGGTATCTCCAACAAGGCGATGGCCATTCTTAACTCCTTCGTGAACGACATCTTCGAGCGCATCGCCACTGAGGCGTCCAGTACGTGTGACTCCCATGCTGAGTCGGCGTACAATCTGACTCGTTTATTTCAGAGCTCGCTGCGTACTCCAAAAAGTCCACGATCTCGTCACGGGAGATCCAGACCGCTGTGCGTCTCATCCTTCCCGGCGAGCTCTCGAAGCACGCCATCTCAGAGGGTACCAAGTCGGTGACGAAGGTCAGCTCCTCTTTGTTCTGTGTGCCACGCTCTTTCGCTGACGCCTACTTCGCAGTTCTCGAGCGCGGGTGCCAAGTAATCGTGTCCTTGAGCCTTCTATGTACTATACTATTGTACACTGCTATTATATTTATCCCTTCATCTTTTCCTTTGTTCATGCGTGAACTGCCTCGAGCCTCAAAGAACCCATCGTTTCAAAGCAGATTCGCTGGAAGACGCTAAGCACAGAAGTCGTCTGGAACGTTTGAACTCTGGAGCCCATCGATGATCTCTGTTCTGTAGCCCACCTCCTTCCAGGGAGTCGACAAATGCCGACTTGACACGATTGATTGGTGCGTCATCCATACGATGTAGCCGCACTAATCTCAATCGGTCGTGCAAGACGACAGCACACATGTACAAGGTGATAGACTGCACGAGCGATCCGCGGCTAAAATGTCTATTAATCAGGTATATTCTATGCTCGAGCATGGCTGGCCAACGACATGCTAGGACTCTAGATTTTAGCCCGCAGCAAGTTCCTCACGATTTCCCTGCCACTGATACGGACGGTCCGCAAAAGCGTTGGTATATCAAGCGTCGACGTCAACGTGTCCGCAAACCCGAACGGCAGCATGAGCGGGATCCAACCTACAAGCACACGGAGCATCAGCACAACCGCGGACTCAACACAAAAACGCCACCCACCTCGCGCATACTCCATCGCCCAGCAGCCCTCGTGCATCTTGTACTGCTTCACGACGCCGCGCGGCATGAGGTGCACGTCGCCGGGCACGTAGCGCTCCATCTCGAGCGCGCCGGGCGCGAACGCCCACTGCTCGCCCTTGAGGATGTGGAAGTAGTCGTCCGCGGGGTGCAGCCCCGAGTGGCCCTCCGTGCCCAGCGGCGTGCCGAAGATGATGAGGTACTCGGTGATGCTCGCGTGGATCACGTACATCGCGCCCATCGCGCCGCCCGCGTTGTTGAACACCCACTCGGACGTGTCCGTGTTGAGCGCGATCTGCGAGGACGGGTATGTCGCGGTGAGGTTCGCGACGATGTGCGAGATCATGGCGGGCATGTCGTCGGGGTGCGCGGCGACGGCGGAGAGCTGCAGCGCGCGCAGGTGTGCGGGGTCGAGGATGTACCACCGGTCCTGCAGGCCCAGACTTAACATATTGAGCAGCACGCAGAGAGAGTGAGAGCGCACCTTGATGGTGTCGAGCCAGCTGAAGGACGCGACCGCGGCGAAAAGGAGCAGCAGTCGCGTTGCCCACTTGGTGAGCGGGTCGCGTGTCTCCGGTTTGGGTGCATGTGCGCGCCCGTTCGTCTGTGATGATTTCGACTGCGCCATAGTGGGCTGGAGAGCTGGAAAGTCGTCAAAGGAGGAAAGAAAGAGGCCACGACGAGTGCGAGAACGAGAGCCGAATAAACAGGTGAGAATTTGCTTGGAAGCGCTGGGACGGAAGGTCGTACGACTTGCGCAAACGCCGACTCTCTGCCGAGTCGCGTCGACGCGTTGGCCAATCATGAGCGTCGCCGGAGCGCTCAAGCCTCGCCAGACTCAAGTCTTTCATGATGCCCGCGACCACCAAGCCTGCCGCCATATGTTGGACACCACCTGTCTCCAACTCAGGCCAACCTATGCGCCGCGGTCTCTGAGCACTGAGCTTGGTGGGATCCCGGTGAGCTCTTCATCCTGTCCTTCAGTGCGCCTTGCTCATGCCTTGTCTTTTCTCGCGTGAGGCCGCGCTACATATCGCCGGTAGTCGACCTTGCGTGGAAGGCAGCCGTTCCGACACCAAGATATTGCTGGCACTGGGCTACTGCGCACCACAGGCCCTTCTCCTGACTCGCTCACTCCTCAAGCCCGCGGACTCGGCCCTGTCGAGACCCCGTCGTGCACCATCGACTCATGACCCCATCGTCAATGCATATTTGTGCTGTCCGCCGTGAGGGGTATAATGCTGTGGGAGCGTTCAAGTTTTCCCCTAACCACCTCTTGGAACGCTGTCTTTCACCTTGCACTAGTACCCAGCCAATGTCGCCCTTGCCCTGCGCTCTGTGCCCTGCGCCCTGCGGCTCATCGAGACGAACCTGGACCACCCGATGCACCCCTCAAAGTTGCTTGACTTTCAGATCGCTCGGGCACCTTCCGCACACGCGCTCAGGATACAACAATGCGTCCCGAGTCAAGTCTCAAGCCCACCCTCGCGAAATGTGCGGAACGAAGACTGGGCACCGAGCGGTTAATTGAGCTCAGAACGGTCGACGACGGCAGGCACCGGAGCACTGGTGCAAGGAGGCTGCGGCCTGCCAGGATGGAATAGGTTCACACCGCCCCTCGGCTGATAGGCCGTCGGTTGATGGGCGGTCGCCGAGCAGAGTTTACCGGTCACCTGCTGGGGCGTTGAGAGACGGACGATGCCGCATGCTAACTCTGGCCGGACAGTGCCAACCTTGCATGGAGATCATGGTATTCAATCTGAGTCAGCGTTTATAATTTAACCATCAAAGCAGCAGATACACCGACGGAACAGCAAGAAACACCACTTATCGCAGCAGCGTTTTGCCAGCCACCAATCCTACAGCCCGAGCCCCGACGCGCGTGCTCTTGCGTCTACTCCTCCCCCGCCTCCATCACGCGCCCGACGACCTCACCTACCCAGCTCTCGAACAAGTCCTGGTCCAGCACGCCCTTCTCATCGACAACCGCGGTATACGGACGGGATTCAGCTGCGCGACCGCGCGAAAGGAGGGACTTGCCGCCGTTGGTGGAGCGGTTGTAGGAAAGGCTGAGCGAGTACGCAGGTGGCGACGCGGGGGTGGAGGGGACCGTGCGGGAGGAAAGGGTTATCCGCTCTGTGACGATCTGCGCGTCATGGTGACGGCGTGTCGACATGAGTAAATGGAAGAGGTAATGAGTGATCGAGTTGTGACGTACCCGCTTGTCGAAGGTTTTACGCTTGCCGACAAACACGACGTCGCCCTCGACGAAGTACGCGTACAGCGTTTGTACCACGGTCAGGACGACATAGCTGGAGGTAAAGACGGGCCTTATCAGCCCAAGCTCGCAGCAGACGCCGCAGATGGATGACGCACACGATGAGCCCCACCCACATGGCTGGCTTGCTGTCTTCGAACTCGCGCTGCCACCCGTAGAACGCTGTCGCACCCGCCACGAGCACGCCAGACCAGCCTAGAGCAAGCCGGACGTCCGTGTGCACGTGGCTTTGCTTGAACAAGTCTGGGCGCGACAGAAACTGCACCGTGGCATGGCACAAGAGCAGGGTCAGATGAAGCATTTCTGAGGGACACAAGGGGACGCACCCGCTTCACGGCATCATCTGCAGCGTTTTTCAGCTCTGTGAGGCTGGCATTGTTGAGTTTGACGACGTCGCGCTCCGAGGCGGGTGTGGGGGCGAGGGGGAAGAGGGTCTTGCGAGTGGACGGTGCGGGGTTGGGGGTCGACGACGAGGGCTCTGCAGGAGTGGTGGTGTCTGTGCCGTTTGCTGCCTTGCGACCGCGGGCCATTGTCGAGGGGATGGGCGGGCGGGATAAGACTGAGGGGTATACGGGCAGGAGAGGCGGAAACTTGAAGCTGTCGCGCTTGGCACCATACGTGGACGCGTGGGACGAACTGGTTCAGTTCGGTTGCCACCGGCCTCGCCTTTTTCGACATTTCTCTCGTCAGACCGCTCTTTGCACCCAGCCGTCTCAACATGAGGCTCTAGTCTTCTCGTCGTTCGCTGATGCTTGATCTGCCCAAATAATCTGCTCTGTGCAGCTCACGAAGGCTCACGACAATCTCAGAAGCTACTCACGAAACCAGCCTGGCCGTCTCTCCGAGGTATTCTCACCGTGTCTGCTCTTGCGATCGCCAACGACCTGCGACGAACGCACAGACTCTGTGACCATGTCTTCCTCACCCCCGCACATAGTCGTACTTGGTGGTGGACTGACCGGTTTATCTGCCGCCTTCCACGTGGCTCGCAGGCACCCTCACGCACGGATCACCCTTTTTGAGAAGAAAGGCCGGTTTGGTGGCTGGGTACGCAGCGAGCGTGTCGAGGTACACGACGAAGACGGGAACAAGGCAAGCTTGCTGCTCGAAGCCGGCGCCCGCACCATTCGCGCCAACGCAAAGCCCGTACTCGAACTCGTACGCATCCAGTTTTCCAGCAAACCATGTCACCTAACTCGCGTGTCGCTTTCTAGGTAAACTTGTTGAACCTCGGTCCTCAGGTCTTGACTACTCCTCGCTCCGCACCCGCAGCGCGTTCGCGGTTCCTCCATATCCCCGGCGCACCCGGCCTCTCGCCCCTCCCATCTTCCCTGCTCTCCGTTCTCACCACCCCGCTTGGCCGCCTCATCCTCTCCTCCGCGCTCCCAGAAGCTGTCTGGCCAAACAACCGGCCCGCAGACGTCGCTGACGAGTCGGTCGACGCCTTCCTGTCCAGGCGCTTCGGCGCCGAGTTCGCGCGCACACTCGGCAGCGCGCTGGTGCACGGCATATACGGGGCTGCGTCGACGACGCTGAGCGTGCGCGCCGCCTTCCCGAGCCTCTGGGCGAGCGAGGAGCGCGGGCGAGGGAGTGTGGTATGGGGCGAGATTGGGCCGCCCGCGTGGTTTGGTGCGTCGCAAAGGAAAGAGGAGGCGCAGAAGGCGGACGAGGCGGAGGCATGGGAGCTGTCTTCGGGCACAGAGCTAGACGGGAAGCTCGCGGATGCTTCAATCATCTCGTTCAAGGATGGCGTACAGACTCTCGTCGATGGACTCGTGCATGCATTGGAAGGGTTTGAGAACGTGTCGTTAAGGAGCAGCACCGAGGTCAGCGCAGTCAAGCAAACCGAGAATATCGGATTATTTGAGGTGCGCGTCTCACTCTCCTGTTGTGTGACGAAATCTCAACCAGTGTTGTCCATGCAGATCAGCCTCGTGGATGGCACCTCCCTCTCAGCAACTCACATCATCTCTGCGCTCCCTCTCCCCGCCCTCTCCGCCATCCTCCCACCCAGCAAACCCCTCCCACACCTGCTCACAAACCCATTCTCCACCGTCACAGTCCTAAACCTCGTATTCCCCACTGCGCGCCTTACCGCTCCCCTCCACCCGCCCGGCTTCGGCTACCTGATCCCGCGACCTGAGGGCGGGTACCCCGATACACCCGGCGCGGTGGGCATGCTCGGCGTCGTCTTCGACACAGCAAGCCTTGCTGACCAGGACTATACTCTCGGTGCCGAAAGCAGCAACAGCGACAAGCCCTACCCAGCGAGTGACCCACCCAAATTCGTAAAGCTCACGGCGATGCTGGGCGGGCCGTACCCGACGCAGACGCTCCCGCCGTCGGACGAGGCACTGCTCGCGTCCGTGCTGCCGCAGGTTTCTGCGCAGCTGCAGACGGAGCTGCCGACGCCGTCCTTCTACAAAGTGCACAGGAATGCGCAAAGCATCCCGACGTACTTAGTGGGTCATGTGGAGAGGATGGCCGAGTTGCGCGCTGTGTTGAAGGAGCAGTGGGGCGGGCGGCTGATGGTCATTGGTGCTGGTGTTGGCGGCGTGAGTGTGTCGGACTGCGTGCGCGCAGGAAGGGAAGCAGCGAGGGAAATTTCTAGCGGTGGCGACAAGGAAATTTAAATGCATAATCTGTGGTAGACCTGCTGTATTTTTTGTAGATTCTCGAACGCATACATACTCAACTCATACACAATTGTTCCCAGAAACGATTCTCAGCGCTGTCGACGCGCGTGGGCTCAGTACGAAGACGGATGCTTCAGCAAGGTCTATCGGTAAATGGTCAGGTACGTATCATCTTCATAGTCAGATGCGCGTACCCCTCCATCGATCAACACTGTCTCTCCTGTTGACATGCGAAGGCAGCACACTGAGCGAGGATCTCCATGGGAAAAAGTGAAATAAAATACCATTGATGTACCAATTTGTGACTAGCATCAGTGAAAGCGAGCCCACATCCCTGGAGGTTCCTCCGGTGGGGACCGTAGGTATCTCGAAGTCAAAGAAACCCGCCGGCCGCGGAACTGTCTGGCCAAACTCGTCGACTTCGGTATTCGACATCTGCAAGTAGAAGTGTCGTTTCGTTCAACAACGTGCAAAATCGAGGGACAAATATCACCCACTCTGCTTGGGAACAACCCTAGTCGGAAAAGTCCTGAGCCCAAATGAAGCGACAGGTGCAATAGCGAGACATACCAGGGGCAATTCCGTTGACTCTTATACCGAGCGGGAGGAGTTCGTGCGCAAGGGACGCTGTAGCATGTCCGATAGCAGACTTGGAGTACAAATACGGGAAAGAGTTGCCACATGTCGCTGGGTCCTGAAATTACAGCAAGTCAGTCGCGCATCCCACAACACCGCCGCGGAGATGCGCGCGAACCTTCGTCCAGCCATTCATACTGCTAGTCATGATGACCTGCGGCACAAACTTCTGCGCGAGCTCGCTGGACTTCCACTTCTCCAAGAGAGGGAGAAACGCAAACGTCAGCCAATAGGGCCCGACCGAGTTCACGTTGAAGGTGTCGGTAAATTGCTCAGGGGTGGCCGGATCAAAGTACGCCTTCAGGAACGCGTCAGCGGTTGCGACTTGCGGCTTGACGAAAGGCGGGGTAATGACGCCAGCATTGTTGAACAATACTGTAACGTGCTTCTCGCGCTTTCCGATCTCCTGGGCGAGGCGGCTGGCCTCGGACTACGGGAGCAAAGCATACAAAGCATTATATCAGTAACAAATCGACATGCTTGTAAGACAGATGTACATACCTTTTGGCTCACGTCGCCTTGAATGCCATACATGCGACCCCATCCCCGTCGAGGATCCTGGTGCGGAGCATCGTTGTATATCTTCGCAACACTGTATCGACGCCGACAGCCTCGTCATGCACAATTCTACAGCGTCAGATGTTTTGCGTACCCGTCCAGTTCCTGCTGCTCTAGTCCAACGATATACACTGTCGCGCCATTAGCCATCAGTGTAGTGGATATCATCAGCCCAATTCCCTGTGAACTCGCAATCAATGCACAGCGCAAGAGGCACCGCCGGAGTACGCACGGAACTGCCACCGGTGACGACGGCCACCACGCCTCGGAGGTCAAAGAGGTTTTCTGCGGAAAGGCGACTGAGTATAGCGTCAGCCATGGAAGTTGCGTGCGGAGTGGGTAACTCTTGAGCTTCGGCGGGTCACATATTTATGCGACGCTTGAACTGTGACTTTTGGGAACGGCGCAATACAGATACTTCAAGCAGATACCACTTCAACGGCACGAGTCGACCAACTTCTGAAGAAGTTTGAATATTGATAGCACGACACCGATAGGGCTAAGGATAGCATGAGATGGCGGACGGATTCCAAAAAAGTCACTGGACTAAGATGTATGCTGAAGCGCTGATGAGTTGGCAACCAGGAGACCAACAAAAACCGGTCATTCAAGGTCAGAACATCCGTGTTAGTACGAAGACGGGTGGATCAACAAAGTCTTCAAGAAGACGAATTAGTTGACTGTCATAGAGATATGGGCACGGTACGTACCCCGCCATCGATGAGGACCGTTTCTCCTATTAATATGCAAAAGTCAGCCAGAACCTCTTCCCAGATATGAGAGTTAATCAGATACCGTTTATGAACCAGTTCGCTATCAGCATGAGGGCGAGTGAGCCCACATCCCTGCTAGTCCCTCCAGTTGGCACGGTGGGTATTTCGAATGAATAGGAACGCGCTGGAAGTGGAGCGGTCTGGCCGTACTCGTCAACCTGCTGGTTGGGGTTTGACATCTACCAGTGATAAAACGGTTAACAAGGTGCGACTTCCTCGAAATAGCTGTCTCACTCTGGTTGGAAATAGTCCTATTGCAGAGTCAAGCAATGAGCGCCTACATGATGTCTTGGTTAGATAGCCAAACGTACCAGGCGCGATCCCGTTGACCCGAATGCCGAGCGGAAGAAGTTCATGTGCCAAAGACGCTGTGGCATGCCCGATAGCAGATTTCGAGTACATATACGGGAAAGAGCTGCCAGACGTCGCTGGGTCCTGCATTTTTATTTGCGTCAGTAAAGGCTGTAAAGCGGTTTCCCTCAGATGACTGCAACCTACCTTCGTCCAGCCATTCATGCTGCTCGTCATGACGATTTGTGGCACAAACTTTTGCGCGAGCTCGCTGCTCTTCCACTTTTCCAGGAGCGGGAGGAACGAGAAGGTGAGCCAGTACGGCCCAACCGCGTTGACATTGACAGCGTCGGTGAAATGCTCAGGCGTGATTGGATCGAAATATGCTTTGAGGAACGCGTCGGCAGTCGCCACTTGCGGTTTGACGAATGACTTGGTTTGGATACCAGCATTGTTGAACAATACTGTGACGTGCTTCTCGCGCTTGCTGATCTCTTCGGCGAGGCGCGTGGCTTCAGACTACAAGGGCAGATGTCTACACCAGCAATGCGCTACACCAGCAAATGAGAGGCCGTACCTTCTGGCTCACATCTCCCTGGATACCATGCATACGACCCCACCGAGTATCTTTCTCTGCGGCATCATTGTATACTTTGGCGATACTGAGTCGACATCATCAGATTCGACGTCATCACGGAACAGAAAGACACGTACCTGTCCATGTCCTCCTGTACCAGCCCGATGATATACACTGTCGCGCCATTAGCAACCAGAGTAGTCGAGATCATCAGGCCAATTCCCTGTCATGATCTATTGGAATACGAAGAAAGCATCAAATAGACGATGGAGGACGCACCGAGCCGCCACCGGTTACAACAGCCACCACTCCGCGAAGGTCAAAAATGTTAGAGGCAGAGAGGCGGTTGAGTATCGCATCGGCCATGATGTATGGTGGACCATGTGGGAAAGGTGGGTTGACCTCATTTATGCAAAGGCCGACACGGCGCAGAGTGGATACTCCGATAAGATACTTCGGCAGCTCAGGAAGTCAGCAGCGGATGATCGGCGGGCCCGGCCGCGGACCCATGGCATGAGACACCTTATGACGTCGACAATTCGACACCAGGACATCTCGCGAGATATGGAGAGAAATATAGAGCACTGCCAATCCAATTTGCATCCGCCGCGCAGGGGGCATGCACTGCGTCGTAATACACTCGTTGCGACAACAAAATCAGTAGCATGAAGGATACTTCAACAACATCTAGAGGCAGAAAATGTTAGCGCAGGTGCGTTTAGCAGGAATGCCACGTACCCCTCCGTCGATGAGGACCGTCTCCCCTGTGCGGGTAAACAGAGTGAGCATGCTAATTCCATGAGCATAGCTCAGCCACGGACCATTGATATACCAGTTCGCGACGAGCATAAGTACGAGAGAGCCCATGTCCCTGCTCGTTCCTCCCGTGGAGGACGCAGGTATTTCGAGACCAAAGTCACTCGCCGACACTAGGCGCGACCGGCCGAACTCATCAGGTGGCTCATTGGGACTGGACATCTGAGGAGGATTTGGTGAGTCAGCGACGCAGGTTGTGGACGGTCAGACCGACTTGAGTCGAGAAGAATCCTATGGCATTTATGAGGTCGGCCCGCGTTAAGAAGACAACAGGAAATGGTACACACCAGGCGCAATGCTGTTGACCCGAATACCCAGAGGGAGCAATTCATGTGCAAGAGTCGCTGTGGCGTGACCGATAGCAGACTTGGAGTATATGTACGGGAAAGAGTTGCCGGAAGTCACAGGGTCCTATTCAATGAGTTAGTCTCACAAGTCAGCTTGCTGGGCGCTACCCACAGAGCACACACTTTCGTCCAACCGTTGACGCTACTGGTCATCACAACCTGCGCAACGAATTTCTGCGCGAGCTCGCTTTCTTTCCACTTCTCTAGGAGAGGGAGGAACGCGAAGGTAAGCCAGTACGGCCCTACTGCGTTCACGTTGAACGTGTCGCTGAACTGGGTTTGGGTGATTGGGTCGAAGTACGCTTTGACGAACGCGTCGGCGGTGGCTGCCGTGGGCTTGACAAATGACCCTGTGACAATGCCGGCGTTATTGAACAAGATCGTGACGTGCTTTTCGCGCCGGCCAATCTCCTCAGCGAGACGCCTGGCTTCAGTCTACGACGACATGTCAACCACAGTAGGAAGGGAAGCCAATTGTGAACAATTATACCTTTTGACTGATGTCTCCCTGGACGCCGTGCATTCTGCCCCAACGAACATTGCCTTCGGCAGCATCGTTGTACACTTTCGCAATACTGCATCGCTACTTATTAGACGCATACATATACTGATCTGCATGGGAACGTACCTGTCTAGCTCATTCTGCTCTAGACCGATGATATAGACCGTGGCTCCGTTTGCAACAAGGGTGGTCGCGATCATGAGCCCGATCCCCTGGAGTGTGCATCACCTCCAAGTCCGCGCATGTCAGGTGGAAGACCACGGCCACATACCGAGCCCCCTCCAGTGACCACCGCGACCACACCTCGGATGTCGAAGAGATTGGATGCAGAGAGGGGGTTGAGCACCGCGTCAGCCATGCTTGCTGAGGTCCGGGGATGGGTTGACCAGCTGTGGGTTTCCCCTCCCATACATCTTAAAGGCATTCTGAAACGAAAAACGATCCGTCAGATGACTGTTGTATCCGAATAGAACTGCAGGTACTTGCGATACCAGTGGCGTGCCAGCATGATAGTGGCAACGTGATCAAGCTTCATGCCCATGATAGGATGCTATTGGTGGCCGACGGCTGTCACGTCGTGCTGCTATCTGCTGCTATTGACTGCATCGTTGCTGCATCGAGGACTCGGAGGCACTGGTGCCTAAGCTCGTGATCGTGACACAAGCACCACATTTTAGGGTTAGGGGCAGTGGCGGCTCTGGCAGTACCGGTAGCAACTTCCGCTTCGTGTAGGATGTACTTCAATAATGTAGCCACACCCGAATGTACCGGTGATTCATGACAGTCTGAAGGTTCGATGGCCACGCACGCCGGTAGGCACACCACTGAATTCGACGTCTATAACTACATCTTCTGAGTAGTACATCAGCTTTGAAACATCATGTCGACCTCCGCCAAGCCGTTCTTGTATCAGTGAGCTTATTATTTTACGCGTCGTATTCCGAGAAGCCCAAAGAACCCCAGCCCGTCCACTGCGGGGCGCAGACGCGGAAGTGATGCGCCTTGTCGATGGCCCGGAGCTCATCGATCTCCTCTGCCGTCAGATCGACGATGGTCTTGTTCGCTATATTGCCGGGTGAGTACCCAAGTCCGTGAATAAATAAGAGCTTGGAAACTGACCCTCAATGCGCGACTTCGTTACCGACTTCGCAAGGACTAGAGGAAGGACCACCGGTCAGTAAATAGACAGTCATGCAAAGGATGAAACATACCATTGACGTTGGGCGTGTTGGCCTGGAACGAGATGAGGATGTTCGCGGGAGTAACATTGTGCTTCTTGGCGATGCGCGACACGATTTCGTTATCATGAAGAGGCGAGTTATCGGAGCCGAGCGGGGAGTACGCCGTGATGACGATCCCATGCTTAGCGCATGCCTCAAGAACGTCGTCCTGGAGGCAAGACGGGTGGCGCTCGATCTGGTTCACGGCGGGAATGACGGTCGCCTCCTTGAGCAACTCGTCGAGGAATTTGACCGAGATATTGGAGACGCCTGATGTCAATGGATCAAGACAGATACCTGGATCGGCATAACGCTGGTGACATACCGATGGCGCGGACTTTCTCCGGGTGGGCCTTGTACACCTTCTCCATCTCTTTCCATGTGTCAATCCAGTTGATCGACTTGTCGGCCTTCCCGTCCTTGGTCATGGGAGCAGGCCAGTGCATCAGCCCTAGAGATAACGGAATTGTAGAGGTCAACAAATAGGGTTGAGGCTGATGGACGTACACAGATCAAGGTAGGTCGTGCCGAGTTGCTTCAAGGAGTATTCAAGAGCCTCCTCCACCTTCAGATGGTCCGGGTTGTTCAATTTCGTGGTGAGGAAGAAGGACTCGCGGGGGACACCGGACTCCTGGATGCCCAGGCCGACTTCATTCTCGTTTTCTATACGTGCTTTCAGCGAGAGGATCTTGGCCATCGATGGCCCTCACTCACCGTAAGCCGTCGCGGTATCAATGTGCTTGTAGCCGACCTTGAGAGCGTGCTCAACGGCATGCTCAACGGCACCAGGCGCGGACTTCCAGGTACCTGCATAGCGCGTCAGTGCCGCTCGGAACGATCAAGGGGGGGTTCGACGTACCGAGACCAAGCGTGGGCATCTCGGCCCCAGTGTTGAGGATCGTGACTGTGGAGGCGGGCATTGTCAGGGAATCTAGAGCGGGGCGAGCGTCGTAGGTGGGGGAAGAAAAAAGGACCTAGATGGGCGATTTTCCGGTATCGGCCTGGATACCAGTTCTTGTACTGCCACCCACGGAGCTTAGCTGATGTCACCGATAATCGCAGCATCTGGAAACGGGATATTTTCTCTTTCCACCTGGTACCAGCTGGTGCCCTCAGTTCCCGTTTTATCCTACCAGATGTAACTCATCCGAAGTATATCCGAGGCAGGTGACCACAGTTCCTCTCGACATCGCACCGCGCCGCAAATACTATGCAGTTCTGAGTTCATCCTTGGCATCTATTGCCGATAAGACAGTCAAGAAACGAAGGTCATGGTCCACGCGGTATACAGAAGAATGACTGTGAGCAGTGCCACAGAAACGAATTGTACCTCCGGGGCCCACATGCGCATGATCCCCCCAGCAGCGCCAATCTTGTAGTCGACTGGTTGACCCTTCGCTATCCGCGACATCATAACGGTATACCAAGCCATACCAGCACCAGCACCAATTAATTTGGGCAGGGGGAGGACACCCAAAGCAGTCAGGAGACTGAACGCCAAGCGCGCGGTCCGTGACTCTCGAACGGCTAAGTCGGGAGCACGTGGAAAAGCGTCCGCGATGATATCCTTCAACGAGATGGACCGATCTGCGCTAGGCTTCATTTGAAGAGACTCCGCAATATATTTTTGAAGGCGCCGGGGTAAGTCAGGACAAAGCACGCTACCCCGACCTATGCCGAGCAAGTCTGCGTGCCCTTTGGACAGGGCGTCTGCCAAGTTGGCAGGGGTTTGAAGTCCACCAGTGAGAAGAACCAGAGGAAAATGTCCAGGTGAGGAGGATGGTAGTGATTTGATAGCTGCGAGAGCTTTGCGGGAGAAGCGCGAGAAGAAAGCTTGTCGATCAGTCGTGCCGAAGTCTGGAACATAGACCCTATCAGGGTATGCAAGGATGGATGCTCAGGTTAGCCTACCTGGATTCTCGTAGTCCCCTCCGCTAATCTCAATGAAGTCCAGCAACCCCCAACTGGCCATCTCAGCGACATGGTCAAGAGCGCTCTTTTCAGAGGCATCCTCGGCATCCCCGTTGCCTGCGCCGAAGTAGTCTGCGGAGTTCACTTTGACGCCGAGAATAAAGGACGACGGCACCGCGGACCGTATTGCTATCACGACTTCATGAAGAAGACGAAGTGGAGCATCGCGGGCGTTATAAGCATCGTCGCGTTCATTTGTCTGGATGCCACGGTAAGGATAATTGACACTGACGTGTAATGTGCGTCACCTACTTTCGGCGATATGAACTGCGCGATTAAATCTGAAAACCCTGTATGAGCGAAGAAGAGCGCATAGGACAAGGTCGTTACGGACATCCGTGTGAGGCATGTATTTGTACCCCATCGAAACCAGCTTCGAGAGCAACTCTCGCGCCTTTCACGAACCGGTCGACAACGCACTGAATATCAACGAGTGTCATAGGCCGCGGTATGGGAAACAAGGCTCTCCAGATTACGTTCGACAGCCAGCCCTCTCTCGGCTGAGAGGAGGACGCCGATGAGCCCACGCGAATTGGGCTGGGGGCCAGAGATGGAATGAAGGGGAGGCGGCCACCTATGAAGGACGGTGACTGGCGCCCCGCATGAGAGAGTTGCATGAGTATGGTTGGATGTCCCGAGAACGGTCCTGTATCGGAGGCATCCTGACCCACACTGATGTTATGGGGGTTCTTCATGGCATCTGCAAGGGCCACGAACGGACGGAGGCTGTCACGAGTGACTGTCTCTGGTATGACCATGTCTCTGCCTAGCGTGAGGTGGTCGGCAGAGATTTGGATGTTGCCCGTGACGATCATTCCCCAACCGCCTCCTGCCCACTGAGAGTAGAGGGACAGATGGGATGGAGTTGGTGGCCCTCCAAACAATGCGGCCAAGTGCTCGTACATGGCAACCTTCACCAGACGATTCGACAGGACCGCTCCGGACGGAAGTGTTACAGGCCGAAAGACCTCATCTAGGCCTCCAGGGTATATTGAGGACCCTATAAAAAGACTGAGCATCGTATATGGTGTGGGCGTCATGACTCTACCATTAGTAGTAGGCATCCTAGGACGCTTGGTTTTGATCTTCTGTTGCCGATATCTTAGAAATGGACTAAGAACAATTCAGGTCATTGGACAGCACAAGAGTGGGAGCACAGGGATTTTGCCAGCTGGACGACCCCCACGGCACGTCAGACCCTGCGAGTTCCTGGCCGCTGTGAACAGCTGTGAACTCGAGTAAGCGTACTCGTGCACGTGACGCTGGCCCCGGTATAGACACAAACTCTAGTGCGCTCTGAGCTCTCGCGGTACACATGCTAGCTTCCTCGACGCAGAGAAGCAGAGGCAATCGCATTTGGTCGCCGTAGTTGACTCTGACCGGTGTGATTCATTCTCGGACGCTTCAGGTAGCCAGGCGCATCCTGGCGCATCCCGCGGCCCGCCCGATCGCGATTGAAGACGACCGTCAAGCAGCTCTCATGTCTTCACCGCCAGCATCGACCGCGCAGTCTCCTCTCACTCCTCCCGGTGTGTCGCGCGCTTTCTTCTCTTTCACACACTCTCGTGGCCAGACGCAAGCCAGCACCCGCCGCGTGCCATCAGCCGCGCCTTCCCTGGATTTCGACGCCGGCATCAACGCATCGGCCGCGTGGACGGAACATCTAGATACCGATGCAGCCTCGCGTTCTCTCTCCGACGATGAAGGCGACGACGAGGCTGATGAAGATGACGATGGACGCTCAGCGCGAGTCCTGTTCCGGTTTGAGGGGAAGCCGGAGTTCAGAGAGCTGGATGTGAATGCGGGCGACGAGATCGAGGTCGTCCGTGAGGAGGTCGGCGATGGATGGAGCTTGGTCAGGACTCGAGGCGGTGAGATGGGCCTACTCCCTCAAACGTACTACACCGTGAATACACTCTTTCACTGACGGCGGTTGCTTGTCACCCTCTCACATCCGTTTCGCCAGTTCACAGTTGACTTCATCTCGGCTCCTCCCAATGCCCTTGCGCGGCATGGCGACCATGCGAGCAGCAGCAGGCGCGAGGCATCGGGTGCCTCGCTTACACCACGAGGTTCGCCTGCGCGTATATCAGCTCCTCTCCCCGCCGCCCCGCCCATCGTCGTACAAACCACCGGCGAGCGCATGATGGCGGCCTTCCCCAGTTTTCGCCAGAGCCTGCTTGGGGGCAAGAGCCTCAATCGATTTTCAAGCTTCGTCACAAGTGGCGCCGAGGCATACGTGCTGAATGGGGACACTGGCCCTACCGATGCGGTTCCGTCGTCGCTGAAACACGCTTTCGATCCTACTAGCGACGATGATGAAGACGATGAACCTTCCAACGCTGCGCCTCGTGTCCAGACGAAGGCACGCTCACGGTCAAGCGAGGCTGATCAACATTTTGTCGATGCAGGCCCTGCGTGGAGGTCGAAAGTACCGCCATTTCGAATTCTTGTCCACTCGCCTTCGAAACGAGCCTCAGCGCTTTCTGGTTCCTACACTGTTTACAGCGTCACATCTCTCTTCCAACCTCCAGACTCGGAAGATGTCGAGTCGCTAGTTGCAGAACCGGCATCTCGAATCACCGTCCATCGGCGGTTTTCCCACTTTGTCGTCTTGCATACTGCCTTGACACGCCGCCTACCGGGAATCGCACTTCCCCCACTTCCTGAGAAGCAGTACGCAGGCCGATTCAACGATGACTTTGTAGAAGCTAGACGCGGAGACCTCGAGCGATATCTTGCGAAGATTGTGCGGCACCCCGTTGCGCGCTACGCGGAAATCCTAACGTTTTTCCTAGGGTGCGAGAGCGATACTGTGAGTTGCCCATCTCTGAATCTGGTCATTGTCTCACTTGCACGTCACGTAAAGGAATGGAAGCGACAGCTACCTGAGCACCTCTCATTGCCACCCGCTGGGCCAGCCTTTTACGCCAATGTGTATCACCCTGACTTCAACATTGATACAGAAGAAGCCGCAGAATCCGTCGATAGATTCGATGCTCACACGAAGGCCGTCGACGCAGGCGTGCAAGGTCTTCGTAATACATTCGGTCAGATTCGACAAGCTCGCGTCGGTGGGTCATCCTCGCATAGCCGAATTATGGGGAGTCTTTACTGTTTCTACAGAGATGTCGAAGGCGGAACGCATCCTCTCATACTCAATATTGTCTCTCATCACTGGGAAACCGATCGCCTCTGCGCCCAATTCAGATGCGCTTGCCCATGAGCAGCCATACTACGACTCTGATTCGCCATTTGAAAGCGAAGAAGACAAACCTCCTGAAAAGAAGCACAAGGGATGTCTCAACGATGAGGGCGCGTGGTGCTGGCGAGACGGATGTGAAGGTAAGCGTTGTGCTTATCGACATCTACGGCTAACGAAGCCGTCGCAACGCAGAGTGCCTCAGAATGACGAAAGCCTTGCAAAAAACAAGTGAAACACTGCAGAGTGTGGCCGACCTGTATGATGACCATGTAAGCCTTGTCCTCGCCCAACAACCAATCGCCGCGAACTCTGACTCGGCGCGCGCAGGCTCGAAGGACACAACTTGCGACACACGATGCACTTAAGGACGTAGCTCATCCTTCATCGATATATGCCGTATGTTCGCGTTTTTGTATCGCTGGGAGCACGGTTGTAATCCTACTTCGCAATAAGCCCGTCATTGATACACATAGGAACGCCTTGTCGCGTTACACTGAGGTCGTGAAGGGAGACGAGGTAAGCCACAGGTAACAACTGTCCCCGCGCATTCTCACAGACGCTGCTGCAGGCTGACGAGGAAAGGGCCGCGCGTTGCGAGACCGTTCTCAACACCACAATGGCCGAGATGGAAACGTACCATACGCAGAAGCTCGAGGATTTCACGTCTGTCGCCAAAGAACACCTCGATGGCGAGATCGAATTCTATGAACAGGTATGAGATGTCGCGCTGCCTTTATGCATATAGTCACGATTCACTTGATCCTCACAAGGTTCTCATCCGTCTTCGCACTGCGCGACGCACATTCGAGCCCCCCATATATCCTCACCTCAGCACGGGGGCCCGACAACCGTCGATATACGAACGAGAGCTCGAGCGGCCGCGCTTGGTACCAGATCCTTTGCCGCAACCATGTCCGCACGTCTTTGACTCTACGCCGATGCGGCCGGTTAGCCACGCAATTCAAGAAGGGGTGGGCATGTTATTTGGGAGTGCGACGAATGCTGTCGCTGGTCGTGCGAGCGTGTTCAGCAAGTTCTGGTAGACTGGAACAATATATCACATATTTTTATTATCAATACACGTCTGACTGCCCTGACATTATGTGCTATCTGTGAATCACGCAAGACTTTACCAGGCGTCCCGATGCTTGAGCACGCACTCCCATTCGTGTTGCAATTGCTCGAAGGCGGCGGCCGCTGAAGGTCGACAGCGAGGGTCCTGATGCATCATGGACGAGATAATGCCGTCAAGGAAGCGAAGGCTCCGGGACAACTGGGCGTATGATGAGTATGAGTCACCTGCAAGAGTAAGACGGGAGTATGTACCTTGCGGGCCTCCTGAAGGACACGGCCCAACATGAGAATGTCCCTTTTCAGGCTGAAGAAGCTGTCGATATCCTGGATGGAGTCTTGCCCTCTTGTAGGATAAGCTGGAGTTGTTGGCCTCTTCTCGGAGCGAACAAAGGAAGATTGGCTATAGTCGATGAACACGTATTTGCTTGATAATTCGTCGATGGGCAGCAGCATGATGTGCTGCAACGAAATGTTACTATAATCATGACGGTGTCAGTCTTTGTCTTACACTAAAACGACGAGGAACATACCCATGTGCCACGCCTTGCTCATGCATAAACTCCAGGCCCTGAAATTTTCATTCGACCCTCAGCCTGAGCGCAACTTCCCCGCCGCCAGAGCATGATTGCGACGCACCTGCAGGAGCTGGCTCACAAAGTCGACTATCTTCTCAGTGGAGCGGAGCTGCGTCAGCTCGACCGACTGCAAGAAAGGCAAGACAGTGTATGCCATCGTCCCATCGTAATTAGGGAACGTTTCGAAGACCGGGACAGCGTGGTTCCTTGGATCGACTCGCAGATGCGGAGCGTCAAGAATCATCCCGCAGCGGACCCCCATAGAGCTCGCAGGCATGTACTTAATGCAGACCAGCTCCTGGTTAGGCCCTTTGCCATGAGTGGCGAAGAGGACACTGTCGTTGCACTAAGTGGTTTATATGTGAGATTGCAGTGGTCACGGTAAGGTTACGCGTGAAGGCTTACTGTATGTTCCAATTTGCGGTCGGAGAGTGGCGTGCCAGGGGGTAAGGGCTGCTCGTCCGGCAGACTCGGACTGGCCCAGAGGCCGAATTCCCGTGATTTCAGAAACAAACGTCTGGCAGCTACGTCCTCGTGAAGCTGGTCATCGTCGCCACAAGGACAAGGCAGAAGACTGTAGCCTCTGCTTCGAAGCCACTCCTCGTGCGACGGTGCTTCGATTTCACTGTGAGAGATGGCCATGTTGGGGGGAGTTGTGAGGCAGTAATTGACGCAGGAGCCCGTCTTTTATGGTGGTGAGCGGTAGCGGCCATCGAAGCACAAAGCAAACAACAAAAGACTGATGAATTCCACGTAGCCTGCAGCTGCACAGCAATTAGCGTTGTTGTTGCTTTCAGAACAAATGAGAGGCGGTGCCTGCTTTCCGTCAAAGCGTTCGATGTCGAGATCGATGTTGTCCTTGGAACTGTTGAAATGCTGCACAAGGTACATGGTGACGGGCAAGTTGCAACGGACGCACAACAAACAAGGGATGAAGAAGCCATCGCTCTCCAGACTTGTATAACCAAAAACTGCTCTGCTGCTATGGAGATGTGTAGTGTGTAGTATACTTGGCCCAGCCTGGGCGGCGGATGTTGTAGTTTGTGCCCGGATAATATAACGTATATAAAGATGGTACGATGATCACGGAATCGAATGACAGACAAAATGCAGAGAAGAGAAGGTCTCGAGGACATACCTTGTAATCGACATTCTACTCGTCCTCCTCCTCCTCGGCGTCGTCGTGGAGGAGGATGACGAGAGATGTCCAATCTGTCTCCGGCCAGTGGGGCTTGCTGAGACTAACGGGCGTGCCCGCATGGCTGATCGTCTTCGGCTTGCCCATGTTGATGGCCGTAAGCGCATTGTACTGATCCCTCGCGAGGTCGTGCATGCTGCCAAAGTTCAGCGAGACCTCAACCTCCCTGGTTCTTCACTCCATATCACGATGATGAAAACACGCACCGGCTGTGCTCCCTGATCTGCTGCGTAAGCTTGCTGCGCGCCAGCTTCGAGCCGGCTGCCTCCAGCTGCCCCATCAGCTTCTTCGACTCGGTAGCAAGGGCGCTCATGCGCTGGAGCAGGTCCTCGGCAGAGACACGGGCCCGCTTCGGTGGGCAGGGGGCGCCGATGGCATCTGCAATGAACGCATTGGCCATGTCTTCGACAGAAGGGGATAGGCTGATAGGCTGGGCGCGAGGGGGCGAAACGGATGGCCTCCGGGGCGTCGAGTCGGTGGCGAAAGCAACGACACTCTGTTTGCTGGGCTCGAGGAGTGCGTCGGGGTCAGCGGCAACATCCGCCTGGCGGTCGATGTCGTCCGTGTCTGACCTCTTGCGCTTGCTTAAGAGGACAAGCCGCCGCAGGGAGGTTTCTCGCGCCTGAACGTCAGAGGCAGTCTTGGCATCGCGATCGTCGGGGGGTGTCGAGGTGGACTTGGAGGCCAGCTCGGCGCGGGCTTGAGCAACCTTAGCTTCAAGCTCCTCATGGCGGAGGCGTATATGCTCCAGCTGGGATTGCGGCGTTGACGTTGTACCAGACCTTTGTGGGGGTGCCTCGATGGAAGAGCGGTGAGCCATTAGCGCCGCATGACGGGGACGGAGTGAGGCAGGGTCACGCATGGATGTGGAATCGAGCCGGCGGAGTGGCGGAAGTGGTGGAAGGCCTGGGAGTTGTGGAAGTTGAGGGGGAGGGAATGTCGAGGGTGTAGATGATGAAGGAAAGGACGAGTGAAAGGCAGAAACGTGCTGTGGGGACGATAAAGCTTGTGAAGGGTCCGGTGCTTGCGTGGAAGGCGGGCGGGGATAGTTTGTTGAAATGGATAGCGCGGGCTTTGTCGACTTATTATGTGAGCTGAGAACAATGCGCGGGTCCTCGTCCGCAAGGGGTGCCGGGGAAGAGTTATCGATCGGAGCTGAATCAACATCGGGCAGAGCGGCCACGGAGGCTGCAGACATGACAGCTGGAACAATGCGGGCCGGAGTTCCTGGCATGACAGAAGGACCTCCATGTCCTGCAGCCGATTCGTCTGCAACGTCACCGGTGTTCTGTGGACCATTCGGTGAAGGCCCGGCGATCGGTTCGTCCGGGGCAGACAGCGCAGCCGGTAGCGGGCGATACCAGAACAATCTAACGCTCTGCAAGCCCTCCAGACCACCCATCCGCGGGCTAGACCAAGCGATTTTGGCCGCGGTCTCGCTGTCAAAAATGAGCAGCGCCTTCCCAATATGCAGCATGACAGTTGGCGGCGTTTGACTATGTGTGTCGAGAGACGACAGCCATTGGTGAATGAACTCCAAATTGCGAAATTTCCGCGGGAGGACTTCCATGACAAGTGAGCGGCGCTGGAAATGCACAGGCAGGTTCCTCGGGAAGCAACCTCGGGTGCTTTCCGGTTTTTTGACCATGTCCATTCCGATAGTACGAGCATTATTCGCGTTCAGAATGACGTCGTACGGTCCAGGTACATTGGAGAGCTGAGACGATATCGAGGCGGCGGCCTGTGATGTGGAGGGAGGCGCGAATGATGCGTTTTGGCTAGACGTTGGTGAAAAGGGAGGCGGCAAGACATCCGGTCCTGGGGTGAGAGGGAACCACAGAGGGGGAATTGGGACAGGCAAGGGGGGTAAGCCGGACATGACAAACATAGGGTTCATGAAGGGAATGAAGTCCATGGAAGGCGTGTGGCCAAGATTGGGAAAGTCTGTGTTAGAGAATTGTCCGAGCATTGATGCACTATTGCCAGGGAATCTGCCGCCGAAGTAGTCATAGCCCCTAGACTGCGCAGCGAAGGGCAGGTCTGCGGGGGCCGTATTGCGGCCGTCCTCTTCCCATTCGTCGTACGGACCGTCCCAGGGCTGGTCATGGTGTATGGCAGTACTTTCAAAGGCGTCTTCTTCATAATCGTGTACGCCGTGTGCTGGCGTAGCGTCTGCGTCCATTAGATCGGGTGCTGCCTCCGGCGCGGTATGCGTCTCTTCAAGAGTCGGATGCAAGGGATATATAGGGGAAGTAGGGAGGGAAGAGGAGGAAGCGATGGAGGAGGGATCGTGCAGAGCCAAGGTGGTCTTCCGTCGAGGTTTCTTCCGGACTTGACTCCGCGACTGTCCCATCTCGACCTCAATCTCTGCACCAAGGCCTGCTCGAGGAGGCAAAGGCCTAACCCGCGCGCTAATAGGATCGACATCGCCTGCAGAGTCGCATGTCAAAGTCACATAAGCAGTAAGCCTGAGGTGGCTCGCCTTCGAGGTTCGGACCTAATCCGAGGCCAGGCTCGTATCCCATACCGACAAGAATGTCGTAGCCAATACCCGACACCAAAGAGTCTCTTGAGTTGCCAGGCGAGGTGGAAAGACCGGCGGCGATGTTTTTCGCGGAGGACCGGGACCGGGAAGAAAGAACGCTGGCCGCTTGAAACTGTTGCACGACCTTAGGGGCCTCGTCGACTTCGCTGTCTGAGTCTTCTATGACGATGGGTGATGCGTAAGACCCTTTCCCATAAGGCATAGCAAATGAGGGGCGTGTTGGGAGGGGAGTGAAGGAGAAATGTTGCGGCAGGGCACGAGCCCACCCGGTTACGTTATCAGCACCCATATGCGCCCACAGCATGCACGGGGACCAATGTTTTCTTGTGATGGCAAACTCATACTTTCACACTGTACAGGAATTGTGGGTCGGGATGTTGGATAGCGAAGTAGATGACATCAACATGCGCCAACCGACGACTACCAATCTGACGGCAGTCGACGAGCGCAGTAGTTGACCCTTCGGCTCGTAGAGCATCACGTCCATCGAGTGTGGCGGATAAATGAGGGGGATGTAGACTTATCGCAGGACTCATTCGTCCGTCGATCTCCCATAATACAGAAGAAACGCACCATGACACCGCACATACAGTGTGAGCTGCTCACGATAGGAAGTGTGCAAGGACCGCGGTCGATTCACGGGCAAGGGTAACTCGTCGCAATGCATTTGAAAGGTGCTATTTTGCGTGTCCAGCATCGGCCCCCTGGTCCCGTTGGATCAGTCCGACGCCTACGATTACTCCATCCGCCAACACGTCTGCGACCTTGCGTCCCTCTTGCGCCTGGTGCTGTGCCTTCTTGACGAATTCGGCCTTCACTGCTTTCGCGCGCGCGATCTGTCAAATACGATAAGAAGAGGAACAGACGAGAAGAAGCGGGCCACGGGGCTGAGAACGCACCTCCTTCGTGTGGTGCAAGCACTCCAGGTAGTCATCCGCCTGCAGACGGCATTCACTTGGACTATCCGACTGGGCGTAGCACTACAAACGAGAGTTAGGAGCATCCGGAAAGCTGCTGCTTTGTACGCACCTTTGAGAACTCTTGCCAATACGCAAAGCAGCGCGAGCGACCTAGGTGGCAGAATCAGTCAAGGATGGTTGAAGAGCTATGTGCCGCGACGAACCGCCGTGGAAACCGAATCCAGACTGTATACGCAGGTCTGTCAGCGAGCACTGCAGCAAAACAAACAGGGACGTACAGCCATGTTCTAACGTTGTAAACTCTGGAAGTCGGCCTAGCTGTGACGCATCGGACAGCGTATCGTCACACGAGTGACGCTCTCGGAAAGGTGTCACAACCCGCCGTGACCGTGTCGGCGTCCATACTCGACAATATCACCGAAATCCCTGCCGCAGATACGCGTATTCCGTGCAGCACAACGCCATGTCCGACCAAGGAGAGCTAGCATTTGCAAAGAATCTGATCAACACGCTCGCGTCGCTGCCGTTGACGTTCGACAATGATTTCCAGCAGGCGCCGGAGAACACTCTAAAGCGGGTCCCTGTCTTACAGGTACGCTCCTCCTAGAATTCCCGTTCTGAACGTGGATAGGACGAGGCGATGCACAGGTTGAAGTTCCGCCCCCACCAGAACGGAAGAATGACGAAGCGGGAGCAATCGGTGAGCCCCATAAGAGCTCTCGATACCCGCCCGGCCACCAACGATCCTGGTTTGCGCAGCGACCACCATCCAACTGACCTTCAAATCTCTCAAACCACCGTTCTCCGTCACCATCCCCGTCTCTCCAGCGGACTCGATATCCGCTATCAAGGGCCAAATCGCCGCACAGCCTCACGCTCCACCTGCGGACGCTCAACGCCTGCTCCTAAAGGGTAAAGCACTGGCGGACGCGAAGCTGCTCAAGGAGTACAGCATCAAAGAAGGAGACACGGTCAACGTCATGGTGAAACCAGGAGTTCAGTGGGATCCCACGCAGGCGCCGACCCCGCCTGCAGTGGAGACAACGCTCGCGGCGCCACAGCCAGTGCCGGCTACGTCGCTCAGCCCCAGCCCCAGCCCCAGCAGAAGAGGCCATGGCCGTATCCCCTCTGTCGTGCTATCACCATCCCCCGCCCCATCCTCACCCATGCAGGAAGTGCAGGACATCCCCCTCCTCGACGAAAGCGGCGGCACCATCTCGGCAGAGCTGCCCGCAGACATATCCTTCCCGCAATCCACATACCGTGCGACGATTGCACAGCCCGAGTTCTGGGACAACCTTATTAGATTCTTGAGGTGGCGTTCCTCATTTCTTCATCGTGGCCTGCCTTTAACCATATGTCCAGATCGGAGTTTCCCGTCAATAGCGACGCAAACATCGCATTTGAAGACTTCCTCAACGCTAGCAAGGGTGTCTTGACGCCCAGCGAGATCGCGAAGATTCGTGATTATGTCGGCGTTATTGGCATGGCGGGGACGTGATGTGTACGCGCGGGCATCTCCTCGCAAGCAATCCTGCTGCTATTCGCAGCTCTGCCAAGGTAGCAGCACTCCGGCACCCCTTCATCCCTGTGATGATGTAACTCACTTTGCGGCAGACTGACATGAACCCCCACGCTCGCACTACGCTGCATTTGTAGGATAACTCGTTGGCTGCTCCGCACCATCGCATACGCCTCTGTGAAAATCCAGTTGACTATCCGCATCGAGCATGCTGTGCACGACGTGCGTGCAGGAAGCTGTCCTAGGACGGCGGTCTTTGTCTGAGCAACCGAATATTTCTGCCCTCCTTGGTGTGGAGCTCAGTGTGGGTGTAGTTGGCCACGCCCGACGCGCGACGGGAAGAATGCGGGCTGCGGTAAACTACTAGTAAGGGGCGGCGTTCCGGTCGAGGTTCATCGTCGTCTAGGCCATGCCTCATGCATGGCTGTGTCCTGTGCCGCACCGCCTTCTTCTGCATGCTTCCGTGAATATGTGTGAAGGCGGTCTTTCTCAAGTGGCAATTGGTCCTTGAAAGAACGTGATGCTTGAGGCGCACACCGCCACCAAGGCTGTGCCGTCCCTGCGCGTCGAGTCCAAGGACATATAAAAGAGCGTGGCCCTATAGGCACCCACAGCACTCATCGCCCTTCGGCATCCGCTGCCTCCTACCACAACTCCCCGCCTCCCCACATACTCAATATGTCTAACATGCTCAACATGTGAGTCAAGCACGAGCTAGCCGGCGCGATACTTTGTATGTTGAGACTGCGCCTTTGCAGCCCCAAGGTGCATCAGGATCAACGGTCCGAGGCCGGGACCGAAGTGAGCGACGACTCGGTCGCGACTCAGACAAGCGCCGGCAGCACCGTCACGACTGCAACCTACAAGTCCAAAGGCCAGATATTCTCAAATTTGTCCTCCATCGCGTACGTTTGTCCTATCGTAATGCAGTGGACGACTGAAACTGACGTGACGCAGGGCGATGTTGAAAAACATCCGCGACTATTTCCTGCCCCGGCCCACCGGACCCAAAGAGGACTCCGCCGCCTCTGCCGCCCCTGCCGCAGCGGCCGCACCGTGAGTGCAATTCGGCCGCTCGGCGTGACAAAGAACTGACATTTTGGTCTGCAGTGAGCTCCCCGTCGGGTATGTCGCATACTGACTCGCTATTCCGACCTGTGCTGACCTCAGAGTAGGGAGACAAGCACGGATACAGACGCCACTAAACGTGGAGGAGTCTTAGCAAAGTGGAAGCCGCGCGGCACGCCCAAGAAGCCGGTGGGTGGGACCCCCCAGAAGCCCAGCACCAGTGGCAGCGGAGGCTCGCAGAAGCCTAGCGGTCACGGTAATGGCTCGCAGAAGCCGAGTGGTAGCGGAGGCGCAAAGCCGTCTACTGGTGGTTGCCGGGTTCAGTAGGCTAAGGCCATACTCTCATATACCTAGGCCTCGCAGTACTCATGACCTTTCGGCAGCATGCTTATATCTGGACAGTATGATACCCTATGTAATATGTGGCGTTATATCGACTACGCGCTATTACCACTGACTTCGCTGCGATATCCAATATACTCTCTCTTGTGATACGGAGGGAATCTCGTCTGCTACTCGCCAGAGGCTTCCTGTCCACGTCGGTGGGGAGTCAATGGTGCATCGAGGTCGGCAATGCCGACGTCTGCCCGAATAGAACGCCACTGCCGCAGCGCCTCTTCTGCTGTCGGCCGATCCGCAGGATCCTCTGTCAGCATCGCATCAAGCAAAGGCACCAGGAAATGAACGTTTAAAAACCGCTGCTCTCGGATCTCAGCTCCCACCACAGCTCAGGTTGAAGGTCAAACACACCTCGTAAAACTCATGCTTCAGTAAATTGCCCATGCTGAAAACATCGACTTTGAAAGGGTTGTATGCAACGTCCTCAGCCAATTCTGGCACCTCCTCGTCGCGTCCTTCCGTTCCAGTAACTTCTTTGGGGTGCCCAGGTGCGTTGCGGGAGGAGATGTCGTAGTCGACGAAATAGTACCGAACTCCAGCTTTCGATCGCGAGATCATCGTGGGGGAAACGGGCCCAGATGCGTCCGGAAGAAGACCGTTGAGAGCTGGATGAAAGCCGCATGGAAACATGGCGGCTGCGTCCATCATGATATTGGATGGGGAGACGTCTCTGAAACGAGAGTACGATGAGATGCCATTGGCAGTTCACGCATGCCCACTTACCGATGCGCTACACCTTGTTCGTGCATGAAAGCCAAGCCCTGCAATGCCAGAGTCAGGTGATGGCTATTGCGCCGAGAACCTTGCCAAAAGCTACCTCCAGCACTTGATCCACAAAGTCCATAATCTCGTGAACACTCTCGAAAGGAGGGTCGTCCATTTGGTGGAGGAATGGCATCACCAAGTACGACACAGCACTGTCGTCGGGATCTTCCAGGACGTCGAGTATAGGCACGGAATGGTTCCTGGGATCTTCGCGGCGCTGCTTCGAGCGCAGAAATAGAGCCGTATTTGACTCCGCATCGCCCGTGCTGATCTTCTTGATGCAGACGAGCTTCCCGTCTGTGATGAGAGTCGCGTCTGTCACAAGAAGTCGCATCTGCGTAACAATGAATATCAAATTTTAGAAGGACAGCATGCTGAGATCGTACGGGAGAGGGATAGTTGTCCTCGCATAGAGCGGGGTCTTTTCCATTGCTTATCCAAGATGGCGTCCATCCTGGCCGAAGTCTCGGTCGCAGTATGTAGCCTTTAGACTCGAGGAACGGCTGCCGGCCGAGCCAAGGAAATTCGTGCAAGAGGAGCGTACTGTTGCCTGCTGCGCCATCCTCGGTCGGGAACGCGTGTGCGGGTTGTGAGGTTTTGCTGTCGTTGTTGGTCATGGTGGGCAAATGGTGGGAGGCGACTGTCGACTCCGGGCCACAGTGCAGGCATGCCATTTCGGTGACGTATCGTCGGTATCGAGCCGGGGCCCCACCGCGACAGGCGCCCTTGATCATGTGATTTGCATGCATGGACGTGGCGACCACCCGAGAGACAGAATCATGGGAGAAGAGAAGAGACACAATAGATAATTGACCATGAGGACCAGGTCTTGCCGGAAACTGAAAGTCACAGAAGCCAAAACGCAGAGGCACGATGGCAGGCTGCTCGTAAGTATACGTATCGCAGTTCGAGCATGATATGTTCAACGTTGGTGTCAGCAGTGTACCCGTGTGCTTACCCTTCCTCGGAGGATTTGGCGAGCAGTCGATAGCTTCGTGAGACTGAGAGTAGAGTTCGGCAGGGTGGGCTTGGGTGGCAATGAACGGAGAGAAAAGAACGAGGCGAGGCGACGGAAGCCTGTGATTATGTAATTCCCACGGACTCTCGGCGACGTCGTCACTCGTCGTCACTAGGCCGCCTACTACATTGATACTCTGCTACTACAAGTTACTTCAATGCTGGTCAAAGACAGCGTCGTTTATCTCCCGCTGGAACCGGAGGGCTTTGCTAGTGAACACCAGTTGACGAGCTCAGACTCTTCTCGCTGGCCAGGCAGGCCCCGCTCTTGCTTCTCGGTCAGGCTTCTTGTCCTCCCTATCAGCTTTGACCAACATGCTTGGCAGCAGATACCCACGCTGCACACATGCGGTGGTGCTGAAAGTACCTATGCATGCATCACCCCATGACAATCAAGCCTTGAACAGGAAAATGACGAACTCAATCATCCGAGTTCTTATTCCGTGGATGTCGCCGTGCTGGAGTCGACGAAAGACACCGTCTTTAAAAGACTTCTATCTGTCGTTCTCAGGCTTTTGACTCCTCGCCCCCTACTTGCAGGCTAGCATCTGGTCACCATGCTCCCTGCTCTCGTTGAAGACGCTATTGTCCCTGGGACTGCCCACGGCAGCCATTCGACCGGGCCTTCTATCGACGAGAAGAACGTACTCTCAGAGGAAGTTGAGCAGGAGCGCTTCGCAGCGGTTGACGTGTGCGTTTTTCTTACAACCCCATCTCACTTCAATCGCAAGCTACCGTAGTGGCTAATCCCTGCGATCTAGCTCGCGGCCCTTTCCCATCGACCCTGATGAACCTGAGGAGACGCATCAGCTCACCGTTCGTGCGATCCTTGTTGGCTGCGTTCTGGGTTGCGTCGTCGGAGCATCCAACATCTATCTTGGCCTGAAGACCGGCTTCACTTTCGGTCCTCAGCTATTCGGAGCCATTTTTGGCTTCGCCATCCTCAAGTCGCTGTCTCGTATCGTCCCCGAGTCCGGTTTGCTTGGGAAATGTTTCGGCGGACCCTTCGGCCCCAAGGAGAATTGCACCGTCCAGACGGCCGCCACCGCTAGCGGCGGGCTCGGGATTCTCTTTGTGTCTGCTGTCCCCGCCATGTACCGACTACACCTACTCTCCGAGAAGCCGCAGCAGGACTTCGGGCGCCTTATCGCGCTCACAGTGTGCTCTGGTTTCTTTGGTGTTTTCTTCGTCATCCCCTTGCGCAAGCACTTCATCATCCACCAGAAGCTCGTCTTCCCCACCCCTGCTGCCACCGCTTACACCATCCGCGCGCTGCACAATGGTCGGGCCGGTGCGATTGCCGCGAGGAAGAAGACGATGGGTCTCATTGTCACCATGTCATCTGCGTTCATCTTCAAGGTTGCATCCACTTACGCGCCCGGCGTTATCTGGGATTGGCACATCGGTTGGACCCTCTATCGCATCGGCTTCACCAGCATCATTCGCCTCGATAACTACGGCTGGTGGATCGAATGTAGGAACGCATATATTAGCCTCAACTATGGTATTGTGTTGACGCCTGTTCGCAGTCACGCCCGCCTTTTTCGGTGCTGGCCAGCTCTCCGGTATGAACGCGTCCTGGTCATTCTTGGGTGGTGCCGTCCTTGCCTGGGGCATCAGTAAGTTTGTCTCATCAAAATGGCAGACTTGTGTTAACGAGGTTTATAGTCGCTCCCTCGCTTGTTGCAACGGGTCGAGCATTTGGCACGTCGACATCCGACGAATACCCTCTCGTCACCTATCAGTCCATCTCGTACAGCGACCCTGCCAAGTATGTCACAACCCCCTCGCCACGCTACTGGCTGCTGTGGCCCGGCGTCTTTATGATGCTGGTATACTCCGCCACGGACGTCCTCGTAAATGCCTCTGGCCCGCTCTACGAAATGTTCAAGACGTGGCGCTTCCGCCCCGCTCGTGACCCGCGCGAGTGGTTCTACACCGAGGGCGAGGCGTACGACGAGGACTGCACTGCCAAGGAGGACCGCATTCCCACGTGGGCGTGGACTGGCGGCATTGCCATCTCTACCGTTGTTTCCGTCTCCCTACTTTCAACACAATATCACGTCAACGTCGGCGAGGCCATTCTTGCTCTCCTCCTTGCCTTCCTCTTCTCGTTTATCGGCGTCCAGTCTTCCGGCCATACAGACGTCAACCCCGTGTCCACCGTCGCTAAGGCCTCTCAGCTCATCTTCGGAGGAATCAGCAAGAGCCAAGGTCTGGAAATTCACAAGTCCGAGATTGTCAACCTGGCTGCTGGCACGGTCGCCGCTGGTGCCGCTGCGCAAGCTGTTGACATGACGGGCGACTTGAAAACGGGCTTCCTGCTGCGCGCGAAGCCGCGCAACCAGTTTGTCGCGCAACTCATCGGCGCCATCGTGGCCGTCTTCTTGACCGCCGGCTTGTTTGTGCTCTTCACGACTGCATCGCCGTGCATTCTCTACCCACCTGAGGATGGCGCGTGCACATATGGAGCGCCGAGTGTTGCCGCGTGGGCTGCCGTTGCGCTCGCCGTTGCCTCCCCGACCCTCCGTACGTCCAGATGTCATGTTAATTCGTGTCAGGTGATGAATTAAAAACTCCTCCAGCTATTCCTTCGTCGTCTGGCTACACTGCGATCGCGCTCGGCCTCTTCTCAGTGGTCAGCGTCTTCGTGAAGCACTTCTACATTCCGAGGAAGTACTGGGTCTACGTGCCAAACTGGAATGCTGTTGGCCTCGCTTTCGTCGTGCCGCAAGTGTATTACCCGATCGCCATGGCCTTCGGCGCGACGTGCAACTACATCTGGGCGCGCCGTGGTCCGAGAAGCTTCGACATGTACATGTTCCCTGTCGCCGCCGGCCTGCTCGCCGGTGAAGGTCTTGGTGGCGTGTTCGCTGCCCTGCTGGCCGTCGCGGGTGTGGACGGGTCGAGTGAGTATCCACTGCGTACTCAGTTATGCGGTATCTGACCTCGCGCTTTCAGAGTTCGGCACTGCCATTGGCTGTCCTGGCTTTGAGTTCTGCGGTTGATATGATATTGCATATATGAATCTTGAGTATGTATGAGGATGTGATGTTACATTCATGATGGTGACGACACGGTGGAATTGTGAAAGAATAAATTTGTAGCACTGCGACATGGCAGTATGGGCCTGTATGGGCCCGTCGGGCCTGGGAAAACTGTGCCTGCGCGCCACAGACGCGTCCTAATGCCAGACATCCGACACTTCTCTCTTTACCAACGCCATCTCTTTCACTATGCCTGCCGAAGAGCTTGAACCAACCTCCCCCGAGGTCATGCTGGCATTCTACCGCCGCTTGTATCCATTCAAGTCGATCTTCAAGTGGCTAAACCACGAGCACACACCATCACGTCTCTTCACCAACCGCGAAATTGCGTTCACGCTCCAATCCGACGTGTATCTGCGCTACAACTCGTTCACCACTGCTGAGGAGTTCAAGAAGCAGACGTGTGCGCTCAATCCGACGCGTTTTGAGATTGGGCCGGTGTATACTGCGCGAGTACGTGGCCGGCACCCTTGCGTCGCATGCAGCGTATTGACCATGGGTGCAGCCACGCGACAAGAAGACTATTCGCCCGTCTGCTTTCACACCCCTCCTCCGCGAGCTCGTGTTCGATATCGACATGACCGACTACGACTCGATTCGGACGTGCTGCCAGGGAGCTGACATCTGCAACCGCTGCTGGGGTTTCATCAGCGCAGCCGTGCTCACTCTCGACACAGCTCTCCGCGAGCAGTTCGGGTACAAATACCTGCTCTGGGTGTACTCCGGCCGTCGCGGCATACATCTGTGGATCTCCGACCGCGATGCGATGGAGCTCACCGACGACCAGCGCCGGGCGATGGTCAATTTTCTCACGGTCGTGCAGGGCGGGAAGGAGATGCACAAGAAGGTGAACGTGAGGATAGGGAAGGACCCAGTGCTTCCTCCTTCAATCAAGTGCGTACCCGTCTGTGCTTGCAAGGGTTGCGCTGACTCGCCTTTTATACAGGGCTGCGTTGGAGCCGCTCGTGGAAATCTTCAGCAATCTCATCTTGGCCGATCAAGACTGCTTCAAGAGCGATGATGGGTGGGAGGAACTCTTGACTCTCATTCCAGACAAAGACGTCGCCAAAGTCCTCCGCAGAAAATGGAACGATGACGAAGACCGCTCATCAGAAGACAAATGGGATGATTTGAAGAGCGAGGTTGGAAAATATGCCAAGACAAGTCGGGAGCGCGTGCGTCTCCCTCTGACCTGAACCACGTCCTTTACTTATCCTCAGTATCGCAGGCCACAATGAAAGCCGCCATGGAGGATATCATTCTGCAATATACCTACCCTCGGATCGATGCAGAGGTCTCGAAGCATCGCAACCATTTGCTGAAGGCTCCATTTTGTGTCCACCCCAAGACAGGCCGGATATGCGTCCCCGTTGATCCCGCGCGCATTCAAGAGTTCGACCCGGCGCGAGTGCCGACTGTGAATCAGCTCCTCCGGGAGCTTGACGCTGCCACACCGGAGAACACCGTTGGAGAGCATGCAGGTAGCCGAGTATCCCCTTCCTACCCGCTGTGACCGCTTTGAACTTATATTTTTGCAGACTGGGAGAGAACATCTTTGAAGCCATATGTCGAGATGATGGAGAAGCATGCAGCAAGCTTGATGGCAGAGGTTCGAAGAGAAAAGATTGCGTCAGGTATGTTAGCCGTTCACCCGCGGACTAAGCGACTAACGCTCCGCGCCAGACACGACTTGGTAGACATCTGTTTGTAACTTCACCTCACCCCTGTAACGTTACCTTCGCTGTATTTTTGCTCTCGTTGTTTCTTATCTATCCTACCGATGTCCTCTCCTAAAGGTCTAAACTAGGTCTAACCCTCCTCTCGATCAACTCTCGCAGTCTCTGCACACGTGACCTCACCCGACTCCCGAGTTCCCGAACACGCCCGTGTGTGTGCTGCGGCCTTCAATGCCTCCGCTAGTACAAATAGTACGCGTGTCCGAGCGCGCTGGGCGTGGCTACAACCACCCACCAAGACTCCCCATTACGATCGCCCGGAATGTCGTCCTCTGTTACATCTCCAAGTCCTGCCGCGTCCACCTCCCCACTACCCTCAGCCATGTCGTCCACGCCGGCCAACAACAGCCCTGCGGGACAAGCCATGCTCTTCGGCATCCTCGCCGTATTCGTCTCGGTGTTTGCAGTGTTCGCCATCGGTGGCGGCCTGTGGACGCACTACAGGAGGAGAAGGCCGCAGAACGGCATCGTGCTCGAGTACGACGAAGCCGCGGGTGAGTATAGGGGTGTGCCCAAGCTGTGGGAGGTGTGGGCCGAGGACGTACACGAGAAGCACGAAAAGTCGTGTCCGTGGGACGGGCTACAGGTGCGCGCCGTTGTCTTGTCTGAGTGCGATATGCCCCGCTCACGATCACCGCGCCACGCCGTGTCTAGCCCCTTGCAATGGACATCTACACAACGCCGAAAGGCGCGCGTCCCGGAGACGCCCAGCCACAACACAAATGGCTTCCTCGTGTCCGCCGCCAAACGTCGTCTTCGTCATCCGCTTCGGACGAGCAGTCCGTGGACGAGGAGTCCAATGCGGAGACTGGCGAGGCGGGCGCAGCGCAAGTCTCATTCATAATAGCCATGCCGTATCCCGGCTGCGGCACGAGGCCGCAGCGCGACGTGCGCTGGTCGGGCGCCACCCTGCGGCGGCCAGACTGGATCTGTGGAGAGTACGTTATCGGCACGCATCATGCCCCGTTCCGGGAAAGCGAGGCCTGAGGATGAGCTGCGGATTTGTTCTTTTCGACATTTCTTCCAGGTCGCCTCGTTCCCGCACGCAGAACTTACTTGGCACTTTGGTATTGCTATCCTGGCTTTTTTGCGACGACTTATCAGACGACTACACACACGCACGCACACACACGACTCCTGTGATATTGTTTGCGTCCTTTCTATCCTACACTGCAGGGCTGCCTAATGTTTGTGATGATCGTGAACACGCGCGTGTAGGCGCGTGCTGTACTGTACAGAAATCACTCAAGCGTAATCCCAAAAGGAAATTATAGAGTAAGTATGGAGGCCGTAAGTGTTCAGCCCAAATCGAGAAGTCGCGGCACGCGCGGCAGACCTAGTACCCCGTAACTGCTGCCGAATATATTAAATATAAATCATCAGTAATACATTTCGGTGATTGATCTCAATACTCACGAATAATAATAGCTGAAAACATCAATAGTAACCGCGACCAGCATAGTAGTAACAAGCTCGGACCCGGACTAAAGCGTGCAGGTTGGACTAAGAAAGGGCGGCTTGTGGGAATGGAGCACTTCCACGAGCCACCCTTCATACTTAAGTATCACAGTAGGTTACCAGGTAGTTATCGTAGACTACGTGTACCATACGGGAAAAGCCGAAGCCGCCCATTGGGCGCGCCAGCAGCTCAAATATAATTGTGCCGCTCGAGATGGGCCTATGGCCCGAACGCCTCTGTGAGAGGCAAACTGACGAGTTCAGCCGGTTATTTCGATGTCCCATTCATAGCGGCTGAATCCTCATACTTGGGGTTGGAAGTCCGAGGCTCGCGAAAGTGCCGGCACGTGACCCGACGCGAGACCGCGCGCGATCCCGCTCGGCGCTCGTGGGGGGGCCGAGAGCCTCGAACTTCGAGCTACTCACGTGCGTAAACCCAGCTCGGAAGAATGGGCCTTGAGTCACCACCGCGCGCAAGCGCTGAGTCATCAAGGGAGGTGGGAGGGTCGAAAAACGCAGACTCTGCAGCTGGCGATGTCGAGGGCGATGTGTGTCTGCTGACGTCATGCAGCGCACGCGACCGCGCCACGGCCTACACTCTGTCTACCGGTCTACCTAGTCCTCGCAAAGGCACCGGCTCGCGAGCTCGCCTTTGCCTTTTCATAGTTATCTTACAAATACCAGGCTATCGCCCACGCGCCACCCTCCATACCAACCAATAAGGGGGTTAACTTGGGGTATACTGCCGCGTGGGAAGAAAGCTGACACATTGTGAGTGGCGGGGGTCGTGCCACTGATGGCATCAATAATTACTCGATTTGGGCTGAACACTTAGAGCCTCCATAAGTAAGGGTAAATGGACGTGGGTATCGCGTATTTCGTTGATGTCATCGTACAGCACCTGTAATGGCTTCAACATCCACTGTCCAAGGCACTTCCACCAAGCCGATCATCAGCTCTTCCGAACGATGAGTCTGGGCGTCCGCAGAAGACGATGCTGCCTGTTCAGTATCTGACCAGTCTGGCTCGTGTTGCGACGGCATGGCAAGCAACACCGCGACCTGCAAACTGGCTGGTGCATGCGTCGGAGTCGGCTCCTGGAAGGTCGTCGAATTCGCCTTCGGCTTCCATCTCGACCTCCACGTCGTGGTAGGCGCGTGCTCCGCCGGCATGTGTGCAGACTTCGACAGCACAGAGACGGAGAACGGCTGGCCACCGGGTGAGTCTCAGAGTCACTCATGCAGCAGCAGACGCACCTGCGCATTCCTCCACTTGAACTCCTTCACATTCCTTCCGTCCGCCCATACGTCGTACAGCTGGGGCTTCTCCGCCGTCGCGAGCTCATCTCCCACCATGCGTCTCCGGCGATCCAGCAGGTCCCTCCCCGTCACCTTCCGCCACACGCACAATATCAGAATAAACGCAGAGAACCCGCCGATGGCAATGAAGCCGATGATGATGGGTGGCGACGTGCCGCTCGCGAAGAACGGCGGCGGGTCGCGTGTGTCGTTCGACGACGGCGACGCCGCGGAGGACGAGCTCGTCACGCTGGACATGGCGGGGGCGGTGGGTAGGCGGGCGCAGTGCTCATCGTGCAGGGGGGAAGACGTGCTCAGCGAGGTATTATAGGCATTTGGGTCTTGTGAACATGCAATCACGTAAGGCGAGGAGAGTGAGCATGCCGGACAGACGCCTGTCCCTCGCCGCCCTATCCGAGCGTCTCGATTCTCACAACTGCCTCTAGGCGGGGCGGCGTGGGCCTACATCTCTCTTTCTGGTTCGCTGCAGCTGTCCGTGTCACTGTGATCCGTCCCAGGGGCTGCTGCGGATCGCATAGCAAGAATAGAAGAGGTGCCTAGTAATGTACAGCGGAACATTTGACAACGAGCAGTGGGTGCGAAATCACGACCGCCTTTCGTGAGTGCGGAATTACGACCGCCGTTTGATCCCAACCTTGCATTGCAGAGGCTTGCGAAGGAAACCCTCGCTCGTGTCAAACTGCATTCGAATGAGCATTGGACACGCGCGCGCTCTTCATGAATGGACGTACGTGCTTCTCCGGGTTCTCCAGCACAATACTGTAGCGCCGGAAGATGGAAGAGATGATGATCAGTAGCTCCATGTTGGCCAGGTTGCGGCCGACACAAGCCCTAAAAAGATGTCAGAGATAATTTTGTTTCGCGGCCCATAGAAGACGCCAACCTAGGGCCAAACGAAAACGGATTGAAGGTGCGCTGAATCGCCTCGCTATCCCGCTCAAACCACCGCTCGGGTCTGAAGTCCTCCGCGTCATCTCCCCACACCTTCGTGTCCCTGTGGATGGTGTAGCTCGGCACGCTGAGGACCGCACCCTCGGGGAAGAATTGACCTAGCACCGTCAAGCCGCCTTCCGGAACGATGCGGGGCAAGCCGATCGCCGAAGTAGAATGCAGACGGAGAGACTCGTTGATCACCGCCTCGAGGTATGGCAGCTTCTTGACGACCTCGAAATTCGACACCGGGTCGTCGTCGTTTTCGAGCGCACCATCGAGCTCCATGTGAAGTTTCTTCTGGCATTGGGGGTTCTTCGCGAGGTAGTATGTGATGGCGCACGAAGAGCTGCCACTTACGTGTCAAACAAATGCCAGTTCACGATGAGAAAGAAATGCTCACTTTGACGTCGTGTCGCTGCCCGCGATCAACTGCGTGAGCGCCTCAGCGGTGAGCTCTTCCCGACTCATGGGTTTGCCCTCGTCGTCCTTGCCTTCCTGCAGTTTGCTCAGCAGGTCAACGCGATATGAGGGATTTGACAGGCGCTTCGCCACCGCCGCCACTGCCAACCCGGCAAGGTTCTGAACTGCTTTGCCGCCCTTGCTGTACCACGGGATGTAGCGCTTGACGAAGGGTCGAACCCACGGTGGCAGAACGCCCATAGATGCGGAATACTCGCCGCGGTCGTTCAAAATCTTGACGGCGGGAATGTGAACAACCTCATACTCGGCTTTGTCTTCCCCGTATGATGATATAGCCTGCGTGGTGTTTTTGGCGACTGGGGCAGAGTCCTGTGCTGCCTGGAGCATCCCAAAGGGCGATCCGAACGCCAGATCGCCTGCAGACGTAGAATCAGGGGCGAACGTCCACAGACAGATAGAATATATGCGCACCTATGATGTCAAATGCGAGATAATTGAACCCTGCAAGAGTTTGTTCGTCAATTGTACAGCGAGAGCGAGCCGATGGAAACACACATGGCAAGGAGTCGAGCCAGACTCTGCCCTCACGGCCCTCCCATCCGCCCTCGCCGTCGTCGCCCCGCAGACCCTTCGCGCCGCCATCACACAGCCGATCCCACTGCTCCAAGAACGTCTTCACATACTCTCTCACATACGGCTCGAATTCGAGCACGCTCTTCTGGGAGAATATGTGCGAGACGATCTTGCGCTTGCGGGCATGGGCTGTGCGATCGCGGGTGTTGAACAGGCCGCGCTGGATGGACACGAATGCGTCGTAGAAGTTGGACTTGAGCGAGCCGTTGCCGTGGGCGTAGACGACCTGCAGCGCTGCTGGGTCGGCGATGGAAACGTGGTTCGGCGCGAGGCGCACAAAGGTGCCTGTGGCGGGGGGCGTGCGGGGAAGTGACGTAAACAACTTGAACCCGATCGTTGACGACGCTGGGCCACGCACCGTATTGCTTGTGCAGCTCGTGCACGACCTCGGAGCGATGCCCCTTAGCGGCGACACGCCCTAGCCAAAGATCGGAGAAGCGAGCTAACCAGGGGCCCGGGTAGGCGCGAACGCCGTGCGGGTCGAGGAGCCAGGCGACGACGTGCACGAGAATAACCGCGGCGGGAAGTAGGAGGAGGAGGGTGGTCACGTCGAGGTTTCTGACGCGTTCGACAATCTGTGAGGAGAGGCCCATGGTGGGAATTAGAGAAGCTCGAAGAGTGAGGTGAGAACAATCAATGGCGGGCAAGTTGTACTCTTGTGAGAGCCGGGCGTGCGCTTTATATACCGTGACATACACGGATCTTGCATCACGGCTAGTGCGGGCTGGTGTAGCGCTCCGCCAGACTTAGGAGGTGAGTCGTTCGGGAAGCCACATGACTTTCCTCCCGGCTAGCGCTCTGCTCGTCATTGGCTCAGTTACTAAAAGCCTGGAGTTTACATGAAGTTGTCCCCTTCCAACCACAACGTCGCCTGCACAAATTCAATCTACTACATACTCTCAGTCTGTCTTGCCGGTGGCTACCTCGACGAGTACAGCTAAGCGCAAGCCAGATCATTGATTGTTCCTCAAACCTGGCTCCGAGTCGATGCCGACCAACAGATACTGCCGACCAACAGACATCAGAACATTGTCAGGAAACACTCGGGTTGATGCGACTGGCCGGCAGTTGACCGGATTGGCGGTCAGAAATGTATGCGTCAACGCTGGGCTGAGTTGCACGCTCAATGGTACGAAGGTGAGTAAACACGTCCGACACCACCCGGTCCCCGGACGCTAAGGGCGTCATCGTTCGTTATTCACCTTCACTGAAACCGCGAAGCCGACGCCACGAATGCAAAAGGTCGCGCAAGAAGCGCGATGAAGGTAGCCGGCTCATGTTGAACGCAGCAGGAGCTTCCTTCAAAGTCGCGTACACTCCCAGGAAGACTCCAAACCTATCGAAATGCGCTTCAAGGATGCTCCGAATACTCCGAAATTCTCCACCTGACGCAAGATGGCTAGGACGACTGAGACAGAAGATCTTGATGGGAAGCCGGTTTGCCTCGGAGTTTCGTGTGTTCTGCAAGTGCATGTGCGCAAACAATGGATCCCACACTGTTCAGCACAGGAGAAGGAGACAGCCTTGCCTGTAAGCGAAGGCGAAAGTTGAGTCGAGACCACTGTTTACGACCAACCGTATGACCTGCGATGAAACTGCTTGTCAAGCAAGAGAGGCTTCTTTGAGAAAGGTGATCCATCCAGAGGCTCGTTGCAATGAACGTCGTTCTTGTATAACAGTATGAACACAAGGCAAAGATGTAAGCCGTGTCATTGATTGGCCGTTGATGTCGCGTACGCTCTCGCTAAGGAGCAAGGCTTCGTTTGTCAAAATACGTACATATAGAGGAGGCTCGGATGCGCTCACCAATAGATGTACAAAGAGATTCACGACGTGAGGCTGCAGTAATCAAGAGCATACTACATAGCCTCTCGAGTGTCTTGAGCCCATCACGGTCCCGAATAGCCATGACACTTTTAGCATAGCGCGAGATGGCTATAGCGTTCAACGTATGGCCGGCGTCGACATACTGGTGGCACGGCGCGGTCGCCGTATGGAGTCAAGCGCTCTGGCTGTAGGCGTCGGGTCACCGCAAATTGATCTTTGCCTTTTTAAGACCTTGCCCACAAGCTGCGCGTCGAGCGCCGGCGCCGGCATGCACTGCAACTTCTGACCGTGACCACAGAAACGGCCATTCGACTCCTTTGCTCTCGCGGCGAGCAAGCATGAGCAGTCCCTCATCTTCCCGTCTCGTCCCATCTAGAGCTTGGCGGAATGCACGCGTTTCAAAGGGGAAGCCTCTCATGGCGGCACGCATCTAACCGATTCAGATTCTGTCGACATCCAGCGTCTCTGGCCTCTTATCAGCATGCATCTACTAAGTCAATGCGCCGCCCGACAACCTGTCCACGGTCTCGTTCTGCCGTCTTGTCTGATCGGACACATGTCCCGGCTGTACACATTGCGGGTATGTCGCGGGTGCGCATATAGTACCTCATAAAGGGGCAGCCGGCGTCCACGTCCTCTTCGTCCCTCCCCCTTCTGTCTCTGTTCGTCGACACGCCCCGTTTCAATGCTTTCAAAAGCCTCTGGCGTCTTTGCCCTTTGCTTCAGCGTGGCCGCCGTACGAGCGCAGACGTACTCTGCAACGTACCTCCCGTCAAACGCTCCGGACCACTCGGAACAGGGACAGGCGGGGACGAACAAGTGCGGGACGACAGCCAGCTCAACGTCAAACTGCCAAAACGCCTATCGTATGTGATGCAGAAACTTGTTGTTGGTGAAGGTTGAGTTTCTCTTCTCGCAGTGAATGCCGTGGATGACTTCTGTGTATTCGCACCGCCGCAGCCTGGCCCTGGATCGGTCATAGGTAACACCGAGGTGAGCTGGACCTTTCTCTCTGTTAGAAGCATAATAACATCTTTCGTTCAGCGAATCGAAGTGTCATGGTGCATGAAGGCAAGTCTGATTCGACGACGAATACCATGCGGTAGAGTCTGACCACAGCCTTGAACACTGCAGGATGGCTATGGCACACGGCTTATTCCCGACGGCACCATTCAGGGCGCTCATTTTGTGCAGACCCCAGACTACGTTCAAATCACTGGTGCGTGCCGTTTCGTGCTCAAGCGGGGCATCAGCTAACGCATTGAACAGGTATCGGCGATTTGACGAAGATCAACGTGCCCAAAGGAGATGCTGGCGGCGAACTGGATCCCCATGGTGCGGATGGAAATGGTATGTTGATCTGTTGTATATGCTGTCAACTGCGGCGTGTCCGGGCGACTGTTGATGCGCGTCTAGGCAATCCTATTGGTGGCCTTGTATTCTCGTCTGCCTTCACGGGACAGATAGCGCAGCTGCATGAATGGACGGTGCGTGCCCAGTGCGGTTAACGTGGCTCGATCCCACCATAACACTTCTCCCAGAACTTTGTCTCCGACTCCGAGTTCTGCTTCCGTGGCTGCAAGGACGGCCCAGGCGCCCCGGCCCTCTGCCAGCATATCTACGATGAAATGGGCTGCGAATGGAACATGCCCGGTAATTATGACGGCGGTTCATTCAGCCAATGTCGTGGCGACTCTGGCCCGGTACGTTGTACTTGTCATCGCGGCCAGCGTCAGATTTCTGACCAAAGGCAAACTAAACAGCCAATGGGTGTATACGGAGCGTCAACCTTCCATCAAGGCGATGGCGCTACGCCTGCCCCGCACCCAGCGCCGGCGACCTCCGCCTGCACGGCCTTCCAAACTATCAGCAACGCTGCGGCTTCCCAGTCGTCGTCTGCGACCCCGTCATCAGTCAGTATCATCACCGCACCTGTCTCCTCATCGCAGCCCTCCTCGTCCCCGTCCAGCTTCTCGCCCTCGCCTTCCACAAACTCACCAGCATCTTCTTCGCAGGTATCCGGTACCGTCACCGCGCCGGCGAGTAGATCATCGTCCGCCAGCCGCAGTGCCAGCACCATCCCCTCGACCGCGTCGAGCACACCGGGGGCCGCGCTCATGGGTGCGCGGGCGCCCAGCGCAGGCGCGCTGTTCAGCATTATAGTGGCGTCGGTGACAGGGCTCATGGGCGCCGCCGCTCTTCTGTGAGACAACTGGAGTTCTATGGACAACATTGGGTTTTATGGACTACTATGGGTAATATGTTGTTTTCCCGCTCCCTGCCTCTGCTTGTTACGACTGGAACGATACCCACACCGCTGACTCCTTTACATTAATCGTTTGACTCCGAAGGCTACGAACGGACATTTCGGTTATACCTTTAAGAACACTTTCGGACAAGCTTGTGTCGCGCGTATCACAACTAATACAATGTTCTCTCGATCTGGCTGAATACTCGGTAGCCAACACCTGCGAGATTGTACTAACATCTCCCAATAAATACGGCAGGTACTGACACATCGGTGTCAAATGCCAGTGCGAAGAATGATTATGTCCTCATAGCGCTGCATACTACTCTTGCTCCTCAACCTCCATTGAGACTCTCTTTACACTGATCTGGACGTTACTATGAAAGCCCTATTTCACAGATTCCAACAGGGTCAACATGGTGCGCGTTCACTGAGCCCAAGCGCTGGCAGTCTCTCATTTCACACTGTCCATAAGCAAGCACAGAATACAACTTTGAAGCTTGGAGGACGCCGCCGAGGCTTTCCTCTCCAGAGCCTTATATTCGCCCATCTTCGTCAGAGGGGGAGTGGTCAAGTGATGACGATCATCGAATATCTCGGGACGGCATGCGGCAGCGTGCCCCGTCGCCGCCTGTCGAACTGGGTAGCTCTACATCTTCCCGCAAGCAACAGTCGGATCCGTCCCGCCAACCTGCACGCAGCAGGATCACACCACTCGCCGCACCCGCCCACCACCCCGACCTTGACTCAGACTCAGACTCAGACTCCGGCTCAGTCAACTCAGACCGTGCGACGAGAGGCGGAGGATCGACTGTCGGAGGCGTTGGCACAACAATTAAAGTCATGAAACCCCCCATTAACAGCCGACACGAACGGTACAGACTTGCCAACGCCAAATTTGGCACCCGCCTAATGAAACCTTCCTCGTCGATTGGCACGACGGCCCCGCGGCGTCCGGCGGCGCGACGAACCGCGCAGGCGAACCAGAACCCCAAGCCGTTGTCAGCGAGAGTGCCTCGAAAACGGCCCTCGTTGGACTCGCCGACGCAGGAAGCCTCGCAGGGCGCGGACTTCGAACCACTGCAGGAGGATGATGTGAAGCAGACACTCAGGGAGATTGCCCGACGCGAGGCCGCACTCGCGCAAGGGGAGCTAGATGCACGAAAGAGGGACGCCGCGCTGCAGGCGCGGGAGGAGGCCATCGGGAGGAGGGAGGCAGAGCTGAAGAAGCGGGAAGACGTGCTGGCAGCGCGAGAAGCTTCGATGCACCAGCTGGAGGCAGTGGCGAGGGCGACGGCGCAGCAGGAGCCGGAGGAGACGCGGGCAGAGCACGGTACGAGCCATGCACGTCTTGACGAGGAACAGAGTGCGCGGCAGGCACGGCTGGATGAGAGGCTGCGGGTGAATTCAACACGTGCATCGGCGCGTAAATTGGAGACGGAGGACACGAAGAGACAGCAACAAACAGACGACGGCAGAGCCGAGCATACGGATGTTGGTATGGGCGCGTACTATCATGCGGACCCCCTTGAGCACCTACCCATCGCGGCCCATTTCCTGTCCCCCACCTTCCGGTTAGACGCGCCTCCTGAAATCGACAATACTTCACGACAAGAGGACAAGGACACGCCAGACAGCGCGTCCATGAACTGTGACGACAAGGACAATGACCAGATGGCGAAGGGCTATTCGGATTCTCGTCAGCACAACCACCCTCGATCACCTAACGGAGTGCGTACAAAGGGCAAAGGCACTTTGACTCCGTTCCCCACCCGATCACATCACTCTCTTCTGCCGCCGCGGCGGATGAAACCTAGCGCTTCGACGAGCTCATCGGGCCCACTGCATGACGGATCCACGTGGACAGACAACGCACCCGCGGACCTAGACGACGACATGGTGACGGTGTCGGACGTGAAGAGCGTCAACAGCATGTACAGCTCGAAGACTCGCGTCATGATGAGCTTCCGTCCCAGTGGGTGAATGGGCCCGGGGGGCGAAGGTCACAAATACTTGTTTTGCACAAGGCGTTGCGCTTGGATAGTGCGGATACTTTACTGGAGGTATGACTATGTTCCGCGAAAGGTCAAATATGGGGAGATGTACGATGTGAGCTACTTACTAGCCCGGAGGGTTCTTCAGGAGGTGTCGACCATTTCATCAAGCTAGCTGGTATATTCCCTTGACTCTCGAGAAAGGCATAGTGCGACGTGCCAGGTGGCGATTCTCGACCCGCGCTCTTTCTGCACGCGTCGCTCCCCCGAGCACATGTTTCTCGGTTGGGCATGACGTTGTCGCGAATTCTGGCCTGACGCGACGCATCGGTGCTCATGTCGAGGAAATTAGGAAGCGATCATATCCTTGAACCGTTGAGGGCACTTGCTTGGAGATCGAGTGAAAAGGCACCGTGCACTCTGCGATAGTACTGAATGAGCATCAGAAGCGGACAAGTTTTGCAATTGAACACGCGTACGTAGTAGCAACTAGTGGGGATGGGCAACGCCGCCGAGGACCTGAGAAACAGTCACGTGAGGAAGCCGCGCCTAGCTGTTGACCCAAAATCAACGGCTCGCGACGCGAAGGATTGCAACTTCGTAACATAAGGGAGTCTCAATTGTCCACGTGTAATTGGTAGACCATATGCTAGTCTACATATTGTTGGAACAAAATTACTAGACTCGCGAAAATGAAAGTGGTATGATCAAAATGGCCCGAAAATCAGCCTATTCAGACAGTGAGAGCATGAAATCAGCGGGTTTTCTTCAGAGAATATGTGGAGATACATGTGAGGTATCATTCTACAGAGAATTGAGGTGAGCTTGGAACACCGTTGAGGCCAGAGTCTTCGCATGCGGAGGACACCCGATTTCTCGGGCGGTCTTCAGCCACAGACGCGCCGGACGCGTAGGCGCCCATCGTCGACTTGCTAAACACACCCGCTACACCCTCTCCCTCTTCACAATCCACGCTCTCTTTATTTATATACCACTAATATGTAAGTCCTTCATGTATTTGTAAGTTTCCAGCTACTGAGAGTGGGATTTACCCTCACTAGGCTCATGATACTCTGAATCTCGACACATCGTCAGCGAAGAGCCCGGGACAGCACACGGGCGCGTATTAAAGTACAGCAGCTGGTAATGGGGCAGTATACGCGCCGGTACACTCGGAAAACTCGAAGTCCAGCCCAGAAAGCACATCTGGAGAAGCTCTCGCAGCTGCGCCGAGGTAGCAAAGAGAATGAGGAGGATGCAACACAGAACAACTCACCTGTGGCTCAGAGAACGCGCGGAGCGGCTGCCAAGGTGCGCAGATAGGACACTTATGCCATTTGTGTCACTAAATTGATGTCTTGCATGCACAGAATGGTGAAGCGAGCATTTTGGCGGGTCGTCTCGAGGCTGCGGAGTTCCAGCTTCAAATCACGACGACACAGCTCCATTCTAGCGCAAAGAAGGTGTCAAATCTGCAAGACGACGTTCAGCAGCTTCAGAAAGAGAAAGAGTCACTTACCGGCGCGCTCTTAGCTGCCCAGAGCTCTGCCGAGCAGCCTCCCCGGCCGATTACATCCCTTACGACATATCAGCTCGTGCGGACTGAACGGCGGAAAACTCAACGTACCGAGGCGCGTCTCAAGCAGGCCAAGGCACAGGTGTCCGAGCTCCAGGAGAGTTTGCGCTCAGCAATTGAGGCAAATGATGTCGCAGCAGTCGAGGTCCGCGAAGCCAAGAGAGTGTCAGTGGTGCAGAAGATTCATCTCGATGATCTTCGCCAAAAGGCTCGGGCCCTGCAAATGAAGGTCAGCAGGGCACCTGACATCAAACAGAAGGCTGTCCGGAAGGCAATCAAGAAGGCTTTGAAGGGAGCAAAGACAGCAAAGCTTACGCATGGAGGCGCCTACACACATCAAGCCCGAGCGCTCGCGCGGACCCTTGTCAAGAATGGCTGCGCTCGCGGTTCCGTTGCGGCCATGATTTCACAAGTAGCCAGGACATTCGGGGTGACTGTCGACCGGTCCATGAGCCGCCGCAGCGTTTCTCGCTCAATTACTGAGGGTGGGGTTGCAGCGAAGATGCAGCTTGGATACGAGATAAATCAAGCTGAAAGTAAGGCATCAGTTCTCTACATGCGGCACAGTCTGATTGAAATGCTGCAGGCATCACCTTAAGTGGAGATGGAACGTCGCATCGGCACACCAATTTCGAGGCACGACACATTGCGATAAATGTCGGCTCGTACGAAAATCCCTCCGCCGCCCCATCACACAAACTCCGCTTGCTCGGTGTGGACTCGGCGGTTGACCACAGCAGCGATACACAGCTGCAGGGCTGGAAGGACAAGGTGCTTGATATGACAAGCACCTTCTCGGAGAGCCCGCTCGCAAAGCGGCTGGACAGCCGGCTCCGGCCAGATGACTTTGTGCGCAAAGTTGCAGGGATGAGCGGGGACCACGCCTTCGATCAGAAGAAGACTCACCGCGGTATCAATGCGTGGAAGGAAGAGGCCGTCAAGGTGGGAATCGGCGAGTCGATGCTCAAGGAGACCTTCGATGGAATGCGACCTATCTTGGCGGAAGCGCTCTGGGACAAGATTGCCGCTGCTGGGGGTATATTGGCCTGGGAAGCGCTGTCGAGTCACGAGCAGGCAGTCCGTGATGCTGAAATGATGCGGTCAGTCGCTTGTCGCATTGGGACTCAGGCGTTTGATGGTCTATCGGGAGCCGAGCAAGAGACACTCACGAAGATGATATGGGCCGGATGCTGCATGCACAAGGATCTCAACTCCGTGCGTGGAGGTGATAAGGCAATGCAGAATGCGTGGGAGGTGTTCGGACTCGAGCAGCCGGTCCTCCTTGCGAACAAGGACAATGCGGCGACACTCGAGCTTGGTGGCGGTCGAGGTAATAATTTGACGGCAGCTGAGCAGCGCGCAGCGGCGATTTCGAGCCGCGGGGGCGTCAAAGCAGTCAGCCTTGCGGGGGCAATCTTCAACCACAAAGACGACAAGAAGGGGCAACAGAATACGCACCGCTTCTACATGCAGCAGCACCTCGGTGGCAACGCGCGCACCTTCCCCGACGTCTCTAACACCCGCTTTGGGACCTATTGCAAAGGCGCGGAGGAACTCGTTGTCCATCTGAAAATGTACATCAGCTTTCTCGAGCTTGTCCGGGACAAAAAGGAGAAACGAGCCTTCAACCACATGGAATCCAACCTCTACAAGGCCCTCCATGATCCACCTACTCTCACCGAGCTTGCTGTACTCGCTCTCTATGGACAGGCCATCGCGGAGCCCTACAGTCGCACGGTTCGAGGATCCAAGGGCACCGAGCAGAAGAATGCCCTTGAACTAGGGCCATTCCATCGTGAGCTCCGGGCACATATACAGAATCTCATCGACAATCCTCACCTGCTGCTTGATCCAACTGCTGCGGGGGAGACGGGATCGTTGGATGGCGAGGAATGGTCAACTCCGGAGCTGTTCGTTGCTGTCCAAGAGCTGTCGCCCCGCTTACCACACCTCGAACCAATTCTGGTCGCCTTCCTGGAAGGGACACTTACCACATGGGAGCGCTTCTCTTCGGAATTCGCTCCCGGTGGTCTGATTGATCAGGCGACGGCCTCCGAGCGTGAGCTGGCATGGATGCCGGCAACGAATGACCACAACGAGGGTATCCTTGGGGCTTACCGTGTTTTCGCTCGTCAAAAACCGGCCGCCACGCTGCACAGCTTCAATGCTCACGCAATGTATCATCAGAATGGCACTGAAGAGTTCATGAAAGCGCTACTTACCGACGAGGACTATGAATATATCCGCAGGCAAGCACGCAAGATCGACAGTAGCGGGCTCGAGGCAACTCGGCGGCAGGCACAGGTCGAGTTTGACCAGCGGCTAGTGGATGCCAAGCACAAGAAAGATGCTGCGCGCGAGAAGAAGGCCGCAGAGAACCAAGAGCGTCTATCTAAGGTTCAGGTTGTCGTTGATCCGAAGGCTCTTGACCAGATGAAGTTGCCGGAGCTGAAGGAACAGCTTGATTGCCTTCGTCAGTGGGACAAGGAAATCCCGCTGAAGTCCCACCTCAAGAACAAAGCAGAGGTTCGGGAAGCGCTTTCTGGTGCTGTGCACCGCTATATTGGTCGTCAAATCGAAAGGGTGACGGCAGAGGGAGAAGATAGCGAGCCTTCGGGTGAGGCTTCGGAGGATGTCCCTGTAGACATGGCCTCGGACTTGGATTCAGACGATGACTGACATTCTTTTTACACATACAGTGCCCAGATACTCAATTCTGTTTATTCTACATAGTTTCTATAGTTCTCTTAACTGTCTATAGACTACATACGCCGTTGAATCGCGTTGGGTCAGTGGCTCCGGTCATTTAGCAGGTGGGAATCTTACATAACCCTCACGCGCTTTGAACCGAGGGTGCCCATCCCCACAACTAGCATGGCAGGAACCGCGTGGCGCTGGCGTCACACACCCAGCTCGGGCATGCGCGTCTTCTGCATCGTGAGAGGGAGCGATCTTAATTCTTTTGAGGTAGTCGAGGGCATGTTTGAGGCAGTGTGAGGGATGTGAAGGTGAGGCCTAGATTGTTTGCGACTAGGCTTCGCTGTGGGGAGGATGAGTGGGCGCACAGTACAGCACTGTGTACTACCCGCTAAGTCCGTGCCGCTCCCGGTCAACCATGCTCACGCGGCCACTGACCTCTACGCGTACGATTGACGAGGATTGACGGGTGCAGCAGGGTTTGAAGTGCCGTATGATAGGATGAGTGCAAGCGCAGGAGCCAGGCCCGAGCGGGGTGGCACTGGCAGTTGAACCCCAGTGAGAAACCGGTCTGGCCCCATATGCCCCGATATGCAAATTTCTGCACGAGTGGGGCCGTCAGACCAGGTCAGATGTAGCCACAAAATCTGGACTTTTGGCTGACAGAATCTGCCATTTTCTGCTTCGTTGCCATGCGAGAATATGCACCATTATGCCAATTTCTGACTCCTTATGAATACATATGGCTCCTGATGATCGTCCGCTATTGTCCGCTATTCGCATACCACACCATATGGGCGCATACAGAGCCATCCGCGCCATTCCCAGCCACCTGCCCCGCATCCGCCGCATTCTGCATACCACGCCAGATGGGCGCATATGGAGCCATCCCACTCACCTGCTCCGCGTCCGCGTCCCGAGCCCACAGCCAGCCCACTCGCCAAGTCGTTCGCTAAGTCGAAAGTCAGTCATGCAGGGCATTGTACCCAGACGGCGTACCATTCTCCCGCAGGCGGTGAGCCTACGTGTTGTTCTTCTTCGTCTTCTCCAAGGCTTTAGCTGCCTGGCTCTCCTGTTCGAGTCGCTGAGACAGATGCATCAGTAGAGGACTGCAGAATGAGCAAGTAGTACGCGCGCTAGTACGCACCAGGCGAGTTTCTCCATCCATGCCATCAAATGCCTTCTGAAACTCGTCGTTCGTCATTTTCGGGTCGCGTGTCTTGCACTCTCGCATGTAGAGGTTTCTTGTCACCGATCCCCTCAGCTGCGATACATTGAGCACGGCACAAAACTCACCGAACGGTGTTGGAGGTCTTGCTGGGTTTGATAGACTTGTCGCCTGTTGCCTTCACTTGGCCCGCTGTGCTGATAGGCGCGCCGGGAGCAGTGGACGGCGCACTGCCAGACGCCTTGGAGGAGCCTGAGGAATGTGAGCAGGTAGATGCAGAAAGTGCCGGTAGACGCACCGTTCGCAGCGTTTTGAGGATCGCCCGACCGTTTTGAAGAACCTGCATCGATCGGACTGTGAGCAGGAAGACAGAGAACGCTCGTAGACGCACAGGATCCTGATGGCGGAGTCCATCTAGTGACCGAGTCCGTGGCACGTCCCGGAAAGAGGTCCTTGCTTCTTGGAAAGCGGTATTAGCAAGGAAGCGGGAATTGTGGCAATATGACACTGACAGAACATTCACGCGCAAGACCTGCCCGAGTAAGCACGCGCATGTCGTGCTCCGGTCAGCAAAGAAAAGCCTGCCAAGTCGGCGACGGACTTACTTCGATAGGCGCAGCTTGCTTTGCGACGCCGTCAGTAGAAACAGTCGCGATCCCGGATTCCCTGGCCGCAGCGTTGCTGTTGATGGGAGGAGCGACAGGGCTGCTATCCGCCGGCACGATGTTGATGCTGCCAGCAGGGGCGGAAGGCTCGATAGTCGTGGTGTTGCCAAGGCCGCTCGTCAAGGAAGTCTCGGCAGGCTCAGCGATTCTTGTCGCTGTGCTGGCGACTGTGTCGCTCTCGCATGTTGCGTCGAGCGCTGCCGCTGCGGTGATGTTACTAGGTGTGATGGGGGTAGCTTCAGATCCGTTGGCTGAGGAGGTCGCCTCAGAGGTGCTAGTTGAGGCCGGTGTTGCCGGATTGTTGTTCCCACTGTTTGAGGACGAAGGCGCGGATCTGCCAAGAGTGAGGTATAACAAGTAGAGACGGATAGATACTCACGCAAATGTCTCCGTAGCATCCTTCAATGCTCCAGACGACTGATCAATAGCCTCCGCACGGCTAGCCGGTGCGTCAGGGGGCGCGGGCATGTTGGTGATTTCCACCGAAGCTACGAACGGTGCATGTCAAAAGCTCAGCCAAGCGACAGTTGGTTGCGACGTACCTGCTGGAGCGTCGCGTTTATGACGCTTGCTCGAGCCCGCGACAGTAGCAGGGGCAGGCCGCTTGCGGCTCGTAGCGACTTGCTGTGAGGCAGCGTCCTCTGCGGAAGTGTTCGGCTTTGATTTATTACGCATCGTCTTCTTATACTGGGGGTACTGTTCTGTCACCATCTTATCGAGCTTCCAGTGGCCCCGGCAGAACCTCAGGTATGGAGCGTCTTTGTACAGACAGTGCCTGGCTATATTCTGAGCTTCCAGAGATGCGGAACCCCAGGTATCAGGCGCGATATTGCGAGCAGCGAGTATTTGAAAGACCGTCTTCATCGAGTGCCTGAGGTCGATGACGTCGTCGTCGTTAATAATGCTGCCATCTTCTCGCTCAAGCCAAGGATAAGGAACGTCGTTGGCTTTCTTGCCTGAAAGATTTGCGCTGTTCTTCTTGGCGGCCACGACAGCATCATATTCCTTCCTTCGCCAGAAGCGGACATTGGGATAGGCATCGCTCTTGAGCTGCTCAGGAAGCGAGGCAGTTGAGTACGAGTTAATCATTTCCTCATAGGACATCGGCGGCGCTGTTGACATGGCAGGCAGAACAAGACTGGGCCCAGATGCAGCAGTCGATGAGGATGGAGAGTATTTCGGCGCCATCGATGTAGCCAGATCCTGAGAAAGATTCATCCTGCGCACATGGTACCGACGCGTATTAGAGAGGATGGGATAAATAAACGACAAGATCACATACTTGAGCATCCGGATGTCCACGCGCATTTCTGCCACCTCCTCTTCGAGTCTTGCATGAGACGCTTGTAATTCCTTGTACGCGTTGGCGAGGGTGCGATATTTGTCGATAGGCGTGATTGGAGTGCTCTGGAATGCAGGGCCAGACACGGTGAATGAACGTCTGTCGAGCTGCTCCTTTCGCGGCTTCACAGCCAGGGTATACAAGTTAGTAAGATGAAATGCCATAGAGTAGCAAATACGCACGGCATTGAATTCAAATGGCAGTTCCAAAACTGGCGTCGTTGAGCCACTGTAGTATTCTCGCTCATGATATGCTTGCGACAGGGTGTCGACCGCAGGGCTAGACGACACGTATCGGACAGGAGCTCTAAAGCTGTCGCCTAGTTCAAGAGAAAGCTCCGGAGAGTTGGATTCGCGTGATGAAGGAAAGGAATCCCCCAAGTCCAGAGGTTCGCCCATAGCTATGGTGCCAGCAGGTTGACGATGGCAAAGGGAGAGACCGGGAGGTGGTGGGGGACGACAAGAGGCAAGTGACGTAGCCGATCGCGACCTCGCCGATGCAAGTGCGCAAAATCATGTGATCGCGTGTGCCCTCTGCACTTGTCGCGCGCGTCTTGCACTTCTTGCCATCTCCGCACTGTTCTCTCTGCTCGCACCACCTCTCCTCTCTGGTATTCGGCTACAAGGATGTCCTCTGGAGTGAGTCATTTCCATTGATTTTTTGTGACATGCTGCTAATTCACTGGCATAGGACGCCTTGGAGTCTGTCGACGTGGTCATGCAAGGGCATGGCAGCGTGGATGTCATTTACAGGCCAGCATCGGTGGGAATTGGTGCAGTGAGCTATCTTTCATCTTGTCATTAGCTGTTGTTTTCATGTTCTTTAGCATATACGCTTCCAGTCAATCGCGACCGCATACAGCTCGTCAGTGTCTGCGCAAGCAGGCTCTTCACCCGGCCACTCTGTCCACTCGATCCCGACAACTCCCATTCGCGAAGCTGCTGAAACCGCCGCTACCGCTGCGAACATGGCTCCATCGCCCGGTCTCGCGCCGGCTGCTTTGGTGTCACCAGCAAGCGGCCGAGCCCCATCTCCGAACCCGATCCTGCCGCCTAACCTCACCAGTCCTCCCCCGAGCAGCCATACCGAGCCGTCTACACCTGTTCATTCTACGAACATCAGCCCCACTCGATCCAACACCGAGCAGCAGCCAGTACGCGTGCACTCAACGCGCCTTTCCAGCCCCTTCGACGTCGGGGTGACTCAGTTGCTGGAGGGTAATTATAGCCTCCCCGACGTGACTCGCATGCCCTCCAGCGTGCGCAGGCTCATTGAGGAGCCGGACGCTGCGTTGGACTGGCGCAGGGAGTCCCCTCTTCCGCGCCTCCAGCTCCATACACCCGGGAGGACGCGTGCGGGCCCATCCAGGCGCAGGTGCGTGTGCTACTACCAAGCCTCGCTTTTTTTCCTGATGAAAAGATTTAGGGACCGTCAGCCGGGCCCTTCGCGTCTCGACGCCGAGTCGCCTTCACCTTCGCGCAAGCGGGCCCGTGTCAACTCAAGGCAGAAGGATTGAAAGAGTTTCTGAGGGAGGGTGGAAAGCAGTTCAAATTCTTGTACAACATACATCATGTAAACTACATGATCATCTTGGCAAACGAGACACCGACGTTTACGGCGCGCATACAAGCATGCAGCCGGCGGAAAGTCAGCGTGCGGCGGCAACGCGCGGTGCGTGCTCGGCGTGTTAAGGCGGTCTACTGGACTCTGCGCGCGTTGGAACTGCTCTCGAGAGCAGACGTAGGATGGCGGTATCGTGCCGTCATTGTGCGGGCGAGGCGGTGCGCTGCGGCGGCGCCGGCGTCGCCAGGGCTCTCCAGAGTGTCGGATGCGGTGGGTGAGTTGTGCGGTGCCCTCAGGACATGCAATTGCACGTCAGGACATCGGGAGGGCAGGATCTGCAAGAATGTCAGCTTTGTGGCCAAGGAGGAGGAAAACTCGAGTTACTCACCGACGACGTGTCGGCAACCCCTACCAGCACGTCCACGCAGCACCCTGAGCAGCTGGATGCTGTGGCTGCAGCCGCTGCACGCGCTGGACGCCCTCCGGACGCGTTCTTCCATGGCCGCATCCCCGAACGTCCACTACTCGGCCCCTCGACGATGCGCTGCTGGACGCTACCCGACGACTTCACCGGCGGCCCGCCTCGTGTGCTCCCGCTCCGCCGTCCTCTCCTCCTATGTGTTGTCCGCGCCGCGCGGGCTGCGCGGCTCTTTGACGACGTTGTTGCACGGTCTCTGGATGAAGTTCTTTGAACATGGGTTAAGGGGCTGACGCGGACGTCGCAGCTGGATGTCGCGGATGTGCGGGCGGGCGCGAGGCGGCGGTGTACCGCGCCAACGTCGCGCACGACGTTCGTGTGTGTTCTCTCGGCGCCGCGTGGAGATCGCTGTCTGTCAAACTCAGGTTAGTGTTGATTCTCTTTTCATCGGGAAGACATGCGTTCTGACCGCACATGCACGCACCAGGCTCGTCGTTCCTAATGTCGCACGTACGTAGTCCTGCGCAGGACCTCGGGCGAGCGAGGTCAGCGGCCGTGCGCTTGCGCGTCGCCCGCATCCTGGGCGTTCCACCGAATGCGATGCCTCTATCGCTGACGCGCGTTCGAAGACCTCGTCCAGGGGCATGCGATGGAGGTGCGTGTGCTGTGCGCATCGCTGTGAGCTAATTGCTGATGACGACGTGCTCCGGTATGCAGGTACGCGCCATGCTGCCAAGATGGACGGTCAGTCACTCAGTCAACGTCGCGGGCAGTCACAACGCGAGAAACGTACTACAGAAGCACGCTGTGGGCTGTCGGTGTGCACACTGGCTCGAACTCGCTGGCCTGCCGCGGCGGCTAACGGATCGACATCCGCAGGGGTTTGGACAGCGCCGACGGCCGCGCCTGACAGTTTTGTTGGATGTTGCAGGTCATGCCGCGAGTCGTCTAACAAAAGTTGATAGTGAGCGACGTACAAGCTGACAAGAACGTGCGCCGCCGTACCGCGAGACAACACTGAGTCGCTCACGCGACGGCGGTGGTATGCGCTGACCCTGTATCGGTATGCGCTGACCCTGTATCGGTATGCGCTGACCCTGTATCTCTTGCGGGTGATATGTAGGGGCTAGTTGTGGCGCGAAAGATGTACATACCTTGGCAATACACGGTTGGTGCTCTTCATGGTTCCCAGAACATTGCGGCGCCTGGCGCGAGCGCGAGGAGACTGGCGAGGAGGCGCGCGAGCGCACCGTGCTGCTGTCGTGGAGCTCCCGCCTGCGCGGCCGCGCGCCCGTCGCAGCCGACTCGCCCGCGCGGCATCCAGCGTGCTTAGCGTGGTGGGTCGACGTGCAGTGCGGAGCCCGACAGCTCGTCGTTGCTGCTCGGTCTCGCGGGCTGGCCAGAACCGTGCCACGCTCACGGCGGCGCTCCTTGCGGTCCAGCAGTGCCTGAAGATGTCCGTAAGCACGGTGGTATGGGCCTTCGTTTTTGTGAAAGGGGTAGTGCACCCGAGAGCGCGAGACGGATCGGCATACGGCAGGTTCGCGTGGATGTGGAGGGCGAGGGGCGGACCGTTGGTGATGATGAAGGAGAGAGTTAGAATAGAACGGCGAGAGAAATGAGAACGGAGGCGCACCGGTGCAGTGGTCGCAGCCCTTCCTCATGCTGGCGCCTGGCACCCTCCTCTCCTCGTCCTACAGATCACTGAACGAGCCCGCGTCCTGTTGTTGCTGCCAGTCATCTTGTAGCGACGGTTCGGGCGTCGAGGAGCGCAGCGTTGCGTCGAGCGTGGCGGGAAGACGTCGAGATATTGAAGAAACGTCGAGGAAGGTCAATGGGGGTGGCGACGCGATTGGGGCCAGTGGGGAAGACGACTCGCGCACCACAAGGCGGCGACCACACGCGGTCACGTGCGTGTGGCTTGCGCTAATCAACGGCCACAGACGCGCGACGGGGTTCTCTGTCGTACAAAAGCTGCCTGGCAACTGGCAACTCTCGAGCGGACATCTTCTTTCTTTTCCCTCTCATCGTCTGTCCGCACGCATGCCGACGCTCAAGCACTCCGCGCCGGATTTGCTGGGAACCTCCGAGTCCCTCACTCCTGCGGCGCTCTCGTCGCGCTCTGCACAAGAAAAAGACAACGTGAGTAGATTGACCAGGTCGCCGCTTGCACGGCGTCGGACCCGGTACCTCCTGCCGGCGGCCTGGACTTATTATCTTGACATCCGCTGACATCCCTTGCATTTCTCGGCGAACTTCAGATGTACTCGAGAGTCTCTGCACAAGAAAAAGACGTGAGTAGCTCGACCAGGTCGCCGCTTGCACGGCGTCGGACCCGGTACCTCCTGCCGGCGACCTGGACTTAATTTCTTGAAATGCGCTGACATCCGTTGCATTTCAGAACCTTTGTAATGGCAAAGAGTTCACCTTCGGGCGTAGGCTGGTAAGTTGCTGACCTTCCTCTTTTTCTTGACTCATCGGACTTCGCACAGTTACGTTCAAAGAAAGAATATTCTCCCTACGCATCAGTCACCCACTGCAAGGACTTCGACCTTGCCATATCCATCAAGACAGCGATCGAGCTCGAGGACGAACTGTTCGAACGCGATGTGGCGCGGCATCAAGCTGGAGGCCACGTCACTGACGACCGCGCATCCGACGATGAGTGGGACACTGAAGACGAGGACGAGGACGATGCAGTCGGGTCCGAAGTCACGACCAATGCGCAGGCATTAGAACATGACGCGGGCAGCGCTGTGTTTTCAGTGGAGGAAATCGCCGACTCGGAGAAGTCCATGTTTGTGGAGTGTTCGCCTTCCCTTCACACTTTCTAACAAATACCTTGCACTTTAGGCTGCCTGAATGCTTTGCGGAGCCCGTTGAGGCGGAAGGCTCACTCAAAGTGACTGCGATCAAAGCAGTCACTCAGAAGTTCGCGGATGTCCGAATTCCACGCAGCCGCATGCGCGCACCGCGGAAAGTGCATCCCAAGGCCACGACCGGTCGAAAAAAACACGGAGTACGCTCCTCGGCACGTCCCAGCACAGTCGCAGCAAGTTCACGGCACCATCCACTTGAATTGCCTGCTGACGAGGATGAACGGACACAACGCACACGTCAGCGCGAGAAGCGGAACACCAAGCGTATCCGAGAAAGGGAGACGTCGGACCAGCCGCTTCCCATCCCAACGCCGAAGATGTTGGCCAAGCACGCACATCCCATTGGGTTGTCAGCGCAATTTGATGCTGCGAGCATACCCATCTCAGAGAGTGGATTCATCGGAAGCCCGGGGTTGGACCCGATCGCTGCGCGCTATGTTGGAAAAGCAGTCCCACTCCCGACGCTGCTCGATGACCTAAGTTTCCAGCTGGTGAAGTGGGATGGCAGGTGCGTAGCCTATGATCTCGTGTCTTCATCTTACTGACTGCCCAACTCCAGTACGTCCCATGCTATTTTAGATTCCCAACAGCGCATTGTTATTCCCATGCCCGGACGTCCCGACGGCGATGCGACTTGGCCAGACGTTGCACGCTCGTCAGATAAAGAGTTGGAAGACGTGCTGAAGACGTGCAAGTTTACCCGAAAGCAACGCCGCAGCCGTCGAGGACGGTACCCAAGCCTCAGCATCGGCTTTTCATATGGAGGCGGACAAACGGTTCGTAGACTACACTCATCATTTAACTCATCTTTTCATTCTCTTCTATGCAGGAGCCAACAAACATGAAGATGCAGAACACAACCCAAGAGAAAGCATCTGCTCGATTGCGGGCTCATGGACCACTTCGACGGATGGCAGGCTTTGCCAGCAGTAAGTGGTCGATATCCTCAAACTCTCCTCGACCATCCTCTTTAACAAATCTTCACAGGTGCGTTCTATACCTCGGCCCCAGTGAAATGGAACATGTACAACGACATATTGAAGGACATTCGAGCCGATGACCCGGGCCTGTCTCCGCCGTACTCAAACAGCGTCTTTCCGGCGGCAACCTTCAACTTTGGACCGAAGATTGCGACTGCACCCCATCGTGACTACTACAACGTGCCGCACGGCTGGTGCGCAATCACCGCGCTGGGCAAGTATGACCCCAAGTATGGTGGTCATCTTATTCTCTGGGACCTCAAGCTGGTAATCGAGTTCCCACCCGGTTCTACCATTCTAGTTCCCTCGGCCCTAATCACGCACAGCAACACTCCCGTTCGACCCGGCGAGACACGTCGATCCTTCACACAGTACTGTGCAGGGGGGCTTATGCGCTGGCATGCGTATGGACGTCGCACCGAGAAGGCTCTTCAACGCGCGGATCCCGCACGAAAAGCCGAACTGGATGCCTCGGTGGCGCAACGCACAGCGGATGCCCTGGCATCTTTCGAGGTCTGGAAGGCCCCAGTATTGGAGTAGAGGGTGGCAAGTCCGGGGCAGAGGGTCGACCAGAGAACAATTTGAATGACACCATTGTTAATATAGTGCAGACTGAATAATAAAACATGTTTCAACATTTGTACAGCTAGTCATCGTCCGATAGCTCCTCCACAATGCCGTTGTAGAAAGCCATCTGTGCGCCAGGCTTCTCAACAAGTTGAAACCGGTCCTCACTGTTCTGAAATGGCACCATAGCTACCACTGTGATGATGTCTTGGACAGGTATAACTGCAAGAGCGTCAAGCCCATGGTAGGTGCTAACCGCAAGGGCACCGCTGGACTCCGCTAAGAGAAATTCATCGGGCAGAGAGAATAGGGAGACCATTGCAAGGTGCTCTTCGTTAATTCCGGGGAAATAGTAGCGGACCTCGCCGATTCTGGTCTCTCCGTTGAATGTCACCTGGAGTTTTGTCAGCATAATCCCAGAGCCCGATCAATGTGAACAGCTTACTTGGACCATTCTCGCTGTTCGAAGGTGATCCAGCGCTTTGAGGGACTCCTTCCACCAAGACCGTGCGACTTGCCCATTCGGAAGACGCAGCCTCGCCCACCTGATAACTCGGACAACATCCGCTCCCTGTGCATCTGGGCGATAGCGCTGCAGGATGAGGCGACTTTCCACTGGGCTGACTGCTCGGAAGCAAGAGTCCCTGGCACGAAGCAGGACATATCCGCTGCCTAGATCAATTGCACCGTGGGGTATGTGAGTGCGCTGTGGGGCAAGGTCGGGAATGACAGCATAGAGGGCATTGACTTGGGCAAATCGGAGTGCTCGCTGAGCCAGATTGGCGTAAGGCTGGGAGGGCTGCTTGATCTCTGCACCAAGAAGCCCGATGATTCGCTCGAGCGGCCATTGCGTGTAGTCTACCAGTGGCCCGACTCGAAACACTTCGGGCACTAAATGCGGGAGGGAATGAATGCTCTGCCGACAGAAGTGAAGGCGTTCCGGCATCCGTTGATAGTAAAGCTCTTCATATTCTCGAGAGAACTCGATGAAGAGAATGTGTGCCCGGACCAGCTGATCTCGAGGGATTTTGTACTGGTGGATGATGCGCATACCGGAGACAAGCTTGCAGTAGTGTTTCCAGTACTTGTCGGGGAGAATACCATACAGCAGCCCTGGCCCCAGACCAAAGACATACAAGAGATATTCCCAGGCCTTGTAGCCGCTGGAGATCTTCTCTGCAGGGTTGCGAGGCGGTCGGTCGAACGATCCAGGGAGATAAGGCGTGGCATCTGCGACTGCCTTGCCATGCGCTATCCAGACCTCGCCTTGGAGAACGGCCCAGTCCCAGGTGGCTTTGTCGTCCCCACCGTGGCACTCCATCAAGGCCCGCCAGAGTTTCAGCAAGAGGTCGGGGATGTTGATAGCACCCAGATGCATAATGTCAAAGGGATAACCCAGTGGGAGAGGAAGACGTGCATGGGATGGAAGGCCATGAAACAGGCTTGGCTTGGATATACCGGTCAAGAGACGAAGGCGATGATATTGTGTCATGTTCGGAGACTTGATGACTATTCGCAGATTTGTGAGATACTCTTTGGGGTCAGGAGGGTGGTCAATGAGGGCAGCGACGTCGATGTCGGGATGGTCAGAGCCAACGACGTGAAAATTCGTCGGCTTGAGGAGTGCTGGGTAGTATGTCGACTGCTGAAACCTGTGGCGTCCTTTAACAGGACAGTAGATCCGACAGCCTCGTGCGCCGTTGTGCGAAACCTTTCCATCCAGCTGGGAAAGTCCCGGACGGTCTGCAGTGATGAAGAAACAGAACGGTTTTGACTTGTAGACGCGATTTGATGAGGCATCCCAGATGCCGATGCCCTCTCGCTGAATCGCAGATAGATGATGAATGGCGGGGTAGTTGAATGATTCCATGTTTTGAGGGGGGTTAGGACCAGGAAAGACAGCGCCGGGGATAATGTGTCTCCTCTTGTAACGAAGACCAGGAGACAGGTCAAAGAGTACCCAGATAGCGATCCAGCAGTCTGACTTCTTGCTGCGATACAGCTGTGCACCGTCCATCGAGAACATAACCACACAGTCGTCGGGACCGATGTCACCGCGCCGAACCGCATTGATGTAGTCAGATCCGTGGACGATATCTTCGTAAGAAGGAAAGTCAACTTCATTATCCCGAATCTCCTCCAACACCTCAGCCGTGCGTCTGTCCAGATAATGCATGTTGTCAGCACTTTCGGGGCTGCGGAATAGCGCTTGGAGTGAAAGGCCGAGGGGAAATGTATAAAACTGCTGGCGCGGATCTTTCTTCTTCCCTCCGCTTTTCGCAAGCTTGCGAGGATCGTAGCGCGGCTGTCCGCAGACGATGCAGGTGTCCAGGTCCGCCCATGGACCAGTATATGCCATGCAGGAGCCAACGCATGAGTCACGGACAATGGCCTCGATGCCACTGAGATCGCGCACGAGAGCCTTGACTCTGTAATATGAGAGTAGGTCGTCCTCGGGATGGGCCTGGCAGATAGCGGCGCAGACATCATGGTATGCCTGTTCGGAGGCATGCGTGAGGGCAGCGAATATCTGGATTGACAAGCGGTGGCCGGGCTCGTCAACAGAGGCTGGGGTCTGCACAGGATTGCGTATGCGATCGACTATGTCCTGCTCGAGTCCGTCATTCTCGAGAGTCGCGTTCTTGATGCCTTGGATGAAGCGCAACACTATGTCGATCTCCGGTATGGCACTTGTCTGCGGTAGATCATCTTCGATGGGAGGGACGCCCTCTTCGATGGGAGGGACACCCTCCTCGATGGGAAGCTCGTGATCTTCAAAGTCATCAGGCAATGCTGCATCAATGTGCTCGGGATGCGGTGATGGGGGGATAGGGACAGGAACGGGCGGAGTGAGGTAAAGGTCGTCTTCGTCGTCTTCATCGTCTTCTGGTCTGGTGAGGCTGCCTCGATCGGGTGCAACGTTGCCCTGCTGGAAGGATTAGAACCTGAGATGCACAGCACGAAGAACAACTTACAACAGTCTCTTCCACCGGAGCTGTTACATCACCAGCATTGCCCTGATCATCGAGGCGTGCCCAGGACTGCTCGGCTGCTCGGAAAGTCAGCGTCGACACCAATGTATGCTATACATTGTAGCATACCTTCAAGTTCGAGATCATTCGTCTCGCCTGAGGCTTCCCCCAAGTACCCTCCTGCATGGCTGTCGGCGTCTTGCAATACTATGTCTTCACCTGTAAAACTGTCAGTGCCAGAACATTTATAGCGCATCAGACCCAAGCGCACCTCCGAAGTCTTGCGCTGTTTCGTCCTGAGGCTGTGTCAATAGAGGATCGCTGTGCGGGCTTGGTTCACGCATGGGCGGTGTCTATGCAAGTTGACAGCATGTCAGGCTCGACGGACATCATAATGAATGACTGCCACGCACCAGCGCCGCATGTATCGTCATATCCTCATCTTGTGTGTCGTCGTGTGATAGATCTTCATGTGCGGAGTGCTGTGTATTTTGATGAGGACTCTGTCGTGAGCCGCTAGCAGGCCCACTCACCTGGGAAGTGGACCCTTCGCCAAAGACTCCGGTTCTCCTTCGCTTTCGAACTGCAGGCTGCTCTTCTTCGGTCTCCAATTCTCGGTATTTGCTATGTGCATGGTAGGTCGACTTGGAGACCGCCTTGTAGTGATCGCCACGACAGTACCGCATACAGCCACAGTAGTACACAGCCGCAGCTTGTTGGCCCGAGCTACTACCAGTAGAGCTTTCGGCCATGGTACGTCCCGCAGAGAGCTATGAGAGCACGCAGCACGGAGAGACCGCGAGGACGACCGTGAAATGGAGGCGCACGGCGGAGGATGGAAGCAGCTCTGCGCAGGCGACGCGAAGCGGATTTGGCGGAGCAGGCGACGCGGCGCGGCTTTGGGATCGCAGGCGACGCGGCGCGGCTTTGGGAGCGCAGGCGGCGCGGCGCGGCTTTGGGAGCGCAGGCGGCGTGGCTTTGGGCAGCACGGTGCGCGCGATGTGTCGAAGCGGAAAAGCAGCGCGGTTGCAGCGAGGCAGCGGCGCTGGCGCTGGGATTGTGCTAGTCTACGGTACAAATGCGGCGACGACGCGCGATGTGTCTACGTCACGGGGTCGCATTGAGCAGCTGACGCCAGATGGATGCACATTTCTCCCTCCCTGCGCATACCGGGGCATAGGGATCCAGACCGGTTTCTCACTGGGCTTGACGAAGGATATGATCCTGAGCTGCCAACGTTGAGTCTAGCTACTCTGCCTCAAGGAGCCCAACGAACGAGCGCGAGGATCCAAGTGAAGACATGGACCAGGAAAAAGGGTCTGAGGCCGCATTGCAGGGCTACTTAGGTGTCCGAGCAAGCTTACAACTCGAGTCCCTCAGCTCATCGGTCTAATTCTCACTTACTAGTTCATCTACTAGGCCTGTGCTACAGCTTGGACGACGGGCAAGCCAGTCCTGCCCGCACCTTCAAGCCTGTCCAGCGGATCTGCCGTACTTTGACTTCGGTGAACACGTGGAAACATGCATGATTCTGACATATCGATGGCTCAGACGCTGGCTGGTGCGTCCCCTCACCAAGACGTCTGCCTGTGCGTGCTTCCTTTCTTGCGGCAATACCGCTCTTGCTCTCAACCGTCGTTGGCACTCTCCTTTTACACTCCTCTAGAACGTTACTATGAATGCCCAATCCAACAGACCCCAACATGTTCATCTGAGTCCTGGTGCGCGGTGACTGAGGCGAAGCATTGTCAGTTTCTCACTTCACACTGTTCACAAGCGATCGACGAAGATTCCGGGGTCGGGCTGTATCGTCAGATGATGATGACCTCCGGGGCTGGCATGCCGCAGCCCGTCGCCCCGTCCCCGCCTGTCGGTCTGGCTGGTGCTGATCTGCTTCGCCGACCCAAGACCGTACCACCCCCCGCACCTGCCCACAACCCCGACCTTGACTCAGACTCGGACTCCGGCTCAATCCACTCAGACACTGCGACGAGAGGCGGAGGACTTCGTAATAACAAAATAACAGTCCATAAACCCCCCATCAAACGCCTCAGCGACTTACTCCCTCCAGAGAAAACCAATGCCAGTGCCAATGCCAGATTTGGCACCCGCCTGACAAGTCCTCCCTCAGCGACTGTCTTCGCCCCCGGGCGGCGTCCAGTGCCACGGAGAATCGTGCAGGCCACCCAGAGCTCCAAGCCATCATCAGTGAGATCCACTGTTCAACGGCCTCAGTGGACCTCCTCGACGCGGGAAGCGTCGCAAGGCACGGAGCAGACGGAGTCCGAATCTCTGCCGGAGGCCCCGCAGGATGTGCTGCCGAAACTCGAGGAGGACGTGAAGCAGAAACTCAAGGAGATTGCTCGACGCGAGGCCACCCTCGCGCAATGGGAGGTAGATGTGCGGCAAAGGGACGCTGCACTGCAGGCGCGGGAGGACGACGTCGGGAGGAGGGAGGCAGACGTGAAGAAGCGAGAGGACGTGCTTGCGGCGCGAGAAGCCTCCGTGCGCCGGCTGGAAGCCGTGGCGAGGGCGAGGGCGCAGCAGGAGCCGGAGGAGATGCCACAGCTGCGGGGGAATTCAACACGTGCGTTGGCACGTCACCAAGTTGGAGAAGAAAGGCTTAACACGGAGGACGCGAAGCGACCGCAACAACCAGACGGCGGGGCCGAGCACACGGAAGTTACCTACGGTGTTCATCAGCGTGCCGACTCCTCGTCGGAATCCTTGGAGAACATGCCCATTGCGGCCCGTTTCCTATCCCCCGCCGCCTTCCGGTTGGACACGCCCCCTGCGATCGACACTGCTTCACGACGAGAGGACAACCCACCAAATATGGGTAGCGTGTCCGTGAGCTCTGACGATGAAGACAACCCCCAGATGGGGAGGGGCTATCCGGAGTCTCGTCGCAGCGAAATGCCAGGCCAGCGCACCCATCCTAGACCACCTTACGCAGGACGTACGATAGGCAAAGGCACTTCAGTACCGTTCCCCTCCCGATCACACCACTCTCTGCCGCCGCCACCGCGCATGAACCTTAGCGCTTCCACGCCCTCATTGGGCCCACAGCAATCCGGACCCACGAGGACAGACAACGCATTTGAAGACCTAGACGATGATGGCTCGTCGACTATCTCGGATGTAAAGAGCGTCAACAGCATGTACAGCTCGAAGACTCGAGTCATGATGAGCTTCCGTCCTGGGTGAGTGGGCCCGGAGGCGAAGGACACAGATACTTGTGTTTCGAAGGTCGTTCAAGTTGCTTGGTGCAGAGACATTTTGCTAGAGGATTGACCGTGTTCCGCGCAAGCTAGGGAGAAGTTGTGCGATGAGAGCCACTTACTAGCGACCATCGAGTTGATTTCTTGCGGAAAAAAAGGTGTATGTGAGCCGGCCATGTTATCAACCTGAATGGTATACCCTCTCGTACGAGCCTTAGTACTTTCAAGCACGTTTCGCTGTTGGTGAGGTGAAAGGACGGGGTCGAGGAGTACGGGGTCGAGGAGTCTGAGTCGCGCTGGCCCGCATCTTCACCATGACGTCACATAACGTGCACGTGCCTTGCGATCACTCTCGAGTTCAACTTTAAGTTCGCGACTTGTAGTCTTACCGTCTCGATTGCTCAGTAACAGTGAGTGCCATCATCTCTGCTAGCTCTCAACACGACCCCATATGTTTTGGATCGGTCAGCGTACCAGATCGCTTTGTTCTGCCAAACACATTCTGGCGCCGTGACTTCAGCTGCTTCAATGATCAGATTTAACATGGAGTCCAGCTGAGAATATCGCTCGCGTTCACTCTTATTACCGGCCCTTTGGAAGTCTCCGCTCCCCGTCGGTGCCTATATGCACCCCTCCCGAGTTCCGATACTCGTGGCTTCGGTGCGCACCAAACACTCCAATCAATCCTCTCCGATTATATGCTCACGGATCCCGTGCCATAGCATCCTTCTTGCAACATACTCCTTGCAGAGATTGCAGCCTGGGCATGCCCTGAAACAGGAACACACGGTTATGTCAAAAGCCGCACGGCGGCGGAAATGCTGTGCGCGGGCCTACTAGCCCGGAGCCGTGGTTTCCTGTAGCCGTGGTAGGCCTCTGGTTTCTTGCGTGGAAGACAGTCCTTCCGGCAGTCAGGTACATCTGCGTCGCAGCTCGACTCGCTAGGATGAAAGTGGCGGAAGAAGCAAAACGTCTCCGCTCTCTCTTTGATGCGAGCGATCCGTGCTCCGGTCCAGAACCCATAGGCTCACGCTATGGAGCCGGTGGACGTTCTTCGTGCCCTCGTGAGGCGTCTCCACGCAGACTAGAGGCACAGTGGAAAGATCTAAACCTTCGCAGCCTACCCAAAACACCATCGATACATAGGCAATGCATGACCTCTCCCTGCCTGCCAAGTGGCGCGATTCTCGGCCTCCGCTCTTTCTGCGCGCACCACGTAGCTCGCTCCACGACGGAAGGCGCCCGCCGACGCCCGCCCGCAAGCACATGGCTCTCGGATCGGCATGACGTTGTCGCGGGTTCTGCCTGGACGCGATGCCCCTCGGTGATAGACTCGCCTCGCGAAGAGCCGAGCCGCACCGTCTGGCCTCGAAGGCGAAGACGCAGGAGCACAGGGGCAGCTCCAGACTCGCGCGTAGTGCGGACCGCAGTGCGAAGGCGGCGAGCGCAGTGTGGTGCGTCGAGGGCGGCTTCGGCGCGCGCTCGGGAGCAGATCCATCGATCCCGCGCGGTTCTCATTCCACCGCCGCTCGCCGTGTGTTCCACAGGAGTCCACAAAGATCCATATGTCGACATGCTATCTCGTTCTGCGCTGGACGCTGCATACGACGCGGCGTCCGGGCCCGCTCCAACGCGTGGCGTAGCAGTGACAGTCGCAGGGCCAATTCACTACCCCACACGAGCCATGGCGCGCGCCCCGACCGCTCGGGCGCACCAGCAAACAGAGCTTGTGGCACAAACGTCATGACGGCGAGGGCCCGGGTATCGGATCGCCAACGCTTCATTTCCATTCCCAGCGCGACCCCTCCAAAAGCACGCCCTCCCCTGCGGCCGCACTACGTTCATTTCCCCTCGGCACGCCCCGCGCACGCCGTGCCTGCCTGCGCGATTGCTGCCGCACCCTCGAGCCTGCCGTGCTTCGCGCGTTCTGCAGGGACGTCACGCCCCGGATGCGGCTCGCACCCTCCATGCACGGCGCCCCCGACGTAGCACGCCCGCTCCCACCGCGGGCCCTCCTATCGCACGCTGCCCCGCGATCAGCATCGCGAAGGCGCGGGCGCCTGCGCGCGTGGCCGTCTGTGTCAGCGGACCCACGCGCGAGCCAACGGCGGCGGCGCCGTTACGCACGCGCCGCGCGCGGTGGGTGCGGACCACGCTGCGCGGACAGCCGTGGGGCGGCGGCGCGCGTGCGCTGACAGTGGACAGCGGCCTCCGGCGGGATCGCCACGACGGGTGGGGTGCCGCGCCGCCCGGGTGCCGGTGCTGGCGAGCAGGGCGCGCTCGCGTCATTGCGGTTTGGCAATGCACGCACGCCCGCGTAGAGCTGTGATAGGCGTGGCCTGCGCTACGACACACTCTAATTGACCCGGCGGGCCGCCCCAGGCCCCATCGCGCCGCGCACAGCGTTGGCGTCCGTCCATCCATCCATCCATCCGCGAGCATCTTCAGCATCTTCAGCATCTTCCTCGGCCTGCAAGTTCGACCGCGATCGAACCGCTCGGCTCGCCTGAGGTCCCCCCGCACCGCACCCCACAACTCTAAATGCACCGGGCCGCCCCCCGCGCTGCGTCGCACGCATTTTCGCGAACACGGTGAGGCCGTGGCCACCGCGCCGCGCAGGACTTATCGCGGGGCCGGGGGTTATGTCATCTGTGCTTCTGGAAAGCCACGGGGCGCGCGTGATGTGCAGGCGGGCGGGCTTCTGGAAGAGAGGGCGGCGGCGGGGCGGGAGGTAAATGCAGGGCGCCCGATCGCGGGGGCGCGCGTGGCCCGATCGCGGGGGCGTCGGTCGGCTAGGCGTCCGACTAGCGCTGCATTGCGCGTCCCATCAGAAACACGATGGCTGCACATACGTCCTCGCTTGCCTCTCGATCGACAATCATAGATAATTATTGCATAAAGCTACAGATGGCACACCGCAAGGGATGGGATCAGAACGCGCAGGAAGTGAGAATGAAGATGCCAGAACAGCGTGGGTTTGTTTGGGGCGGCGCGGGGGAGAACAAGGGGAAGGCAGACCGTGCAGGGGCAATGGCGTGGGCGTGGAAGTATAGTACATACAACGGCCGAGGGCTCTAGGCGTGGCCGGGCGCGTGGGGATGCTGGAGACGAGGCAGAAAGGGTCCGGTTCTAAGAGTAGAAGGGACGACGCTCGATGCAAATGACAAGACGAGAGAAAAAGGGAAAAAAGACGAGAAACCAATAAACAAATGCAGAGCTTAACACAGCGAGCCAATCCAATCATCATCGTCGTCGTCGTCACAAGAAGTGCAAGCGTATCGTATCGCATCGCGGGCCCGCCTCATGACGCGGAGCCCGGGCCCAGCATGATTTTGAGGACCATCTGCCCGCGCTCGTCGACGCCGCGCGTGAGCAGCTCGAACGCGCGCGCCGTGTCCGACAGGTGGAAGCGGTGTGTCACGAGCTTGTCGAGGTTGCGCAGGGAGCCCGAGGCGAGGAGCGCGAGCGCGGCGGGGTATGTGTTGGCGTAGCGGAACGAGCCGTGGATGTCGACCTCGCGGAGCGCGGCGGCGGACAGCGGCAGCGTCGTGTTGCGCGTGCCCATGCCGATCAGCATCACCTTCCCGCCCGTGATCGCCGTCTGCAACACCGACGTCAGCATCGCCGTCCCAAAGCACAGAAGACACAGCGGACGTACGTGGATGGCCATCTGGATGCACGGCTCCGCGCCGGTGCACTCAAACACGACGTCGAACCCGTCCTCCGCGCCGAATGCCTCGAGCACGCGCTTCGCGCTGTCCGCCGCGCGCGCGAGCTGCTCCTCGGGGGTCTTGGCCTTGGGCGCGGCGGGGAGGCAGAAGGTCGCGTCCGCGAACCCGTGCGTCTTGGCGAACGCGAGGCGCGCCTGGTTGATGTCGATGATGACGACGTGCGCGGCGCCCCACGCTTTTGCGAGCGCGCAGGCGAGCAGGCCGATCGTGCCTGCGCCGTAGACGAGCACGGTCTGCCCGGCGCCGAGGTTCGCGCGCCGCGCGGCGTGGATGAGGACGGAGAGCGGCTCGGCGAGGGCGGCGGACTCGAAGGAGCAGCTGTCTGCTAGTCTGTGGGGCGGGGTGAGCGGGGTGTGCATGGTGGACGAGAGGGGGCGGGGACGCACGGGTGGAGGACGTGGGCGGGGTGGTTCATGCGCTCCTGGAGGGTGCCGTCGAGGTGGGGGAAGGTCTTTGCGCTGCTGGCGAAGCGCATGCCCTTGCAGAGGTTGTAGCGGCCCTTGGCGCAGTAGTCGCAGGTGTTGCACATGATGCCGGCCTCGATGGCGACGCGCTGGCCGGGGACGATGTTCTTGACGCCTGGCCCCACGGCGGTGACGATGCCGGCTGCCTCGTGGCCGAGCACGAGGGGGGACTGGAGGGCAAAGTCGCCGTTGCGGCCGTGGAGGTAGTAGTGGACTGCGGGGGCGGGGGGGTGAGCGCGTGCGGGGGTGCGGGGCGAGCTCGACATACGGTCGCTGCCGCAGAGGCCGGTGGCCATGACGGCGACCTGGCACTGGCCGTGGGCGGGGGGCCAGAGGGTGCGCTCGTCGTAGCGGAGGTCTTTGGGGCCGTAGAGGACGGCGGCGTGCTGGGCGGGGAGGGCGACGGGGGACATGGCGGGGGGCGTGCGGGGAGGGGGAGGGGGAGGGAGGGATGGTGCAAGGGGGACATGGAAAGCGCATTTATATGGGACTAGCGTTGGGCGGGGAGGAAGACGTCGCCCTGGGCTCGGACCGAGCGTCCGCGAGCCGGACCGACTGGTGGGCAGTTCGCGTGCGTCGGCGAGCCGGGCCTGCATATAACCTCGCTGGACCAGCTGCTGGACCGCGTCGCTCGCCAGCCATGGAGCCCACCCCCGCCGTCCCTGCCCCGCGCCTCTTCGACCTCGCCGGGCAGTCCGTGCTCATCACCGGCGCGACAAGAGGTCGGTCCCCCGCCCGCTCTCCCCCAGCCCGCTCACCCCTCCTGCCCCTAATCCAAAGGCATTGGCGCCGCCTGCGCACACGCCCTAGCCGACGCAGGCGCCAGCATCTGCCTCGTCCTCCGCACGCCTGCACCAGGCGCCCTCCCAAACCTCGACACCGTCCACGCCCTCCGCCGCGCCGGGGCCAAGGCAGAGTACGTTCTCTGCGACCTGCACGACCTCGAGGCCGTCAAGGGCCTCTTCCCGCGCGCCCTGGACGCCATGGGAGGCGCCATCGACATTCTCGTCAACTGTGCTGGCATCCAGCGGCGATCCCCGGCCGTCGACTTCTCAGAGGGCGATTGGGACGATGTGCGTCCTTCTTCGACTCACGCCTCGCGTCCCCCCGGCCGCCCGTCTGCACGCCACTCACGCCCGCCCCCAGGTCCTCGCCGTCAACCTCAAGTCCGTCTGGCTCCTCTCCCAGGCCGCCGCCCGCCACATGCTCCCCCGCCGCCGCGGCAAGATCATCAACTTTGCCTCCCTCCTCACCTTCCAGGGCGGCCTCACCGTCCCCGCCTACGCCGCCGCAAAGGGCGCCCTCGGCCAGCTCACAAAGGCCCTCTCCAACGAGTGGAGCCAGCACAACGTCCAGGTCAACGCGATCTGCCCGGGCTACATCGCCACCGACATGTACGTCCCCTCCCTTTCGCACCCCGCGGCCACGGCCCGCCCGGCCCGCCCCTATCGCGTCGGCCTCCTGGACGCCACGCAGATGACCCCGCGCTGACGCGCATTGCCCTCTATCGCAGGAACGAGAAGCTCCTCGCAGATCCGGTCCGCCTCCGCCAGATCTCAGAGCGCATCCCCGCAGGCCGCTGGGGCCAGCCCGCTGACTTTGCCGGCCCCGTCGTCTTTCTCGCCAGCAGCGCCAGCCAGTACGTCTGCGGCGAGCTGCTCGTCGTCGATGGGGTACGCACGCGCACGAGTCTCGCCGTCGTGCGCCGCCCGCTGACCACACCACCCACAGGGCTGGATGGGGCGCTAGCGGCGTCATCGGAATAACGGAGAACAGAACCACGACGCGCTGCCGCTGCCCCTGCTTCGGGGCATCGTCTTGCGTATGTATCTATAGCACGCGGAAGCGGAGAGCCTCTTCCGCAATGAACACCGTGTATTTGCCACGCAGCTGTCACCGTGTGCGACTCGTCTCTTCGGTGCAGCAGATGCCCGCCTTCGCGAAGGCGGATGCAGAACCAGGGCGCGGTGATCAACGCGCGGCCGTGCTGCGTGCTGGGTAGGGGTGGGACGACGCTCGGCGCCCCGGGTCCGATCCAGCAAAGCCGCCACCAGGAACGTTGTCCTCGTCTCAGTATCTTTGGACGGGCGTCGCCCACATACATACCGCCGGTGCGCCCACCGGTCCGCACATGCGGCGCGCTGCAGCAGGACGCGCCGTCGCTGGAGGCAGCCCACGCCCTCCAGCAGTAGGCTATCCGTGCGCCCCCCGCGCACGGGTCGTCTCCTCGGGCGACTGCCCATGGTCAGCTGTGCGCGCACGGTGCTTCCGCGCGGTCCCTCGCATCAGCGCGGCGGCACCTGCCGGCGCGCGCGATATGGAAGGCACGACGCACGCTCCCCGCAGGCCACATGGCGGGAGCCTGCCCGACGCGCCCCCGCGCGCAAGCACTAGCGGTGCGATCCGCCCGCGGCGGCGGCGGTGGCGGCGCGGCGTGGGAACCTCGCGAGCGGTGCGGCGTGCAGCGCGTTGGGCGCGGCGGGCGAGGGCTGCACGCAGGCTGCGGCGGCAGGCAGGCAGGAGGCAGGCACATCGGACCGGGGGACCCTGACCCCATGCTTGGGGTTCGCTCGGTCCGACATGCGAGCGACCTGCGCCCCGGGCGCGGGCAGCGCAATTTTCGCGGCGGCCTGAGGTGGGCCCGCAGCCACGCGGCGCGGGCGGGCCGGCGGGCGGTGGGGGCTCGTGTACTGCCGCTTTGCGTCTGATTCGAAGGGTCGTAGGGCGTCGTGCAAGAATTGTCATGGTGCAATGGGGGTGTCGTGTGATCGGGCTTAATTTTGTGTGCACCATGTAGAATGTTTGTTTGGTGAAAAATGCAGCCGACGTCGGACGTTGCACGCGGCGCGGGCTCGGCGAATGCGTCCCCCGGGCTGCAGAGAATGCAGATGCATTTGTAACAATAACAGGCTATGCTGGCTGGGCGACGACGACGACGACGATGAACGCGCAACTATCACGATCATTCGAGTCGGTCATGATTGGTGATGTGCTCGGCCAAGCGAGGTGAAGATGATGATGTCAACACTGACACCGCGACAAGTATGATGCGTCTGGAGGGCATGCCATTTATTTTCCATCCACGTCTGCGCGCGCGGGCCGGGCGGCGACTCCCAACACAGGACGATCAGCGGCGTATCCCGAGAGTAGCCTTATCCGTCAGGGCGAGCCAAGATCGCTGTGAGCTCGTCGACGCGCGGATGCACAGAGGATTTATTACTGCGAGAACGCAGAAGACGGCGCAAGCGAGGACTCAGGCGACGACAAGGCGGCGCGAGCGCGCGTGGGTTCGAAGGCGTCTATGCGCAGGTACTTTACTTAGATGGGGCGCGGCCAATCTCCTCGGTCGCGTGCGGCACTCGGGCCGTGCTGCAGTCGCGGCCAACGATCATGATGTGCTGGCCGTCTCGGCGGGGGGCGAGAAGAGGAACATCTGCGGCCTCCGGGCCTGCACAGGGATGATCGAGGTGGAGATGGGTCTGTATTGGCGATCGTGCGGCGTATGTCCGTCGTGGGGCCGGCAGCGACGAGCTCGTTGATCTGTGCTGGACAAAGCTCGATCAGGACCGGTGGTGAGGAGAGATTGCCTTGACGCAGATTTCACGTACGATCACCACACGCTGTGGGCCATCCCGCGCGGCCCGCATGTTCATCTGCGAGGACATGACGTGCGACCCGCACTCCAGCGTGCCTTTACGCCGGAGAACAGCACACGGGCTGCCCCTATTTGCGGCCTGATGGACGGAGCAATAGCGTAATGGCCCTTGATAGCACCTAGAGAAGTGACGGATTAGACGACTGCGGAGATTCGGGCCTTGAGAGCCTGACCTTGTTGAGATTTCTCTACGACTGACCTCGACTAGTCGCACAGACCCCTCGATCCTGCGATAGGACTTCTCCCACCGTCATGAGGTTCTGGTTCTTAGAAGACGATATATGGAGCTGAGCTGGGGGTCATGATGGGCGCAACCAGCGACGCCACAGAAAACTCGTCGGCACGGTGCCGCCGCTGGTAACGCATTTGTTCTCAAGAGCGCACGGCTGTTGCAAAGGCAACGTGTCAAACAATAGCCAGCCGGTCAGTGTGTCTGCAAATGGCAGTCCGACCACCCCGTACCGAACACGCTCTGGGCTCTTAGCGAAGGGCTCGCTCCAGGTGATATCGGAGGGTACGGATCGGTGACCTGCGGCATTGCAACACTTCAGCGGCTCAAGGCACGGATTCTAAATGGTGATCACAGACCGTGGATTTGTCCGAGGACATTGCTGTGATATGCATGACGTGACTTCGCAAATGTGTTGCACGGAGAGTGGCGTGCCAAATTTGTGCCCCAGAACTCTACGCAAGGCGCCTGCATTTGGGCTGTATAGACGGCTGCAGTCTGGCGGAACATTCCCTCGCGAATCTCCTCGTCCCGGCGAGAGAAACGCGGCCAACGCGGAGATTTGGGCCGCAGGCTGAGCGACGGCGGTGGTCATCTGAGGAGCAGGATAGCTCGACTCAATAGAGCCCAGGAGAGCCCTCTTGGAGCTCCAGTTCCTCTCCGCATCCGATGGAGGCAAGCTTATCAGGATTCCGAGCGCTCTCGTCGGTGCCGGCGCGCCGTTGTACACTTCCTCTGCGAGGCGTGGTGTGCGCACCTGGATCTCCTGCGACCGCATCCACATGGGGACGTGTCAGATGGCCGGGCGAGCACAAGCAAAGGCACACACGGTGAAAACTGGACCCCGAAATGCCATATGCGCTCGACGGGCTGCGGCTGCGGCGCCTCGGTGGGCTGCTTCGCATTACGTCGGAGGTCCTGGGGATGTAAGTGGGGAACATACCCGTGTCCTGGTCTTCTCGGTTTGGGCGCGGGCCCGGCGGTGTGCCGCACAACCCGCACTGTGTGCCTTCGTGGGCGCGCACGCTGCAGGGACAAGCGAGTAGGCTCGGGGGCTTCATAGGTTCATATGGGCTCGGCATTGCATGTGGGCTGAGAAATACTGTATTCTGCTTGCGGAGATTCGTGAGATCCCGTCATTGACGGAGGGTGTGCCAGGGGATGCTAGAGCTTGCTATGTTCTGCGCGTCATGTCGCCGGTATCTGCGTCGCCAGGAAGCGTTGAGTGCATGTGAGCTTTGCTACAGTGGAGAGGACCTGCTGACCAGGAGCGTATGGTGTCACTGCTCATAATGAAAGCTGACAACAGACGACGATGCCGTAGGCGTCTGCTCGGTCAGAGAAGACAAACCTTCCATAAGAGTTTGTGTGACAATGTCTCGCGTGATGAACTAGACGTCGGGCCCCGCCATGGATGCAGTCGAGTGAATTATTTTCGACACCTCGTCATTGAAGCTTCGCTTGAGATCAGACGCTGACGTCGGGAGCAGAGCAAGCGACAGTGGTCCAACGCGACCAGGAGAACGTCAGCGCCGCTAGTTCATCGTCTTGGGGATCCGGAGTATTGCGTGCGGGCTAGTCGACGTCACCGAGCCGATTGTACATGAGCTCGCGTCGTAAGGATGTGGTTCCGAATTCTTGCCAGCGCCGTTGAAGTGGCAGTGACGTTGTTCAAGTTGACTCGAGTTACTCAAGCCGCGGCGGCACGCCCGCGGCGCGGTTCGCACGCTACCCTTGTCCCGCTGACCACTTCACTGGCGAGCTTGTACCAAAAGCAGTGAGAAAGGTTGTCGACAATTGCTTGACTGATACCTGATGACTCGGAAAACCTCCAGCTGGGGAATTAGGCGTTCTGCCGCCCAGCAACCATCATAGCGCGGTAAACCCTGGAGCTTGGAAGTTTGGCGTTGGGCTCCTGGCCTCCACCTGGATGATAACGCGGCTTCCGACAAGTGACCCACTCTGCACCGAGCCCGAGACGAATCAGACAGTCATTTGAGCAGACAAAATTTTCTGCCAGACACCTGTCGACGCCGCTGGAGAAAATGCCGTCATTTTGTAGCCGTGTCCTATCTAATTTTCAGAGAAGTAAAGCTAATATTCGCAACGTGACCGATGTACTCGAGACTGCATTTTCGTCCAATCTTCGTCTATGTATATTCTAACATGTATGTATATATATTCTAGGCACCGTGCACACAGGAATATAGGCGCTGCTAGATCAGCAGCGAGCGCTAAATCAAGCGGTCCACATCTTCGTGGTCACAAGCTTCAGCAGCTCGTCATCGCTTAGGCGGCGGAGGTCGGTCAGCCTATCGACACCCTGAGATAGAACGGTACATGAGTACAAGGCGTGCATCATTGGGCTTATCAGTAGAGCACGAGACTTACTTCTTCCTGCGCCTTGCGGATAACACGCATCGCAATAAATGCGCTTATCTCGCGAATGCGCTCCAAGCGAGGATAGAGCAGATCGCAGTCTCGTTCGTCCTGAGTGAGAGAGTCCGCAAGGCCCAGTGAAGATGCCTCGACCATGGAGTCAGTGACTGTAGATGCTTGAGACAGGATACAGCCAAGGCCCAGACCTATAAGAGGCAGTATCAACGATCGGCAATTCGGAGATCATTTTTAATAATGAAAGCCGGCGTACCAGGGAAGATGTACATGTTGTTCCCCTGGCCGGGATGGAGGAGCTTCCCCTGGAATTCAGTTTCAGGGAAAGGCGAGCCGGAGGCAAACAAGACCCGTCCCTGCGTCCAATCCACAGCTTCCTGGAATTCGCACTCAGATAGCCGGACGGGGTTCGAGAGAGGGAAAATGATGGGGCGGGGGTTCAAGGCAGCCATGAGTTCGACGACGTCCTGAGTGAAGGCACCCTGAGGAGATCACCCTTGATTAAAACGATGCTGATGAGCAATGAATGCATCAACGGCTTGCCTTGATCGTGGACAGGCCGAGCAGAGCGGTTGGCTTCACATACTTGATGACCTCAACCAGGTCGGTGATCGGAGGGCCCTGATAGTCTGTTCGGGAGAAATCTGACTCGACAGAAATCAACAAAGTACTAGAGACATGAAAAGCAGAACAGATCATACATTTTTTATGCTCGGCCATCGGCCCTCGCGAGTCGTATACCAATCCTTGTGAGTCCGACAAGTAGATGCGGCTTCTCGCGTCCTCTTCGGAGAGGCCTTGCAGCTTGAAGAAACTCATCAGCTGCATGGCAACACCGACACCAGCAGAGCCGGCACCCAGGAACAGGATGCGGTGGCTGGTCAGCGGCCGGCCGGAGGCAGCAGAGGACAGCTTGGCAGCATTGAGGAAGCCGGAGAGAACCACAGCACCGGTGCCCTGCACATCGTCGTTGAAGACCGGGTAGCGGTGGCGGAATGAGTCCAGGTAGTAGAAGGCGTGCTCCGTGGAGAAGTCCTTAACAGCAGAGGCGAGCATGAGACGTCGGCACCGGGCAACCTAGGAAGGCACGCACCTCAAACTGCACAAGCAGCTTCGGGAACGCCTTGACCATCTCCGCCATGAACTCCTCCATAAAATCATTCATAACTTCGTCGGTCACGCGCTTCTGGCGGAGTCCGAGGTACAATGGGTCTTGCAAAAACTTCTCGTTGTTGGTTCCCAGGTCGAGGCAAATCGGGATGGTGGATGAAGGTCGAATGCTGCGGCCGAAGTCAGAACGGAGGAGCAATTCAATAGTGGTAGCCGTACCCCGCCCCTGCAACGTATAGGGAAAGTTTGCCAATAGAGATCGGCATGCCATTGACGCCAAGGTCGCCTAGCCCGAGGATACGCGAGCCTGAAGCATTTGCGATTAAGCATATTGCCGCAAGTAGAAACTGTCCCAAGGCACGCACCGTCCGTCACGACGGAGATTCGGGCTTGCTCGCGTTTGGGCCAAGCGCGGAGGATGGAGCCGATATTGCCCTTATCCTTAATCGAGATATACTGCACAGCTGTGAGAAGGGGAGACGGTGAGGAAAGGGTAGCACAAGTGCTCACCAGGCCTTCGGGCCGTCTAAAAATATGAGAATGCTGCAAGCAGGCGTCGCCAACAGTAGGGGTGTAGATTATGGGAGTGAATTCCTGCGGTGCTGTCTGAGTCGGATGCGCATATCCATGTAAGATACACGGACCTCCATGTAAGCCAGGCATAGTCTATAAAACATGTGCTCGTCGGTGTTCTTCAGCGCCGAGAGATAGATATATTTCTCGATGGGCTTGTCCTTCGACCGCAGCTGGGCCAAGCACCGGATGGCGTGAACGTGTTCATCGTGAGCGGCGGGGAAGAGGCCGCGAGGGGGAGGCGCAGGTGCTGTGTTACCAAGTCAGTTGTTGGGATGAGACTACGTAGAAACGAAAGCAACGTACGCTGAGGCTCGACCTTCAATTTCTGGACACCGTTGGACACATACGGCGTGAGGACGATGGTCATGGTCGATTATTCTAGGAGAGTAGAAGACAGGGTATATGGTGCGATGGTTAGCGGAAGCAAAATGTGGGAAGACGTTGTTGAACTCACGGTAACCAGGCAAGCAGAACTTATATAGTCGACAGGTGGCCCCGGAAGCATTTTGAGGGCCGAAAGCAACGCTGTAGTATATGGCAACCGTTCATGACGCCTTGATCCAGAAAGATGGACGGATCGCAACCAGGCCACCGGCGGCTTGGGAAGGGCGCGCACTCGGCTGCCCTCGACACGCCCTCTGGCCCCCGCCTATGAAATGAACACGTGTATTATGTGCCAATTGACATTGTCTGGACGTCTCTGGGTTTCTAGACGACTTGCTGCGCAGTCGAGAGCCCGAGTGTGCCGAGTCGGGTGAAGCGAGGGGTGTATCATGGAAGTATCACGGAAAGGTGCCGCCAGCAAGCGTCGCATGTTCATCAATCCTGGATCCAATCAAGTCGCAGCCAGTGCACTGCACGCTGTCTTCCTCGTTCACACACTTAGTCCTAGCGGACACCACACATCAGCAAATCACTAGTCAAGCCTTGATTGGTTTGATCTTTTGTTAGATGCTGTCAAGGACTGCCCTTGCGCGCGTCGCTCAGCGTTACTTTGCCTCGAATCTTCGAAGGACCTACAGCAGCCTATAGCGCTCCTCCTGCATCCTGCAGCAAAGCGAAGGAATGGTCGCGAACATTGTCCGAAGCGAGTCTGCAGCACAATCTTCTTTTCCAGGCTGTTTGGGCCTAGACTGTTCCAGGCGTCACGAAGGTGAAGGGATGTGAGCGCTGCCTTCAGAGTTCATCCGCGATCATGCAAGCTGTGCGGGAGCGCCACGGCGGGCAGCGCTCAGGGTCATTGGCCTGATGCATCAGCTCATCCAGTCGCCGTTTTGCATTTGGACATATACGCAAAAGCCACTTGCGCTACATAAGGTGCGTCCGCCGTCGATGTCGTGCTGGTGGGATGCCTACAAAGTCATAACAGAGATTTCGATTTTGACAGGACAGCCAGTTTCGACTTCTTTTGACTGGCGAAGTTCCTCCATCCTCGGGTCCGATGGCGTTGAAACCAACGGATGCACGGTGCTTGACATTGGCGAGCTTGAGTGCCCCCCACGCTCCTGGATGGCTTCGGGGACCTGCCTTCGTCAGAAAAAGATCATCTTGTTCTTGAATCTTGATGGCCTCGAGAGTTTGGCATTCAGTACGGGCGCTTCTGTGACCTGAGGTTGACAAGTTGAGGTGCGCAATAGGTTGCACTCTTCTGGACGAAAATACTGATGACTTGGCCTGGGCGTCCGTTGCAGTTCCTTCGCAATGTCTCCGGGTCAGAGACCGCATGCTTAGTCTCCGTTGCCGACCACGCGTGGCATCGTTCTCGCCGCGTGCTCAAGCTCCTGAAGACCTCGTCACTTCATTTAGCTCGTCCAGTCTCCGTAGCTTGACCTTATGGTATCAGAAGATACTCGCTCTGAATATAAGGTCCGGGAAAATCGGAGGATATCAGCACTGCAAAGTGTCGATGTTTTCCCGCCTGGTATGACTAGGAGGAGGCCTTGACAGCCTCTTGATGAACATCAACTGATGAGATGATGACTCCCAGCGTCAGAAGTACTGACCACTAAGTACTGTTCTATTAGTATTTACTAGGATGCAACCTGCATGGGGAATCAGCATGCCAACCACGTAGATCTGAATATTGTGCGATTTGTTTGGTCTTTTTGATTGGTCGATGTGAGCTGATCACCTCGACTTCGGTGCCGCCGTCACCGCGTCACGGTGACTGCGGAAGTTGTGTCTTTCCTTTCAAATACTACGAATACGCATCGTCCGTTCTGTTCAACTCCCAGTTTCTGGGCTTTCAAGACACTCGGCCATAGGAAGACCTGCGATGCCGCGCTTCCAGTTGGCTGTCGCCATTGCCCTTGCAAGCGCTGCTGTTCTCAGCGTTGGCTTCTTGTGGCTCTTCCGGCCCAAGGAGGGCAAACTCCAGCTTCCAGTGACAACAGAAGGGGAAGGCCTTTACGAACATGATGCTTTCGACGTCACAAAGCCCGAGGACGTTGTGGACGGCGAGCCGATTGACGAGCAGGCATTTTGGGCGCGGGTGAGTGCATTCACGCCTTCACGCGACGGCCCTTCGCGCTTTGAAGTCACTGACGAGAAACCCTCAAGAATCGATTCAGGGAAGGGCTTCTGTCTCTCACTTTTGCGATCATCATTGCCTTGCAGACCATGTCTTTGGGCTACGCTGCCTACTTCTCCCACTCACGTTCCATCGCGGTATCTTCCCTCCAACTGGCATTCGCCTTCTACCTAGAATACCTCGCTGTGCGCGCGATAAACCGTGGTGCGTCCTCGGGACATAGTGCCACCATCATTCACCTCAGTATCCTGTCGACTCTCGCTGCGGTCCTCCTCGGCGTGTCGGCGGTGGTCCCGGAGAAGGCTATCACGATTTCCTTCGACGATCCCCAGCCTCGACTTTTTGAAGGACTTTGGTTAGCCACCCTAGGGCTCTACGTGTTCGCTGCGGTGGGCGCGGCAACGACGCCGCTTGGTCCCGCCTTACACTTTCCCCCCGCCCAAATCTATTCCGCCAAGACCGTGGCAAACATCACAAATACAGAGCCTGACAATGTCGCCGGCATCGTAGGCGCCTCGGTCTGGGACTTTCTGTTGTTCTCGTATACAACGAAAGTCGTGATGCTTGGCAATGTCGCGGAGTCTCTGGACATTGGCGACCTTCCCATCGTGCCTGGGAACATGCGTGCTACGTTTATCTTCAAGACGATGCGCCAGGCCCTCCGCACGATTTCCCTGAAGAAGGCGTTCATCTGGCATCTGCACCCTGGAGACGGTTGGGAGCTGGCGTATCGACTTCTCCGGGTGAACGGGGCTGCTCTCGCAACCCAGACGATCCTTGCGGCATCACTTGCGTTCCTATGGTACACCCCTCCCTTCTTCTTGAGACAACTGGTACGCTACCTGGAAGAGGATCCGTTGCGCCAAAATCGGTCCTGGGGATGGTTTTATGCGATCTGTTTGTTCGTCACTAGCGGAGGTATTCACCTTGGTATGTCCCACTTACATCGATGCGAATGCAAACTCTCACGTCACGAATAGTGTCCGGACAACTGTGGTCGATCTCGACAACAACTCTGCAGGTCAGCATGAAAGTCCAGCTGAACTCTATCCTCTTCGCCAAGACCCTCGTTCGTAAAGACGTCGCGTCATCAGCCGGCCCTGCTGAGACCAACAAGGACAAAGATAAAACGAAAAGCACCGACCCGACGCCTGACGGTGCCTCGGAGAAGAAGGATGACGACGGGGACTTCTCGAGCAAAGCACAGATCATGACCCTTATGACCACTGATGTGGACAGGGTGAGCGAGTTCTCGTGGCATCTGTTCCCTCTAGTCGGTAAGATACTCCCTTGGTTTTTGATTCCATACTCGCTGACTTTATACCAGATGCGCCAATTGAGATCATCATTGGCACAGTGTTCCTATATACTCTTCTCGGCGTATCGTCTTTCTTCGGTCTTGCAGTGACCTGCCTGTTTCTTCCCCTCAATCATTTTGCTGGTAAGGTCGTCGTTGGGGCCCAGGACAACCTCATGAAGGCTCGGGATGAGCGCGTGGCTCTCATGAATGAGATTTTGGGTGCCATTCGCATGTTAAAGGTGCGCATACATGACCCATCCAAATAGTCAAGCAATTTAAAGAATCACGTAGTTTATGGCGTGGGAGCGAAGCTTTGAGAAGCGCGTCATTAAGATTCGTGAGAAAGAGCTCAAATACCAACGATTGAACTACACCATCGAGACTCTTTGGAACGCTATCTGGTACGATCCCTGACCATGTCTGCCAGCACAATGAGCCGATGATCGTTTCCAGGAATGCTTCTCCTATAATGGTTACACTGGTCGCATTCTTCCACTTCACGGTCATCCGGCGGGAGGTCCTGACGCCTTCCATCGCGTTCACTTCCGTCAGTGTATTTTCGCCCTCGTTATTGAACAGAGTCTCACAGAAATTCGTGTATAGCTTGCTGGTATGCATCAATGTATCCTTGCTTTCCTTCTCCTTTAATCCCGGCCTCTAGTTTTCACTGAGATGAAGTTCGCATTGAATGCACTTCCAGAGACTTTGATCAACATGCTTCAGGTTCGTCCGAATTGATACACGCCTTCATTACATGTTCTTAGCATTTTCCAACAGTCTCTAGTCTCGCTCCGTCGTATCGAGAAATATCTTCACGGTCTGGAGGTAGCTCCTGTGCCTCCTCTGGGCGAATATCTGCCGCCAGTAGCCTTCCAAGGTGCTACTGTGACATGGCCGCAGGACCGCACGCGCTCCAGGACGGGAAGCGCCAGTGCGACCGCCAGCGCCGCCGCGACACCGAAGAACAAGTTTGTTCTCACGGATCTCAACCTCGTCTTCCCTAAGGGCGAACTGAGTTTGGTTTGTGGTAAACTTGGAAGCGGAAAGACATTGCTCCTGCTTGGTGCGTATTGATTCTGCAAGTACATCGTACTCGCTAAGACTGCGTGTAGCCCTGCTTGGGGAGGCAGATTTCTTGACAGGGCAGGTGCTTTGTCCCCGCACGCCGCCCGATGCCATTGCAGGTTTCGTTGGTATCGTTCCTATGCCAGAGGACTGGGTCGTCGAGGGCGTGTGTGCATTCGTTCCGCAGGTACGCCAACGATCACGCTTCTTGAGATGTCCTCATAAAAAGCTTGCATGAAGACCGCATGGTTGCGAAACGCCTCCATCAAAGGTGCGAATTATCATCGACGTGTCGGATCCAGCATCTGATGTCGTTTAGACAACATCTTGTTCAACTTGCCCCTAGACGAGGACCGCTACCAAAAGACGCTCGAGGCGTGCGCGCTGGTGAGCGATCTCAAGATTCTCGAGGATGGCGACGAGTCGGAAATTGGAGAACGCGGCGTAGGTCAACAGGCTGACTCTGAGTCCTCCTCTCTGACGGGTTGGTAACAGGTCAATTTATCTGGTGGACAGAAAGCTCGTGGTATGTCTTGAACCGGCATTGAAAAAAGCGTCGTATAATAATCTCTTCGGCAGTGTCGCTGGCACGCGCGGTATATTCGCGCGCTTCTATCCTTCTCCTGGATGATGTTCTTTCTGCTGGTAAGCTGTTCAACCTCGTGATCTTCGAGTTCTTACCCCGTTTGCTGTAGTCGATGCTCACACTGCTCATCATCTCTATACTGAGTGTTTGCAGGGCGAACTGATGCGCGGACGCACTGTTGTCCTTGTCTCGCACCATGTCCAGCTCTGTGCTCCAGGAGCCAAATACGTCGTCGCGCTCGACAACGGCCGCGTCCTCTATCAAGGCGATCGTGACGGTTTCCAATCGTCCGAAGTGATGAACAGCTTGGTTCAGTCGGGACTTGCCGACGTCGCCGAAAAGGAAGATGCTGATGCTAATCAGACTGTTGAGGACGAGATAGAGGAGGCCGAAAAGACCGACCGCGCGACGTCCGCTGGGCAAGCCTCGCAGACGAGCTCCACAGCTGTCACAACTGTCTCTGCCGAAGAAAAAGCGACGAAGAAGAGTCCTCGTAAGCTGATCGAGGAGGAAGTGCGCGCCGTGGGTAGGATCAAACGAGACGTTTGGAGTCTGTATGTGACTGCTTGCGGCAAATACGGATACTGGATTTTGTTCGGCTTCGTGCTGCTGCTCGCCGCGCTCAGTCCTGTCCTCGAAAATGGCTGGCTATCGTATGTCTTTCTAGTTTCTAGTCCATGTGCATGTTCTCAAAATCTCTGCGTTCTTGTTTAGCATCTGGTCAGGCGCTGCGGAGGGCGACAGCGAACCCAGAAGTCCCATGTTCTACATCGGGATATATGCACTGGTAAGTCTAGCCTTTCCAGCTACACGAAGCGATCTGATCGTCCCTGTGATTGCGCGATGTATGCTCAGGTTACAAGCATCGGTAAGTGTTCTCGTTTCAAGGTTCATTGTGTAGTCACATGTGGCTCACGAGAGAACAGGTGTCGTGTTCATCACCCTGCGTCTCTTGATCCTGTGTATGTTGCCTTCCAAAAAATTCACCTTCACTTTTCCCGGTCACTCATATCATCGCCTTAGATGTGGGCTCGATCCATGCATCAACAGTGCTCTACAAAAGTACGTCCACTGACGCCGCTGATTCGTCTTTCCGAGTTGTTGACAGTGACTGGTGACACACAGAGCTCCTTGAGAACGTCCTGTTTGCCAAAATCCGTTTCCACGACACAGTGTCTCGAGGTCGCTTGCTTAACAGGTTCGGAAAGGACTTCGAAGGTGAGGATTTCTCAGTCATGGAAGTGGGAGTTGTTATCTATGCCTCTTTAGGAATCGACAGCAGCCTCTCGGACAACTTTGGACGCAGCATGTTCAATGGCTTGTCTGTCTTGACCACGCTCGTCACTATCACGGCAGTCGGTGGATGGCCCTTTTTTATCGCCATTCTGATAGTCGGTGTCATGTATTTCAACAGTAAGCACGGCTTCTACTTCTCTCTTCCCCGCAATGTCTCTAATGTCTTCGTCACACAGCTGCCAAGGTCTGCTCTTCGCTGCCAGCAGGACTGACCTGTACACTTTCGTTGCTAAATTCGTTGATCTTCAGGTATACGGTCAGACCTCCCGTGACATGCGGCGATTGGGTGAGTGGCGTTGCTAGGTTCTCTCTGTACGGAACCACCTGCTCGACGACTTACATTCCCACAAGATTCGGTCACGCGATCTCCGCTTTACTCTATCTACGGTGAAACTATCTCAGGCGTCACAATCATACGTGCCTTCGGAGCGTCGTCGAAGTTCCTGCGGGACATGTTGTGCTGTGTTGACACGGTGCGTTGCTATATGTTGCCACATGTCTCTTCTTAAACGCCGTTACAGAACACGAGTCCGTACTACTGGATGTGGGGAGGTGCGCTTCTTCCTTGGTGTCCACGGAGGAGGGGAGCTCATTACAACATTGTCAGTGAACCGGTGGTTGTCTGTTCGCTTCAACCTTCTCTCGGGTTGCATTGTCGGCGTCACCGCCGTGGTTGCTGTCGTCACCCCGACAATAGACGCAGCTCTGGCCGGATTCACGCTTGCCTTCGCCAGCACTGTCACTCAAGACGTGAGTTGTCCGCACGTCCAATCTTAGCTTTGACACTGACTTGACATGGAAGATCCTGTTCCTGGTAAGACCGAGCGGTTCTGATGCCTTCAACCACCCTGACCCTCTTCCAGGTCCGCCGCTTTGTCAGCCTTGAGCAGTCTATGGTATCGTCGACAGGACTTCGTGATATTCGTCCGCTGACCTATCTGCATATCTCAGGTGGCCCTAGAACGTGTCAAGGAGTACTCTGAGATAGAGCGCGAGCCGGCCGAATTCGTAGAGCCACGCCCTCCCGCATCCTGGCCGTCAAACGGAGCAATAGAGTGTCAGGACCTTGTGATCAGATATGCTGTGAGGAAGTTTCTCGAGCTTGTTAGCCCGTCTTGACTCCGCCTCTCCCAGCCGGAACTTCCTAATGTCCTTCATAATCTGAACTTCTCCGTCAAGCCCGGTGAGAAGGTCAGCGGCGATGTAATTTGCGGTTTTTGGTATCTCATATCGCCATAGGTCGGTATACTTGGCCGAACTGGCTCCGGGAAAAGTACTTTGGCGCTGTCTTTCTTCCGTTTCGTCGAGGCAACGGAAGGTCGCATCCTCGTGGATGGCCTCGACATCTCCAAAGTCGGATTGACGGATCTGCGGAGCAAGTTGACTATCATACCTCGCAAGTTTCTTTTTGTGACTATCCTATGGCTTGTGTTGACAGTTCGCTCTCCAGAGGACCCCACAATCTTAAGTGGGACGCTGCGGTCGACCTTGGATGTGTTCGACGAGTACGAGGATTCTGAGATAGTAAGGCGCCCCATGAAAGACTGCGTTCGCCTCATTCTCCGTTAACGCGGGTCTACAGTATGAGGCGCTTCGCCGTGTTCATCTGATTCCGCCCGAGGGCACTGCTCAAGAGGCGGAAGACACGGTCAACGCGAATGTATTCCGCGATCTGGACTCACCTGTGTCGGAAGGGGGCGAGAACTTCTCGACAGGGTTTGTACTTGGGCGGCATATCTCAGTGGCCAATCTGACGGAAAATACAGCGAGAAGCAGCTGCTCTGCATGGCGCGTGCAATTCTCAAGCGTTCCAAAGTCTTGGTTATGGATGAGGTTGGTCCTAGTGTGAACGTTCCCAGACATGTCACAGACTAACATCTCCTTTAGGCCACTGCTAGGTGATCAACGCCACTCAAGTCCTTCTCTGCCCCCTGACTCAACACTTATCTACAGCGTGGATTATGCGACTGATGAATTGATCAGCAAGACCATAAGGCAGTACGTGACTGGCGGTGGTATCGCCGCTCAAGTCTAGCGCTAAACTTCCACCTCAGTGAATTTGCGGACAGCACAATTCTCACCATTGCGCATCGCCTGCGCACTGTCATTGATTACAACCGAGTAAGTTATCTCGTGGGATGCTCGGATCCTGTTGACGCAGTTTCCCTCGTCAGGTGATGCTCCTTGACGAAGGACAAATCGTGGAGTTCGACAGTCCTGCCGCGCTCCTCTCCAACCCGAACTCAAAGTTCTACGCGTTGTGCAAAGCCACAGGTGGAAATGAGTTCGCGGTGCTGAAAAAGATGGCCGGGGCAAAATAGACGCAGAAGAAACTAGAAACTCGGGGGACTCGGATCGTGTGTATAGTCGAGATTTGGTGATTGACCGATACGTTCAGGCAGGAAACGAGAGCTTAGCTTTTTCAACGCGGCGATGGCGCTTATAGCGACCTCGCGCATCTGGCTGATGTAGATCAATCCGTGGCTTGACCTATCTCCCCACCTGGGACGATGGCTGCCCACACTGTTCTGCAGTAACCATCGCTCTTGCTGAGAAGCTGACGGGCCGACTTCGAGCCTGTTTTGACCACCTGGACCGATGACGTCTCCAGGTACGCACGCAAGGAACCGGCGTTGCTACGTACGGGTTCCTCTGCCAGCCGGACAATGCTGCCACAGGTTTGGTTGCATAGGTTGCATTTGGAGTCGCTATTCGAGTCTACATGTCTGATGATGGCGCAGTAGATCATCAGGATACGCGCAAGGCCGTGTCGGGTATGTAAGAAATCTGGTGCTTGACCATGGCGACACTACTGCCTGCTTTCTATGGGCATGGGTTCTCGTCTCCGGTTCCTTAGAGCTTCCCTTCTCCTCAGCTCGTGTCTCTCGGTATCAATGGAAAGACCTGGGAGAAGGCAACCGACACCCCGCGCCTTCGAATCATATATAGTTGGCCACCATGGGGAACAGACAGAGTCACTCCTTTCCGTGCCCTTTCCCTGCGCTGGGATTTCGCTGGCCGTCGCCCCTCCGCCCTTCCCCACTTGACGTATGTTATCTGTCTGCACAGAATTTGTTCAAAACTACTAACACACGCGTATTATGTTTCGCAGGTGGTTTTCGAGGCTTTATATCCGTAGTGTCTTTCGCCCAGGATGGCGAAACGCGCAGACATTGCTGGACAGTCGAGGAGATCCTCTGGTGGCAGGCGTCGTCAGTCTTCCCCTTGTCCACTCATGCTGAATTGCGCTACTGATCACGCATCGAACAGATTGGCACGTCTCACAGCGTTATCCGCCCTCTGAGAGGGATTCTTCCGATGGCCCGAACATGTCTTCGGCGACAGCGCGGAATCAGTCATCTCATGACAATGATGATGACGGACACGGCGACGATCGCGACTCAAACGGCGGGGGAGCTAATGTCAACACGGGCAGTGGCAATGGTGGCGGCAATAATAGTGGCAGCAACTCCAACGGCAATGCCAACAGCGGCAGCAACGCGAGCAACAGCGGCAATGCCGCCAAGGCGACCAAACCAAATACTACCCCCACGAAGCCGCCATGCTTCTATCCATGTGTTAGCAACAGCGACCCGAAACTCCTCTATTCCCCTGGTTGGACGTTAGTGTCGCCATCTGTTTTCACATTCGCGATGACGCCCACCGATGTCCTGCATCGAACGTCGATATCGGGTTCAAATGTCACTTTCACCTTCAACGGTGGGCCGCGTTTGTTGCGATGGCGTGAGCCTTTCTGACTGCTCATGCTTTAGCCACTGCTATCGTTGTGTTCGGCATCGTCCCGAAGAACAACGGGACCACGGCAGTCGCGAGCTACACTGTCGACGGGCAGATACCGAGCACGCCGGTTGTCCCGAACTCTGAGCAGGAGCTCCTGCAGCCGCTCTTTACCTCCGGGGGCCTTCTGCCGGGTCAGTCACACAACTTGACAATCACCGTCACGGACGGCAGCAATGCGCCGTATACACTCTCGCATTTCTTGTTGGACGGTCCCCAATCCATGCAGAAAATGCAGGCCCCCCAAGACGCGGGGCCGGCTAGGGACACTATCATCATCGCGGCCGTTTTGGGGTCGTTTATCGTCTTGTTGCTTGGGGGGCTGCTGCTCTCTTGGTTCTTGCGAAGGAGACGAGCTCGAGCGGGCCATGCGCAGCCTTGGAGGCGCAACTTCCAGCAAGGGAGCAGTTCAGGTGTGTATGTGATCCCTGTACGAGCGAGAGAGTGTTAACGCGTTGGCTTACAGGCCCGACATTGACGTCCAGCGCGTCCATCGTGCGCGGTTACTCCGTCCGGGAGTCCTCCTTCTACCCCTACGTCCCCCGAAGTCGCGACACCGCAATCACCTTCGATGTGCCGTCCGCCTCCCCCCCTGCGCGCGTACCCAGTCTCCCTCCCCCGTCGATGCCCTCCGAACCCAAAGCCTCTTACCTGAAGTACGTGCCGCCGGAGGAAAGCGTGTCGGGCAAGAATTGGTTCTGATGCCCGAGCCGGATATGAGTGGCTTGAGTGTCGCGCATGTATTTGCGATAGGGTTTTATGGTGTTCGTGGAGGAAGAGGACTGCTTGGACCTGCTTGGATACCGATCCCATACCGCGTGCACAGCACTTTGTGACCGCAGCTATCGCTCCCTCGCATCCGGGGCATGTTACTGTATCCACGTCAGGGAATGTAGCCTTAATATGTACATTGTACCAGGGAGTTGTCTTGCATTCGTCGGCGACATGGCAGTTGATGATGAACAGAGGCCGTGTGAATGTCATCTCGCGCGGGCAGAATTGTCGCGCACCGACCGCCACGTCGGTCTCGCGACCCGGTCACCGTCCTTCCAGCTGCTTCGCCGGCTCTACGCAGTCAAAAGATCGTGCTAGCGTTTCTCGCACGACTTGCTGATACTTGTCTGCGCACCCATCACCATCCCAGGCTTCTACGTCCCAGCCATGCCACCCCATTATGCACGAACGCTGTCTTTGCTCCCACTTTTTGCTCTCCTCCTCCTCCTGCTATCACACCCGACAAGTGCCATCAAATTCAACCTCCCCGCGTACCGCTACCCGCCTGCAAAGTGCATATGGAACGCCGCGCACCCGAACGCGCTGGTCATTGTCACTGCGAACGTCGGGCCCGGCCAGGACCAGCGCGTCGACATCGAGATCATTGACTCGAGCCCGCAGAAGAATGTGTATCTGCACAAGAAGAATATAAAGGGCGAGACGCGGCTGGCCGTAACCGCACACACAGAGGGCGAGGTTGGCGTGTGCTTCCGGAATTATCTGGACCATGGTGCGTCGTTTCACTTGTCCAATGTCACGCTCAGGTGCTTACGATGGCTGGGACGTAGACGTTCCTTCACAGGAGGCAAAAAAGCGCTCGAGGGTCATCGACTTGGACGTCGACATTGGTGCGGACGCTGTGGATTATAAGTGCGCAGTTCTACTCCCAGTGGCTCCGGCGCACGAAGACTGACGGCACGAACGCATAGTGCTATTGCAAACCAGGAGTCTTTATCGGGCCTCGAGACAGAGATGCGCAAACTCGAAGGTGTCATCAAGGAGATTGTCGACGAACTTCAATACCTCAAGGCCCGCGAAGAACGGTTTCAAAATACGAATTGTGCGTCTCCGGTCATGTACCTTTCGACCTACGCTCTTACCACGCACAATAGTATCTACGAACATCCGTGTACAGAATTTCGCGTGGTTCTCGATCCTAGCGCTCGTGCTACTCGGCGTGTGGCAAATATTCCACTTGCGCGCGTTCTTCAAGCGCAAGTGGCTCATAGACTGAGCGTTGCCTTGACGGCGACAGTGGGATGGATGTATTTATGTATACAGGGCCTGAGTAATGGATATTCGGCATCGCTGAACGCCACCGGTATCGACGGGCCTTCCTTGAATATGCCGGCAGCTATCCACTAATTCATCCGACAATATTGGGGCGAGTCGCCGCCTTACCTCCCGAAGGCACAGCGGATCTTTTAATCGTTGAGCCCGGGTTGTCGCCATGGGCTTCTCGGCTCGTCAAAAACGTGATTGAGCCCGAAATCTTCGTCTGACCAACTCTCCGGTTTCTCTGCCGCCTCTTCTTCATCGGACTTTATCGAAAATCCTCCTCGCCACCGGCGTACGCGATCGCTAGTGAGGACTTCTATCTCGTCGACGGATGTGCACTGCCCCAAGCGCGCCACGAATTGTGTGAACCAAGACTGTCGTTGGCTATTTTAGACGGTCAACGCGGGAACAATGCTGACATATGACAGAACTGACCATTGAAACGACATAATATGCCGCACATGTGTCTGTATGGTCTGAAGGGTGGCGGTGTCGGGATAGGCGCGACAGAACTCGAGGTACTCGAGAGACATGGCGACCGGGTCCGAGAGCTTAGCTTCGAAAAGACTGCAATAGTGTCAAAGAACGAGGCGATCATCGGATAGTCCAACGAGACTCACTGTGGATTGCCGAGGAGCGTCTCGCCGACCATGATTCCGCCGGCGCCTGTCTCCTCCACGTTATGCTGCACGTCCTCCCATGTCCGCACGTTGCCATTACTGACAACCGGCACGTCGAGCTTTTGGGCAAGGTCCTTCACAACCGAGAGATCCGCCGCGCCCTGTCGCCGCCGCCGAGCAGACGCATGGCGCGCATGCAAGGTAACATAGGCGGCACCAGATGCCGCAAGAGATTGCGCAAGAGCGACCGTGGCAACTGTCGGCGTGCAGAGACGCAGCTTCGCCGACACAGGTACCGGAAGCGCATGCGAAAGAGACGATACTATAATGTGCACACATAAGGGCAGATAAGACGCCGAATAGCAGTAAACGCACCGAGGTTTTGCACAAGCGGCCAGTCCTTCTGCCCGAGGAGGTACGCCCCGAAATGCTCATCCCGTGCGACCTCCTGCGGACAGCCCAGGTTCAGATCTGCATGGCTTCGCAAAGCCCGTCAGCGCGCGCCCTTTCCCCGCGAGGAAGAGAAACACCGTTGTCGCCGACGCACCTATGCCGTCGCACAGGTCCACAACGGTCCGAGCGCCGCGTACGAGAGTCTCTGCGTCGTTCCCACAGAGCTGCACGACTACAGGCCCCGCGGTGTGCCTGCCCAATGCGAGCGCACGGCGATTGAAGGCGAGGTAGTCTGGGTCAGAAAGGAGGAGGGACGGGCGGAGCATCTGGGTGTATGAGAGCGTGGCACCGTGCGCGTGCACGAGCGCGCGGAAGGGCGTATCGGACTGTTTGACCATCGGTGCAGCTACGTAGCGCAAGTCGAGATTGTCCATGTGCATGGTAAGATCCTGAGCGAAGTGGTCGTGACGTAGACGGTAGCGCGCGGTGGCCTAGCGTCACCGATGGTTACCGTTACCGGTTACCCAGCATCACCGCCTCGTCCGAGTCGGCGGCCTCCGACGAGACATTTCACTATCATATATTGCAGATGGTCCACGAAACGCACCTCCAGACAACCTCCTGGTGGGCCGCTGTAGGCCGAGCTGTGGCAGTGTGTAACCGGGAACAGGTAAACACGCGCAAAGATGCATATCATGTTCCTACGCAATTTTGCGAGCAACCATCCTGGGCCACACAAGCCAGAGGAACGCCATGCTCCCACCAAAGGATCGGATGCCATAGCATCTCGACACTTGAACGTTGACGCGGTTGAACTGTGCTGTGGGCTATATGGTTCCTGCATTTTCTGCCAAACTACGACGGTAAGTGTACTGCCACCTTTTGATCGTTGTAACTCTCGCCTAGATACTCACGCAGTCGATCTCTTGGCATCATGGATCCTGTCTAGTACATTGCTGAGGCCAAGTAGTCCTCCGCGTCTATGAACGTACTGTGGCGGTTGGAAGTCTATCACTCTATATTTCGTCACTCGTAGACCCCGCTGCATCACAGGAATGGCTTCTCACCAACAGGCAACGACCATCAGCGCCAGGAAAAGCAACCGCATATAATGTTACTGTATGCAATTATGGTGAGCACCGCATGCCGCGCGCTGGGCATTATATTGATTTCTCTGATGGATCCCCATCATCTTCGCGGAGGCCCAGAGGCTTGTTTCACCGTTCCTTGATCAACGAGCTCTATAAAAGTGGAGCTTTCATCTCCCGGTATCTCCAGCTGAGCTCCCCTTCGTTTCTCCCTTTCTCGGTACAGGCTACCACTGGTGCATTCTTTGACGATCCTTCCTGCAGTTTATCCTTTCGACAATTCATCTTCATCTTTCATCACATCCATTCATTAACCGACAATGCACGCCTCTACTGTTGCTCTGACTCTCGCCCTCGTGGCCGCCTCCGCGTCTGCTGCACCCCTTCCGACGAACCCTGAGTGAGTTTCTCTCCGCTCGCACACCAAACAAGCCTGACCAAGTGCACTTTGTCTTCAGGCCTGTTTTCGCGCGTGGCGTCGGCCAGGATATTGAGACCGTTGCCGGTGACGCCATCACCGCCCTGCCCACGATCCTCAAGTTCGCCAAGTTCCTCCCTATCCGGTACGTCCTATGCGACTGTTTATTCATGCGCCGGAATTTATTTCGAGTCTGCAGCCGCGAGGACGAGTTTGAGGCTCGCGATGTTGGTTCAGACATCGAGAACGTTGCCGGTGACGCCATCAGCGTTCTGCCTACCATCCTCAAGTTCGCCAAGTTCTTGAAGCGCGATGAACTTGACGAGCGCAGCGTCGGTTCGGACATCGAGACCGTTGCCGGTGATGCCATCACCGCCCTGCCCACCATCCTCAAATTCGCCAAGTTCCTGAAGCGCGACGTCGGTTCGGACATCGAGAACGTTGCCGGGGACGCGATCAGCGTCCTGCCGACCATCCTCAAGTTCGCCAAGTTCCTGAAGCGCGAGGAGGTCGACGTTCGCGACGTCGGCTCAGACATCGAGACCGTTGCCGGTGACGCCATCAGCGCTCTGCCCACGATCCTGAAGTTCGCCAAGTTCTTGAAGCGCGAGGACGTTGAGGAGCGCGACGTTGGTTCGGACATCGAGACCGTTGCTGGTGACGCCATCAGCGCTCTGCCGACCATCCTCAAGTTCGCCAAGTTCTTGAAGCGCGAGGACTTTGAGGAGCGCGACGTTGGTTCGGACATCGAGAACGTTGCCGGGGACGCGATCAGCGTCCTGCCCACCATCCTCAAGTTCGCCAAGTTCTTGAAGCGCGAGGACATTGAGGAGCGCAGCGTCGGTTCGGACATCGAGACCGTTGCCGGTGACGCCATCACCGCCCTGCCCACGATCCTCAAGTTCGCCAAGTTCCTGAAGCGCGAGGACGTTGAGGAGCGCAGCGTAGGTTCGGACATCGAGAACGTTGCCGGTGACGCGATCAGCGTCTTGCCCACGATCCTCAAGTTCGCGAAGTTCCTGAAGCGCGAGGAGGTCGACGTTCGCGGCATCGGCTCCGACATCGAGGATGCCGCTGGCGATGCGGCCAAGTTCCTGCCTCTCCTCGCTTCGTTTTTGAAGCGTGACGTTGGTTCGGACATCGAGAACGTCGCCGGTGACGCGATCAGCGTCCTGCCCACGATCCTCAAGTTCGCCAAGTTCCTGAAGCGCGAGGAGGTCGACGTTCGCGACGTCGGCTCGGACATCGAGAACGTCGCCGGTGACGCGATCAGCGTCCTGCCCACCATCCTCAAGTTCGCCAAGTTCCTGAAGCGCGAGGAGGTTGAGCGCAGCGTCGGTTCGGACATCGAGACCGTAGCCGGTGACGCCATCACGGCCCTGCCTACCATCCTCAAATTCGCCAAATTCCTTCCCATCAGGTTCGTAATCACAGAGTTTCTGGTTGTAGTATGCTTCATACTGACGAGGTCACCTCAACTATGTGTAGGCGCGAGTACGAGAGCATCGTGGCCGACATGGCTGCCCGCTCGATTAACGACTTGGATTAGATTGATGACCTTCATGCCCTTGAATATTTTTATCGATTTATTGGAAGCTGCAGTATTTATCATTTCGTTACATCTCTCATTAATGGATGCACCTTTGGTTGTCTTGGGAATTAACGGATGCGCCTTTGGTGGAAAGGACATTGCCAGCTCAGCAACTCGCAACTCGACTCTCGTCCGGGATATTAAGTCACGTGCATCGTGCTAGGCGTACAGTAAACTGGCGACCTCGCCTTCAATGCCTTCTTATCATTGCCGTTACGCCTGCTGTGCCGCGGTGAGCACTCACAGACAGCGACTGGCCACGATACTGCCTCGCCTGGGCTGAAGCTCCCTTTCCGCTAACTAGGGCTCTTGCGCCTGATGGGGCTCGGGCTCGGAGACCTGGCGCCTGGCGATCTCAGACTCACCTTTCGCCTACCTGCAAGCACTCGCTTTCCCGATGGGCTTGGGCTATGCACGCGCGGGAGACAGATACCGGGGCTGTGCGAGAGGATTGTGCCAGCTGTCCACCGCCGTGCAGGCGGGCTGCGGCTGTCACGCTCCCGCTCCCGACCGAGGGTGTGCGTGTGCGGGCCGGTCACTCGGCGAGGACGGGGGTGCTGTAGCAAGGCAAGCGGCGGTGGTGGTGCGGTGATGAAGTGTGGCTGCGCGGGGTGGCGGGCTGCGCGTACACGAGTGGCTGTCACGGGGGTGGGGAGCGCGAGCAGGCGTACCATTTCTTCTTCGGCCTACATTGCCACCCTGGGCCACACAAGCGAAAGGAAACCGGCTCTTTGGGAGGATGAATGCTGGGCCATCTCGAGACTTAAGCCACGGAGAGGTTTGCTGTCTGGTCAGGTTAGTGCCACATTTTCTGCCACACTGCCTCTTGATCGTCGTAACTCTCGCCTAGTAGCGGGCGTCCTCGGCGTCGCAACGCCATCATGTTCGCGGTCCTGTCTGGAGGCGGCTAGTTCGAGGCGCGGCGGAACGTTTACTGTCTTCCGTAAGGGAGGTTCGTTCTGCGCGTCCTCTCAGGTTCCGTCCTCTGCTACCACCGGCACCTGTGGCGTTTGGAATGCAGGGCATTCCGTGGTTTATTTTTCTTCACTGGGTAGATGCTGATCTCACAGAGTGGCTTCCCATTGTCACCCGCAGGTAACGTCCATGACTCCACGGAAAGAGCAAGTCAGTAGGTAAGTCGTATCAGTAGTACTACTCGAGCGTCTTACTTCACCGCACCGCCGAAAATCACATATGTTTGATGATGGATACCCGTCATCTTCACGGAGTGACGGCGGGTTCAGAGTTTGTTTCACCGCACACTGGCTTGGCGGTGGTCTTTCTCTATAAAAGTTGAGCTTGGATGTCTCCTATTCTCCAGCTGCGCTCACCTTCGTTCGTTTCGTCCTTTCTCGGTGCAGGCTACCACTGGTGCATTCTTTTGACGATCCTTCCTGCAAATTTCCCCCTTTCGACGACTTATCTTTCATCGCATCCATCCATTAACCGACAATGCGCTCCTCTACTGTTGTCTGCGCACTCGCACTCATGGCCGCCTCCGCGTCTGCAACACCCCTCCTGCCGAGCCTTTCCGAGTGAGTGTCTATCCGTTGGCACATCACATGAGCCTGACCTACTGCAATTCACCTTCAGGCCTGTCTTCGCTCGCGGTATCGGCCACGACATTGAGAATGCCGCCGGCGACGTTCTACCTCTCCTCCGTTTCCTCAAGCGCGAGGAGTACGACGCTCGCGGCATCGGCCACGACCTTGAAGATGCCGCCGGCGTTGCGGCCAAGATACTCCCTTTCGTCTTGTTAAAGCGCGAGGAGTACGACGCTCGCGGGTTCGGCCACGACGTTGAGGATGTCGCCGGCGTTGCGGCCAAGATCCTCCCTTTCGTCTTGTTCAAGCGCGAGGAGGTCGACGCTCGCGGGTTCGGCCACGACGTTGAGAATGCCGCCGGGGACGTCGTCAACGCACTGCCGACCGTTCTCAAGTTAGCCAAATTCCTTCCTTTCAGGTTCGTAATCGCCCTGCTTGTGCTTGTCCCGAGCTTCACTCTGACGAGATCATCTTAACTTTGCGCAGGCGCGAGTACGAAGACATCGTGGCAGACATAGTTGCGCGCTCGATTGACGACTTGGATTACTAGATTGATGACCTTCATGACCGTACACAAAATTTGTCGATTTCACGGGATCTGCAGTATTTATCACATCGTTACAGTTTTCATTTGTCAATGCACCTTTGGTTTGTCTCGGGAATATTCCTCGCGCAGTGTGCTCACCAGTATAAGCCGTCACTGGTATCTTGGCGGCCTTACTGTGAAGATAAGTCATAACGGAGGTACCTTCCCTTAGCATATAATCTCTTCGCGCAATCAGCTGCCCTTGCCTCGGAAGGTGGGGCTCCATAAACTCAGAAGAAGTTCCTAGTCAGTGAGTTGCCCGCGCGGCAGCGAGTATGACCATACATATGCCATCCATATCCACGTGTCAGAGCACTTCTGCTCGCGTCGTTATGTTCTGCTCGAATCGAAGCATAGGCACGGCACTCAAGCCCCACACCACGACCGTGCGCAAGAATAGCATCAAGCACATTCCATTGTACGCTGGCTTGCTATAGATACGTGCGGTACGATTAGAAGAAGCACAGTGGGAGAAAAGGGAGACACAAGACCGGAGCGTCTGGGTGGCCGACGGCCGCAAAGCAGAGCAAACGGGGAACAAACTTCACGACGAGAACGCGCTTCTCCCGTCCACATGGAGCCACGGTAATGTCGCGGTGAGTAAGGGGCAGGGATGGGATTTCATGTGGACGAGGACGCTCCGGCGGCGCTGCTCTTGCGCGTGCGCACGACCTTATTCCGCAGCGCGCGCTCCTTGAGCTCATTCTCGCGGCGCTCGAGCTCGTCGCGGCTCGGCTCTTGCGGGCCCTTCACGCACAACGAACACATGCACATTAACATTTCACGTCAGACGCGCTGCGAGGCTACCACGTACCTCCCCACCTTCGCCTCTCCGCTTCTCCGCCTCCGCTGCCTGGCCCTTGATCTTGAGCCCGCCCGCGCCGTTCGCGCCGTCCTTGCTCCTGCCCGCGGGCGAGCGCGACCGGCGTGGGCTGCGACTCGGGCTGCGGCGACGCGGCCTGTCGCGGTCGGCCCTCCGCCCCGAGGCACCCTGCCTGTCGGGCGTGCGGCTCCTCGACTGCGCCCTGCCGTCCTCCTTGTCCTTGCCGTTCCGCCTGCTGCGCTGCGGCGAGCGCTCCACGGACGGCGACCGCCCACGACGCCGTCTGGGGCTCGGGCTCGCTTTCCGCCGGCCAGGGCTCCTGCGACGCGGGCTCGCCTTGCGCCTGAGCGGGCTCGTGCTGGGCTTGCGCCTGACGGGGCTCGGGCTGGGCTTGCGCCTGACGGGGCTCGGGCTCGCCGCCCGCCTGGCGGGGCTCACACTCCTGGCGGGGCTTGCGCTGGCCTTGCGCCGCGCGGGGTTCGCGCGCGGGCTCCCGGGGCTGCGCGAGCGGCTCCGGCTGTCGCTCAGCCGCCGCCGCCGCGCGGGCGGGCTGCGGCTGTCGCGCTCGCGCTCGCGGGGCCGCGTGCGCCGGTCGCGCGGCGAGGACGAGTAGGAGGGCGAGCGGCGGCGGCGGCGCGTGGGCGGCGTGCGGCTGCGCGGGCGCGGCGGCGGGCTGCGCGTGCGCGAGCGGCCGCGCGTGCGTGGGGGAGGCGAGCGCGAGGAGCGCGCGCTGGAGGGCGTGCGGCGGCGCGGGGGCGGGGTGCGCGAGCGGAATCGCTGGCGCTGAGATGCGTGGCAGTTAGTTTGGTTTCGGATGCGTGGATGAGGGAGGCACTGACCCCGCCGCCGCCGCCGCCGTCGTTTCCACCGCGTCCGCCTCTGCTTCCCCATCCACCATCGCGGGGTCGGTCGTTCCGGTCGTCGTTCCCGAACCCGCCGCGCCCACGACGCCCCCGTCCGCCCCGTCCGCGACCGCCGCCGCGGCTCTCGCGGCCCTCTCGCTCACGATCGCGGACCTCGTCGAGGCGGGCTCTGCGGTCGCGCTCCTCCAGCGCGCGGTTGTCGTTCTGATTGTGCCGGCGCATCTCCGCCTTCTTCTCCTCGACGAACGTCTGCGGGACGCCCGCGGGCGACTCCTGCGCCTCTAGGAGCAGCGTCCACAACGCCTGCATAAATGTTGCTGTTGAATTTGTGAGGAAACCGGTGAGGCTGATTTGTATCTTCTTCGGGTCGGGGAGCTGCGTGACGTAGCGTCAGGGGAGAAAAAGGCAGCATGGATGGGCCACGCACCGGTTGGGAGTCATCCTCGAGGAGGCCCATAGCATATTCCACCACGACCTCGTCCTCGAAGCCTACGAGTTCAACGACCTTCTTCGCAACCCACGGCCGGATGACCTCCAAGTTCACTTTGCGCATGTCGACCTGGGGTACGAGCTCAGATCATGTGGCCCGCAATTCGTGGTGAGAAGGGACATACCTTCTTGTCGAAGATGGCAGGGAACTTCATGCTCTTGAGGAGCTTGACCTCCTTGTCGGCGAACCTGCGGTCCTGGTCGGCAGAAGTGCCCTTGAAAAATCCTAGAGGGGGAAACTGTGAGCAAACTAGGCAGATGGGCGAGTGAGAAGGGGCGCACCAGCGTCAGCCATGGCGATGAAAGAGTGCGCTGGTATGCTCGGTGTCTGGAACGACGTCGAGTGCAGCGGCAAGTCGTTGGCGCGTCTCGGCGACGCGAGCTCGTGGGAGCGTGGGAAGGATGTCGTAAGAGGCAGGTGTTCAAGATGGAAAGGATGATTCTATGACGTATGGAGGCTCTAAGTGTTCAGCCCAAATCGAGTAATTATTGATGCCATCAGTGGCACGACCCCCGCCACTCACGATGTGTCAGCTTTCTTCCCACGCGGCAGTATACCCCAAGTTAACCCCCTTATTGGTTGGTATGGAGGGTGGCGCGTGGGCGATAGCCTGGTATTTGTAAGATAACTATGAAAAGGCAAAGGCGAGCTCGCGAGCCGGTGCCTTTGCGAGGACTAGGTAGACCGGTAGACAGAGTGTAGGCCGTGGCGCGGTCGCGTGCGCTGCATGACGTCAGCAGACACACATCGCCCTCGACATCGCCAGCTGCAGAGTCTGCGTTTTTCGACCCTCCCACCTCCCTTGATGACTCAGCGCTTGCGCGCGGTGGTGACTCAAGGCCCATTCTTCCGAGCTGGGTTTACGCACGTGAGTAGCTCGAAGTTCGAGGCTCTCGGCCCCCCCACGAGCACCGAGCGGGATCGCGCGCGATCTCGCGTCGGGTCACGTGCCGGCACTTTCGCGAGCCTCGGACTTCCAACCCCAAGTATGAGGATTCAGCCGCTATGAATGGGACATCGAAATAACCGGCTGAACTCGTCAGTTTGCCTCTCACAGAGGCGTTCGGGCCATAGGCCCATCTCGAGCGGCACAATTATATTTGAGCTGCTGGCGCGCCCAATGGGCGGCTTCGGCTTTTCCCGTATGGTACACGTAGTCTACGATAACTACCTGGTAACCTACTGTGATACTTAAGTATGAAGGGTGGCTCGTGGAAGTGCTCCATTCCCACAAGCCGCCCTTTCTTAGTCCAACCTGCACGCTTTAGTCCGGGTCCGAGCTTGTTACTACTATGCTGGTCGCGGTTACTATTGATGTTTTCAGCTATTATTATTCGTGAGTATTGAGATCAATCACCGAAATGTATTACTGATGATTTATATTTAATATATTCGGCAGCAGTTACGGGGTACTAGGTCTGCCGCGCGTGCCGCGACTTCTCGATTTGGGCTGAACACTTACGGCCTCCATAATGACGAGGAACAGCTGAGAAATATCGAGAAAAATGTAGAGAAAAGATTTTGAGGGCGAGATGATATTGTTGTGTGGGCAAATATACTGAAAGGGGATGGGATGGGGAAGCATATGGCGAGCGAGGCACGCGAAGTGACGCGCGGGGGCAAGACGACGGCATCTGGGACTAGGAAGCTGGGAAGAAGGGCCGTTTGGATGGGGCCTATCATCCGCCATATCCTCCCGCGGCGCCCGCCCGATCCTCCTCTTGTCTCCTCCCATCGCGTTCTGGGCAAACAGATGGGCTACAAAGCCTTGCGCTGCGCCTCTCATCCCCCTCCATGTCCAACCCTCTCTCTCCCTTTCCTTCCCACACAGGCGGCTTTCGCCGCCCCACGCACACCGGTACCTTCCCAGCGGCCACCGCGACTGCCCCCGTCGCCGACAGCGACGGCGACGGCGGGGGAGGAGGCATCAGCCACAACTCGCTTGGCATCATCTTCACATTTATCGCCGCTTTCTTCCTGCTGCTCGCATTCGGCGTCGGCTCGCGCATCGTGCGACGCCGGAACCGCGCAGCCCGCGAGGCACTGACGCAGCCAGCGAGGCGCCCGCGCCCGGCGAAGCCAAAAATGTTCGAGGTCTGGCTGGACGACGACGGCCGCGATAGCGCGCGCGGCAGCGGCGCTGCGGAGGGCTGGCAGGTGCGTTGCGGGCTTGCTCATGTCGGCGAGCGTATGTCTCACCCACGACTCGGCTATGTCGGTGCAGCCAATATCCGCTTGGACCGACGGTCCTCGCCGACGCCGACGGCGTCGTCCCCCACAGCCTGCCCAACCCACTGAGCAGCATATCATGATGTCTCAAGCTTGGTTCCGCGGGGTGTATGGCATGGACGAACCCGAGGAACCCCCTGCACCACCGGTGCCGTCCGCCGTCCATGTCGCCGTTCTCATCGCGATGCCCTCGCAATCACGCTCCTCACGAAAGATCCCACTTCAAAGCACACGCAGCGTGGACACTGCCGGAACGAGTTACTCCGCCCCAAAGAATGCCGGAGATGTTGGGGAGTATGGGAAGGCGCGCTCTATGGACGGGCCGGCAGAGGCCCCCGCGCTAGGTCACGACGGCGAGTATGTTCTCGGAGTGACACACGTCGGCTGCGCTCTGGAGGAGAGCTGACTACGTGAGGCTTATGGTCTTCAATTTCATACATAGACGCTTTAGGAACACTAGAAGATGTACTTCAAGCACCAGCCCCATTGCCGCGCTAGACGTCGGACGCGCAACATCCACACAGTTCGGAAGCACTTCATTGATGTACATATAGATACCCTACTACACTACTACGCACCTATGTTATCGAGTTTTTCTGTTGCTTCGGGAGACGGTGGGACTGCGCTGGGCCAGTGGATTCGCGAGAGAGCTTCCCTTCCTCGAGTCGCTTGGAAGCGACAGACCAAGTCCCACACACACACGCCGCATAGATCGGAGGATAGGCCAGAGCAGCAGATACGCGCACCGAGCCCGAAAGGGAACCATCCATAGTTGTACAAAACCACCATCTCCCGCGTTGCTCACTGGTTGCCTTTCGCGCCCACGGCTTCGCTGCACTGGCACGCACCTCGGTCGAGAAAACAAGCTCCCTCCTTTGCTGCATCCAGGGCAGCTGGCGCAATTCGGTTCACCGTTTCCTTCGCCGCGTCTTTGATTCACGAGGCTCAAGCGCTCATACAGGACGATCCATTGAAAATAAGTGTAACATGCGGCTCTCAAACTCGGCTAGCGCCTCGTGTTCATATCACCCTTCGCCATATAATTGCTTCTCTTGGCGCTCTCATCGCTGAGTCGGACGGGATATTTCTCGAGCTTGGCGCTCGCTGTAGCGCACGACGATACTTACAAGAATAACATAACGCCTGCTCATATCATATGGTTGTGACAGAACGAGCCACTTTTTATCCTCGAAAGGATGCCCTCACAACCCCTCGTGGTCCACATGCAGCACCTCGACCACCGCGAGCTCCTCCACCTCCGCCATCAGCGCCTTGAACGCCGGACTCTGGCTCCTGCGCACACACAGCTGTCCACAACAACACCATCGCACATTCAGCCCTCGCTCTACGCCACCAGACGGATGCGCGCAACGCACCTCCTCTTCCGGCCACCCGGTGAGCACGACATACGTGTCCCGCGCGCCGACTGCTGACCCCCACACGTGCGGCATGCGCCGCCCCGTCTCCTGCGCCCAGATGCGCATGCCCGCGGCGAGCACGTCGAGGTGCCTCGCGAGCGCGCCACGCTGCGCCGCGGCGTGCGGCCTGAGCGTGATCCACGCAACCTCGGTGATGGGCGCACGCAGCGCGTGCGACGGGTCCTCGCGGAAGTGCACGAGCGTCGTCCCGCGGCTTGCCACCGGCAGCCTGAGGGCGTGGAACGCGTGTGCAATGCGGGTCCCCGCCCGCCCGTGCGCAGATTCAGGGTTGCGGTACGTCTCGTATCGCACTGGCCGCCCGCGGCGGTGTCAGTGTGTGCGCGCGTTGAGATGGCATGGACAGGGCTCACTCGCTACGAAGAGCACGCCGTCGGGCTCGGTCTCCCTGACGATAAGGACGCTGGACATAGCAAGGGGTGGGTCAACGGCCGCCCTTGCGAGGGGGTCATGTGTACGCACCCGTGGGTATGCGCCGATAGTGCGGCGGGGTGTGTTTTGGACTGGCAGTGGCGGGCGCTGCACAGGCCCGTACGGGGATTGCAGCATCGGCCCATCGTCGGGGCAGGGTCTGGGCTCATGATGCAGTGTCTGACACCCGCGGTGAGCGCGATCTTTATACGTTCACACACGCCGTTGTGGGCTGACGTGGGCCGGCTGTGCAGTACGTGATGGATTTGCACGGCGGCGTGTGCGTGACTTGGCCATGACGCAGTGGCGCGCGCCTTGGGCTCGGCGTACTTGCCAGTGGATCTGCGGGCCGCCGTCGGTGCAACCACCTCTGCAGGGGGTTACTGGTGCCCTCAACGGAGGCGGGCGTTGGGCCTTACTGCGAGGATGATAGTCAAGCTACCAGTCAAATGGCTATGCCGGTAACAGACGGGACAGGGTTGCCGGTGAGACATGCGTGGTAAGGTTGTCCGCACTGATGTATTCGCCGAATAATAACGTTGACATCCTTGCCAGTCCTACGGACATGCACCATATTACCCGCTTGCTATCACGAGCAACGTGCGCGCCGGCCTGCGCTGGGCGGCCGTGGAGGGACTTTACGCTCCCGGTCCTTCAAGGCGCTGGAGGAACGTCAACACGTCAGAACGCTTGACCCTGAGCTTGCGAAAAATGCTGCGGTCTACGACTCAAGAGTAGCCAACACCGGCTAATAGCAGAAAAACTTGGCCGCGGGGAGACTAACCAATACCGGCGAATAGCAACAAAGTCGGCGGCCTCTTGAGCGCCGCTGCCCTGTAAGCTCCTGTAAGCTTGGTGGCCAGGACCCTCATGCCGCCGATTCGTCATGGCGATGTGACTAAACTCTCGACACCGCGGGACGCTTCCATGTCCACTTTGTGCGTGATTTAGCGGCCGTTCTCCCATCTTGGCTCGTTGCTCTCCGAGACCAGAAGGACCTTATCTGACACGAGCTTCCCGGCCCTGTCGACACAGCCATTGGCACCTCTGTCTCCGCCGGACGCACCCCAGCACCACTGCAATGCGCTATCGGAGAAAGCAGCGGAAGCGCTTGTGCCTTCGGTGGAACAAGGTCGAACATCCACGCCTGCATCTTCCTTCTATGTCGATCGGACGCCAGGCTACCGTGAAACACCCGCGCTGCATCACGCCTGTGGACACCTCCTCTTCCCCTCCGGGTCTGTCCTCATTGCTGCTCTCTCTTACACACGAGGTGGTGGTGCGGTACGCTGGAGCTCTTATTTCAATGGCTGGTGCCCTCATGCAGAGCACATGATTCCCATGCCCCATGCTTTCGTGTAGCGCGTGCGATCTTACGCCGCTAGGGCCACGCCTGCCACTGGGCACTCGAGAGCCGCGTTTACGTTCCTCGTATTCGGTGCCACGCTCGGTGCGGAAAGGAAATGCGTTGACGTGACTGTGTCGTCCTCGGCCCGCTATCCTCGCAGGAGGCTTGATATAGAGCGCGACGGACACGCGTCTCACCGCACAGCTTCTCCGCTTTTTGCATTCGCCGCATTGTCGCATGCTCTACCACCGACCCTCACCCCGCGTCCTTGCCAAGATGCTCGAGGAACATTTAGACCGTCCCGACGCACTGTGAATCGGACGGCCACCACTGTCGGTGACTGTTTTTGCGTCCCAGATGTAGTCCTTGGCTTACCCCGAGTCCCCGACAGCGCTAGCGTCAATATCACAGACACCCTTCGCGGCGCCGCCCGCCATGCTGACTTAGTTAATGCGTTAGCCTTTTGTCGACGTCCACATGGCCAACGTCTCGTGTGAGTTGCATTCATCCATGACTGGCTTGTGGTACTTAAAGCTCTTACAGGTTAATACGATGGTGCCGCACTGACCCTGCTTCCACTCATGTGCATCATCCTCGCTGCTCTGCCGACGATCCACGGGCTCCCGAAATCAGGCAAACGTCGGGCAGCGGCTCGTATTTCATGCGGACTCAGGCAGCCCGGCGATCGTTCTGCTCCTAGGTGTTATGGGCCAAGCTCATTGTTGGTGGTGCACGCGTCCGGATTGTGTCGGTCTGCCTTACACCCAATCGTGGCGGCGTTCGTAGCGAAGGAAGACTCGCGATGACGTGTATGTGCGCCCTCTTTGGCTATCGTTGTGCGCGAAGTATTGATCATCGGCCATAGTTTTTGAATATCTGGGATGTAGACAGCCGTTGATTGTTAGCAAGAGCTACCTCCTTTACAGCGATGTCATGGTGTTTATTCTCTGATAATCTCCGCCTCTATCGCACGCTACTTTTCAATGGCAGAATTCATTTTCCCTTCGTTCGTTGTCGTCGGCAAGTCGTCGGCTGCTTTACATTCACGGGTACGATGGCAGCTGTTGGTTACAACATACAACATACTAACTTGACCTTGCGTCAAGATACAACAAAGCAGAGTCTCCCTCCCTCCCGAAAACTTACTGGAAGACGGGGAATGAATACCCCTTGGCCTTCGCCACATAGTCCAACGTCAAGCCAGCCCACGTGATCCACCCCATATGGCCGTTTCGCACAAAGAAGACTGCATCATGAAACGTCGCGTTAGTGACGAAGATCTAAAGCCGAGATGAACACGCACGCCAGCAGCTGTCCGGCTTCTCGAGATTGACAGTGTAATACTGCCACACAATGTGCAGCGCGGTGCCGCCAACCGAGATGACGTAGTACAACACCGTCTGGTCGTTGAGGAACCCGGCAACGGCGAGCGAGGCGACGAAGAGAATCGAGCACAAGATCGTAAAAGGCTCCACGTAATCTCCAAGGAGGACGGCGGTAGACTTAACGCCCACTTTCACGTCGTCCTCGCGATCCTGGCATGCGTAGATGGTATCTGTTACTGCGCGTCAATCTCAACAACGCGAAGGCATCGGAATGCGAGGTACCGTAGTGCATGGTCCATCTGTGAGAAAAGTGCTCTTCCGTCAGTCCCTTATCCCCCTATGGTGTGAGGTCGCCACGCACCCCCATGTGCCCGCCAGCAGGACGGATAGGAGGGCCCAGTTAATCTCGCCAGTGACCGCAATCCAGGTAACAGCGAGGCCGAAGTTCATGCAGATCCCCAACCAGGCTTGCGGCCAGTACGTGATCCGCTTCATGAGAGGGTACACCAAGAACCTAGACGCCAACCTCTGTCAGCGTGGTGGACTGGAATGCAGTCAACCGATCGATACAGACAACGGGAGAAGCTGGGCGACGGCCGCGTAGAAGCTAGAACCGAAATGAGTACGATTTGCAAAGGGAAACGAAGTGTCACACGTACGCAATGCGATTCAACCCGATGTAAATGGCAACTCCGGCAACATATTGGAGGATCAGATACACGGAGGCAGCGAACACGGAGACGCGGCCGCTGGCAAGAGGCCGACCCTTCGTCCTCTCTGTAAGAAGAAAGTCAGCGTTACGCCGCAACAGCCGCTGGAGATGCATCTTACCAACACCAGCGTCGTATTCGCGGTCGAAAATGTCGTTGATGGTGCATGCAGATCCCCGAAGAAGGAACGCCGCCACGAGATACCTTCCGAGCTGGGGCCAGTACTCCGAGAAGGGAAGATTGACGTGGTACGCAGCCAGAGTCAAGCCCCATGCTATCGGAGGTTGCAATCAGCGTCTCCGTGACACAGCGCACAGATAAGGTTACCAAAGGGCCAAAACATCAAGACGGTTCCGGTGGGCTGTCCTGCCGATCAGGACCGGAGCGACATGTAGAAATATACGGCACTTACTTTATGGAAGCGTATAAGCTCCAGGTACGGGCGCACACCAGGAGACACCAGGCCAAGCGGGAAAGGAAGTGAAGGGGGAGAATGTGAAAGGTCGCCGGAGGGCTTTAGGAGAGGGCTCGTTTCATCGTGACGGGACATGATGAGGTGTAATAGTCAAGACAAGTGATGTACAGGTGGGGAGGGGAGAGCAGGAGATCTTACAATGAGTTTCCACTGCGCGGTCCACTTATATGTCTCCAGCCCGGTATACCCTCACCGAATAACCCGAATGCCAGCACAAACCTTGAACGGGAAGATTGTCTAAGACAGGCCACGTTGTGATTCCGCATGCGTGATTTCCATCGAAAAGTTCCTGCAAATACAAGGGTCTGAACGTTTGCGTCAAATGTGATGAGGCTTCTTCTGCCGTATCACCGCTTGACATAGCGTAAAAGACGGGGCCTTCAATCAGCTGAAAGGGCACGTTGCAAACATGCCTGCGTGCCGAGTAAGTAATATGACGGGTACCGGAGAAAATCCCGCTTGGAGAGCTCACTAGGGACGCCAGCATACAGTAACATTTTCCTGCGAGGCCAACGTCGTCTTCAGTATGAATCGTATGCAGATCTTCTGGAGAACAACCGCCGTGAAACATACGCTAACCGACCATCCCGGGAAGATCAGGATCATGGATCCAGGAAGTTATATGTCTTGCTTGCTGGACAATCGGTGAGACAAAAAAGCTCTTGGGCGCATCCGGTTCGGAGGTTACACGATGACGGGCGCAAAGATAGCCAAAGCCCGGACTGTTGTCCAACATCAACGAAGACTTCTCTTTCACGTACTATGAACATGAGCCGAGTGGAAGGCGCCAATCATACAGCTTCTAGTCAATCGATGGGCCACCTTCAGGGTTAACGGCAGGGGCCGGCGGATTGCCGGCGGCCGTCCTCGGCCTTCAGAAGAATACGACGAACCACCTGCTGCCAGATGGCAGCGGCGTTCAGGTTACGCGGAGGTGACGGCGGCTACGACGCACACAGGCCCTCACTTCTGATTAATGTTTGGTAGACAGACATCGCAACTGGGAACGTACTTGGCTATACTGTTTACGCCGCTTTCAATCTTATCCGAGAGCACGACTTGCGCGCGCGTGTTTCGAGGCATGGAAGACTGTTCCGCAATATGTCAGGAACAGTGGGACCGGCTACCATCTGCTCCATGTGTTCCTAGATTTCGAAGGCCAAGTATACACTAGTATACAGTACAATTCATTCACTGTGCAATGGCAGATCATGAGCTGAATGAAAAGCAAGAAAGACTCCCACGTCGCATCTGTGTTAAGTCTTCAACCCCTGATGGGAAGCAGACGAATACGTCTTGTGTGTGGGGTAATAATCCTATACCTGTAGGCTCCTACAGGTTCCGAATTCTTTTCATCACGCAGCGTCTCACGAAGTTCGGCCCCTGCGCGGGTGTTGACGCGGAGGCCGCACTTCCGAAAGCCACGGAAGATGCGAGTCAGAGCAACTCAGTCTGAGGATCAGTTTTAGTCAATTTTTGTACCCGCCTTATCCGAGTTGGCACTTACGTAGTCAAGCGCCTCTGCGCGCCTGTGGCAACATGGCAGTCGAGATCAGTCGAATCTCGAAGCATGGCGATAAGAAGGAGATCAGGTGCCGGGCAGATGTTCCGCGTCAGCGCACGGCAGCCTGTTTGTAGACGACATACCTCCTTGTCGGTCTTCCGAGTCGGAAGTTGGCGTCCAACATGAAGAGAATAAGCAGTAAGCATTGCTTGTTCTTGTTGTGCAAGAGCTTTGGAATCTAACAAGACCAAATAAACAGTCATCGGGACCGAAATCCGTGCAATATCATGTAATGCATGATGGTTCGGACTCCCGAGTCGGCACGGAGAATACGCACTGGCCGTGACTCCTTGCGACTTCCAGCTCACTTCGAGGAGTTCGTAGCGATAGCTTGCTTGTTGAGGCCGTCGCTGCTCCCGGTCGCCAGAGACCAGCCGAGCTCAATCCGTTTACGCGCGGCCTTGAGGCATGTGCGTAAAAATTGACAAAATCCAGGATTGTAACCGCAGTGCGTACTTCGTAAGGCAGTTGAACATGCGATCTCGACCCGGCTTGATGGTAATCAGCGAGCTCGCAATCGCATGACGTTGACGCAGCACGGGCCTGCATGGGCTTGGAGATTTGTGGCTGAAACAATGCAGGGAATAACAATGGGCCCAGCGCTCATCGAAGATCGTGCCCTTTCGTGCAATGCTATAGCCTCTGAGGGCTTCAATGCCGATCTTCAATTCAGGACAGGCGATAGCGGGAAATAAGTAGTACATCAATCTGCAGACAGGGCTCAGATTGACTCATGATACTAAGGAGTGATAAGTAACTCGCCGACAATTGCCTACAATTGCGCCATGGATGTACCATCATGGATGCCAGTAGGTCTTGATACGCGACTACATGCTGCCCTTGGAAACCAAGAACCATCGCATAGAATCTCGTGAGAGCGAGCACGGCCAGGGAGAGCTGCGAGCTCTCTGAGCATCTGAGTCACTTTCAGCAACTTCTCGGTGATGAGACAATTGATACGTACTGCTATTAAGCATGCTAAGCACCCGCCAAGTCGGCAAGCCTGCTATAGCAAGCGGGGTACCTCTGGGCGGCGCAGCAGGTCCCGCGCTGCCACGCGCACGATATCGGCGACATTGTTCGGCATAGCCCCTAGGCCGCCCGGTGCCTTATCGTGGTCCTGAAGCGTCTTGAAATGTGATGGCGGGCGCAGCGGCGTCTCCGCCGCGAGCACACTCGCCACCGCGTACAGCCCGAGCACCGCGTACCACAGCGCGCGCAGTCCCGCTGGCTCGGCGTCCTCGAACACTTCGCTGGGGAGCAGGAGCGTCGCCCCGAGCATGGTGGCCGCGAGGGTGCTCAGCGCTGCGGCATGTGCGACCTCGCGCGCGTGGGCAGCGGGTGCGGTGCGGGTGAGCGCGAGGACGGCAAGGCATTGCAGGTAGGTGGCTGCGGCGGCGTGGAGGATGTGGGTCGCGCGGCCAAGGTGGAGGTACGATGAGTAACACAAAGAGATTTGGTGGAGGGCGCCGATAATCGTGACGGTGAACCCGAAGACCATCTCTCTGAAGCGTGTCTGCAGGAGGTGCGGGTGAGCGCCGACCAGGACCATGATTTCGTTAACGTACCCGCCTCCAAAATGCCTTCTCCTGCTCATCTAGCGGTTCCCCAGCTGCCTCGCCCTGGGACTTGCTCGCATCGTTGAGTACGGTCGCAGATTGGTCTGTCGCCGAAGGCAACGGTGTTGTCTTTGGCTGATCAACCCGGATTATTGCCAGGCTGACGAGACATGCAATGGCAAGTGAAAGAGCGATGGCCAGCTGTCCCCATGGCATGACGGTCCACGCGTCTGTATGCAACTTCAAGTCAGTGTCGCCGAAGACATTTGACGGCGCGTCGTCGTCGTGATCGCCGGGCTGGCCGGCCGGGTCAAGCGCTCTGCTCTTGCCACAATGATCAGAGGCTATTAGTGGTACTAGGCGACTGGTTGACTCGCTGCACCGTCTATGACTGAGGCGATATATCCCTAAATAAGTATATGAAGGAGACACAGACGTTCGAGCTGAGCGCGCTTGAAGAACAAGTGACAGACAGAAGACTTGACATGGCTCGCGTAGGGCATACGATATGTGCTATTTAGCCTAGCACACCTAGTAACATTGAAGACGAGATATAGTATGACAGAACAGGACGAACCGCGTATCAAGTCACCAGCCGTAATTTCGTGAAATTCTAGTATTTCATTGCCAAATTCAGGCCGATGGTATCTAGCTAGCTCGCATGGCGAGGCCCGGCGGGATGGCCACCCATTCGTTGACCCACATATACCTCGAGAACGACATATACAGCCACCGGAACCACACGAGCTGGCTGGTATGTTGCCGCAGCGCGCGGTGCGCTGTCCAGTACTCGCGCACGCCCGCGACGAACGCCGGTACGGGCACGCCGGCGAGGTGCCCGTAGCCCAAGTAACTGAGAATGCGCGGGGCGGCAAAGTCGAGCTTCGCGAGGACCGGTGCGAGGATGCCGACGTATTTGGTGGAGACGGGCACGGTGATGAGCGCGTGGGCGCGCAGGGAGGGCTGCAAGGTGAGGAGGCGCGAGGTGCCGAAGAAGAGGGAGAGGTGGTTTGGATGGGAGGAAACGCCGCGTGGATCGAATGTGAGTATCTGTGGATGCGAGGGGTGCTGAGTGCGGGGTATCCATGGTGTATGCGTGACGCACCGTGGTAATCTCGTTGTCCACGACGTATGGCTGTACCGTCCCAGCTATGAGACTGGCGTCCCACAATGCAGTAAAGTTGTCCTGCAGTCCACTGCAGTACTTCGTCAGCCTCACCCCACGCAGTCAATAAATGTGCATACGGATGATCGACTATCCATCGGCGCGAAGAGTCTATGCCGAACACATCCAAGCTATTCCACAGCTCGCCTTTCCGGCGCTCCCCCTGCCCGTCCGCGTTCCCCGTCGAGAGAGAGAGCACGTAGAGCTCCGTGTTCGGTGTGTCATCGGTCAAGGCACTCTGGCGACGTGTGAGGGCGGTGAGGGTAGGGCCAAAGAAGAAGCTTTCATCGTCAGGATGTGCGATGAGGAAGAGCACGCGCTCGGGCTTGGACGGCAAAGATGGGGAGACTATGCGGAACGCATTCTCTGAGTGCCATGGTGTAGACAAGACGGCCAGTAAGATGGGCGGAAAGAGGAGGAGCGGGCTGAGGAGGCCGGCGAACATCGCGGTTCCACTCAAAGCGCGTGTGTCATGACGTCACGCGTATCGACTCGGACCCATTTAATAGCCATTTATCCAACATTTGGGACCCACTGCAGACTCTTTGTACCAAATTTCTTTACAACATCAACCACGATGAGCTCAAGCCCCCACAGTCGTCGTCTCGTGCGTGCCCCAGAACCTCGCCTCAAGCTCATGGCTCACTGTCAGTCTACAGGCGGTCACTGTCGTGTCTGCGATAACACTGGCCGTTGGCGGCATGTACGCCGTCGGGAGACAGACCAAAGCTGAGGAGCAGCCCAAGTCGGCCTATGGTCTGTCGCTCTTTCTGACCTTCCCGCGAGGTGCTGAGATAGCTGCGATACGCAGGAAACAGCAGCCCTGAATCCAAGGATCCCGCTCAGGCGGATTCAAGCACAGTTCGTGAGACAATGCACAAGCCTGTGACCGGCTCTGGTGGTATGTTGAAGCCCTAGCTTCCCGTTCGATAGTATGGAGGTGCGGGGAAGGAGTGAAGGAAGTTAGATCGCGAATGGAGCGTACACCAGCGCATTATGAAAGTTGTAGCGTACAACTGCTAGGTAGTATACTATCACCTAGACATCTCTAATCCATTGGGCCACAACAGCGACCTCACGACTGAGCCTGGTACACTTCGAAGTATGCAGCATACTCCTCCGGCGACATCATCTCTTGCTCATCCTCCGTAACCGTCGAGAACGGCATCGGCTTCCCGTTCACTGTGATCTGCCGTTAGCTCTTCATACCAATATATATACCACAAGCGGAACTTACCATAAACTATCGGGTCGTCGCCCGTCACACCATTCGCCGGTGCCTCGTCCACAAGTGTCGCCGACGTCGCGGCACTCCATTGTGAGTCCGTGCGCTGTGCCTTCGCTGCGGCACCACCGTCATCCTCGAGTGATCGAGAGCGTTTATTGTGCTCGTTGAGCGAGTCGAGGTACGCGATGTTCGGCTTGCGGTCTTCCTCGAAGTCGTCCGCGAGGGAGAAGTCACCCGACGGTGTGTGTGTCGTGGACGGCGCAGCCGACGCGGCGAGGGATGCATAATACGAGTCGTAATCTGGCGGTAGTCAGCGTCCGCACGGCACAAGGGCGAGGTTAGGCACGCACAATCCAGCGCGGGCTTGGTCCCATTCACGTCTGGCTTGACGTCCACGGCAATCTCGATGCTCTCCTCCGGCAGCGGTGCCGTGCTCCCCACCCTGCCAAGGCCGCGCAGGGTCTCGTCCAGATTCACCGCGCTGCGCGCCTCGCTGCCCGACGCCGCGGACTGCGCACTCTCCTTGACGCCTAGCGCGGTGAGGTCACCCGTGATCGTGCTCTTCAAATGCCACGCAGGCATCGCGTTCTGCTGGCGCTTCGCGGCCGCCTCCTCATCGCGCTCGCGCCGCAGCGTCTCATCGTCCTTGTCCGTCGTAAGCACGATCCCCACGCCCTCGTCCTCGCGCGCCGCGCCGCCCTCGCCCGCGACCTTCAGCCCTGCGCCGGGCTCACCCGCAGCCTTCTGTGCGGCCGCTTCGGAGGTGATCCTGCGGATGGTCTGTGCAATGTCAAAGCTGCGAGGGTCTGTGAGGGGTCTGTGTGTACGAGGAGTAGGAGGTTGCGTACGCTGGCATCACCATCAACTCGCTCTTGCGCAGGCCATCGCGGATATATCGCATCTGATAGTTGAAGCGCTGCATGCGATCCTGGCTCCCGCGCACGTTCTCCGCGTTTTCGTTCTCGATAAGCTCGCCTTGGCATTGCTCGCAGATGAACACCCCGCGTTCAAAGTCCACGAGCTTGTCGACCTGCAGGGGCGAGTAGGTTTGGCCGCATTGCGGGCATACGAAGCCCTTATTGTCCAGCTCCTACAGAACCTTGTCAATAGTAGTCAAGGAGATCACGCAACTGCACCGACGTTGCGCAGGCCGGTGTCGATGATTTTTCGCATCTTAGACATTCGCCATTTGATAACGTTGCAGAAGTGCTGGAAGTCGACATAGTAGTACTGTCTTCCGACAGAGCGCTGTGCGCCTTCCTTCAGCTCATTTTGACGGTGACTGGACGAGGGGGTCAACGTGAGCAGCAAATGACTCAGAAATAAGCCACGCACACTTGCACCAAGCGGTCCTTCTCGAGGACCGCCATCAACTTGTTCAGCTCCTTCAACTGCAAGCCCATCCGCCCCGCCAGGTCGTCATCCTTGAGCCTAAGCGCACACAGTCAACGTCTGCCTCGATCCATTGACCACCAACTGCCTCTCTCCTCCCGGCCCACCCTCAACCAGCATAGAAACGGACTTACACTTGATGCCGCGCCATTTGGTCCATGATGGCGATGTATCGCGGGTCGTAGAACGCACGGGTGACATGCTGAACTAAGAGGCGGAGCGAGCCCTTCTCCTCTTCACTTAGCATCAGACGGCGGGACGGCAGGGACGGGGCTCGCGCGTGTGCTCCGGCGGGGAAGCGTCGGCCCTGCGGCTTCGAGCTTCAAAGAGTTCTGGGAGACCGCTCGGGGCTGAGGCTATCTGGCACAAACAACTCTATATCTCATTCAGCGTGAGCGGCATGTAGACACAAGGCGTAGGCTGGACATGTACAGTTGTTGCGCTCCCGACGCTGTCGTAGAGTGGGGGTGGTGGTGGGGGTGAAGGCGAGAACAGCCCTACGGACGGTCGAGTCGCTACAAAAGCCCTGGCGGGCGGCCGCGGGCCCGTCCTTGTATTACGTCAGCTGGAGACACGGACGCGTGGCTCACGCGCGGAATCCCGAGCCATCATCATGCGCAGACCGTATCCTGACAACAGCCATGCACTGGGCGCAGCTCAATAATATTGCCTAGCCACTGTTACCTAGTGGCATCCACGCGTGGGCTATGTACGGAGCAAAGGGAAGCTCCGCAAGAACACGGGATTACCCTCAGCGATACCAGCTCGGAGTCGCAGGCTGTCATAAAAAGAATAGTATCGTTGCCAGGTATGTTGAGCTATATCTGAAGTTACATTGGTGCAGAAGCTGCGCGCGATCAAAGCCTGCGTACATTACGATTGCGAGGGGCGTGCCGGCTGGGTGTCTGGAGAGGAAGGAAGACGCACGCGGTGCGCGAGTTTTGGGTTAGTGGGCCAGGCACACTGCAGTGAGGGATTGTAACGACCTTACCGCCGGCCTGCAACGCAACGACCATGCTGGTGACAGATCTCCTCTACTAGGTCACATTCGACTCGTATACATCACAACCAACTGCCCTCAGCCACGTATTCCTCTGCTCCCACAGGTGGTCTCCCTGGGAGCCGTTCATATTGGCATGAGGCGGAATTGCTGCATCCAAACCAATCTAAGTGGCAGTTCTAAACATTCAGATTGAATACACGAGCGCAGGACATGTAAACTTGCCTTGGGACGTGATGAGATCCTCTTCGCCAACGGCGGCAGATGGCGAGGATCCGGCGGCAGCGTCTTCGGATCTGCAGCCCAGTTCAATACCCGCACACATTGCCCTCCAGAAAGTGTAGGGGCCAGTAAAGAGAGAGTGTAGAAGAGAAGTTCAGGGGGTAGGAGTGGGCCATGAGTGGACGCAGACGAATCCTTGTCTGTGACTGCGTGGCGGGGTAAGAGTACGGGCCTGGCATATCGCAGGAGACGAAGAGCATCGCGCTCTGTCTCCCGGGTGTACATGATATTGCGGAAAAGCGTATCCTTCAACACAACCTGGCCCTTCTTCCACGCAGCCACGTCCTCGGGCGTCGTCGTACCCCGGGAATTCGCAAACAATTCGCAGCGCGTCAGGCTAAAATTGTGCGCCTGCAGTGCTTGAAGAAAGATTGCTATATCTTCCGATTTGAGCTCATTCGCATTGAACGTTGCTTCGCGAAGCGAGCGGGAACGTGGAGATGAGATATAGTTGGTGAGTGAAGCCGTCGAGAGGCTCGTCATCCCGACGACAGATAGATGCATGCTTTCCAGATCTGGAGCCGAAAGATTCGAGAAGAAGGGGATCATGAAGCGATCAGATAGTCCGCGATTGTTCGAGAGTGACAACAAGGTCAGTCGTGAGTTATTGAGGCCATCGACGAACTCCTCGACTGTGCCCGGGTCTCCGGCGAAATGATTCTAGCAATGCGTCAAAAACGGCAAAGCAAGGAGACCAGTAGGGACGCACACCCTGCAGGAACAAGTATTTCAACGCTGTGTTGAACTTGAGATATCGGGAGACAGCCCTCAAGCCTTTGTCGCCCATATGGACGTCGTTCAGGTGGATTTCGTGGATATTGCAGTGGCGGTGGGTTCCAGAACGTAAGAAATCAAAGATGATTTCGCAGCCATCGTCTCCTAGTGGGTTATGACCTGCGACGAGGCTCGTGACGACCATGCTACTATTCATGATGTTAATGATTCTGCGGGCGCCTGCGGTCGTTAGTGGGAGAGAAGGTAAGGAGTTTTTCCTCGCACCTTCAACACCAGTGTGATCGCCTTTTGGACAAGCAATATATCCTGGCCCGACCTTCCGAGAGAGACTTTGTTGGTAAACATGTTTGCCGATGGCTGACTGCGACGACAGTAGATGCGACATGATTCCTGCGCCCGCACGGCGCGATTACGGCCTTCAAGTACAGTAACGTGGATTTGTGATGGCGCTGGTGAAAGGATGAAGGAGAAGAATTTGTCGAGCGGGAAGCGTGGCTCCCAATCCAACCCTACCCGGGTTGTCCCTATCTAATCCTATCCCATCCTATCCGAACGGGCCCTGAGGTGGCCCGCTCAGTTTGTCGGCCCGGCAAGAAGTCATCCAGTGATCCTGCAGTGATCTACGTCATCGTCGCTTTTTATGAGTTGCGCACATCCTTCGACAACGAATGCGGCCAGCCAACTAGTGTAGGCTAGTCTGGTGTTCAGTCGTCTGTCGGTAACATTTCTGGGCCTGCGACTCTCACTTGAAACTTCTTTGTTGACAATGTAAGTCTTGATCGATGATGGCGTGCTGCCATCCTCATATTTTATCCCACAGGCCTCTGACGTCTTCGCGCATCTGTTCTGCCCAAGGTTGTCTTGAAATGAGTCCTGATGCATGCGTGCGACGGTTACGTATTTACTCGCGTTAAAAGCAAAAGTGCGTTGGAGCGGTATCAAGCATACCCGATGATTACCATTTTCTGAGTAGGATCCCCATACAGTCCGAGGTGTCGACAGTGTCAGCAGGGAGCAGCACAGTGCTGCATGCACCGTGGCGCTCGATAAATTTGCCCTCTGCGAATCCCAATCGTGCGCGGTCCTCCATCGCAAACATCGCACGTCTTCGCGCATCCGCTCTGCCCAAGGGTTGGCTTGCCCTGAGTGCTGATGTATGCGTGCGACGGTTGGGTATATACTCGTGTCGTGCGCGAGAGCCCAAAAGCAACAGCGCGTTGGAGCGGTATTATTAAGCATACCCGGTGAATAAGTATTGCCATTTCTGAGTAGGATCCTCATACAGTCCTAGGTGTCGACAGTGTCAGCTGGGCGCAACACAGTGCTGAATGCACCGTGGCGCTCGATAAATTTGCCCTCTGCGAATCCCAACCGCGACCATTCCTCCATCGCGGATATCGCAACAGCTACGCACGCTTCGAATTCTATAAAAGCATCCATTGAAGACTCGGAAGCCCGGGTTCCTCTGTGCTCCCAACGACCGCCAACCCTTCCAGCGACCTCACTATGTCGCAGGTGTTCATCCAGAAACCAGGCGCAGCGGAGACTGTGCTGCCTTCGCGCCATCATCTTCACCTTGCGGATTTCGGGACTCGCCCGCAAATCCTGACCAAGTGGGAAAGCATCCGGCATCAACAGGCCCACTGCGCTGTTGAATGTCTAGCTGAGGCGGCGAGTCACCTCTAACATATCGCCATGTCCAACATGCTGCTGATGCTCCCGGCGTAGTTTGGCGTCTTTGTATTTTGTTTTGCAGGTCCGCTCGATTGCTTTAGCATATGTGCGCCGTCATCTGAAGGACTCTGACAGGCATGGGTGCCACGGCCTCGTATATCTTGGGAGATATCCTCAAAATCTCGGGCATCGGATGTCAGTCTGCTTTCCCTGTAATCGTTCAACGCAGCGCGCAAACCTGACATCCTGTGCGGACAGCGCTCCTCACCATCGGTCTCGCGTACATGGCCGGGATCGCTCTCGCTCTCGTTATCGCGAGCAGGACATCCGATGGACACTTCAACCCTGCCCTCACCATCGTTCGAGTCTTGTTTGGGAAATTTCCCTTCTGGAAGGGCGTCAGGTCAGGGTCCACCCCATGCTATGCTATACGATTCCGGAGAGCCTAAGCTCATAGAAAAGTCTACAGATACATCGTCGCGCAGATTCTCGGAGGCTATGTCGCCGCTTTGATGACATATTGGCAGTGGAAGCACTTGATCCAGGTCAGTCCTGCGTTGGAAACCAGGCCAGCTTGAAGACTGCCTCTGAATCATGAATCTGCAGGAGGCTGAGGGCGCTTTGGCGGCTGCGGGTCTGTACGAGCTGGCCAACTTCAGCGCACAGGGCCCTGCGGGCATTTTTGCTGCCTATGTCAATCCTGCGTCGCCGTTGGGGCTTGCATGGGTCAACGAGTTCATGGTGGTATGTGGACCAATTATTCCCTCCTGAGAAACCTCTCATAATTTCCGCTGCGCAGGACTTTTTCATCGGTTTGGTCACCTTCGCGTGCATGGACCCTACCAACCTACTTGCACCGCCTTTCCTGGGACCATGGCTTGTAGGGCTTGCTTAGTATGTGCATATGTCATGAAATATCGGCGTCAAATGACCATGAGCATGTAGTGCCGTCGGGATATGGTCGTATTCACCGAACGCACGTACGTATATCACACTCTTTCTGCCTTCGATAGTACTAATTCCAGTGCAGTCGCTGCAAACGCTGCGCGCGACGTGGGCGGCCGTCTTGCTGTGATATCCATATGGGGGCTGAAAGCCAGCGGCGGGCGGTACGCTGCCATCGCAGCTCTGACCAACATCCCTGCTACCATCATTGCCTACCTGGTTTATGAGGTGCTCTTTGTCGACTCAAGCCGGGGTGAGTGAGGCTTACATTGACCCCACTTGTCATTATTTACATGGCCCGTCCACAGTGGTCACTCGTGCTCACAAGGAACTGATCGACGGGCACATGGCGCATGAGGATCACCAGATGAAGACTCATCTAGCCCATCTCTTGTCTGGTGCGGAAGAGAAGGGTTCGGTCAGGGCGTGAAATACGCCGATTACTCTCATTACATACAATTCCAAGTTATCTCGTGGTCTTATATTTTGTCACTCTTTGTAATTTATGCGAAACGGCAGGGCCGATTTAACAGCGAAAAGCGGGACAGGCGAGCCCCGAGACACACAGACTAAAAGTATAGAATAAATAGGGACGAGGAAGCTTCCATAGCCATAGCCAGCGATTTGGTGGCCATATTTCTTCGGAACTTCCTGCCAACCCCATCCTGCCAACTTTCCAAGCACGTCTGGACCCGCAGCTGCCTGAGTGGCGGAGAGTTGGGCTGTCTTGTGCTGCGAGTTGGGCGACCGTAAAACGCCGTAGACTGTGCGAGTACGGGTTCAGCCCAAGGGGAAAGCCGAGAAAACCAGGTGGAGGAAGGGGACGAGTCGGAGATGCGGAAATTAGAGTCGAGGATGGAAGATGAGAGGTTGGATACTGGTCCCATTTGCAGGCCACAGCTTGATCGCGAGCAGGACAGCACCGAAGCATATCAGATCCAGTCAACGTGGTAGGCGCTCTATGTGCCGACTATCAATACGTGCCACTATGATGCGAAATTCACTTTGCGAGACTCACCGGAGATGAATACCACGACTCATGAAGCACCAAGTCAACCCCACGGTCGCGGCATGCTTCCCCCAAGGTCGTGAGCACTTCCACGGACGTGCAAGTGAGTAGCTGCAGACCATCGGCCGTGCGCAACGCCGATTCAAGAAAGCTGGTATCCATGCGGTTGTCGAAAAAGTGGTAACCGATGTGGCGCAGAGTCCGTGGAAGCACAACGGCCTTCACGGGCAGCTCGTCGCATACGATGCTCTCGACTTGTCCGAGCTCGTCCAGAATCTCCTGCGGCGGAAATGAACCAAAAATGGACAGCGTCTTGAGCCTGGAAAACGGGGCGAGCGCGTGGAGGCTGTTTGCAATAGCCCAAATAGGCCTGATCAGCTCGAGATGCCGCAATGCCGGGAGGCCGTTCACGGGCAGTAGCATCTTGTGGGCGTCGGCCGCTGGCAACGACAGTGCCTCTATGGACAAGGGCAGAGGGACCGGCACCGCGGAATCCGAGTTGATATCCCATGCGACCACATCCAGGGCGCGTGGTGAGGGCCATATCTCGAGGATGCGGCTGACCAGCCACCTCTCGCCCCACACTTTGAGGCTGAGAGGGCGCAGAGGGATTGCACGCAGGCGGGCTTCCATATTGGGATCCCAGGCTCTGACAACGAGGTCGTCTTCAAAGGAAATGCCCGTAACATGTGGGCAGAGCTCGAGCAACTCGATGTTGGCGGCGTCCCTGGCGATGCTCCGAGTCTGGCACCAAAGGTTGAGGTGGAGAGCACGAACATGCGCGGCAAGGTGCGGGCTGGTGCGGAGGGTGCGGAGGAGCAGATCGACTCTGGGAGCTGGGTCCCTGTGCCATAGCCAGTAATCACCGACGGGGAAGGGCACGCGTCGGAAGAGCAGGCGCTGTGCGATGTCCCGCCATGCGCGGCAGACAAGAGCACACGCCAGGAGGGTAGGGTAGTCGATCGCAAGGTGTTGGGACGACCTGTAGACCGATTCGATGATGATGAGTTGGATGTCGAGGGGGAAAGTCGCCATCCTGCAGCGACGGGGCGGCAATGAGAGTGTCGTCGAGTCAAAGGGGATCCGCTAGAGAGTACGGCCAGCACTACAGTACTATACTACCAAACGTTTTCAAACCGCGCGTGTGAAACCGCGAGCGTAAATTCAAAAAATAACAATTTCTAGAAATTCGAAAAAGCCGTCGCTGGTTCCACTACGAATAATATTGCTTCAATCCATTCAAACACCCACAGAAACGGAAGCTGTCAACGTAGGCATCAAATGGGGCACGGTGAAGGCGCAGGGGAGCCGGGGAGGTTTCGGAGGTGGATGTTTGGACGTCGCAGACGAGAGCGAGGGAAAATGTGTGTATATTGTTACTTGAATGGACTTCATCACCTTCTAGGAGCATTCAACAGCGTGTTGTGATGCTCAGTCTGCACCGGGCCTAGATACAACGCGGTCAAAACAGGTCTACTGCCAGCGGCCTCCGGCCTCTGATCCTTGAACGGCTCTGACCCCATGGCCACACTATCCGTATTCCAACATGTCTCGTGGATCCCGTGAGTTGCAGTTGGTGGAATCGAGCCCAATCGAGCCCAATCGCGCGAAGATTCCCGACTCAGTCCACGAGCTGGCCGACGCCCTCCGACCGAACGTTGAGCTCGCGCCTGGCTACGCCCCGCTTTCAAGGAATTTGAAAACTGGTTTCATTTGCAGGCCACAGCTTGATCGCGAGCTGGACAGCACCGAGGCATATCATATCCAGTCAACCTGGTAGGCGCTCTATGTGCCGACTGTCAATACGTGCCACCATGATGCGAAATTTACTTTGCGAGACTCACCGGAAATGAATACCACGTATCATAAAGCACGAAGTCAAGCCCGCGGCCGCGGCATGCGTCCCCCATCGTCTTGAGTAGTTCAACGGACGTGCAAGTGAACAGCTGCAGACGATCGGCTGTGCGCAACGCCAATTCAAGAAAGCTGGTATCCATGCAGTCATTGAAAAAGTGGTACCCGATGTGGCGCAGAGTCCGCGGAAGTACAACGGCCTTCACGGGCAGCTCGTCGCATACGATGCTCTCGACTTGTCCGAGCTCGTCGAGGATGTCCTGCGGCGGGAATGGACCGAAAATGGACAGCGTCTTGAGCCTGGAAAACGGGGCGAGCGCGTGGAGGCTGATCGCAATAGCCCAAACAGGCCTGATCAGCTCGAGATGCCGCAGCGCGGGGAGGCCGTTCAAAGGCAGCAGCATCTTGTGGGCGTCGGCTGCTGGCAACGACATTGCCTCTATGGACAAGGGCAGAGGGACCGGCGCCGCGGACTGCGAGTTGAAGATGTCCCATACGAGCACCTCTAGGGCGCGTGGAGATGGCCACATCTCGAGGATGCGGCTGACCAGCCACCTCTCGCCCCACACTTTGAGGCTGACGGGGCGCAGAGGGATTGCACGCAGGCGGGCTTCCATATGTGGGTCCCAGGCTTTGACAACGAGGCTTTCTGTAAAAAAGATGCCTGTAACATGGGGGCAGAGCTCGAGCAGCTCGATGTTGGCGGTGTCCTCGGCGATGCTCCTCCGGCACCAAAGGGTGAGATGGATGGCACGAACATGCGCAGCCAGGTGCGGGCTGGTGCGGAGGGTGCGGAGGAGCAGATCAATTGCGGAAACCGGCTTCCACTGGAAATTACCGTCGGGGAAGGGCACGCGTCGGAAGAGCAGGCGCTGCGCAATGTCCCGCCATGCGCGGCAGACAAGAGCACACGCCAGGAGGGTAGGGTAGTCGACCGCAAGGTGTTGGGACGACCTGTAGACCAGTTCGATGATGATGAGTTGGATGTCGAGGGGGAGAGTCGCCATCCTGCAGCGACGGGGCCGGCGATGAGCCTATCGTCGTCGTCAAAGGGGATCCGCTAGGGACGTGGGAGAGTACGGCCAGACGACTGTAGACGCACAGCTCCTCTGTTCTCAGCTCTTGCAATATGGCGTCCACGTCGTCGTCGACGACCCACTTCTCCGCAGAGTCTTACTTTGCCACGCAGCCCCCACCGCCATCCCTTGCCCATGACATCGACGGCGTGCGTGCGTTTGTCGCGCGGCAGCGTGCCGCGGGGAAGAAGGTCGTCCTAGTCACTGTACGTGCTTTTTACCCTTTCGCCGGTCATCGTTGCTGACAATGTGTTGCGGATCACAACAGAGCGGGGGAACGACGGTGCCGCTGGAGCTCAATGTGTGAGCGCCGTCCCGGCCTCTGTCTGACACGGCGGTTCACGCGTATGCGATTTCCAGCGTGCGTTTCTTGGACAACTTCAGTGCCGGTGCGTACCGCCTATGCTCAAGGTTTGATCGCGCTCACTGTGCTCTCTGCAATGCGTAACGGATATCGTTCCGGCGCTTAGGCACTCGCGGAGCGACATCTGCAGAGTATTTCCTCAAGGCGGGGTACGCTGTAGTGTTCATGCACCGTCAGTTCAGCCTGCAGCCATTCAGCCGGCACTATTCGCACTCGACAAACCCCTTCCTCGATCTTCTCGAGATTGAGCCGCCCGCACCTTCTTCCACATCCCCGACACCCGACATCACTGTCACCCCAACCCAGCGCGCCGACCTCCTCGAGGTCCTCACATCCTACAAGCATGCGCACACTTCTGGCCTGCTGCACACCCTCACTTTCGTCACCGTCAACGATTACCTATGGCTGCTCCGTGCTGTCGCGCAGGAGCTCGCTGTTCTGAAACACAGCGTGCTGTATTATCTCGCGGCCGCCGTATCAGACTTTTTCTTGCCACGGCAGAAGATGTCGGAGCACAAGATCCAGTCTGGCAAGGGAAGCTTGTTGATCGAGATGGACCAGGTGCCGAAAATCCTCAAGCCTATGGTTGATGAATGGAGTCCCGATGGTTTCGTGGTATCATTCAAGGTATAGTCTACGTCTTCCATTGCTCGAACTAGCACTGATGACAGCTGTGTATCTCGCTTCGTCCATTTATCTCCTCCGCTGTCTTGCAAATACCAGCTCGAGACCGACCCCACGTTGCTCATTCCCAAAGCCCGCGCCGCCCTCGCGCGGTATGGCCACCAGATTGTCATTGGTAACGATCTGAACCGACGCAAGCACGAGGTGGTCTTTGTCGCGCGGGCCGTTACTCCCACTTCTCAAGTCCATGATGAGGCGCAACCTGCACCACCGCCAAGCGAACTCCCTTCGAGCGAGGAAATTGGCGACGACGGGATAAATACTGTATCGTGGCTGCGCATCGCACCGGACGCAGTGGACGTGCGCGGGCGGCCGCGGGAAATTGAAGAAGACATCGTGCGGGAGCTTGTGTGCCGACATCAAGCATGGATAGATCGGTGGGGCGGCGGCGCATAGTGGCTGGGAACCAGAAGATCAAATGGAGGCACAAGAACTATCCCCAGTGTTGCGGTTGGCATGGTCGTCAATAAATTACATGTATAGTCTACAACAGACGTGGTATTGCGAAAAGGAGGTATGCATGGGTGGTCCGAATTAGTAGTGAGAAACATAAGCAAGCACAGAGACAAGCACACAAAGTGCATTTTCTCAAGACGCGAGAGACTGGTCGGGATCCACCATCACGGTATCGTCGTCTTCCGCCTCCTCCACCTCCTTGAACTCCTCCATTAGCTGCTCTGTCTCCTGCGCCACTGCACGCAACGCCCCAACCCTCGACCAAAGCCGCACCTCATCCGCGCCATCCGCACCTTCCTCCGATGTTGGCAACAGCGTGGCATACCCCATCATTTGCTGCACGGCCCTAATTCGCCTGTACGTTGCGCGGACGAGCACCGCCGAGCGCACTTTGGTCGTCTTCGCGAGGCCCCAAATACGCATCTGGCCAATCCCGCTGGTGCCGCCGCCCCCGCCGCCATGCGGCGACGGCGAGCGCCGGAAGAGCAGCGCATCTGCGTTGCGCACGGGGCCGAGGTGCACGATGCGCGGCCCACTGAGCGCGTCACCACGCGGCGTTATCGGACTGCGCGCGTACCCAGGCTGGCGCTCGTCCGCGCGCGGCGGCGTGAGGAAGAGCTCGGGCGGGGGCTGGGCTCTGAGCTTGGCGGGGGTGAGCAGCGGCGAGCCGTCGGGCGAGGGCGCGGCGGACCACTGGCCCGAGCGGCGGCGCGACTTGGAGAAGGCGGAGGCGAAAGAGAGTCGGTTCCCGGCGTGACCGAGTGGGTGCACTTGTTGGCGCAGCTGCTGATCGAGGAGGACAGTTTTCTCTTGCATGAGAATGCGCAATTGGAGCATTAGCGGGGATCGGTGCAGACAGGCAAATTCGAGGATTGACCACAGGAGGTAGTCGAGGAGGCGCGGTTGAGAGAACGAGGTGAGCGTCGGGGTGCGGGAACGGACGGATGGTGCGAATGGATTGATGTCCTCAATGCTTTGGGATTTCATCAGAGGCGAGCCGAGAGGAGATGGTGGGACAGAGGCGTTCTGGGCCTCCAGGGCAAACCTGGCGTTACCGTCGGAGAGCAGTTCTTTGAAGAATAGTCCTAACTGAATCCAAATACCGGGTATAGACGCAGACAGATCCTTCTCCGCGCGGACAATGACGACCTTCAGGATTTGTATAGATATTGAGAGCGTTGTCGCAGATGGTGCCCGAGACACCTTTTTGCGACTTTCCTGTGAACGCGTTCGCTCGAGGGTCCGAGGCCGGTCAACGTCCTTACGGACAGACTCAGATTTGCGGCAGGTATTCATGACAAGGCCCAGCAGACGCGTCCACGTCCGACTAGGTGTCGTACGCCTCCACTCCTCAGTCCATCGCACGTCTTGCAGAACATCTTCTGTCAATGGAAGTACCAAAGTCATTGGATAGATGATGCCGGCGAGGAACTCGTAAGAGAGGGGTTGTCGCTCGAGCACGCCGATGATGTCCACTCCTTGAAAGAATAAAGCTTGGCAAAGCAGCTTGGTCAAAATGGGTCGAAGCGGCAAGGATAGTGACAGGCCCTCGGACGCTGCAAGCTCGCACACTTCTAGCCCAACGACGCAATACTGAGAGACGATTAAGCGAGAGAAGGCTGGTTCGTTGGCATATAAGGGGTCACTGGCGACCCGGGAGACGACAGCCAACACACCGGAGAGGTCAATGACGGGGGCATATACTTTGAACACTGGCGCCATAAGGAGGAGCCATCCAAGGACATGCTTGAGTCGTAGTCCATGTCGCAGAAGCGCATTTTGAGCATACTCCGAAAGAAAGGATGATAAGCGATCGCTGTCCGCACGACTACTGTCCTTCGCCACGATCTTGACGAGTTCGAAGATGCGCTGCGACGCCGCTGACGAGAAGTAACCTCCGGATTTTGTGAATGCAGCCACCAGCGAGAGACAGTCCAGTCGCATCGCTGCGAGGTCGCTTGGCCCCTTTGCTGCTCCGGTTGGGTCGGCCGCAAGACTGACCTCCTCATCGAGAGCATCGAATTTCATATCTTGACTGCGGACCTGCGACGTGGTTTCAGATACCTTCGCCTTTCCAATACTGCGCGAGAGGAAAATCGTGGCCAATGCATTGATTCCATCACGGAGCACGTTGCGAGCGGGAGACGACGCTTCATACAGGCTGGGTGCCATGAGTTGTAGCAGTCGCAAGAAATGTTCCGCGCGGCGAATACCAGGATCATGTCCTATCACCGTAAGGAAAAGGCGGACCAAGTCTTCCATATTCAGCCTCCCGCCTTCGTACTCCTCGGGCACGGGGACGTCCGCGCGTTCACCCGAGCTATTTCCTCTTCTCAGGAGCGATAGAAAAGCCTGGGGCTTGTCCTCGGCAGTTGTGACCAGGAGCGCTTCCCTCTCTTGAGTCTTGTTGGAGTCATGGATGCCGGCTACATCCATTGCGGAGAGAGGAGCCTTGTCTCGCAGAGTGTACAGAAGAGCGAACGCTTGCTCTGCCATCCAATTGCACTCGACGTCGGGTAGCATGGCAATCTGGGACAGAATGTCGAGAGTCTGGAAGACAAATGCTTCTTGATGCAGAGCGTAAAATCTGTTCGTCGCATACTCTATGGCTGCCCGGATGCCAAAATTGAGCTCGGACTCGGCGTATACTTTCATGATGGCTGGCATGAACAAAGTGTACCCGCCACCCGAAAGGAATATTCGGCGAAATCGGGTGCTGGCAGTCATGAGAGCTAAAGAAATTGCCATTAGATATGACCATCATATGACTGAACCCAACTGACCGATGAGAACATGGCCAACGATACCGATGTCGTCGCTATGAGCTAGCAAGATGCGGTTTAAACCGTTGATTAGGACTGCGAGCTCGTTTCGGTCGTTGAGATGACGCGGCATAGATTTGAATATCTCGGCTACCAATAGGACATAGCTCCTCGCTAGCATCAGAGACAACCCAGTCACAGTCGCACTGTCAGGCGAGGGTGTTTGACTCTGTTCTTGTCTCCGAGGGATGTAATCTCGCAGCTCTATGTGCGGCGGATCGACGGCATCTGTCATGGATGGAAGGACAAGCCGAGACATATTCTTTCTGATGGCCTGGACGTCTTGCGGGTTGCGCTGGAGCATGTTCAAGAAAAGGATATGTTGGGATATTCGAATCACAGTGACGTAGGCTAGACGACGTATGGCATCGGGATCGGCTCTCGAGCCAATCAACCCTGGTACTCTGGGGAACATTTCGCCAGGAGGTGCGGTGGGTGGGAACCACAACGATCCCGAGGGGATGAGGAAAATCTCCACCTTCGCGCGGCGGATCTCGCGAATGGACATTTCGCTCACTTGCGTGACAAGCTTGGAGAGTAAAGGTAAGGAATAGGCAAATCCAAGGAGGGCATTGGGGATGTCAGGCTGACGAGCGGCATACTTCAAGAACCCAGTGAGGTGATTAAAAAGGTGGTGTGCCATCGCAGGCGGCAAGATGCGCTGAATGTGCAAGAAGGCTTGGAGGACAGAGATGGCGGACGATATCGACTGTTCGTCTCCGGAGAAAGAGTCTAGCACCGGCCGAGTAATTAAAGCTGGATCGTCGCGCATAAGATCGAGGATGGTGCTTCGAGCGGCGCTGGCAACGGTGTAGTCGGAGTCGTAAGTCATGAAAGCCACGTCCAGCAGGAGAGAAGCGAGAGAGGGCGCAAAAATTGCTCTGCGTTTCACGGCTTGCTGAGTCGAAGATGCGTTCGTTGTGTCCTGCGTCAGCGAGGGCGAAGGAGGCCGCCCAAAGCCGTCGGCACCTGGGCTAAGGAGAGGAGACTTGGGAACAGATGTCGTGGAGCCTCCATCCAGACGCTCGACCTGTTGCAAGGGAAGGAGAGACAGCGGCGTGCGATCCCAGTTGTGTTTCTGATCCACCTCGTTATCCTCCTGAGTCCACCCAATGTCAGCGAGCCTTTTCCGAAGCTCATGGGGAAGCACTGTGCCATCGTTCGTCTTGAGCCGCTCTGGGTCTTCTTCTAGCACGAACGTTCCGGACCCGATGTCCGTAGGCATGAAGGCAATGGGGCCGCGCGCCAGTTTGAAAGGCCGGCGGTGATTCTTGTCGGTGATATATGTCTGCGAGAGAAGTTGAAACCGCCAAGCGGACATGATACTGATTCGCTTCGCAGCATCACATCGAACGGATGCTTGTGAGCTATTGAAGACATCAGTCGGACAAGGAGCCCCGAACGTTCGCAGATTGAGCACGCACCTGGTGATATCGCTTCGCACTAAGGACAGAAACGCCTCGGGAATCTTCTCTGCGCTTTGCATGAGTAGAAACGTGGTCTGCCAGAATGTATCAGATAGATTCGCAGGATATTAGCCCGTTTGGGGACGAACTGCTGCCTGAACCTCTGTATCTGGAGACTGCAAGCCATCGCGCCAGAGGATTTTGCTCAACCTTTCGTAATCTTCATCTGTGAGAAGACCAAATAAAACAACAAAGAGCCGGCAGGCGTTCCTCAATAGCCCTTTCCCGAAACCATCGAATAGGGTACGTCGTTCTGACAATAGCACTGCTGGCACCGACTTTTTGACATCATGTGTTGCTCTGAAACCGTCCTCTGACAGGGACGGGGACAGAAGGAAAGCACTTTGACGCTATTCGCATGTCAACATGACTGCGTTTCGAAACGGGACAGCCCTCACCCTCTGCGGAGTTCGTGGAGTTTCTTGAGCCGCGGTGTACATGGATGCCATTCTCATGAAAGCAAGCGGAGGATCTTCGTCCGTGATTTCGTCGACTTCAGCACTGGCATCAACTACCCAGCGCACAAGACGAGGCAGCCATGGCGCCCTAGTCGACGTCAACAAGTGCAGTCACCCATTACATCATAGTGAGACTCACTGTTTCAGAGACCGAAGCAAGACACGGATTTCGTAAAATAAGACGCTCAGCATAATACGCTGAGTCACTGGAGTCGAGGAGGAACGTTCCTAAGGGCCAGTCAGACCAAGATATGGATGACAGTATTAAAGATTATCGTGATCACCTTGGCCTCCAAAAGATTGCCGAGCTTGTACTCTAAGGCAAAGAAAAAGCGTGCCCTTGCCGTGAACATGGCATCGGCGCCCTAAATGACCAAGACTGCGTCAAACAAGTACCAGGCATTCAGGCATGCTGAGACATACAGATTGGGGGTCTCTTTCTTGCGCCACCTTCTGAACATGTGCGATGAGCTCCGCGAGGATGACCAGCTGACCCGGCCGCGCTTGCCCCCAGGGTCCATTGCCGTCTTGTCCGGCCTTCTTCGAAGCTGGGGTGGACCCGCTCATGAGCGCCACGAGCATCATGTCTACGTCGCTTGTCCAGAAGCTCGGCAGTACTTTGGCTAACATCACCACGATGCGGAGATGAGTGACGACTGTCATTTCTTTGGATGCAGCCGCACAAGCAAAAAGAGGCTTGAAAAAAAGCTTCGGATATGCGTGCGACACTGTGTCCAGCAGCTCCGTGAGGGCTGGAGCAGGCAACGAGGGCGGATCTTGCACCAGCCGCTACAGGAAGAGAGATCGATATTGAGTCGAAAGCGCATGACCATCACTGACCTCATTGAAAGTCGGAAGGATAGTTGCTATGACAGGCGAGCGTACTTCATCCGGAAGCCCGTCAACGAGCGCGTTGAGAACCGTAGTCAGAGATGACCACACATCTTCGTGAATCTTTTCAATTGTCACTTCGTGAACGTCGCAGGTACGAAAGTATCGCTCACCGTTCGCGTCAATGCCGCCTCAAAACCTGACTTCCATGGCCCGCCTTCCTCATACCACTCCGCGATGAGAGAAGCCACAGCATCCTGTTCAGTAGCAGATCCCACACAAAAGAGTTTCATCGCCAGTCTCACGATCGCAACTCGGCACTCGTGTGTGGCGTCGTGGTCTTGCAAAGCTTGAGCCTCGGGCAAAAGGTGCGTCTGCAGTAATCCGAGTACGACATCCGTATCTGGTACCGCCAGGTACCTTGACTCGCCCACTGGCGGAAGAAGATTGAACAGCGCATGCGCGCAACGGACGAGTTTGCGAGCATAGAGGGGTATCAAATTAGCGGGCGGCAGCGTAATTTCGTTCATTGGAGACCAGAAGTCCTGTAACATCTATCAGCATTTTGGAATTCATTCTGGGAGCATGAAAAAAAACAGACGTTAGCCAGGTATCGCAAGAGATGTGGCCGCTGGGATTCTAGAACGTTCTCAGCAGCAGTCGACAGTGCGATAACAACCAGGGCGTCCACCACAGCATGGCCGTCGTCTGGGTTCATCCGAACGTCATACTCTTGCTCGACAAGCTCGTGATCAAGGTCGCTGAGCGAGCCCTGCAAGATACTCCCTATCAATTCTCGTAAGAATTGAGATTCTTCCGAAGTAGTCGGTGAGGAGGAGAGTGACGCGAACAACGAGAACAGAGTTTGGGAGTAATGATTGGAAGACAATTGGTGAACCGCCGCGGAAAGAACCTTCTGAGCTGAAGAGGCATGAAGATAGGACACCCAATATCCTCATGCGCATTGGCTTGCTTTCGACAACGCCTTGCACGGCTTTGCAGCACCAAGCGCAGCGTTCAAGTTCTCCCTATTGGATAAGGATGAGAACGCCAGTGAAGTAACTGTGATGAGAAAAGATCACCTCATTCGACCCAGGTATCCATGATTTGATGACAGTCTCAAACGTCTCGATCGCTTGAACTCGCTCGGACTCAAGTATTGCATCCGGCAGTGGGCTGAGAAACGGCATCAACAAGGCTGACAAGACTTCAGCCTCATGCGGCAGAGGCGAAGTCGGCCTTCCGGAGAGCGACGCATATCGGATGATAACCGCATAGAGCGAGGACGAAGCGGGCGCCCCGCGCGCCGCCGCAGTCGCGACCGATTGCAGGGAAGGCGGTCTGCGTGGACCCTTTACGCGCGGCTGCGCGACGCTCGTTGTGCTCGAGCTTGCACTGGTCGCAAGACTCGTAGTTGTGTTCATGAAGTTCATGGCGGCCATCAGTCCGAGCGTTCCTTCCCGCTCGCGCTTCGGCCCTTCTGTTCGCCAGAGCGTGCAATCAAGCACGCACGCATCACCTCGTCCGCAAAGCGCCTGGCCTGATCCCCGGACACTTCCTGCACTTGTTCCACGACTTGTTTGAAACCAAGACGAGGCATACGGAATTGTTTCGGCGTGGACGGTCTTGGTGGGGTGGCCGAGCCTACGGACGACATTGCTTGATGCATGCGCGGCGGAGCGGCACCATGCGGCAGGACATGGTGACGGAGGTTGTCCCATCGACGTTTCGACGGTGATGGAGGTTGGTCGTCTGAAATTTCAGTCGGAGCGAGGGAGGAGAAAGTGGAGAGCATGGACGCTTTCTTGGAGGGCCGCGGCCTGGTTGAACCAGCAGGGCTGGCCGAGCGAGCAGTGGGCGAGAAAGACCGACTTTCGTCCTTCGGGCTTGGGGAGTCCACGACTGCCCTCCCAGTCCAACCGCGCACAGGGCTGTCAGAGAACGGGTCCAAGTCCTGCAGTGCCTTGTCCATGTACGCCAGGTCCAGAGGCTGCGAGGGCGTACGAGCACGCGTCTCTGCCTTCTCCGGGTCATGCGTTCCCGACCGCATCGACGACACCTCCGAGGTCTCCTGGATAGGCTCTGGCATGGGTTTGGAGGTACCGCCCGAGAACAGTCGCCGCGGTAAGGGCCTGCCGCCAGAGGGCCTCCTCTTCTGCTCGGGTCGTGACATGCCGACTCCGTCCGCGGCAGAAGTATCTGAGACGAGGGGCGCAGGTCGATGTGGTGAGCGGGCAGCAACAGTGAATTGACGCGGACATGGCCCGGCGCGCCCACTGCAGGACCCCGTAAGTTTGCTTCCGAGCAAATAATGGGAGTGGCCGAGGGCTTTAGGCGCCATCACATGACTCGACGCGTTGTCCTTTTGCGGAAAGTTCACCGTTTACTCATCATCACGGCCGCACTCTCTTGTCTCCTACCTCCATGATCTCCCTCTGTCCACTTGTTTTCTCTTGATTTTCTGCAACACTTCCCCAAGATTTGATTTAGCTTGACCTCTGTCATGTTCTCGACGCCCCAAACACCCAGCAATTTTCTTGACGCTTCGATCTTGTCTGCCGACTCCGATGTCAAGCCCAGTCTCGCCGAGCTTGAAGCAGCTGGCGCCTCACGACATGCAGCGATTCAGACTAAGCTTAATCGTCGCCTCGGTCCCGAATTCGTCTCTCAGCGCCCGTCGCCCGGAGGAGGACCGAAGTTCACCTACGTCGAAGGTTGGAGGATCATCGGCCTTGCGAACGAAGTCTTTGGATACAACGGCTGGAGCTCGACGGTCACCAAAATGGAGACGGACTACATGGACTTGTGCGAGGAGACTAGACGGTGGAACGTGGGCGTGACGGCTATGGTGAAGATCACCCTGAAGGACGGAGCGTTTCATGAGGACGTGGGGTACGGGACGGGTGACAACCTGAAGAGCAAGGGGGCTGCCTTGGATAAGGTGCGTAGTATCCGAGTGTGTCTGATCTGCTCTGATTGTATCTGTCTGAAGGCCAAGAAGGAGGCAGTTACGGACGCCACAAAACGCGCATTGAGGAGCTTCGGTAACTTGTTGGGCCTGTGTCTCTACGAGAAGTCCTATACCCATGAAATTGTGAAAATCAAAGTCCAGCAGGTGCGCTCATCGTTGCGTCTTGACGGCGCTGCAGCTTTCTTCCCAACTTACGCCCCGTTCTCCTCATCTTCACTGCCCGTCAGCCAAAGTTCGATCAGACCGACTTGCACCGCCAACCAGAATTCGAGAACAATGGCGCGTCCACCTCTAGCACCGGAGCCGCCAGCGGTTCACACAGTAGCCCACGAGCTCCTGTGGGTGCTGGACCATCAAATTACGCCCAGTCTTCTGGGGCCAGCACACCTATGACTGCTGTACCGTCGCACTTACGACCTGGGAGCACAACGACCTCACCTTCATATAATCAGAATACCAAGGGCAAGCCCCCGCATACACCTCAGCATTTCCCCTCTGCCGGCCAGGCGTCCAACACGAGGACCGGCCTCTATACCCCAGCACAAACCCCAACCACCTTGCCAAACCGAGGAACGAATGCTCACCAGCAGCCTATACCCAAGCCCGCCGTTCCATTTTCCCCAACATCAGGGCGTGACTGCCCAACAGACTGCGTCCGATCGCCGAGTGTCCTTTGCTCCTGCTGCTCAACCGCGTCAGTCCGAACCAGCGGTCGATGCTACCAGCGTCGCTATGAAGGAGGAGATTCCGGACATGGATCCGGATTCGTACTTCAACTCGGACGACGATGCTCTATTCGCTGCTTTCGATATCATCGATGCGGCCAACGACATAGAGAGCGTGACTGCGAGCGGTTCCGGAACTGGGCAAATGCCGACAACCTCTCATGCTGGTGCAAGTGCGTCCGGTGCGGGAAATCGCCCGCTAAGCTCCTCGTCTGCGGGCGGCTTCCGATTCCCCCCTGGCGTGGTGCGCCCATCCGCTATCTCACTCTGACCCTTTCTTACGAGTCTTGCACCACGTCAGAACCCAGCGAGCAACCGCTCGACGATACCACCGCTACCGCTTCAAAACGCCGGGCGATCACATGGACAGTCGTCTGCAGGCTCGTCGTCCGTCGCTGGTGTCAAGCGGCCCGCAGATGCTATGCAGTCAGTATTCATAGTTGCTTCATGTCAGCGCTATACTCACCAGATGCCAGGCCCCCGCAACGCCCTCAGCCGCCCACCGGGATGGGGCTCGCGAAGCAGCAGCACGCGACCGGGCAGCGCGCACCATTGGCGGCACTACAAGTAGGCGACGGTGGGGACGTAAAACGGATGCGACATTAGCCAGGTTTGATTCAGTTGTGTACGATGTTTATGTGGATGGAGACATGGGGATAGACCGCGGACCGCTTCTTGGCGAGCCTTGATGTTGGATTGTATGTTGTTTTTCTTGCTGTCGATTGCTCTGATATTGCCATGATGCTGCCTTGTATCGATATCACAACTACCCTGCGTACCATTGATCATTCGTATAGAGTTAGCGAATTTGTCCTTCCGTTAGCGGTCGCGTGGACGTCGCGTGGTTTTTTTCTGTTGTCTTCAGGGCAACGACGCGATCTGTGGTGCACACTGCAGGGCTTGCTCGCTCCGAGAAGAAGCACGCCATCGGAGCATCAAAGCATCCGTGCCGCCGCCTCGCTGGAAGAATCAAGATGGCACTATATAAATGGCGGCCGGATTTAACGCGCACATATTATGTATGAGTGCCGCACCAGGGTCGCAGCCGATCTATATTGGACAGGACCCAGTGACGGTCTCAGGAAGTTGTTCCTTCATCAACTGCTCTGGACTCTGCTCGGATCGATCGGCGTCGGCGACTATTTAGATTGCGACTTCGATCGGACTGTCAAACGGGGCAAGAACTGCAGCAGGACCCCGATACAGGAGTAAAAGCGGAAAGTTGACGGAACGTGTCAATATTGAACAAGTTCAATATTGCAGTCAAGGGGATGGGAATCAAGAACCGCACAGTCTCGACACAGCAAGAAGGGTCGGGCAAGCGTCGTCGTAGTCAGCCGTGCCCGCGCCCGCTCCGATCGGACACGTCTCCAAGAAATGGACAATAATGACCAAGTTCCCGTCGCCGGGTTCAGAGACATGTGTGCATGAGACCTCTCGTCGTTATGGCGAGTTGCGCCAACACAGCCGGTGTGCGGAAGCTCTCGCATTGGTATATTCATATTGGGCGTTGGGAAGGGAACGTGGGTGCCTGGAGAGTTACTGGACGCGACCTGACGCGACTCATGCGGCGTACGGTACTGGGAATAGTCGTCCTCGCAGCAGCGGGGCCTGAGGACTTTCCCCGAACTAAGACCGAGAGAAACATAGCGAGTAACGCACCGGGATCACAGCTGCAGGCCGAGGATGTATGTGCCCCCGGGTCCTGTACACTTGTATCATCTGTATGACGCGACTGCCGAGGTCAGACCACGGAGCTTCGGGTCCTTATCAAACGTGTTTGCCGTCAGAACTTCTCTTTATAGCGCTCTGGACCCACCACTAGAGCGTGAGGATAAGCTGATTATTTTCGAACGGTAGAAAAGACAGATTCTTCTTACGGACGACGAAATCATGGCGGCTCGTTGCCGTAAAAATCCTGATAGCGCTGTGGGTCTCCTGGAGAACATCGGACAATCACAAGCAATGGCGGAAAAGAAGATTCGTCACCCAACTCATTGCCACGAGGTACAGTCGAGGCAAGATATGCGCTCGACGAGGACGCCCACGGTGACGACGTCGACGCAGGTGAGCATGTCATGTTCTTGAGGTTCTTGTATTTTCTCATGTCACAGAAGCTAGAAGTATGTCTTCTTCACAGACGGGCACGTCTGCTTCTGAGTACGTGCTCCTGGAGGCGCTAGGGGCGCGCGCTGGAGCGCTCCACGAGGAAACTGGACTGTTCAGTCCAACAGCCAAAGTTCTGATCGCTCGGAGCCATGGGAATCACAAGAGAAGTCAACGCGAGAGCTCATTTCAAGTTGCTTCATACGCACCGTGAGAAGAAAGCTCTTCGCGTCCGTGAGCGTCCGTGAATTAAAACGTGGCAGCCATACATACGACGGCCGGGGCAGGGAACTCGCACTCTACCGCGCGCCGCCGTTCTGACCAGACAAAGATATCCGTCAGCCGTAGTAAGTCGAAGCCCCTGAATCATCGTGAAGAGCGACAAAATGCAACGTCTGTCATAGTGCTTCACCAATAGTGTCCCTGGCTGACCTTAGCCGCAGAAGACAGGCGTTTTGTTCTCATAGCAAAGTACGCGCGACTCAAGAGGACTCGGAGTCGTTCGACGCGTCTGTGGCTGAGGCGACAAGCCAATGGGAGCGTGCGAACCACCTTCCCGACGCGGAAAAGCCTGCCATGGGCCGATTTTTCGTGGTGCCAGCGCTACACCCGCTTCAAAAGTCGACAGACTTCCTATTCTACCACACCTCCTACTTACTCTCCACCCACCACTCTCCTTAAACACCTCTACACCCCGCCCGTACGTGCGCGCAAATTTTTCTGCAGGTTCGCAGCTAACACCGTGCGCAGAGCGCTAGCAAAATGACCACACAACTTGAGGACGGCCGCGTCGGCAACCGCATCGAAAACTACACGGGCTTCTGGAAGAAGGACCTGTCCAAGGAGAGCGAGCAGGACAACACCGCGCGCGTCGACAACTACACCGAAGTCGTCAACGGTGCGCCCCTCCCTCCCTCCCCTCGCCGCGTAAACCAAACCCGGCACTGACACTGACCCTGACACTGACACCGACGCGCAGGGTACTACGACGGCGCGACGGAGCTGTACGAGTACGGGTGGGCGCAGTCGTTCCACTTCTCGCGGTTCTACAAGGGCGAGGGCTTCGCGGCGTCGCTCGCGCGGCACGAGCACTACCTCGCGGCGCAGATGGGGCTGCGGCCGGGCATGCGCGTGCTCGACGTCGGGTGCGGCGTCGGCGGGCCCGCGCGCGAGATCGCGCGCTTCGCGGACGTGCGCATCGTCGGGCTCAACAACAACGACTTCCAGCTCGGCCGCGCGCGCAAGTACACGAAGCAGGCGGGCCTCGAGGACCAGATACAGTTCGTCAAGGGCGACTTTATGAAGCTCGCGGAGCAGTTTGGGGAGGGCGCGTTTGATGCGGGTGGGTGCTGTGCTGGTTGCTGGAGATGTGCGGCTGCTGATGATAGGCTGGTTTCGTTCAGTGTATGCGATTGAGGCGACAGTGCACGCGCCTACCTGGGAGGGTGTATACGGCGAGATCCTCAAGGTCCTCAAGCCCGGAGGAGTCGTACGTCGCCCGCCCGTCCCTCATCCCGAACCACACACTGACCGACGCGCTTTAGTTCGGCGTGTACGAGTGGTGCATGACGGACGCCTGGGACGCGTCGAACCCCGAGCACAAAAAGCTCGCGCACGAAATCGAGATCGGGAACGGGATCCCGGAGATGCGGCCGCTCGGGCAGGCGCGCGACGCGCTGAAGGCGGTCGGGTTCGCGATCGAGCACGAGGAGGACCTCGCGGAGCGCCCGGACGCGGTGCCGTGGTACTACCCGCTCGAGGGCGACATCTCCAAGGCGCAGACGGCGTGGGACTACCTCACGGTGTGGCGCATGAGCTGGAGCGGGAAGCTCGTCACGCACAACGCGATGCGCCTGATGGAATTCGTCGGCCTGCTGCCCAAGGGGACGTGGGAGGTCGGCGAGACGCTCAAGGTCGCGGGCGACGCGCTCGTCAAGGGCGGGCAGACAAAGGTCCGTGCCGCGTTCACTGGCAAATGCTGCGATGTCGTGCACGTGCTGACGACGCCCTCCTGCAGCTCTTCACACCAATGTGGCTCGCCATCAGCCGCAAGCCGCTCTGACCGAGTCGGTTCTCCTTTTAGACACGCGCGCGGCTTCCTGGACATGCATCTCTTACTCACATTTTATCCTGCACTGCCGTACTATTATACCATCGATGATTATTTGTTACCCCGACCGCTGCGGTGCCCCATCGCCAAGCCCGGTGCTAGCCTGCTTCCCATGCGTGCGCGGCCGTCCACAAAGGCAACTGCACGACCAGATGTACACAGCGCGATCAGGTATCAGGATCGTGACAGCCCACTCCGCTCGCAGGGACTCCCGCTCGCGCTCCGACTCGGAGCGCTGCGCACCATGGGCATCTCGGACGGACCTTGGCAGTCGCCCTTCTGATTCCATTACTAATAGAGGACAGTAATATCTGGCACGGCGCCAACTCGAAGCCACCGATTGAACGAGTTCAGTAACTAGACTTACTGAGGGCGCAGCGGAGTCTGCCTTTGCCGCGAGATCCAGCGCGAGTCGAGATACTGTACTCACGATCGGATCGCGAAGGGGGCGCACCGGCAGTAGCACGCTGCCCGCCAGCGACAGGCCCCCCCGGCTGTCCATGTCACCAGTCAGTGTCACGTTCCCCACGCATACTGTCCTATGCATCCTGTTAATGTCAATGCGCTGCCCACCCCACGCGGCGCAGATGGCTATTTCTCCAGCGCCCGGGGCCCAGCTACGAAGCACTCTCACCGGGCATCCCCGCACGCGCACGCACATGTGAACTTGAGTTATCAGAACGCGCGCCGCAAGCACTGCATGCTTGTGGCGTCGACGCCGCCGGCAACTCTCTCTTTCCTGCATCAATCAAGCTTCACGACTCGACCGACGACTGCTGCTGTACTCTCCCCTCTTCTCTCGAATCCAAATCACGATAGCGTGTTATTGCTCCCGCCGGGCGCCCGGCCGCGCCCCGCTCTATATTACACCGCTAGCGGCCCTCGCGCACGCATAACATTTCCCGACCATGCCTATTCGAACTACGGCACCTTCCGCATTAGGCGCGCCGTCGTGCGTCGGGCGCGCGAGAGCCGGGGCGCACTGGACTTGGGAAGCAGTATCGATGCGGGGCGTGCGGAACAGAAGAGAACGCGCGAAGAGAACTCGCGAAGGGAAGGCCCGCGCAGGGAAGGGAAGGGAACCTGGCTCGAGGGGGATGATGTGGAAAGGAAGCTTGTTTGTTGGTAACTCATCAACATACTTACTTACTACTGATGTACTGTGTGTTGCATGTATGTATAGCCAGGGCAGTTCGCGCCCGCGCTGCTGGGCCGAATTTCAAACGCTGCTGGGGTTCGCGCGCGGCAGTGCGGTTCCCCATCCTGCCCACGGGACACGCTGGGCCCGGAACTTCTCCCCTTCCCTTCCTTCCCCACGCGGTGCTCGATCCAATACTGTGCATTGCAAGGTTGTATGTAGATGATGACACTATATGCACAACAGCAATATATACGCACACGCCGCCGCGCCGGCATGGAATAAATTAGATGCAATGCGCGCGCGCCGCTCCCGTAGTAGACTTGGGTAACGATCCAATACTTATGGTATACAGTAGACTTCAGTGTACGTGCCGAGCCGTGGAATGCGAAGAAACAAACAATATGCACAACCCATGCTGGTCATTCGATTAGTCGCGCGAGGCGGGTGAGCGGGCGGTCGGTCAGTAGGTATACAGCCCGCCCTGCAGCGCCGGCGCAAGCGAGCTGGCGCTTCTCCCGTACATGAGCGCCTGCGAGCAGGCAGTCAGCACACGCGCACGGCACACTGGGGAAACGCGGATGCGCACCTGTGGGGGCGGCGCGGCAGCGATGCCCGCGGACGACGCCTCGCTGCCGTCGTCCTCGTCCGCGTCCGCGTCCACATCGTCCTCGCCCTCGCCCGCCGCGTCCCCGGGGTCCCAGCCGCCGTCAGCGGAAGCGGCGACGCCCGTGCCGTCCTGGCCGACCCAGCGGATGCGCACGCCCGCGTCGTTGTCCGCGTCGGACGCGGCGGCCGCGGCCGCGGGCGGGGGGACGACGCCGTGGGTGCGGAGGTGGCGCTTCGCGTTGGAGCGGACGGTGAAGGACTTTTCGCATGTCGCGATGGGGCACTTGTAGGCTGGAGCGGGGTCAGCAGGGGGCGCGGGGGGGCTGAGCGGGGACGCACGTTTATCGCCCGAGTGGGAGTTCATGTGGGTGCGGAGGCCGGAGGGGCGGGGGAAGGCCTTCTCGCAGAGCTTGCAGTGGTGCATCTTGACCTTTGCCTTTTTCTTGAGGGGGGCGCCGGGCTCGCTGGTGCGGCCCTCTGCGTCGGAGGCGCTGGCGTAGAGGTCGGGGGACGGGGACGCGGGTGCGGAGGTGGCGGGGGAGCGGACGGAGAGCTGGAGGGCAAAGTGGGAGGAGAGGCCGAGGTACTCTGCCTCCTCGTGGGGGTGGGTGAGGTCGTGCATGGAGAGTGGGAAGGGGTCGTCGGCGGCGCGGACGGGCTCGAGGGTGGCGGCGTGGAAGGTGTGGAGGGTGGCGGCGTGGGGCGGGGCGGGCTTGGGCGGGCGGGGGCGGGGGGCGGCGTGCTTGAGTGGGCGGGGGGCGCGGGGAGGGAGCGGGTGCGGGCGGGGACGGGCGGGGCGGGAGTGGGGCGGGTGGATGGGGGTGGGGGCAGCGATCTTGGGGCGGGGCGGGTGGTAGGAGGAGGCGAGGGCGGCGGCGGGGGTGGGGAAGGTCATGACGGGGTAGGCGGGGCCGGGGCGGGAGGCGACGGTGGGGACGAGGGTGCGGTGGGGCGGGTAGTCGGGGGGCGGGTAGAGGGGGGCGGCATAGTCGTGGTAGGGGGTGTCGGGGTAGTAGGGGGGCCACTGGTAGTTTGGCTGGCAGGGTGGCTGGTCGACGGGGTGGTGGGCGAACATGGGCGTCGGGGGCAGCTGCGACTGGGCGGCGATCTGGATGCTTAAGAGCCAGAGCCATCGCGGTGTCGTGCAGACGCGTTCGACGCGCCCGATCGGGACTCTGCTTCGACCGCCTCCCACCGTCAACACGGCCATACAATGCGGATCCCATCACGAACATCTCCGCTTCGGGCAGCTCCCCCCGCGTATCGGGCGCCGTGCCTGCCCCCATGCCGGCACCCGGGCCCTCCGAGGACTTGCCTCCGCCGCATTCCCACTCCGCGGCACCGCCCCCCGCTCTCCGATCCGGATTAGACTTTGCCTGTCTGCCCGTCCAACCTGGCCACCGCCGACCGCCCACGCGCAGAGCCCAGGGTCACGCCGTCCACCGCACCCGCACAACAACTTATCAGCCCCGTGCGACCCATCGATCACATCGCGATAGCCCCCGGTGCCGGGGGTCCCCTCCCGCCGCCCTACCTCATTTCGCCTAGCTGCCGCCCCCCCGCCTCGACGCGATCGCTGCCCTCGACGCGATCGTCCCCCCGACGCTCCCGCTCGCCCTGCCCGCGCTCGGGCCTGCCACCGCGCCGACGCCCAGTCGCCCCCCGCTGCACGCGCTACCTCCGAGCCGCGCGCGCAGTGCCACCGACGCCCGCCCGCAGACGCAACAGCCGACCGCGGGGTGCACCGGGACCTCGTCACCCTGCCACCGGTCCCCGCCGCCCCCACGGCGCGCCCTGCTGCCCCGTGCGCCCACACTCGTCCTCTGCGCGCCCTCCCAGGCCCTCTCATGCCCCCGCGGCCCTGCCGGTCCCTGCCCTATCCCCCCGCCACACCGCCCCTCCCCGTCTGTTTCGGACGCCCTGCCCCATCAGCCCGCCGCTGCTGCGTCCCCCATCAGCATGCGGCCTGCACAGATGCTGCGTCCACCACCCTGCCTGCCCTGGTCCCCAGACCCTGCAGCGTCCTGCTGCGCTGCTGATGTGCTGATGTGCTGATGTGCTCACATCACGCCCGCATGACCCGCCCACACCCCGACGCGCGACGCCGCCGCTGCGAGCACGACGCGCGCGCCGACAGCGCAGCGCACGCCGACGTCAGCGTCACGGCATATGTGCGCGTAGCCATAGTAGCGCAGGCTCGATAGCTCGCCGGAGGAGCTGGATCTCGTCGCGCGCAATCTGAGATCACGATGTATCTCCGCACCGCCGAGACCCCCGCGCCCCGTTATCACCAGCTCGCGCGCCGCGGCCGCCAAGCGCCTCGTTGCCCGCGCAAAGAAAAGAAAAGCGCAAATACACGACCGACACCAGCCCATCAGCGCGCCCCTGCCGCCCCCGCCCCCGCAGCTCGGCCCTCGCGGTGCGCGGCGGGTGTCCGACACGTCCGTCGCGGCGAGCGACGGACTGAGGCGGCGGCGGGGGTGCCTGGCGTGATGTCTGCATGGCTACGGCTAGGCGGGCGGGCGCGGTTGGCCAGGACATGACATCTGTGCAGCCCTGTGGGCTCGCGAGGCGGAGCTTCGCTTGCGCGGGCCTCGGGCCGGCCCCTGCGCGAGGGGCATGACGCGCTTCTTTCATTTGATGCGCTTCGCGGCGCGAATGTACAGGCGCCCCGCCCACGCCGAACCCCAGCGCGCCTTATCGATGGGGGCGTCGCCCGGCCCAGCCCCCGCCTCCATTATTTATTGGTCCCCGCCCGATCGTCCGTGGCGCGATCGCACACCAGGGTGCCCGGACGCTGTTGCACGCCCCCGCGTTGGCACTCCGCCGGCGACACACGTGCGGCCCTAGGCCCGCTGCTCCGACCTTGTGATCGTGTGGCGTGCTGTTCGGCCGAGGCCAGCACGAGGATATCGCGCCGCGCCCCTTCACAAGCCTCGACCCGCATACAAAAATTGAAAAGAAAGAAAAAATATTTTCGCGAACGGACCACACGCCGCCTGACACGCAGCGCACGACGCGTGCGGAGCTGGTGCGCACACGGCGGTTTAGAGGAAGCGCGACGTAATTGATGCAGCCACGACGCGCCGCGTTCTCTGCTTCCTCGCGCGATCCGCACGCGTGGTTTTGACGTGCCGCGCGTGAGATCCGTGCGGGATCTCGCTCGCCCCTCGTGCCGCCCGCGCAGGGACCGAGCCGACGGGCCCCGAGCTCCCGCGGGCCTCCCGTCTCGGCCCACGCGACGCGTTGTTCCCATCACGTGCGTCTTTCTGACTCGACGACTCGGAGTACCTGCGTCGCCGCTGTGCGGAACGCGAAGAGCCGACTACAAAACCTGTTAGCTTTTCTAACGGGTGCCTATGTGGCAGGTCTCCTTTGACGTCAACAGCTTCAGGTTCACTGCAACACTATGTAACACTTCGTCGTCCGGCTACTGTCACCCCACCGCGCATCGCGATGCCTTCCCTTTCTCACGGGGCGCACTGATCGCGTCCAGAGCGGCGCGACGTCTTCGCCACCAGGAGGACCACCGCCGATCAGCAAAACGCACTCGGTGTCTCTCAAATTCTCGCTCGGCGACACAATTTCACGGCAACATACCCCGCATGACCGCTACCCCAGCTCAGCAGGGACGCACAGCCGCGAGCTCGCGATGTCAAACATCCCGGTCCGACTGCGCTGCACCCTCAATATTTTCTACCGCTACACACCACTCGGACCGACGCCGTTCCAGCCCTCACCGCATTTTTGCAGCCCTCACCGTATGTCCCACGATTGACTCCGCGGCACGTCATCCGCGCGCGGGCATGCTCGTCCGCGGGCGGGTTGGTGAGCCGCACGCCGGGTCGGAGGGGCAGTCGGGCTTGTCGGGGGGAGAGGCCTAGGTTCGTGGGTTGCTGTCTCATACGGTCTCAGATGCGCGTGCATTTTTGTCGCCCTTCGGTATACTCTATACTTTAATTATTGCCGTTATTTTGCTGCCATGTACCCAATTATCAATTCAATGATAGGAGGACTGTCGGTGACCAAACTGGTGCTGTTGTGCCCCTCGTCTCGGTTCCTTTGCCTGTCTGAGTATGGCTGTGAATTGGCTTTTCTTGACCAGCTGTCTGAGCCACCGCGAAGCCATCATACTAATACGCCACCCGTCCGAAGCACTCCTAACCGTTTCCATGCTTCACAAGTCACTCGCAGCCTCCAAACCCTGCACCCAGCGTCGTAAAACCCCCTCCTCGTTACGTTCCAAAAATACATACACACACAAATGCGGCAGTCACAGCTCGAGCACTCGCCCCGCGCCCCTTTTCCACGCCGCGCACGTCGGACGTCCGAGGCGTCGCGGGGCTCAGGGCACGTATCGGAAGCCCGGCGCCTGGCAGAGCCCAGCATCAGCACGCATGTCGTTGTCACGCCGGCGGCGGCGCGCAGGCACGGCGGGCGAGAGGGGGACGTACCGCGTCGGCGAGCTCAGACGTGTCGACGCGCGTGTCGGGCACATGCGCGCCGTGCACGCGGTCGCGGCGCGCGTTCTCGCGCCGGAAGTGCACCTGCGCGGGCGTGCATGCGTGGTTAGATCGTGGGGTGCGCGCGGACGGGCATGGCACGGGGCACGCACGGTGAGCACGAGCGCACACAGCGCGCCAAGGAACTCGAGTGCGGTAAGGACTGCGGCGGGAAGTAGCGGTCAGATGCGGCGCGCGGGACGGATGCGGATGCGGGCTTGCCTGCGAAGCCCTTGCTGCAGGTGCGCAGCGCGTGCGGTCAGCGGGGCGGCCGCGGGGGCGTGGGACGGGGCTTACATGTACCGCGGGCCCTCCGTGGCGGGGAAGAGGTGCGAGCCCAGGACGCTGCCGCACTGCCCGATGGCCATGTACAGCGGCGTGCCCGTCGCACGCTTCGTCTCGGAGCCCAGATTGTGCGCGTCTGGAGGCACACCGCACCGCATCAGCGCTGCCATCGCACCACGCTGCGACCGCGACCGCGGCCTAGCGGGCGAAAAAAAGCACTTACACCACGCGATGGTGATGCCGATGGTCGTGTACGTTCCCGCGACGATGCAGAACGTCGCAAAGTAGCGGACATGCGCGTTGTCTGGCACGGTCAGCAAGATCCTGCAGCCCAGCGTCAGCGCCGACGTCACCGCGCCCCGGCCATCGCCCGCGCTGATTGGCGCGCCGCGCGCCGCGTACGTGATGGGAGGACGTACAAGTATCCGATGCCGCCGATGGAGCTCGTCGTGGCGATGAACAGCCCGCGCGACAGCAGCCGATCGGAACACCACGACGCGGCGGTGATGACCACCGCGGTCACGGCGTACGGCGGGACGGTCAGAAGCTGCGCGCGCGCGTTCGCTGTGGGGCCGCCGTGAGTAAGCCGCCGTCCGCATCCGGACGCAAGTAGATGAACAGGCGAGACGGGGCGCCGGGGCCTTGGCACACACAAGAGAAAGATGGACGCACTGTAGCCGAACGTCTTGATAATGGTGGGCAGGAATGCGGAAATGGACGCGAGCGCGGCGTTGGCGCCAAAGTAGATTACGCCGCCCATGTAGATCTAGCAAGGCCGATACGCTCAGTACCGCCGACACCCACCCAGACGGCGGGGGGGCGTGGTTCCGATAGAAAACGCGAAGCAACGCACGCGCCAGTCCCTGAACGCGTTTCCGATGTGGCCTGGGCACGGAGGTCAGCGTGTGCCGTAACGCAATATGATGGATACAAACTCTTGTTCACGATGTATCCCACATCCCCGCTCGTGTCGCGGTTCGCACGTTCTAACGCCAGTGCGCGCTCGTCTTCGGACAGAAATGTCGTCGATTCCGGCCTGTTCGGCAGCAAGCAGAGCGCGATGACGCCCAGAGCCACAGCAGGGATGCCCTGCGACACGTAAAGCGGGTAAGGGTCGTCAGTGCCACCCGTTGCACCTCAGGTAGAGTTGAAGCGTACTTCGATGATGAAAAGTAGGCGCCAATTCGCTATCGTGTCATGTGCGTGCTGCACGCCGAACGCTATCAGGCCGCCGAAGGCGCCAGCGACTGCGGCAAAGCCGAACCAGTACGCGAGGCGCAGGCCGAGCTCGTGCTTAGTGTAGAATAGAGCTGCGGGGCTCAATGAGCGATGCAGGCCCCCGGGGTTGTGCAGGGCGAACGTACAGAAGTACAGCGGGATCCCGGGTCCGAACCCCGCTTCAAAGGTGCCCAACCCGACCCGACATACGATAAGCCCTGCCTCATTGAAGGCAGTGGACTGCCAACGGCAATGTTGGTATTGGCAGGTAAGTATGAATCTTGGCGATAACGTAAAGGCGCTGCTGACCATTAGGGTCGAACAGATTCCCCAGCCTATCGCAGCGCTTCCTAACCACAAACGGGGCGGAAAGAGCTTCGCGAGGAGCGTGGCTGGTACCTGGCACAAGATCTGGACGACGGGGTCAGCTGGGCAGGTCGGGAGCGCAGGGGTGGTCGCACGTAGGAAAAGAAGAAGGAAGAGTTGATCCAATCGAACTTCTTGCCAGTCGGGTCCCCGTGCAGGACGTCCTGGGGCAGGCCCTGCAGGCGTGCGTTGCCCAAATTGCTTCGGTCCAGATCTGCAGGCGTGCGGAGCAAAGTTTCAGTTTGCCAGTTTCCAATTCTCACAGAAGATGACCCGAAGACACGAGGGCCGTCATCATAGACTAGAATGAATGGAACTCAAACGGCGAGACTCACACGCGAAGAGGTACATGAGACAAGCAATTGGGAGAATTCGCGCGTCGAGCTTTCGAATCAGATGCCGCTCCTGGACTGACAATCGAAGGCTCTGGTCGTCGGGGTCTGCGTCCACCTGCGATTCGTGGGATACCCTCGCGTCAGTGGCGTCCTTCTCGAGATCATTCGCCCGTAGCTTCTCAGGGCCATCTCCGGACTGATATGCGTGCTTTTCATCGAGCGACATGGCGAGCGCAAGGCGGGCGGGCAGGGAGGCGGGCGGGGGAGGTGCGGGAGGACGGCGGGGCAGCACGGGAAGAAGAAGGCAGGAGCGAGGGCTATATATGCCGGCTAGGAGCGTGATGCATCATCAGCACGCGAGAAGCAAGGTGTCGTACACGAGCTTCTGGGAGGGCGCGCACGACGGCGCTGTGATTGACGGTATCATCACGTTGGGCCCCGCACTAGGCACGAAGGTCAGGCGGGACGCAGAGCAGATGAACGCCTCCGGCGGCTCGTCAGGCGGCGGTAGCGAGGCTGGCCGCAGCGCCACTTACTGTGGGGCAGAGGCTGAGCAGGCGGCCCGGTCATGAAATAAACATCAAAACCAATATTGCAAGCGGTATAACACTCACATCTTTTAGATATGCGGCAAGCGCTGGGCCAGACGCAAGAAATGGGGTCCCCAGTAGCCTCGGAAAATGAAGGGAAACTGACAGAGTGGCGTCCTCGCTGCTTTGTGTCCATCATAATGCAAGGTCGAGGTGACAGGGAGAAGTCGGGAGCACATGGTCGCAATCTTCTTGACGCTCTCGCTGCAAAGCGCCGTGGAGAGTTTGCTCAGAGGCCGTACATCGGGGCTCTGGTTCTCGGAGGATGTCACGGTTAGCCAGCACTAGAGCAGCACTAGCGGAGTCGGTAGCGAGGCTTCGACCAAGCTAATACTTCAACAAATCGTTTTTCGATCCTTCGGTCCGGAGCGCCCGCTCACGTGATGTAAACGAACGCGGTCACACGCTTTCGTTCGACTTGCCGAGTTGTTGCGACGGTGGACACTGGACGCGTTCCTCGATCGCGATACCCTCCTTACAAAATTGTCACGGAAAGCTAGCTTTCCTAAACCCACACACTCAGAAAAGGTTGGTTTGTATCTTTCCTCTTGTCTCTGCCCATCCAAAGGCCATTTCCTCAGCCACCAGTGGCGGCCATACGAACATATGTCCACCCCTCTTGAAGACGTTTTCACCGACGATGCACCAGTCATCGTGGATGGCGATGTCCTCGAGGCAAAGAAGGAGAACATCCAGCCACTCGCCTCTGGCCGCCGTGCCACCGCGCTGTCCGCCATCCTCTCCACCCCCCACGCGCACCGCGAGTCCAAGCTCGCGGCCACCCGCAACCGCCTCCGAATCAACGTAGAAGTCGCTCTCGAAGATGAAGATGACGACCCACTCGATGCTTACAGTCAGCTTGTGTACTGGACCGTGGAGAATTACCCGGAAGGTCACAGTGCCGAGTCCGGGCTGCTCGAGCTGCTCGAAGAGGCGACGCGCGTGCTCAAGGACGACAGAGATGGCCTTTGGCGGAGCGATATGCGGTATTTGAAGCTGTGGGTGCTCTATGCGCGCTATGTCGAGAGGCCCCAGATCATCTACCGCTACCTCATGGCAAATGACATCGGGACAGGCTTCGCGCTGTTGTACGAAGAACATGCGATCATCCTAGAACGCAATGGCCGGTATGTGTTTAGTCCGTCTCCCCTACAGCATTGGTCGCTCAACGAGTTGCAGGCGCAATGAGGCGGACGAAGTGTATCTTCTGGGGATACACCGTCAAGCCACGCCTGTTGAGCACCTCCAAATGCGACACCGCGAGTTCCAGAAACGCATGATGCTCGCCTCCTCCCTGCCCGCCGCCCCGCCCTCCCCGCAGGCTCCCTCCACCCAGCCCGCCTCCAAGCGCAAACCCCAACCCCTCGGACAGAGACTCATCCCGTCGGAAACCGCATCCTCATCGTCATCGTCCCGCACCGCCCGCGCACCATCCGCCTCCACCGCCCGCGTACCATCCGCATCCACCTCCCCGCTCGTCGCAGAGGACGTCTTCGGCGCCGGCGCGTCTACCCGCGCACGGCCGAACGCGCGCCTGCAGGTCTTCGTCGACCCGTCCGGCGCGGACTCACAGGCCTCGGGGAACCCGTGGGAGGAGCTCGGCACGCGCAAGGCGCGCATCAAGGAGAACGTGCCGGACGTCGCGAAGATGGGCGGGACAACGCTGAAGCAGCCCGGCAAGCACCGGCGCCTCGCGTCTGCGGGCACGTCGCGCATCGCTGTGTTCAAGGATCCTGAGCCGGGCGACGGCGACGGTGAAGGAGAGGAGGCGATCCCGCCGCCGCGCGTGGCTGCCTCGCGCGCGAAAGAGAAGGTGAAGGAGCTGGCGCCGAAGACGCCTGCGAGGGCGGGGTTTGTGCCGTTCACGGACGAGGACAACGCGCCTGTGACGCCCTTCAGAGACGAAGTGAGCATGGTGTATTTGCGATATGTGCTCGTTAGCTGACTGAAAGTTGACGTTGATTAGACCTCTATTTCCGCCTCTGGTAGCACCGTCCCCGACACGGTGATGAAGGCAAAGAGGGTCGAAGACATGTCGAGCGAGGCGGATGCGCTTAGGAAGGACCCCTTCAAAAACTACCCAGACAGGCCGGCCGACGTTGATTGATTCTGATGAGGTGTAGCATTGATGCTCTTCTTTGCTTGATTCTTGGTCTACATGCCTCCAACTACTTGTATTATATTCGTCTTGACCACGAACGCGATCTTATCTTATCTATCCCGTAGCTGGCCTGATATGGCCGATGTTCAGCGCGACCGCAGCTCCTCACCTTCGTGTATCGACATCACCACCATCGCGTCCATCGACCCCCTCCCAACTTCACATCGTCATCTTTTTGGCTTATTTGACCGCATCTGTGACGCGTACCACTCGACAACCCAGCCGCGATGTCGTTCACGAAAGCCGCGCTGTACACCGCGAACCCTACCACCACGCGCGGCGTCTCCACAAAGCTCAGCGCGACGAAGGAAAAGATCGTCTACACGAATGGAAAGGCTGTCTTTGTGCGTTTACTTCTATCTCATATTTGCAGCCAATCTGATCCTCGAGACACAGATCCGCGATATAAGCGTACGTTCTATCCCATCTCGGTTGCAGCGGCGCTGACGCTGACACTGACACTGCACTCGCCATCGCAGAACCCCGGACTGGGTGTGGCATATACAGGTCACGTTCAAAACACGACCGTCGCTCGCGCGTCGCCCACGGGATACTACGTCGCCTCCGCGGACGTCACGGGAACTGGTGCGCGCCGCATCTTTACATGCCCACGTCCCACGCACATCGCTGACACGGCATGCCTCTTTTATCTGTGCAGTGCGCGTGTGGGACACGGTCGGCGAGGACCAGTCGTTGAAGGGCGAGTACAAGGTGATCTCGGGACGAATGTGCGTGCGCTGCACGTTGGAGATTATGAGGAATGAACGTTGACGGGACGCGTCTTTGAGCGCAGAAACGATCTTGAGTGGGATGGCGAGAGCAAGCGGATCATTGCGGTCGGCGACGGCAGGGAGAAGTGCGTGCGGCTGTGGCTTCAGACCCACTGGCACTGACGCCTTATAGGTTTGGACATGCGTTCATGTTCGACACGGGCACGTCGACGGGCGAAATCATCGGGCATTCCAAAGTGCGTTGTCGTGCCAATATTTTGCTCACCCTTCGCTAAGTGTGATCTTGTAGGCCATCAATGCCGTCGCCATCCGCCACCAGCGACCATTCCGTGCTGCCACTGCGGCCGACGACAACCTGATTGTCTTCCACCAGGGTACGCATCACTTCTAGATCTATCCCGCACATCTAACAACTCTACAGGCGCACCTTATAAATACGACAAGGTAGTGTCTCCTTCATTGAACCTTTCGCAAGCAGTGACATACGAATTGATACGGTGCGCAGACGATCAAGACGCACACTAAATTCGTGCAGGATCTGCGCTACGCGGTGTCTGGCGACCATTTCGCGAGTGTTGGGTCAGACGGGAAAATCTTCCTGTACGATGGGAAGACGGGTGACACCCTTGGGGACTTTGCAGAGGGACACAAGGGCACTGCCGTGAGCGCTGCGCTCCCTAACGACGTATTGCCAGCCATCTAATATGCGTGGGCGGGTTCACACAGTATGGCGTCAGCTGGAGTCCTGATAGCAAGCACATTTCGACGGCGTCGGCAGACGCGACTGTGAAACTATGTGAGTAGCGGCAATTTTTTGCAGCTCTTTAGCTGACTCGGAACAATTGAAGGGGATGTGGAAACCAAAAAAGCGACCATCGTCTATACCCTCGGTAGTGGCGTCGACTATCAGCAAGTCGGCATCGTCTGGAGCGCACCTGATACCATCGTTTCGCTGTCGACGTCTGGCGACCTCAACGTTTTCGACCGGCGGACGGGCGACAAGCCCGCCAAAATTCTCCTTGTATGTTCTGTGATCTCTTTTCCACGGGTCGATCTGGCTGACGCTACGTAGGGCCCGCAAAGAAGCGTCACAGCCGCGACGACCGTCGATCTTGAGACTTTCTTCGTGGGCACGGCCGACGGACGCTTACTTTCGTACGATGCAGGGGGAGAGTCGTCATATCTCGAAGGCCGAGGCCACTCGAATCTCGTCGCGGCACTCTCAGCGTCGCCCGAGGGCAAAATCTTCTCCGTCGGCTACGATGATCGCGTGCGGGAGCTCGATGGGAAGTCATTTACGTGCGTCGCCTTCCCCTTCCATCGTGCTCAGTTCGCTGACGTCGCGGTACCAGGCCGGCGGAATTCTCCACCAGCGCGCAGCCGAAGGGCCTCGCCGTGGCGAGCGATGGGACCGTGCTTATTGGGGAGGGCAGCGTGACAGAAGCCGTGCGCGCGAACCAGAAGGTCGCGGAGTTGAAGGCCAAGTCACCTGTGAGCGCGATTGCGGCGACCGGGTCCCTCGTCGCTATAGGCTCGGAGGTACGTATCTGTAGAACTTCGTTGTTGGGTTGTTGTGGCTGACGGGCACGGCAGGACACCAAGGTGCGGCTATATGATTGGGACGGCAAGGCGTTCAAGGAGGTAGCCACGCTGGACGGGAACAAGGGCACCGTGAGCGCGCTGGCGTTCTCACCCGACGGGACGAAACTGGCTGCAGGAGATGTGAGCTGCCTTTCACATACACTCCAATCATATCTGACCTCAGACTGGCAATAGTCCTCAGGAAAGGTCGTTTTGTACGATGCCAAGGAACACAAGTCCATCACGTCGCGTTGGTCCTTCCACTCTGCGCGCGTGAACACCCTGAGCTGGACGGCGGATTCAAAGCACTGCGCGTCGGGCGCGCTGGACACGCACGTCTATGTCTGGAGCGTGGACAAGCCGATGAAGAATATCGCGATTAAGAACGCGGTGTCGGGCGGCGTCAACGCGGTGTTTTGGCTGAAGCAGGGCGGTGGGAAGGGCCGGCTGGTGGGCACGGGCGCGGACGCGAGCGTCAGAATTTGGGAGGTTACTTTCCACGCATAAGCACGGGGGCAACGCAGTAATGGACGTGTACAACGGTGTACAAACTAATGATATAGGTTTCGCTCCAATCCCTGACAGTTATATGGATTTGGGCACGACCGCTGATTTTTCTACGGCGCGCATACTACACCCATAGAGCAACCGCACTGACTAAAGGCCGTGCCTGCGACTGTGCAAACGGTGCTGAGAGCGCGTTCTGCGATACCACCCACTCCTGCTTGCTGTTCTCGTGCGCCTTGTCGCAACGAACCATCTGCGCCTCATTACCTCTCATACACCTCTCATACACCGGCCACCATGGCAAGCGCACGTGTCCGGGCGTGAATTGTCTGAAGGAATCGCACGCATGTGAATGGAAGAGTACAACGATGTACTAAATGGAGACTGCCTCACGACGAATGCGTGGCGACTAGGAAGACGAAGTATCCTCTCTGGCTGAATTTGCAAGAAAGATACGGATGGCCCTGTGGCATGAGATTCAGAGACTTCTTAACGCTGCGTTCCTGCTGCGAAGTACTTCGACGAAACAATAGTCAGCGTGTCGACAATTGGGACGTCGTGACGGGTAGGCGCCGGTAGTTACATAATCCCCATTTCTTCGAGTGATTTTTGCAGTGAGCAGCTTGGTCTTGTCCCCGTCGAGAGCACCTTCTCCTCGTCCCGTCCGCCTCTCATTCTCCTCTCTCCTTCACGACAGTCATGGCAGACGAATACGGTCCGCAGCAGGGCGGTCACGAGCCGGAATCCCATCCCTACCTTCACGAACCGCTCCTCCACATCTCAGGCATCCCAGCCTTCGTCTCCGACGAGAATCTCGCCCTGGCGTTCGGGGCGTGCGCGCCGTTTCGGCCCCGCATCGCTCGTGATGGATCAGGCGGTCCTGTCGGCGGCACGATCGAGTTCAAGTACCTCGAGAAAGGTCAGTGGCATGATCACTCCCTTCGCGCCCGCATCTCCGCCACGCCTCCGCCTGGTCCTGCTGCTGACGCGTATATCCAGCTGAAAAGGCGCTTGCGACCCTACAAGGGCGACCGATCCCAGGCACGACGCCCACCGCGCCCCTCGTGCTCTCGCCATACCCGCCGACCACGCCCCCAACCCCACTCCCTCCGCCGAGCGCCTCCCCGCGCCTCGTCAAGCATCTGCCTCCAGGGTACACCGACAATCAGCTCTACGACTTGTTCCGGCCTTTTGGCGCACTCGCGTCGGTGCGCACGCAGGCAAACTTCGGCAAGGACACGGGCGTGGTGGAATTTTGGCGCGAGGAGGACGCGCGGCAAGCCGAGGAAGCAATGCACTGTGCAGACGTTGAGGGACAGAACATAGCGGTGCAGGTATATCAGCCGCGACGGACAAGTGGGCAGATCTCAGAATTCAGCCCGAGCGCGCCTGCGTTCGTTCCCGCCGCCGCCGGATATCCCAGCCCGTACCCGACCCAAGTGAGTGCTCGTGGCGCCTTACTTCCCCCGCCAACTGGCTGAGTCATCCAGTATTCGCCACCACGGGCTCCCCCTTTCCACGTTCGATCCCCAGGGCCATTCATTCATGGTCCCGGCCAACAAGTTCAATTGGCGCCTGTGCACGGTCCTGGCTCGACCAGCCACAGTGGTCTGATCGACCCGTGCAACTTGTTCTGCAAAGTATGCTTCCCCAGTGGCTTCAAATCACGCTGTCCTCACTCGATCACCTCAGAACCTCGATCTCTCGCTAGACTCGAATGGCCTCTTCTCCCATTTCCGCCAGGTGAGCTCCAATTTGTACATTTAGTGAAATATCGCGTACTCAATGAAGTGCAGTTTGGTCAAATTGTGAGGTATGTTAGGTTCTCACCTTGCGGCGAAAGTCATCTCACCTCGTTGCAGTGCTCGTGTGATGAGGGATGAGAGAGGCAATAGCCGTGGTTTTGGCTTCGTCTCCTACCAGACGCCAGATGCTGGTGAGTTGCATGAAGTCTTGGACCTGTACGTACTCAAGCCATTGTCATGAAGCTTCCGCCGCCATGCACGCTATGAATGGCGCCATTTTCGGCAACAAGCAGATGGTCGTACGTCTGCACGAGCCGAAGCAGTTGCGTCAAGAGAAACTGGCTGCGCGATTCTCGGGACACAATGGTCATCCAAGGAGTGCGAGTGGTGCCACGAGCCCTACTTTAAGTGAAGGCGGGGAGAGCTACGCTGGATGGCCGAGTCCCAGCACGCGTTCGGTTATGTTGGGTTCTCCCGTTGGACACCATGACAAGCTTGACAGGCCGCGGAGAGGATCTGGTAGCTATTACAATGTTTGTATCAGCGTTTACCGCCTCCAATCTTGCACTAACTATCTTTTATAACAGGCGGCCCTTGCTGGAACGTTGAACTTGCCTATGCGCTACGATGACCTTTCCGCTTTGTCTCCCGTTGTTCGCAAGGAAGTCCTCACTGGTGAACTTAGCCGACAGATCAAGAATGCGAATCTCGTGCCACCGTCTGAAGTCAACTCCGTTGTCGAAAGCCTCGTCGGCCTCTCCTTGTCCGAGGTGCTCGCCACAATCCAGGACCCGGAGAAGCTCAACAATCAAGTGCAACGCGCGCAATCATCGCTCTCGCCCGGCAAGATCGCACCTCCGACCAAGTCACCGTCGCCCGCACTGTCACACGACTCGCGCCTGCTAGATGCTGATGCGCTGAACGCTACTGCATCTGCCCCAGAACACCCCTCCACGCCGGTATCCATCGCCGCCTCAGTCTCAACACCACCGCGCACGTCCTCGCCCTCCGGCTCCGTTGCCCCTGCCACGGCCTCCGAGCGCGAGCGTATTTTGGCAGCTGTAACGCGCCTTGAGCCCGGGCAAGCGGAAGACCTTACCGAGCTGCTCATGAGCCTACCGAAACGCGAGCGTGCTATGTGCCTTTTCAACGTCGAGGTCTTACGTGCGAAGATTGCGGACGCAAAGGCCGTGCTCGACAGCGATGATGTGGAGGAGACGCCGGCGGCTGCCAACATACCCCTGCGCAGCGTCCCGGAGGTGCCTGTGACTCCACAGAGCAAGAAGACGGCGTCGACAGCTCTAGAGGATACCCCCCGCACACCAGACTTGTCATCGCGTGGTCCGTCTGCTGCCGCGTCGCCATCGCCTGCCACGCCAAGCGCCGCGCATACGATCGCGTCCCTTGCCCGCCTTCCCGCTGTCGAGATCATTCGTCTCGCGAACTCGCCGTCGTCGACTGGCCTGCCGTTGCCGAAGCCGGACGCGCTCGTGACGAAGGCGACCGACGAGTTCATTGACTCGCTCGCGGATGAGTCGATCCAGATCCAGAAGCAGAAGGTCGGAGATAAATTGTGAGTGGTCACGCAGCCATTTTTCAGTGTTCTTGGACTGCGCTGACTTCTCCGGTGCGCAGGTTCAAAACAGTCAAGTCGTTCGGGCTGAAGAGCGCGCCGAAGCTCACTATAGCACTTCTCGACCAGGATGATCTGCGTGCGCTTGCGCACCTCATGAACAGCTATCCCTCTGTGCTGAAAGAGAAGGCCATTCTTGTCCAGCAAGCATCCAGCAAGTAAATTGCTGCCTTGCTGCTCCCACTTTCTTGCTATAGTTACTCCGAGGCTCCGACCGCCGACCTCAAAACTTCCCTTTTATCGCCTGCCCGCCGTGGTAGCCTGAGTTGTGTCCGCTTTCAATGGTTTTTGTCCGGCCCTTCTGCATATGCATTGCCAGAGCGATGCATTCCAGAATGCAGTCCTTGTTCGTCATATCTGTGCTATACCAATTACTCCGTCCACCTCCCTCTCGCGACGACCGCACCCATCATATCTTCTGGATGATCTTATATCCCTTCATCTGTACGGGTTTCTACCAGCCACCCGGTTCATTGTTTTGCATATTCCTTCCCCCGTCATTGTCTCATTGCGCTGAAAATGTCTACGATTCAGTACTTACATACCTTCCTTTGAATGGATCCCCTCAGCTACCCGCCACTTCTCCCGTTCTCCATATTTCTCGCCTTCTGCTGCTCTAATAACGACCTGTCACGACGTGCTCCAAACGTACTTACGCTGTTCAGATCTTTTACGCTGTTATCTTCACTCGTGCTTGCTTGGGGTGGTTCAATCAATTTAAATTTCCGCTGAACCCAGGGTCAACAAAGCTGCTGGGCTACAGGTGGGGCAACCCGAAGCCGGATCCCGATGGACTGCGCAGACGTCGGAGCAGAACACTGTGTAGCGAGGGGTCCTGCATATTATTGAATGTAGTTGCCGTGAGTCTTGGCTGGCATATCACCGCGCTGACAAGTATACCTCCTCAGCGCTCGGCCTGAGCGTAGCCCAGCGCACCCGGGTTGTATGCGACTGTGCAGTTGCCACTGAGCCTGCCAGCAACGGCTTGTGGGCATTGCGCACTGAAGTGACGATCACTGCAGTGATCAGATTGGGTAAGCAGGCCTATGGCAACCCGATTACAGGAAATTATGAAGATTTCCCACCATTGCACTACAAGACCGGTAGCGGGAATGAAAGTTTTCCGCCGGATCCAGGGCCAACAATTCCAAATCGGCCTTTTGCGGCTATCATGATCATATGGGCTCGAAGCGTCGAACCTCGCCTTCTCCCTGCTTCCATCGTCTGGAGTAAATGGTTCTCTTCGAGATGTTTTCACACTGCTCCCGCTGCCTGCAGAACCACATGCTACGTATCGGTAGTAGACAGGCGTGATGCTCGTCCACTTCACACATAAATAGCGGGACTCGAGGCTGATCTGCTGGCGTGTCGTTCACCCTCTGTACGGCAAACAACTCCTCTCCTTCCCGTTAGCCCGAGGATCTGCAGCCTACCCGTGTCCTCCACTGTCTTCGCGATGGTCGCGTTCCACTCGGCGCTGAAGCTCGGTACTCTCCTGGTGGGCGCGTGGCACGTTGCCAGCGCCAGTGCATTTCCAGGCGGGGCAGGACATGGCCAGTCTGCGGATGGCCTAGTTGCTGCGAGTTGGTACGCAGGCTGGCATGCTGACGACTTTCCCCTCGCGAACGTGAGTTGGAGCAAATACACCCACATGACATATTCCTTTGCGTGCGTTTTATCCCTTGCTACTTCTTCGTGCTGGAGCTGATAACTGCTGCAGGGAGACGGCGCCGAGCGTCAAGTCGTTATCGCTGTCAGACAGTGATGTGACGCTCTTGCAGCAGTTCGTATCGGTAGCCCATGCACACGTGAGTTGTATGCGCTGATCCGAGATGCGAATCTGACGACGAACCGGGCGTTCCCAGGGCGTCAAAGCCCTTGTGTCAGTAGGAGGGTGGACGGGCGGCCTATACTACTCTACCGACGTGGGCAGTCCTGCAAATCGCACGGCATTTGTGAAGACAATCACCCAGCTGGCCACGAAGTATAAATTGGATGGCATCGACTTTGAGTGAGTTCACGTCTCTATCGCGTTAAACGCGGTAGTGCTGATCCGAGTTCTCAGCTGGGAGTACCCCAACAACGCTGGCATTGGCTGTAATCAGTACAACGCGAACGACGTCGCCCACTTCCTCTCATTCCTTCAGGAACTGCGTGCGGACCCCGTCGGCGCGAAGCTCTTCCTCACCGCCGCCACGCCCGTCCTGCCGTGGTCTGACGCGTCCGGAAACCCCTCCACGAACCTCTCCGGCTTCGCCACTGTGCTCGACTACATCGCAATCATGAACTACGATGTGTGGGGTCCGTGGTCGCCCACCGCAGGCCCGAATGCGCCGCTCAACGACACTTGTGTCGCTGACCCCGCCACGCAGGCGGTCGGCTCTGCCGTGTCCGCCGTGAAGGTGTGGCATGCCACGGGCATCCCGTACAGCAAGATCGTGCTCGGCGTGGCGGGGTATGGGCACTCGTTCCGCGTCAAGCCGGCGGACGCGCTCCCTCAGGGTGCGAATGGCACGCTAGCGTCGTTCCCTGCCTTCGACGCGGCGGATCAGCCGCTGGGCGATGAGTGGGACGACGACCCGGATCCGGGCCCCGATGAGTGTGGCAATCCGCAAGGCTCGGGAGGAACCTTCAACTATTGGGGCCTCATCGCAGAAGGCTTTTTGCATGCCGATGGCACGCCGGTGGCGGGCATCTCCCATTCGTTCGATGCTTGCAGCCAAACAGTGCGTCCATGTCCTTTCTATCTCTGCCAGGATAAGTGCTAACCCGCTCTTTCAGCCATATGTGTACAACGCGACTTCACAGGTTTACATAGCATACGACGATGCGAAGTCATTCGCGGCCAAGGGTGCGTTTATCAAAAAGACGGGCTTGCGTGGGTTCGCCATGTGGGAAACCGGTGGCGACTACAAGGATACCTTGGTCAAGTCCATACGCGGCACCGCTGGATTTGCATAGGACCATGTATTCGCTGCGAGTATGATATTTCGTCGTGTGAGATACGATTTCGTGATTTATGAAAACACTACGATTAGGGACATTCCAAGACAGCGAATATCATGTCAACGGCACGATGTTGACCTAGACACGTCCATCGAGGTGTCGGTTGTCAAGGTGCGCACCTGGAAAAAGACGCCACATGCGTATGTATCGGTATATACCATACCTACCATGTGCAACTGCTCGCTCGCGACGGAGTGTGTAGCGAGGGGTCCTGCATATTATTGGAAGCAGTTGCCGTGAGTCTTGGCTGGCATAACACCACGCTGACAAGTATGCCCCCTCAGCGCTCGGCCTTAGCGTAGCCCAGGGCACCCGGATTGAATGGCAATGTTGCCAGTACTAAGTAGTGAGCCTGGCGACGGCTTGGGCATTGCGCAACTAGTGAAACGATCACTGCAAGCAGTACTTGGCACTGATCACATTGGGTAAAACTTAAAGCTTGCTTAAAGCAGGCTGATGGCTTTGCAAGGTACCCCCGACTGCAGGAAATTATGAAGATTGCCCACCAGTGCACTACAAGACCGGTAGCGGGAGTAAAGGTTTTCCGCCAGATCCAGGGTCAACAATTCCAAACCTGCCTTTTGCGGCTATCAAGCGTCGTTGTGCTTCCATCTCGTCTGGTAAATGGTTTTCTTCGAGATATTTTCCATCACACAACGCCTATCTTCTGTGCCCAGGTCAGCCACGGAGACTACCATCACACTGCTCCTGCTACCTACAGAACCACATGCTACGTATCGGTAGTAGACAGGCGTGATGCTCGTCCACTTCACACATAAATAGCGGGACTCGAGGCTGATCTGCTGGCGTGTCGGTCACCCTCTGTACGGCAAACAACCCCTCTCCTTCCCGTTAGCTCGAGGATCTGCCATCCACAGCCTACCCGTGTCCTCCACTGTCTTCGCGATGGTCGCGTTCCACTCGGCCCTGAAGCTCGGTACTCTCCTGGTGGGCGCGTGGCACGTTGCCAGCGCCAGTGCATTTCCAGGCGGGGCAGGACATGGCCATTCTGCGGACGGCCTAGTTGCTGCGAGTTGGTACGCAGGCTGGAATGCTGAAGACGTGCCCCTCGCGAACGTGAGTTGGAGCAAGTATACCCACATGACATATTCCTTTGCGTGCGTTTTCTCCCTTGCTACTTGTTCATACTAGAGCTGAGAGCTTCTGCAGGGAGACGGCGCCGAGTGTCGAGTCGTTATCGCTGTCAGACAGTGATGTCACGCTCTTGCAGCAGTTCGTGTCGATGGCCCATGCACACGTGAGTCGTATGCGCTGAGCCGAGATGCGAATCTGACGACGAACCGGGCCTTCCCAGGGCGTCAAAGCCCTCGTGTCAGTAGGAGGTTGGACGGGTGGCCTATACTACTCTACCGACGTGGGCAGTGCTGAAAATCGCACGGCATTTGTGAAGACGATTACCCAGCTGGCCACCAACTATCAACTGGATGGCATCGACTTTGAGTGAGCTTACGTCTCCATCGCATCAACGCCGTAGTGCTGATCCGAGTCCTCAGCTGGGAGTTCCCCAACAGGGCTGGCATTGGCTGTAATCAGTTCAACGCGAACGACGTCGCCCACTTCCTCTCATTCCTTCAGGAACTGCGTGCGGACCCCGTCGGCGCGAAGCTCTTCCTCACCGCCGCCGCGCCCGTCCTGCCGTGGTCTGACGCGTCCGGAAAGCCCTCCACGAACCTTTCCGGCTTCGCCACTGTGCTCGACTACATCGCAATCATGAACTACGATGTGTGGGGTCCGTGGTCGCCCACCGCAGGCCCGAACGCGCCGCTCAACGACACGTGTGTCGCTGACCCCGCCACGCAGGCGGTCAGCTCCGCCGTGTCCGCCGTGAAGGTGTGGCATGCCGTGGGCATCCCGTACAGCAAGATCGTGCTCGGCGTGGCGGCGTATGGGCACTCGTTCCGCGTCAAGCCGGCGGACGCGCTTCCTCAGGGTGCGAATGGCACGCTAGTGTCGTTCCCTGCGTTCGACGCGGCGGATCAGCCGCTGGGCGACAAGTGGGATGACAACCCGGATCCGGGCCCCGATGAGTGTGGCAATCCGCAAGGCACGGGAGGAACCTTCGACTATTGGGGCCTCATCGCAGGAGGCTTTTTGCATGCCGATGGCACGCCGGTGGCGGGCATCTTCCAATCGTTCGATGCTTGCAGCCAAACAGTGCGTCCATATCCTTTTCTACCTCTGCCAGGATAAGTGCTAACCCACTCTCTCAGCCTTATGTATACAATGCGACTTCACAGGTTTACATAGCATACGACGATGCGAAGTCATTCGCGGCCAAGGGTGCGTTTATCAAAAGCACGGGCTTGCGTGGATTCGCCATGTGGGAAACCGGTGGCGACTACAAGGATACCTTGATCACGTCCATACGTAGCACTGCTGGATTTGTGTAGGAGCGTGTATTCGAACATAGTGTGACATTTCATCGTGATTACAGTGATACATTGATTTCGTGATTCATGAAAGCACTACGATTAGAAACATTCCGGGACAATGAACATGGCACGTTGTTGACCTAAACACGTCCGCCAAGGTGACGATTGTCAGGGTGCGCACCTGATAAAAAAAGACATTGAGTAAATATCGACAGTCACAATAACATCCCAAACCTACCATGTGCAACCGCTCGCTCGCGGCGCTGAATTGCCTCTCGTTCAAGACGCTCGGCCTCAGCAATCTCGCTGCTTTGCGACTTTATCGCCTGAGCTTCCCTGACGGATAGCAAATTATAAGCATTATGATTACACTGATAAAACTGTGCAAGCTTACTGCTCTTTCTCCTGACCACGCGCCTGCAGAGCAGTGCTGCCAACCAGAGCGCCGACGGTACTCTCCATCTTACCAGCCGCGCGAGTGCCAGCATGCTTGTGGCCTTGGCCTTGCTGCTGGTAGTGGCTTGTCGGCGGGAGGCCTTGACCTCCTTGACCGCCTTGACCGCCTGAACCCATCATGCCTCCTTGCTGCTGGCCGCCGGCGTAGGGATCACCGGCGCCGGTACCCATCTAGGATGCGGTGTCATAAGGTGCTTCACAGTTCAGAACATCGTGTGATGACTTACGTTCTGTTGCGCACCAGCGCCACGACCGGTCATGTTCGAGTCGTAGTTCTGGCCACCGCCTTGGCCAGCGCCTTGGCCAGGGTTCATGCCCGTCATTCCAGGATCGGTACCGGCAGAGCCGGTTCCTCTCCCCATAGAGGCGTCTTGACGGAGGTCAGAGGCCTCCTGGCCGCCGGTGGTTCGGTGAGGAGCACCGGTCTGATCCTGCTTCTGTACCGGGGTCAGCTCCTCGAGGCAATATTAGGCACAGCTGGAGGAGACACGTACATCGTGCTTCTTTCCAAAGAGCGGCATTGTGAATTGTTGGGATGAGTACGAAAGTTGTAGTTGGAAAATTTGAATGTAGTTGGAAAATTTGAAGTTTAAAGTTGAGTGAAAAATCGAGGTCGAAGTAGCTTGTGAGTTGGACGGTGAACAAGGCGGGTTTATATACTCTCTGGCGCGTGGAGAGCCTTGGCTACGACACCCTAGAGGTGACGTCGCCAGCAATTGCGTAAGATCATGGGGATTGGAGTAACTCCATGGTGGCGTGCGGGGGCCCCATCGCACTTGATCCCGTTTGGGGCTGCGTCATCGCAAGAGTAGACTCGATCATTCCATCTAGTCAACGTTGTACGCGCATCTGAAGGGTACGTTGCTCATAAGTGTACGTTCATTCCAGAGATCATCACATATAGTAAAACAAACCACATCGTCCAACCAAGCAGCGATAAGTTACTACTTCCATAAATTCACCCTTCCAACCTCAAGCTCTGAGGCTACAGTTCACCGCTGAGCGCCGATGCGCGCCCAGAACATCTCTTCCCGCAGACGGACAAGCTCCTTCCATGTTCGCTCCTCCCAGGTTGCGTCGCTGACGTACGGTGCCCCGTCAGGCGACGTGCCCAGCGACTCAGTTGAGCCGCCGTGAACGCCATTGATGCCATTCATTCCCTTCTTCGCGATGGACGAAGGCGCCGACTCCTGAGAGACACGGGCCTCTTCGGGCACCTTCGTTTTCTCGACGGAATAGATGCTTTCGTCCTCATACGGAGGTGATGCCTCGGACTGATCCTCCTTGGGTTCCTCTTTCACAACGGGGGGATGACGCGGGGGTGGAGGAGGTATCGAACGTCGCGCCGGTATGCGTGGCTCAGTATGTTCTTCAGCGACCTTGGCTTCCGGCTGAGCTTCTACACTTTCCGTGTTTTGGGGCGCTGAGACATTTGACGCATCTTCAGTCTCTGGATGTGATTCAACAACAACTGGTCGATGTCGCGGGGGAGGCGGCGGGATAGCACGCCGGGCAGGTGGGCGCGGTTCAGAGTAATGCTCTTCTGGTTTGACTTCCGGTTGCGACTCTGCTGTTGCCTCCTTCTCGGGCTCGACCGACGCGTGCTCAGGGTCGGGGTGCGATTCTACAGTGTCATTGTCAGCGATAGGAGCCGCTGGAGCTTCATTGTGTGCGTCCGCCGTGACACCTTGTGGGTGCGCTGGAGGCGGAACCGGAACAGGGCGTCGACCGGCTGCACGCCGAGGAATAGGTGGTGCTGAAGGCGATGCCGCTCGCGATGGCGCATGCTCGTCCTTCTGCACAGCGCTCACAGCTGCCGGAGTATGAGGCCGAGATGACGATGTTGCCTCCTCGACAGGCGGCTGTTTTGACTCCTCCAGAGTCCCATCCGCAGACTCGTGAGACTGTCCACCCTCCACGGGGTCGGGTTTCACCTCTTCTGACGATAGACTCTCCGCGGATGCCGTTGGTTCAGGCGGCGCAGGCGCATCCGTCTCGACGGGTAAGGCTACTGTATTCACAGCAGGGGTCGCCGGCTTCGACTCCGGCAAGGGAATAGTTGCTGGGGACGTCGCACGGGATTGTGAGACGCTGAGCGAGGGACCCTCGCTCGGGGTGGCGAATGCCTCGTGTTCCTGCGCATGGGTATCTAGCTCGCCAGGAGACGCAATCTGCCGTCTCGCCTGCGGGGCAGCAATCTCTGGCATAGTTGGATGATCCTTCTGCGTGTGCGCAGGTTCCGGGGTACCTTCGCGCGAGGGATGGTGGGCGGGCGGCGCTGCCCTCGACCGGCTACGGGTAGGGAGAGGGGGAGGACGATGTGGTGATTGCGCTGCAGGCAGATGCGGCGACAGTGCCTGTGGGGGGGCAGGCGACGGTGTGGCACGCGCGGGCGAGTCAGTCCGCGTTACCGGTGGCGGTGGTGCGACGAATCGTTTTACGTCCTTCGGTGGCTCCTTCGTAGGCCGATTTCCTTCGGCCCAACTGGACACGCCGAGCGCAGACGCCACGCCCCACAGTCCGCCCATCTTTGAACCCCTTCGAGGCGGTACGGGTGGCCTGCCTACACCCCCGGATACCTCCCGCCTAGGTGGCGGCAAGGTGGCTCCGTAGTCCTCTTCCCATATCTTCTCGACGACGCCTGTACGAACAAAAGACCAAAGCGAGCATGTCGAGCGCAGGCGCGCAAGGCACCAATTGGATGTACACAGGGGATATGAGGTCGGTTGTTTTTGGACACTTGGGCTCTGCGGGAGGTTCACCGTTGTGATCGGGTTCGCGACGCGGAAGATGTATATATGTGAGGGCTGCTGGGCAAGCTGCGTCTGGTAAGGAGGTGGAGAGGGTGGTGCAGAGTTGTTCTGCGACAGCGGGTTTTTGAAGATCGAAGTTGACCAGGCGCTGTTCGTCCGAGAGAGTGAGAATCCCTGGCGGCTGGGTGAGTCGAGCTGGTTTGGATTAGAGTAGACTGTGACGCCACAGAGCGCACAGACGATGTGGTTGTGGGACGAGCCGGGGGAAATAAGAGCAGATGACTCTAGGAATGCGCCGATCGAGGACGGCTCGATGGAAAGTTGGCCATGCTGGATAGCAGTGATCACGGAACGACGCGTCAACCAGTTGAGCGCGGGCGCGATATCTAATCGAACAGTGGGATCCCTGCACGCTAGTCAGTGTGCTTGCGACGGAAACAAGGGCAGCAGGTTACACACGTGTCTTCCATCTGCAGCCTTGCGATGAATGGCAGGCCCAATAGCGAGGATATCGCCGGTGGTTGGGGCGACGCGGGGCGAAGTGCGCGGAGGTGGGTGACAAGCCCGAGAAACTCATGGTAAGGGATGTGAGAGCTGTACAGACGCAGCGTATACGCCGGGGCAGGAGACGGCGTCCGTTCGAGGTACTTCCCTTTACCCATGAGAGCCGACATCTCCTGCATGCGCTGCTCCGAGTTCTCCTTCTCTTCCTGCAACTCCTGCATTTGCTGCTGCAGCAACTGCACGACCTCCTCCGTCTCGCGCAGCGCACGCTCTGCGTCCTCCGCCTTGCGTTCGCTCTGCGCACGCGCAAAGCGGGCCTCCGCCACCATCGTGTTTGCTTGGCCAAAGAGCCCGGCACTGAGGTCATCCAGGTCCTGCTCGATCGCCATGCGGGCACTCTCAGCCTGCCCACGCTGCGCAGCCTCCTCCGTCGCCTTTTCCATGAGACGCGTGAGTTCCGCGGTGACTTGCTCCTTCTCGACGAGGAGGCCGGTGTCCAGCGCGGCCAGATGCTGCGTCCGCTCTAGCTCAAGCTGCGAGATTTTGACAGACGATGTGCGAAGGCTTTGAGAGCTGACATGGAGCTCATCCTCAAGGTCGGAAACGCGGTCATAGGACTTGACGAGCTTGCCGTTGAGCGCGGTGACCTGTGATATCAAGTCTGCGACCTGCGAGCGCAGAGATGATATCACGAGCGTCTGTGCATCCTGGTCCACGCTGGCCCGCCTTTTATGGGCTGTTGACTCTTCATGGGACTTGGCAGCAGGAGCGAAGTCGTGATTGTGAGTCTGACTGTCCGCTGAGTGCGGCAGCGAGTGAGCTGGGACTTCGTGTGCTGGCGCGCTGTCCTCGAGTGTTGGCTTGGTGTCGTCGGCCTGCTGAGACATGTACCCAGAATCGGCGTCAGAGAAAAGAGGAGAGAAAGGGCGGGGGGCGGGACGAGAGGGGGGACGGTGCTCGAGATCGCAAAGGGCGGTCCGCAGCGCGTGCTCGACACCGGCTGCCGTCTCCCGCGCCCGGCAAAGTGAGCCAAATAATCGCTGCACTTGCTCTTCGACTTGCATCTCGATTTTGACGTCGCGCTCTGTGCTAGTCGTCGTCTCTATTCTTATACACGGCCTGTCGTCACTGCCTCGACACATGCCTTTACCGCGCGGTTCAAGCAAGTCACCACTGTCAGCATCTCTTGGCAAACTACGAGGCCGTCCCAGGATCTGAAGAAATTGCACCGAGGCCCAATGACTCTGAACTGTGCGGTGTAGTTGCTACGGTTTCAACAGGCTCACTGTAGTCTCACTCGCATGAGGGCCCGCGCTCGAGATATGGTTCCGCTGTCGGCGGCTCCTATAGATTCACTGCCCCGCATAAACTACTTACATGCTTACAAGCTCTTCCACACCACCCTTCACACCCCACCTAGTAACGCAAACAGTCGATTCACGCCAGCAACGAAATGCAAATCGATATACCGTTCGCTGACAGGAAGCGCACTGCGCTCGAAATCAAGGCTGCGGTCGAGTCTATCGTAGACAAGGTGCGCCCTATCGGGCGCTGCATAACCAAAGAGCGCGTTGGTCGAAAGGAGGCGGCACTTGCAATGGGCCTGGATGAAGAAGATGAAGATGCCGGCCATCCGACTCCGAAGGGGAACGAGGTAGGTTGCTCAAGCGCTCCCTCAGCCCGGGCCATAACCTGACGCTGCATGTTGAGGCTGTTGTCGAGGATTTGGCGAAACTCTACGCAGAGTTTCCTGTTCATGCTAGCGGAGACCTGACGGACGAGTTTCATCTCACTGTCACGCGTGAGGGGTGCAAATACGATGCCATCGTCAAGCCATCGGCCGACTACATCAAGCAAGACAGCGACGAGGAGAACACTCTTCGAATGCTTTTCGATGGCGCCGCAGTCTCCGGGTTTGGCGATGTGCGCAGCCAGGAGACCAAGGTGGACACAGGAGTTCGCAACGCGCGCGAAATCCCCGCATCCGAGTTCACGGTGTCGCCATCCCTCACAGATGCCATATCCGACATCTGGAGCAAGCACTTTGAACCGCGCGAGGTCATTGCGAAACCGTACAAAATTCACTTGTATGGCGAGAAGGGTGGCTTCAAGGCACACCTCGACACCCCCGAGACTGACCTCGTCGGGACTTTCCTCATCGGAATAGGGGACTCGACGGGCGAACGAAACCTCGAGCTTGGCATCCGTGAAACGTTGGATTATGAAGACTGGTACGATGCAAAAAGCCGTACTGCGCAGCTCTCGTTCTCTGCCAACGCCGGTCAATGGGTGGCATTCTATCCAGACGTGCCTCATCGCGTGGTGGAAATCTTTAGCGGATACCGTGCTGTCGTCGCCTTCAAGGTCTTCCGGCATACCAAGGCGACCGATACTGCCGCCGAATCGGTGGCCATGCAGCGTGTCACTGCGCTGACAGACAAGTTAAAGGCACCATTCGGCCTCCTTCTCGAGCGCAAGTACTGTTTTGGCACGGAAGAACTCAGCGGCTTGGACGCAGATGTTTATAAGGCGCTCCGTGCACGCGAAGGCCATTCCGCGCGTTTATTGCCCGTCGTCATCCAATGGTCTGCAGAGGTCCTGCGCGGTCATGAAAAACTCTCGCATTACGAGGCGCCGGTCTACCCTCTTACAGCGGCTCACGTCGATGCTCTTTCGCATGATGTGTCGTTTGGCTTTGACATCGCCGAGCAAACTCCCGATCCTGTGATCGCCGACGAGAGTCTGGCGTGGCTCAAACGCGTGAGCAGGCCGAAGAAGGGAGTCGTGCCGTTCTTCGCCACCAATCTGGTGAATACGACGGTCACTTGGAGCCATCGGGAGCAAGATGAATCCGAATATACCGGCAACGAGTCGAGGCCGTATTCAGAGGACAGCATCTACCTTTCATACGCTGTGGTGCTCTTGACGGACGAGAAGTAATTTCATAGAGCTTCAGCTGTACATCCCTGAATATGACATCTCGCTCTGCTCGACTTATCCGCATCTCTGCGCCCCCAAGGTGCGGCGCATCTGCCAGTGAGACATATCCGAAGCAGTGCGCACGGCTTCGAGGGGCTTGCCCTGGCATCGCCTCCTTAATCGCCACCACTCTACATCGTACGGAAGATCCCGTTCTCATCCAGCGACTCTCAATATAGAATACTTGACCGGCGAAACGAGATGCATAGCTTCATAACACCATTTATCGACAGGAAACATATAGCACTCGAAATGAAGGCAGCGATCGAGTCGCTCGCGCACAAGATGCAAGCGTTGCATAACCAAAGAACGCGCGGGTCGACAGGATCTCCATGAGGTGGATCGGATGAAGAAATCGACTCTCAAACGAAAGCAAGACATCGCATTCGGAATGACATACGAAGAGCGAGGGTGTCAAAGCGGAGACCACGCAATCAAGACCCAGACGACTGAACCCAAATGAGATAAATGGTGCACTGCTATCCACACCGCATACACTTCAGAACAAGTTCTCCAAGTCCGACCGCCTTCCAGGAGCTACAGTGATCGGTGGTGCGGACAGCCCGAGCTGCGGCCGGGGGCGCAGGGTGCGCACGAGGATCGCCGGAGGTCTGAATGCAGACATCGCGTTCGAGCGCGGTCGCGATCGTCGAGCATGTGTCCCGGCATTGACGACGGCCTCGGACGCAAACGGAAGGGCGCTGTACGCGGGCGGTGGGGAGTAATGCGGCGTCAGGAAGCTGCCATCGAGCGCGCCGGAAGGGGTCCGGTCGCGGATGAGGTGGTCGCGCGAGGGCAGCGAGACCATGATGGTGGGCACCGAGTGCGTGTCGCTTTCCCCCGAGCGGGAGGCTGACCATGGCACGGTACGCTCCTTCGGCATCGCGGCAAGCGCGTCAGCCTCATTCCTCCTTGCGGCCTTCTCCATCGCCGCGAGATAGCGCAGGGACAGGCTCTCCGCGAGGGAAGGCGACGGCTTCGGGCCCACGTCTTGCTGAGCCTCGATCGAATCAGACTGGGTGAGGCCACGGCACGCGAAAATCCATGTCGAGCCTCTCCGCGGTACTCGGTGTACGGGTGGCTCGCAGTTCGACCGAGCTGAGAGACATTGCCTTCAAGAGCGCCGAGCAGCGATGCAGAGACGAGATCGACGAGCGCGAGAAGGCGGCACGCCCCAGCGCTTGGATGACTGCGAAGAGGATGAGGGTAGAGGGTAGAGGGAGCTCGGGGGGTGCCGTGGATGCCGCGTTTGCATGAGATCGGTGGGTATAGATGCGGCTGAGGAAGAAAGCGCCGAGAGAGAGGAAGATGAGCGGAGGAGGCTGGCAGTGAGAGAGATGATGAGCGGGATTTCGGTGGGCTCGAGGGTGGGCTTGACGGTCAATGACTGGGCGGGTGCCATGGTGTTGATGGTGGTTCAAAGTTGGAGAACCGGGGGACAGACGAAGGGTTGGAAGGGTTGACATACTCTGCGGACGGTTTGTCAGCTATTGGGCTCGATTGAAATCGTTGGTTGACCAGGCGTGAAAAACTCGCGTCTAGGTAGTAGCAGCCCAAGTAACTGATCGAGTTCAATTAAGCCATTAAACGCTGAATAGAGGAGAGAAGTACATGACCTTGAGAGGAAAAGGGAAGAGAGAGACGTTACCTGCAGAGGACCGAAGTTAACTGAGACATCGGGGCCGTGCGGTTGACACCGCCAGCAAGTTTGAATGTCTCTTTGTCGCAAGGTCGTGTGGGAAGGCCTAAAGAAATGTCGCTTTCTTTGATGGTTTTGAGTGAGGACGTTGTAAGTACTTGCGAATGATGGCATGACGCCAGCCGCGGGACGCGAGTCGCGATTACCCGGCGCGCACTGCGTTTCTTACCCGGCACAAAATAAGCGCACATCCATGACCAGATATTTCATAGACGACGTCCTAGTGCTAGTACAATGTCTCAAACCACGAAGCTCGACAATGTCCGTTGAAGGCGAGTCCATCGATATCATGCAAAAGGGGATTGGCGAAGAGTAGGTAAGAAACCAGTTTGCAAAGCTATGTTGCAAATACACTATTTTATACGAAAGCGTAAACGGTACGGTGATGAGTCCATGGTATACTGTACAACCGAAAAATCTTCATTCATGCAGACAGGACCGAGCATCTACTCGGTCGTCACAGACTTGGCCCTGTCACGAAATCCATCAGCATCAATCGCAAGACGCATAAACAGTGAGAGCGCGATACTAACAGGTTCCTAGGGAAATCAACGTCGAAGCCTTTGTTGATGGCGAGGTGGTAGCTAAGGAGCTGAAGAGGGATGTGGTGAGCAGGCCCTGGAGGCAGTCGACGGTCTGCGGCACGCGAATGGTCTTCACGCCTTGCGGGATGCCATCGTCGCCTTCGTTGCAGATAACGATGGGCTGTGCTTTGCGCGCCGTGATCTGGGCGAAGGCAGACTGGACCTTGGGGTATAGAGAGTCGCGCGTCATGACGATGATGACGGGCATGTTCTCGTCGATGAGGGCGAGCGGACCATGCTTGAGCTCGCCGGCGAGGATACCTTCCGAATGCATGTAACTGATCTCCTTGATCTTCAACGCACCCTCGAGGCAAGTGGCGTACCTACAAGAAAACTGTTAGAGGATACGGCATACATGTAAGTGGGAGGGACACGAACTGGTAACCACGACCCATGAGCAAGAGACTCCTCGAGTTCACCAGGACACCATCTGCAAGCTCTTTCAGCGTCGGATCGGCTGCGAGGACGGTCCTGATCTGCCCAGGCAGTGCATGCAGACCAGCGATGATCTGGTTGCGGCGTTCGGTGAATGAGATGCGGTCCTCGGAGAGTTGCAGCGCCATCATCAGCAGCGCGATGTATTGCGAGGTGTACGCCTTCGTCGACGCCACGCCAACCTCGGGGCCCGCATTGATGTGCACACCACAGTGCGTCTCGCGCGAGATGGTTGAGCCGACGGTGTTGACGACACCGACGCAAAGCGCACCACGCTCCAGGCAGTACCGCATGGCTAGGATCGTGTCCGCAGTCTCTCCGCTCTGACTGAGGAAGACGCAAACGTCGTCACGGAAGATGGGCGTCTTGCGGTCGAGGAAGTCCGAGGCGAGCTCCACAGAGACAGGAATCTCCGTGAGCTCCTCGAAGATTGCCCGGGTAGCTACACAAGAGTGGTAGCGTACCGCACGCGCTGAACACGATACGCCTTCCGCGACGCATGATAGGCAGATACTGGCGAAGGCCACCAAGTGTGATCTGGTTCGAGTCGAAGTTGACACGTCTCCACGCATGGTGTTGACAACGGACTCCGGCTGCTCGTAGATCTCCTTCTGCATGAAGTGGTCAAACTTGCCCTTCATAATCTCCGCGATTTCTATTTCGAGCGTCTCGATACTCCGGATAGCGGGAGTCTGGGTACCATCTTTGTCGCGACGCAGGCGGTGAATGTGCAGCTCCCCGTCGGCGATGTGTGCAATGTCGTCGTCCTCGAGGTAAAGAACCCGTTTCGTGTGCTCGACGATGGCGGCAGCATCCGAGGCGACGAAGAACTCGATCGGTTGAGGCAAGCCATCGTCAGACATGAAAGCGCGCGATTGCGTGCGCAGGATCTTGGGACCAGCACTGGGAGGAGCGAGCAGGCCGCCTGGAGAGGTGGGAGCCACTGTAACAAATCAAATTCAATGATAGGGCGGAGCTCGTGTACGCAATTGCTTACAGTTCTCCAGCGTCTTCTCCGACTCCTGCCCGGCAAACTCGACGTCCACGAAGTCGACTTTCAGCTTCTTCTCGGTCTTAACACCAATAAGCAGAGGGGAGCCGCGGCGAGCGGTGACAATCTCGTTGGGGTAGTGCTTCGACTTGAAGACGAACGCGAAGGAGCCCTCGAGCTCCTTGACCACCGTCTTCACGAGCTCTGTGAAGGTAATACGCTTGTCTGGCTGCGAGTCATAGACATACTTCGTCAAGATGGCGACCGCTTCGGTGTCCGTCTCACTCTCGAACTTGTATCCGCGGTTCTGGAGCACGAGACGAAGGGCGGCGGCGTTTGTGACGATGCCGTTGTGAACGAGAATGAAGTCGCTCTTGGGGTCCGACCGGAGCGGATGGCAGTTCACGATGGACGGGGGGCCGTGCGTTGCCCAGCGAGTGTGTGCGATCGACACTTGCGACACGAACGACTTGGTGAGGTCGGCGGACGACTCGGCGACGCGGTTGCGCAGGCCTGCGACCTTGCCGACCTCCTTGTAGAAGATCACGTCGCCTGCCTTGTCGCCGTCAATGCCGAAACCTGCAGAGTCATAGCCACGGTACTCTTGACGCGCCAGCCCCGTGATAAGGATCTCGCATATTTCCTTGCGTTCCTGAACACGAAAGAACAGCGGTCAGTGGTGCTGATCTCGATGATGTATGTAAAGCGCTCAGTTGCACAATCATGCAGCGTGTGGTCGCCTGCTGACCGCGCGATGCAACGATGCCGACATCGACGAAGGCGCGTTCAACTGTGCGCCGCTAGGTCCACCAAGCCCCACGCGGACATATGCCAGGCTTCAAAAGGGCATACATGCGCCAATCGCGGCCCTCTTGGGGTTCAGGGCGCAGAGCTGAGGTCGACGCGCACATCGCCCGCACGCCTGGGCCCCAAGCCAGCTCGACTCCTCGCCATCTGAACGATGCCCAGCATGCCCCCACGCGGTCCCAATGCCCGAGTATCTCCGACACCGAAGCGGACATAAAGTTGCTCACCTTCTCCTTGAGAAAGCTTGCGTACGCGAAGATTCCGCACATGGCGCAGGTGGAGGGTAGATCTATCAACGACTATCAGCACGACGATGGCGGCACTGTAGACGACGGCGACGCACCTTGGGGGGAGGGGAGGGTAGACGGGAGGAGCAACAGTGGAGGAAATTGGAGCCCAAATGCAGTTGCTAATTTATTGCAACTGGCCTGTGCCAAACAAGACCAACTAAGACTGCATCGCCGCAGCAGCCCGGGCAGTGCGTCCTATCACGCCGCTCATATGTCTCCTCTGCGCTCTACAATTCTATCAGCCCTTACCTGTCCTCTGCTGTGCTGAGCGGTGTGCCGATCCTCACAGCATTCAGCGTACAATTCCTCGCTGTGCGCTCGTTTCACTATGATTTATCTGATGCTGCGGTTTCGACGCGGTACGACATGCTCTGAAAAGGCGGATCCGAGTCGGAGAGTCTTCATAGCTTCGTATCTGACCTTCCGCGGAATACAGACGCCGAGCGACGCGAAGCAACCGCCATCACATCCACTGCAAACGTGCTGCGTTGTTTGATACCAAGTGGCTGTGGGTCCGGTGCGTGCGTGTCACCGAATGACCATCGTCTTCAAACGTTGGATCCGTATGAGCGTGGACAGGTCGGAAATGCATTGCTACATACATCGCAGCCATGACCACTGTGCATGATATACGTTTATCAAATCAAGGATATAAGCATCTGTGGAAGCTGTAAACTTGAACGCGCCAATTGATCGCAGTTCTGGATTCTTCCTAATAATTATTTCAGAAAGCTACAAATACAAAGGGGCGTACAGGACTCAAACAGATTCACCGTTCTTGAAGAACGCCAGCAAATGCTCAACCACTGCATCAGGTTGTTCCATCTGCACCCAATGCCCAGCGCCCTCGATCAAATGGAACTGAGCGCCCATCTGCGGGCACACTTCCTTCATTTTTTCCACGGCGCCAGGTGACTGCCACACGCCCCAGTCCTTGATGCCTGCGACGAACATCGCAGGCACCTCCACACGCTTCCCCGCGAACATCAGCAGCTCCGCCGTCGTGGCGCCCGTCTCGTCCGCCATGCAGCGGTACCAGTTGAGCCCGCCCTGGAATCCCGTGCGCGCGAACTCTGCGCCGTATACCGCGAGCTCAGCGTCCGGTAGCCAACTCGACTCCGCCTCGGCAGGGGCGTGCGGGAGCACCGTCTCAGGCATCGTGCGCGCCATGTCCATGATGTAGTACTCGGGCATGACGGCGAGGGCGCTCGCAGTTGGCGCGGGCAACGGGTGCGGATCGTTGGACGCCCAATCAGCGCTCTTGACGTGAAAGTACGCGCGCAGGAACGTGCGCATATCCTCTGGATTACTCATGCGTGTGTGCATGTCGAAATTGGCCGTAGGGCTCGTGAAGTAGAGCCAGTAGTGCTTGCGCGGAGGCTGCAGCTGCGCGAGCGCGCCGCTGAAGTACTTGATGACGGCCGCAAGGTTAGGCGGCGACGGATTTTTTGGCGTTGGGTACGCTGGTGCGCCGGTGAATGGTGCGCTCATCATTACGACCCGTGCGAACAGGTCCGGGCGGATGAGCGCGCTGAACCCTGCTACCAACGACCCGAGGTCGTGGCCAACGATGGCGTGGACCTTCTCGTACCCGAGCGCATACATGAGCGCGACGACGTCCCGCACGACGGTTGAACATCCTGTACGGCGCGGGGTCCTCCTCGTACTGGACGGGGCCCGGGGTGCGCCCGACTATATCGGTTCGGCCGAACCCGCGCTGGTCGGGGGCGACGACAAAGAAGCCTGCGTCTGCGAGCAAGGGAAGGACGGTGCGCCAGGAGTAGGAAAATTCCGGAAAACCGTGGAGAAGCAGGACGAGCGGGCTCTCGGGTTTCCCGGCGTAGAGGTAGTGCATGGCGAGGTCGTTAATGCGGACCGTGCCAGAGGAGATTGACGCGGGCAGGCTCCATGATTCTGCCATGATGTGAATGTTCTCGTGGGCCCAGGAGGCCTGTAGGATATCGTGGGCGCTGATTGCCGAGGGAATGAAGACGTAGGTGGTAGTTGGGAGACAGAAGTGGAAGCACCAAAGAGTTTCGCGCTGGGAGATATCCATGCGACCAACTCACGCTATTTAAATCTGAGGCGCCAGACAGAGTTCTGACGCTTTGTCAAAGTCAAGATACGGAGAGTACTCTGAGTACTGAAGGTTAGACATTGAACTGTCTACTTACGGAGATTATGTAACCAATATTTACTTAGTAAGTGACTCAAATTATCAATGAATATTTGCCCGAGGAAAAAATTATTAATTGACAGGCAAGCCTGGCAAGCTTAACTAATGTTTCCTTAGTAAGTGACTTAATTATCAGTATTTGCGTCATATGTCTCGCCAAGCCCGTAAGACCGCCAGGACCCGCCGCCGATGATATGTCTATATCGGCGCAGTTTTCGCGAGAAGATCCATTTGTGGAGTCGGCTACTTCATCTCGACACAGCTCACTCAGTGTTTAGGTGGCGGTATCGCTACCCGCATCGCGACGGTTGCTCTTTAGATTTTTGCTTTTGTGCTTGTCCGAGCTTGGGGTACGAGCTGCGCTACCAACCACCATCTAGTCGACGGCTTGTCTTGCGCAATTGTACTAGGTCAGCTATGCTTCGAGAGTCACTTCCATTGAACCCTCACAATACCCGCTACTGCGCGTACCGGAAGCCGTCGATACTTCGTCGCTAAGCGTCTTTAACTGTCCCCACCTTGTATTCTGCTCTTCCGCTTGTGGCCTATTGTGCTGCAATCAGTTAAAGGGGGACGGCTAGCTTGGCTCCTTTGGCTACCAATCCGCTAGTCACCGGTAGCACTGCAGGTATCATCCATCCGATGGCCGACCTCACAGTTCAGCAAGCATCAGACGGTGCTCAACAGCTCATCACACACTATCTCAATCCTATCCCACGCAGTCGCACTCCCGTTCCCGTTGAGATCATGGAAATGATCCTCTGCTACGCACTGGCCGGCCCACTCGCAGAAGATCACGACGATCGCATTCTCAACATCCTTCTCGTCTCGCGGATCTGGCACAATATATCGCAGGGATCGCGCGAGTTCCGCTCCCACCTTCCCGTCCCGCGGCTGGGTGCCAACCGTGAAGAGACCGAAGTATGGCTCGAACGTACCCGCCCGTACCCAATCCGGATCCGCGCGCCCGCGTATGTCGAGGCCGCGTTGAAGCTGGAGGATGATGTCACTCTCCACCCCATCCTTGGCCCTCTTGAAGTCGCGCTCAGGGAGGATAATCTCTTGCGCGCTCGCGAGATACACGTCGAAGGAGACCGGGAAGAGGAGAAATTTCCCATCCCCGTTGCCATTGTCTTAAATCGCCTTGCTAATCTTGGAGAGGACCTTACCCTTCCGCTAGAGATTCTGCGTATTCGATCAGATTTAAAGGAGGAATTCACATTCCCGGATCTCAACCGTGACTCGCCGCTCTGTCCCTCTCTTCGGGTGCTCGATTTCAGGGTGGCAACCTTGGTCTGGACCTTCCTTTCCTCAGCAGCCCAGTCTTGACCAAAGTGTCGCTCGAAGGAGTCCGGGACATCTGGATAGGGTGGAAAGACGTACAAGATGCGCTTACGGAAATGAGCGACACAGTGGAGGCCTTGGCGTTGGATTGCTACATACTGCCAACGGATGTGGACGCGGAAGGAACTGTACAAGTCCTTCCTTCCTTGCGATACCTTCGAGTTCAAGACACGCCGGAGCTCGTGGCCAAACTTCTGCAACATGTGGGCCTCCCCCTGGAAGCGTCACTGCAATTCTCGTTTTTGATGGATCGCGCAGAGTTACTGTCGTCCAGTCCTTCCATACTGTCCGCTGCGTTGGCGCGCCACTGGAAAGCGGAGTCGCCGTTCCAGGAGCTTATAATCGGAAGCTGGGAGCGCGGTGAAATCTCGTGGATAGCCAGACCCCCGGCGGTCACACAAGCCGGCTGGCTGCGGCTGGATATGAGCGGCGGCGGCTGCGGCGGTCTCCTCCCAGAGCATCACGGATTTCTCTTGAGCGCATTCACCTCCTCTAAGATCCTCCTTGGTGTCTGTTCAGTCATAATTCTTACCCCTGATTTTCCATCTCGTCCGCTTTGGCAGGAGCTCTTGCTTCATGCACCTCAAGTGGAGGAGCTGTGATCGCTTCCGGAGAAGCGTTAAAGGGGTGGGTCCAGGCGATGTCAGAACCCAATGGCATACCGCTTGTCCCTCGGTTGGTCATCGCGCACACTATTTTCCGCGGGATTGCGCCTTGTATGCAGTTGGCACAATTCCTCCGCCGTGGTGTATCATATGGCTGCCAGACGGTCAGCTTCTATCAGTGCACCTTCGAGGGCATGACGAACGAGGCATGGGTGACGTTCATGGACATCATCGGGTGTGAGGTATCTCGCGCGGAGTGTCAATAGCTATTACCTTAGTATATGCTCGTGGACGCGTTTCTCGCGAATACCATCACACCTTTCCTGATATCTCTCCACCTCGGTGAAGTCTGCGGACTCAGGACAGGCTCTGCGGACATACAAAATAACGAACGAGATGTGACGTAATCAATCGAACAACGTTGGCGCGACAGTAGGCTCGCGCAGAACTCCATACGCAGCATAAGTCTTACGGGGTTAATCTTACGGTAAGATTTGCATAGAGCTCAAGATACACGAAAGGCCTTGTGTTATAAGGGTATTATGCGTAGGTTGGCACGTGGATTCTTTTCCGGCGTCACTTCACTTGAGGTGGCTCCCTCGTCTTCTTCCTCAGCAAATTCCTTGCTGACGCTGCCCTGCGTACCTTCGCTCCCGGACCAATCGCCATCTCGTACTCCTCTTGCGCGTCCGTCGACCTCCCGAACAGATTGTTCAACGAGCTCCGCCCTCCCTTCCGCACATCCTTCTTCCCTTCACCGGAACCGCCACCGCCCGCACGTCGCTCACGGACACGCTGCCTATACTCATCCCCAATCCGCGCAAACTGCCCAAGCTCACGACACGCGGCTCGCTGATCATTCCCTTGAGCGATTCCGCACGCCGCCGACGAGCGCGCTCCTCTGCGGTCCCCGGAGCCAAGAGGCTCGACGTGGAAGGCGAGGCCTGGAGCGCATCCGCACGGCGGAAGAGCGATTTGAGGCCGAGTCCAGCCCGCAGGGACGAGGAACGTCGCAGTGGGTTCGCATCGACTAGCGGCATCGGGAACGAGATGATGGGCTGCGAGGTATTGATGGGAAAGAGGACGGGAGCTGCTTCTGCGACATATTCGAAACCCGTGTCTTTGGTCGGCTGAGGTGAAGTTGGCAAACGCGGGTTATTTTCCGATCGCAACGTCGCTGGCGACGTGTTCCGCGTACCAGACGCGGACGACTGGCTACCATCAGGCGATGTTCCCGCTGTGTAGCACTTCTGAGCAAGAGGAGAAGACCTGTGCGGCGATGCTCTTGCCGCACGTAAAGGGCTGGGTGTTGGAGGCGACAATGCGTTCTGGAATGTTGGACGAGACAGAGGAGAAGAAGCGTACAGAGAAGCATTCGACGACGCGCAAGGTGAGGCTGCTTTCGAGGACGTGGGGCTGGGCGATACGTTGCCCGGGGCCACCGCGTGCGCCAAAGGTTGCTGCTGTGTGCTAGAAAAACGAGGCATGTCTTCATCGAGTGAGAGTGCTGTTATGATGGCGCTCATGTCCCTTGCTTCGGTCAAGATAGGCGACCTGTTGATCTATATCCTGTAATAAGTTCGCGTCTTCTCTTCGATCATAAGACCTACTGACCTCAGGAAGCAGAGAAAGATAAGGAGCCGACGTTGGAGCGCTAGGAACAGGAACAAGCGTTTTCGGGGGAGTCCTCTGAGGCCCCGGACTCGTTTGAACGTGCACGGTCTGTTCGCGTACCTCGCATACATTGGGTCGGATGATCACTGTGGTCTGTAGGGCATTCGTGAGCCTTATCGATGGACAGTCCAAATCACACCGCTTACATGGACATGTGCAGGTGCATCTCTAACCACAGCCACGTCTCGGTGAGCATGCCGCGCTGTCAAAACCAGACCTTCAGCATCGGAACCTTCATCATCAGAGTCGATTGCCGTCGTGCGCGTGGTGTTGCTAGCGGCTGATAGCTTCCGGCTCGGTGTATAGGTTGCATCGTGACGAGATACGTCGGCCTTCGCGTTCGAGGAGTCGGGCAAGCTGCCGCTGTCCTCCATTTCGTTGTCGGTTCCTTCAATTGTATCCAGTGTCGTTGGGGTGGCAGGTGCACCTTCATCGGCACTGTGATACTCGGCAACCTGCGAGCGCTTCGCCCGGGAATCCTCTTCACCAATAGAGGATCTCGTCGAACATGAAAGTCCACTCCGCGGCAAAGGTCGACTTGGTCCATAAGTGCCTTGACCTCGGTTGGAATGAACACATCACCGAAGTGAAGAATGTGCAGGCGGCTCGAGATGGGCTTCCGGATGACGAGTGGACGTGGTATGTTGGCCTGAGGGGCGGCGTCTCCCTGGTGGGTCGAGTGAGATCGCGAGGAAGGGCAATGGATGGGGTTGGGCGATTCTCCTTCAGCTTGCTGCTGCTGGCCGTAGCAGTCTTTGGACGCGATCTAGACACGATTGCCGCGACGGGAGGCGTAGGGAACGAGTAGGGAAGGTGTTTCGATGTATTGGGTGGTTGTGTCTAGGTCGCCAGTGCTCGCCTCCTTTCCTTCTTCCACCTTCACATCCATTCTTGTCTCCACAGAGCTCGGCGGCGTAGGATAGACAGCCTCGGCGCGAGCGGGAGTACGGATCGCGGGACCGAAAGGCCGTCTTGTTACCACTCGAACATTGCTCTCGAATGCCCGCGCGGGATGCGGGGCATTCGAACGCGGCGGCAGTAACACTGGCGAATGGCCTGAGTCCGAGCTCGCGCGCATTAGCGCCGACTTCGCTGGGGGCGAGTCGGCGGGTGATGACCATGGCGTGCGGGACGCCCATCGGAACCAGCGCGTGCGTGGACCGTGGGCGCCGACTGCGGTGGGGAAGCAGCGTCAAATATGGACGGTGGAGCTCTACGAGAAACAGTAGGATGAGGAAGTCTTGAACGAGCGGCTTTGCTTGCTGGCTGCGCGGGCCCAACGACGTTCGACGTCGGCGCGGGTAGTCGAGCCGAGGTGGTTGGCTTCTTGAGAACAGCGCGCGAGTGCTGGCGCGGCTTCGGCAGCATTGAGGAGCGCACGGGATCCTTCGAGAGCTGGGACATTGACGAGAGACGGCCGGAAGGTGCTAGTGTGTTGTCTACAACATCGTCGAGGTCGGGTGAATCCACGTCATATCACGCTGTTGAATTCCAAACCCTCATTCGGTCTGCTTCACTTATAATCCTACGTCCCGTGCAGCCTTTCAAAAAAAACATGCAGGCATGTAGTTGTTGAAGGGAACATACCATTCGCGCGGTATGCAGGCCTGCGTAGCAACTTGACTTCGAGGATGAGCAGCTGCACTTTGACCAAAAAACACTGGATTTGATGTCATAGCGCTACAGAGTTTAGTTCATCATGTCAGCTCTCCGCAAAGCAAAGACGTACACTGAGAAGCAAGCATGGCAGTTTAGGATGGAAGACGGTAGTTTTGTGCAAGCACTGAGAGTTGCCGCCGAGCCGGTCACGGTGGTGGGGCGCCAACTTGCTGGGTGCCGCAGGCAAGACGGGACCGGGCGACCTTTTCAAAGCTTGAAGCTTGACGACAGACTAGTCTGACTCCAACTTGCCGCCCAATTTGCGTTGAGAATACTCAGCATCAAATCCACATAATGCTCTTTCTCGCGCGTTGGACCAGGTTGGACCTTCAAACACGGCACGGTCCTGTTTGTCTCAGGACACGAGTCCACGACCGTCGACCGTCACCATAGTTCCGCGTCGCCGACACTGGTCTGATCGTCTTCGTGGTGGTGGTGGCAATGCTATTACGCATGTAGGGAGTGCTTTGGGTGAGTGAGCGAGCTCCTTCGAAGCATGATATCTCTCACGTAGCCCGGCGTAGAAACCTCGACACCCTCAGCACCAAGCTTCGTAGCGAAATGCCTCGTTTAAATCGGGCAACTGAGAGTTATCTTCAATGCACACGAGAGCTCAGAAAGGATGCCATGATGTTATGCACACAGTGGTTGAGGCACGCGAGCGCTAGCAGCGTCCTTCGATAGGCTGTGTCCTCGTGTCAAGCCGATAGCTACCCTCAACTACCTCGGGTCATCAACAGCTCTTCGAGCTATCATCTGCGCCGTAGTCATTCTCAACACACCGTATCCCACGTTTGATAAGGAGAGCTCAGACGACTATCAGGAGAACGGAGAACCCAAAATGGAGCGTGTACAGGTGCGCCGACAGTGCTTTCAGGGCGTACTAGCACGACGCGCCTCGCGTCTTGACAATCGTGCGCTGACGCTGACTCTGTGTTGCTAGGTATACAATGGCTTGTTACAAGACATGGGCACCGCCTTTTGCTACGGTCACTATGATAACAGCAAGGGCGAGGCGCTTCTCGTCGCGCACGCGGAGGGCGACTATAGTCGCGTCATTCTCGAGACAGCCATCCGTTCCACCGGCTTTTATTCTTATATCCCCCGAAGTGCATCAACCGTCTAGTTTCCAATGCTCGCATGATATTCACCTTTACTGCAGGCGGAGTAATTTACTTCGAAGAACCAGATGGCCTCAGATTTGCGCTCAGTTTTGAACACCGAGGGCGGTGCGCAAAGGTGTGGGGATACATCAACGATGTGCTACACACGCCCACGTCGGAAGATCCACGAAATGCGGATGGGCAAATCGCCGATTTTCTAAACGAAAAACTTCATGCAGACCAGGCTCATCTTCAAGTCCTAACTAAGGCTCTTTCCGATTTCCTCCACGGGCAACCCGATCTTTGCGATGCCGAAGCTACCGCAAGTCCCCAGAGCGATCCGTCATCGATGAGCGCAACCAGCTCCTTGAAATTGAAGGACTCTCAAGGTCGGCGCCCGACTCTACCCTGGCAAAGCCTCAATCCAACGCTGTCCTCGTGGAAGAAGCTCATGAAGCGGCTCTCCGCGGCGATCAGCCACGTCGAAGAACTTGCTGGCACCGCTCCCGCCGAACACCAGTCCTCTCTGCAGGCACAAATTGTCGAGCTCAACGATACGCTCAAGCGACACCAAGATCGCTACGAAGAGTTTGTCAAGTTGTCGCAGGAGTACGCGGAGCAGTATTTGCGCGATCTCTCCGACGAGATACGATCGCAGAACGCCTGGCTTGTTTTGCTGGAACGTCGCCTAAAGCTCGCAAAGACGCTGCGGACCGATGCGCTGGATCTTAAGACCTCTTTTGAGAAAGGTGTATGCAAAGAGCTGAAGGGCGTCCGTGCCGCTGGTGTGTAATGTTCCCCCTTGCCTTATCCATTGCACCTGACTGGGACCTTGCAGTACGCGCCTGCCCACTGGCCGATGAATCCGATCTTCTCAAAGAGCTCGACACTCTGATCGGCGCCATCAAGGCCTGTTATGTCGAGCTGGACAAGTTTTGGGCAGACGAGGTCAGGCACGTGACGCAGGCGCTCAAGGAACACCGCATAGAAAGAGGCGAGGTTGACCGTTGGCGCAACTTTGAGAGCACTTTGGATGGCATCCTCGACGGCGGGACTGTAAGTCTCTTCTGTGCTGTTTTACCCCCCGAAGGTTGGTAACTGACTTGCCGCATAGAAGGGGACTGCTTCGTCAGAAACGCCGCCATCTCTTCCGAGTCCCCTAGATCTCGATGTCAAGCCTGCGCACCAGGTAAAATCTGCTGCCGGCCATCTCTATTAATCAACTCTAACCCGACGCGCAGCCCGACGTCCCCGCCATCGCAGCAACGCTAATCCCCGCCATCCATGCCATCCAAGCATCTCTTCGTCAGCGCGCGGCTTCAACCGACCCCTCTTCTCCGCCCTAAAGCCCAAGCACCTCCAGAGCCTCCAGCGGGCGCACTACAACGCGGCGCAGCACAACGCGCGCTGTGTGCGGTTCCTCGAAGCCTGCGTCGCCTACGCGCGCAGGGCGGCCGAGTCCGCGCGCGCGGCCCTCTCCCCGCCGCCGTTCGCGCGCACCACCGCTGCGCGCGGCCTGCGCGAGCGGGCGGCCGCACTCCTGCACGCCGGCCCGTTAGCTGGTAGCGTCGCCGTGCCGGAGACAGGTACGTTGTCACCACACGCATTGTCCATCACATAGCCTGTCTGACTCAGAGTTTTGGGTTTGCGCAGCCGGACGGAAGGTCTGCAAGGCATTCCGCGAGCTCGGGGGCATGCTGCGCGACGGCGAGCGGCTGTGGCGGGCGCTCGTGGACGCTGACACGCATGTCTTCGCGGCGCTCGTCGGCGGCGAAGAGAGCCGCTCTGTGGGCGGCTGCAGCACGAAGCAGCTCATGAGACTGCTTTGCAGGATGGACAGGGAAATTTCTGTTCTCCGTCGTCTCTCCTTAGCGACCCGATGATACTTGGATGCGCCCGGGACCCCTCGCATCTTCTGTCGCTTTCAAGAAACGAATACAATTCCGACTCTCGACTTGCTAGTACTCCCCCTCGTACTATAACTTATCATCATCCCGCCATCCCAAATCGCCCAGACTCAGCGCACGCGCTGGCAGCTCTTGTCCCCCGCCGATCGTCCACACACCTCCGGCCCGCAGGATCGACACGATCATCCCATCCCATTACATCCCCATCCCATCCCAAGGCCACCCCCCATCAGCGCGCACGAACCCTCCAGCCTCCGTCTTCCCCGCCGCGCACTACCCCCACACCCCTTCCCCGCCTGCCTTCGCGGATGCCGGCACCGCACGTCCCGCGCAGATCTGCCCGTACCTTCAAGGACAGCTACTTAGCTGCCTGGAGGCCTTCCGCCGTGCTTCACCGCTATTTTCCGCCCACGCACCGAATGTACGTATCCTTCCATCGTTGCCAACCGGGCCAGTGTGCTTCGCAAATCCACGCGCGCCCATCGGTTTCTCAGCGCTCAGCTCCCTAAAACCTTGTTGGGTTGCGGAAGACTGCGGAAGACGCTGCGTGCTCCGAGAGAAGTCTTCGAATTCGCGCGCTGTAAACAACACTGCCGTATGTATGTCTTGGAAGCCGGCCGTGACAGTTCGCAGCCTCCAGACGGTGGTTCGATGCAATGCGTGTTTTTCATGTTTCGTACATACATGCTCTCTTCAGCAATGCAAGAACAAATGCAGCTGGAGCGCCAGGCTACCATCGCCACCGTCAAAAAAGCGGCCGTGTACCAACTGGCCTGGGTATACAAGAATGCGTACGCAGTTCGTGATCTCAAGAAGGAATCAATTGTGGGAATGCAACGTAAAGGCGGAACGAATGCAATGTGGAGTGCGATAGCGAGCAAACGGTATTGGTGTTCCATGCCTGAGCGACAGGCGGCGATGGAGAGGTGAGTGCGTGCAGAGGAAGAACGAGAGCATCGTCTTGACAAGGACATGACGTGGGATTCCGCCAGCGATGGAATCAGTAGGGTGGGCGCTTGAACTCGTCGCTGATGACTTGGGCCTCTGGGTCGTAGTGGTCCTCTTTGACGATGCGCCCGGCAGCGTCATATTGGATCGCCATCGGTCGGCAGCAGAAAATGTATTCATCTACACATCGGGTCAAGACACTTCAGACGGCGTTATCGGGCCCAACGTACCTGTACATGAACCCCGGAAGGCTGCTGCTTCGCGAGCGATACGTTGGGCTGTCCGCCTGAGCGCTGGCTCGGGCGGAACGCGAAAGATGAGCCGGCAGTGGTCGAACTAAGCGCACATTAGAACACAGTGCATCTCCGGAGATAGTGCGCACGTACGCAAACATCTCAGCGCTGTCGTTCGAGAAATTTGCAAGGCGACGAACGACCCGTGATGCGACAATCTGACACGGACAGTTATGGCGAGTGGAATCGAAGAAGGCGGAGCACATGCGTACCGTAGCCGCAATGGCAGCTGGAACGTTCGCAATAATCGACATTACCGCGTTGAGGTTCAACGTCATGAAGATCTAGATGCGACGGTCAGCGTCGTGTCAAGTTGACATGGCATGAAACTCACGGTGGCGATCAAATTCGCCAAGAACCTGCGACGAGCCTTCAATGGACAGCTCCGATCCAGAGACGAAGGGACTCACGCGATGATGAAGTACACGAGACCATCCGTGAAGATCATGTCCACGAGCTTGCTCTGACTGTTGGAACCGGGACGAGCCAGCTTCCACCCGGTCAAGATCAGCACGAGCAGGTCGAGCGACATGCTGTAGATGAAAGTGACGGAGAGGATCCTGCTGTCCGTCGACGTAATGACGCAGCCGGCATCAGGGAACCAATCAGCCGTGAGGAGGATGCCATGCAGGAGGAGCGACCAGTGGCCCAAGATGACGGCCGTCAAGGGCAGGACAATGTACCACCGTTGTCCCCACACGGCCATCCTGTGGACAAAATCGGCCAAGTGAAACCTGAAGCGGCGAAGGATACACTTACGTCCGTAAAGAGAGATTGACGCTGGCCAAACCGATCGCAAGGTTGCCCATACACTATATGCGGTCAGCACAACGCCTCCATAGTTTGACGGACGGACAGCCGTACCTGGTTGAACGTGTATAAGCCCTGGCAGTTGATTTTTCTGGTAATTGCTTCAGCGCGTGCCCTGGCGAAGCACACGTACGCCACTCACTGTTTGACATTAAGGGCGACCGCACTGAGATACACCGAGAAGTCAGACATGGTTGACAGAGGCGGTCAAATGGACGTACATGCCGATGAGCGCGGCGAGCAGGCAGTACCGGCCCAAGAAGTAGAAGGTCTGCACGGGCGTCTGAGCAAGAGACACTGGACAGAAGGGCGGAACGCACCAAAGGCCAGCGAAAGACGCGCCTCCGGGTGAAGAACGCGATGTCGAAGTCCAGGGAGGTGACGAACTCCCAACTGACCGAAGCGTTAAAAGCCGGATAGGGCGATGCGTGAGACTTACATGTAGAGCCCAGGAGGGCGTGGATGAACTTCGAGAACGCATCTGGGGCGCGTCGGTGAGAGAAGGCAGGATGTATGCGGTAAGGTTACCAACCTGCATCGCGGGCCAGCTCCGCGGGGGAATGCCAATCAACCATGACGGTGACGATGCGGAGTTAGTCAACGACTCAGGGAGCGAACGACGCGTCGAGCGGGAGGTGGGGGGGCGCGGGGAGGCGGTGGGCGAGGAGGCGAGGGTGCGGGGAACGGGGGCGCAGCGAGGTCGGGGTACTTATAGAGCGAGGGCATGGAGGGCTGGCAACGGGGGACGGGTGCCGAGATGGCGCTGGAGAGGGAAGGAAGACTTCTGCAGCGCGTTCCGGTTTGGACGAGAAGAGCTGCAGATGGCAGGCGCCCGGGAAGGCCGACTGCCTCTTCTGCAGCAGCTGCCCGTTTGGACACGTCCTCGCCCGCCCATTCGCCCGCTCACCTGCTCACAAGGAATGTTCCGCTCCGCCCCGTCCCCGCACCAGACGATCCGCACGCCTTCGCCTCCAGCCCAGTGCACGAGGCTCGTGGCAAAATGAAAGAAAAAATGCACCTGCTCTTCATCTCGCGAAATGGGCAAGACGCCAGTGGAGCCGCATCAGTTCGGATATGCTCACCCCCTTGTGCTCGCCTTGGGAACAACGATCTACTGGACTTCTGCCGAAGGTTCCTTCGTTTAGAGCGCACCCTTCGTCGTACGCGTGCCGTCACAAAGCATTCGCGATGGGCTGCAAACTTCACGGCAAGCGGCGGCCCCAACAGCGCGGCGCACCATCCCGCTAGTGGCTTTTTCGTCCCGGTCCGCGACAGCAGCAGGACTTGACTCGTCGACACCCGCACTGACGTGTCAGATACGCCTGTATCCAACGTCTATCTCGCGTTTCATACCCGGCCAATCCAAGGAAGTAAGCTAAGTCTGCAGCTGTGCGCACAATACGCGGAGCGCCGTCGTCGGCTGCATTTGCCGAACCCCGCCTCCGCCGCCTGCTACAGATCCACCTGCATCCGGCTCTCTGCCGCCTCCCGCAACCTCGACTGATCTATCATATACTCCAGCGTCGCCGTGTTCTCATCGCACCTAGCAACACAACACCATCAGTCTTTCCACATCCAACCCAGGATAGAGTAACACGCACAGCTTCGCCACCGCGCCCTCGAACGCGCCCACCGCACGGCGCACCTCGCGCAGCACGCCCGCGAGCTCGACGCCGTGCGCGCGCACCCAGCGCCCGTGCGCGGCGAGCACCTCGCGCACCCAGCGCAGGCCCCACTCGAGGCGCGGGCCGTCCTCAAGGCGGCGCGCCGCGACGCCGCCGAGCACGCGCGCGACGTGCGCCGTGGGCAGCTGGCGCGCGGCGAGCGGGATCTCGTCGTACGGCACGGCCTCGTACGCGCGCTGCACGAGCGGCGCCTCGTTGAGCCGCAGCGCCATCACCAGCGCGCGCAGGTGCTCGCCGCCCGCGAGCGCGCGCAGCACGGCCTGCGGCGTGAGCTCGAGCGTCAGGTCGAGCGGGTCGAACGCGAGCGCGTCGTCGACGCTGTACACGAGCAGGCCCTCCGTCGACGCCGCCGCCCACGCGCGCCCCGTCGGCGCGAACCGCACGCACTTGGTGCGCGCCTCCTGCCGGTACCCCCGCGCGGTCCCGCGCCAGCGCCCGCGCTGCGCGCCGGGCAGGCTGTCGTCCGCGCGGTCCTCGAGGTCGCTAGCCTCGCCGCGCGTGTCGAGCAGGTCCACGTTGCCCGCCTCCGTCACGCGCCGGCTGTCGAGCAGCTCCTCCGTGCCGTCGAGCGAGAGGTTCTCCGAGATCTGCCAGCGCGCGACGAGCACGCCGCCGCGCGCGTCGTACAGCGCGACGTACTTGCTGTTCCCGCCCGCGAGCACGCACGCGCCGTCCGCGCTCCACGCGACGCTCGTGAACGCGCGCCCCGACGCGCTGTTCGCCGCCGCGACGCGGTCGTCCGCCTTGCGTCCGCCCGCGATGTCCCGCCGCCCCTCGATCACGTTCGTCTGCTTGGACAGGCTCGTGCTGAAGAACGTGAGCTGCCCGTCGAGCGTCGCGACGACGAGCTCCTCCCCGTCCGGCCGGAACGCGAGCGCGAGCACGTCCGCGTTGAGCTGGAAGGGCTCGACGTTGTGCGCGCGCGTGAACACGTCCCACACGCGCACGCTCTTGTCCCACGAGCCGCTCGCGAGCACGTTCGTCGTCGGTGAGAACGCGAGCGTGCTCACGGGGCCCTCGTGCCCCGCGAGCACGTCCAGGAGCTTCCCCGTCTGCACGGACCACACGAACACCTCGAACGAGTCCGACGACGCCGCGGCGACCACCTCGCCGCTCGGGTCGACCGCGAGGAGAATTGGGGGAGGGAGACGAGAATGGAGGCGAAAGGTAATAACGCACGACGAAGTCAGCGCACGAGGGAACGCGCGGACCGTGCCGTCGAGCGACGCGGAGAACAGCACCTGGCCCTGCGCGGCGAACTGCACCGCCGACACCGCCGCCGTGTGCTGCGGGAACGTGATGACGCAGAAGCCCGAGCGGCTGTTCCACAGCTTCACCTTGCCGTCGTCGCCGCCCGTGGCGATGTACTGCCCGTCGGGGGCGTACGAGAGCGTGTTCATGTCGAAAAAGTGGCCCTGCTGCTTGAGCACGTACGACTCGGACTGCCACTCCCCACGAGCAGCTGGCCGAGACGGCGCGCGCCGAACGCGAGCCACTCGCCGGACGCGCTGACCGCGACGGACGAGATCTTCTCCTGCGAGATGCTGAGCGTGTGCACGTTCGTGAACGCGGGCATCTCCCACAGCCCGAACACGCCGGTCGAGAAGCCGACGACGAGCAGCCCCGCGCCGCGGTGGAATGTGCTGCACACGACCTTCGTGCCCGGCTGGTTGAAGTAGTGCCGCCGGTGCACGCCCCACCGCGTGTGCGCGATGAGCTGGTCTTTTGAGGTCGACGCGACGGGCGCGGCGGTGTCGGCGTCGTCGGAGTCGGCGTCGGACGCGCGGGGCGAGGCGGGCTTTGCGCGCCACGTGAAGACGGCGCCGTCGCGCGGCTGACGGTGTAGATCTGGGGGCGCGGGTGAGGACATAGCGGGGCGGGATCGCGAGGGGCGCGCGCACCGTTTTGGAGTCCGAGGAGAAGTAGGCGTTGAGGACGGCATCCTTGTGGCCCGCGAACGTTTTGGGGCGGAACCCGTCGACCGGGTCCAGCGTGAACAGGCGGGCTGTCATGTCCGGCTGGTCGTGATGAAACATCTGCGGCGCGCCGTCAGCCCCTTGTCACGGTCTCCACACTAGCACTGGACGGCCTTACTTTGAGTCAGGCGACCACTCGATGCTGAGCACTTCGTCGTGGTGGCCGGTGTACGTGCGGTGGAGGTTGAACGGCGCAAACTCGCGCGCGAGGTGGTTGGGCGTCCGCCAGACCTGCACATGCGCGTCGTGCGTCACGGCAATGTACGCGCCGTCCGGGGAAAATCGAATGGCGTTGACGGGCTTATGGAAGTTAAAATGGTGGAGGACGACGCCGCGGCGAAAATTGACTAGCAGGGCCCTGCCGTCTGGGCGGAGCGACACAAGCAGTCAGAAGGCATACGGGCGTCGAGTTGGAGAGAGAACGCACCCTCGTCCACCGAGATCAAGACGTTTCCATCCGGGCTAAGAGCGATGGCCGCGATGTTCTTGCGGTTCTGGAAGGGAACGTGAAGGACTTGTTGCTAGCAGAGAAGAGGGCGAGTGAGGGCGAGTTCCATTGGTGCGGGGCCGAGCGACGCACTTACTTGACGAGGTCAAAGACCGAAACGCGATTTCCAACCGGGCTGAGGATGGAGTTGCCGTCCGGGGTGAAGAGAATGTTGCCCTGACGGTAGACGGTACCGCAGAGGTTCGAGAACTGGGCATAGAGCGCATCATTTTCTGCTAGCGCAGGGTGCTGTCAGGAGGAGGGTGACATACCTTGTAGTTTGCCTTCATTTCCACCGTCTGCCTCGTCGAACGTCAGGCGCCTCAGAGCGCGAAGGGCGTTTCGGGCCCGGGGGAGAAGCGGGAGGAGGAAAAGTGGCGAGGCGGGCGCACGCCGGCCCGGAGAGTGGGACCTAGAGGTGCGTCATCTTGAAGGAATCGTTATCTCCTAGGGAGATCTAGTGGCAGCTGATGTCCGAGGAGGCCGAGTCGCTGACCCCCGCGTCGCTCCTTCTGTCCTGACCATCGTCATGTCCTGTGTCGACGACATTCCCTCCAGCACCCACTGATCCACACCGCCTCGTAAGGCCCTCCCTGCCCTCTCGGCAATCACGCAATACGATGGCGCACGGCGCGAGTCCGAGCTGCTCGAGTAGCACCGTTGGGCTGCTGGCGAACGGCATCCCTTCCGCTTAGGGCGACGAGCTGCTCGCCTCGTGATAGCAGTGGACTTGGTGGCGCTCGAGAAGATGGGGCATAGATCTGGGGCCATGCCCGGCCGGGTGGATTGCAACAGAGTTTGGGAACATCGCCGTCTGCGGATGGCCGACAGCCTGGTTAGCTTGGCGAATTCGGAACAGAAAGTTCGCTGGCGTGATCGATCCGGCGCGTACTCGTCTTCAACTCTCCCAGAACCTTCTTGGACGCCCTTCTTTCGTAGCTCGTGGCAGCCAGCCGCGCTCCTCCCTCTGCCTCCCCGGCCTCTGCTCGCTGCGCAGCGTCTCTCTGTCAGGGTCTGGCCAGCTCAAAGTAGTCTAGACATGCGTTGCAGCGCTGGGCCGTTCATGCCGAGGCTCACCGTCGATCGAATAGATGACGCGAGCGACTGACAGCTCTGGAGTCCCATCCTTCGTCCGATCTTCGCTGTCACGGCCAAAATCACGGCGAATATCCAATCCCGCCCGTCCGGGCCTCCTGTGCGGTGGCTCGCGACGTTCTCGAGTCCTGCGACGGCGGCGCCAGATTTTATGGCAGCTTTCCCCCTGATTTCCTGTGTGGCAGAAGTTCCTTCGTGCAGGTCAAGTCGCGCGAGCGCTGTCCTCGCACCCGGCTGAAACGCCTGCAAATGCACCCGTGCGAGCGGCATGGAAGCACCGTAAGTATTCCACCAGAACCGGTACAAGGGGAGACGCGTGATGCCCACTCCCCATCGGGTTCCACTTGGAATTCATTGCATTTTCTATATAATATTCCCCGCCGTTCCACCAACCACCACCAGCGACTCCCTCTGGTCATCGCCCTCCACTTGCTCCCAACGTTCGTCTTGCCTCGTTTGTCCGCATACACCGTGCTAACTATTCACCGGTGCTTCTCCAGGTGCCTTGATCTCGACAGCAGCGCATATATCTTGGTTTTCGCATCGTTGCCCCGTCCATTGTCTTGACACGCTCACTGCGCCTTGCCCATTTCCTCACCACTTCGCGCCCAAGTACACTCCTCCTCATCCTTGGATCACTATCTCGTATAATAACTCGACGATGTCCCATGGCTGTACACCCGAGGTCGCCACCGCGAGCCCCGAACAGGTGCCACCTGCGCCCTTTCGCGATGCATCGCTCTCAGTAGGCTTGCGTATCGACACCGCCCTCGCCTCCTCCGTCGCCGCCACACGCGTCTCGTCCCCGGCGTCGACCATGTCGACCTGCCCGACCCTGCTCTCGTCCCGCACGTCGCCCTGCGGCTCCTTTGGCTCCGAGTCCGACATGCGCACGCCGGTCACCCACACGCCCACCACGGCCTTCCATCTGCTCGAGAACGCCTTCAAAACCGCGCTCCAAGGCGTCGCCGGGGAGCCCCACGTCCACGGATCCGCTTCCGCGGAGCCCTTCTCCCTGCACACGCCCTTCCACCTTCGCGACTTCCGGACAGCCGCCGCGCGCGGCGAGCCCGAGCTCGACGATGTGCGCTGGATGGCGGGCGTGCCGCGCCACATGATCGGCGTCTTCCGCGCCGATCCCTTCTCGTCGAGCGACACGTCGACAGGGCCGCCCGCGCCGGGCGCGTACGCGCACACCGTGGCCCCGAGCCTCTGCAGGCCGCCGAAGCGCACGGCGTCGCCCGCGGCGGGCAAGCGGCGCAGCAAGCGGCGGCGCGTCGACTCGGCGCCGCCGGTGCCGTTCCTCGCGACGGGCCCGCTCGAGATGTACTCGCACGAGTTCCGCGTGCACATGCAGGACTGCGCGGAGGCGACGGAGCACATGCATGCGCGGCACGCCGCGGACAGCCGCGCGTACGCCGCCGCCGCGACCGACGCCTACGGGCGGTGGATCGCGCCGCATCCTGCGCAGTCCGTGTCCGCGCCCGCGCCCGCACCCGCGCCGCCCATGGACGTCGACGTCGCGCAGCCCCCGTACGACGCGGAGGCGGACCGCGGGCTCGCGCCGGCGGTGTACACGCCGCTGCTGGGCTACCCGCGCTCGCCCACGCCCGCGTTCGCGGCGCCCCACCCGCTCGCAGAGCCCACGTACCACGTGCCGACGCCGCACCGCCTCTTCCTGCCCGCGTTCGAGCTGTCCCCGTCCGCGCTTCCCGCGTGGGAGTACGCGCCCGCGCCCGCGCACGACGCCGCCGCGCCGCGCATGCGCACGACCGCGCTCCCCCGCCGCCGCGCTACGCGCCCGACACGCACGGCGGGTACATGTGCCCGCTGTGCGAGCGCGGGTTCCAGCTGCCGAACGGGCTCGCGCTGCACCTCAAGTGGCACGAGCGCGCCGAGGGCAGGCGCGTCGAGGCGGAGTGCGCGGAGCAGCAGCCGCAGTACGGCGAGCATGCGGGGGAGGAGAGGCCGCACGAGGCCGATGCGATGCAGTCCAATAGTCACTGGGAATACGCCTATGTGAGTGGCGTTTTCTTTTGCTTGAGACGATGGAACGCTCATGGTGTTCTAGGACCCGGCGGCGTATCGCTATGATTCGGGCTATTATCGGCCGACGGAGAGCGTGCTGTTCCCCACGGGCGCGTCGCCCGGCGGCTCGATGCTCCTCGCGCCGCTCGACGGGCTGCAGCTGCTCGCCCCGATACCCTTCAGCCAGGCCCCGTGGGCGGCGGGCGAGCCGCTCAGCGCGTCGTCCTCCTTCTCGTAAGTCTTCCAAATATGTATACATCAATCGAACTTTCGTTTTCGCGGAGCAAGGGCCCTCGCGCTCGCCATTCCTGTATGTACGTACATCCCAGCCAAGTTCTGCACCGCACGCTCTCTGCACTTGTATACCTCTCGCATTTCACTTCATCCATGCCCATTCGGAATTATCAGTATCCATATCATCGACATGTCTTCAGCGCACGTTCTCGGTCCTTTCTTTGCGTTTGTTGAGCTTATTGCATGTCTTGTTAGTGTGTACTAGCATGTTGTACCTTCAGTAATATATTGCCGATTATACACGTCGCGTTCCACGCAGCGACGGCAGCGCGTCCACCACCCCCGCATGCCATCGGGCATCCGACGGCGGATCTCCGACAGTCTGCCTCGTCGTTACGGTCGCAGAATCGCTAAGCGACGGTGGGCCTTACTCTTCGGCGGCGGCACGACAACGTCCCGGCGGCCCGCTCTGAGGGCCTTTTTTCATTTTCATTTTCTTCGTTTTCTTTTGTTTCTTCCTTTCTTTTTTTAGGGTACGAGGAGGGATTCAGATTAGTTATTGTCTATACTCCGAGGACTCGCGGCGTGGCCAAAGCGCAGTGCGCGGGCCCATGCGCATGCATATGCGAGACATAACGATCGCGCCCGCTCTGACGTAGCAGAGGGCAACCAAGTCAGGCTCGCGGTGCAGGTTCGGCTTGTTCAGGAAGGGGTTAGTAACTTTCCCCCGGTCGAGAGGTAATTCTGCCTAGAGCTTCTCATTCGGATAATTGACAGCACGCTGTAGCCTCTGGCGACCTATGGAAACGCGGGGACATACAAACCTCCGATTCCGCTCACCAGTGACCAGCGAGCCTATCTTCACACGCGCGCATCAGCATCTACCATCAAAGTGTTCCGCGCAACGAAGGGCCATGCATCACATCTAACTTATCGCAACTATACTGTGTTGAACTGCGTGCACGGATGCGGGCTTCACGCAGCAGGCGGGCAGCCAATCCGAGGTGGAGGCAAGTGATTATCCGGAAACGAGGGCAACCCGAAACAACGGAATGAAGGGGAGTTTGATGTGATCTGAAAGACAACGGAGTGGTAGCGCTCGGCTAGGACACAGGGGCGGTCGCCCCGTGTGCCTCGTTACCGGGTGGTTTGGGTGGGTGGGAGGCGGCGACGTCGATGGGGAGGGCGAGGCAGGCAGAACGCAGGACGTGGGCACGCCGGGGAGGGAGGAAGACGGCGTGATTGGCCGGGGGAATCTACCGCTGCGTCGTTCCCGGGGGCCCGCGCAGGTGGCGCGCCATCGCCATGGCACCGGGGCACGTGAGCGGTATTTTTGAGGGTTGCTAAGCGCCCTGCTCGCTGATTGGCTGCCCCGGGGGCCTTGTTCATTGTCCCCGTGCATATAAGCCTCACCCACACACAATGGCCCGATCCCCACCCCGTCTCTCTTTCTTTCCTCTCGCACAGCAGGACCGGTTCCTCGCACTCATCTCGCTTCCCATCTTCACTCATTCTGCCAGCTGGTCTACCCTCTCTTCTCTCTTCTCATTCTAATTAGCTTCCCCTCACGCTCAATATGCTCCGCTCCACCCTCCTCACCTCCGTCCTCGCGTTGGCCTTCGCCTCGTCTGTGAGCGCACATGCCGGCTTCGAGCCCTTCCTCGGCGTCGCCGGCACCCCCGCGCGCAGCGACGTGCAGCGGCCCTCCACCGCGTCGCCCTGCGGCACCATCAACATCGCCAACACGCTCGACACGTCCACCGCCGCACCCGCGTCCGCCGCCGGCGCCGTCGCTCTGAAAGCCATCGATTTCAACGCGTACGTACTCGCGCTCCACCGCCATGTGCATCTGTTTGCGGCGCGGTGATTGATGGAATGTTTGATTCGCAGAGGCGCCGACGGCTCGCGCTCGATCAAGACCGCACAGGTCGACCCCACGGGCACGGGCAAGAGCTTCGTCGCCGCGACCGTGACCACGAACGGCAACGCCGTATGTCCCCCATCATTTTTCGTCCTGGATTTTAATTTTAATTGTGTTTTTTGCTTCCGTGAAGGCCCCCGCGACCGTCGGCACCGACGCTGTGACCGTGCAGCTCCCCGCCGGCACCAAGTGCACGGGCGGCAAGGCGGGCAACCTCTGCCTGCTCTCGCTGACCTCCACCGCCGGCTTCGGAAACTGCGTCGCCGTCTCGCAGGGCGCGGCCGCGGCCGCGGGCAATGCGACGACGGGCGCGGCCGCGGGTGCTGCGGGCGCCGCTGCTGGTGCCGCTGCTGGCAAGGCCGCGGGCGCGAAGAAGACCGGCGGCGCGAAGAAGGGCGGCGCGAAGAAGGCCGCGGGTGGTGCGAAGAAAACGCGGCGGTCAAGCCCCCCGTTGCCCGCAGCTGTACGTCCCGCTTTGTTCTCCCTTCCTGGACCTGGATCACTGTACTAACGCGGGTTGAATTTCGCAGGGGAGTCCCGCCGCGTGCACCGCCGCTCGCCCTTCGTCGCAGCATGATTTTGTTACGGGATATTTGTTAGCATGGAGGGTGGCTTACTGACATGGTGATGTTATGTCGTTGCTTTGTGGGTGTTTTGTGCGCTCCGTCAATTTGAGGAAAGAAATGAAATAGGCGTTCCTGCTTCTGGTTGTGTGCTGCTGGGAGGTTACCGTTCAGTTATTTTGGGGTGTTGCCGTGGGCACTGCACTTCAACGTGGCCAATCTTACCCACAGATGCGCTCTGTAGGTCTCATGCCAGGACCTGTGTTTTGTATACAAACCAATAGCGGACGTTCCAGGCGGGCCCTGTGTACAACCCACTTCCGACGAACCGGCCCTGTGCGATTTCCGCTGTCCTCTTGCCGACCTCATCATGTACTGCGGTACCTCCTCCAAGTCATCGCGCGAAATTCCTCCTTGTACATCCTGCTGCAGCTGGTTGCTGCACCCACCCCGCCGAGCTCCTCGGTGCTGCCGCACATAGCTTCCTCTCGCGGTCGTCCGATCGTGAACGCACCCCGGCGCTGTCCTGGACGCAAGCTGACCGCCTGTCGCACATCGATGCATCGTAAGTTATGACGCTGATTCGATCAATATTACCTTGTGTATTTGCTGTGCTCACCCATCGCCCTACCTAGTTGACGGAACTCGAAGTCATCATCTACGGTGAATACAGTTTGGAAGACCAACACTAGACCACAGCACATGTCGCGCATATCAGAGGAAGAGTCTGCTGCATGCTGCGATCAACTATTTAGTAGGGCGTGTGCAGAGGATCGATAGCCTGAGCTCTTCTTTTCCTTCCTTGCGTCGTATCGGATTCCGTCCCACCACGGCGTGCACTCCCCACTGTTGAGTATAATCTCTGCTACTAGAGATTACTTTGCATATGCTAGCTACTAGGCTGGCTGACTGTTTGCGTGCTCCGTCAGACTCGAGCTCAACGTTGAGGCAACGTTGAGGCGCGTCGCGTCGACATGGGAAACAACTTCTCGGCCTCCGGTTACGGCCCGGGCGGCCTCCGTGCTTGCTCCAAGTGTCGTCGGTGGACTCGATCGATCTCCTCACGCACTGCAAGCCATCGAATGCGCGACTAGCTCATATGTTTCCGCCTCCCGGTCCAACTCTGCACCACGGGTAAGATATTCGAGCGGCGCGCCTGAGTCAGCAGACGCGTCGCGCGCGCGAACGCACGCCCCATATAGGGCGCGCTTTCGGAGCATGACAGAATTTATGACACCTCCTCTCTCGTAATCCCACCCTACTTATTGTACACTTTCCCTCTGTCCCCCTCCATCTTTCCAACCACATCCACGACGCGCGACAGCCGAAGACATGTCTGCCGAGGAGCCTACAGTCCACGCCGCAGTCTCGAACGGCATCCCGCCGCCCGAGATCCCTCTCCCTGTGCGTTGTCCCTGGAGCGCGCGCGGCAGGAGCTAATCGGTGCACGATGCGCGGTGCAGTTCCCCGACCGCCCTGAGATCATCACGAGCAACATGCTCGCGCTCACCGACCTGGCGCCCGACCCGTGCGTACCCACCCGCCGTGATATCTGAGCCTCCTGACGCCATGGCCTGGCCAGCCGCACGCGACTTATCTTCCGGAACCTCGTGACGAAGATGCACGAGTTTATCACCGAGACGAGGTGCGTTCTACCTCCCATTCTGCAAGTAGTGTAGTGGGCTCACCGCCACTCAGCATCACGACGGAGGAATGGATGTCCGCGATCCAGTTCCTCACGCGCACAGGACAGACATGCACGCCGCTGCGGCAGGAGTTCATCCTGCTCTCGGACGTGCTCGGCGTGTCCGCGCTCGTCGACGCGCTCAACAACCCCGCGGTCGGCAGCGCGACGGAGAGCAGCGTGCTCGGCCCCTTCTTCACGGAGGACGCGCTGGACGGTGCGTGCCCGTGCTGCCCCGCGTGCGTGCGGACTGACGGGCGGGGATAGTGGCGCAAGGCGAGTCGATCGCGTCGGAGGGCAAGGGCGAGTATATGTTCGTCGAGGGCCGCGTGCTCGCGACGGACGGCACGCCTATCCCCAACGCGGCCATCGACACCTGGGAGACCGACGCCAACGGTACGCCGCCTAGCTGCCTACCACCTTGCGCGCACGCCTTTCTCACACTCACCCTTCATCCAAGGCTACTACGATACACAGTATAGCAATCGCGCGGCGCCGGACTGCCGTGGGCGCGTGCACTCGGACGCGCACGGGCGCTTCGCGTACCGTGCTGTCGTGCCCGTCGCATACCCAATCCCCGGCGACGTGCGCATCCGCTACCCCTCCTCTCCACTGTTTTTGTGCTGATTCGAGTGCCAGGGCCCTGTGGGCGACCTGCTGCTGCACCTGCGGCGGCACAACATCCGCCCGAACCACCTGCACCTCATGATCGACGCGCCGGGCTACAGGAAGCTCACGACCGCCGTGTACCCCGAGGGCGACACGTTCCTGTCCAGCGACGTCGTGTTCGGTGTCAAGAAGTCGCTCGTCGTCGTGCGTGCCTGTTGTCCTCCTCTCTGCCTTCAGCGATGTTGATTGTCCTATTTTGTGGCGTCGTGGTAGAACCTCACGGACGTCGATGACGAGGCGGAGGCGCGCCAGCGCGGGTTTGCGAAGGGCTCGAAGTTCAAGCTGCTTAACTTCGATATCGTGCTTGTCACAGAGGCGGAGGCGGAGGCGGCTGCGAAACAGCGGGCGCGGGAGGCAGCGGACGTTGCGGGCGTGAAGTCGTGAAGTGTGTGAACAGTAGCAGGGGTAGTGCCGAAGTCACCAGGTGTACTATGTATATTACAGAATTTGTTCGAAGCTGATATTTAGTTGCAGCTCATTGTAGGACTCACTTTGCATGAGGCATACCAATCAGCTTGCTCACGGACGTTTTGTTGTTGACATTCACTCGGAAGATGAGGTCGGTATGTGCAAGAAACGCGGAGAAGATGGAGAGCTGAACCATTGTCATGGCAAGGTAGTAGAGCCTGAGGGCAGTAGCTCCTGAGGAAACCGAGATTTGCGCCCTACTCTCCCGCGTGCTCACGGACCATTGCCTGATTTAACTTCCAAGCCCTCAAGAGCACAATCCGGCCTCACAATGACGCGCCAACTTTGCTGCAATTGCAGACGCACCCGGTAAGTTCTGAGGGTAGGTGGGAACACGAGAGGGAAAGCGCGATGCGCGATGAGGCGAGCCTACAACACGCGCCGGCTACGAAGTCCGAGTTCGGAGTCGGACGCAGCGGCCCCGCACCATATCGCATGGCCTTCGCCCTCGACGTCGGCCCATGAAATCTATGAGCCCTAAGCAGCTGCAGGAGCACTTCCGAAGTCCCCAGGTGTAATTACAGAACGTGTTCAAAGCTGATATTTAGCGCACTGATGGATCCTGAACCTCAGACATTGTATCGTACACAAAGCTTCGAGAGCAATAAACGTGGATGAGTAATCTAATGGGTAATATGCAACAAGAATCAGGTATAATGTATCAGTCCTCCTGGCCACAACAGACCATTATTCTTGCTTGCGCAAGATGCTCGCCACTGCTGCCTTCATGCCCCTCAACACCTCCCGCTGCCTCACCGGGTTTGCATCCAGCTCCAGCTTGCCCTTCACCAACCCATACAGGTAAGCAAAGTCCGCCTGTGCGTCGATGGGCAACTGCGTGGCAGCCGAGCGCTGACGCCGCCCCTCCATCTTCGCGCGGAACTTGTCCGCGAAGTCCTTTGACACGACCTCCGCGCGCTGCACGACGTCCATCGGCACGCCGGCGAGGTTGGCGACGTGTGTACCAAAGGACGAGCTCGCGATGCCGTCAATGAGCTTGTAGAGGAAGACAAGCTTGCGATACGGTGGTCAGTGTGACAGTTATGGGTTGCGGGAAGGAAGAGAGTGAGATACCTCGCGCTTCTGATCGTCGACCAGGGTTTCCATATGCATGTTCCGAATGTTCGGGTGGTACGCGAAGTCGTCTGTGAGAGAACCGTAGTGTGTGGCGAAAAAGGACAGCGGCAGTGTGTGGGTCGCAAGCTGGTGAAGGACGGCCTGAGGAAGGCAAGGTAAGTAGCGATCGTAGGTGAATATAAGCAGTGTCCCACCCCTGCAATGGCCATGCCGTCCTGGGTTGATATCTGTTAGCGAAATGTCGCGGAGGAGGGGAGCCAACACTCACGTATGTCGACGTGCCGCGTCCCAGCTCTACATACGGAAAGTATTCAATAAATTTCAATATCCTAGTTCAACAAAATGTCGCGCACCGTCCAGGATGACCAGAGACTTGGGCGTTGCGTCGCGCAAGATTTTACAGCTGTTATTCAAGTTACATTAACCATTCCTACACAAGTGATGGTACAGCATACCATTCGTCCAGTTCGACCTTGAAGGTACTGGCATTTGAAAATACGTTGTCGTACGCACCCATACGCGTGAGGATGGAGTCAACAGGGCACAGGCTACGGCAAATTGTCAACGTCAGTCAGCCACGCTAGTAATACGCAGACGCGTACCGGGCCTTCCGCGCTGGGACCAGCATACCCATCTGAGCCATGATCTACAGAAGTTGATCAGTTCGTGCCGGGTAAGGAAAACGAAAAAGGGCCATACGACCCCGGCTGCGGTCATGCGCATGACCTAGAAATGGAGTTAAATTTTACAGTTTTGATACTAAGCTGAAGACATACTGTGGATTTGCCCCCCATGTTTGGACCTAGGAGGAGATTAGTTTGATCAATGGAAGAACTTTGTCATTTTGAAAACACACCCGTCAGAAGGGCAATTCTCCCGACACCGTTTCCGAGCTTCACATCATTGGGTATGAAGTCCGTCTTCGTCCTCAACGCCATCGCGGGATGACGGAGCTCCTCAAAGTCCACAAAAGCTTCGTCGCCCTCAACAAACTGTGGACGACAGCAGGGCTCTCCCAGCGCGTTGGACGACTTGGCCAAACTTAGAAGGCAGTCCAACTCAGCCATGACGCGGATCGCACGCAGCCAAACGCCGCGGTCCTTGTCGAACTCGTCGAAAAGTCGGAATTTGAATGACTTGACGCTGACGTTGCGTCGCTCGCGGGCCTCCTTCAAAGAGCGGATGGTGGCAGCCAGAGCAGGGACTTTCCAGCGTGTCGCAGCCTGGAGGAGTGGGAAATTGAGTATCCGAGCAAGCTGAGAGGGGCCGCGCATACCTTCGTACCGCCGACCTTGACCCACTGATCGGGAATGTTATTTGCGCCAGCCTTCGTCTGCACCACGTATATGTCCTGCGTAAATGCATAAAAACTGCCATTTGAACGAAAGATCTGAAATTCATTTACCTTGTTTCCCGTTGCACTGTGCCAGTACGTCAAAGCAAGCCTCATATGATTGTTAGTGTTAGAGAGGTATATTTCTGAGGAAACGGATGCTCACTTTGTCTTCTTCGCCATTTTCTTCAGTTCATCGTCTAGCTCCTGCTCCAAACCACGGATTTCTTCCGCAATCGCGTCGTAGACTTCGTCTTTCCCCTCCACGGGCAAAAGGTCGTCGGTGTCTGGCGAAACGGTCCATCAGATCAAAGGACACAAGGCAGCACGGGGAGCAATACCTTTCTCTGGCTTCTCAAATCTGGACTCAACGTTCTTGACGTTCGGAAGCAAGTTCGGGGCGTTGCGCAAGAGACCCAAGATAGTTTTTGACTCGAACGTCTCTGCGGAGTCAGCAAGCGCTGCTAAACCTTTACTGAGTTTTTTGAATGCCTGCGCAAATTTCGTGAGCACAGGTAGTGACGACGGGAGGTCACCCCACTCACAGAAAGAACCTTGAGGAAGTCCTTGACCTTGCAATTCTTCGCATGGATACGGGATACAATTCGCTCCAAGTCGGGTAAGCCCTTCGCAAGCTCCAAGAAGTTCATCTCGAATTGCGGGTGGTTCAAAAGATCTTGGACAGCGTCCAGTCTAACCATGGATATTGAGCGTCAGTTGGATGAGAAGCATGGATCTCACCTAGCATTGATGTCGGCAACTTCACGCAGCGGCATGCAGAGCCAGATGCGGAATAGGCGTTTACCTGTTATGTAAAATCAGAACCTGTAGTCTTCGAAATTCTTGAAGTAAACAAACCAAACGGCGTGATGCAGCGGCCGAGAAGCTTCAGCAACGAACCCTCTTCGGTGCCCTCGCTATTCAGAAGCACCTCAATATGAGCGAGTGTCTGTCCATCGAGGACAAGGCCCTGTCCGCGCTTCATCGGGTCGTAAACGTTGAAGTTTTTCATCGTAAGGATGTCCTTGTCAATATTGAGTTGGCGCAGGTACCTAGCACGCCCGCTCATTAGTCCTGACGACTGAGTCGCAGAGGGTGAGACGAACCAGATCATTGAGCCTAAGGCTTCGATCGCGGTCTTGTACCCAAGCATGGCCTGAATGGCTGAGGGCACGCCCGTCATATCGTCATCATCCATCGCATCCTCCTCACCGCTCCCGTACATCGTCTTCAGTTCCTTGAGAGTCTTGTCGTAGTCAAAGCCCTCGACGTCACGCAGGCTGGTCCACAAGCACGCGTCGGGCAAGATGGATTTCAGAAGCCGTGTCGTCGAGACAGAGAGCGTGCCCTGAGAGAATGAGCTCTTCAGATGGGCCCTAATTTCTTGGGGTACGTATGGATCTGCGCACCTTCGTGAAGATGAGTTCCTTAGGACGGAGCTGACGCATCAAAGTCTCTAGCTTGGTGCGGCAGATATCGTCCTCAAACACGCTCAAATTGAATTCGCTCGTCGCGCTGTCAAGCACGCAGATGCCGAAGCCTCCATGCTCACCACTGTCTTCATCCTCGCGGATGGAGATACAGTGACCGGCCTGCTCGTCCGTAAGTAGCTCTTCATCGACAAGTGTGCCGTTGGTATAGACTTTGTGCAGCTCGCTGTGAAGAGTTATCAAGAAATCCTTGACAGTACATGAACGATCTGAGCGTACCGCTGAACAATTTTATCCTTTTGCTTATCTGCGACGACCTTGCCTTTCCCTTTGTTGGCTGCGACACGCATCTCGGCCCCCAAGGCTGTCTCAGCTTGATCGACACGGCCAACCTTGTAGCCTTTGGCGAGAAATTTGCTGGCGCAAAGCAGGTAAGGACATGAGATTAAGGTGGTCAGGATAGACGCATACGCTGCCCAGAAATTGAAGCTCATTTCCGGCACTCCCACCTCCAGAACCTGGTAAACAGACAAGAAAATCATTGCATAAGGTCAAGGCGTACCATGGACATCTTGACACGTTGGGTGAGCTTGAGATCGAATTCGCGGTGTCCAATTCTTGCATCTTCTTCGTAGAGCTGACAAAGAATGAGATGACTGCATACCAGTTTCACCTGACCAACTTACCTCGAAGAATTTCCTGCGTAGCATATTAAGACCAAATAATCGACTTGTACACTCGCCTTTGGCAAAACCACTCACCCTTTCTGGAAGAAAAGCACCTAAAGTTGGATATGTGTCAACTCAGCGTCTGCGCGCGCGTTGGGCATATACACGTACAGTGTCATAGTGATTCTGTTTAATCTCCCAAAACTGGTGTCGTCAGATACGGAAGGCGCATATACCCGCCGGAGACAGCGCACCTGCTTCTCGAAATTGGTGAAGTGGTCCCATGCAGATCTCGGGATGTATAACGTCCGTGGGTCGTAACCTGGCTCACCCGGTCTAATACCATCTTTCTGTTGTCCATTGTCAGCAGGCAATTGCGAACCCTGACGGAAATCAACTCACGTCCTTTGGATCGACCAGGAATGAGAATGGATCTTCTTGAGATTTCTTGTCCTCCTTGAGGGCGAGCTCACGACGCTCTGCGGCTGTGAGGAAACTGCTGTTCGAATCGCCGCCGACGGGAGCACCACCTTTAGTGAGAGGCGGCTTGCGCGGCTTGCCGGCCTTCTTCTTGGGCTCATCCACCTCGTCATCGTCACTAGGAAGAGCAGAACTTCTAGACGAGCGTGTGGAGGCGCGCGAGACAGAACGCGACGGGATGTCGTCCTCGTCCTCGTCTGGAATAATGAAGTCTTCGTCATCGGACTTGACCGAGCGCGCTAACATGCGCTCAATCAGACCAAAGTGGCCATGGAAGGAAGATATTCTCCGCGTACCTTTCTTCTTTGGAGACTTTTTGAATTTGCCGAGTCGCCCAGCGAACGCCGACTTGACCTCGTCTTCTTCCTCGTCGGAGGGAAGGACGGAAACGCGAGGCTTCTTAGCTGTATGCGCCATGTCGACAAATTGGCAATATAGCATCGTTAGAAACTGGGACACGTACGCCTAGAGACCTTCTCCTCTGGTTCCGGGGATGGACGATATGCAGATAGGCCTTTCTTGTACGCGATCGCGTCGATGCCTCCGTTCTCCTCGTCCGATTCTTCCGCAACCATCTTTCGCTTTAACCGTTTCTGGACCGAATTCAAGTAAGCGTGTCTCAAAGAGAGAGGTCACTGCTCACGGGTCTCTTCGGCTCGTCATCCTCAGACAGCAAGTCGACGTCAATAGGGTCGCTGGTCGGCGGGGTGTCTTTGAAGCTGCTCCCTCCATCAGAAGAGCGCGTGTACGTCGCGCTCTTGACAGCAGGAGAGTCAAAGCGTTCAGCGCCCTTCTTCGACACGGGAGTTTGGAAGTCAGGTTCGCGCGTAGGACTGGAAGGCTGTTGAGGACGCGACGCGACGCGGGGTTTGGTCTTGGTCGCGCTGCCGCCGGGTGTCGACTTTGACAGCCAGCCCACGAGGCTCTTTTGCTTCATGGAATCATTTTTTGAGGAATCCGCTTTGCTTGGTGCCATGAGGATCGCGGACAGAGCAGTGGCTGGTGAAGGGTGGGCAGCCGTTCTCTTCGCCAGTTCGGCCACTGAAGCGCGTTGTGTGTCCGTGTTTGGCCGGCACGCCGGGAGCTCGGCGCATCCTTTGTTGACCTCGCAGACGGGTTTCATACATAGAACAAGTGGCATTATCACAACCTGGGCGAACAAACACATTCCAGGTCCAATTACACAAGAATACATAGCACACACAAACAGACATGAAAGCGAACAAAAAGAAACGCATGCCAGTGACCGCTGGGCAAAGCAGGGTATACTGAAGACGGTTGGTAACACGGCGGGCGGCCATGACAGAAGAAAAATATTAAACGAGTGTCTGACATCAGATGTCAGCAGTTTGATCATTCAACACACCATCACACCAAGCACCGGAGACGTACCCGAGAGGGTTGCGTAGTATTGAGCAAATGTAACGGTCGGCAAAGGTTGATATGTACAGAACGCGTGCTGGGTATGGAAGGATTGATGCCTTGCGGACGATGAGAAGATTCCTGGAAAAGAAAGAGTGAAGCGTATGACAGAGGCGTTCAAAAGCGATGCAGAGCCGAATCGCTTGACATGAATCGAGAATTGAAAGGAGGGCGTGAAGCGCGTGGCGTGGCGTGCGTTGAGTCGAAGCTCACCCTACGAAAACACGGGTAGTCAGGATCGGCTGGCAGCGTGAGAGTCATGACGTACCACGAGGCGGCGGAGCTGGACCTAGAAGGAATGGCGGACGTGGGCAGCGACCGATAGTGATTTGGAACGAAGCTCGATGCATAGAATGGATCGACGGGAGAAGCTAGACCGCTTGAGATAGCCTTGCGATCCGAGAAATAGTCTTCAGTGTAGTCGGACATAGCGCATGTCGGAGGCGCAGACAGAGGACACGCGTAATCAAGGACGAAGGGAGACGCATGCGGGTTCAGAGAGGAGCGAGACGAGTTACTGTAATTGGTTCCAAGACTCAGAGACGACCCGCGATAGCCGGCGCTGAAGGGCGACACAAAGTCGACCATGAGCGCCTGATTGCCGTAGACTTGGCCTTGCAAAGTGTCCTTGGCGTCTTGAGCGCTTGCAGCAGTAGAGTAGGTGACGACGACCGAGAAGGAGCCGGAAACAAGATCCGATGGCGAAGGCGGCATCCTGTCGAGCTTTTTTATGTTGCCAAAAGGGAAGAAAAGAGGTTCGAGGTCGGAAGACTGCGAGAACAGCAAAGTGGGCAAGTTGGAGACCACGACACTGGCGCACGATGCCACAGGGAGAGTGTTCGACGCATCTATCGGAGAAATATTGACGATAGGGAGGCTTTCAGAAGCTGCGAGTTCGAGTGACGTTCCGGGAGGCGACTCCGAATGGGTCTCCAACCCCACAGTCCTGTCTCCCCCGTCGAGGAACCCTGACAGACACGAAGCGTTCAAACGAAATATGAAATAAGAGAAGCAGGCAACCCACCTTCAGAGCGCTGCACTACGGCCCATGATACATCAATCATGGAACCGCTGCAGAAATCTGTCAGACAGCTTGGGAGAAGGGCTCACGCAACGACGCTCACCGAATGTCAGTGCGTGACAAAGTGTCCATCGCCGCTTTCGCCTCCGCGTGTGAGGACATCACAACGAACCCTCGCCGACGAGAGGCATTGTCAACAGTGGCCAGTATGACACAGTGGCATACCGTGCCGCAGCGAGAGAACACGGCCGTAAGCTCAGCCCTGCGGATGCGATAATCAGTTGAAGACGTTGAGGGAAAAGAATCTGCCCGACGCACTTCGAGAGGTCAAAAGGAAGACCAAGAACGTATAGATTGCGCCGGGTGTCCTTCGACTTAGAGGTGTCGACTACACGAGTCGGTTTTGAAGAGTTGACTGTTGTCACAGTGCTAAAACAAATTAGTCAGCGGCCCATGCAACGACAGTGATACACGACGAGTCTCACATGGCCGATCCAGCGACTGTGTATCCTGACAAGCATAATGCTTTCCTGTTCGTCCGATGTCAGCGGAAAGACGTGAGTGAATGAGTGAATATATGCTCACATCGCATCGTCAGGGGTGGCGAAGGTGAGCTCAATAGTACAACCGTTCCCATTCATTTCGACATTTCTTATGGGCCCTGAGCAGCGCGTAAGGGTCTGATTGAGATAGTGTAGAGCACGCGACTTACCAACAAGCGTTCGGAACAATTGGACGATCTCCCGCCCGCTGACTGGCATAGCGTTGGAAGGCGTCAGCCTGGTACACATTGCGCTAGCCTTTTCTCACCTCCTGGAGAAATATTGCCGACCCTCACAGCTGACGCCTCGCGCGCGTATCTGAACAGCGTGCTCTCGGAATTGGACATGGTGGGGTGAGACTTCCACAGTCTTTTTTGTGCTGAAGCACTATTAGAGTGCTGTAGAGTGCAAGATGCATAACAGCACACCTTCCTCGGAGAATAAAAGGCAGAACAGAGGCGGGCGAGGGGGAAAGAGGGTGTTGTTCGAGTAAGAGAGGGAAGTCCGAATGCGGACGGGTTTTAAGCTACTATTATTCCCACGCCATTTGCGCGCCGGTCTCGTGATCCTGTCCCCCGATCACGCACCGAGCCCTCGACTCTCTTCAACTTGCCCATTGCCAGTGTACCCACCCAAAATTCCTGCCTCTGGCATGGTGCTACTAACATCGTCGTCCGTCCCATCAATGCCACTTGTCTCACAGGAGCGTATCGTGCTCTTGGAGCCTGACGGCGCCCACGTCAGTCTGCTCTCCAACGGCTGGCAAGTCCGAGTCTGTTCGTCGCAAAGTTGGCGAAGAGCTCATCTCGTCGTGCTGCAATGTGTACCTCTTGTCAGTATCCTGGAGGCGGGCTCACACAGGATCATTCTTGAACGATGGGACTCCGCGCGGCGCGGGTACCACGGCGCAAAGAATGCGCTGGCCAGGCATTTTGCATGAAGTCGGCCGTGGATTCAGATTGGCGGCAAGTGGCATGATAATGATCGTTTCAGAGTGCTGTTTTTGACATATCTATGCTGCCACACAGAACTTGAGTGCATAAGATGAAACCCGCCGAACGCCGAGAGAAGAGCGCTTGAGCCGTATCTAACCCCATTGTGCATGCAGCATACATGCCCTGTCTGACTGAAGCAGACGGCGTCAGCGAGCGCTTCTAGTCGTTCGTCTGAACTCGGGGCATTTCTGTACAACGCCCCTGACAAGCTCGTTGGTCCTGTCGCATGTTATCGAGCTCCCTTGAAACTGGCCAGCCTTTCGCACTGAATCTCCTCCTCATCTCCAGCGCTCAGCTCCATCATGACTGATTCCCTGGCCAAATAATATCGGACTTGATCATCGCGTCTAGAACGACTATCTTCTGATACCATAACGTCAAGCTACGGAGACTTCTCGCGTACTGGCGTTATCCAGTATATCAATGACTACGAGTGGTGCGACTATGCGCCGCTGAACCTCAATCAGTCCTGCGGCCGAAATCTCCTTCGACTTCACGTGTATTCAGATATGGATCCGAGTCCTCAAGCCTCTGGGCCTGAAGGGTGTCGCATGGTGAGGCTCTGACGGTGTGTAGGTCCCGCGGACGACGTCGACACGCGGCATCGCGCCTCATCGCGCTCGGCCTATTCAGTTCATGAACGGACTCTTTGACCGCGGAGAAGCATACCTCCCGCAGCAAGTTGATCACGCGGCTGCCGGTAAGATTTTGTACCGGTCAAGCTGTGGCTGACACTGGCTGTCATAACGAAACGACTGTCTTCTGTAGATGCTGTAAGATCAGCCACGGAAACTGTGCCTATCCGGTAGGTACCTACAATAGTGAGTACTTGATCAGTTGATGGAAGTTTCATCTGTCAGACTCACGCAGGCCGATCCGACCTGGACCCGACTCAAACTTCTCACTACAGCCGCGTTGACCGGTGCACAATCTCTTTATTACTGAAGGATCCTCGTTGTATGCATAATCCCGCTGTCGGACTGTCCATTTGACTCCTCTGACTACTGACTCGGCACAATGTTGGACGCACCCCCACCGATCCCACTCGAGGCCCTCAAGGACCTGATAGTCCATGGTCTCAACTCTCTTTTCGCTGTGCGGTACTCCTCCTGTGAGTTTTGTCTTTCATGTCCAGGCTTACCTTACACCATGTATTTTGCAGTGTCAGCGGCACTCATTGTGTTTTGGGAATACGGTGGGCCGTCTATCTAACGTCGATGTGCATTCGTAGACCCACATTCTCTGTAGCAGTCACGTTTGATCAAGAGGTAGTTCGTTTCATCTTGAGACTTCATTCTCCCTTCTGACGTTATTTGACGGTGAAGGTGGAGCTGATATGGGTAAGATGCGTGTATGTTCGTCTACCGTTTGACTGACATACTGGGTGATCTAGAAATCCTCATGGACGAAAGGGAAGACCCTGTTTCTCGCTGTTAGTCCAATGTCGCTCCGCCCTCCCTTCGAACCTCCGTCTGATCCTGCTCTGCCCCAAGATCCGTTATTACACTATCGCGTCTGCCATGTGCGTGTATACAAAGTCCTGATGACATCAGCTCATTGGTTTCACAGTTTTAACACCTACGGTCCGTTTGGCCTTCCACGAGCCATTCGAGCTTCTTCGCTGATCGGTCTCATCCATTTTAGCTGTCTTTACGCCACATGTGACTCTCACAGTAGGCTATATTTCATAGCTCATCGTACGCGAAGTTGATGCAGCCTGACCTCTATAGTTGTACGTGTGCAATGCCGCTCTGACGACGTGAACTGATAAGTCTGCGAACGGCACTCTGCGAATCAGCTGTAAGATTTGAACTTTCCACTTAGTTGCCACATATACTGATGCTCGTCGTTTATGAAGGCAAATCCTGGATCATCTGGGAGGGTGGCGTCAATGCCTTGATCGTCAATGTCGCTATCGCTCAAGGTTGGCATTTACTCTCCTTTAACTGAGCGCAGTTCTCAAATCCACATGCCCAGGGCTCTTGATTCTGCGAGTTCGCGCCCTATACAACAATTCCCGAACCATTGATAAAGTCCTTATCGTCTGCTTCGTCCTCACCATGCTTTCATCCACCGCCATCATGGCCAACGTCATCGCTCACGCGCCCAGTAAGTTGCCTACCCTCCGTTCTTCCGCATTGCTCCTAGCGCCATTTCCTCCTTCTCGCAACAATATCGCTGACACCGCTCAGTTGCCGTCATAAATATCCCACCATACCAATTCTGCAGCTTCGGGAAAATCCCGCCGTACCTCGCAACTTACTTCATCCCCATCTACATGCTCGAGACGCTGGTTGCCTGTCTCGCGGTCTACCGGTGGCTGAAGGACGTCGGCTTGCGTGCTACCAACCCATGGCAGGGGTGGTTCGGGCCCAAGCTGATGTATGTACTCGTGCGGGATTCGGTCCTGTACTTCTTTGTGTGCGTGCGGCGTCTTCCATATCACATCTGCGAGCGACCGTTGATTGTCGTCCCTTTCGCAGCATGATAGCCTTGTACACTTTCAACGTAGTGGTATGGGTAAAGAAGCCCGTACGCCCTCTGACATCCACGCTGCTCACCTACGCTGACTGCTTGCCAGGACCTCTTTGAGGTGCCCGTCGTGTTCATTTTCGCGGCCGCCACCCTTCTTGGCCAACGGCTCATCCTCAACATGCGCGCGCGAACGATGCTGGGCACGGCCTTGGATTCCATGGGCGGGTGGCGTAACGAGCCAATTGGCAGCGTCGAGATGTCGTTTGCCGGCAAGACGCATGATGGCAGCACCGCTCACAACTTCGTCCTGACATCGTCGACGTCGTCAGAGGCCGTCACCTTTTCGCCGTCCCAAAGCCAAGGACTCGTCAAGGTGATGAATGAAACCAAGAAGAGATCAGTATCCCCCACGCGTAGCTTCGTGACATCGCCTGCGTCGATGGAGGTTACTTTTTTGCCGGTCCAAAGCCAAGAACTCGTCGAGGCGATGGAAGACACTAGAAACGGAGCATCATCTCCCGCACTCTATCCAACTCGCCGACGCGGCATTCGTCCGCTACCCCCAACGCCATCACGTAGCCCATGGCATCTCGATCTCGAGACGGGAGCACTGCCTAGTAGCGCATAGTTTGTCTTGGAGAACACGGCGAAGCGTTGTGCGTTCTACTTACAATTCAATTGTAGCCTATGTACAAGTTTGATTTATTTAGGCACATTACGTAATAAAACTGTTCCCACGCCATTTGCGCCTTGCCGCCGTTCGGCAACAGCTCTTGCCGCTGGCTTTGGTACACCGGTCCTGCCTCAATCGCCTACCATCGTCGTCTCTTGCACTTAATCATTCGCGTCGTGCGTACATGCTGCTCCCCAGATATGTAGAACGTGAGTTACTACCGCTGCCACGTTGAGCGCAGAGTTACTTAGGTGAGCCCTACTAGCATCTCCTACGGTCTACTAAACGAAATAGACAGCATGTCGACGATACCGTCCGAGTCCGTCGTCTGAGCATTTCCTCTCCGCGAACTCGTGGCAATTCTTTGCGATGTCCCTTCCTTTCTGGATGCTCGCCGCGCCCGTCCTCTTGCTCATCTTGACCCGCCTTCTTCTCTCTGCCATGCTCCACAGCGTTCCCATTTCAGACAGCCAATGATCAAGCAAATCATTGCGTTTCTGCTATAAATCAAGCAACCCCTGGCCGTATACGCCGCGCGGAACCGCTATAGTCCGCGTTGACCATTGCAGTATGGCCTTCGAGACGTCATGATTGTGATGCTCACTTTTGATCCCCGACACCGGTATCTCGCCTATAGCAGCAAAGCTGCTCAAGAGGGGGTACTATCACATGGCAACTGTATAAGGGTATCACCTCACCCTGCACCCCGCCCCCCGCACGTCATTCCATGCACGGACGACGTTGACATGGTACTGCTGCGCGGGCCGACTCGACGTCCCATCCCATGGACCTACGGATCCTCGCCCCAGCAATTGATCGTGGCTGCCGGTGATCTACAGGCTGCGCGGGTCCGAGAGATACTTGATAAGTACTTGATGGCGATTCCAGCTGTCAGAAACATGTCGACCTCTTTTTGATCCACTGCAGGCGGAAACGACTCAAGAATTCTCACTACAACCGCGTTTCCCGCTGCACATTTCTTTATAACTTAAACGATGGGTATACATCATCAAGTCTTCGGACTGCCCATCCAATTCCTCAATGGTGGACGTACCACTACCAGTCCCACTCGAGAGAACCGCTTTCTTGGCGACCACCACCTGCATACACTTCGGCCATCTCGGACGACGCTGTAGTTCGCTAGTGGAGGCACCTAGATACTCTTATCACTCTCATACTTCTCTACTCTCGATACACTTCCAAAATTTCGCCCCTCAACGTCAAAACCGCCGCGCAGGCGGGTGCCAGCGCGGCAGGCCGAGGACAAGCGCCCGTGACGCGAGGCCAGTCCCAGGCGGCAGAACCGCGCACCGAAAACGACACGATCGACGACATAAAGAAGAAGAACAAGCTTAGTGACCTTCAGGCCTCAGTACATTACCTCACAAAAAGAGGGTACATCCCGCCCTTCAATCACTTCAGCGAGATTTCGCTCGCACAGCTGAGTACCGCATTGCTATGCCTCCCGAGCGGGGGCCCACGCGACTTGCAGGATGGATCGTACGCAGTAGCCAAGATCATAGGCCAGATGAGCAGAGACCAGGTCGCCAGCGCCGCGGGCGCCCTTATATCAAAAGACGTCGCCAAACTCGTCAAGGACGCGGTCCAAAACGCAGTCGACGAACGCATGGAGGACGCAGTGGAGCAGATGGCGGCGAAGTGGCAGGTGGAGACGGGGGACGCGCTGGATGAGGCCGTGAAGGAAATTAAGACGACCGCGGAGTCATTGCAGGAGACTGCACGCGCGATGCAGGAGAAGGGCGCCCGGACGCCAGACGAGACACGAGAGGCAACGCACTGGGCAGAGGACCGTCCTGACACCCCCTTCCCTACGACATACGCCGCCGCCGCCGCCAACCCCCGACGCAACCAAACGCAGACCACAGTCATGCCCGCGAACCACTACACAGTCCTCAGCAGAGCTGACGAGAAGCAACGTCAAATACTGCTGGACGTTGTCCCAGACGCGCCCGACAGCGACGTGCACTCTCTGTCCGAGCTGGAACTCGTTGCGAAGGCGAACCTCACTGTGGAGATGATGAAGACGTGGCACGGGAGCAGCAAATTCGTCGGAGTCACCTTCCTCCGTAACAAAGGCATCATTCTGGAGGCCACCGCCAGTGACCTCGTCGACTGGTTGCGACAGAACGAGAACAAGGAACAGTTCGAGACTCTATTCGCATCCGGATCCATCCACATTCGCGACCGCCTGTACTCCACGATATTCGAATTCGTTCCCATCAGCCATCAAGCAGAAGACGAAGCTGAACTCAGACGGATTGAGGACGACAGTGGACTAAACGGGGGCGACATCGCAGGCACGCGATGGGTGAAACCGGTCGAACGACGCACGAAGGAACAACGTGTAGCGCATGTCATAGCTAAGTTCCATTCTCCCGAGAGTGCCAATCACGCGCTCAGCACAGGACTCATAATAGCCGGCAAAAAAGTACGAGGCAGACGAATGGTAGCGGAACCGCGCCGCTGCCTGAAGTGCCAACGATACGGACGACACATCGCAGCGCAGTGCAAGCAGGAGCACGACACATGCGGCACATGCGGAGACCAACACCTAACGAAAGCGTGCAGCACGCCCGGCGATCGCAAGCAGGACCACTGGTGCGTCAGCTGCGAAACGCATGGACACGCATCCTGGTCCCGAGCCTGCCCCACCTTCGAGCGCGAGCGCGCAAACATGGCCCTCCGCGACCCGACGGCAACATACCGCTTTTTCCCGACAAAGCAGGACGAGTGGACATGGGAGCAACGGGCCACGAACCATTCAAAGGAGCCACGGGCAGACGCACCACCACCAACCAATGCAGAGGGAAGAACCCCAGCAGGACACACGCTGGAGGACGCGACGTGGAAGGAAGTGACGAGAGGACGACGAAAGGCGAAGACGAACGGAGGTGCGTTTCAGCCGTCCAGCCAGGCTGACAAAGGATGGCAGACCAGACGCATGCGCGCCGCTTCAACGACGTCGAGTCAAGCAAACACGCTCGACGGATGGCTGTCCAAACGAGCGGAAGAAGGCGAGATCGAGGAGGACAACGGTGTCCCTCCCGCCGACGACGATGAAGACGAAAATGGCAACGACGGTCGCGCATCCCAAGGTATACGCAAATGACGGACGACCCCACGCACACGAAGACAGGCCTGCGGATATGGCAACAAAATTGCAACGCGTCGAACCTGGCCCAGCTAGACATGTTGCACGCCATTCAGCGTCATCACGCTGACCTCGTCTGCATACAGGAACCATACATCAACCCCGGACGAGTCGCCACAGCCAACGCGCACTGGCACGTGGTGTACCCGCCATCACACGCCAAGTTCCCAGACAAGACCCGATCGGTTACCTTCGTGCACAAGTCCCTCGATACCAGCTTCTGGACACCAATTTCCATCGACTGCCCCGACATCACCGCCGTCCGCATCACAAATAACGCTGTGATCCTCGAAGTCTTCAGCATCTACAACGACTGCACACACGACCAATCTCTCCAGGCACTCGAACAATATCTGCAAACGCGCCGCGGACAGGCAGAACGCGAAGGCCTGGAGGTAAACATCGAGTTGCTGTGGTGCGCTGACTTCAATAGACACCACCCCATGTGGGACGAGCCGCGGAACCACCACCTGTTCACTACAGCGAATCTGCAAGCCGCTGAGCGTCTGATCGAGCTGACAGCTGACTACGATATGCAGATGATTCTGCCCAAACACGTCCCCACGCTACGGTCTTTCGCGACAGGCAATCACACCCGGCCCGACAACACTTTCGCCTCAGAAGCCCTTGCCGAACGTGTCACCAGGTGCCACACGCTCCCAGCGGAGATCCCCACCAAATGCGACCATTTCCCGATCCTCACAGAAATCGACATGGCGAAGCGCACATTCACGGAAACCGTGCGCCGCAACTTCCGAGAGACCGACTGGGACGACTTCCGCGACGTCCTCACGCTTCACCTAGGCGATCCCGCACAAGCGCAAGAACTGGAAGACGAGGACGAGTTCGACGCAGCGTACGAGACCTTCGCGCGTGCCCTCGCTGACGCGGTCGCGCGCACAGTGCCCATCTCCAAGCCGACGCCTTACTCGAAGCGATGGTGGACGAAGGACCTCACACGCATGAAAGACGACGTCAAGCATCATGCGAGGAAGTCGTACGTATTCCGTGCAGACGCTAACCATCCGGCACATGAAGAATACCGTACCCTGAGGAACACTTACGCCGAAGCTATCAAGAAAGCAAAGACGGAACACTTCCAGGCATTCCTCGAGGAGTTGACGGAGGATCGAGCATGGACGGCACACAGATACCTCAGCGCGGAGTCTATGGGTGGCGGCAGGACGCGCATACCGGCCCTCCGACTAGAGGATGTGGAGGTAACAGGGAACGCACAGAAAGCTGACGCGCTATTCGACAGCTTTTTCCCCGACGCAAATGCAGCCCACACGACTTTCGACGAGAGTCAATACCCCGCACCCGCCTGCGCATTCAAAGCGATCACGAACGCACAAATCAGCAGAGCAATCGCACGCCTACAACCGTACAAAGCCGCCGGCACAGATGAAGTCCAGAACATCGTCTTCAAGAAATGCCAGGACATCCTGGTACCGTTCATGGGTGCGCTCTTCCGCGCCACTTTCACGCTCCACAGGTACCCGCAGGAATGGAAAGACTCGCGCACCGTAGTGCTACGCAAGCCAGGCAAAGCGAACTACACGGTGACCGGCGCATACCGGCCGATCGCGCTGATCCGCACCGTCAGCAAAATCCTTTCCTCGTGCGTTGCAGACGAACTCATGCAGCTTGCTGAAAACCACCGCTTGTTACCGGAGACACATTTTGGATGCCGAGCAGGACGCACAGCAACCGACTCCCTACACTACGTCACGAGCACAGCAATGGAAGCAATGAACGACGGGAAGGTCGCCTGCGCACTTTTCCTGGACATCAAAGGCGCATTCCCCAGTATTAACCTCGACCGCCTGGTACACGACATGCGTAAGCGTGGCGTCCCCAAGGAGTACACTGATTGGATTAAGACCAAGCTCAGCGACCGTCGCACTACCATGTATTTCGACGGCTACGAGTCACCGAGCAAGACGATGCCATGTGGCGTAGACCAAGGATGCCCGCTATCGGGTATTCTCTTTCAGTTCTACAATGCTGACCTACTCGATGTACCCAGGGAAACGGACGGCGAACACGGAGTCGCCTTCGTTGATGACACCGCATACATAGCGATCGCACGCAACCCAGAGGAAGCGGTCGCGAAGCTGCAGGACATGATGCACAGAGATGGCGGAGCACTATCATGGGCGGCGACTCATATGTGCGCGTTCGCCATCGACAAGTTCGCACTGATGTGCTTCTCGAGGAGGAAGGAAAAGACCCGCATCGACACAGTGCCCAACGCCGCCGGTAGCAACGCGACAATGCGTCAAACCACTCTCACGACGACGTACAAGCGCATACTCGTCCCCTGTCCGCCGATCACAATACAAGGCACTCGCATCGCACCCGCGAACTCCCACAAATTTCTGGGCGTAATCCTCGACCGTCAACTGCGCTTCCATGAACAAGTCGCATACGCCCTGCAGAAGGGCACAAAATGGATCAACACGTTCCGCAGGTTTGCGCGCCCCTCGCGCGGCATCTCGACAAGATTCATGCGACATTTTTACCTTGCCGTTGCCGTCCCGAAGATGTTGTATGCAGCTGACATTTTTCTCATCCCCACGTACAGTGGTATGAAAGGATCAAAAACAGCGATCGACCGCCTGGCGCGCGTCCAGCGTCAAGCCACGATCAGCATAACGGGCGCAATGCGTAACACGGCCACAGATTTACTGGACGCGCACGCGGACCTCCCCTCATTTCCCCATATTGTAGACCAGAAATGCCACGACGCCGCACTTCGCCTCGCCACCGTCCCATACACGCACCCGCTTCATCACCACATCCGGACAGCACGCTCAAAACCGTACGAACGCACCGCGAAGACGCCGATCCAGCGCCTCATGCACATATTCAAGATCAATCCCAATCGATATGAGAAGATATGGCCGACAAAACGCGGACCAAAATGGGAGCCAAACATCAGAACGTACGTTGCACGCAACAAGAAGGCTGCCGCCGCTTTCAACAAAGCCGTACGCGACGACGTAGAGGTATACACCGACGGGTCGTGCATCGACGGAGGGGTCGGCGCCGCAGCAGTCCTGTACAGGAACCAGAAGCGAGTGCGCACCTTACACAAGCATTTAGGGAAAGAGACGGAGCACACGGTATACGAGGCTGAAGTTGTGGGGATGATCCTGGGGGCAGAACTCATCTTCCGCGAAACACAGGTTCACTGCGCGTCCATACGACTCGACAACGTCGCGGCCATACAGGCTACGCAGAACGCGAAGGCTAGGCCAGGCTCATACCTGCTTGACGCAGCATACGCGGGCATCGACATCGCCGCCAAGAAACACCGAGGTTGTGCTATCGCCGCCATATGGGTGCCGGGACATGCGGGCATTACAGGGAACGAGGCGAGCGATGAGGAGGCGAAGGCAGCGGCACGGGGGCTCTCGAGCGCGGCACGGGATCTGCCCGCTGCGATAAAAGGACGGCTCAAAGTCAGCAAGTCGGCTGTGAAGCAAGCCTTCCGCGCAGAACTAAAGGCCAGGAGAGTCACCGCTTTCGAACAGTCTCCGCGATACGCTCACATTCATGCCATAGACGAGTCCATGCCGTCGAGCAAGTTCAGAACGGCAACCGCCAGACTACCGCGACGACACGCGTCGCTACTCATGCAGCTGCGAACGAAGTTCATCCCTCTCAGACGCCACCTCCACCAAATCGGGCGTGCCGACACTCCCAAGTGTCTCGAATGTGGGGAGACGGACGAGACAGTGTGGCATTACCTTTTCGAATGCTCCGCTCACGCCGTCGCCCGCGAACGCCTCGCGCAGGCCGTAGGACCCGAGAAAATGCAGATAGCAAACCTGCTGTCAAAGCCCGCGTCTTTCCCGCACCTCTTCCGCTACATACACGACACGAAACGCTTCCTCGACTCGTTCGGCGACCTGCGGGAGACCAAGAAGGAAGCAGCGCTACGGAAAGACACGCTCAGAAAGAACATCGCGGAATTCGAAGCACGATTCAACATGCGCGCACGCACAGGAGGGATCAGAGATGTGAGAGGGGCAGGCGGCGGCATGAACGGAGCCGCAGGAAGGAACGGCGAGGCCCAAGGGGCGCCGGCGGGCGGCGAGTGACGGAGAGCGGGGACGAGGGACGGACACAGGGCAGAGCGGATAGGAGGGAACGGTCGGCGGCGCCGGAAGTGGGAACGGGCCGCAACGAGGAAATGGGTTAGGGGAGTGGTCGGAGGAAGCAGGCACGGAACGCAGGGAGACCAGCGCTGGTGGGAGATCGGAGATCGGAGGGGACGATGACAGGAACACGGAGGATGCACACACGCAGCCGCGCACGCTCGGGTTCACGCGCACATAACAGAACATCGATAGGGCAGCGCGGACGAATCGCGCAGGCCACGGCCGAGCACCTTCTTGTCGACACCACACTTCCTCCACTCGACAAAGGCGCCCTTCAAGCCACGCGGGCCACAGGAACCTTGTAATGCCAAGGCTCACGCTCACTCGGGGGGAAACTCGCGGGTCATTGTTGGGGACAGAAACGCGTGAGGATGGCGGGGCAGCACGAGATATACTATAGTCACAGTCCTGACATACGGTACGCCGCAACGGGACTATAAATTGGAACCAAAAAAAAAAAAAAAAAAAAAAAGTCCCACTCGAGGTTCTCAAGAACCTGATAGTCCATGGTCTCAACAGTCTTTTTATTATCCGGTACTCTGCTTGTGAGTTCTGCTTTCTCTTTCCAGGCTTGCCTTACCCTGTATTTTGCAGTGTCAGCGGCTATGCTCGGTTTCTGGGAATACGGTGAGCAGGTTTCGAAACGCCTGTCATGCATTGCTTGACTTAATTTCTCGACAGCAACAACATTTGATCAAGAGGTGTGTATTTGGCACTGCCCCTCGCAAGCCCGTCCCCAATCTTGACATTGTTTGACCGGCAAAGGTGGAATTAGTATGGGTATGGGACGTATCGTCTCTTCCGCTGGTTGATTGCTCATGCTGTGGTCGACCTAGAAATCACCTTGGACGAGAGGGAAGATCCTATTCCTCGCTGTGCGTCCAATATCACTTCGCCCTCCCGAAGATTCGTCTGATGCTTGCCTCGCTCTGCCCCAAGATTCGATATTACTCGATCGCAGCTGCCATGTACGTATATACTAAGTCTTAATGGCGTCAGCTCAACGGTCTTACAGTTTCAATACTTATGGTGAGACTGGCCTTCCATGGGCTCCCGAGCTCATCACTGATTGGTGCCAACGACCCAAGCTGTCTTTACGACAAATTTGACTCTGAGAGTGCGGCGCTTTCCCTAACTGCAGTCGCACGCGAAGCTGACGCCCACGGACCTCCAGTTGTAAGCATGTAATGCCGCTCTGACGGACGTGATCTGATAAACCGCCAACGGCGCTTGGCGAATCAGCTGTGAGCCTCAGACTAGCCACCCTCGTGCCACCTGTATGCTCATCTTTTCGCAGGCAAGTTCTGGGTCATCTGGCAAGGCGGAATCAACGGCTTGATTGTCAATGTTGTCATTGCCCAAGGTGAGCACCACTCGAGCACCACTCACTCCCTGTACCGTGCACGGCTCATATGTCCAGGGATCTTAATCATTCGAGTCCGCGCCTTATACAATAATTCCCGGACCATCAATATGGTCCTATATGGGAGTTTGATTCTGACCATGGCTGCAACGTCTAGCATCATGGGCTACGCTATCGCGACCGCACCCAGTACGTTGCCTCTCATCCGTTCTTCCGCCTCCCTCCCATCTCCAGTCTCAATGTCGCTGACGCCATCCAGTTGCCGTCGTAGAATTCCCGCCATACTCATCCTGCACCATCGGGAGAGTCCCGATGTACCTCTCAACGTACTTCATCCCCATCTTCATGCTCGAGACGCTCCTCGCCGGTCTGGCGGTCTACAAGTGGCTGAAGGACGTCGGCCTGCGCGTGACCAGCCCATGGCAGGGGTTCGGGCCCAGGCTGATGTATGTGCTCGTGCAGGATTCGGTTCTGTACTTCTCTGTGTACGTGCGGCAACCTTCCTTCCACCCGCGAGCGCCCGCTCATCGGCTCCGCAGCATGAGCGCACTGTACACGTTCAACATCATCCTGTGGAGGACAAGCCCAGTAAGTCTTCCGCCCTCTACGCTACTCACCCAAGCTGACTGCTCGAGCAACAGGACCTCTTTGAGGTGCCCGTTGTCTTCACTTTCGCGGCCGCTAGCCTTCTAGGCCAGCGGCTGATCCTCAACATGCGCGCGCGGACGATGCGGGGCACGCTCTTAAATTCCGTGGGCGGGTGGCGTGGCGAGCCAAACGACAGCCTCGAGATGTCGCTTGCCAACAGGTCGCTGGGCAGCAGCGCCGTTCGTAACGTCATCCTGAAGTCGTCGGGATCGACGGAAGTCGTCACGTTTTCGCCGGTCCAGAGCCAGGGACGCGTCGAGGGGATGGAAGGGACCGAGAAGAGAGCGTCTGCGTCGACGGAGGTCACTGTTTTGCCAGTCCAAAGTCAGGAGGAAAAGCCTGAGGAAGATACCAGAAAGGGAGCATCCCCCACGCGCTATCCAACTCGCCCACGCGGCGCTCGTCAACTTCACACAAAACCATTACTTAGCCCATGGCATGCCGATATCGAGGCCGGAGCACCGCGTAGTAGTGCCTAGCCTGTCCTGCCACCTGGAGAACACAGTGAAGCGTTGTTCGCTAGACTTAGAGTTGTATGGTAGAGTTGAGAGCTGTACTTACTACTCATTTATCTATACCCGGTTCTATGGTCTTGCTGCGTAGTCTTTGCAATCTGCCTCGCTCTTCCTTGTGCAAGAAATGCTCGGCGGATTCGGACGGACGAGTCGGTGTTCGGCACGAATGCTCCCACGCCATTCGTGTGTTCCTCCGCGATCATGTTCAGTTCGGCATCGATATTGCCGGGTTTTCCTCCACCGTGTCACGGTACACCTGCCTCGATGGCGCTACCCTCGTCGTCTGTTCCATCAACATTCGCGTCGCAAGAAGAAATAGTGACCCTTCCGACGCCGGCCACATCGCAATCTGTTCTCCCACAGACAACGCCTTGGGGCAAGTCTGCAGCCGCGTTCGTCGCATCGGCGAAGCCCTTCGCATCGTCATGTGCACCTCTTGACGGTATCTTGGAGGCGGGGCTCCCACAGGGCCATATTCTCGAACTCTCCGGGCCTCCGGGGACAGCAAAAGATGCGCTGGCCAGGCGCTTTGCGCGCATGGCCGTGGAATCAGATCGCGGGGTGCTCTTTGTCGGCAAGTGGCGTAGTGATAGTCGCAGAGTATACTGTTGTTGACGCATATATGCTGGCGCACAGATATGCAGAACATGAGTACCGCTGCGACGTTGAGCGCAGAGCTAGGTGAGCAACAGCGACATTCTACGCGTGTCCGGTCTGAATGAAACAGACAGTGTCAACGAGCGCTTGCATCTCGTCCATCATCTAAGCATCTTTTCTCTCCCCGAGCTCGTGGCATTTCTGTACAATGTCCCTTCCTTTCTGGACGCAAACCCGTCGGTCCTCTCGCATCTTTTCCTGCGAATTTCTTTCACATTGACTCGCATTCCGCACAGATCTCTCTGCTCATCCTCAGCTCCATATCATTCCCATTCCAAACCGCCGCCGACTTGAGCATCTCCTCGCGCACCGCCGTCCTCCAGCAAATCAAACAACTCCTTTCACGCCTCTGCGCCGCGCGGAACCTCACCGTCAGTGCTGACCGTGTGGCCGCTGCGATCGCCTTCGACTGATTGTGATGTATGGTCAGATTGTGATCACGTCACAGATGTCGACGAAGCTGCTCAAGCCCGATGGGTCTCCGGCGAATTTCGACACCGGGTCGCGCGCCGTCTTGGTGCCGCAACTTGGTAACTAGCGGCTCATGCTGCGTCCAGGTGGGAGGTAACGCTGACTGGATGGGAAACAGGGAACACGTACCTTCCGTCTGGGCGGACGTATCGTGTGGTGATTGTGCCGCAGACGCAGACAACGGGGCGAGTTGTTATCTCTCGACCATCCATCTGTGCTCGCTGTTGCTGATGGAAGGGTTTTCTCAGCGTGCTACGGCTGATTTCATCGCCGAGCCACAACGGAGAGGCTTCCAAGGAGGCACAGTACGAAATGGTAAGCATCTATGCATCTTCCTCGGCGCAAACACAGTAATCACCGCCGGGCCTGGCTTTCTTGAAGATTGACGGCGTGCTGCAAGCTTCTCAATCATGACTGACTTTGAGCGGTGCTATCTGACTGACGGCGGCGCGGTGCCACCGTCAGACGTGCAGTTGGGACATGTCGCCGGGAGCCTTGCCATCGTATCGCCAGTGTATGGGAGGCACTTGCTCGGTCCCGGCAGCGACATGTCCTAGCTCGCCCCTAGTACTTACTTCATTCTATGACGTGCACTATCTACATGAACTTGTCCCCTTATACTGTATTCTACACCAAAGCTGCGACCGCGAATCTCGCACTGCACTAGTAGCACTAACTGCCGCTGTGAACTGATTGTATGCCCTGCCGTGAAGCCTTCGGCAAACGCCGCGGTTCCGCATTTGTCGAAGCGACACGGTCACCCGACCTCGTCAACACCGTCCGTCGCGTCAGCAAAACCACCACCACTCTCGCCCGCTCTTCTCATCTCTCCCACCACGGACATCAATCTTATCTTGCAAGCGCACCCCATCATAAAGGACAGCGGTGTCCCAAGCTTACAAGTCGAGTAATTACATGCCACCGCGCCCGCCAGCATAAATGGGCATCTCCGGCCTCCTCCCCCTGCTCAAGTCCATCCAAGTCCAAAAGCACCTCTCCGAGTTCTCCGGGCAGACGCTCGCCGTCGACGGCTACGTCTGGCTGCACCGCGGCACCTACGCCTGCGCCACCGAGCTCGCGACCGGCAAGCCCACCACCAAGTGCGTTCTCCCCCTCCCCCCCTCCTCGTCACCCACTCCCCTCACGCCCGCCCGCCCGCCGCAGGTACGTCGACTACGCGATGGCGAAGGTGCGGCTGCTGCGCGCGCACGGCATCAAGCCGTACATCGTGCTCGACGGCGGGCCGCTGCCCGCGAAGCGCGGCACGGAGGGCGAGCGGCGCGCGCGCCGCGCGGAGAGCCGCGCGCGGGGCGACGCGCTCGCCGCGCAGGGCCGCCACGCGCAGGCGCGCGAGCACTACTGCAAGTGCGTCGACGTGACGCCGCAGATGGCGTTCCAGCTCGCCAAGGTGCGTCCCCCCTCCCTGTTACGGTGTGTGTGTGTGCGCGAGGCTGACGCGGTGCAGGCGCTGCGCGCGGAGAACGTGCCGTACATCGTCGCGCCGTACGAGGCGGACGCGCAGCTCGCGTGGCTCGAGCGCACGGGCGCGGTCGACGGGATCATCACGGAGGACTCGGACCTGCTCGTGTACGGCTGCCGCACGGTGCTCTTCAAGCTCGACGCCGCCGCGGCGACGCTCGTGCGCGTCTCGCGCGCGGACTTCCCGCGCGTGCCGGCGCTGCGCGGGGGGAGCGACGCGCAGTTCCGCGCGCTGGCGGTGCTGAGCGGGTGCGACTACCTGGCGAGCGTGCCGGGCGTCGGGCTGAAGACGGCGGGGGCGCTGCTGAAGAAGCACCGCTCGGCCGAGGGCGCGGTGCGGGCGCTGCGGCTGGAGGGCAAGAAGGAGGTGCCCGCGGGGTACCTGGACGCGTTCCGCCTGGCGGAGAAGGTGTTCCTGCACCAGCGCGTGTTCGATCCCGGGCTGGGCCGCCTGGTGCACCTCACGCCCGTCCCGGCGGGCGACGCGTGGGACGCCGAGGCGGACGCGTATGTCGGCGAGTGCGTGGCGCGCTGTCATCTGTCGCTGGGACGCTGACCGTGTGTGGTGCATGCAGGGACTTGGAGCCGGAGCTCGCGCGGAGGATCGCGACGGGCGACGCAGATCCGATAACGCGGCGCCCGATGGAGGACATCAACCCCGACTTTGCACCCCGCGCGGTCAGGCCGCTTCCATTGACCAAGCACGACGTCAACCGCTCGGCCGCCCCCGCCTCGCGCAAGGGCAAGACGCCGCAGAAAGCACCGAGCGAAAGCATACTCAACTTCTTCGGTATGTCTGTCTGTCACACCGCTGCCAGTTGTTCCATTCACAACGCGACATTCTAGCTCCGAAACCTACAGCGGATCTTCCGCCTAAAGCATCGTCCCAGCCCGCCGCCCGTAGGATGGTCGTCGGGCGTGCCAGCGGCAAGCGCACGCTGGCTGAGGCCATGCACCTCGACGCCGAGCTCGCCGCCAAGCGCACCAAACGCGCGCCCTCCCCACCGCCCGCGCCCGAGCCCGCCTCGGACGTCGAGGAGGAAAACCGAGCGCCGCGGCGCAGCCGGTTCTTCAACGCCGTGGCAGGTCCCTCACGCTCGCCTGACGAGCTCCCCACCCCGCACGACGTGATCTACATCGACGCGGACGACGACGCGGACGGGGTGGTGCCGACGGCGCCGGACCGCGTCGTGCAGGAGGACGGGTACCTCTCGCCCGCGCCGTCGCTCGCGCGCTCGGAGACGCCCGAGCTGTCCTCGCCGCCGCAGCGCCACGCGCCCTCGGTGTCGCTGCTCGTGGACGACTTTGCGGAGCTCATGTCGAGCCCGGAGGTCGACCGCACCGCGACGCCGCGCCGCCCGCGCCCCCGTGCGCGCAGCGAGTCGCCGCTGGGCGGCCGGGGCGCGGCGCGCGTGCTCGTGCTGGATACGCCGAAGCGGGTGCGCCGCGGGGACGAGGGCCCCGATTTGCGGGATCAATTTGAAGACGAGGAGGGCGAGGACGAGGAGGCGCCGGCGCTGCCCGGGCTGCTGTCCACGCAGACGTCGACATCGGGGCCGGACACGCCCGCGGACGAGGGCGCGGGGGCGGCGGGAGCGCTGGACGTGGACTACCTGGACGCGGAGCTGATCGACGTGGACGCGGAGGACATGGAGGCGGCGGCGGGGCGCGCGCGGGAGAAGATCGTCGCGCACGGCTGGTGGACCAAGTGGGCGCGCGCGGGCATGGGCGCGGGCCGGGCTGGCCAGGCGGAGAAGGTGCGTTGCGCGACGTTGCGTGGTGCATGGCGGCTGCTGACGATGGGGCACAGGCGCGGTCGCCGCTGCGGCGGAGGGAGACGACGGTGACGCCGGAGGGGCGGCACAAGGCGTTCCGGTTCCGGCCACACACTGCGCCGGGGACGAGCAAGGCGTTGGCGAGCAAGGCGCGGACGACGCCGAAGGGGCGGGCGTCGAGCAGGCGGAGCCTGGCGACGGTGTTTGCGGAGGCGTCGGGGCGCAAGGCGACGTCGGGCGACGGGGCAGATGGACCTGGCCCCGTCAGGAACCGGTTCGAGGCGTTCAGGTGCTGATTGGGGAGTGCGGCGTGGGCTGACGGTGGACGACGCCTGCCCCTTGAAGATGGTCGCCCGCTCTGTCGTCGCTGCTGTGTGTAGATTACTGTGGAAAATTGTTTGAATATGTCCTCTGACACGCCACGAGGGATCTCCGACGACGCGTGGGCCGGGGCCCGGGGCGTGCGCAGATGAAATAGCGGGGCCCCGTCGCGAGATAAAGCGGGCTGAATCTTGACAAGGAAGCGCGTGCGGTGTCGTTCCATCGGACGCAGATGCGAATGGGGGCAGATTGCGGGGGCGAGCGCCGGGCAGAAGCGCGTCCACGCCCGCACACACGCGTCTCCGGCGGCCCACACACAGAACCCGCCGCTGCACATACCAAGCCATATTGCCCCGGCACGCCGGTTCCACCCGCGATTCGCACCACCGACGTGCGCAGAGCCCGCCGCTGCACCCGGCAGCGCCCCTGCCGCTCCGGGCGACCGCGCTGCCGCACCGGGCGCTGGCGGCGCTGCGCTGGGGGCGACGACTGCTCGATGGGGCGAGCCGTGTGGGAGCGCGCTGGCCACCGCACCCGCTCAGCTGACCGCGCCAGCCCCGCAGCGCATGTGGGCCTCCGCCTTTTAGCCCGCCGCCCCCGCTGCTGTGCCCCTCCTCCCACATACAGTTCACTCGAGTCACCCTCCCCGCAGCCGCGATGCTCGCCGCGTCCTGGCCCCCGCTCGACCGCCAGTCCGAGTACCGCTTCCCGCCGCAGCCACACTATCCCAGCGCCCCGGCCGCCCACTTCCCCGCGCAAGCCGTGCACGCGTACCGCGAGCCCCCCGCGAGCCCCGCCTCGCTCCTGCGCCGCGCCTCGCTCGCCTCGGACCTCTCCAGCATCTCAGACGACTCCTCCGGCATCGGCCTCGCCGTCCCCTTCCCCGCCTTCCGCCCCCCGTCGCCCCGCAACTTCCTCCTCCAACAGCAGCAGCAGCAGCAGCAGCGGCGCGCCCCCGCGCTGCCGTCGTACGGCGTCAGCCCGCTGCTCGCGCTCGGCCTGCTCGACGCCCCCGCCGACGCGCAGCCGCTCTTCACCCCCGCGCCCGCGCCCGACTCCCCGCCGTACGCCTCCTTCGGCGACGAGCAGGACCTCGCGTACCCCGCGAGCGACGTCGACCGCGCGTCCCCGTCTCCGCCGCCGCCGCCCCCGCGCGCCGGCGCGCTGCGCCAGACGTTCCGCCTGCTGCCCGACGCGCTCGCGCCCGTCGCGCCCGGCCTCGCCAGCCCCACCCTCAGCTGCTCGTCCGGCTCGTCCGACGCGTCCGGCGAGACCGAGCCCGAGGAGCTCTGGGCCGCCGCATACGAGCGGGAGCACCGCGCGCGCCCGGCGCAGCAGGAGGCAGACAGGCCGGACAAGCGGCGCCGGCTCGACGCGGCGGCGCCCGCGCCCGCGCGCAAGGGAGCGGCAAGGCCCCCCGCGGTGAAGCGGCCCAAGATGCACCAGTGCCCCGTGTGCGAGAAGTGGTTCCCGCGGCCCAGCGGGCTCGCGACGCACATGAACGTGCACTCTGGCGCGAAGCGTACGTCCCCCCACGCACCTTGGCCGACCTACCTGACCTGACTTGGCGTGGTGCAGCGTTCCACTGCCCGCTGCCGTCGTGCCCCAAGGCGTTCGCGGTGCGCTCGAACGCAAAGCGCCACCTGCGCACGCACGGCATCGTCCCGCCGCCCGACTTCGCGTTCGCGCTGCCCGCGCGGCGCCGCTGGCGCCCCGCGTCGCTCGAGGCGCTGCACATCGAGAGCCTCGTGGGCGACGACGCGGACGGCGCGCCGTGGCTGCGCGGCCGCGAGTGGGCCCCGCCGCGCGCGCCGCCGAAGGACGGCGGGGAGGCGTGGCGCATGCCGTACCACCCGAGCGACGTGAGTGCCTTTTCGGACCGACAGATCGGTGCATAGCGTTTGACGCGCCGCTTTGTGACGCAGTGGAAGGGCCTGCCCGGGCCTGCCGCGCCCATCGGTGTCTGAGCACACGCTTCCACTGTACTTGCGTTTCTTCTTGGTTGGTGTCTGGTGTTTGTTCTTGCGGCTGTTTTGCGCGTTTATTTGGGACGGGTGATGGGTATTAAGGCGTCGCGATGTTATTGCTATTGCTATGTATGTAACTTATCGTGTTACGCTTGCTGTACTTGAGTGTTAGCCGTGCTGGCCACCGTAACACCTACTGTTGTACTGCACTTCCACCCCCAGCTTCCGGCAATTTGCGACGGTGCTCCTCTCTTCGGCAGAGAATCCGCACGACGAGCTGGCATATCGTACACTCGAGCAGCAAGCTCTTGACGTGAGTATGTGCATGCGAGGTACGAGCAAAGGTTAAATTCAGGGCAGCACCCATTGGCAGCTGGAGGAAAATCAGCCACCGACATATCCACTGGAGCTCTCAACACATACGTACGTACGTACCGTACCTGGGCCTGCCGCGCCAGGCCAGGAACCTCAGAAAGCCTCAGAGTCACCGCGACTGCGACTGCGGGGCATACAACACGCGGTTCACTAGCCCGATGGGAATGTCGTAAGGCTCCGGGATCGCGGTGGCGCGCGCGTGCGCCGCCCAATCGCCCTCGGGCACCAGCGCGCGCGAATCTGCCGTGCGTGCGTGAGCATGCATGGGCATAAGCAATTGTGGGGCTGCGATGGAGGGAGAGGGGGACGCACCGGTGATGGTGCTCATGTCGTCGAACGGCGGCGTGGCGTACAGCGCGAGCGCGTAGTACGTGAAGTACGCTAGGAGCACGACGACGGTCGTCCACGCGGGCACCAGCACCGCCCACTCCCTGCCCGCCGCCACACCCGTCAGCGCACACTCGCATGCAGAAGGAGTGGAAGGGCGGTGCGCACCGGTTGGGGTACCAGGTGATGCCGAGCGCGGCGAGCCAGGCGTCGGGGAGGAGCGCCCAGAGGACATACACGATGAAGAGGATGTACGTGGACGCCCACGCGGCGAAGCCGTAGAACTCGGGCGCGCGGGAGCGTGCCTCGGGCGGCGGGAGCGGCGGGAAGGGCGCGAGGGGCGAGGTCGGCGAGGTCGGCGGCTCGGCGGTCGACATGGCGCTGCGTCGTTCACTGGCAAGTTGCGGTTGAAGATCGCGAGCCTCGTGGCGTCGTCGAAATCTAATCTTATCGCCTGCCGGCTCGGCACACACGCGGGCCGCCCTGCCCGCGGTACCAAACTGATGGCAACGGGCGCCGGCGATCGAACACAGCAAACGTTTTGCTCTCGAACCCTCGCCACGACTGAGTCTGCCGGTCCTCACTCAAATTGTCCCGGCCCCGCCCCTCTCTCGCTTCACGCTCTTTACTACTTACCCTTACCCCATCGCCATGAACCGCTTCATCGCGCTCGCCCTCCCTGTGGTCGCCTCGCTCGCCGCCGTGAGCGCGCAGGGCGGCCAAACATGGTGCGTGCGCCGGCGCTGACGTTGCGCGCTTGAGCTGACGTTTTGTGTCCGCCTCCAGTAATAGCACGAGCTTGTGTCCGGCGACGGCGCCGTGTTGCAGTGCGTATGTTCACAGCTTGCGTGGTCGTCGTCGGTGAACACCCCTATGCAGGTCCCTTTGGCTTCTGCGGTGATGGCGCTGTATGTGGACCTGCGGTTTGCATTGGAAACAGATACTGACTAGGCCGCGACAGTTCTGCCTCGGAGGATGCGACCCGCTCTACTCTAATACTCTCGACTCGTGCAAGCCCCAGCCCGTCTGCCAAGACGCCACCGTCAGTCCCGCACACCCTCCGTTCGCATGCCGTGCACGCCCTCACCACTCTCCTCCCAACAGCACACCTTCACTGATAATTCACGCATCTACTCTAATGCGTCGCTCTTCGACGGGAACGCGACCCAATACGGTGAGCCTCCCCTCCCATCGCGACCGGCAGAATGGCTCTGATGGTGGTGGCTGGCGGTGCACAAAAGATTGGGTGCTCAACTCCGGCAACATTATGAACACCAACACGAGCGGCGGCGAGCTGGCGCTCCTGCTCACCGAGACGAACGGCGGCACGCGCGTCTCGTCGACCCGCTACGTGCACTACGGCACCATCACCGCCAAGCGTGAGTAGCGCAGTATTGTGTTTTCTTGTAATTGGCGTTGCTGATTGCGATGTGACGGGATGGGATGTGCAGTGAAGACGGGAAGGTGGGGCGGTGTGGTGACTGCGTTCATTACTATGAGCAATGTCAAGGATGAGATCGACTGGGAGTTCCCCGGTGCGAACATCACGACCGGCCAGACGAACATGTTCTGGCAGGGCAATATCCGTGCGTCGTCCTCCGTCCGTCCGTATCACTTCGGCAACTCATCATGTGTGTGTTTGCAGCGGATGCGACGCAAGGAGACGTCACCAGCGGGCTCACCGACACGTTCGCCAACTACCACGAGTACACCGTGCGCCATCCCTTCCACCCCTGCCCTCATCTCACCAAAACTGACCGCATGCCTGCAGATTGACTGGCAGCCCGACACCCTGACGTTCCTCATCGACAACAGCACCGTGCGCACGATCAAAAAGTCCGACACGATCGACTCCGCCGGCGTCGCGCACTACCCCACCACGCCCTCCGCCATCGAGCTGAGCATCTGGCCCGCGGGCATCAACACCTCCGCGCCGGGCACCGTCAAGTGGGCCGGCGGCATGATCAACTGGGCCGACCCCGACTACATCGCCGCCGGCCACTTCTACGCGCTCGTGCAGTCCGTGTCCGTCAAGTGCGCGGACCCCGCGCCCCCCGCGGCCGACATCACGTCGTATGTGTATGCCGCGAATACGAGCGCGGACACGCCTGGCGTCGCGTTCTCGAATGCGTCGGTGCTGCTGAACGGCGCGCCCGCGGGCTTGGCGGGTGGGTTTGCGGGGACGTGGGCGCTGGGGGCCGCCGTGGTGTTGGCGGTTGCGGGCTTGTTCTGAGTGGGAGGTGTTGATCGAGGCCAGGCTGGTTTTTGGGCTCTATTTATTGATTGAATGGGGAGGCGCTGAGTAAAATATTCATACACTATATACCCGAAATGCATGCGCTCTCTGGGTCGTTGAATCATCATTGGAAATGCTTGGCCACACAAAGATGTACAAGAACAGCTCGGAGTCATTGTTGAGCGCACGAGCCTCGGGCATATTGTCTTGTGAGAACCGCCTTTGGCCACTTGTGCGATGACTTGGACGAAGCACTCATGACGATGATAGGTCCAGATGGGATGGGAATAATATAGCGCGTATGGGTACAATAATGATACAAGGACGAGACCCGAAGACATCTAGACCTCCTGGCTCTCCTTCTTGCCCTTGGCGGTCTTGCTCGGGAGCAGCTGAAGCGCACACATGAGCACAGGACACAACAAGGCGGGGGCGTGCCACATACCTCGGGGTTGATGAACGGCACGACACCGCCTTGCGAGATGACAACGTCGCCGAGGAGCCTGTTCAATCTATTGCACTACGATGAGCAAAGAAGCATTGACAGCCTGATATGAAGACCCACTCCTCGTCGTTGCGGATAGCGAGCTGCAGGTGACGCGGCACGATACGCTGCTTCTTGTTGTCGCGAGCGGCATTGCCCGCGAGCTCAAGGATCTCCGCAGCAAGGTACTCAAGGACGGCAGCGAGGTAGACTGCAAGCCATGAGTCAGTCATAGAATGCCACGAGTCGTCAAGACAGCCCACGCACCAGGTGCGCCGGCACCGACACGCTGCGCGTAGTTGCCACGCTTGAGCAGCCTGTGGACACGACCGACAGGGAACTGCAGGCCGGCCTTGGTCGAGCGGGACTGGGACTTGGAGGGGTCGCCGCCAGCAGACTTGCCGCTAGCAGACTTGCCGGATTTTCCGCCCTTGCCAGACATTGTGTTTTGGAAGTGGGGTGGTGGGTGGGTGCGGTGAGTGCGTGCGAGATGGGGGCTGGGAGCAGGAGCAAACGGTGGTGTGTGCCATCGTGGCTGGGTGCTCTTATAGCGGACTGGCGCGGCAGGGAAATAAGGTTCACGAATCAACAAACGGACGCGCCTCCGTCACGCGTCTCCGTTTGTGCGACCAAACAAGCGTAACGTCACGTGTCCCTATATAAAGGGGGCCGACTGCCGGCGCACGCTCGCCAGTAACTCTCTCAGCGACCACCACCCTCCAGCCCTCCCTCGCCCTCTCACCGCTTCACAAATGGCCCCCAAACCCGCCTCCACTGCCGGCAAAGCCCCTGCCTCGTCCGCCACCGCGTCGAAGGCCCCCGCTAAGACGACCGAGGGCTCGAAGGCTGCGAAGAAGACATCCAAGACTGCGGCTGCCGCTGGGGGTGATGACTCCAAGAAGAAGCGCCGCAAGGTCCGCAAGGAGACGTATTCGTCCTACATCTACAAGGGTACGTGTTGTTGCACTTGGACGCGTCGGACTCGGGCTTATCGCGTGCGGTGTTGGGCGTCCAGTGTTGAAGCAGGTGCACCCTGATACGGGTATCTCCAACAAGGCGATGGCCATCTTGAACTCGTTCGTCAATGATATCTTCGAGCGTATCGCGACGGAGGCCTCCAGTAAGTGGCTTCTCATCGCGGGGCGTGAGCGTGTGCTTATATAGTCGTGCAGAACTCGCTGCGTACTCCAAGAAGTCAACGATCTCGTCGCGCGAGATCCAGACCGCCGTCCGCCTTATTCTCCCTGGAGAGCTCTCCAAGCATGCGATCTCTGAGGGCACCAAGTCGGTGACGAAGGTACGTGGGCTGCACTGCCTTGCACGCTGCAACATACTGATGGCCTTCTTCAGTTCTCCAGCGCGGGTGCGAAGTAGATTTGGGTTGTCGTCTTCTGCCTCTGTTCTGTATTTCCGTCATTGTATTGTATCAGATTATTGCCTTTCTGGTTGTAGTGGACTTTCGATGTGTGTCATGAGATGTGGCATCAACATTGTGCCAGTGCAACATTGTGTGAAAGTAACGTCTCATGCATGTGCATGAACTTTGATGACTCGCACAAGCTTGGAGCAAGCTGGTGCCCAAGAGTAGTAACGTACAAGTCACTCTGGATGAGCCGGATGTGACACCTCGACCACCTTCGTTGATTGCGTTTGAACGCTCAAGGCCCCGATATTTTCGGACTGAAAGACCAAAAGCTGATATCCATTGCTAATGTGTAGGCGAAATCTAATATGCCAAGGTTTATACAATATCAATAACTTCCGTGTGTGCCACTAGTAGCCCAAAATCTCGTAGGGTCGATCAGAAAGTCAATACATCCATAGACGAGAGCTGCCCCTCCGGACCCCGCTGCACCAACGAACAATCATCAGCCTCAACACGACAACAACACTCGACGGCGATAGAACGCACCTTCAAGCACAGTATCCTGTTGTCGTCGAGCATGACGTCCGACACCTCGATCGCCTGCTCTGTGACGACCTCGCGGTACGGCAGCCACGACACGACGTCCTTCACGAACGCGACGCCCGCGCGGATCGTCGACGGCTCCGTCACCAGCCGCACGCTCGGCCCCGACCCCTCCGCCGGCTCCCGCTTCTCATTCTCGTCGCCCGCCTTCGCCTTGCCCTGCACCGGCGCATCCGCGCGGCCCTTGCCCTTGTCGCGTGCGCGCTCGCGCGCGACGAGAAGCGGGTTGTAGTCGCGCACGCGGATGCGGTGGCGCGTGGCCTGCGGGTCCTGCGCGACGCGCTCGACGGTGCGGAAGCCGTGCACCGCGTGCTGCCAGTCGCTGCTCAGCATGTCCCCGAACCACCGCGTCGCGCGCGGGCCCCAGTCCTCCCACGCGACGTGCGCGGCTTGCGGCACGTGCTGGTGCGGGTGCAGCATCGCGGCCGGCACGGCCGGGAAGAGCGCGAACGGAGCGACGGCCACGGGCGGTGGCGGTAGCGGGGCTGGGGGCACGGTCGCGGTAGCGGGGAGGTTGGAGAATTGGAGGGCAGGCGAGGTGGGCGCGAGTGCTGGTACGGGGGACGGGTCAGGATTTAATAGGCCGCTAAGAGAAGACGTCGCCGAAGGCCCAGCAGTGTCGGAGAGAGAGTCAGACTCCGTTGAAGAACTGGGCAACGGGGCGAGGAGTGAAGGCGCGGCAAGAGAATGGTGCGACGGCGGAAGGTTAGTACTTGTTGTTGTCGGGCTACTTACGAATGTCGACAAGTCATGTATGGCCCCGGCCAACGCACTCGTGGTGTGGCCGTCCAGAGGCTCAACAAAGATCGAGGCCAACGAGTTCACCGGCTGTGGCGGCTGGTCGTTGTCCGTCGCCGGAATCGCAAAGCTTGGGAACGCCGTGTGGGGATGGTGCTGCGTCGGTGACGTACCGGCTGACGCCGCAGCTATCAGGGCATCGTATGCCGCCTCTTCACTCGCCGTGTCGGCTGTGTTCGAGCGCGCGAGCTCGAGCAGCATGCTCGCCCGTATGAAAAAGACAAAGCAGTCGACGGGCGCGTGAGTGCTCGGATTGAGGGTGCCGAGCGAGCACGCGATGAGCCCGTCGTCCGGGCGAGCATGGAACGCGGGAAGCGAGAATGGAGTGGGTGCCGGCGTGGATGAAGTGAAGGGCATCACATCCGGGTGTTCTGCGCTGGCCGGCGGCCGTTCGGTGCTGGGAGCAGAAGACGGGGAGGTGTCGGTGTCTGGGTGTGGCGCCCCAGGGATAGGGTTTGCGGTCGCGGATATGTACCAGTAATAGTAACCAACACGCAAGCGGGGCAGGCCGAAGCGACGCAGTAGCGCAGGGTACACGCCCTTGTGCGTCGCGGGGTCCTTGAACGAGTACACGTCGAGGTAGCCCCGTGGGATGACGATCATGTATTCGGTCGGCGACAGGAAGCAGAAGTCGTCTATTCCCATTGCCAGCGGCATGTTGCACTGTAGTGGGATTCTTCGGTTAGACTCGGGAGGCGATAGGGAGCGCGAAAGACTTACACATGCCTCAGCGCCTGCGTGCCAGTTCCATATCGCGACGAAGGCGGCGTTCGTGTGGAAAACGTCCTTGATGAGGACGGCGAGGTACTTGCCGAGCACTTGTATTCGGAAGGATGTCCACATGTCGGCGGTCTCGGGACCAGCGTAGCGTCGGCAGTCAAGCAGAGGTGACGGCGCTTTCGGGTGAGGCTCGTTCGTTGAGAGCGTACGAAGATGAACTTGATAGTTGCATTTTGACCTTGGTGACACAAAAACGTTGTTTTCAGTCACGGGGAGCCCGGGGACAGCGGTAGCACGCACCCTGGTTGCGCCGAGGCGACCAGAACGAGCAAATCCTGCGTGGGATCGATGCTAAAATCAATGATGTTCAGATCAAAGCCGGACAAAGTCCACGACGGGACCGGCGTCCCGTCTTTGTAGTTTGGTCCCGTCTCCGGCAGCTGGTAGAAAGTGATAGAGCCCGACACTCGTCTGTCGTCACCTGTGCCATGCCCGTTACCGTACACCCCGCCGACAAACTCATATATGCTGCCAGCGCCTGGGATGCATGTGGGGTGGATCCCCTTCCAGCTGATGGACTTCCAGCGATCCTCCCTCTCCTGCAGCAGCTTGCGCTGGGTCGCAATCGACATGCTCGGCGGGGCAACGGACACCATTTGATGGGATCCGAGCTCAATGGTGTACTGCAGCCGTGGCGAGTCCGCAATGAGGTGAAGGAGGAATCGGCAAGTCTAGGAGGCCCGTCAGCCTGACAGGAAGCAATTCGATCAGCGGTGGACGCACCAGACTGCATGCGGCCAAGTCGTGCATGTCGAGGAAGGCGAGGCTGTGACATATCAGCTCGATGGGAAGGCTGAGAAGGCGTGACTGGCGCGCGGCGAGGTTGGGGAGCCTGTGGGCGAGTGCGAGGCGGGACGGATGAGAGACGTGCATGAAGGACGGCTGGGACCCAAACAATGGCTTTGAAGGCAAGTGATCGGTGCTCTCGGCTGAGCTGTGTGCCTTGAGAGACCGCCGGCCGCGAGGATCCGAAAGATCGAGTTGGACGCTGGCGGAGGCGGGCGAAAACGAGAGAGACAGAGTCGGTCCAAGCGAAGAGCTGCAGCAGGGCGAGGAGGTCGAGCACGTCCAGTGCGTCGAGGAGAGCGAGGTGGGGGTGTCGGAGAGAGAGAGGGACGCTCGCAATTGTGCGTGACGGTAGACACCGGATCGGGCATCGAGATCCACTCCTCCGGAATCCGCCACGTGCGCGTCTCCGGCCTCCTCGACAAATAATTAATGCATGATGATACAAAGTTGCTAAAGTCCGCTGGAAAGAAACTAATGTACTGCTGAGGAGGTTATATGACAATGCAAAAAGGCTAGCACAGAATTACTGAGACTCTGCTCATAGTTAGCCCCTGACCACCGACTGCTCCGACTGCTCCGAGTCCTGAGCGCGCTCCTTGCCCTTCCGCGATGGCGGCGACGCCAGCGACAAAGTCGGCGAGCTCGCGATCGCAGACTGCAGCATCTGCGGCCGCAGGAGCGGCGAGAGGTGCGAATTGGCGCGTGTAGGCGTCGAGGGCAGCGACGTATTGCTGCGACGTGTGGATGATGGCGAATTATTTGCAGACGATGTAGAGCGCGTCGGCGATGCGGGATCCCCCGATGCGGCCTCGGTGAGTAAAAACTCGACCCATAATCGCGAGAAGGACTGTACGCCGATCATCAGTCCGACACGTATCACCATATATTGTCTTGCGCACCTCTGTTTCGTCTGTCTTCTCGAGCTCCGGCGTGCGACCTTTCGCCGGGGACGTGCGCGCAAAGAGCGTGCTCCCAACGCTCGGCGGTCCGCCACTGCGCGCGAGCCCAGCGCGCTCACGCTCCGACTCGTTCCAGCCAAGTATTGACGACAGCAGGCTGAGCATCTCGAAGCGCTTGGTGTCGCCTCGAGGAGTCGTAAGGAACGAGAGCAAGACGTTTGTTACGAGCCGGCGATCGACGTTTGTATCTGATGAACCGCGTCGTAGGCGGCGGAGCGCTTCCATGAGGTGCTCATTCATGATCACAGCTGCAGAGTCCATGAGCGAACAAGTAGGACAATTGGCAGGATATGGTACCTTCATGACGCAGCTTGTCGATGAGCAGGCTCTTGTCCTTCGATTCCTTCTCGAGAACTTCTGTCCGTTTGTTGTCGGTAGAGGACTCTTCTAGCTGAAGCTGTACAGGGATCAGAAACGAAAATACTAATGCATGGTCAAATGCACTTGCCTCTGCCTGCAGCGCCCTATGCTTGTACTCAGCCAAGGATTGAGTCACCCGCGTGAGTTGGTCCTCGTACTCCCGGACCGCCTGCCGCAGCTCATGGTCCTTCGCTAGCCCCCCATAAGGACACCGTCCACACGACCGCACAACAAGCCCACTCACCGGCTTGGAAGTCCTCCAATACGGACTGCAGATTCCCCACCTTCTCCCTCTCCGCGTCGAGCTCGTGCGCATCCCGCTCGCGCGCTGCGCGTTCCTGCTCGAGCTCGCGGGCGCGTGTGCCCTCCGCCGTCCGGGCCTCTTCCACTTGGACGCGCGCGCGCAGGGCCTCGCGCTCCCACTCGTCGCGCTCGATGCGGCAGCGCTCGAGGGCCGCCTGTGCCTCGCGGAGCTCGCGCTCACGCTGCGCGGCCTCCGCCGTGCTCTCCTGCAGCGCGCGCGCGCGCAGAGCGTCGAGCTCGCGCGCTGTACGCTCTGCCTCATCGTTCGACGCGGTGAGCTCCGTCTTGAGCGTCTCGACGGTCACTTCGAGGTCCTCCGTCTGCGCGGTCAGCTGGTTCACGAGCTGCTCCCGCCTATCGAGTTCTTCCTGTCCGGGATTGCTTTAGATGACCTGACGAGGAGATGTAGCGTCGACGTACCGCATCTTGCTTGAGCTTATTCCCAAGCGTGTTGCGCATTGTCGTCAGCTTGGCAAGCAGGTTCCTGTACTGGGCCGCCAGCGCCTCCTTCTCCTCGCGCGTGCGCTCGAGCTCTTGCTGGAGCCGTTGAACGGGATCGTCTGTGTCGTCGACATCGTGGTGTGCGCCGTTGGGTGCGGCCTTGACGCCGTTTGTGGCAGGCGGGGGTGGCGAGCCACTTCCACTATCGAGGGACAAGCGTGCAGGCGGGCTCAGAGCGGGCGACGGCGACGGGGAGTCTGCAGTGGATGAGGGGATGACGATGGGGTCGCTTTTGGTCGCCATGTCGCAATGGCTGAGACAGAAAGCAGGCGTGGGGGAGGTAGCCAAGTACTGTGGGTTCTGTAGTGCTGCTGCGCCGTGTACGTGTACGAGTCGGGTCGAGATCGCGAACTCCTGGCGCCCGGCCCTCTGGCGCGGCAGTCCCCCAGCCGCCGCCACATAACTTCAACTTCAACGGTGGCCCACAAATTTGGGTTGCATGTCTTTATCTTCGTCTTCCTTCGCCTTGCTAATTACTTCCGCATGATAAGAACGGAGAACTCACACTGTGGTCCTGCCTGCATGTTTGCTGCATGCCCTCTTGCACTAGGGTGTCGCATTCTCGCCACCTTCCAGTGGTAAACGTGGCGTCCAAGTCGCAGACTAGGATCATCCAAATCTACAGAATGCTGAGTAACAACCTCGTGGTCTTGCAGAGAGATCTTTCGAACCGACTGCTTGTGCCGTTGTCGCACAGCCAGCATCCTCCACATCCAACCCCTCAAAAAGAGGTATTCGCGATGCTCAAACTTGAAGTGCTACTATATGATCGGTGGTCGCGCTACTTCTGGCTGTTACTGGGCCATATCACTATCGGTTCGCTGTTGGCTCCTTGTAGATGCTATACGATCGGCGCTCGGTTGTCCTTGGAAAATTATCACTCCATGCCGAAGCATTCAAGTCCTTAAGTCCAGAACCGTTCAGAACTCGCCCGCCGTTCGGCTCACAGTCTCTGCACTGTTATTTCTTGCACCTACACTTATAACGATATCTTCTACGTGCTATATAGATGTGGGGCGGCCGCCATATTTCTTTCCGAGGGCTGGTCGGCCATCTCGGCTTCGGCCATCTCTTGATGAATGCCTGCACCAGTATGGACTCGGCCTATATTCCAACGCCCCAGTTGGGCCCACCGTCAGCCTCCAACCAACGGCTGGCGTGCAAATGTGGTCTTGTTTGTGCCCCTGCCGCGAAAGGTATAAGTATTCGCCGCCGTCGCCCACTTTGTCCCCATCGGCTTTCCTTCTCCCCCCATCTTTTCCCCTCCTTCCCTCCTCTATCCCCTCTCCCCGCCCGCATGCCCACCCTCCTACTATTGCCTGGCGTCTTTCCTCGCCCTACACTGTGCTCCTACCGTGCTCTCGTCCATGTCACCTGCCGTCGTCGATGGCTGTCAGCCTCAGCCTTGGTGAATCGCTTCGTCACCGTCGCCGTGCATACCTTCTTCTCCGACTCCGTGAACTCTAGCAGGACTGGCATGTACCTCGAGCTCAGCTTGGTTGCCCGGCGGTCTCGTCTTCGGCGGTCTCATCTAGCTGCTGACTCGGCTTCGCTCGGTGGCGACCTCAAGTCAACTCTTCGTTTTGGTAACTTGGCTCTGTGCTTTCGGCGTGCGCCTATCTGACGCCGTCCTCGCCGTCCTCGCCGTCCTTCTGACTTCGCTTGACTCGAGCTCGGAGTGTCTATGCTAGGGCCTGCTCTGGTTTGGTGCTGGGCTACTTCGATATCGGGTTGGCGTCTGAGATGCAGCAAGGGTCTCGGGCGGCTTTCCGAACTGCTGGACCGGGCGAACTCAGGCTTCTGGACCGGGCGAACTTAGGCTTGGTCTCTTGCGTCGAGATTGACACGGCGATTCGAGGATAGCGGCACGGGTGCTAGGTATGAGAAAAGATGAGTGTCGTCATCCTCGAGTCCCATAAAAGGTACTGATTTAGTACGTCGGTCTTGGACCCTGCGGGGGAGGGGAGGCTGAGGTGGCTGAGGGCGGGTACGAGGGGTTGGTGGGGTCGACTAGAGGGCGACGGCGAAGGGCGCGGGGCGACGGGAGGTTTGGCGAGAACGAGGGGTTGGTGCTAGGTCCGAAGAAAGATGAGTATCGTCATCCTCGAGTCGCAGATTCGGAACTCATTGAGAACGTCGATCTAGGGCCGTGCGGGGGGGAGGGACGGAGAGGGAGAGCGGCGGAGGGCGGGCACGAGGGGTTGGTGGGGTCGACTAGAGGGCGACGGCGAAGGGCGCGGGGCGACGGGAGGTTTGGCGAGAACGAGGGGTTGGTGCTAGGTCCGAAGAAAGATGAGTGTCGCGTTCTCAAGTCGCAGAATCCGTACTGATTGAGCAAATCCATCTAGGGCCATGCGGGGGAGGGTGGGGGAAGGGTGGCGGAGGGCGGGCACGAGGGGTTGGTGGGGTTGATTAGAGGGCGACGGCGAAGGGCGCGGGGCGGCGGGAGGGATGGCGGGTCCGAGGGGTTGGTTTCAGGTCCGAAGAAAAATGAGTTTTGTCATCCTCGAGTCGCAGAATCGTTACTGATTTAGCGCGCCGCGCGGTCTAGGGACATGTGGGGGGAAAGTTGAGGGAGGGGCCGGGACGGGGAGGGAGGGCGGCGGAGGGCGGGTACGAGGGGTTGGTAGGCAGGGGGGTGGAGGAAATATTTAGGTAGCTTACATGAACTTGTCGTAGGATACGAAATTACCAGAGGATTACGAGGTAGTCTCTCAAGCCGTCATTGTAGCATCTTTCAGAGTGGATTATCCTGTCCAATATTTTTCCAGAATTGTACGGTCGAGGGATACGTAAACCGGATCAGCACGTCAAAAGGTTACAACAGGTTAGCAAGCGTCTTCAAAATGCCGCCCAGCTTGGTATCGCGCTGCAGACTCCGAAGAGGTGGTCGTCGCTGACATTCCACATTGTCTGACGAAGTTGCGGGTGGCCTAGACTCGAACACCAGCTACGGAGCGTGACCCAGAATACGTGCCAGAGTGAGGCATAGTGTAGAGCTGCAGGATTGTGATAGAAGTCAACAACTGTTCATGGTGATGAAGCTGAGGCTAGACGGCGCGCATGGTTTAAGTAGTATCCCAGTGTACGATGGCAGAGTGGTTGGAAATGAGCGCGGCTAGACCCTCGCCAACGCTTGAAGCAAGTAGCTAGTGTCCGAGCCATGGAGAGTATATACCACAGAAATGGCTGGTTCGCGGACTGCCGAAGTGACGTCAACCGGGTTGTGGATATAACGTGCATATATTGCGACACCGAACACTGCTTCCTGACCACCACCATGCTCTCTCTCGCCCGCACCGTTGCTCGCCCCGGCCTCGCTCGCGCTTTCCGTGCGCCCTCCGTCGCCGCCGCCATTCACACCCTCCCCGACCTGCCCTACGCTTACGATGTGAGCATTCCTCCCTCACCGCCCGAGCACCCTTACTCACCCGTCACCACAGGCCCTTGAGCCGCACATCTCTGCGCAGATAATGGAGCTGCATCACAGCAAGCACCATCAGACCTACGTCAACGGGCTGAACGCCGCCGAGCAGTCGTATGCGCAGGCCCCGTCCGTGAAGGAGCAGATCAAGCTGCAGTCCGCGCTCAAGTTCAACGGCGGCGGCCACATCAACCACTCGCTCTTCTGGAAGAACCTCACCCCGACGAGCGAGGGCGGGGGCAAGCTCGCCGACGGCGCGCTTAAGAGCGCCATTGAGCGCGACTTTGGCAGCGTCGAGGAGTTCAAGCAGAAGTTCAACGCCGCGACGGCCGCGATTCAGGGCAGCGGGTGGGGCTGGCTGGTGCGTTAGATGCCAGGGACGCGATGCAGGGAGTCCTAATGCGCGTGTAGGGCTACAACTCCACGACAAAGAAGCTGGAGATCGTCACCACCGCCAACCAGGATCCTCTGCTCTGTAGGTCTGTCAATCACTATGAGCAGCAGCGACTGAGTGCATTTCTTTTAGCCCATGTGCCCATCATTGGCATCGATATCTGGGAACACGTAAGGCTGTCTGGCTGTTTGACTTCGCCATGCGCTGACCGCGCTCCCCAGGCTTTCTACCTCCAGTACAAGAACGTCAAGCCAGATGTGCGAAAATTTCCCTTCCATCTACCTTCGGTGTGCTGACATGGTGGTCTCCATAGTATCTCAATGCTATCTGGAACGTCGTCAACTTCAAGGAGGCCGAGGCACGCCTCGCGGAGGCCGCTCAGTAAATCTGTCACCCCGTAGTACGGAACCAAAATGCGAGTAATCATCCATGCATGTCCGAGGAGATAAGTACGTGTGAGCTGGAGCGCTACAACTCATCGTGAGGTACACCGGCTACAGGGTCGTCTGGTGGTAGAAATGTCGACGACTCTGGAGAATTAAGGGCCTCGGCGGCAGATGCATCCATAACCACCTCTGTGACAAAAGAGGCAGTTTCCGAGGGCATTGCCGTGGGTGCCTGCGAAGCATGCGCAAGTGTTGTCGACGCTACACTGGCCACCGTCGCTGACACCGCGCCCGCCAACGAAGACGCTGTCACGGCGCTCGTCAGTGTCTGCACCACCGCGCGCCCCTTCTCCGCCTTGTCCAGAGCCGCCGCCTCGTTCCGCGCCGGTAAAAACCGTGTCCACCAGAACGCGAGCCGGATACTGCGATCCACAATACGTTGCTTGAGAATGAAGAGGACGACCAGGAGGAAGAAGCCGAGCCCGGCGAGGATGAGTAGGCGGTCGAGCCAATCTGACTTCTCAAGGGCGGTAACGAGCTGCTTGGACGTGCCGAGGAGGAGGTTGAGGGTGTCATGTGTGGTGGAGGTGGACTTGAGGGTTGCGGTGGAAGACTCTGTTCAGGCAATGAGTGGGTGCATGAATCAACGCATACAGAGCGATGTACCTAGCATCTGGACAGACAGCACGGAGCGTTCAAGCTCGCCCTGCATGAGGCCCATCGTCCTCCTCAGCGCATCCGTAACATCGTTGTGCGCTTTCATTAGTGCGTCCTCTCTGTCCAGACAGTCAATAGCCATACACGGAATAGGCGCCCATGGGGACGTACGTGGTCTTCCCCTCCGACGTCTGCCCCGTCCCGCTCCTACCCTGCATCACCGACGAGCGCAGGAGCTCCTCCCGGCTGGATGCCGCCTGCGCATCGATCGCCCGCTTAGAAACGAGGAGCGCGGCCCGCGCGTCCTTACGCAGTCTGAGCAGAGGCGAGCTAGGTGAGTGCGTTATCGGAGGACAGAGAGCGCAACGGAACGCACTTAGCCAGGTCATCCTTGAATCCGTCCACGACACCCTGCAGGTCACGGCGCGCCCGCTCACCGCGCTGGTCGTCCACGCTCTCTTCTAGCGCCTACTGGCACGCAGCACGTCAGCATGCGCCTTCGAGCGACCACCGCATCCAGGCATACACACGAGAGAGAACTCTCACCTCGATCAGCCGCGCAATGCTCTCCGTGTCCTCGCGCAGCTCAGCGGCGTAGCGCTGCTGCACGGTCAGAGATTCCTTGCACGTGCGCAGGCGCGGTATCTGGAACTCGGCGAGGTCGGCGAGGCGCCGCTGCAGCGCAGATATGGAGGATGTTGTGGCTTCGTCGAACGTCGTTGGGAGGGGGGGCATCGTGATCGTTCAGTGCAAGGTCAGTATGGCACTGGCAGGCAGCGCGGCGAGCTCACTGAGGCGTGCAGACCGTGGGACCGGACCGGTTCGATTTCCAGACCGGAGCGGCGGCCGGCGAGCAGAAGGGCGCGACCCTCGCAATTCACACTGCTGTCGCAAAAAGTATGGGTCAGAGTAATCAACGCTCTCGCGGACTACTACACCCTCCTCGATGACTGCAGATATTTCCTGGGCACTCGTCGCAAGTGCGCTGCTAGCGCTCTTCATTGTCTCCCGCGCCTCAAAGTTAATATACGGCATCAAGGTGCGTGCGGTTGCCCGTGCGTAAGAATAGGTCGCTCACTGACGCATCTGATTTCCTCGCCGACTTCTCGTACGATTACTACTGATAGCTTGCCAGTGGGCTACCAATATGGAAGATCCCATTCCAGCCACTTGCGATGCCTGGCGCAGCGCTGCCCACGACGTGGTGGAATCCCGGAATCAGATGGACCTGGAGCTTGCGCGCGTCTGGTACGCTTATTTCCCATGCACCTGGGCTCAATTGATACCAATATATTGCCTTTACCATGTAGCGTACAAGGAACTCAACACTGAGCTCATCGCACTGGTCCCGTTCATGGCCGGCCAGACCGCCGTCTACACGAACTCCATCGAGGTCGCGCGGCAGGTCGTTGCGGGCGGTGTGCAGTCACCCTGGATAAAGCCCTTGTCCGCCTCCCAAGGCATTATGTGCGTACTCCTCTTCACCCTCTTCACCTTCACCAGCTAATTGCGTGCCCGCAGTCCATGGGGTATGAACCTCATCGGCTCTGAGAAGGAGACGTGGCGGCGGCACCGGCGCATCATGGGGCCCGCGTTCAACTCGACGACCTACGGGCTCGTGTGGGCGGAGACGGCGCGCGTGTTCCGCGACATGGCCACCGCGGAGGGCTGGGACACGCAGAACGTGGTGAGCGTGCGCGCGGTGCAGGACTACACGTTCAAGCTCGCGCTGTTCGTCATCTCCGCGTGCGGGTTTGGCTGGCCGTTTGCGTGGGACGAGCCGCCGATGAACGAGGACGGAACCATGGGCGTGCAGAAGGCGCTCAAGGTGTACACCGATAACACGCTGCTTCTGCTCACGACGCCCGAGTGGGCGTTCAAGCTCCCAATTGCCAAGTGAGTGGGATTTATACCTCACGTATGGTTGCAATTGGACTGACTTGCGAAGGTTGCAAGAGTATTACCAGGCCCGCGAGACGCTACGCGAGTACATGGCAAAGCAGATCGCGGACCGCAAGGCTGAGATACACGGCGAGGTCGAGGGTGCGGCCCAACGGCAGGACGTGTTCAGCCTGCTTGTGCGCGCGAGCGAGGGCGACGGGAAACTCAAGCTTGACGATAGTGAGCTGGTATGTCTGATTACCTGCTGTCCGGCGAATGTCTGTGTCTAACAAACGTTTGCCGAAACAGGTTGGCAATGTTTTTGGGCTCATGTTTGCTGGCCATGAAACCACCGCGCATACACTTGCGGCCACACTCGGATTCCTCAGCATTTTCCCGGACATCCAGAAAGAGGTATACGATGAGATTGTTTCCGTGGTCGGTGACCGTGAGCCGGTAAGCTTGTGCTTCTGGATTGTTATTATCTCCGCTGACAAAGACTTAACTTAGACGTTGGAGGACTTCAACAAACTTGAGAAGGTCCAGGCAAGTTTTTACGAGGCACTGCGGCTTTATCGTACGTCGATACTCTTTAACGCATGCTTTCGTAGGCACCAGTGTTTACTGACTTTTGATTCATAGCGGCGGGCTATGTCATGATCCGCGAGGCGATTGAAGACACTGTCCTCAACGTACCCAACGAGGGCGGGCAACCGGGTACACGTGCGCTTCCAGTCCAAAAGGGCCTCCAGGTTGTTGTCGACATGGTCGGCGTCCGTGCGTGACTTCCTCATCCCGCGCTTGACCTCCGTCTCACCGCACGATGCCTGGCTGCCAGAGTACAACCCGCGCTATTTCCCCGATCCCGAGAAATACGATCCGACGCGGTGGTACGGCGTCTCCACCGAGTCCGAGGCGATCACTGCCTTCAGCATCGGTGCGTCGCTCCACCACCATCTCACCAGCAGCGCATCCTCACACCAACTTGTGCAGGCCCGCGCACCTGCATCGGGCGCAAGTTCGCCGCGATCGAGGCGGTAGGCTTCCTCACGTATTTGCTGCGCGACTGGCATGTCGCGCCGTTGCTGCAGCCGGGCGAGACGGGCGAGCAGTGGCGCGCACGGGTGATGGACGCGGCCGTTGGCATGACGCTCGGCGTGGAGTCGGTGCCCGTGACGCTGACGCGCCGTCGACCACTCGCAGCGTAATGTTGCGACTACAATACAGTACTGGAAGGTTGATCTGTCGTATTTTTAGACACACGGTGCATACAATATCGCTTGCTATATATCGAACCCCTGCGCCTAGCGCCCTCCACATCCCCGCATCGTACGGGCTGTAGTGAGATCGCGCGACATTCTCTCAGCGGCGAGGGATCTAGGCCTCTGAGCGAGCGACTACTCTGGTTCGCTCTGCCCTCGGCGCACGGGTGGCTAGGCCCATCCTACACCGCGGCTTGGGACTCCTAGCATCCGGCGTCCATCTCCAGCATCACCCTGATCCATTGGAGGAGACTTTCTCAGGCAATATTCGTTCTGGCCACCACCCAGCGCCACCCAGTTCGGCCCCGGCGCCAACGACGCCCCGACATGTGGCCACTGGAGTGATATCTACTGTATCATGTATGCTCATCATCAGAGGAGTAGAACAGGCCCCGACGCTTCTGCGCCACGTTCGCACGACGGGGGTGTCCTACCGCTACGCGGCGGGCAGAGTGCTCCAACTGCACTGTACTAGAGTCCCATCCACGCAGCTGACTCTTCATCCAAGAATGGACGATGCCTGCACGCCATTGCCACGTCTTCGATCTCCTAGCCTCCAAGCCTCGTTCCTCAGTACCTGTCCCCCACACCCGCCCTGGCGATCTACCGTGAACTCCACAGTATCCCGACACGACGGCACACTGGCACGGATTCCTACCAGCTTTGTCGACTCCGACGAGCACCGGACGACTAGCATTCCATGCAACCCATATGTCGCCGGACAAAACCGCATCAGTAATCTGCATGAAATTACACTGAGGACCTCGCTGCCAATACACACGTCCGATCTAATGGTAACGCGATCGATCTTGTACTTAGCAGGGAGCCCGCTGAGCCCTATTCAGATTCCCTCACCGGACTTGTCAGCCTCCACCGCGACAGGAACGAAATACCCACGCCGCGTATAGTATCTGTAACATTTTTCACAAAAATTTGCGATACTGTATAGCCAGGGGCGCCGGGGACCATCGACCCTTGAATGGGTGCGCGACCGGTATAGTACGATCTTCATCGATATCCACAATCCAAGGCCTCGTAATTTGATCCTTGCTCCGTGCGCGAGCTCAGGGTCTCCGCGGCTCTCAGCCTGCTCGGTCGCGACGCGGCGCGGGATACACGAGGCCCGCCCGACCGCCGCTCCCGACGCCCGCCATCACTTCAGGCGCGCGCCGATCGTCGCGGGCGCTCAAGCGCTCAGTGCCGTGCCGTGCGGGCCTGCAAGGGGCCGCCCGTGCCGACGACGACCCTGCATACCAGACTTCAGTTCCGTGCGTGTGCGGGGCCGCCGTGTGCATCGGGCGCGGGGCCGCGAGCACTGCCATCATTCTGGGGGCCGGCGTCTCGCCCTCCTCTGTGTTAAGGTTGGGAGACGCTCGAGAACCACTGCTCCGCGTGGCTCGACACCGTGCTGCGGGAGTAGTACGATACTGGTACTGTGAATCAGTGATAATGAGGTTATGCATTTGATGCCGCACAGATGACACGGTATGCACGCAGTATCGTTTCGGCGGCGCGCGCCAGTGGTTGCACGGACGGCTGGGTCCAGAAGATGCAGAAGCCCCGAGCAGGCCGCGTCGTCTCGACAGATGTATTCTGTGCGGAAGCTGTAGTAGCATCTGCATGCCGTATGCAAGCCGCCGCAATGCCCTCGTCGCCGGGCCATCAGCGTCAGCGTGCCGCGCTGTAGTGTGTGAGCGTTCGCGCTGCCATACACTCGTAACGCAAGCTAGATCGCAGAACCGCCGTCCGCGTCGGCAGCGTCCGCTGGCACGCTCGCCAATGCCATGGGAAGAACCGTGCATCTATGGGCGCGCGTTATCAGAAGGCCGTATAGCTCCTCACAGTAAAACGCCATTGCCGCCTCGCAGATACGCAATCATACAGTACTGCTCATCTGATCACAACAAGTGACGGCGCGCGATCGCCACAATACCGCAAACTCCACCGTTTCTCCGAGGTTCCCAAGAGCGCGCTCACAAGACCCACCTGCACTTCACTTCCAGTCAAGCTCAGGGCACACGGATGCTAACTGGAGAGAGTTTGCCAGTGATGGAAATATCATGCATTCGTGACTAATAATATGCCTATGAGAACAGCTGTCCTAGATGGCACGGCATGAGCGGGTACATGTACAATTGCGCTGCGCACAACAAAAATACAGAAGAGATATTACTGTAGCTCCTAGACCTTCTCGGTGAACTCGGCCGAGGCCTTTTCGTCGGTGGGCGAGGCGGCGCCGGCCTGCGCGCGGTGGAGCGCGTGGTCGGCGCGCTGCTGGAGGACCTCTTGGCCGTCGAAAAGCGCGGCAGTCTCCTCGAGCGAGAGCCCGCGGGTCTCGACGACGAAGATGTAGCAGTAGCAGAACTCGAACGCCAGGAACACGCAGTACACGATCTGAAAGCAAAGTCAGCTTGTGTGGGGAAAGGGGGGTGGGGAGAGGGACGTACGTAGTACTTCCACGAGATGTGGTCGAGCGCGATCGGGTTGATGTACTGGTTGAAGATGAGGGCGCAGGAGATGACGAAGTTGAAGATCGTGAAGCCCTTCGCGCGGAGCTGGTACGGCAGGATTTCGACGGTGTAGGAGATGATGAGGGGTGTGAAGGCGAGACTGTAGCGGAAGGGGCGTCAGCAAACGCACTTGGGCGGAAAGACATTGAATAGACTCACTCGTAAAAGGCGTAAAAGATGAAGATGAACGCGATGACGGTGTGCGCGAGCGACGCATTTCCTGCTTTGCCGTCGGCGGTCGAGTGGAGGTACTGCTGCGTGCAGATGGTCTGGATCGTGAACGACGCGCACATGCCGGCGGCGGACGTGAGGAAGAGGACGCGGCGGCCAACACGGTCGACGGAGAACGACGCGCCGACGGCCCAGAACAAGTTCCAGATCTGGAGGATACCGTTGACGAGGAGCTGGTCGACGTGCTTGGTGATGCCGATGTTGTCGAGCACCTTGCCGAGGTAGTACGAGACGAGGCCGTTGCCGGACCACTGCGAGAACCAGGCGAGCGCGACGATGATGCGCAGACGCTTGAGGTTGCCGCGGGAGGTGAAGAGGGCCTTCCAGCCGACGTTGGCGCCCTCAGTGCGGTCGAACTCGATGGCAGCGCGGATCTCCTCGAATTCGTACACGACGAGAGGGTCTTGGCTGCGGAAACAGTCAGACACATGACTCCGATGAGAGTAAGACAGGGCGACGTACTCGTTACCGTCAGCGTGGTAATAAGCCAGGGTCTTCAGCGCCTCGGCCTCACGGCCCTTGCTGACGAGCCAACGGGGGGACTCGGGCATGAACCAGACGAGGACGACCTGGGCGAAGGAAGGCAGGCCCTGGAGCAGGGAGGGGAGACGCCATGACCACGAGTTGTGCATGAACTCCGTGCCGAATGTGGACCAGGCGGCGACAATGGCACCAGAGTACCAGAGGGAGTTGTACAGGGAGGTCAAGGGGGCGCGGTAGAGAGGGTACGACAGCTCGGTGACCAGGAGCGGCGCAGCGTTGGCGGCATACGTGAGACCGTATCCGATGCAGAAACTGAAAACGCGTCGGGTGAGACAGAGGACGCAAGGGAGTGTTCTGTCAGCTTACCGAGCGCCGATGAACATGCCGATGGACTGGGCAGCCGTCTGGAGGGCGGTCGCGACAATCATGATAGAGGCACCGAGGATGACGGTTTTCCGGCGGCCGAGATTGTCAGAGAGGTAGGGGGCGAGGGGGTAGGCGGCCAAGCATCCAATGTTCTGTGGCAAACGCGTGAGCATGTGTTTGTGACGACGCGACGTGGAAGCGAACCTGGATAGCGTTGAGGAGACCGAGCTTGGAACCGTGGGGGTTGTTGAAGTAGGCGATCCACTGCGTGTCGGACTGCAGGGCGTTCATCATGGAGCCATCGTAACCGTTGGTGGAGGACGTGATGAGGCTGGAAGACACGCGTGGTGAGCATTCCACCGCGACACAGGCGCGCCAATGAATACTTACAGAAGGAAGATCCATCCATTGAGGGCTATCAACCTAAGGGAGTGGGGGAAGAGTGTCAGCGTGGGAGCGCACGAACGAGGAAGAGAGTTAGCACGGACCGCCGGTTGTTCTTCCAAGTTCTGCTAGGGTCGATGAGGGCGTGGTAGCCTCCATCGTTGCCTGCGGTGACAGCACCAGCACCCATTCTGTGAGATTGAATGTAGTCAGGGAAGGGCGAGTGGTGAAGGGTGCGGGGGAACAGAAGCCATCGCGAGATTATATAGCGGGAGCGATGGCGGGCTGGTTCTGGCCGACCGGAGATGGGATGTGCTGAATCCAGATGTCATTCTCCGCGCAAGAAGCGCAAGTGAGCCGGATCCAGAAAATGCAATAAGTTTTCTCACTGGCGCAAGCGTTTGGACCTGGCGCTTGCTGGCGATGCTTCGGAGGTTCCATGGTATCGTCGCGTGCGCATGCCCGGCGGTGGCAGAGCAGGGCAGAGCTCGCGTAATAAGGGCATTCTGAGACATGAAGAACGCGGAGCCGCCCAGAGAAGCAGAAGAGTGTAATGATTGCGCGCGATGCGAAGAACGGGGGGCAGGCTGCGTAGGAAGCGCACAGTGGGAGCGGGGAACGTGTCCGCCGTTCCCTGCAGTCCGCACCGGACGGTTCTCTCCCGCGCCGACGATTGCGGGGCATGCGAGCGGGTGGGTGTCCGCTCCCGTCTGAGGATCCAGAGCGCTGGAGAGCGGCCAGGATGACGGCGCGTTCTGGCCACGGGGTAATGTCGGGCATGGGGAGGGCGGGCGCGCGGAGACGAGCTGGGGAAGCGGGGAAACTCTCCGCATCGGGGTGGGGGGAGCGGGGAAATACGTGTTTGGAGGCGCGGGGTAATTGCACGCTTATTTGGAGAGGCGATGGGGGCGCGGGGAACGAGCGGGCGCAGTGGCGCGAGACGGGGACGGCGACGGTTGGCACGACGCGGACGCGCTGCAGACGCGCCAATCACGGTGGTGGTATACACGCGGTTATCAGAGCGGGCGGCTCTCGCGGCTTGTGTGCAGAGTCCGAGCGGCGGCGAGTAGGGCCGGCCGGGGGCGGCGCGCGGAGCATGGAGCAAGGGCCAGAGGACGGTGCAGGGCCCTGCTCGCCGTGATCGGTCCCTGATTGGGGCCAGGCGGGGAAGGGCCGGGGCAGTGCCGGGGCGAGCGGCTGCAGGGCCCAGTTGGGAAGGTGTCTAGGATGCCCTGCGTCGAGGCGCCGTCGCGGATCTCGACGGAGTGCGTAATTTATTTCGAGATGGTTACGATCGGAGGGCCGCTCTGCTTTCGGTGCGCCAGCGCGACGCTTGCACTGGGCAGCAACGCGCGCGTCGGAGGGGATGCGACGGTGGCGATCGGTTGTCGTCGTCGTCGAGCGTCGTCGTCGCGTCGGTCGCGGGGTCGGCACATGGACGGAGACATGGGCGGAGTGGGAAAAATCGCAGGGCGGGGTGGACCATGTGGCAGGCACCGGTCGCGGGGCGGGCGCACCGAGCGAGGCACCGCTGGGGCCCAACGCGGGGTAATCTTCGGAATGGAGTATTCCTGGATAAACCGTCGCGTCCCACAACGCTATTTAACAGGCGCCCCGAGCTTCTCTTTTCCCCGCACCTCTTCCCCCCGTCACCCCTTCCCTGACTACTTCCTCAGAATAGCATGGGTGCAGGTGCTGTCACAGCAGGCAACGATGGAGGCTATCACGCCCTCATCGACCCGTCTCGCACTTGGAAGAACAACCGTCGGTCAGCAGAGCCACCGTCCCCCGTCTCGGCGCCCGCTTACCCCTTCCTACCCTAGCCTGATCGCGCTGCACGGATGGATCTTCCTTCTGTAAGCCCCAGTCGCGTCCTCGACGCGTCACTATGCTCACCACGCGCGTCTTCCAGCCTCATCACGTCCTCGACCAACGGCTACGATGGTTCCATGATGAACGCCCTGCAGTCCGACACGCAGTGGATCGCCTACTTCAACAACCCCCACGGTTCCAAGCTCGGTCTCCTCAACGCCATCCAGGTGGGTTGCATTCACCTCATGTCTTGACCAACGCGTGTTAACCCGCTTGCCACAGAACATTGGATGCTTGGCCGCCTACCCCCTCGCCCCCTACCTCTCTGACAATCTTGGCCGCCGCAAGACCGTCATTCTCGGTGCCTCCATCATGCTCATCGCGACCGCCCTCCAGACGGCTGCCCAGTCCATCGGCATGTTCATCGGTGCTCGGTAAGACGAGTCACCTCTCAGTCGTGGCTGGTCTCTCACCCGACGCGTTTTCAGGTTCTGCATCGGATACGGTCTCACGTACGCTGCCAACGCCGCGCCGCTTTTGGTCACCGAGCTGTCGTACCCGCTCTACCGCGCCCCCTTGACTTCCCTGTACAACTCCCTCTGGTACTCTGGTGCCATTGTCGCCGCGTGGTCCACATTCGGCACGGAGTTCATGCACAACTCGTGGTCATGGCGTCTCCCCTCCCTCCTCCAGGGCCTGCCGTCCTTCGCCCAGGTCGTCCTCGTCTGGTTCATGCCCGAGTCTCCCCGCTGGCTCGTCAGCAAGGGCCGTGAGGCTGAGGCGCTCAAGACTTTGGCATACTACCACGCAGACGGTAACGAGTACGTTGCGCTCCATTCCTTATTTTACGTCGATGTGTCTGACTGTGTAACCAGGCAAGACCCTCTCGTCGTGTACGAGTTCGAGGAGATCCGCGCCGCCATCGAGTTCGATCGCACTGAGGGTGCCAACGTCGGCTGGAAGGCCCTCTTCACGTCCCGCGGCAACCTCAAGCGCCTGCGCATCATCGTCGCGCTCGCCTGGTTCTCGCAGTGGTCCGGCAACGGCCTCGTCTCGTACTACCTCGGCAAGGTGCTCGACAACATCGGTATCACCAAGCACGTCGACCAGCTGCTCGTCAACGGTATCCTCCAGATCTGGAACTTGTTCTGGGCCGTCGGCGCGTCGTTCTCCGTCGACCGTGTTGGCCGTCGCGTCCTCTTCCTCACGTCCGCTGCCGGCATGTGCGCGTCGTTCACGGTCCAGACCATCTGCACGCAGCAGTACCTGCACTCTGTCGAGGGCGGCAAGGCAGGCAACGACTCGCTCGCGCACACCGTCATTGCGTTCATTTTCATCTTCTACGCCTTCTATGAGTACGTGTCTTGATTTCACCTTCGTGTGCCCTTGCTGACCGCGTTTCCGTTACAGTCTTGCCTTCACGCCCCTCATCGTCTCGTACACCGTCGAGATCCTGCCGTACCAGCTCCGTGCGAAGGGCTTCACGATCTTCAACTTCGTCATCTCCTGCGCCCTCATCTTCAACCAGTACATCAACCCGATCGCGCTCGACCACATCTCGTGGAAGTACTACGTGCGTTTCTCCCACCCACATCCGTACCCCCGCACACAAGCTGACCTCCCTTGCAGATCGTGTACTGCGTGTTCCTGGCGTTCGAGTTCTGCTACTGCTACATCTTCGTCGTGGAGACCCGCGGGCTCTCGCTCGAGGAGACCGCCGCGCTCTTCGACGGCCAGGACGTCCTCCAGCAGCGCGCCGACCACGCTCTCCACCGCGCGCAGGCCGGCGCCGCCTCGCCGACCGACGAAAAGGCCTCTGCCGAGTACCAGGAGAAGGTTTAATCCGAGGGGCGTCATTTCATTGGCTCTGTTGTAGTTTTCGTCATCAATAGGACCTGGTTTTCTCTTATTCGCGTTGTGCGTAGCGCAATTGTACTACTATACCACTTATGTCCTGCCATCCAGGACATGTGCTCATACGTTCTCCTCCCGAACTAATCACGAATGCATGATATCATAGCACATTTCACGTCTTGCCTTGTGTGTCCTGTGTGTGTCTGGATCTTAAGCTTATCTTCGCCGTCGTCTGGTTGTGACTTGTTGTTTTGTCACACTGTGCGATCAAAATTGCCAAGGACGTCAGCCAGGCACTCAGGATACGGAGAGCGGGCAGTCTGGGGTACCCAGGGAACGCGACCACACGCACGGCGCCCAACGCGGGGAAACTCTCGGGTGGAACGCCTGATGGATCGCGCGCGCTCGGCCGTCTTGCGTAACTGGCGGCCCGCCCAATAGATAGCCTCGACTGATTTGCAGTATTTGTTCGCAGGTGCAATCGGTGGGAACGTGAGGGCGATCTGATCACACTTGGAACGGGAGAGGTACGCCCGCCGCCCAGCCCTGCACTCCAAGATTCGGAAGCAGCGTCGTCGCCTCACCAGCGAACACCTCAGGCTAAAAAGAAGTGGATAAAGCGTAAAGCTTGTGTGTATTGTATTAAATCCTGCGCACTTCCTCTGGGGCAGCTGCTTCTCCGCTCCGTCGCCGTCGCCCGGCTACTTACTAGATACATAGAACAGCGGCACAGCCGTAGACACACGAGCGAACGAAATACCATCTACATACCATCCATCCATACCGCGTCGATCAAAACCGCTGCAGAAGATCGCGTGCCGACGTCTCTGCCGGAGGCTCTCCCTCGGCAGCAGGCTGCGGCGTGCGGGAGTCGCGCCGGCGGCGCCAGAACGACGCACTCCAAAGGCTCGCGAGCGCGCCCGCCGCCGCGCGGTCGCGGCCCTGCGCGGCGAGCGGCGAGCCCGCGGCGTGCGGGACGTGGTACGACGCGGTGCGGCGCCGCTCGTGCAGGATGCTCGCCATGCCCTCGCCGGCGGAGTCCGCGGGCGACGGCGTGCCGGGCGGCGGGGACGCCTCGCTCAGCGCGGTCGTCGGCGCGGCCTTCGCGAGCGCGGGCGCGGGCGCACCCGGGGGCGCGAACGGCGGCACGCGCGAGGACGAGAAGCGCGAGGACGACGAGAGGCGCGACGCGCGCGAGCCGGGGCGCAGCGGCGAGGATCCGGCCGCCGTCGTGCGCGGGGGGTGCGAGATAGCAGGCGGCGAGTGCGAGAGCGCGGGCGCGGAGCCCGCTGCGGGGAGGGCGAGCGGCGACGGCGTGCGCGCGGGCGTGGGCGACGAGGGGATGGGGTCGAGCGGGGGCAGCTCTGGCGCGGCCGCGGCCTGCGCGAGGAGCCGTGAGAGAGAAGACGGGCCTGCCGTGGGGGACGAGTTGGCCCGGGACCGGACCACCGGGAAGAGGCGTGAGTTCGGGGCGCGTGTCGCCTGGAAGGACTCCTCGACCTCGTTCTCGGGGGGCGCCGCTAGGGGCGTCGGGAGCTCGTCCTTCTCGCCCGACGCCTTGCGCGGTGTGACCCTGCGTTTTGATGGGCTCGGTTGCGTCCAGTCCTCCACCTCCAGCATGTAGTATTTTACGCCGTCGCTGAGACCGTACGGGTTGCTGCTGGGGTCCTGGGTGCACAAATGGATCAGGGGATGCGGAGAATTCGAAATGTCAGAATCTTACCTTCGGATCTACGACCCGCTCGGTGATAGATGTAATGCGCGCCACTATCCACTCACGCGTCTTCAGCTGCTCGGCGAGGTGCCCCGTTGCCTGCAGGAAGTAGTGGGGGAATAACACTAGATAGGACACAAATCGGACATCAGTACGGCACTCAATAGTAATGTGCGAGGATCTTCCATGGCAGCGGGGGAAACGCCGTCATATGTGGAGACGAATTACGCACCGTTGAAGGCTGCCCATGGCTTCGAGACCGAGTTCCGTGTCGGAAGGAACAACGCGAGATCGCCTTTAGCAAAATTGCGGAATGAAATCTTTCCCTTGGAGCGCTCGCGATACTCCTTGCACTGCTTTTGCCACTTGCGGATCGTCGAGCCGGTCTTGCCCACCACCTCAAGGAAATGGTCCTGATCGAAAGAGCGTAGAATTTCTACCGCGCCTGCGGGGTCGGAGGTGTCGAGAGGAGACGGCTCATCGAGCCCGAGAGGTGCCAGCCGCGAGCTCGCAGAAAGTGTCTGGGAGTCCCCCAGGTGCGCAACGGACTTGGACATAGATGGATGCGCCGTCGCCGTCTGCGCGAGGTTCATCGCCTTGAAATGCGCCGTGCGGTACGCGATGGAGACGTCGAGCAATTGCGCGACGAGGCGGTTGCTCTGCTCGACCTTCGCTTCGTAGTCCGATTGCGAGGCTCGCCCAGCTCTGAGATCCTCCCGCAGTACGCTCTCTACCTGTCGCGCATCGCGGAGCTCCACTTCGAGTCGCTGCAGCTCCTCGCGGAGACCCGCAGCATCGGCATCTTTCATCTCCATCTGCGCTGTCGCCTCCTTCACTTGGCGTTCCATGTCGTCCATCTCGGCCCGCAGCTCGAAAAACTGGTGTTCCAGCACTGCCCGGTCTCCGTCAGCCTCGGCGACGTAGTCCCGCATCTGCCGGTCGTGCTCGCTCGCCTGCGCGCTGAGGAGGCGATCTTTCTCCTTCCCCGCCTCTTCAAGCGAACGTTTCACTTTCGCACTCTCCTCCCGCACAGCATGGATCTGCGCCTCCAGATTTTCGCCGCGACATCGTGCCTCCTCCAGATTTCTGAGCGTGGTTTGCTGGTCTTCTAGAAGGCTGGTCAGCTTGGCCGAGCTCCGTGCCTCAAGGGCCTTGATATCGTCCGCCTCCGCGCGTGCCTGGGCAAGTTGCTGCCGGAGCACCTCGGCAGCTTTCGTCTGCGTAGTGGCCTCCGCCAACGCTTGCGAGAGCTCCTGCCGCTGCCGCTCGACGTCAGCCAACAGCTCGCGATGGCGTTCCTCAATTATCCGCCGGGATGTAGCCTCGCTCTCAGCCCGCGCCCGCGCTTGGTGAAGCTCGCGCTCCAAGCGCTCTGCGCGTTCGTGCTCAGTGGACGAATCCCCTTCGGTTGAATCAAGCCGCGCCTTCAGCTGCGTAATCTGGTCCTGCAGTGCTTGCCGCTCTTCGGCAAATCCGCGTTCTTGTTCTTCCTTGCTCTGCTGTATCTCCCTAAGCTGATCCGTGAGCTCGTGGAAGGCATGGTCATCAGCGTCGGATACTAGGATGGGCAGAGGGTAGGGGTTAGCGAGTGGCTTCTGCGGATCATTGACATCCTACCCACAGCGTCGCCTCGAAAGAGCCAGTCGAGAAGAAGACAGTACTGCATTTACGACCATCGATCGCAGTCAGTGACTGGACGGCAGAAGCTCGTGCTTCGACTCACATGTTTTCTCGGCGATCCGATCGAAGCCTGTCTCTAGCCCGTCCATTTTTGTCACCAGCTTCTGCAGATTTGCTCGTGTGCTCCTAATTGTGGTCAATGCAGCATCGGCGTCGCCAAATGTCTCAGCATATCGTTCAAGATCGTCTAGCACATTGAGAAATTCTGAAAGAGAAGTAGGCCAGAATGAGTTGCACGCGAGCCCAATGAATGAAGTGGAGTTACGGACCCTGTACGTCCGAGCGCTCGAGAGTGTACGGACTATCAGAAGCGTTCCCCCCTGTTGGCGAGAAGTCGATCACTGGAGCAGCGTCATCCATTCCCCGGGTGTCGAAGGGCAACTGGCCGTGAATTTCTCCTCGGTACACCTGCCGTCGTTTCCGCTCCGCCGCACTAGAGGCACGGTTAGCTGGATGAGTGTCGGGAGAATTGCAAGACGCACGAGAGCTTCGCCATCACTTCTAGGATAACCTGCGCCCTTTGGTAGAAGAAGCGCGCTGACATATATGGTCAGAACAAGGCCCACACATGGCAGACCAACAACTCACCGAATTCTTTCCGACGAACTACTTCGACGACGGTCGCGCCATAGGCGTACATCATGCTATGTAGCCTCTGTATGTGTGAGAAGGAATTCTTAGCACGAAAGCTCGCTTGCAGTGCCGTCAGGGTTGGGGGCAAGTCCACAATGTCGTGATTGAGAAGGCTGACTTGCCGCAGTGCACGCATGCACTGTTCCGTGAACATATTCTAGGGAGCAGTCATTGCCGTATTCAACTGCGCTGACAAGAACATCACAATACCTTGAGATCGACTATTGACGACACGTTGTTCCGAATCGCCGTGTCAAACTGGCGGAGCTCTGCAACGAATAAGCTCATCGTTTTCGTTGATTCGCGTTCAAAACTACCTTGTAAGATGCCCTCCGTATCGGCCATGTGTCCTGTGCTAATCGTTCATTAGGGTCAAAAATACGATCCCACACATTCGTACCCTCCAGAGCTGCGGTCGCATCGGACACTTTAGCATACATCTCTTGAATCTGCTGAACCAAAATCTCTGCATCGTCCAACAGTCTACCAATATGTCAAGCTCTAGGTCACGAGTCTAGGACGTTAAACTCACCGCGAGTCTGACAGCGCAAGCCTGACTTCTGACGTCCCGTCAGTGAGTCGTTTCATCGTTGCCTGGACAGCACTAAACCGAGACTGAAGATCCACTTCTTCAAATTCAGCCTGGAGTAACTTTCAATCAACTGTTAGGACGGACCATGAGTCTTTCGACAGTTGTCTGCCACTTGGCCCATCTTCACATTCGAGACATAATCCCCGAGCGTCCGACCTCGCTCACCAGAGTCCATGGCTTGTCGCACCGAAGGGGAGACAAAGTCGCGGTGTATGCGTATTCGTGCAATCATCGCCAAGTCGGCGTCAATTCCAGCTAGAAGAGTGGCCTGTTTGTCAAGCTCGCGCTGTGCGCCTGCCGCCACGCCGTCGAACACGTCGGATATGGCGAGGACATTCAGATCCAAGCTTCCAGACGCAATCCGCAGCGCGGTTTGCTGATATTTGAGGGATGCGAAAGTATGGGTTGTCGATTGGTGATGCGCGTGCGCGGCGCGGAGGTAAGAATCTCCCAGTTGCGAGGGGCGGAATGGCGGGGTTGCAGCGATGGAGTCTATTGACGCGTCAATGAGAGAGAATATGGAGTTGAGTAGTATGGTGCTTGCCCTCTATTGGAGGTTGGAGAGGAGGTTGGACGTGGAGGAGTCGCAGGACTTCGTCGAGGCCCTCGTCGAGGTAGTATTTGTTGAATACGTAGATAGTCTGTCAGATAGATAGTGAGCAAAGCGTCCTAAAATCGCTACGCGTGGCTGTCTCTCAGCCTGGGCATCTTAAGCGGAGATACTCGCCTGGTCCTGCGCCCCAGCAAGGTCGCGGATGTTCTCCGTCCATAACCTTCGGCCGTCAGAAAGGTATGCCAGGATGGCATCCTGTTCAATTCCAATCTCCTGATGCAAAAAAATCTCCAAGCTTCCCAGCCTACTCAAGGCCTTCAGCCCCATGCTGCAAGAAACAAGGAGGCAACGCGTACTTCTCGATGTCCCACAGCGTGGCGTTCACCTACCTCTCCATAAGCACAGAATGTGATGTAGAGCGCGGTACGCACCTGGAATATCTCGCCATCCTCGGCCCTGCAGACCTGTATCATCTCCGCGTCAGAAGGAAAACAAGGGAAGGACGGAAGAGTGGGAGCTGTCCGAGAGAGGTGCATTCGGATTTAGACGCGGGTGCACGTGATCGACGCGCAGCCTTGGCCCGGTGCTGCCAGTGCCTGGTGCTGCCAGCAGCCTTGCTGGATTGCCCTCACTGGGGCCGGTCAGGCGGCGGCAGGTGCCAGAACTGAGACTCCCCTTCTAGGACGATGTTGTTGCTAGAGAACGTCTGGGAGACCATCACAGCTGATGCTTCAAATGAAACGCCATTATCACGATGCCTATGTGGTACTTAGAGTGGGGTGCATGTACTAATTTAATTGAATCAAAATCCCGCCTCAGGTGCGACTATACAATCGTGGGCTCTGAGTATCGATACGACTTCCTTGTCCCAAGGAACAGACCATACCGCGTGAATCGGCCGCGGAGAAGGATTACCACCTCGCGCCCATACGTCTTCCGAGTCGTCTGCCTTGCCAAGTCGCGCAATGAGGCCGTCCAACCCTTCCTCGACGCGATGATGGCCATGTCGCTCTGCAGCTTTTGAAAGCTGATGATAGTAAATGGTCACAGTCGGTTCGGCAAGAGGGCTCTGTACAAAGTCAGCCCGAAGAACAACAACTGGCAGTTGGCAAAAAGACCTGAATGCAAGCGGGAGTCCATTCCCACCGCCAACTGCTGGAGGCGAAATCAAAGACGAATTCAGGAACGAGAACTCTGAGCTGTTGACGAGATTGAGCGAGCTGTGAAGTATTCAGGGTACGCACATACCATCCGACGATAAGTATCCAACGCAGTACGCGCTGTGAGCGTGGGGCGTGAGCAATCGTCCCAGCCATCCCATATTTCGCCAAGAAACGGGTAGGAATAAATCTCTTCCAGTCTCGGGGTGTCTTCTATGCGGACTTTGTACCATGGAAGCTCTCTGCCGAGCTAAGAAACCGATCTAGTACATCTGGACGACGCGACGAGGATATGCAAAAATGCTCACAACGGCAAATTGTATCCCAAAATCGATGACTGTAGCCCTCCTCCATCGAGTCCATCGTTGGCTGTCCTCTTCAACAATTAACATTCGAACGCGTACTCGGTCGCCGATCTATGAGACCGCCTCAGCTGACCTGACGTCTATATCGGGGCAAGAGCGTACCGCAAACGATGGAATGCAGTGATCGGCGTCGTTGGGAGAGTTGATATTGGTTATAACCGGCGCTGCAAGTACATACCACTCACTAGTCAGCAAAACGCATAACATGGCGTCATTGGATTATGCGACTTACTGCGTGCGATGGCCTCCGTGATGTCTGTCATTTTCATGTCTTCGCACGGATACAAACAGTTGTACGAGTAACGGAGTTGATATGCGGGTACCAGGTCGTCTGGTATGAAATTCTGGCGCCTCGGTGTTCTGGCATCGGGAGGTGGGTAGAAGAGCTCGGATGGAGAGACAGGACGGGAAGGCAGATCTCTCCGGGACGGCATCGCAGAAGACTGGCAAAAGATCGGCAGTGAGATATCTCCCTCTTTATATTACCCTCCACACGCTTTGTGCGAAACGAAGCAAAGCGTCAAGCATACATGCCACACAGGGTGCATTGAGACACTTGGCTGAGTTGGTGTATGGGGAACGGCCACAATCCAGACCTGGGCCACGCAGCATGTTGCAAAGCTGCTGTTATACATCGCCACCGGCATGCATGCCGCTAATCTACAGGCGAGGAAAGCTATTGTCTGAAGCCCTGTTTGTCTTTGGTCCGCTCCATTGCTATGTGGCCGTCAATAAGTCAAAGTCTTCCCACAATGCAGGAGGGCGGTAGACGTACGGTTGTAGTGAAGCAGCTTTTCGATCAGATCTACGTGTGTCAACACCATGCGGCGGCAGCAATACCTTTTCAGCTGAAGCTCATCAAGAGCATCTCTGCGAGGAAAGTTATCAACCAGATGGCTGACCACAATTAAAGGCACAATGGACGCACCCTTCACTCATATCCCTCGCGAGCAGCTCAAGGTAGGCGTTCCATTTGTCACCGACAACCTTTCCGCATGAAAAGCACCGTACTGGGATGATCTGATTAAGGGGCAAACTCAGCGAGTTTAATGAAAGTAGATGAAACGGCCAAGATACCATTGTCTTCTGAGAGAGACTGTTGTCACAAGCAGAGTTTGGTCTGCCGAAGTTTCGAGTTCTCCAGCCTTACGCATTGAAAATCCGGGTCACGTGCGCGAACGATCACATGTTGCGAGCCTCGAGTCCCCGGGAGCGCGTTTGTTCTCGACCACCATCTACCAAGGCTCTCATTCTATCCTCATCACTGAAGTCTATCATGCCGGTAGCTTCAACATCGAAACGCGTCCCTCCCAAACGACCCGCTGCAAGGGCAAAGCCACAGACGAACAGCGCGGACGACCTCGCAGACAGGCTCGCGACCACCCTCACGCTATCGAATGGCAACCCACAGGACGCAGACAATAAGGCGACCTCTCAAGGCAGGAAACTTCTTAATATGCGTGCTATAAACTCTGCGTCTCAGGGCCTCAATACCATTGCTCAGACGGGGTGGACGGCAGTTGTGGGAGCTCGAGCAGACAAACCACTTCGCGAGGCCGTTGCTCTAGTGGCGACAGCAAGAAAGGCCATGGAGGAGCTCCGCACGCAGGCTCCAGATGACTATGATGTAGAGAAAGCTGCGTCCAGTATTACGGGGAAACTGCTAAGTCTCGAGATGGTGTGTGCCATATACCTTGGCTTCCAGCTGACGTTTGACTTTGCCACGATCCCAGCATGCGCAGGCGCTCGAATTACTTCAGGACATGCGACCACACCTATGTGCTCTCTACGTTTCTGAATCGCCAGACCTTCCTGCACCCAGAACACCCCTGCCTCGGTCTACCGGCATCCACGAAGATCTCATCACGCTCCCCCTGCCTTCTACCCAACCGCCGCACTCAGATCTATCACTTCTGCTCATCTTATCCACATATTTATCGCACACCCTCATCGCGGTTTCGTACCTATCGCTTTCCCACGCCGACATCTTGCCCAGCTTCGTCAACACATTACAATCTTCACCAACTCTCGTTACCTGGGTTCCGCAATTCTCTGCGCTGCCTGCGAAACATATTGATGCTCTCCTCACGCGAACATATACCGCTATCACAAAGGTTTCGACAGCCATGCCCTCAAAACTTGCTCCAGAGATTCTGCGCATGCGCGCCTACTCTCTTTCCTGTCTCCTCCTCACCAGTCCTTCCACCATCCAGGCTAGCACTTTTTGGGACCAAGTGGTTAAATTTGGCATGTCGTTTACAAAGGCACCGCAACTTGAGCGCAAAATTGCCGCGCGTGAGGTTGTGCTGGTCTGTGATGAGATGGTGACCGGTGCAGAACGGCGAGCGGACCGGGCTACCTTCCTTCGGGGAAAGTCATTCCTCGTATTCTGCGAATTCTGGCTAGCCCATGCAAAAGCGGTGCGTTGCGACTCATCTCGCTTGTTACTTATTTCTTATCCCGTCAACCAGGCTAGCGAAATGCCGTCTTTGGATAGAGTTGTTTGCATCATGAAGCGCATGCAGTTATCCTCCACCGCACTAAGTGGCGGGGAGAACAAGCTCAGCGAAGCCATGGCCACCATGAAGTTGTCAGATGGCCTAGCTGATGGACCAGAGACCTCTCGTTCTGCGGACATCTCAGCGTTGCGAACGCTATATGCGTCTCTCACCCAGATGGCAGTCCTGTTGGGCGGGTTAGAGAATTACGAAGGTGCGTCCAGTATTCTCCGTTAATCTGCCTTTTTGACCCGTCTTCTAGGCTCCGAGGACGAGCTGGGGGCTCGGCTAGGCGATGCTATCTCGGCGTTGAAACAATGTCGTACCTTTGGCGAGCCTCGCAGCAGCTCGGATGATGACTATGCCCGTGTGCATGGTAAAATGCGTCGGGCTGTAGAGCGGCTGCAGCGCGCGACTGTCAAAGTCATCGACGTTGCACGGCAGAAGAAGCTTGTGCAGGCGGTACTGACAGAAGCAGCGTATACTCTCGAAGCGTTTCTCCCATACCAGGTGCGCTGGATGAGTCACCATGAGGGTCCCGGACGTGGTATTGATCCTTGCGCAGGGATCCACGTCCGATGATTTCACGTCCCTTTTAGACGCACTTTTTGTCCTTTCACGAGTGACTCTTCTCCCTTCCGACCCAACATCTGTCGATGCAACATACACCCTCCTCTCACGTGCCGCATCTGTCCTCAATCTGGATTTTTCCACTGTACACCAGCAGCAGCGGCCGGATCACCCTGCCGTTCTTGAAGAGCCGACTTTCGCGAACTTTTTGCGGTGCATTTCCGGTGCTTTGCACACGATCGGAGGAACACTGTATCAGGCCGGGAAGCACGGTTCTGCAATTCGGTTTTTGCGACCAGGATGTATCATCGGTGGACTGGCTCTCCAAGTTGGGAAGGCCACAGGGTCATTTGCTGCAGGACTGAGCTCGGACAGCGACGTCGGCAAACAAGCTGAAGCTTGGAAGCAACTCGACAGTCAATTGAATCGTCGATGGGAGCTTCTGGGTGTCTGCTACTCGAAGATTGGAGACCGAAAGGTTTGTTTCCCTATTTCTTCGATGACTATCACTGCTCAACTTACCTCATACAGCTCGCGTACGGGGCATTTATTGATTCCATCGCAACGTATCCCTTCGAGAAATCGGCGGTTCAGGCCATACGGACGCTCGGGCCGCGCCAGGCATTCGAAACCAGCCCCGCGCTGAAGCAGTTGGGGACCATCGTCGATCGTGTCACATACATGGCTGCCTGCGAGCTGATGCAATCCCCTCAGAACTCCTCACTAAAGCGGGTGTGCAATACTCTGAACGTTGACGTTCATTCACAAACGCCCGAGGAAGACTGCTGTTGCATCATTGGTGCGCTTCTCGAGCGTCAGGTCGACTGCCTCGAAGGAGCTCTCTGGAAGGATGGTGTGGCAAAGGCTGTAGAGGCCCTTCTTGCGGACATTCTGTCCGTCTATGATGCAGAAAGACGGCCGGTCAGGAGGGCGACCGTGCTGTTGCGTGCCTTGGAGTTCGTGTACTACTCCGGAAAGGCCAGCGAGAGCACCGACTTCGGGGATGCCGATGACATCGAAAATCTACTGACTTCTCAGGTACGCCGCTCGCGCTTATCCATTCACAACGCGCTTCCTAATCAGTTTCTGGTCAGAACTTGGGTCTAGATATCTCGTTGGTTAAAACAGTACCCCATCTTCAAGTCGCAGCCCATCTCTGGACGGCGTTACACGCACATCGAAGACAGCAACCGGATGACGCCATTGGACATGTCCAAGAGGCCTGTCGTCTCCTCAAAGCGATCCTTTCTACGCCTGCAGAAGCCACTCCAGCTGTGAAGAAGCCTCCGCCTCGATCAGCGGCGCTCGTTCGAATGGGGAAAGGAAAAGCTCCTGTCGTGCGCGGAGGCACTGTTGCACGAAAGCATGCTCCCAAAACCCCAAGGAAAGCTGCGGTCAAGCCTCGCCTTTCTAAAGGTATCTTGATTTCATCAGAGCTCCATCGACAGCAACTAACGCGGGAACATCCAGAATCTGGGCTGTCCCCGAAAATATGCAAGGAAATTGACGAAAGTGCGCGAGGTATGGACACATGGACAAGACTAGTTCCGTTACTACGTAGGCCACTATTTTCTCATCGCGGATGTTGCTTATCACCTGTAAATAGGCACGGCTTGCCAAGTTGTGAGCTTACTTGGGCAATCGTCTCTGAAGGTCCAGCTCCTTCGCCTTGTCCGACAGCTATGCGACCAAGCCCCTGGACACCCGCGTGATGGTATGCAGAGTTAGATGCTCGTTTGCAGGGTTCTCATAGAATCCCTCTGCAGAATTCATCCAGTCGTGCACCGACCTCGCGCACGAGTATGTGAAACTGGGAAAAATCAAGAAGGCAGCCGGTTTATACAATCGGGCACTGGCGTCGATGCGGAGCAGCCCAATATCTGATGAGGTGCAGATCATGTTCCTCCTGCGATACACAGAATCTCTAGCTGTCGTAGGAGACATCGATCAGAGGTAAGACCTGAGAGTCGCCTCAATGCTTGAGACTAAGATTCATGCTTTTTCAGCGAGGTCATCTACACTGAGGCTCTTGGCATATCCAATGCTATGCTCAACGAGGATAGAGCTCTTCCAACTTCCGAGCGTATCCGACTTCGCGCCGGTCGCCTCAGACGCGCAGCACTAGCAGCCCGAGCGTTTGCGGAAATCCAGTCTTCAAAGGTAAGTATTGAACCTGTGGACAGTTTATAGGCGCACTGATCAACTTTTAGGACGATCCAACGGCCTCCGTCGCGGGGTTGTTACAATCTCTCCGCCTCTGGAATCGTGCTATCGGCACTCTCTCCCGACTGGAGGCAGCCGCTGCAGCCTCGACCAAAAGTGGTTCAGACTTTCCCAATCCCTTTCAAGCAAGTTCCAACACATCTTCGCCCTCGAAGGGGCGGACCCCCACCCCGGAGTTCACAGCGGCGACCGCACTCATGCAGCCTCGTGCAAGCATGAGTGGAATTGAGTGGCAAATCGCTGAAGGCTTGCTCACGACGCTGCTGTGTCTTGCGCAGGCGTACTTCTGTCGGGGCTCGGTCCGGGAAGCGGAGTACTTCACGCAGCAAGCCGAATTACTTGGCACTACATTCAACGCACCGGCCTTTGTTGGGCGAGCACTTGCCATGAGGGCCGAGATCAACTTGCATCTTGGACAGCTTGATGTTGGACACGATAGTCTTGTGGCGGCAGCCAATGCGCTTCAAAAAGTGACTGGCCCAGAAACTGCGGACTTGCGCCGACTTCACGGAGAGCATAGCCAACTGAATGAAGAAGAGGCCGACGCTCGTAGCCACTTTTCTGAGGCCGTGAACTTGCTTGAAGAGCTGGACAAGATCATGACTGTGGTGGACGCCGTTGGACCCAGGTTCGTCCTGATTCTTTGCCTGCACCTCGACGATGCTTATACTCCCGCAGACGGTCCAGTCTTCTTCCGGGAAACCCTTCGAAGGGAGGAAGCGACGCCCTTGTTCCAACTCTTCTTTCATCTCTCTTGCGACACCAGAGTACGTTTCTCAAACGCTACTGCAATACACGCGGCTGATCGAGGCGCATAGTATGGCTGTTGCGGAGCGAACCGAACGAGGAGTATCACGCTCTGCTCGAGAGGTTGTTAGCGCTGCCTTCTTCTGCGATCTCGAAGGTATGTATGCCTCGTGTCATGCCGTCTGATTTAGGCTTGACAACATGCAGGCGGAGGAGCATGCTTTGCTGGGGAGACTTGCCCTTCATAGCGTTTACGGACGGTTCGAGAGGACATGTTTCTCAACAGCCTCACCGAGTCCGGTACGTGCACCAGCAAACTCAATTGCTCCAACAAGCCCTCACTATTTCATCATGTCGTGAAACTAGTCATATCCCTGCCGATGGGAATGTCCGGCGACATGTCAGCCGCGAAGTCCACTTCGAGTCAAGATATCCTCCGGACTCTCGGGGAGGCAGAGAAACTTTTCCGCGCGAGCCTTGCAAGTCTTGGACATAGCGGGTCAGTGTCGCAAGTGCGACGGTCCGCAGTGTCACTGGCGTCCATTCGGGCGTTCCAATTCTCTCTAGGAAGGCAGTCCCCGGAAAGCGCTGTTTTTATTGCCAACCTTCTCGGTGAGTTTATTTCTCTGATTTTTTAAAGGATCAACTCAGAGTCCCGTTCGAAGACATCATGGGGGCCATCACACTGCGACGAGAGCTACTGGACGTTATTCCGAACAAATTCTCAGCCATGCAAGATTTGGATGACCTTCGGTGGCCCTCTCTCTCTCAAGATACGTCAACACAGGTCCCCGTCCGAAAACGCCAAGTTCTGGCTTCGCCCCTTTGAATCAGACAACGACGAGGACCCTGTGGCGGGAGATGACGGTATTGCGGCGTATTGGGATTCACTTCGGAAGAAATATCACGACCAGACCTTCGATTTGGCTACCCTCACAAGATCAAAGGCAGATTGCTTGCCCGAGCGTTGGACGGTCATCAATGTCTGTGTCACGGAAGACAAGGGTTCGCTCTTGATCAGCCGTCAACGACCACGAAAGGCGCCCCTCGTCTTCTGCTTGCCTCTCAGAGACCGTCGGGAAAGTGACGACGATGAACATCTCACTTTTGAGGATGCGCTTGCGGAACTCAAGGAGATCGTGCGTCTCAGCGACGAGGGGACCAAGAAAGCAGTTGATGTCAAGAAGCATGATCAAGAAGCTCGGGCCGCATGGTGGGCAGATAGGATGGCCTTGGACAAGCGCTTACAGGAGCTGCTTGACAGCATTGAGTTCTGCTGGCTGGGTGCTTTCAAGGTACGTCGATGGCAGCTGTTGATCACCGCCTTACCCATTGACGCCGCGCAGACCATTTTCTCGTCCCCAGTGGAGATACCGCAGGCGCTACTTGCGAGTTTGAGGAGCCGCCTGGACAAGATTTTCAGACACAGCTTGGGCGCCCAAGACAAGAAACAAAAGACCCGGATGCGCCTAGAAGATACTCTTCTTGAATGTCTTTCAACGCTTTCGCCGAAATGCCGCGACGAGGAACTGGAAGACTTGGTCTACTTCATCCTGGACTTATATCAGTTCCACGGAGTCCAGGTAGCCACAGCGGAAGTGGACGTCGACCAAGTAGTCGTTGAGCTCCGCACGGCCCTTGAAGAACACGCGGCGAAGGTCAAGAGCCACGTCCAGTCCGCGGCCGACGATCATATGTTCCTTGTGCTCGACAAAAACGTCCAGGGAATACCTTGGGAGTCGATACCGATGCTACGCGGGAGAAGCGTCAGTCGCATTCCAAGCATGGACTTTCTCATCGACAGGCTGGACCTCGCTAAGGTGACGAAGGAGACGCTCTCGGATTCATCGTCTCCAACATCTCCTGATCACGACGCTGTTGTCGATCGGGCGGCCATCGACCCGTCGAGTGCATACTACGTTCTCAACCCCAGTGGCGATCTGAGCGGGACGGAGCGACGCTTTGCTGTATGGGCGAAGAACATGGAAGCCGTTGGCTGGGATGGCGTTGTCGGTAGGGTTCCGAGCGAGCAGGAGCTGTCGGACGCCCTATCCCGCAAGGATCTGTTCATGTGAGCTAGCTAGCTAACTCCTCCGTGCAGCGCCCTTCGCTGACCGCTTCCTCTCCCCAGCTACTTTGGTCACGGCGGTGCCGAGCAGTACATCCGCTCTCATAAGATCAGGCACTTGTCCCGTTGCGCGGCGACTATGCTGTGGGGCTGCTCCTCGGGCCTTCTTCGAGACATGGGTGACTTCGACCGCATGGGAACGCCTTACAACTATATGCTTGCTGGCTGGTAAGTGTGAATTTCTGTTATATCTCTGTGCTGTCACTCATCGTCCGAAAGCCCAACTCTGGTAGCCAACCTATGGGACGTGACCGACAGGGACATCGACAAATTCTCGCAGTCTGTGTTCGACAAGCTCCACCTGACGCCTGAAGCGGTCCGCAAGCATGCCCAGCCCTCTCTCATTTCCCTCAAAAAGACGTCCATTGTGACAGCTGTTGCCGAGTCGCGGGATGTCTGCAAGCTCAAGTACTTGACCGGCGCCGCTCCAGTCGTCTACGGGATTCCTTTCTATCTTTGAACAATTGTTAGTCTTATCATTTCGTCCGTCGCATTTATGTATATCCCGCATCTCCTGTGTCACAGCCCACTGCACTTATTCTATGCACGTATAAGGACTATACCAGCCAAACCAGCCATCATGCCCCTACTGCAATTACATTATTCATGAATACACACGTCTTGCATGTCATTGCGCGCTGAGATCAAGGCCACAACCGGCCAACAACCAATGCATTATACGGCAGTCCGCAGAAAACTCTATAACTCTTCCTCAGGCGGAGGCTCGTTCCCGAGAGTCATCTCGTCAAAGTGCTCCAACAGCTCGTCAAGCTTCACCTCGGGGAAGTCTGGCTCGTCCTCCTCGTCCTCCTCACCCTCCGCAACAGCCTCAGGCTCCTCTGCGCTCGCGGGCGCATCGTCCACATCCATCGCAAACTGCGCACGCTTCCTGGTCTTCCCACCCGCGAGCCCCGAGCCCGCCTTCTCCGTCCGCATGCCGTCCGACTTGTACAAGTTGACAGTGGACCGGAGCTCAGGGTCCTCCTCCAGATCGCGCAAGAAGAGCTCGTAGTCCTCCTCGACCTTCTTCTGATCACGCCCACCGAGGCGCCCGACGACACCGCGCGCGTTGCCCGTCTCGCCCTCCTCGCCCGCCTCCTTCGCGATGCTGCGCAGGCGCCAGTTGCGCGCGCGGCTCTTCTTGCGGCGGTTCGGGTACGCCTTCTTCACGAGCACGAGGTCCGGAAGGCGATCCTGCGGGAGGCGCGCGAAGTCGTCCGAGTTGAAGTTCGCGTTGCGCAGCAGGTAGCCGAACGCGGCGTCGCCGGGCTGCAGGATCGCGCCGAGGTGCGTGCGCGCGTGGAAGATCTGGCTCGCCGCGCCGCCGTCGAAGTCCATCGCGTCGTCGTCGTCCGCGTCCGCGGCCGTGTGCGAGCGGAACGCGCCGGAGAGCGCGACCTGCGCGTCGGCGGGTACCCAGCGCCCGCGCGGCGCGGCCGGCTCGGTGTCGAGCACGGTGAACTCGCGCAGGTCAGAGACGGACGCTAGCGCTTCGAACGGTGTGCGCCAGTATACCGCGGAGGTGATCTCGACGCTTTGAAGCGTGTTTGGGTCGAGGACGTGCAGGGAGTTGCCGACGCGCGTGCATACGACAAGCGGGTTGATGTTGCCGAGGGAGCGGGCGAGCTTTGGGGGTAGGCAGATGAGGTCGTCCTTGCAGATGGGAATGATCTCCACCGAGTACGTGTACTTGAAATTCGCGGTGTTGGAATGGGTGTCGGCGGAGAGGAGCCGCTCTGACGATTTTGATCTGTGAGAATTGGTTTGAGATGAGTAAGTGTACACCGAGCTGGGTAGTGAACGCACCGTATGGGCACCACACTGCTCAGGAACTCCACCATCTTCAGTGCATGACTCCGTTGACTGTAGAAGAAGTCCAGCCCATCCTTCACCTCCTTCACCGAGATCGTGTCCTTTTGCGCGCCGTTCTTCAAGATGAGCTGCTCGAGGTACAAGAACGTCCGTTTGTGAGGCACTTTTTGCCGGACCTGGACAAGAGCCTTCCATGTGTTCTTGGCCGCGAGCTTGGTGCAGTCGGGACATTGTCCATATTGCACAAGGTACTCAATCTCAAATATTTGCTCGAGGATCGTTGATGTCAGGACCTACGTGCGTGAGCACAGGAAGTGGGTTCCGGCGGGATGAGAAGACGCACCTCCTTCTGAATAGTCAGGGATATGCGCAGACGTTTTGAATGTGGCTCAGTCCAGATAAAGTGGGCGTCTGTGAGCCGGACTTTGTTGAGGCCCTTGAGCTTTTTGAGGCATATTGCGAGCAGCTCCTGGGACTCTGGCCGTGCGATCATCCATTGCGCGGGCGGCGCTAGGAAGCGCTCGCAATTCCTGCAATATGATACGGATGCTGGGAGATCTAGATGAGTGACGTGCAAGCAAACGAGCGTCATCAAGGCGCACCTTGCTTTGGGATGCCCTCGGTGATATCGACACTGCGGCAGAAGGCGGTTACAAAGGTCCAGCAGGCGCGAGGACAAACTCACGTATTCCTGAGGCAATTCACACAGAGATTCGCTGAGTTGGGTACAATTGGATCTCCTGCACAGCGTACAGGAGATTGATGAGCGCATTACTAGTGTCATGCAAAGAGGATACACACCACAATCTGCACACAATACACGATGCACGGCGGGCGCGGGGACAAACTCCATTGGATTTCTGTTAGCTGGGAGGATATGGGATACAGGTGGCGGCTTGGATACAGATCTTGCTTTTATACAGCGTGGCAGTGGTACAGGATGAAAGGAACGTTCGAGAGAGGATGACTGGCAGACTTCGGCGCTGCAGATTTTTGTCAGCGGACCCGAGAGATTAGATAAGATGAAGGTCGAGATCGGGCGCGAGGATCTATGACTCGTCCGACTTTTAGATCCGGGCGGTAATATAGGCATGCGCTGCCAAAATGTTGACGGAAGGCAAGTTGGTTATTGGAGGTGGAGGGTATGGAAACATTGGTATTCTACGACAATGGGTTCGGGGATGCAGCTCTCCGAGCGGTCTAATCTACGAATCTACATCGTAGACCCCAGCGAGCTACAGTCTCGCTGCTATTGTACAGGGTCGGGGGGTTCGTGTCAGTGTCGTGACAGCAGATTACACCAAGAAGAGGAGTCCATGAGCTCCAATTAGTATACACACACAGTGTACAACCAGGGAAATCGATCAGGGTCTGCTCGAAATGGCTGGTGGGCTGGGAGCAAGGTCAGCAGATACGCGCGGAGACGCACAGCGGCGACGCACCTCAAAATAGGTCGTGAGCAAGTCGTGAGAGCCTAACCTAAGCCATCAGGAGCAGACCATGGCCTGGTATCCTCGGTCTCTACACGAGCAGATGGCTCTTCCGCCTCATCACCCCCACTTGAGCTCGGGCTGATGGGCAAAACAGGGAGAGAGCGCCTGGTTTCAGGAGCAGACAGTGCCCTCTCCGATTCGAGGCCAGAGACCTCGGATACTCGGCGACGTTTCGTCGCCCGTTCCTTGACCATCGTGCCTCAGAGGTATCGTTCCCAGCATTAACAGAAAGCCCACCTCAGCGGTGTCCCCCCGCTCCCGGCGCTCCGACGCAGCGCAGTGATGGACATGGTCGCGCCATACTTCGATGGACCGCGCTGGATGGCTCGGCGAAAACGCGACGGAAGAGGAAGGTCCTGCGTCGTCGCATTCGGAGCTCATTGTGAAATTGAAGCTTCCGAGGGCAGTGCCCTCGGAGAAAGAGTCGAGGTCACGAAGATGCGGGGCGGGGGGCGGGATGATGGCCTCGGCTACGAGGGGGAAAAGGGGGACGTCTGGGGGATGTCCTGGGAAATTCCCATGCGCGTCGCTTGGAGGAGGATGGTGAGCGGGCCGCGACGGCGCGGAGGGGATTGACTCACGTCAGGACGGGACCGAGAGGCGGGGGGCCCGGGGTGGGGAGAGCATCGGCGACCGAGCTTGGGGTCTCGTCGATGAAGCCCTGGAAGGCGATGCCGCGCCCGCTGCGGGAGGTTGTCAGAGGACGCGTCGGTGGAGGACATGGACGCGAGAGACCTTAGGCAGGGGTGGTCTTCGGGGAAGGGGAGGCGGAGGGGGAAGCCGTCCAGAGGCTCGAGGAAACCGCAGGGCTGGGAGCCGGGGGGCGTGAAGGGGCACATTACGAGTGGGGGTAGGGGTAGGCTGTGCGAGCGAAGGGGAAGGAATGCGCACAAATGACTCGAAGTGAGGGAGGAATAGACGGGTGGGTGGCAATGAAGAAAGGAATAAAACAAGAAGAAGAAAAGAAAAGGAGCGCACCCTCGCGCGGGGGCGGAGTGAGGCCTTGAGGGATCGGGGGAGGGTGATGAAGGGACACATAGCTTGTAGTAGCCCTATATAAGGGTGACCTATAGACGCCGTCACGCGCACGGGTCCGCACGCCCAATGCGGAAGGTCTGTACGTACCAGTCCTAGCCACCCCTCGTTCCTGCAACCGTCGCAGTGGCCTGTACAGAACGGGAAAGAACTCTCTGGAAGACACCCGCACGGTCGGAAGGCTTCACTGCACCCATCGATCAACCAGCTCAGCGGCAATCTTTCGCGCCAGTCGCGAATCCCATCCCATCTCCTCGCCGGGCCAACTCCGCGCTCTGCAGGCTGCATTGCACACACGCTGCCCCGCTCCCTGACGGCGACATTATCCCACCGTTTCACGGCGCGTGCCGACCAGGACACCCGGCGGACAGGCGCGGCAGTCGCCGCTAGCTGGCTTTGGAGACTAAAGTAGTTGAACCGCGCATTATCGCGCTCTCTTCCATCCGGCCCCATCTCCAGTCGGCGCCAATGTGACAGCGAGAGGGATGCGGGTGCACGGGTGTTACCCCCGGTCGGCGTCTCCTGACAACATCCTTGACTGCGCTCATGCCAACCGAGGCGGCTGCGGAGTCGGTCCTACAACAAACAAAATCGTACCACATATCGCCCTCTGCATCCTTCCAGGGCATCATATCATCCAATTCTCTCGGCTACTTTGGTATCCTCGTCGGAAGGCGTCGACGTCACCCACGCGGCTGCGGTTTACTCCAAGGCACAGGCCTACAGTCTGCAACTCGAACGCCGGCGCGAACCGACAAGCGGTCTGTTTGCAGTCTAGCGGTCGATGACAGCAGCTTCCCAATATGTCTCCGCGGTGTCGTGTCCGTTGTTGGGCGATGTGTGTTTGTAGGGTCTGCACGAATTTGGACGTCTGGAAGATAACGGCATGGCTTACTGGCGAGGCGGAGAGAAGCACATCGCAACAGATTTCAGAGCCGCCTAGGCCTGTCACCCGATCCAATGCCCCTTCGTCAATATTTGGTATCCGAAGATAGCTAGGACCCATGAACGCCCATATACAATTTATGCATACACGCACAGCCTCGCAGTCATCGGACGTGCGAGGCTGACAGGCCACTATCATGATCTTCCAGTTTTTGTGTAGAACGCAGTTGAGTATCGGTCATCCTTGTATTTGATTGCGTCGCGAGCTTCTGACACCCTTCAGGATACCCGCCGGGTCCACCTGTCCTGCCGGCGTCTGTCACCCCATCTGCGGTCCTCAAACCGCTAACGCCCCTGTCGACCAATTTAAGAAACTGACAGTTCACGGCAGCCCGAGGGCGCGACTTCTTCTGCATGTTTGACGGGCCAGCCGACTGAAATGGGGAAGCGATTATGGGGTTCTTTGGCGCGGTTTGTCCCATTCGAGTAGTACGTGATAGCGAACCCCAGATGATGCGAAGCCTGAATCTTACAGACATCATTTGACTTGCCTTGCGGTCGATGCGCCTCTGAAACTGTGCGAGTCCTGACGCCGACGCGCTGACGTGTTGTCTAGGGTATCAATGCATCAAACCCAGTCGCCGGATGCTGATCAGTAGGAAGCCTGTGGCATTATGGTGGCGGCTTGACGTTATGGTCGACCGTTGTACGACCGGCAATAGGTAATCACTCCTTATCTGGTGAGGTGCAACGAGGGACGATAGTCAGCAGGCTTTGTATGCGTAACGAATGGCGTACCGTAGTTTCCGCCGCCGACAAGAAGTTAGGAGCTGGAGGGCGATAACTTCGGAGTTACAGAGTTGCCCGGGGCACGACAAGTCGCGCTATCGCGACATATGTGGAACGTGTCCACACGCCAGAGACAAGCAACCGCCATTGTAAAGTGGCTACCGTTCTCGTGGGTTTCCTAGGACGGTTGCACAGGATTCCCCGCCGTTGCCTCAAGTTGACGTCGCGCTGTGCTCGTGCCAACGGACAAAACTTTCTCAGCTGCGAGCCGAGAGGTGTGACGACATCCTGTCCTTCTCCCCAACTCGCCCTGTGCCAACACATGCGACGTGGGGCGAGGGCGCGGTGCTGGGTGCACGGCAGCACATAAGCACGCAACGGGAGTTCGGCGGGGCTGAGCATTCCGAGCCGGATGAGGTTGCCGGAGGCGGCACCAGGACGGCATGCGGATGCCGGTGGTGACGCGGTGACGTCGATGCCGATTAGGAAAGTCCTGTTTTCGACATGTAAGTTCGAGTAACGCGGTTTGAGAGATCGTCCGCTGGGCGTCCAACACATTGCTACTGAGATGAATGTAGCGCTTAGATAGCGACGCTCGCTGATATGGAGCGGCTCACCTGATCGATGCAGGTGGGGAACGACTACGAGTATCAGTCGAATTGTTAACGCCGCACGAGCTCATGTCGGACGTGGGGCTGGGAGGCAGGTTGCTAGTGTCTTATCGCTGCTGGTCAGCAGGTGCGTTGCAAACAACTTGACTCCACGGTCCGAGGTGCGCGTCGACGGATCAACACCGTGGGGAGTGCCGGATGCCGAAACTGAGCAAGTGTCCATCGATGGGCTAAGTCAATGCCACGCAAAGGCTAAGGCAGACAATTGTGGTGTGGGAGGCTGGCCTTATCGGGTCAGCGGACGCGCAGAAATACGACTCCACGGGTTGAAGTGCTCGACGGATCAACGTCAGATATCATGGCGGGACCCCGTAGCTCCACAACACACGGGGAAAACGCGCTTGAAACGTGCGGGGCGCAGCTATCATTCCTGAGAGCGGCGCAAGGACAGAAAAACGACAGTGGCCCGGGACTAGGGATCCACCGCCCTGACCGCCCTGGACGGAGACGGAACAGCACGACTGCACACACACGCTCCAAGGCACGAGGCAGTGTCGTACTCGGACAACGGGGCAGGGGAACGTCGTCAGCAGGCGCTTTGGCTTTAAGGTAGGCGAGGGTATCGGTCCGGGCGGTCAGGTGTGACGAGCATGCGGGCGTTATATCCGTTATCTCCACCCCAGACGGAGAACGCAACGGTGCGCAAGAGCGGATAGTAGGGTCCAGGGGTGGGGTACGAGAAGCAATAGCGCGGCATGTGTTGATCGTGCGTGATCAGGGCGTCCACTATCGATCGAGACGGGTGATGACCGCTGCTAGATGATGATACCGCTGATACGTCCTCAGCTATGTCCGGGAAGGAATATCGTCGTGGTGGACGCGACACCGCCGCCCGTGTGACGCCCTAGTAAACCCCTGAGCCTTCCAGGAGGGAATGCTGTTCCAAGGCAGTACCACAGATAACAGGACGGCGGCACAAGTGACTTCGCCTTCAACTCTGTGGGGTAACAAGCGCACGTTGGTGGACAACGCAATTCGGGATCACGCACTCGCAGATGATTATCAGCGACGAATTGACGCCACTCCTCCGCCGGTGTCCACGGGCCTAACGAGTTTCACAAAGCGCGGGTTGGGCTTCGATTCGTGACATTCTCAGATGGCTTGTACAGGAACACGGGTGACTGGGTTGTCCCTCGTTTAGCAGATTACGAGCGTCTCCGGGAACGCCGAAAGGTCAACCTTGTCTTTGCAAGAGGGGGAGGCGAGGAGGACTTATTTAGCCCCGAACTTGGCTTCGCAAGCCTGTTCCGCTCCTGTAAACGTTGTTCCGCGTCCTAAAATGGGTGGCCAGATAATATCAGTTCAGAATCGAAGCTGATGTATGACCTGTCATTTCACAACAGTCCTGTTTGTGTATTGTCCGTGCTGCGCACTGATTGTTTCGGCAGGGAAAACGACCGTGGGCGCAAAGGAGGACTACAAGGCACGGGAGGACAAGTTGAGGACGCGCCCTAAAACTCGCAACCCCAGAATACGCCACAAGTACTGCAGACTGACCTGTCGGCACCCCGCGGTTCTAAGGAGCAGGCTTCGTTGTTGTGAACGATGAATGCTACTGGAAGATAATCAGCGTCAACCGCCATCATTTCATGCGAGTAGACATCCCAGGCTCTCACTGCCCAGAGAGAGGGCTCCTGATGGCGAAGAAGGAAGGATGAACTCATTGAAGACGAATGGACTGCCTGATGCGGTTCACGAGCCTGCGTACAAACCAGAAGCCTCACAATCGCCGGTGTGCGTAAGCTGAGCGGCGAAAACGTGATTGCGAAAGCACTGATGCGTGGCAAAATGTAATCAGATAAGTAGCAGGCGAGGAGAGCACACACAAAAACTCGCCCAGGATAGATGTTCGCCGGACTCAGCATAGGATTTGAAGGGCAAGTCGTGCACGGTTGATCGGCAAACTCACCCGAGTCTAGCCGTCAATCGCATGAGCAGTTAGTCGTATTCAGCACAAGGATGGCCAAGCGCTGCAGCGCAAAAAAAACATAGATATACCAGCAGAGGTCGAACGACAGTAGGTTAGGCGATTACTATGGGAGTTGTGATGATGGCGGTGTCTTCTTGAGTCCGATGGTGGCCACTGCGCTTGTTTGTTCGTGTTAGCGCGCCTCGTATCACAGACGTGTCCATTGAGCACCGCAGCACATCTTCCACTCTCCTTACTCAAAAACTCTGTCACCATGCTCAACTTTGAGGACGTCGAGGAGAGAGATGGTACGCTCCGCTTTTTACAGGGCCTGCGCTCGTTATAACTGTTTCCCCAGGCGTCCGGCTGTCTTGGAACGTCTGGCCGTCTTCTCGCATAGAGGCCAACCGAACCGTCGTCCCCATTGCCGCCCTTTACACCCCTCTCAAGCAACGCGACGATCTCCCACCCGTCCTATACGAGCCGGTGACGTGCAAGTCCACGTCCTGTCGCGCCGTCCTGAACCCGTACTGGTGCGTCGCCCAGACTCTTCTCCAGATCACCCTTTCTGATCACATGGTACACCAGCCAAATCGACATACGCGGAAAACTCTGGATTTGCCCGTTCTGTCTTACGCGCAACTCTTTCCCCCCACACTACAAGGATATCTCCAACACTAATTTGCCTGCCGAGCTGCTCCCGAAGTACACGACAATCGAGTACACCCTGTCGCGTCCCGCCCAGGTGCCCCCGATTTTCCTCTTCGTCGTGGACACATGTCTCGATGTGGAAGACCTCAAAGCCTTGCGCGATGCCATTGTCGTCAGCTTGAGCCTGCTCCCACCTTACGCGCTTGTCGGGCTCGTAACATTCGGGACCATGGTACGTCACCTGGTTGATATCAATGCCTCTTTGCTCAACCTTCACAGGCGCAAGTCCATGAGATCGGGTACGCTGAATGTAGCAAGTCCTATGTTTTCCGCGGTGGCAAGGAGTACACGCCGAAGCAAATCCAAGACATGCTCGGCTTGAGCGCGCAAAACCGTGCGGCGCCGCGACCCGGCCAGCCCATGCCCCCTCAGTCATTCGGTGCCGCCCGTTTCTTGATGCCGGTTCAGCAGATCGAGTTCCAGCTTACTGGCATCTTGGAGTCTTTGACGCGAGACCCCTGGCCGGTCGCGAGCGACAAGCGGCCACTGCGCTGCACAGGTGTGGCTCTGAGCGTTGCCGTGGGTCTTCTGGAGGTGTGTTGTATGCCCATTTGACCATAATAGGTGACCTGAGAATGTGCCAGACGACCTTCCCTAACACCGGAGGACGCATCATGTTGTTCGCGGGCGGTGCCGCTACCGAAGGTCCCGGCATGGTGGTCAGCAATGAGCTGAAGGAGCCGATTCGCTCGCACCATGATATCGACCGTGACACCGTCAAGCACTTCAAAAGGGCTACGAAGGTCTTTTCATATAGCCATTCTCAAACAATCGTATTCTGACGCTGTGCTAGTTTTACGAAGGTCTGGCGAAGCGCGCGTCAAACAACGGCCATGCGATCGATCTTTTCGCCGGATGCTTAGACCAAGTTGGGTTGCTTGAAATGAAATCACTTCCCAACTCGACGAACGGTGTTATTGTCTTGTCCGACTCCTTTGCGACTTCCATTTTCAAGCAAAGCTTCTTGCGCGTCTTCAACAAGGACGAGGAAGGGAATCTGCAGATGGGTTTCAACGCGACGTTTGATGTGCAGGTACTTCATCCCACGATCAACTCTGGAAATCGACCTCTCACGTTGTCTCGCAGACAACAAAAGAGATGAAGGTCTCTGGTCTTATTGGGCATGCAATTTCTGGCGGCAAGAAGTCCGCGTGCGTGGGTGAGACCGAGATTGGTGTTGGCCAGACCTCCGCGTGGAAGTTGAACACGATCAGCCCACGGACGTCGGAGGCAGTGTACTTCGAGGTCGTCACTCCCGCCGGGCAGCCCCTGCAGGCAGGCGCACGGGGCCTGATCCAGTTCATCACGCACTACCAGCATTCGACAGGGCAGATGCGGCTCCGGGTAACGACAATCGCGCGCAACTTTGCCGAGGCGGGTTCACCGAGCGTAGCCGCTTCGTTCGACCAAGAAGCCGCTGCCGTTCTCATGGCACGCATCGCCGTGTTCAAGGCGGAGATCGACGACTCTCCGGACGTGCTGCGGTGGCTGGACCGCATGCTCATCCGCCTATGCCAGAAATTCGCAGACTACCGCAAGGAGGACCCGACAAGTTTCCGGCTAACGGACAACTTCAGCATCTACCCACAATTCATGTTCCATCTGCGGCGGAGTCAGTTCTTGCAGGTCTTCAACAACAGCCCGGATGAGACGGCATTCTACAGGTGCGTGATCCGAGGACAATTTTGGGGCTGTGTTACTGACGTTCGGTCCCGCAGGCATATCCTTAATGAAGAAGATGTCAACAACTCTCTCATCATGATTCAACCCACGCTCATGTCGTATGGCCTTGATTCGTCTCCGCAACCGGTCCTCCTCGATAGCGTCTCCATCAAGCCGGACGTTGTCCTGCTGCTCGACACATTCTTCCACATCCTGATATTCCATGGGGAAACTATCGCGCAGTGGCGTAAAGCCGGGTACCACGAACAGCAGGATTACGAGAACCTGAAGGAGCTTCTCGAGATCCCGGTTAATGATGCCCAAGTTCGTCCACCTGCCGAAGTTGCGCGCAGATGATGCTAATAGCAATCTTCAGGATCTTCTTGCGGACCGCTTTCCGATTCCCCGATACATCGTAACGGACCAAGGCGGTAGTCAGGCGCGGTTCTTGCTGTCGAAGCTCAACCCGTCAACAACACACCTGTCGGCCACGATGTACGGCTCCAGCCCTGCCGCGGGCGCTGGGCAGGCGATCTTCACTGATGACGTCAGCTTGCAAGTATTCATGGAACATTTGAAGCGATTGGTACGCCGTCTTGCTGCTTTCTTCGGTGGCAATGGTGCTGACATGGAGACATCAGGCCGTGGGGGCACAAACAAATTGATTTTGCTAGAGTCTACCTTAGTGTTCCTCATGTGTCGTCTGCGTGCGCGGGATGTGTCTCTTTATATATGTATGTTGAACATTCGAATCACGATCAAGCGGCCTCGCGACGTCATTGCCATCCGGCGGGAGCGAGAAGGCTTGCCAGATGAATTCCTTGTTCGTATATGGTGTGTTGTCGGCTGACACTTGCCCGTCCTCTCCTTCCTCCACTGCTATCTGCCCACAACACTACACACCCACGCTCTTTTCTTGCTTTCCTCAATGCTGCCTGCCAAGGATGCAGACAAACTCGCGCCGCTGTCGGAAAGCGTCATCCCAATCGGCCCGACCAACAAAGGGGAGATCCTCTACGTGCACGTTGGCCCACTAAGCCCACTCACCAGTATGCCGTCCCGCCTTCTTGCCCCCGCATTCGCTCACCGAAAGCTCTAGTTGCCCTCGTTGTGTTCGTCGGCGTCGCGATCTTCGCCTTCCTCGCCTTCTTCTTCTACCCTACCATATCCAACGGCGTGCGTAGCGTTGGCGGTGCCGAGACATTCCTCTCCACGGACGCGAGCCGCCGCCCTCTATTCTCCAAGCCCAGCTGGCTGCCGTCGTTCTCGCGCGCGCTGGAGGACGAGAAGCGTGGAACGCCGGAGCTCCCGACGTCGCAGCTGCTCGACCGCCGCGGGCTGCCGTCCCTGCAACTCGCGCGCCCCGACCCGCCGTACCTGCGCGCGTACTCACGCAAGCCGCCGCCGTCAATCTCGCCGACGAGCACGCTGTCGACGTCGACGCTCAGCCCGATCACGCCGACGCCGCGCATCGTGCCCAGCGCACGCGTCGTCTTCTCGCACGCTGCCGACCCGACCACGCCGGTGAAGACGTCCGGCGTCGCGGCCCTGGGGCAGGACCAAGAGATGACGAATAGGAGCCCGTCGAAGGAGAGTGCGGCGAGGACGGCAGGTGATGTGGAGGCGCAGTGCTGAGCGAGCTTGAGGCGTCTGGCTGCATAGGTAGCGTCGGTCATTACTCTTTTGCTACATCTTACTTGTCGACGTATGGATGTTTGTCTATGGGTCTGAAATGTGAGAACGGCGCTTGCAAGAACGACTTGACGCTCAAAGCGAAGCATGTGGCAATATTGGCAGACTTTTGCTCGCACGCAGTCGAGTCGGCTCCTCCTGATGGGTCTCAGGGACGGCTGACTAGGCGAACTATCTCACGCGAATACGCTGACGTACGCTCACCTCAGTCACCTGGAATTGCCTTGTATGGGCAGATTTGTCAAATGCGCTTACGATCTGCTGAGTGTACACCGCGCAAAACGTACGAAGCGCTCGCAGCAAGCCATCGCGGAACACTTCGATCTCACCGCATAAAAGCTCGCCATGTCTGCTCTTGGAACACCCCCAACCCTCCCCCTCTATCCCGCCTCCTCTAGCTTCCTCTTCCTCCTCTCCTCCATCACCCAAAAATGTCCAAAAAGAACGTTGTTGTCGTCGGCGGCGGGGGTGCAGGTGCTGCCATCGCTCGCGAGCTTTCGGGTAAGCTCGACCATAGCAAGCACGCCCTCACCCTCATCACCGCCCGCCCCTTCATCGTCTTTCTCCCCGCCTTGGTTCGCACGACCACGACCGCCGAGGGCAAGCTCGAGGACCAGGCGCTCATCCCCCAGGACAAGCTCTTCCTGAACGGCAAGGGCACGCTCAAGATCGGCCGTGTCGTCTCGATTGAGGACAAGGGCAAGGGTGGCGATGTTGTGCTTGCAGATGGCAGCCGCGTGCCGTACGACGTGCTCATCCTCGCGCCTGGTTCGCTTTGGTCCGGCCCGCTGGACCTCCCAGACAGCAAGGAGGACGTCATCGCACACATAAACGCATGGCGAGAGAAGTTCCAGAGCGCCAACAACATTGTCCTTGTCGGTGGAGGCGCCGTTGGTATCGGTACGTCGCCAAGCACAGTCAGACCCGGGAGCCACCCTTTCTAACTGCTTTCCTTGTGCAACAGAATTTGCCGGCGAGATCAGGCAGTTCTTGCCGAAAAAGAAGGTCACCATTGTGCAGTCCGAAGCGCAGCTGCTCAACGACTCGTACCCCTCCAAGTTCCGCAAGGCGATCGAGAAAGACGTCAGAGCGGTGGGCACTGAGATCATCTTCAACGACTATGTGGACGACTTCGAGAAGTTGCCTGTGACGACACGCTCAGGCAAGACGATCGAGGCGGACCTCGTTGTGCCTACTATCGGCGGGCGCCCTGCAACGGAGTTCATCAAATCGCTCGGCGCCGACGTGCTGAACGCGCGCGGGCAGGTGCGCGTCGCGCCGACGCTCGAGGTGCGCGGACTCAAGGGCGTGTTCGCCGCGGGCGACGCGATCGAGTGGAAGGAGCAAAAGCAAGTTGCAAAATACGCTGCTCATAGTGCTGTCATTATCGCGAACGTGCTGTCCTATCTCGGTGGCGGCACGCCTTCGAAGGAGTACAAGGGCTCCCCGGAGCTGATCTTGATCACCAACGGGACGGTACGTTTGTCCTCTTCTGTCTTCGCGGCGATTACTGACTGGTTGCAGAAACGTGGGTTGGCATACCTTGGCTTCCTATGGGGTATCACCCTGGGTAACTGGTTTGCGAGTTCGATGAAGGGCAAGGGCCTGCTGCTTGATATGGCGTGGAAGGGCTACGGATACGCTGGTCAGCCCAAATAAACTATTCCCTGACTGCTGATTACTATGCACGGTGTCACATCGCCCCGTTCCTTCCTTCAACTTGCGTCTATTCCAGGCTCCGTAATTCCTCATCCGTATATACCCATACTCTCAATTCATTTCCTAGTCTTGATGTGGATGCTATGCTTCTTAACACTTCGCGAATATGCTGCGTGTGACATACAGGGCAGATGTACCATTCGAACGAGGCCTCCGAAGCAAAAATATCGCGGACACGAGGAGGCCCGCCCTCCCCCGCCTGCGTAGGACTAAGATATACAAGAAAGAGGAAAGAGACTTCGTAACCCATCCGCTACCTTCCTTTCCACTGACTACGGGAGTCGTGCTATCGGAACTGCTGCTGCCAGTCATCGCTCCTGTGCGCGGAGCTCCCGTATGCCGCCGGCGTACTGTACGCGTCGGCCGCCCCCGTGTGCGAGGTGGTCGGCACCACGTAGGCGTTGGTCGGCGTCGTGTATGCGCTGTTGGTCGACGCCGGGTATTGGTTGGCCGTCGCCGCGTATATGCCGTTGTTGTATGCAGGGGCCTGCCCAGCGTAGGCGTTGCTGTTCGTGGAATAGGCACTGGGGTTGTTGTTAACCGAAGCAGGATATGCGGTAGTCTGGGCAGTCGCTGCATATACAACGCTCGGGACCTGCTGCGAGCTCGACGCAGCATCGTACCCACCCGCCGACGCAATCTGCGCCGGCCAAGCAGACGTGCTTCCCGAGCCGTGAGGGCTATAGCCGCTCGCGCTCGTCGGAGAGACCTGTTTCTGCTTCTCGCCGGTGCCTGCGTGCAGAGGAACCGTGTTAACGTTCGTGAATTGCACGCGCTTCGACAGCCGGGGCTCACGGGGGCGCGCGGAGGCGCGTGTGTCTTGCTGCCAGCTGCTGCTTGAGCGGTGCGCGCCGCCGCCGGCCGGTGTAGTGCCGGGTAGCGAGTAGTCGGTCACCGTGCTCGTGCTTGAGTTCGCCATGGTCGACCAGCTGGCAGAAGGGACGTAGGCCGCACCCGGCGCGTCTGCTAGTGCCGTTCGTAAACGTGCTACTGCCATATGGGCGCGCGTGTACTTACAGGGTGCAGGTAGGCCAGAAGGGTGCGCTGGTGCGGCGTAGCCGCGCCCAGAAGCTGCGCTGTCGTATGTTCCGTTGTATGACGCCGTCTGCTGTTGTTGCTGTTGTTGTTGCTGCCGTTGCTGCTGCTGCTGCTGCTGCTGCTGCTGCTGATACGCCGCGTTATAGCCTTGACGCTGGATTGAGTGCTAGTTGTCGACAGGTAGAGAGGAACCACAGACCAGTGCCGTTGGGTACACTGCTGCTCTGGTAGCTCTCGTATTGGGTCTGTGGGCTCGCGTGGTATGGTTGCTGGGCGTACGGGGTCTGCTGCGCCGCGTACGAGGGCTGGGTAGAGTATCCTGTCTGCTGGTGCGCGTACGTGGGCTGTCTGTTGGGGTGCGAGGCTTGTTGACCGGCGTGCGAGGTTTGCTGATTGGAGTATGGGTGCGAGCCCGTATGCTGCGCGTATGCGTTCTGCTGAGCCCCGCCTCCATAGGGGGTTTGCTGGCTAGGATGGCCGCTGCCGTAGTGCGGGGAGGCGTCCGTGTGGTGTGGGGCGCCCGTGTAGGGCGTCTGCGGCTGCGACAGCGAGCCCGAGTACATCGCGTGCTGGTTATACTGCGGGGCGGAAGCGTGGCCCGCTGTGGGTCGTTGAGCACGGTCGCATCCTACGAGGCGACGGGACTTACCGTCGTAGGTACGGGAACGCTGACGGGCGTGGTGGGGATCAGCGTAGGCGTGGCTTGACATGAGGGCGGCGGAAGGTCGATACTGTGTGAACGCCAGGTCGGGTATTTATAGGGACGAAACATAGCCTAGGATCCTAGGTTCGTGACGAGACCTGTGCGCGGGCTTACGCCCTAATATATACCTAAAGAAGCCTTGTGCGAGGCAACACTGCATCTGATTCGACGGGGCTGGAGGGGGCGGGCTGTGAAGCAGACGCCGTCTGATAGTACATACCTAACGCGTGATGCGGCACTGGTCCGACCGCAATTTCCGAAAAGCCGCTTATCTTCAGGAGGCTTGAGACGGCGACCTCGACTATTGAGCGTTTGTCGCATTGTCAAAACACTCCAGGAGCGCAGGACATATGTTGTACAGCCTTGACATCCGTATATGACGAGACAATTTCGCCATAGTCGTCACTATTGATACACATGGGCTTGGTAAGATATGGGATACAAGTCTAGTCGTAGTCGAAGCCTGCCAAGCACAAAACGTCAGTGCGAGCAGTAAGTCAAAATAGTACTCATTCGTACCGCCGCCTTCATCTCCGCCACCTCCCCCGCCTAAGTCATCTACATCATCGCCCTCTCCATTGTCGAAGTAGTTTTCGGCGTAGTCATTGTCGTACTCCTCATCGACGTCGTAGTCCTCATCAGCAGCCTGCGAGCCTACCTCGGACTCTTCCGACTTAGCCTAGGAGAACGATGTATGTGAATTTCTGCCGAAATGCATATGGAGAAGTCCGCACCTGACTGTCAGCATCATCATTGAAATCGTCCATATTGACTTTCGTTGAAGACGCCTTTTTGGCCCCTGCGACGTTTGATGAGTGAAGCGGTGCGTGAGCGGTAAATGGGCCAACCTTTCGTCTTCTTTTTGGGATTGAAGTACCCTTCGAACACTTCTGGAGGGAAGAAGGGCTCATGCAGGTCCTTCTTCCTCAACGTCGGACGCATCGCGGGAGATGGCCGGTACTTGTCCGCATAACGCTCAAGTTCTGTATTCGGATTCAGTCCCAAAGCGCAATGCTAATATCGGCAAAAAACGCATTACCTGCAGATTTTGTGGCTTCAGTAACATAGTATGCAGACTGTCGAAGGCGGGTCGCGAACCCAAGTTGCAGCTCACATATGCGCTTTTCCTCCTCGGAGTATTCGGTGAGTGCTGGAAGGACTTCCATAGGCTAATAAAATGCCCAAGTCACTCTGAGACACGCTTATCTGCTGTTAACATGGGGCTTACAGGGTACAGCGCGCTTTGCTCGCGAGACATGGACTGAATATCCGCGAAGGTTAATCCCATGGGGGGCAGATTGCTAGCGCCAAACCCTCCTCTTGCACCACCCCCAAACCCACCGCGACCACCGCCACGACCACCCCTCGACATGGAGAACAGATAGAAAGGCTGCAGAAGCGGTGAAGGCGAGCAGAAGACAAGGGACGCTGAACGCGTGAGGTCAACCAATTCTAACTCCGCTAGGGTATAAAGGATTCGACGCGTCGCCACCGCTTTTGACCCTCGCCATCACCCACTTCGCCCACTACCTCGCCTTTCCCCACCCCACTCGCACCCCGCCCATTCAAAAATATCTGCAATGGATAAGTCACTCGACGAGGTTTGCATTGTTTTGCCCACGTTTAACGTCACGCCGCTCTGACCACGTCTGCTCACAGATTGTCACGGCTTCCCGCACCGGCAAAGGGCGTCGTGGAGTCGGCCGTCGCACCAACACAGCTCGCGCTCAAGTTCTTGGAACCGCTGGCACCTCCCCAGCTGCCCGCGCTCGCATCGTCAACACCGCGACCACCCCTAAGCCCGCCGCCGCCACTCCACCCTCCACTGAAAAGATCATCGTGTCGAACCTTCCCTTGGATGTCAATGAAACCCAAGTCAGGGTGAGTTCCGTCTATTCTGCGTCTGTCGAAGGGATGCTGATTTTGACGCGTCATCAGGAGCTCTTCATATCCACTGTGGGACCTCTCCGCGAAGTCAACATGCACTACGACAGCGGCGGACGCTCCAAGGGTGTTGCCACGGTCACCTTCTCGCGGAAGGGTGACGGGAACAAGGCGTTCCAGCAATACAACAATCGACTCATCGACGGGAGTTAGTATCCCTTCTTCTTGCACTTCATCTTCTAGTTTCCGACGATGGCGTTGCGCCAATCTCTCACGTGCATACCGAAGACTGGTTGTCAAACCACTACCGGCGAAACGCCAGTGGCGACCCACCACCCTACCGTGTGGTGGAACATCGGGTGTGGGGACACACCCGACGTCTCGTCTGCCATCCCAAACAATGCGATGGCAGTCGTCCGTAGCGAAGCCTGACTTCGCAGGCCAGGCTTGTCCTTCAATTCCCCACCGCAGTATGCGTGTGCATTGGTCTGATCAACCATGTGCCGCCACGCGGCAGGACCGGACTAGACTGGCCCGGGCACACATGCTCCTCACCGATGGCGGCTGGAGCAAGTGGTCACTCGCGGGAGGAGTGGTGGGCTTTGGTGGATGTCGGACTGAGAGAGGTCATCCTGGAGCGCGTCTATCGAGCGGTTGTCCGTTCGGTCGAGGTACTTCAAGGAGGGTACCTGTTGAAGAAGTCTGGACACGGCCAAGAACTGCGCCCAACGGCGCTACAGTGTTTGGCAAGCATTCGACGGTGCACGGAGGAGGGCGCGCAATGACCTGGCCCGGCTCGTTTCGTCCTTCTTTCGTATGCCTGGCAATACCTGAACGCTCGACTGACCACTTGAATTCGTTCTTCCCTCGCTCGCAATCATTTTCGCCGCTTTTCCCCATCTTCGCCCGCCAGAACGACCCATGAAGATTGAAGTTGTCGTCGACCTCTCTCGCGTCCCTGCCCCCACGCTCGCAGACCGCGTCGCGCCTGCTGCGAAGGCCGCCGCCGCCCCCGTCGATGGCACTCAACCTGCCAGGTCCGTCGCGCCCATGCGGTCAAACTGGCCTTTGCTCATTCAATCCGTTCTCTAGACGTGGTGCCCCCGGTGGCGGTCGGGGACGAGGTGGACGGAAGGGCGGGCGCAAGAACGAACGCCCCCCCAAGACCGTAGCCGATCTTGACGCGGAGATGGAGGTGTGTGGCTCGAAAAATGTCAAGCTGTGGAATCTCAACCAAAGTTCTCGAACAGGACTACACCGCGAGTAACGGTACTGCTGCTCCCGCTGCTGCCACTGCCTAGCTTTCTGTATTCCTTTGCGTTTTCTCTGTACTATGTAATAGCCTACAATTTGGCCCTATTTTCCTCCTCGTCGTGTTCTATGCGCTACCTACCGCATCTGGCCCTCGCGAATTCCAATATCGATGAGGCTTTATTTGCCGGAGCTCAGTGTATGCGAGTCGACAGAGCTATTGTTCTCGAGGTCTATGTTTTGTTTAGCCACGCCTTGGCGCCCATTCTCTTCCCCTCGACTTTGACGGTCGACTACAAGTCGTCCACCATGCCCCCCGTCGACATCGCCGACTCTGTCCCATACTCTGAGCGACCAGAATGGTCTGATTTGACTCCGGTCGCTCAATATGAGAACATCCAACCGCTCGCCCCGATCTTCTACAACCCTGACTGTCAGTAACCGATGCTCGTGGTAGACGTTCGTGAACTGACACACTCGCCGTCCCATCATCGAACGCGCTCGTCATCGCTCGTCTTCCCCTCACACAGACAAGGACGCGACTGATTATTTCCGAGGAGTTGTGAAGACAGGAGAACTGAGCCCTCGCGTCCTGGACCTAACGGAGACCATCATCCGGCTCAACCCAGCGCACTATTCTGCATGGTAAGCCTCTGATTCCTCAGTGTCGCCTGGAGTAGTGAACCCACGACCCCGGACAGGCAGTATCGCTATCAAACGCTCATCGCGACGAAGTCGTCCCTCGCTGACGAGCTCATCCTCACGAACGAACTCACCCGGAGCTATCTCAAAACATACCAAGTCTGGCACCACCGTCGTTTGCTCCTCACGTTGCTCAACGACCCTCTGCCCGAGCTGCCCTTCATCGAGGAGATCCTGAAGGTCGACGTAAAGAACTATCACACATGGAGTTATCGCCAGTGGCTGCTCGCGCACTACAACCGCGATGATATGTGGGTGCAGGAGCTGCCGCTCGTGGAACGCTTGCTGGAGGAGGATGTGCGCAATAATTCTGCGTGGCACCATCGGTTCTTCGTTGTTTTCGAGCGCGGTGGGGCAGATGGGGAGGATATTCTGAGGCAGGAACTTGCGTGCGTTATCCCTTCCTGCGTGCCACAAACCATCCTCTAATCTACACAAGACAGCTTCGTGAAGGAGAAGATTGCCCTCGCTCCCAACAATCTCTCAGCGTGGAATTATTTGCGGGGTATCCTCGATCATAAGCGCCTCCCTTACTCAACACAGGCCGATTTCACAAAGCTCTACGTCGTCTCCTCCAGCGACCTGAACGAGGAGAGCGTCGTGGACTTGGAAAATCCTCGCCCGTCCAAAGGAGCTCAGCTTCCTTGCGCAGCAGCGATCGAGTTCTTAGCGGATGTGTACGAAGCCGAAGGGGAGTCCGGCTTGAGCAAGGCTGTAGAGGTGCGTGGTCCGGCCGTTCTGTGCAGTCTCGTTGAGCTCAATCCCACCCATTTGATTTAGTTATGGAGGTCTTTGGCAGATGAGCACGACACTATCAGGAAGAAGTGCGTCTAAAGATTACAGACAAGCGCGATGCGTCCGCTGACCTATCGCTTTCAGATATTGGGAGTACCGCATCAGGGTGGCGACGGTGGCTGCTCTGGATTAGTGCGCCGGCAGCTGGCTCACGCGCGCTCACTGGATGTACATGTCGAGACGCCAATCTGGTTGTACGATATCACGGCTCACTTTTACCGAGCCGCTTCTCTGCAAAGCGAAGCAGAATGTATGACAGGATCGTTCTTCGCCATCTTGATCCTGTGTACCTTGCGTCAACTTTCAGCCAGCTGCCACCCGAGAGAAGATCAGCTCCTTGTGACTCAGGCGCCGCTCAGTGACTTACCCAGCGCCGATTTCCTCTTTCCTGTGGCACCCACGACTCAAAGCTCAGCTGACAACTGGAGGCCGTAGCCACACCCGTGGCCGCTCTTATCTGATTACACGGTGGCATGTACACTCTGTTCTGCGGATGTCATGCATACAATCAGCGCCTTATCGCGGTCAAGAAGGCGGCGTCGTTTGCTTTCTGATGTCCTTTCCTAGGGCGCAGCTGCCTTCTACTCCAACTGCAGCGGCTAGCGGCACAGCCTCGCGAGCACCTCGTGTAGTGTCGGCACCTATTTAAAGGCTCGGTCATTCCTGTTCCTCTCGTTCCTCTTTGCCTCGCTGCCATGGACCACCAATACTGGCACCCTCACGACCAGGTCGAAAACTCGCCGTCCCAGGCACCAAACGGTGCATTCGTAGCGTCGCCTCACGCTTGCTGTATCTGACGCGATCTAAGGACACTACCTCGGGCCACAATACGCACAAATGCTCAACCCCTCATCGTCGAGCCCCAGTGCATGGAACGTAAATCACCGCGATGCAGCCTACCAAATGGCGTCTACTTCTCTTCAGGGTGCGTTGCATGGCGGTAGGTGGTTGTGATCTTTTCGCCGTGATCATCAACGTCTGACGCCGCGCACAATCTGTAGGGTACCAGCAGATGCCTCCGCGCAGCCTTGATCCACGGATGCTTGATCATGCCGACGGAAGGGGGCTCAATGGGGCAGGTGAGCAGTACTTATACCCCATATCATGAACCTTTGCTGAGCCACAACCCCAATAGCGCCTGAAGGCACTATATCGCGCGCGCCAGCGGCCGCATGCTCTGATACACAAATCTCCAATGTCAATGATTGCAACACCGCTTCAGAATCCTTCCAGAATTCTAGCATTACTCAACTTCAACCCTCTCGTGGAACTCGTCGAGGTCCGTGTTGATTTCAACCTCCCCCGCCAGGTGCCAACATACGATCGTGAACAGATGACTTCTTCGAGCGGATGCAGCTTGTCAGCGAGCTTACCTCAATCGGCAAGCTGCCCGCGAAACCAGCAAAGTGTGCCTATCGTTCCTGCGACCTTCCTACCGTCGAGGATCCGATTGTCATGAACGAGATGATGGAATACTGTAGCCATCTGCACCGGATGTGAGTAGATAGTCGCCTTGCGATCTCGAGCATTTTGCTGAAATTTCGAAGTGGTGCTATGGTACAGTTTGGCTTGCCGCTTTGCGAAGAATGCGGACTATTGCCACGACGATTCGATCGCGTGTACTGCAGTATCAGGTGCCACACTTGGGCCATGCTGGGCATCAGGCTGCGAAGTGCGGGCCCGAAGAACGCGCATGCCGCCAGTTAAGCTTTCCGTGAATGGGGTTTCATGAGGCAGGTCACAGTACATGCCAAAATTATGCATCTATCCGGGCGGTGAAGCAATTGTATTACTGTGTATATGCAACTTACATGATATCACTTATGCAACTCATCCGAGTGTTTCTCAAGGTCATCTTAGCCGGGCAGACAACGTTGCTGAAGCCGATGCAGATAGATCTATACGAGCGTACCGAGCTCGTCGATATGAAGTGCGTAGCCATTGGCTTATACGTTTTGATCAGAGTTTGCAATTTCCTCTCAATAGACAGCCCAGGATTGCTCCAGCTTCTGACAGAATCTTTCTGACACATCTCCTCGCCCACACAAGACTCGTCTTGTTTCTGAATGCGACTTCTATTCGTTTTCAAGGGGGAGCCCCGCGTGCGAAGCAGAGTACTTGGGTGTTTGGGTTTGCCGCGATGCCTTCATTGGAACCTCCACTTGCTGGGAGTGGGCCGACACGTAGCGCGGCGGTACGATTCCGCTCTGAGTCTCAATTCTGGGTTTCTGGTTATGTTATCAACTATATACATGAGATAATGCCAGTACTTAGAAATTACCGCTGCCCTTGCCGCTGGGTGCTGCAGCTGCACCATCCGCGCTCATTGACTGCTCGCTCAGCTGTGCAAGGACAGCGATGACATCATTCCGGGATCTAAATGTAAAAGCCCAGAAAAAAACTCTGTATGTGGATGAAATAAGCAACAATTCATAGGACTTGTAAAAGGCAGAAGCTCGAAAGGTCGAGGGTTGCTGGGAGGGGCCACGGCATTGAACAGCTCATGATGAGTCAAGATGATGACATCATTCCGGGGTTTAAATCCCATTTAAAACCCGGAATGATGTCATCATTGTTAGCTAATCTTATATGGAATAAATGAAATTCCCTGCAATACCACTATTCTTGCGTGTTCTGTAATCACTGTATAGTCTTAGAAATGCTGCAAAGTCAACAACTCATGTGGTTCGTTCCCGGCAACAGTGAGGAAGGTCAAAAGCTTACCTCAGACCAGCGTGGGAGTCAATGACTATATATAGTGCTATACTTGTGTGTTGCAGGGTGTCGAAAAAACGCTGTATGAACATTACATAAGAAACGATTCGTGGGAATCGTAACGTGCAGAGCGTCTTCTAGAAGACTATCATATCAGCGCAAGGCCCCAGCCGGGCTGACAAAATAGAAAAGCGAGAGACTCGCTCCCCAACGAGCATCGTAGTAACTCCACCCCACCACTCGTCGTACCACGGGATCATGGATGCTCTTCCACGTCGACCCGGAGCCGGATTACCCTGTCGTATGCCAGCACGCCGGTCCATCTCGTTCCCTGATGCTCAGATATCCTGCTTTTTGGTAAAAAAAAAATAATGAAGCATGTTTGCCGTCGAACTATCCACCGTCTTTCTCAATTCCGAGTTCTCTGGCGCAGGACCGAGGCGACGGCGCGCTCCCAATCGAATTGTATTCCATTTCGTCTTCGTCTCGCGACCATCGAATGTCAACGTCTTGGAGCTGACAAACATCTGTTCGACTTCGCCCCCGCTTGCCTCCCCCCTTCACGCCAATCTCCCCGCTGTTGCCTGCTTCCAAGATGTGGCCTTCTCTTCGACTTCTATCCATCCTCCTAGCAGTGCCGGTCGCTGTCTTCGCGTGCGAAGGCGAGTGCATTGTTGGAATCACCCAAGCCTTCGTAGGAAACTACAGCAGCCCCATCCAGACCGTTTTGCACGATGTTGTGAGTGATCCGAGTCCCAATACGCTGGCGTCTTCAATTAACGACCACCAGGCCAATCAAATCACCAAGCGGATCGTCCCCCAACAGGACGGGATGTCCTTCCTCCGACCCATCCTCGCCGCCTACACCAACTCGTCGTACGACGGGATGGAAACCGCCATCTTCCCTTCGTACTTCCACGGCAAATGCCAGGTCAACGGCGTCGATCCCGAGGGCTGCCCGAACCCAGACTGCCCTGTCGTGTGCGGCACACCCGGGTCGCTCGTGCACTTCTACTCAACGCTCCGCTTCATCGCGTTCAACGAGACCCGCAGGGCGATGCGGCTCTACACAAGCAGCGACTCCGAGGCGTATCGGCAGGTCGAGCACGACGTCGTGCAGGCGGCGGGCAAGCAGGCGAGGGCGGCGGTGCCGCGGTTCGCGCGGTACGGCGACGACGTCGCGGGTGTCATGGGTGGGAATATGCCGTATGTGAAGAAGAGGGAGGAGAGCGCGAAGAAGGCCCTGAGGGAGATATTCGACCCGATCCCAGACCTGATGGCGAAGGCGTGCGGCGGGTCCGCGAAGGACAGTGAGGATGGTCTGCCAAACTGCAGCTGGGAGGCCGTCATGAAGGAGTATATCCTGTCGTTTCCTTGACTGTTCGTCATTCGCGCCGCGCATTGCACTTCTTGTCCATTTTTGTGTCGTCGCACATACTACTTACCGTCGTCGTAGACATCGTCTTGTACACATTGCTATCGGGTACCCGCATTTTGTAGAAGGTTCTATACCGCCCCGTGACATCGAATTGCGAGCACTGAGTAAAACGGGAATGCTTCCTGAGCGTAAAAGCCTCTCGCGGACGTAGCATGCACAATATGTTGGCCTTCAGCCGACTAGGCCTTCAAGCACCTGCATGACTCTCTTTTGCTTCTATATCCAGATGCCGATGGTTCAAAACGCAGCCCTTGGATTGCAGAGAGCACGCACCTCCAAGTCGACTTTGTTAGTCGTCTGGAACATAGTGGGCACTCCAAGAACCTCCAGCGCAGTCTGGTGTTTGGCGACCAGGCCGTCCCACGCAGGGAGGGCGCGCTGCAAGTCGAATTTGCGCACTTCTTCCCGAAATGATGCCGAGAGCATCTGCGGGAAGGAACCTGAGCGAGGGCGACAGAGCAAGTGGATTTGGATGTACCTCAGCGTCGTGCTTCGACATGCCCACTCCGATCATATTTGCCCTGAAAATAGCGTTTAAGGTGAAATATATGCGCGAGATCTGTCTGCGAGGACTGACTTGGTCTGGGCGAATTTGACCTTCTCCTCGTGCTTCTTTCGAATGGCAGCGCGCTCTTCCCATAGTTGGCTCTCCAGTGCCTCTTGTTCGCGCTTGATCTTGGGGAATTTGGGAAATTGCTCATACGAAAGGACGATAGGGACTGACCTTCCTGACAGCCTCGACGAAAGAAGAGTCTTCGGCCAGCTGCGCAAGATGTGGCAGCGACTGCTGGAATGTCATCCCGCGTACGTCCTGTCTCCTCCGAGGTGGCGGGCGGTCTTCATGGTATTCGGGGGCAAGAAAGGGCTCAGCGTGATGCTCTGGTGGTGCATGGTACGAAGAGGAAAGGGCGGAGGTGGGGGTGGAGGTGGAGGAGGTAGAAGCAGGTAGGGGCAGAGGCGGCTTTTCGGTCTCTGTCCACCGCGAACCAGAATTCCGAAGTTGCGCCAGCAGTTCAGCGACAGAGGGTTTCGACATCGACGCTGTCGAAGAATTGGCATCCTGGGCCGGCGGGGGTATTTGGGATGCGCTCCTCGGAAGTTCTGGTGGTTGAGCCGCAACCGGCTCTGTGGTCACTGTCTGCGACCACACCTGCGATGAGCGCAGCGACTCCAAAAGCGCCTTTACACCGGCAGGATCCTGAATTGGTCGGATGTCAGAGAGATGGAAAACGTTTACAACTGACTTCTGGGACGGCATACATTGATATTTGTGAAGTTCATGCCAGTCGCGACTTGAGAGCGTTGAGTGGTAGATGGGTGACGGTATCGCCTTGTATGACACTGGTTAACCACTTACACACGGCGTTACAGGCAGCCTGAGCTTGTGGTGCAAAGTAGCATGCCCAGCGAGTGCAAAGGTATATACAGTATAGTCAGTCTCCACGTGCACTAACGCCGCGATGCGCGTCCAAGTCTAGGCTTGCTCGCCCGCCTTCCGAAGGCTAGCCGGAACGTCTGAGGCCATTGTATCGGCGTCACCGTCACCTGCAGCGCAGCGAGAGCCGTCTACGCCGTCGTCGTGAGCGTCGTGGACGTCGTGTGCAGGCGGAAGGCGAGGTAAAAGCGCGAAGTGGCCCATTGGGCAGCCGGCAACGGGGCCGACCGGACCAGATATGGTCCGGAGAGCTACATCATTGACTTCAACACCGGCGGCGACCGACCACCACAACGCACACCCTCCCCCTTCTCTTCCACCACTTGTTTTTCCGTCTCTACCATGCTATCAAAACGCGTCGTTGCTATCGCGCGCGGCCGTGGTATGCTTGCACGCAGCGGCGGCGCCGTCGCCATGTCGCGCGGCTGGTGCGTCACGTCATAGCTCCTTCCACCCTTTCACTGAACTTGCTATGCAGGAACGCCGCGAGCGCGTATACACGGCGCGCGCAATTCCACTCTACGAACTTGCTGAAGGGTGTGTGGCCCAATTGTGCGGACGCGGGGGCTGGATTCTGACACGCAACGTGCAGCGGAGACGGTGAAGGTCCCTGACATGGCCGAGTCGATCACGGAGGGCACGCTCAAGTCCTGGGTGAAGAAGGTCGGCGACACTGTCGAGGCGGACGAGGAAATCGCCACTATCGAGACGGACAAGGTGCGCGGCGCGCGGCCGACATGTCCGACGCACTCAGACTGAATGTGATTTGGCAGATCGATGTATCCGTGAACGCGCCGGCCGCCGGCAAGATCACGGAGCTGCTCGCGAACGAGGAGGACACGGTCACCGTCGGCCAGGAGCTCTTCCGCTATGAGCCCGGCGCCGCTGGCGAAGGCGCGCCCTGCCACTCCTCTGCCCCGTGCCCACGCACTGACTTTCGGGTGTTATGTAGCTTCTCCGCCGCCGACCGAGTCCTCCGAGTCGCCTAAGGACCTGCCGGAGGAGGGCAAGAAGGACGAGGCTGAGCCGGGGGACCAGCAGGTCGAGAAGGAGCTCCCTCCACCGCCCGCGCCGAAGGGCGGCGCTGAGCCCACCGCTGCTGCGCCGAGCGACCAGAAGGGCAGCAAGAAAGAGGTGAAGGAGTCGAAACCCGCGAAGGAGTCAAAGCCTGCGAAGGAGTCAAAGCCCGCGAAGGAGGCGAAGCCAGCCCCCGCCCCGGGCAGCCGCGGCGAGACGCGGGTACGTGTTCCTCCACGACTCGTGGGGTGGAGATATCTGCCGCGGCGAGGCTGACGCGTGCGCGCAGGTCAAGATGAACCGCATGCGCCTGCGCATCGCGGAGCGGCTGAAGGAGTCGCAGAACACGGCGGCGTTCCTGACGACGTTCAACGAGATTGACATGTCCTCGCTCATGGACATGCGCAAGAAGTACAAGGACCAGATTCTGAAGGACCATGACGTGAAGCTCGGCTTCATGAGCGCGTTCGCGCGTGCGTCCGTGCTCGCGCTGCAGGAGATCCCTGCCGCAAATGCGTCTATTGAGGTGCGTCGTCCGTGGCTCAACTGCCGGATCGGAGCGCATGCTGAGGGCGCGTGTTTGCACAGGGCGAGGAAATCGTGTATCGCGATTACGTTGATCTCAGTGTTGCGGTCGCGACGCCTAAAGGCCTTGTGACGCCCGTCCTCCGGAATGCGGAGACCCTGTCTTTTGTCGAGTTTGAGCGCGAGCTCTCTAATATCGGCAAGAAGGTGCGTGTCATTCGCGCTGTTTTCTGAACGCGATCGAGTGCTAAGGGGTTTTCGATAGGCGAGGGATAACAAGCTGACGCTGGAAGATATGGCCGGTGGCACGTTCACGATGTGCGTATCCTCCTTTGACCCCTGCTCCTTTCGCGGGCTAATGCCAACGAACGCCGATAGCTCGAACGGAGGGGTCTTCGGCTCTCTGTACGGCACGCCTATCATCAACCTGCCGCAGGTTGCAGTGCTCGGTGCGTGTCCTCCTGACTTCTGGTTTCCTCGTGCCATGCTCGGGTCTTCACGCCGGCTTTACCATTTGACTGACTGTCGTGCAGGCATGCACTCGATCAAAGATCGGCCGGTCGTTGTCGACGGGCAGATTGTGATTCGCCCCATCATGGTTGTCGCGCTGACATACGATCACCGGATGCTGGACGGGCGGGAGGCGGTCACATTCCTCGGTGCGTATCCCTCGCGACGTCGCGCGCGGCACAGCTTTGCTGATTTGGCTCGTGCGCGTGTGGGGTGTGTGTTGCTCGCTTGCTGGGATGTCGGTTGTGTGAACAGTGAAGGTGAAGGAGTACATCGAGGACCCGCGGAAGATGCTGCTCGCGTGAGCGAGAGCGCAGGGCAAGCGTGGGTGCGGGAAGGCAGGCGCGAAGTGCGGCACGGACGAGATAGTATTGTTCTAATTACATTTCATGCTATGATAGTGTCTTCTGACTGCCTTCGCTCTGTGAGGGAGGCAACGGGTCCGGAACGTCTTGTCTGGCAAAGGAAGTGACTTCGTCGTCAGTTGGACTTGGTTGTATGGAAGAAGAATGGGATGGGAAAAAGACGGGTGTGTACATTGTATGGTTTTCCGACAATGGACGGGCGGACGCAATGCCGAAGCGGCCGGTGAAGAACAATGGGAGGGGTGTGGCCGGGTGGAACATCGACGAGGACGACGGTGCATCGTTGAGAGTAGCATCTTCCTTTACTGCAACCATCTCTGATGCTGGGACTGGGACTGGGACGCTCTCGAGCTCGTCGTCGTCATTGCTCTTCTGCTCTGGGTCTGCTGGCGGTCCAGGCGACGACCCGAAAAGGAAATATTCGGGACGGGAATCGGCCGAGGCGCCGAGCGGGTGGCATAACGATAGATGTGGTGCCATTCTGCGGTGCCGTGGACAACAAGGCATCCCTGCTGTGCTGCTTGGCTACCTGGCGACTGTGGGCTGCGCAACAATAGCACAGCTCGTGCAGGCTCGTGCGCGCCTGTCTGGGGTGGAGAGCGTGCGGGGGGACAATTGGAGGCGAGATAAGAGCTCGAGAGCGGCTAGGACGGAGGAGGATCTGATGGACTGGTCCTCGTGTGCGCGGGCGGGGCGAGGCGTGGACCCACCGACCGGCCTGCGGAGGCTGTATTCGGCGGCGCAAAGGGGTGGGGCGCCAGGAAAGGCAAGCTGGGAGCGGCAGCCGATCATCGGAGTCCGAAATGCGCCACCGAAGGACGAAGCAGGGGCGCCGGCTCGCCCGACTCCCTCATAACCATTGCCCCCGCTTCCTCGCCGTATTTTCCATCCCCGTCGCTTCCTCCCCACCGTTCCCCTCGACGTCCCCAACGTCTCCCTCGTCGCCACACACGTCCCTCCGCCGTTCTACAGCCATACCGTCCACGTATTTGCTCCCCGTCCGACGCAATGATCATGGTCCAGAAACCCGTACACCTCCTGTCGTCCCCAATGTCCCACCGTCGGCACCCCTCCGCTCCTCCGGCCGTCCTCGTGCAGTCCACACGCACACCTGGCCTCCTCTCCCTCTCCAAGCCCGCCCACCCAACGCCTGTGCGTCAACAGCAGCACCAACAACAACAGCGCACTCCGCGCTCGGCCAAGGGGAAGGCCGGCAACGGCCGCTCGCCCCAACTCACGCAGGCGCAAGCGCAGCCCACCGAGGACGCCAAGAAGCCGGTCGCCCGTAAGGACGACGTTGTCGCAAAGTCGTTGGCTCCTTCCACCACGTCGAGCCCGGCGCCTGACAAGTCCGCTCGCGGGCGTCAGAGCGCTAAGCCACCGAAAGAGAAGCCAGCCCCTAGGTACTATCTCCACCCTCCCCGCGATGTGTTGCCAGCCGTTCTCATCCATTCTCCCTCCGTGATCGCAGGAGCACTTCTCAGTCCGCTGGTCGCAAGAACAACAACAACCAACACAAGCGCTCTTCTCTCCAACCCCAACCAACCAACTTACCCTCGCAGGCGGAGGTCTCACCAGCTTCTAAACGCATCCCACCCATTCGTTCGCAATCTCTCCATTTCCGCGACTCCCCTTCATCCGACCCCTTCCTCGTCAACACCCACTCGGACAGTGACTCGGATGCGGCACCGCCAACCCCGTCGAAGGCCGCAGCTGTGCGCCCGTCTCCCAAGCTCACCTCGCGCCCAACGGGCAAGCTTGCTCGTCGTCGTCAGAACGTCCCCGATGCTCCCAGCACCCCGACCCCAGCGAAGGCCGTCCCCGCATCCCGCGCTCAAGCCAAGTCGGGCCGGGACAACGTCCACCCTGCGTTGAACCTTTCGCGCAGCGTTCCCACCATCTCGTCCATGAGCGCGCGTGCTCAAGCTTCGCGCCCCGCGTTCCCGATCTGTGACGACCTGACCGACGCCGAGGATGACGTTTTTGCGCCGTCAACGCCCGTGCGGGCCAAGGTCGACCCTGCCACCACGTGGCAGCAGTCGCTCGCCTTCGACGATGGCCCGCGCACAGCCCCCCTCTCCTCAGCCTTCGGCGGCTTCCCTTTCTACCCGAAGACGTCGACTCCGACCCCCGACCGCAAGCGTCGTCACTTCCGATCTCCCAGCGAGGGTGTCTTCAACATGTCCATGGATGACGACAACTCCTTTTCGTCGTCGTCGTCGTCTGACGCTTCGGAGGAGCTGAAGGCGATGGTTGGGCTCTTGCCCAGGCGCATCCCTTCGGCAACGTCCACCCCGGGCCTGAGTAGCTCTGCGAAGAAGCAGCGTCCCGTCTTCTTTGCGAGCTCCAAGTTCCAAAACTCCCCGAGTCCTGATGACCTGCCTGCGCCCGCCTTCGGGTTCTAAGCGACACCCTTGCAAGTCATTTTAGTGTTGTGGTGAGTCGCATTGGTCGCCGGAGGGTCCCTTGGTTTCTGACTCGCTTGCCCATAGCGTAGATCTAACCGGACGGTCTTCCAATTACTCCCCGAAGACCTCAGCTTCAAAATTGTCCAGCCTGGCCTGGCGTCGTTGCGTAATGCATCATCCTTCACTGCACATATCGACAGTCGGCGTTGACGCACCGACCTTCGCCTCGCGATATCATTATTCACTCGACGTTTTGCCTTCGCTTTTGCTCTCTGGTTCACATTGTACACACCCGAGCTCTTGAGCCCGGCCGACTAGATCTCTTCAACACTTCCACTCCCACGGTCTTTCCAACGTCACGGTTCCACGCTCAGGACACCCTCTCACTTCTCACCGGGATCGGCGCCCATATTAGTCCAAAGGCGGCCGATAGGCACTCGCGCAGTCTTTTGGGATTGCACGAGCGCGTCCCATTCTCTCCTTTTCGACCTCATTATCAATCCCCGGTCCTCAATGTTTCAAGTCCCACGACACATCGCACGCTCTCGCATATCGTTCGGCACTCCACCTTCGGCCCTCACGACAATATAGAGCGAGGTCGCCGGTTGTAACATCACGCCGTCTTAGCAAGAACAACTCAAAGCTCAAAACTCAATTATCTCCGTCGTCGCATTCTATACACTACACTGCCCGCGCCTGGGCGTCCGCCGTTACGGCCTGCTTATTTATATATCGCCTCAGTCATCGCTGCCTGCCTGCTGTCACCACTCCGACGGCCCTTGCAGGATGACGCAGGTAATTATTTCAATATGTTTGGCTTGGCGTCGCCGTGTGTTTTGGTTCTTGGGACTCGTCCGTACTATATTATCCCACCCGTGTCACACTTATTCCCCATGTGCACGGTAACTATTTGCCTCCATCCTTGCAGCCTTATTATTCTTCCACGCTCCTGGATGCTTCCAGTGTATCAAGTACGATATCCTTTTCCATCTCATCTCCCTTCAACGATATCCTGTGGTCGCATTCGCATACACTCCCCATTTCCCCCGCCCGAACGCCATTCCGCATTCATTTTACGAAGTTATTACATTTCTTTCTTGTATGCCTAGTGGTTATTTTACGTGGGGCTTGAGGAGGCCACGGGTTGTTGTTGGGCCTTGCTCGGTATTCAGTTTCCTTCTCGCTCTCGTTACGACGCGGGTGTACTCTTTCTCCGGTGTACGATGCTGGTTATTGCTGTGTGTACCGTCTATCCTCCCTCATACATGCACTTGCTGACGTCGTTTCGCACAGTATTCTTGTGTGTCTTATCGCGTCCACGCATACCCCTACTCCACCCTGCGCCTCAATCCAACCGCGCGGCGTCAACCTCTATCGCCGCCTCTCCGCATCCACTATCCCTTGGGCTCCGTCTTCCCTCTGTCCATATGTATCGTTTCACCCACCCCACCACACTCTTTCTCCATTAGACGTTCGACCTCGACCACGCTCCCCACATCTCCCCAGGCTTCCTTCCCACACCGCACTCCTCTCCACCCTCATCCACATCTTACTCGGTTCCGTTGTATTTGGTGTAGGTTAGGCTGCGGAGAGGGCGTGGGTGTGGTGTTCCTCCAGAAGCTGGGCGCTGGTGCCGTGGGGGATGGCGCGCCTGTTTTTGGGCAAAAGATGAATCGTGTCCGTTGTGTAGTATTTCTGCAGTGTGCTTTTGCCCGTGAAATCAAATTATGCGTTGGTACTACCACGTTGTGTGTCGTGAGTGTTGGAAGTGTGTGCGCAAACCTATTTTATAAGGCTGCAGCAGTACTGGACCTGAGCTCGCGAAGGTTGTTTCGACTTGAGGCCCGGCAGCAAGCAGATTTGGGCCGGATTGACGAGCGCATACATCAGCGACTGCGCACACTCTTGCCTAGGCAGCAGCGCGCAGCATTCGCTGGCCAAGCGAATTACCAGAGGAACAATGGTGAATTAGAGGCGGTTGTACAAGGACTGTCGAGTGCTGGCCGCCCCGCGCGACTTCCTGGTACCGAGCATACAGTGCCAATGCAGACTCGCAGAACAGGGTGAGGCTTCTTTATGGACAGACATACACAACATTCTGAGGGCTGAGGCCGAGGGCCAGTCAGCATGCAGTACTTCGCGCCCGGCTCGGATTTCCTTTTGACAGCGGCGGGCCGCTCTTTGCGCATGTACACACCGCATCCTCCACTGGAGATTCAAGCGAAATATCCGCGCGCTGATATGGCGCGGAAACCTCATATATCCGCCACATTTCAGCCAGATGTCACAAGATATCAGACCTTAGATTTCGTTGCGGATATTCCGGATTTCAGCTGCATATCCGCAGGGTGTAGCTAGCTAAATCCACGCGCATATATATATTGCACTATAAATTACACAAGATTATAGCGCTACATAGTTAAGATACAAAAGAAAGAGCCACCGACGCCAGCACGTCGCTCACGACAAGGAGGCTGAGACCCCACGCCATAGCCAGCGCGTACATGTCGCAAGACCACATCCTGCCACGTATCTTGCGGCGGTCCGTACAACAGACACCAGCTCGCGACGCCTGCGACGGTCGCGTGCCCCACTTTCCCGCGCTACACGTCCACGTTCGATCTTCCAGCGGTCGTGGCAACAAGTCGGGATTGAGGTCGGTCGCTTCATGCTCTTCCCATGCTGCTCGACGAGTCCGCGCGCGCTGATTCCGAGCAGGAGCTGTGCGGGGTTCATCGGAGGACGGGTGCGCGTGAGGTGCCGGGGTTCGCGGCGCCAGAGGCGGGGTCCGGGGGATGCATGGGCGTGGCGAGAACCATGGAGAGGGAGAGGATGGGCGTTGCCGGAAGAGGGGAGAGGGGCGGCGTGCGCGGGCGCCGTGGTGAAGTGTGCTGCTGTCGCAGGCCACTCCACGGGAGGACTGCGGACAGCGTGTGCCGGATAGGGGGCGGCGTGCGCGAGGGCCATGGTGGAATGTGCTGGGGGATGCGTCGCAGGCCACTCCGAAGAGACGCTGCGGACTACGATCTGCTCTGTGCCGCAGCACCGGACGTCGTCAGCCCGCGCACGCCCGACCAACGAGCACATACCAAAGTGCACAACCCCGGGTCACCCAATTGCTCCTGCATCTCCAAACCCTTTCCATCCGCCTCACGCCCGTCTCCAGCACACCCATGCCCGTGCCCGTGCCTGTCCATCCACGAGCCCCTGTCTACCTCCGCTGGAAGCTCTGCAAGTCCAGCCAAGCTGCCAAGTCCGAGGCTAAGGCCACAGAGAGCAAGTTGACCAGCTAGATACACAGGTGCCCAAGCTAGCTCAGAGTGCGACGAGGCGTGCAATAACGACGGGTTTGAGGTGGTGGTTGTGAGTGAACATGCCACTGCGTCATCGCGTCACCGACTTGTCTGTTTTCGGCCGCCGCACGCCCCGCGCGGGATGCTGCGGGATGGTCACACACACCAAACGGCATCCTGTGCGGGCGGCATCGTCTATAACATACTCAAAAATTGACGAGGCTATCCTTCTAGGTCACATAAGGCTTTCCTTGCGTCTCTGAGGACCTGCGCTTGCCCTGCAAGCCGAGTAAGTCAGTTGGTGTCACTTTTTGTCACTAGCAACGACTGGCATGCAGGGACGTGACAGGATGTGACACATTAGCTATCCCTACGCGGATATCTTCGAAGTACTATGATATATATCCTATCCCTCATATTTCACGCGGATATATAAGATATACGCTGCATTTCAGCTGCGGATATTTTACCTGAATCTCCAGTGCTCACAGTCTTCAGACAAAGCCATACTGCTTCGAAATGATGCGAGACCCTTGTTTGAGGCACGAAAGAATAATGCTTGGACATACATCCATAATGGAGCATGAGTGACATGGGGATGGGTACAGACGACACGACGACACATAGCACCAGAGTACAATCACCGGTAGCGACGGAGGCTGAGGGTGTTGTGTTTTTTCCAGGTCGCGACCCGGGGGGTGTGGTTGTGGCGATGGCCCTTGCCCAACCCACGGTTCTAGACGGCACATCTGTAAGCAATCGTTGACCGATCGACGACGGGTCGCATCACGCACCTGCTTCCCGATGCTGGTAAGGCCACGAGCCTCGCGACGCTTGTGCACGGGGGCGGTAATCCAGTTGATCCTGGGATCCCTCTTGATCTGAAGGGGATATGAGATTTTGAACGCAGACCAATGAGCACGAACACGTACCGCCTTGTGGTTGGGATCCACGAGGATAACCTCGTAGTACTTGTAGACACCATCTTGGTTGATCCAGTAAGAGTTGAGCACCCGCAAGTTACCGCAGCGCCTGCCCACACGCTCCTCTGCTACACTCCTCAGACCACGCTGGAACTTGAGGTGGTTGACACCCTGGTGCACGGGCTTGCCGTAGGTAGCACCTGAGGCAAAGAATATCAGTAAACGTCAGTATGTCGGGAAACCCTGCATACCCTTGGGAACGTGTTTCTTGCGGTTGCCGCGGCGGACACGCACGCGGTAGATGACATAGCCCTGCTTCGCCTTGTAGCCCAGACGGCGAGCCTTATCGGGGCGGGAGGGGCGGGAGGCACGGTGGATGACGTTCAGCTGGCGGTACTCCCAGCAGCTGGATCACAGAAATATCGTCAGACGGCCCCTGCAGCACAGTCAAATAACTACGCACCGGACACGGAGGAGGAAACGCAGGACATCAGACTGCTTCTTCTTGTACAACTCGCCGATGTACTTGTATGCACCCATTTTGTAGGCTGAGGAGGAAGCGCGTTAGTCCGGTGTCATCCAGATCGCCCAGTAGCCATCCACCGCATTCCCCTCGCAGTTCCCATTCCCAACCAACATGGTAGCATTCTGCGGAGCATCTCTGGCATATCTCAGACGACGGGCAATGATTCTCACCTCCTCAGTGTCTTGAAGTGTTGATTTTGAGGGCGTTGAGTGTGCTGTACGGGTCGGTTCGCTCCTTCCAGGTCGACCGGCCATTGCCGAAAAGCCATGTAGTTACGTAATCATTGCCCTCCTCGACCTTCCGATCCAATCCTTTGCTTATACGACTTCCAATTGCATCAAAATAATCTACACATGACTCTAGGTATCAGCTACATGAACAACATTTTCAACCGAATGTGACGCTAAGTATACTTTAGACTAGCTTCAGCAGATCGCTCAGTACTCCCATCGCCGTGACCGCTGCTCCTGCACCCGCACCCTGCACAATCAACGGTCTCGCGCCATATCTTTCCGTGTGGAACATGATGATGTTGTCCGACCCGCCTAGCGACGTCGCAAACGGATGCGTCTTGGGATATCTACCCACCAGCGCTCAGCAAGTTGTGATAGACGGCCGGCAGACCGCCCACGCACCTCTCTAAATCTGCCTTGATGAGCCCGCTCGCTACGTCGATCACGCCGACAAAGCGCAGCACGTCGCCGTCGCGCGCGGCAGCTTCACGGATAGCATCGAACGTACCATCGTACCCGGGCAGGCGCGCGAGGAACGCGTCGCCCGTGGCTGCGTCCTCGAGTCCGCGCGGGACGAGCGAGCGCGTCTGCACGGAGCGGAAGCCGTCCGGCAGCGCGGAGCGTAGCTCGGGGATGCAGCGCGAGAGGATTGTCAGCTTGCGCGCGACGTCTGCGCCGTTGAGATCATCTGCGGGGTGGGGCTCCTGCGGGCGCGGGTGAGGGGGAGAGCGGCGCGTAGAACGCACGGATTGGACGCACCGTGTAGCCTTTGTCGCGCGCGACGCGCACGACAGACGAAAATGAAGGCCCTCCGGGTGCGCCAGTGGAAAATTCGTTGAAAATGTAGCTCATTGTCCCGGAGAAAACACCCTCGATCTTCGTCACCTGCCGCGCATCCTCAGCAACGCGCCCATCTTACGAGTCGACGAAGCACGCACCTTGTCTCCCGTTGCGACGAGGTCCTTCAGCGTTGACACGACCGGGAGCCCTGCACCGACAGTGCTTTCGTTGAGGAAGCGCGCGCCGCCCGCATGACTAGCCTCAAGAATCTGCTTGTACAGTCGCAGGCTTGCGGAGAACGCCTTTTTGTTTGGCGTAATCACATTTATGCCTGCGGACAGGAATGTCGGGTACGCGGCGGCGACATCGTCCGATGATGTGTTGTCGACGAGCACGACGTCTGCGCCAGGCTTGACGAGCGCGGCGAGGTCGTTCGCGAGATCGGCGGGCCTGCGCACCGCGGCGCCCGACGTAACGAGGGTCTGCTTCCAGGTACCCGAGGCGAGCGCAAGGCCGTCAGGGGAGAAGGCGGTGGAGTTGGAAGAGGAGAGGGCGACGATGCGGAAGGGATGCGGCGGAGGTAAGGCGAGCAGCTGCTCGACGAACTCAGCCCCGACGAGACCCACGCCGACGACAGCGACAGAGACAGATCGGCTGACGGACGCGGAAGACATTGTTGGATATCGCGAAGAATGCAGCGATGTAGACCGCCTCAGAGGGCGCAAGGGTGGCAGATGGAAAGGCGATCTTGGTCGCATCGACGGTCGGCCGCTGAGCGAGTATGAGCAGCACCGCGTACGTGTTTTCAACTCATCACCTGCACATATGCTACACGAAGATCAAGCACTGCGTGGATATGATTGTAATGCTAGATATGCCAACATGAATCCAAAATGCGTCGTCTAAATACTACCCCTGCGTATCCTACACCGCGCGTATGCACATAATCTAACGTTCAGTCGTTAACGCATAATGCAACTTTTGGCGCGCTGTTGCTAGAAGAGCACTGCCTGTCATGATCAAAAAGGGGGTCAATGGCCAATATTAAAATTACACAGCAGGGGCCGGGAGCACACTTCCGAGCGGCTGGGAGGTTGTGAATGATATGGTCCGTCGAGAGGGGGCAGGCGCGCCGTGATCGTCCGTGGACTCGCTGTGACGGGACAGCGCACCGTGCTCGAACTCTTGCTGCGTGATGGGGCTCTCCGCCCTATATTCCAATTCTAGAATGGGCGTAGAAGATGTTGTGCGTGGCGTCGATGTTCCCGGCGTGCCTGCGTAGCTAGGCCCAGCATATTGCGACTGTGTGTCCTCGCCGGCGGGGGGTGTGGTCCAAATTCTCACTGCGCCATCATGGCTACCCGTCGCGAACATGAACGGATCCGCGGCAGGGTTCCACGCGATGCACGTCAGATCGCCGCCGAGGGCTTGCGCGCGAACGTGGTGAAGGAGGGAGCCAGACTCTCGATCCCAGATGTGAATGTCACCCGCTGCGGTACGATGAGTTTCGATATGGACGACGTCCAGACTTGCGTTGCGTCCGACTCACCTTTGCCGGCACATAGAACCAGCTGGTCGTCTTTGCCGCCAAAGTAGCTCGGCCCAGCGAAGTCCACCGTGAACTTTGGTAGGTATGTGTGACGCAATGACAGCCGGATGGTGCTTGTATCTGCCTTCGTTCGGTCTTTCACTGTCTCGAGCTTCCATAGTTGAGGTGGGGCCTGTACAAGCACATGCTCAGCATCCGGAAGCACAGAAGACATCACGATGCACCACACCTTGAACTCGTAGCTAACTAGAGCAAAGTGGCCGTTGCGTGCGAGTGTGATATCCCGGATGTCGTGGAGCACGGGTACTTGGCTGAAGAAGGCCAAGTCAGGACGTCACAGGTGAGAAAAAGAGGGAACTTACTTTTCAATCTCCTTTCGATCCAAGTTGTACACTGTGTACGGAAGGTGAGCCATGGCTGATCACTTGAGGACCTTGGAGGACAGGGTGACCTACCGACGATTTGTTTTTCAGCTCGGCATCTGCTGGGCTGGAGCCCGTCCCTAGAAGCGAGCAAAGTTCCTACACCCAGCAATCGTTGTCCGTCTGGCGTCACCGACACGTCGTGAATCGTCAGGCGGTCGAAGTGGTACGCATCGAGCACCTGCACGTGGGGTCAATTACACACCCCCAATCTCAGCCAACTTCGACGTCACAGACCTTGCCCGTGAGATCCTTATCACAATGTATGAAATCAGCTGTCGTTATCGAGTATCGCTATGTCAAGGCGTGCGTACCACTTTTGTGACATCACCACCCTCGACGGACATGAATGCTTTGACGCGAAAGCCCATGAGTTCGCCGCGTGTCAGGCAGTTAGACGTGACTCACCTTCTCCGCCAGGCAGCCAGCAGATAGACTGAACGGACGTGTGGCGATCGATGGTGCGGGTACACACTCCGGCCTACGCCGGAGTACATTCAGCATCCATACATGCAAATTTGATGCCGTTCGACACACCTCGGTCCACACCTTGACCACCCGATTCAGCTTCGTCAGGAGTAGGTTACCATTCGGAGACCTGGAAGCGGTGTTTTTATGGAAATTCCGTCTCCCTAGGCAAATGCATACACACCATGCAACTTGGCTCACGAAGCCCTGCGGGTGGGCCAGGGTTCGATGGTGCGTAAACGGATCCTATACAGCAAATCAGCAAAACCTTCTACTGATAAATTATGCGCCTCCTTACGCCAACGTGGAAGATGACCGACGTGCGATCCCAACTGTATCCGCACGTAATGAGCCGCGCTCCAATGTGATCGAGCCCAGAACGCACCTCGACGTCGCCAAAAACTTGCCATTCGGGGAAAACTGCAGGTGCCGGACGAGGGCCTGGTGCGCTGCGAGGTCCTGCGTCGCGGTGAGACCCTTGAGGCGGGGCACGAGACCCGCGACGCGCGAGCTGCGCATAGGAAGATGCAATGTCTCGCGGCGTGTTCCATCCATGCTCACGAGCGTGGACGACATCGTGCGCGAGCGAAACGGCGAGCTCGCGGTCGCAGCCTGCATCATGATCACCGAGCGCACCGCGTTTTTCAGGCGCGCGCGCGGCACGGAGAGCGTTGTACTGGAAGGATTACCTGCGGGCAGCTTCTCCGAGAGCGTGCCATGGCTGAAGTCGACTGAACTGCCCGCAATGGTGGGCGACTTGGGCTCACTCAGCGGTGACGTCACGTGTGTGTTGTCCGATCCACGACGCGTCCGCAGGGAGGTGAGTATAGGCTCGGGGGACCCGGCACGAGGGAGCGAGTTCTCCGATGACGAACCGGCGAGTGTCTCGGATGAGCGCCATGAAAAGATGTTGGACAGTGTCGAGCTCGCTTGGATCGCAACCTCGCGCGTGCGCATGGTGGCACGCCGGGAGTACACAAAGAGGACGCGCAGGAGGTCGCTGAGCACGCGGATTGGGTAAAGCCCCGTGAAACCGTCCCAGAAATCATCGAGCGAGTCTTGCAGCCATTTTTTGCCTTTGTGACGGCTGAACACCCAGCGCTCGGACGCGAACCATGCCGACACCGCCGCGAGGCCGAAGCTACTGAACGCGGTGAACACTGTGGTAATCGTCGATACCACATAATTCTGGGAACGCAATAAGATGACTGCAACTAAGCGTGCCCGTCCGACGTACCTGTTTGGACGAGTATGCGAATAGGACTAGGCCGACGGAAAAGCAAGCGACTGAAAGGACCAAGAACACGAGGGGCGATCGCTTGATCCAGATCAAGACCCACCACGGGACACGGTGGCCAGGCGAGCGACTAACCGAATCACGTCAGAAATAACGCTGGAGGTGGGCGCGGATTTATTACTCACTACATCGCTTGTTTCCAAGTAAGCCCGAGAAGACTGTTCACCGCAGCAGCGATACTAAAAACCATGGAGGTGAACCAGAAGGCGTTGACCGAGTCAGACAGGGTTGTTCCAGTGGTCCCGTACGAGAACTGCAGAGTTGTCGCAGTCACGGCGGAGAAGAATGTCGCGACGGTCGACAGATTGAGGAGGTTGCTTGCCCCGTGCTTCTGCGCAAATCGGATTGTAGGCACACCTGCACAACTGAGGTTAGCCTTAAAGTCAGGTGTATGCAGGGCAACAACGTGCCGGACCTATTTCTATGAACATAGATAAAGATGTGCTGATGGACTCGATGTGCTCGCCCATCTCAGAGATCAGGTCGTGGAGATATCGTTGCACTGCAGGATACTTGAATTGGCCTGAAGATATGGGTCAACATCACCATACAACGACCGTTGCAGTACAGCTCACCTTCATATGTTTTCAAACAAGATGCCCAATACTACAGGACAGGTGAGCGCACATATCATCAGTTCGGACTACGAGACAAGCTCACCTTAAGATCGCCTTCGAATGCAATGATGGAAGCATTAACGGCCTCGTCCGTGAACTCCGGGAATTCATTCAAGCAGTGCAGAAAGGTCATCACATCACGTGCAAAGTAACCCAGTTGCACCGGGAAGTCCTCCGGGTCAAGTCCATCCAGCACGACTGGGCGCCGGACGTGCGGAGGCGGCTTATGCTTGTGGCGCAGCTTGCGCGGCAGGACATCTGGGCGCGCAAGGGACTCCTTCGGTTGGTGCGAGACCTTCCGGGGGAAAAGGTCGGCGGCATTCTCACGAAAGAGATACGCAACTTGAGTAATGCGCTCGCGCAGGTGAAATGCGGATGAAAGGATGCCAACAGAGCTGCCGAGCTGCCGAGCTGCATTGGAGAAGTTGCGCAGCTGGTTCGATGTGAGTTAGTGCGTATGGATGTACACAAAGAGTGCACACCTCTTTGTCCAAATTATTGACGCGCCTGTGTAAGGAGTTGAATTCAATCACGCTATCGAGCGCGGCTTAGGATACGTACCTTTGGAACCTATTGAAAGACTCGGCGCCTACTTTCTGGAGGTGCTCGTCGACGCTCGCTATAAACTGTCAGCATTGTGGCGTGAGCAATGAGGATTGGTTGCTCACGGACGTCCCGGTCGTCTTCAAAGCTGGGCTGCTGTTCCGGTTCTGCGAGTTGGCGCGTCAGTTCCGGAACACAATGCGCGCGCAGACCGCAGGAGGGCGCCCACATACCAAGGCCGCCCATTCCATCATCTTTGCTAAGCTCGTTGAGGGCATTCAACAGAGTGAGGAGCGTCTGCCGTCTGCGCGTGTTGCCACGAGGAGATCCGTCTAGGCGCGTCGGAAGGGCTGGTTCAATGTCATCAGGGAAGCCAGGTTTGGCGGCCGCCATGGCTGCGCGCGAGTGTTCAACGCGTTCACATACTGCAACGCAAGAGATTACACGCACCTGATAAGTCCTCGGGCTGGAGGGCAGACTCTCCAAACTTTTTCACGGTTTTAGTGTCGTTTCTCGTCAGACTCGTCGACGGCGTTCGTCAATGTGTTGCGTGCCAAAGTGCGCAGTTGCAGATATGGCGTTGCCTCTCGTTGGCTACGTACGGATAGCGGTCGTGAACAAGGGTTGGGGAGAGAAGAAAAGAGGAGAGCGGCGTGGTTTCGAGCTCGCCGTCAGAAGCGCGGGGTAGACAACTCGGATAATGAATCCATTTGGAAGGCACATGGAAGCCGGCAATTTGTATCCATGAGCGCCGTGCGCCTCGAGGCAGGCCACTTGGCGGCCTACGTGGTGGGGGGAGGCAAGCTAGAGTGGAATGGATATGTTCTGCAGACCTGTCTACTGTGTCTTGACTGGTTTTATTTACATACGAAGACTGGCCGCGCTCGGAAGAGAGCAGAGCAGCGGGAGATCCAGCCACGCGCACAGCGATCGAATGAGGAATGCTGTGGCGGTCGTCAGACAACTCAGATCCTCACTGTTTTCTCCTCCTCGCTGCCCTCTCTTATGGCCACACTGTCCAGGTCGCGCACACCCGCTGTCGACGACCAGCTCAGCACCCTCGCCGCCACCATCCCAGCGCCCTTCCCCTCAGACCTCCTTCGTCAGGCGTCGCCCCATCTTCCTCACGTCTCCCGCGACTCGCCAGAAGACGTGCGGCGAACGGCTACACCCACCAACCGGCACTCCCACACAAGCACACTACCATCCATAGAGCAGGAACATGTGCTCGGCGAGCAGGACATCGCGAATGGCAATGTCCATGTATGTGCATCTACCTCGTTCCCGAGTTCTCCGGCTCACTCCTGATTACAGGACGTCCTGCCTTCCATAGCAAACGTGCAAGCCTCCGTGCTCACCACGCTTACCGACCTGCTCTCCTCCCCCAAGCCGTGGCAACCCACACTCCCTGACCGCCGACACTCGCTTCCCGCCCGAGCGAGCTCTTCGCGAGCTGACACACAGCAACCACAGCCTACGCTACAGGCCCTGATCACAAGTCTTCGCAGTCGCAATCCTGACGCTGAGATGACAGAGGCGGCCTCTCCTATGAATGAGGCTGCCCTACTGCAGGAGTTGCAAGGGCACGTCGACACCCTGTCTCAAACCCTTGATGGCGAGGACGCCGACCTCGCGCGTACGCTCGTCTCTCTTTTGGCACATATAAGCCGTCTGTCGGCCTTGGGGGTCAGCCCGAGCCCGTCGCCCACACCGGCGGGGACGTGGACAGGGCAGGGCACCGATAACGTGTTCGAGTCGCTCACCAGGCAGCTCAGCGATTTCCAAATGCAACACCAAGCCCACGGCGCTGACTCGGAATCGTTACCACCTGTACTTGCCGTTGAGAAGGCATTGCTGTGGACCCGGATAGACGCGCACCTCGACACGGTTCTGCAGCTATGTCGCCAGCGGCGTGGACTATGCGCCACGGACACTTTACCTCAGTACGAGGCCCGCGGCTATGAAGTCGAGGGCCCACCTGGTTACGAGCATCCTGATGCATTAGATGTCAAATCCTCACCTACATCAACAGCGTTAGGGCAGGTTTCAACAGCAGCCGCAAACGAGAAGATGCTACTCGACCTCGACTCCGTGACGATGGCGATAGATCGGCTCTACCGTGTGGCCCCACAATTGCACAATCAACGCGTCGAGCTCAAGTCTTCGAAACTGGAACAGCTTGAACGTGCACGATTAGCGCAGGATGTTTCTGGTGGGCTGGTGGATGGCAAGCTCAAGGAGAGGGAGCTGGAACATATAGTTGATATGATCGGGAAGGCTTCGGAGCGCAAATATTCTGACCAGACGGTGACGCTTAATGGAGGGATGAAGGCACGGATGGACCGCGCCCGCCAGAGGGAACAGGTCAAGGTGGGTGGACGTTGGGCGGCCAGCGATCTGCGCATCTGAGCATGCTGACATTGTCTGCTTCTACAGCGCCAAGAGTTCGTGGACAAATTGATCGAGCATTCAGACGCCGGGCGTATGCACTCCCAGGACGCATCGTTCCCAACGCTCAAGCCCAGAGATCCCGACGCCATGCTCACGCTTCCCGAATTCATTCGCGAATCCGTGCCCAAAGCCCTTCAGCCACCGCCCGACCCCGACGCTATAATCAGCCTTCGAGAAGCAGCTCTTGAAGGACAGGTGCTGGATCCTGCTGTACATCGGCCCCTCAAGAGGACAAAGTCTGGCAAGAGCCTGCGAAGTAGGAGCATGTCCGCGCCTTCCCTCAACTGGCTATTGCCTACCGGATCGAGATCTGGTTCAGAGGCCCGCCCAGTCAAACCGCCACGTATTAGTCGGCCGAGCTCGTCGAGCGGCCGCAAGTCCGCTGGTCTAGGTAAGAATACTGCCTTGCGGGATAAACCAGTGCCATTGGCTAAAGCACGTTGCAGTGCCACAAGTCCTTTCAGTAGCATATGTTGCCGAGCACCATGAAAACCTCCGACACGTCCTCGCATTCATCACAGTCAGCGGAACGATTGCCGGCGTGAACCTTGAGGCAGCCGTCGTCCCTCCCGAAGGCGATTCCCTCCTCCCGTCCCTCGTCGTCCGCAGCGGCACCACGGAGTCACCCCCGCTTTCCCTGCCTGTGCGCGTGTCTCCGGGCGCTCAGGACGTCCGCGTCCAGGGCATGCACTACGAGGTCAAGATATCGGCCTTCGAGGCCGCGCCTTCGCCGGAGCCGATCCCGCTGCTCGACGCCGCGCAGCTGCTCGCGGATCGCCCGACGGCGTTCATCTGCGCAATGTGCTCGCTCCCGCTCGTCCACTCCGCGCGCATTGCGCGCTACGACGACCTGCCATCGGAACACTGGGAGGAGCTCGTCGACGCGTGGATGTGTCACTCGGACCAGAAGCTTGCGGCGCAAGTCGCGCGGCATGGGCAGGGTTTCTGGCCGGAGGTCGGCCAGGCGCTGGTCGGCGGCAGCTATATCTTGTTCGATGCGTCTGTGGTTGTGAAGAACAACCTGTGGCCGTCGGATCAGCCGAAGGTGAGCAGCTCGTCTTTGTCATGCAGGCTCCATCGTGCTTTTGGAATGGACGTAAAGAAGGCCGGCGTTGGCAATTCTACCAACGGCTGCTCGATCTGGCTGGCAGCGCTTGTCTATGTGCGTTCGAAGCCCACGATGGTTTTGGATGTGCTGAAGCGGGTTAGCTGTCGGTTGGAGGAAGCGGCAAGCTTTGCTTCTGGCTGATACAATTCGTCCGAGATTGATGCATTCCATATCGGTTGCTCGTCAAACAACTCCCGTGTTGCTGAGGTTCACGTCTGCGGGAGCTACGCGCGAGGACACATCCTTGTTTCTTCTTCCTATCCTCCTGCCTAGCCTACCTTCATGGATCTAACTTCCTTTGCGCTCTGCAGAACGGAGAAGAATGGCGCACCGTGCGTTGCACGTGTGGCACTATCAAAGGCCGCTGCCAGGACCATGTCACCCCCGATGGACACAAGACAACTGTGTACCGCCTGGTCAAGTATGCTATCCGGCCCGTCAGCCTTTCAGCGGAGTACGTTTGTCCGGGGTTTTGACCATCTCGCTTCTGATGGCGGTTGCGATACAGGCCCTTGCGCATTCCCCTTTCAGCTTTCATCGTGGAGGATATGGCGGAGCTCGCACGCGCCCACGCAACGTACCGATTCGTTGTTGTTGACGAGGAGGAAGAGCGGCCGCGCTTGCTGGTGGGCTTTCCGTAACGACCCGATAACGTATCTTCCGTTCGCTGAAGGCTCATCCCACAGATCTGGCTATTCAAACCAAACATCCGGCTCTCGTACCTCACGCAATCGCCATATCTCCTCCCCAAACAGGGCACCTTCCAGGCCGCGAAAGTCCTGTACAAGATCATCGGGCCATCTACCACGTACACGAATTTACCCAGGTTCGTCAGCGCGTCTCTCAGCCCATTCGCGCCCTGCCTAACGACGCAACGCAATAGCTTATTAGACAGATATCCGGGGTTCCCGCAGGCCGAGCAGCTGATGTACCCCAAGGACACATGCACGAGTCTCGCTGGGCTGCTGAGGGAGAGCAACAGAAGCTACCCCGAGAGCATGCGCGTGATGACCGGGCTTGACGTGGGCTGGCTGCTCCGGGGATGACCAGTCTGATCATCCATTTTTACCGGTACCCTTTTAATTGGAAGCGCTCTTGGAAGGCGTCTCTCGTTACCGTCACTTCTCATTTTGGCTCTGACCGCGTCGTGTCTCCACGCATCATAACGTATTACAGTAATTATCTGTGTTGCATCGGGCGGGGTGCCCCTCCGCGCGTCGATTATAGGGCTCATTCCGCGTGTTTCATCATACTCAATTTTTTACAGTAATTATATCTTTGATGGGAACCCGTTCGTTGACTGTACGAAACGGTCAGCGCCAGCACGCACGTCCGCGGTTGCTGTGTACACTATTTGCAATACACACTCCGTCTGCCAATTGACAATTTGAATCTTGGTGGAGTCTTCCCTGGGCAGGGACAGGCAGGGACATCCTACCCTCCGCATGCAAATTGACCCGTCAGATCTCCAGATCTCGCGACACCTGCCTCCGCTGCAGAGGCCCTCTGTCACGGAGCTGGCCGTTCGTGCTGAACGATATGATCTCCTTTTCAATATGCAGTATTCGGATCACTGTTTCCGTCGCGACGCATCTGGTAGGTAAGTAAACGACCCGCGAAAAGCGGGGCACATTCCCGCCACAAGTATGGCAGCTGTACAAGTGCTCAATATTATTAGAATAGGTGTAAGGCTAGTAGTAAGCATCCACGGGACGAGTGCACCGGAGATCTAGTGTACACTGCTCGTGTGCAATGAACAGCCGGCTAACGACTGCAAGTACTACACCGCGGCGCTGTAAAATTCGTCAAGAAAACAAGACTTATTAGTGCCGTCGAAAAACGGGGGCAGATCGCGAGGTATGCCGGGAACTATTGTGACAACCGGCGAGACTTTAGACTTTGCAGAGCCCTTGAAGCTCCTTGAAGGCCCTTGAAGGCCCTTGATCAGTCGGGAGCAAAATATCGCACCTGTGAAGCCCGGCTATTATTAATATGATAGTAAGTAGGTGGATTCTCCACATACGAAGACGGGGAGCTTGGTGAACGTGCTTCGCACGTACCAGACGCGCTGCGCGCGTTCCAACTCGATCCCAGGCGCCTGACGGCGCGTTCTACCACTGTCCGAGCTCCCAAGCTGGCCATGGTCGGTGGGTCAGTAAATTTTGCGGACCTGTCAATGAGCGAGTCCTTGGGTTTTGTGGATTGTAGAACCCTAAGCCAGTGGTAGAAGTAGCTGTTGATGCTGCGTATTTTACTCATTTGCCACCTTAGATATCATTCTCCAAATCATGTCCATACATCTTAGTTTGAATATACTTGAGTTTTGGCTGTGTCGAACCCCGGAGGCAGAGGGCCGAGGCTGGTGAGGGTGGCGATGTCAACTCTCGCACGGGGTGCCAACTATCCCACGGGGTGCCAACTATCTCACGGGGTGCCAACTATCCCACGGGGTGCCAGTTGGTCGCTGAGTCAGCACTAAGGATTTTGGGAGCGCATACCGGCCAATGGGGAGCAAGCTCCCCAACTAATTAGAAGTGGTAGCCCAACGAGCTACCGCTTCTAGCTAGAGGGCTTTGGGGGCCCAGCAGGCTTCACGCAATAGCGTCCCCTAGCCCAAGGGGACTTTACGATAACTTCAACTCTCGGATACCGGGATATCGTCGGCGCCGTCGGCACGCCATCAACCGCTCCCACGCCGTGCCCCGCGTTGCGCGTCGTCCGCCCATTTAGGTAATTCCGCCCTGCCGCCGGGCCCCGTCGCTGTGGCGGGCGCGCGCTCGCTACGCCGACGACGAGCTCGCCTCCCGCCACCACCACACAACCCACGGCCTTGAAATTTGGCACCTAGAATCATATTCAATGCCTATGGTATGTGGTGGGTGCGCTTCCCACACGCCGCTACCCGTACCTCTCCCCCGGATGTCGCAAATGGCGACAATGGTGAGCTCCATCCCGCCTTTTGTGTGTCCCGCATGACCCTCATACTCCGTGCACAGAAGCATGTGTGCGATATATAGTGAGAAGTGTGGGCGCCTTGTGCGCGCCGCCCTCGTAGCCAACCCGCCGACGCCGCCGACCTCGACCCCGACGAGCCCGCCCAACGTCCACCAGTCACCCCACGTCCTCCAGAATTTGCGCACAGTATGGGACTGGTATAATCTATAAGCCAGTGGTCATGTTCTGTGGGCGCCATTCCCGCCTTTTTCGCACTGATGTTGCCGACATCCCCAACAACGTCCCCGTCTACTGGCACCAGTTCTGCGTGTCTACCTACAATACCTCATAGACATGTACCTGCTTGGGGTATCGTTAAAATCACATGAGCGCCTTTGCCGTTTCTTCTCGCGATCTCCCGCACCGTCTCCCGCACCGACGACGCCGACGACGCCGACTAGCTCGATCCCGCCCTCAGTTCTTCTCGGATCTGTCTGAATCCTTCGTTAACTAGTAGTATATGATGTGCTCTATCATGCTGTAAAGTTTTAGCGGAGGGGTGGGCATATTGCGACGTGGACAACAATGATGGCACGAAGGCCTTCAGAGTAAGACACATGCTTAGTAGTAGTGATATACCTCACCTTTGTTTTCTCAAGTATCTCAGAACTTACTGATATATATTCAATGGCTAGAAGACAGCGCTTAGTTGGGCTTGCAAGTGGGATCACCAAGTTTCAAGTAGATTTGACGGCAGGACGGAGCTCGCCGGCTGTCTCGGCCACAACGGCGGGGCGTCGGCGAGCTCGATCGTGTCCGGATATGCGTAATGTAAACCATAGACTAATATTCTCTATATAACAAGAGCCCGATCACAACTTATGGTGTTGTAATGTAGAGAAATGAGCTCAGTGTGCGAGCTCACTGTGGACCGCATTGGGAACATCGCCGAGCGAGATTTAAGAAGGGCGGGCCAAAAGCGCGCATGTAAACCGCCATGAGATCTACATATAAGGCTTCGCGGAAATTATGGAGGTGGTGGGATGAGTGGTGAAGGTTGGGCGGGCTCGTCGGCGTCGACGTCGGCGGCGTCGGCGGGCTGGCTACGTGGGCGGCGCTCTCAAGGCGCGCATACGGCCTGTTATATATCATCCATAAGCTCCTGTGTGTAGAGTTTGAGGGGTGTGCGGGGCATACAGAAGGCGGGATGGAGCTCACCATTGTCGCCATTTGCGGCATCCGTGGGAGGGGTACGGGAAGCGGCGCGTGGGAAGCGCGCGCACCACTGATCATAGGCATTGAATAAAATTCTACATGCCAAATTTCTCGGCCGTAGGGTACGTGGTGGTGGCAGGAGGCGAGCTCGTCGTCGGGGCAGCGAGCGCGCGCCCGCCACAGCGACGGGGCCCGGCGGCAGGGCGGAATTACCTAAATGGGCGGACGACCCGCGACGCGGGGCACGGCGTGGGAGCGGTTGATGGCGTGCCGACGGCGCCGACGATATCCCGGTATCCGAGAGTTGAAGTTATCGTAAAGTCCCCTTGAGCTAGGAGACGCTATTGCGTGAAGCCTGCTGGGCCCCCAAAGCCCTCTAGCTAGAAGCGGTAGCTCGATGGGCTACCACTTCTAATTAGTAATAATAGCCGGGCTTCACAGGTGAAATATCGCCTAGCATCGCTCATGCGGGCCTGAATAACGCGAGTGGCGCGACGGAGCAGGCTGGATTGGACATAAGACAAGACGAAGACATGAGCACGAGCGCTCGGGGTCCTGGGGATAGCCGACGATCTGGGTCCGCTTGCCGACGTGTCGATGATGGGCCGACTTCGTGGGCCAGCTGGGCAAATGTTTTTCTGCAGCTCTATCTGCGAGACGAAGGTCTCGAAGCTTGATTGCTTGACTGCCTGCGAAGTCAGCTTGGCGCTCAAACCAGCGATGCTAACGTGTAGCAGCGTGTAGCGAGGCGGTGCTGGCGAGCTGGCCGAGGCACGTCGCGCATTAATATTCCGGGGTACCGGTATGTTCCAAAACTGTACTAGCCATGCAGGGCAGAGCGACTTTGCTAATTTCGGACAAGTCCCCAGCTGGTTACCTTTTATTATGCGACCGCTTGTCTCTCTCCTTACTGTTACGATATCGACCACAAGAGCCCAGGCGCTGCACGTCAAATTCCCGTCCTGCATGTAACCACGTCCCACCCCGACACATTCCCTTGACTCTTCTGTATATCTCCACGAGCTCGGTCGCGTGTGGACTGTTGTGCAGTACTGGCTTTTTCCCTGCAGGTGTAGACAAGAAGCACGATGTCTGACCAGGCAGCGTTCAGTGGGTCGCTACTACCTCGCCCGCTCGTATCCCACTCACACCGCGCATGTCACAGCCACCGCGGTCAAGGTCATCCACGTCTTCAGCGGGATTTATTTGTGCGTCCAATTCGCGTTTTCGCTCCGTGCTGCGCCCCTCTCACCCCAAGCTTAGATGGGAATATGTCACAACCCTTCGATTTGAGTGGGAGGTGTTCACTGGAAAACGGCCGTGGAGATGGTCTTTTGCCGTGTATTTTATAAGCCGCTCGCTGGCACTGGGCTCCACTATCCTTTCATTCATCGGCTTCAATCTTCACAGTGAATTCAATTGTCAGGTGCGTATCCCTTAGCTGTGCCTACGGTCCCCCGCCTCATCCTTTCTTTCCCTCACTGTGTACAGGCCTGGTTCCGCAGCATTCTGGTGCGTCTATCGTCGCAGTCCTCACGCGTTGGCATCGGCTGACCATGTCCGGTTGCACCCTGCAGGCGTTCTCGTGGTATGCGATTGCCTTTGCATCGTGTTTGCTCGTCCTTCGAGCGTGAGTCTCTTCGTGACTGTCGCTTCCGCGTATAATTGACACCAGCCCGCCGCTCAGCATCGCCATCTGGGGACGCAATCCATGGATCATCGGGATCACAATGACGGCCTGGTTTGCCAATTTTGCCTCCGCCGCATACAGTACGTGATGCTGCAGCATGGCGCGTACGCGATGAAAACTTACCTTTCCCACAGGTGTCACCAGAGTAATGTTTTAACAGCGCCACCGGAACTATTCTATACTCACATTGTGCTCCTGCGCAGGGTCGAACTCAATGGCTTCCTGCCGCTGGCGCATGCCTGGTTGCGGGGACAGTGGAGTTCCGTTGGGGCATGCTTGTCAATTTCCTGGAGGACACAGTCCTGCTAGTTGTTATGATCGTAGGCGTCATGAAGAAGCGGAACACGACAGACTTGTGGCGCCTGCTCTATTTTCAGGGTCTAGCGTGGATTACGTCGGCGGCTCTGTCAGAAGTCCCGTCAGTGGTGCGTGGTCTCCGTATTAGTTTTACCAGGAGACCAATTAATCGAGTTTCGCGCAGGTAATGAGCTTCTTGAACATCAATGGTGCGACTGTTTCGACGTCTATCAGGATCGGGGGCTGTGATCTGATTATTGTTTGCTGGTACTCAGATGGTTGGAATCTGGTGAGCATCCTTTAAGACCCCTCGCATCGTTCCCATGCTGACCAGGACTGTTTCGAAGATGTTTCAAGTACCTCACAGTTAGTATCACTTTCTTCCCTTCAAACCCAAATGCTGTTTACTCACCGTGGCCTCTGCCCTCCCTGCTCAAAACTAGTGGTCATCATGTATGTCCTGCCTTTGTCTCCGTAGTACTCAGCTTTCAGCTCATTATGTCTCAGCGTAACAATCTCAACGCGTGTGTACCGAAACCTCTTTCAGTACATTATCGGGTAAGTTATTCACGACCTGCTTTCGAGCACCGATCTAAGTGCGTACCGGCTCAGCGAAACGGAGGACTCCACGCCGTACTTCAAGCGGCGGCAAGAGGTTCGCATGCGCATGCACGGCGACTCCGACGCTGTGCAAGTCAATGTACACAAAACCGTGGAAATCGACGTCGAGCTCAACTCCATCACGCATCACAGCACGGGCGGTGACGGCGACTCTCAGATCAAGGGCGGGGTCACATTCCAGGACGATGAGCGGCCGCGACGGTCGCGCGAGCGTGTAGAGATGGAGGAGAGGCGCATGAAGGAGGAGTCATATATGGGCATCTAGGTGCGTGTTTGGCGAGTGACTTGACCACAGAGGCTGACAGTACAATGCTTGCATAGGGTTTCCCCAATCTAAGAGACCTTTCATTCACTACTCGTCCATTCACTTGTACAGTATCCTACGATCTCTGTTAATTTTCATGCACCTGTCAGTCTCTCTTTGCGTCCTGTCAATGTCAGAAAACCCGGCGTCCGTGCACGAGTTTGCATTCAGGTCTCGTGAATATCACAGGCGGCTCAATATATGATGTTTATGGACTGCAAGGCTGGCCGACAGTATGGTACGACATGTAATGGTGAGTCATGGCGGAGAAGCATGATACGAGTCTACAGAAACAAGGCTTCAAGCTACATCGATATCATACAGTACAGGCCATGTCATACAACAGCCTAACAGAAACGAACGAAAAAAGACAGGACAAAAAGACATTACACAGATCAAATGCTGTACTTAATTAAGCCTCGTCGGCGTCCTTCTTACCGGACCTATCAAACAATCGTAAGAATCAGGATAGCAGAAAGAGGGTTGGAACTCACTTCGACGAGCGGCTAGGGAGGAGCTCGGGGTTGATGAAGGGCACGACACCGCCTTGGCTGATCACGACGTCGCCGAGCAGCCTATTGAGCCTGATTCATCTAAGTCAGCGATAGTCACGAATCATGGCATATCTGCTTACTCCTCGTCGTTGCGGATAGCCAACTGCAGGTGACGAGGCACGATACGCTGCTTCTTGTTATCGCGAGCGGCATTACCGGCCAACTCCAAGATTTCTGCGGCCAGATACTCCAATACCGCGGCAAGATAGACTGCACACTCGAAAGTCAAGTCACCATACGGTAGGGTGCTGGATATTGAGACGTACCAGGAGCGCCGGCACCAACGCGCTGCGCGTAGTTGCCGCGCTTCAAGAGACGATGAACACGGCCAACGGGGAACTGCAGGCCAGCCTTTGCAGAGCGCGACTGGGCCTTGCCATCACTTGAGGTCTTTCCACCAGACTTGCCGCCGGCCGAAGACTTTCCTGCTTTGCCTGGGAGCGAAACTGTCCTTAGTGGCGGCATTCACAGCAGTCAACTGTGGATGTACCCTTTCCGCTCTAAAGCGACACCTGAGTGAGTTACAGCAATCAAGAGCGATGCGCCGCAGACTTACCATATTCACTGGATGACTGCGTAGGGAGAGAGAGCTGAAGGTGGTGGTTGGAGAGCAAAAGCGCGAGGTAAACAACAGTCGCCGCGGCAATTGTTTATATACCCTCCAGTCACGTGATGCGATACACAAACCGGCATAGCGGCCCGAGCCGTCGAGTGCTAAGCCGTAAAGCCGAAGCAAAACTTCGACTCCTCTGCTTGCGTGAGCGTACGGCAAACCGTGTCACCGGGACAAGTGACTCAAATTTTGTGGATGGTTGCGCACCCTGGGTCTCCACGACCACGCAGCCTTGAGTATGTCGACCATAGAAACTCCAACGAACCACAGTGCCAGCGGTTTGGATGCCTCTCATGTTAACATCCATACGACCGGCGCGTCTCCCTACATCCATGCCAATTCGTCGAAAATTTCCTTGCACAAGGGCGACGATGGCGGGGTGGACATAGAACTGTCTGAGCGCGTCGGCAAGCTCGACTCGTCCAAGAACCCCGAGATACACGTCCAAAGCCTTTCCCAGGAAGGCGTCCTTACTCAGGAAGGCGTGCATACCCCGCTCATCAAGAACCGAACGCGTGCCAACGTCCAGTTTGCGTCGCTCTGTTGGACGCTATTTCTTGCTGGGTGGAACGATGGCACCACCGGCCCACTGCTCCCACGCATACAGGAAGTGTACCACGTACGCTAGTTTTGTGTCCTGCCGTGCATATCTGAGATTGATTCCATTTTTCCAGGTGGGCTTCGCAGTCGTCTCGCTCGTATTCATCGCGAACTGTGTCGTAGGTCTTCTTCATTTAACATAGTTTTTGGGGCTGCTCATACAGTTCAATCCAGGGGTTTGTTTCTGGGTCCATCTCGAATATCTACCTCACAGACCGACTAGGCTTCGGAAGAGTACGGTCGGCGTTTGAACGTTCTTTCTGCTCTGCCCTGAGGACTTTTGGCATAGGTCATTGTCATCGGGAGCACAGCCCAAATAATTGCCTATGCCATCCAAGCACCGGCACCCCCGTTCCCACTCTTTGCCATCGGGTTTGCCGTAAATGGCTTTGGAATTGCACTCCAGGTACGCTAGACTGCGCAGGAGGAAGCTATTCAAAAACAGAATGTCGCTCATGTGATGTAGGACGCACAAGCAAACGGCTTCGTTGCGAGCTACAAAGAGAATGCCGCGGCGAAGATGGGAATTCTCCACGCAGCATACGGTCAGAGTCATTCAAACAAACGCCAGCGTCCGTGCCAATGCAGGCTAATATCTACCCAGGTGCTGGAGCTCTGGCAGCGCCTCTCGTGGCGACTCAGTTTGCCCAGCTTCATCGCTGGTCATTGCACTATTTGGTTTCACTTGCCATCGCACTCTCAAACGCGATCATTCTTATCGCGGTGTTCAGATTTAAAACCCAGGACGGTATGTCCCATCTGTAAGTCAGATAAATTTTACTGAATTTTACTGACTGCTGTTTTTGCTCGCACAGAATGTCTTGCGCAGATCGGGCAACCAGCTGGCGAACTTGGGGAAAGCGAGGACAGCAAGTACAGCCAGATATTCCGTCTCAAGGCAGTTCATCTACTTGCTTTCTTCATTCTCGTATATGTGGGCGTAGAGGTGACGATTGGAGGTATGTTGAACTTGACTCCGTTAATCCCGTTGCCTATCTCTTTTTGATGGTCTACGCCTAGGTTGGATCGTTACCTTCATCATCCACGTTCGCGGGGGTGGGCCATCATCTGGCTACATATCGGCTGGCTTCTTTGGAGGTGGGCATCGCAAAGCGATTTTGTACTGCAACAGCCCAGCTGATTTATGCCAGGTCTGACATTGGGGCGGGTTGCTCTTCTCTGGGTTAATGAGAAGGTGATCTACTGCCTTCTTCGCGTAAGATATGTGCCTAACTATTGTACAGGTCGGCGAGCGCCGGGTCATCTTCTTCTACGTCGTTCTAGCGATTGCGTCAGTCAAAATCTCTCGACTGCCTGTCATACGCTCACGACTTTAAGGCGCATAGTCTCGAGCTTGTCGTCTGGCTCGTTCCATCTCTGATCGGCGGCGCCGTCGCTGTTTCCCTAGTTGGCGTCCTCCTCGGCCCGATCTATCCCATTGCCATGAACGTGAGCGGGCGCATCCTCCCGCGCTGGCTCCTTACTGGGAGCATCGGTTGGATCGCAGGTTTTGGGCAGACCGGATCGGCAGCCCTTCCGTTCATGACTGGCGCCATCGCAAGTAAGGCCGGGATCAAATCGCTACAGCCGCTGTGAGTGCTCTCCAGGGCTATAAATTTGTACTGACGGCTTCGCCTTGCGAAGGTTGGTGGCGATGATGGCATTGCTGCTAGTGCTCTGGGCGCTGGTACCTAAGGGGCATTCGCGAGCAGATTGAGTAGTCACGAACGGGACAAGTCTCTTATTTGACAGAGGCATTGCTATCGCTCTCTTCACATTACGACATAGCGAATGAAGACCGAATGACGGCGTCATAGCACGCGACTATGGCTGTTAATCGCCATGTGCCGAACATATTAAACGAAGATACGGAAGGTCTATTCACGAGGTCGGCTATGGTGAGAGCTCTGGTCGATGCTCTGGCACGACTGCCATGCCTTTCTTAGTGTGTCGTTTGAGAAGAACGCCCACCCCGCGCACAAGCGCTTCCTCCTCCTCGTTCTTCGCGTCTGCGCAAGCCGCCCACCTTATCCTCAGCTTTTCGTCAACAAGGTAGACGTATCCGATACGGCTGTTGATCATTCCGAGCTGTTCCCTCACGTACTCCTGTAACAAGGCAGCATAAGCATTAATTTGCAGACGCATGATACATACGGCGTACCATATTCTGCCGCGAGACTATGTAGGTGGGTTGCAGATGTGTAGGAACGTTGCGGCGTAAGGACGTCAGGAAGAGGTTAACGAGGATCGACTTGAGAACGTTCTCTTGCAGGTTGATTTGTACGTATTGGTAGGCGGGGTACTGGGAATATTCTTCATTGAGCCGCCGCACGTAAGATTTCGCATGGAGCTGGGCCCTTGTATTAGCGTGGCTAGTGTGGTCTCTATTCTCAATTACCTCGGAAATCTTCGTTGATAGCATTGCCACGACAGTTACTTTACCAGGAAATATGTGGGTCGTGTGGGTCTTCACCCCGTTGTCCAATCGGGAGCCCATGATATTCGGAAAGTAGAGCGCTTTCTGGATGTCCAATTAGCTGGAATATACAGCCAGCAAAAAGCATGATTACACGCACATCCTCTCGAATCAGGACGTTTGGCGCCATCCAGGTTTTGCCACCATGGACTCTCGTCATATGTAGATCATAGAAGTACCCTGTAGATGCCTCTTTGACTCTGCACTAGCAATACGTTAGTAGTGAGAGACCTCAACGTAGCGTCACATACAGATGGCGTCTCTTCTCAAGTTGTTTCTCCTGGTCGAGAAAGTCCTTGCTCGTCTGCGACCAGCTCTTGGCTGATGTTGTGGGCACCTCCGGTATGCCGAGCGGCCGCCGCAGTGGTGGAATGGTCGGTGCTGCGGGCTCAGCTTCCTTCACTACGTCAGAAACATGGCGCACGCTTCCAAATCGCCTAGGTATTTGTCGCTTGAGAGTGCGAACGGGCTGGGTAAGTCGAGCAGAGGCTGCCAGCATTTCGGCCAGAAAGACGCGTCTCAATTCCTTCTCGATGACTTTGAGCCCTAACCTCAGAGGCGGGTTCCGGCGTGGGAACCGAACAGGTCGAGCGTCTGCGACCGCGCCGTCAGTATCAAACTCTGCGTCCTTCCTGACTTTGAGTACCTCATCAATGTCCGACTCTACGCTGCAACTACCTCCTGGCTGGACGGCAGAATGGTGAGCTTCTTCTCAGCTTGCTGGAAGCTGCTCACATAGCCGGCAGGGATCTGGACAACCAAGCCTACGTCTTCATTGGTACGTCCATGGCTCGCTTTCAGGCCGCCCATCCTGAAATACTCGCACCGCAGAAACTGCCACCGGACGCGCACAATGGGAGCACCCTGATGCCGGCGTGGCCGCGACAGGTCCTTCTGCGCCGGAGGGCTCTCCGCCCCCAACGCATCACAGCACGAAACGGCGCCAGTACGCGGCTGGCCAGACGCAAGCGTACTACGGTGGAGGTGACGCTCTTGCTGCTCCTTCTTTCGGCGGCGCGCCCCCTCCTGGTGGACAGCTCTTCACGCCTGGGCTTACCGCGGAGAACCAGTTCGCGCAGCAACAGCAGCAGCAGCCTGGCGGTGCGCCTTACTACGGCCAGCAGGCGGAGCCAGATTACATCAATGCCCCTGCGTACCAGCAGCAGCCTGTTTACGGCCAGCCGCCGTCTGGCGGAGGCGTCGGTGCGCTCACGGACCAGTTCGGCCAAATGGGTGTTGGCGGGACGAAACCCTTCCAAATCTATGCGACAAACTTGCTCACATCCCCGCCCGACCCGCGTGACCTCGAAGTGCCCCCACCAGAAATCCGCCTTCCTGTTGGGGCATCGCTTTCGCAATCCCCTTACTCAAATGCACACTACTCGTACCAGCGCAGCACTCTCAACGCCCTCCCCAACTCAGGGTCACTGGTTTCGAAGGCCAAGATCCCGCTTGGCCTCGTCATCACGCCCTACCGCTCTGTGAAAGAAGGGGAGGAGCCCGTGCCTGTAGTGACAGATCAGGTCATCGCGCGGTGCAGGAGGTGCCGCACATACATCAACCCCTACGTCTCGTTCATTGATGGTGGTAGCCGGTGAGTTTTGTTATCTCCCGAGTTCGGTTCCAATACTCAATGAGCGTTTCTATGCAGCTGGCGGTGCTGTATGTGCTCTATGACAAACGAGGTTCCACAACTTTTCGACTGGGACCAAGCCCGCAATCAGCCAGGGGATCGTTGGGCACGTGCCGAGCTGAATCACGCCGTCGTTGAGTTCGTCGCACCTACCGAATACATGGTCCGCCCCCCGCAGCCGGCGGTGTACGTCTTCCTCATTGATGTCAGCCACACCGCTGTGCAGTCCGGTACGTCTGTGTTGTCTTACATCACACACTGCAACGCGCTCACTAGCAAGGTAAGGTATGGTGGCCACTGCGACACGGACAATCTTAGAAAACCTGGACCGCATACCGAATGGAGATGAGCGTACTAAGGTCGCTCTCGTGGCGTACGACACGTCGCTGTACTTCTTCTCGATTCCTGTGAGTTGCTTGCTGCGGCAATACTCATCTCTATGTCTGACGTCCCTCGCGCAGCCCGGTTCAACTGAGTCAAGCATGCTTGTCATGTCTGACATCGATGACGTCTTCCTGCCAAAACCCACAGACCTCCTCGTTAACCTGAATGAGTCACGTACCGGACTTGAGGCGCTGCTTGGCAGACTCAACGATATGTTCCAAGACAACCATACCATTGGAAGCGCCCTTGGACCAGCCCTGCAAGCTGGATTCAAGCTCATGGTGTGGACAGCTTGCATCAATCTTGCGAGCAGCGTTGTGACTCCCCATCCTTCAGGCACCCATCGGGGGAAAGATCATCGTTCTGTCTTCAAGTTTACCCAGCGTTGGTGGAGGTTCTCTAAAGAACAGGGAAGATCCGAAGGTCTTGGGAACTCCGAAGGTTTGTCGGCTCTTTTGTGCCAACCCTTTTTTACTTCAACTTCATTTTAGGAATCAAGCCTTTTGCAGGCCGCGTCTCCTTTCTACAAGTCATTCGCCATCGAATGCTCGCGGGCGCAGGTATCAGTGGACATGTTCCTGTTCAGTGCTGCGTACCAAGACGTTGCAACCCTAGGTGAGTCCCCTTGCATAGCTATCGCACGCCTTCACTCAAAAAGGTTTGCAGCTGGCTTGCCGCACTACACCTCCGGCCAGACATACTTCTACCCTGCCTTTAACGCTGCCCGCTCCGAGGACGCAGTCAAGTTTGCACATGAATTCGGCGAGGTGCTTGCAATGCCAATCATGCTGGAGGCTGTCATGCGCGTGCGTGCCTCACGGGGCTTGCGCATGTCGTCATTCCACGGCAACTTCTTCGTTCGCTCGACGGATTTGCTGGCCATGCCTGCCGTACCTACAGACACGTCGTATGCCATTGAAATTGTGATCGAGGAGACGATTACCTCGCCCTTCGTGGTGTTGCAGACTGCCGTCCTACACACAACGTGCTTCGGTTCGTCGTTGTCGCTGCTCCTACCATTGATCAGACACTAATTTTGATGCTAGGCGAACGTCGTATCCGCGTAATCACTACCGCGTTGCCCGTCACATCGAATTTGTCCGAGGTGTTTGCATCAGCGGATCAAGTTGCCATTGCCACGCTTCTCGCCAACAAAGCCGTTGAGCGGTCAATTACGCACAAATTGGAGGATGCGCGCGACGCTGTGCTGAACAGGTTGATCGAGATACTGCAGGCATACAAGACAAGCATGACAGCGGCAGGTGCGGGTGCGAGCGCACAGCTTACTGTCAGTGACAACTTGAAAATGCTGCCGGTGTTGGTCTTGGGCTTGTTGAAAAATGTAAGTGGTTCACCGTGTGCACGTATCCAGGAATATTGACAGCGTAACCCAGGTTGGCATTCGCCAAAGCGCGCAGATACCGCCGGATCTTAGGGCGTATGCCCAGGCGCTGCTCACGTCGCTTCCGTCTCAGCAACTTATTCCCTACATCCACCCGACCTTCTACTCATTACACAATATGCCTCCGGAGGTATAGTGCAGTTGTTGGCATTAGAAAATTTTACTCACCGAGCATATCATCAGGCCGGCACCGTTGGCGAGCATGGCATTATTCTGCCCCCGCCGCTCCCTCTCACCTCGGAGAGGTTGGAGAGGCACGGCCTCTTCCTCATTGAGGATGGCCAGACCATCTTCCTGTACGTTGGTCGGGACGCGGTTCCTCAGCTTATCATCGACGTTTTCAATCTCCCGAACTACGATGTCCTGCGTGGAGGCAAGGTATGCTATTCGCTTTGCTTCGAAACACAGATCCTTACTGCATTCCTCGTAGACGACCCTTCCACTCCTCGACAATCCGTTCTCGCAACGCGTGAATGCTATTGTTCAAAAGACGCGTGAACTTCGTCGGGGGGTGTACTATCCGCACCTGTACATCGTCAAGGAGGACGGCGAGCCGCCGCTCCGTCTGTGGGCCCTCAGCGGTCTCATCCAGGACCGCACAGACGTCTTGCCAAGTTACCAGCAGTTCATCAATCAATTGAAAGACAAGGTAAGTCGTATCGATCGATTGCGCCAGGAATCCATAACCTGATGCTGGTGTTAGGTCAATGGAAGCGGGTACTGATTTGCCGCGGCCGCATTTCGCTTTTGCGTTCTGATTTGAACTGTTCACTTATGTTACATAATTACCTGTTAGATGCCTACTCGTTGTATTCTCCAGTTGTGTTGTAACTGGTTTACGACAGCTGGCCGTATTGTATCCGACTCAGGCTTGGGCGAACACATAGGCAATGATCAATTGGCTGAGCACTCAGAGTTTCGGCAGAGGTCACGCAGAGACGCCGGACGTCGAACCACGTGGTCCAAGTATACGTGTTCGTGTTCCGTTCTGACGTGTCCGTATCCGGCGTATCAAGTTCACGGGCCAGCGGCCTTTGATACTTACCACAACTTTCATGGCAGGCCCCTCACAGCAGCTGCCCCCTGGATGGCAGACCGAGTGGTATGGTCACTTAGCTAGCGTCGAGAGGTCTGAATTTCATTTTGCATTTCGCAGGGATGTCGACAATCAGCGCTACTTCTTTGTCGGTACGGCGGCGCGCGATCGATACAACACCTTTGATGTCTTACTTCTCACATTCTTAGAATCATCCACGGGACGCACTCAATGGGAACATCCCGGAGGCAGCTCACCCGTACAGGACGCGGGATCTGCGTCCCCGCCACCTGCACAACATCACGGCAAACGGCGCGTCTACGCTGCTGAACAGACCAAAGCTTATGCGGGTTCAGCAGAAGAGGCCCCTGTACCATGGAATGGTGGCTTAGCCACGACAGGGACAATGGGGGAGCAAATATTTACGCCTGGCCTTGCGGCGGAAGGTGGGTTCGCACAGCAGCAGGCCGGCGCGCCGACGCACTATGGCCAAACGGCCGCAAAGCCGGACTACATCAATAGGTCGTCGTATGGACAAGTGCCCTATGATCAAACGTCGGGCAGTGCTAGTCTTGCGGACAAGTTTGGGCGACTCGATGTTAGCGGTACCGGCGGGTACCAGCTCCAGGCGACTAACCTGCTCGCATCGCCACCCGACCCACGTGAGCTCACCATCCCCCCTCCGGCAATCCGCCTACCACCAGGTGCAGCTTTGGCGTCATGGCCAACCTCGAATGCGCACTACTCCTATTCGCGCAGCACTGTCAACGCAATCCCCAACTCCGAGAGCCTTGCGAAGAAGGCGAAGATACCGTTGGCTCTGATCCTCACGCCACACCGCTCGTTGGGCGAAGAGGATGAACCGATCCCTCTCCAAAGCGACGCTGTTGTTGGGCGCTGCCGACGTTGCCTTGCGTACATCAATCCCTATGTGCAGTTCATCGACGGCGGAAATCGGTATGTTTGCTAAAACGTTCTCCGTGTCCGCTGTCAACTGAACTTTCTGTGATCAGCTGGCGGTGTGCGTTGTGTTCTATGTCAAACGAGGTCCCACAGCTCTTTGATTGGGACTCCGCCAAAAACCAGCCTGCGGACCGCTGGATACGGCCCGAGCTCAACCACGCTGTCGTCGAATACGTCGCGGCGAATGAGTACATGGTCCGACCTCCGCAGCCCCCAGTGTATGTCTTCCTTATAGATGTGAGCCACAGTGCCGTCCAATCTGGTACGTGTTCATTCATGATCCTTCGCGTCCTCTGCTGACGATTGTGGCAGGTGTTGTGGCCACCGCTGCGCGAACCATATTGGAGAACCTCGATCGCATCCCAAACCAAGATGACCGGACGAAGGTCTCGATTGTTGCCTTCGACACCTCGCTTTACTTCTTCTCTATGCCAGTGAGCTCAAGCCTCGTTTTCTCATTATCATCTGAGCATATAATGCGACTGCAGGCTGGCACGGAGGAAACCAGCATGCTTGTTGTTTCTGATGTTGACGACGTTTACCTCCCTCAGCCCAACGATCTTCGAGTCACACTGACCGAGGCGCGGGCATCGATCGAAAGCTTGCTAGGACGACTGCATGATCTGTTCAAGGACAATCACACCACTGGTAGTTGCCTCGGTGCCGCCTTGCAAGCAGGGTACAAGCTCATTGTACGCATGACGTACCTCTTTTTTTATATACTCCTACATTGACGCTTCTCTGTCAGAACCCAATTGGTGGAAAAATCGTCGCGTTGACATCCAGCCTTCCTTCAATTGGCGCCGGCGTGCTGAAGCACCGCGAGGATACGAAGGCCCTCGGGAATTCAAAGGTACAATATGGCTGTATAAGCCATATCACAGCGTCTTTCTGAACCGTTAAAATCAAACCATAGGAATCTAGCCTTCTGCAGGCCGCAAATCCGTTTTACAAGTCCTTCGCCATCGAGTGTTCAAAGGCCCTGATCTCTGTGGACTTGTTCCTCTGTGGCTCATCATATCAGGACGTCGCAACTCTCGGTGAGCTCCCATCTTTCCCCCATGGTTTCCCTTCTGACCCTCTCTACTTCAGCCTACCTCCCGCATTACACATCCGGCCAGACCTACTACTACCCTGCCTTCAGCGCCGCCCGCGCGGAGGACGCATCCAAGCTCGCGCACGAGCTCGGCGCCGTAATTGCAATGCCAATCCTGCTCGAGACAATCATGCGCGTGCGCACATCGCGCGGGCTGCGCGCGAATGCGTTCCATGGTAATTTCTTTGTGCGCTCGACGGACCTGCTCTCGATGCCGACGGTGCCGACGGACACGTCTTACACGATTGAGTTTGGGGTCGAGGAAAACCTGACGGCCCCGTTCGTGATTTTTCAAACTGCGGTGCTGCACACAACGTGCTTCGGTGCGTATAACCTGGCACGCGTATGTTGGATCGCTTATAACTAACGGTTCTGACAGGCGAGCGCCGTATCCGGGTCATCACCCTCGCACTCCCGACAACGTCAAACCTGTCGGAGGTGTACGCGTCCGCTGACCAAGGAGCGATCATAACGTTCCTCGCGAACAAGGCCGTCGAGCGCTCGGTCTTGTACTCCCTCGCCGACGCGCGCGACACTGTGATGAACAAGCTCATCGACATTCTGCAAGCATACAAGAGCAGCATGACCTCCGCCGGCGCGGGTGCGTCCTCGCAGCTCGCGCTATGCGAGAACATGAGTATGCTGCCGCTTCTTGTGCTCGCGTTGTTGAAGAATGTACGTAGATACTGTGCAGAGTCTGTGCGGGGCGCTAACATGTCTGACTAGGTCGCCTTGAGGAAGGGGGAGCAGATTCCCTCGGATCTGCGTGCGTACGCTCACGCACTGCTCACTTCGCTGCCAACGCAGAGCCTCATCCCATACATACACCCCGTTCTGTACTCATTACACAACATGCCCGCCGAGGTTTGCTATTTTCTCATATGCCGTCCTGAATGAACTTACACCAGCTGATATGGCAGGCTGGTACTATCGGTGAACACGGCGTCATCATGCCTCCACCTCTCCCTCCCACGTCGGAAGGAATGGAGAGCCACGGGCTGTACCTCATTGAAGACGGCCAGGCTATCTTCTTGTACGTCAGGCGTGACGCGGTGCCTCAGCTCCTGCTCGACGTGTTCGGCATCCCGAGCTACGATGCTTTGCGCGGCGGAAAAGTCAGCAAACTGTTACTCTCCGCCTGCCCTATGGTTTCTGACCTTGTCCTGTTCGTCGTCGCTGCAGACAACCCTTCCCCTGCTGGACAACCCGTTCTCCCAGCGCGTGAACGCCGTTGTGCAGAAGACGCGCGAGATGCGGAGGGGCGTGTACTTCCCGCACCTGTACGTTGTCAAGGACGACAGCAACGACGTCGCACTGCGCGTCTGGGCTGTCAGTCACCTAATTCTGGACCGCACGAGCGCGCTGCCGGGTTATCAGCAATTTTTGAGCCAGCTGAGGGATAAGGTGTGCAAATACTCTTTGACGTTGCTTCATCGGCGGCTGATGGGAACGGTTGTTTCAGATAAACGGGAGCTCGTACTGAATGCGCTTGGGCGCGAGATAACTATGGCCGACTTGGACGGACTGTACGGAGAGCCGTGTATGAGTACGATGAATGTCGGACATCAATCTATCCGGAAGTAAATGGGTATGATCAGACGATTGTGTGTGGAGACTTTTCTCGGAGGCAGGTCTGACCCACGCTTGGTATTCCTCGTAAAGCGTTTCGGTGATTTAGATCGCCAGTCATATTTGGCCAGGGCCGAGGTCAGGTATTGGCAGAGTGAAAACGAGGCCAAGACGAGGCACGGATCTAGTGACCAGCGTGCACAGTGCTGTTTCCTCAGGCGACATCGCCATCTGGCCCTCTGAGCGATTGCTGGGCAGATGCCCTGGTTTAATATAGCCGCTAAAACATAGCTCTCATAGCATACACCCTACTGCAACTCATGATCACTAGATATTTGGCTCCCAACTGACACCACAACCACACCCTGAGCCCTTGGCCTGTGGGTTGTCCAGCACGCGGAAGGAGCTCCCGATCAACTCGGTAGCGAAGTCGATGGTAGAACCTTTTAGAAGACCGAGGGAAAGGGCATCTACCACAACATTCGCGGGCTTTATTGATGGATGTGAAAATTGGCTTTGCACGTAGACGACGTCAACGCCTGCACGGTAAGGACAAGGGTTGGGCGACTTACTAATCCTCGGGCTCTCTGTGCGTGGTGAGCTCCATCTTGTATTGGTAGCCGTGACAACCGCCAGACTCTACAGAAATGCGCAGAGCAGAGTCCGAGTTGCCTTCCCGTGAGGCCACCGTTCTCAATTGCTGGCGTACAGAGTGAGTCCTGTGGCACGGCGTCAGTTGGTGACACGGTGGGTACGTACCTCAGCAGCGCGGTCTGTAAGGTCTATGCGCGCGTCTTCAGGAGGTATCGCCTCAGCATCAAGCTCTGCTGCCTCAAGATCTTGTTGTGTGGGATATAGAATGAGTACAGTGGGTTTGGAGGGAGGGAGTTTAGCGAATACGGCGGCAGCGGCGGAGGGTCGGGAGGATGTTAGCGTTCGGGCAGGAGTGTAGCTCGAGGAGGAGGCTGCGGCATGGAATATGGCTGTACGCTGGGCATTGCGGACGAGAGCGCGTGAGCACTGTCGGGCGACGGAGAACATGGTCGAGAGGCAAGTCGCGGTGACCACTGACGATTGCCCAGTTGCTCCCGGGCCGTGCGCACTAGGGTTAGGGCCAATCGAAGATCTCCCGATCGCGTTCTGCTCGCCTTGGCTCAGCTCGCCTTGTTCTCCAACGTCTCCGCGCAGTCCAACACCGGGACAGACGCTGCCGCCGAGCGCGAAGACCGACGCGCCCGTGCCGCGAGGACAATAACTATCGCCCAACTCTACGCTGTTGGTCACGCGGTCACGTCGCACACGGTCAACCATCCACGGCCAGGTACACAGTGGTTTGTCTCCAGAACAATAAGTGGGCCTCTGCTGACCACTGGCTTTAGCGTATACTGAGGGACAAAGCTCCAGGCTTCGGTCGTGCCTACATACTTTCCAGACGCCCACACGTTCCATCACTGCGTCACTCCACACTCCAAGTTCAACATCACCTCGACCATGGACGTTGTACGCTTCTTCTGCGTGTTTATAAGAGTTGCCGAGCTGAACTCAGCATAGGACATTCCCGAGGCTGAAAGCCCTGACCTACTCTCCCTTTTCGACCTCTCTCCAGAAGGCTTTCCGTGGCGCGATTCACGGCCACAAGACATCGAAGCGCGCCGTGCCCAGATGTCAGACCTCCTCATCTTCGACATCCTTCTCTCCTCTGGCGGCTTACGCCAACCTGACGCACTGTACCCGCCGGCCGACGCCCCAGCTCTGCGCCACCTACTCGACGCGATCCTCCACGAATCCACGTACGACGCCCTGAAGAAGGATTGTCTAGTGTACTTCCTGCTCAAGTGGCACCAAGATGGACGGGAGGAGAGGTTCAAGGATGACCGGTGCATACCGCCGCAGTTTGCCATGCTCAGCGACGCGTATTGGCACCTGGATTCAGGAATACAAGTTGCGGTGCGTCGTGTCTTTGTTCGCCTGTCTGTTGTACCTGATTATCTGGGCCCATGCAGCGCGCAGTGTCCCTTCTTGCTGACGTCCGCTTGAACCGCGATTTCACTTCAAAAATCATCCAAGCGATCTCCCTTTCGCCAAATCCGTCACCCCTCATCCTTCAATACCTCCGAACCACGAAACCTCTTCTCACAGAGCCAGACGATATCGACACGTATATCCTTGCACTGGCTGAGTCCAGTCTCGTCGAGGCTTGGTCATATCAGCGCTCCTTCCCGGAAGCCAGCGCTACCCGCAAGCGTCTCATCCACAAAGTTCTTGGATTTTGCCTCACCCGTAAGTGTCTGCATCCCGCTCGCGTGTTCTGAGCTGACATCTCCTCAAATTGCAGCTTCTGTTCGACCGCGTCATGTCACTGAACTCCTTGGGCTTCCCCTCTCCTCCTACGAGCAGTCGCTCCTCCACGAGTACGCGCTCACCCCTCCTTCCGACCTGCCCCGTGCTTCCTATCCTCCACTTCACGACCTTGTCTGCGTGCGCCTCATCAACGCGGGAAAATATGCGGACGCAATAAAGCTCGATCGGCAGTTAGCAGGCAGTGGTGAGGTTGCTGACCGGCGACGCAAGCTTGTCGATAGCTTCCTCGCCATTATGCCGGCCATCGAGCGCCTCGCTGTAGAAGAGCAGCTCGGCACACCTCATCGGGCTAAACCTGCGCCGGTGAAACCCGCATTGCCGCCGCCGAAAGATGCGGACTTGAGCATGTCTTGGGAGGAGGTTGAACCCGTGAACCGCGTCCTCGCTGCACCTGCATCAAAGCCGTTCGTCCTTGGCAGGCCCGCCACGCGTGGGCCGCGCTTCAGCGGCACGACCGCACTGCCTGCGCTGCCGAACGGTGACGACTCGTTCACCGTGGCAGGACGCGGCCTCTTCACAACTGCCGCAATCCCTACCGCTACCGTGGCGAAGGGGCCCCGCGTGTCGCTGCAGATGCCGTTGATCGATTCGGCAATGCTCAACGGAAAGGCCACCGCTGCTTCCTCGGCGGGGCCGCGATTTAACGGTGGGCTTTCCTCCTCGGTGAACGGGAGCGGAGGCTTGTTCGCCTCACAAAGCGGGGGATCACGGAACAATCTATTTGGACCGACAAGCACCTTAATGACCACCCACGTCAAGCCTGCGCACTCATTATTCTCGCAAGCTCCGCCGAACGGCTCAGCCGTGCAACCTTCGCCTCCCAACGATGGCCCTCGCGCATCAGCCTCCCCTCCTATGGACGGTTTTATAGAGGGCGAAGACGATTTCGGCCTGGCAGACGATGGGGACGAAGAGGACGAAGCGCAACCTCTCCCAAAGCGCGCCCCGTCGAGTTCCCCCGTAGAGTTTTCACACTCCGTGTTTGTGAACAACGGCCACGCTGTTGTTGTGAAAGCGGCGCCGCAGACTTTGCCGGGTGCCTTCCACGCCGACGATGACGACCTCGACCTCGAGGCAGCGGCGCACACTCCGCCATCGCCGTCAACTTTCCCGCCACCGGCGAAGAGCCGCCGAACAAACGGCACGAGCGCGCGACGCCTGCCGTCGCCTTCCCCTCCCGCGCCGCCCGCGAGCAGAGCAAAGACCCGGTCCCGCGCGAAGGCGGAGCCGGTGCGTGTTCCGGGCGGGTTCTTCGACGGGGAGCCAGAACAAGAAGACGAGGTTCCCCCGCTCCCGGATGTGTCGCCCGTGAAGCGCTTGGTGCGCAAAAGCCGTGCGACGGCTTCGTCGCGCGCCTCGTCCGCCGAAGTCGAGGACAGGGACGATGGCGTGCGCGTGCGCAGAAGCGCGCGTCTGAGCGTCGCGTCGAGCTCCCCAGAGCCTGTGTCGGTTTCACCGCCGAAGAATCCTGCGCGCAAGACGCGCGGGGCCACCGGCGTGGGGAAGGCGGTGGCGAGGAGGAAGAGGTGAACGGGTAGGTAGAGCTCGTTTTGATCGTTACCATCTTTTGCGAAAGATATACCCGGTGGCTGGTGGACCTTGTGCTCAGTTCGCGACTTGCCACTGGAGGTTCACTGTTAGCTGCATCGCACATCATGTAGCCTAAGACACCGATCAGGAGCTACTGAACGACTCGCCGGAGCCATTAGCGTCGGGACGATCGTCAAAACTGCCGGTATATATATCTATGTCTTGCACCCTACCATAGGTCAGGCTGGAGTGAAGTTGCTCGGCTCTGGTTTGCTTGAGGCATACTCATATGATTTCTTTGGCTTCCGAATTTGATAGCCAAAGACAATTCCTGCAAACAGCCGCTTTCCATCCCCACCCTCACGGCGTTCCCCGCGCCAAAATTCCGCAGCGTCGTCTTCTTCGACCGTATTAATATTGGGTCGAGGGCACGAGGCCCCATTTCCTTAGCGGCGGAACGACTGTCTTCCGCGCAAGGTCGGCAACGGAGACTACCATTTCCTGCTTTTGATAACTCGTCGCCTGGAACATCGCCTGAACAGTCTTTGTTGCCGACGAACTACAACAAGAAATACTCTACACTCTACACCCAACTACTACAAAATCCAAGAATATATGCCGTGAAGGGGTCATGATGCGTCATAAAATGCACTAATCAAGCTCGTTGAATGAGCGGCCGGAAAGGATGATCGCAGCCAGCGCCTGCTCTGGACTACGGGACAGCGTCAGTGCGTATGCTGAGAGACATGCTGGGAGCACATACGTCACGTCACGACGGCTGTTGCTGTTGCCAAAAACCTTGCCCAGGAGGTCAGATGCCGCGCTGGAGACACCCAGGCTGGTCACGGTGCCGATGAGACCCTTCTCAATCGGACCCAAGTTGAGGCGTTCCTCGAGCTCGCGGCGAGATGAGCTACCGCTGTTTCCGAAAACCTTGCCCAAAAGGTCAGAAGCGGCACTGGAGACACCGAGGCTGGTCACAGTGCCGATGATGCCCTTCTCGATGGGGCCGAAGTTGATGCGCTCCTCAAGCTCACGCCTGCGCGCACAAATCAGTGTAAGCAAAGACGATAACAGAAGGGTCGACCGACCTTGAGGATGCCTTGTCATCGCCAAGCAAGTGCTCAATCGCGCCACCTGCAGCCGCGACGGCGCCTGAAGCAAGGCCCCCCGCAGCCGCGGTCTTGAGGACCGTGCCGAGGGAGTCCTCCGTCGCACCGAGCAGGCTGCCAACGATGCTGCGGCGTGTGATTCCGAGCGATTCGAGCAAGTCCGGAGTGATGGTCACCGGGCCGTGATCGAAGGTGGGTGGAAGTGTGATCGACCTCGAAGAAAGCGCTTTGATCAAGTCCGGAGTAATCGTCTCTGGACCGTGGTCGAAGGTGGGCGGAATGGTGATGGACCTCGACGACGCGCTGGAGCCGCCGCCGAGGAAGTGGTTGATCAGCGGAACGGCAGCGCCACCGAGCAGGCCAGTGCCGAGGGGCTTCAGGAGGTCGAGCACGCTGGGCTCACGCGCAGTCAGCTCATCGAGCTCGCGGCGCGTGATTCCGAGCGATTTGAGCAAGTCCGGAGTGATGGTCTCCGGGCCATGATCGAAGGTGGGCGGGAGGGTGATCGCCCGACGGTCGACTATGGGAGCCTCGCCGTGCAATAACGGAAATTCAGGGGCGAGCTCCGGGCCATGGTCGACGATGTCAGTGTTAGGGAAGATGACCCCAATGCGAGCGCTGCAATGAACGAGCGAGCAAATGGTCAGATGCTGATAAACACGTGCGAGAAGGACGAGATGTACTTCAACGGAGCCGCGATGGCAGGGGACACGGCGGAGGCAGCGAGGAGGATGGTAGCGAGGGTCGTGGAGGAGTGCATTTTAATAACGCGTTAAAGAGGTTGAAAGCTTGGAAGATGTTGGGTGTGACTGCAAAAGAGTGGCTCGTGATAAACAAAGACGTTGAGGCTACGACCGTACCACACTACATGTCAGATCGCACAAATGGCAACAGACTGCAAAGACTCACCAACCAGTACCTTGAAATGGAATTGACGAAGTGAGCAAAGGCTGAGGTATCATCGTCCTCCACCGACACTCTTTATACTTGGAGCGCGGTTCTGGACGTCGCTGGTCGCATATTTACCATCACGTCACCTCGCTCGAGGTGATCCTGTTTCAACGGAGAACAGCACCGCTGAGCCAAGCCATCAGCCGCCAAAGCTACCTCCGGCGAATTTGAACCTGGATAGGCGGGGCACGATCATGAGATGGCGTTACTGGCGGAACGACTGTCTTCCCGGCAGCGGAGACTGCCTGCCGCCGAGGAGACCATCTATCGGTCTGAACCCAGACGTTGGGTACTTCCTGCGTCCCTAGTGCAAAGACATTGAAATATATCGCGAGCATTGAGCACTCTCGCTACAAGGCTCGCCATCATGTCGATGTACAGTGTCAGCTGTGCACGTGCATGTGCACAAGTGCCATGTCAAACAGTTTCAGCAAATGGAGTAGCACTACTATACTGTGGAAGATCGGTCGTCAAGTTTTCGGGCAAGCAACGACATCCACACGCACCGATCTTGGCAGGAAAATCGCCATCCCGGCCCGGCCCGCCCCTATGGCACACATGAGGCGATGAGCTTAGCAACCCTTCGGATTGACTGAGTAGGAACGACCACCATTTGGACTTCAAATATTGTGCAGCAGAGCGCTGACAGAAAGGGAACGAGCGCAAGTTGCAAGTTGCCAAGGTTCATTCCTAACCCTAACTCAGGTGCTATAGTCTTGAGTGGCAACTTGCCTCCTATGTAACTTCAATATCACACACATATCCACACCAGGTCGACCGACAATCATTGACCGCGTCCACTATGCTTCTAGGCAACTATTTCGCAGACCACTTGTGCGCGGCGCTGAAGTGATCGATCACCGTGAGCTAGAGGCTTCCGGCGCAGTGCGCACACCATTCCATCACACTGTACCTCCCACCGGAGATCCTCACCGTCGTCTTCGCCATCCTGTCATCAATTGATCGACCTCACAAATCGTCGAATTGTCAGCACTACCTCGGCTAGCTGACAGTCACGCACGTCTGCCAGCGCTGGCGGAATATCGCGCTCGATGACCCGAGCCTCTGGGCCTGCAACATAGTCGTACCATTCCCGCTGGGAGCCCGCTGGACGTGCGCAGGCCTTTCTCTCTCGCGCCCAAGACGTACCCTTCACGGTGGAATTTTGTCCCGAATGCCCGAGGTCTTCTGACCTCGAGTTTGTCGGCGAACACCTCGTGGCACGCGCACGCTAAGCCTATGCGTGGCCCGCGGGGGACACAGCGCGCCTTGCGGTTATGCGCCCCTCCTACACACCCTTCAGCTCACCATCCACGATAATAAGTTTGAGCCCGTGCTTCCCTGTATCCCTGACGGCCTGCTTGCGCCTGCACTTCGGCATTTGCGCACGCGCGGGCCGCTACCATGGACGTCCCCGCTGCTTGTAGACCTCGTCGAGTAGTTGGAAGTCCATCACGGTAGCAGCATGGATGGCGCCGAGCTCGCACTGATGCGCGGCGTCCTGGGCCGGATGCGAGCGCTGGAGCGGCTGGTGCTTCATCAGGAGGTATACGCGGACGGGGCACCACCACGCGAGGTGGTCGCGCTGACGAAGCTGCACCACCTCGGGCTGAGCATGAAGGTCTCCGGCGCATGTATGCTCCTCTCACGCCTTGCACTCCCTGTCGATGCCTCAATCCAGTGCGATCTGCTCAGCCACGCCCCCGACTCGAAGCTCACATTCGCAACGTTTTTCTCTGCCGCAGTTACATGCGTCGACGGCCCCGCCGCCGCCTACGTATGCGTGCACATCCGCCCAATAGCACGGCGAGGTCTGCGATACCCACAGACCAGTGTCGCAGTCTCAGCGTGGCGCGCTGGGGACACACAAGCTGCACCCGCGTTGGAGTTGGAGTTTACGGAAATTGGTTCGCTCGGCAGCTGCTTGCAGGACATCGTGCCGTGTGCGCTGGAGGCGCTCGCGTCTGAGCACCTCCTCGAGCTGACTGTGCGTTGCAGTGGCAGCGGCAACGCATGGCTGGCAGCCTTGGGGGCGGCGCGCAGCCTGCGCCACATCGCGGTTGAGAGTAGGTTGAGAGCGTCGCAGCGCTACAGCTCTGCGCCGCGCTGGATGGCGCCGAGAACTTTTTGCCCGCGCTCTCTGTGCTGGTCATTGCGGGCGTGGGCTTTAAGGATCCCTGGCTGTCTGGCGACGGGAAGCGGCGAGTGCTCGCGGATGCATTGCCGCAGTATCTCGCAGACCGTGCACGGTGCAGGCCAGGTGCCGGAGGAACTGAATTTGGTTGGGTGTGGGCCGAGCGCCAATGCTTGTGTACGCGCGCTGAGAGAAGCGGTACCGGGGTTGGAGGTCAGACCTCCAGGTTGCGCCAGTTGGTAGGTACCACAATCCTTATCCTATACACGCTATGAGGAAAAAATTCACAAGTCCAGTATGCAACATGCTGCTCAGTCCTATGTACTGTCTCCACGCTTTCGAAACGGACCCAGTAAGTATCGAAGCCGATCGCTGATCGATCTCCCTGTTCGTTAACGGTTCACGTGGCGTGTAAGTAGCCAGCCACCATCAAGAGTCCTTCCGATCGCACGTACGATCACAGCGGTGAGGCAGTGGGCACACCATTGACAACCAATAATGACGCCGTTGTTTCCGTCGACATCGACGAGTCTGCCGCCGCCATCGCCCGGAGGAGCATCGATACGGCGGCAATGCGCGCGTCAACCAGTCTTGGGGGAAATTCGCAGAGCGCGTCGAGATAGCACAGGTCTCGAGCTGTCGTCCTTGACTCATTGGATGTTGGAATAACGCTTTCTGCTTCCCTATGATCGCACCATCTCTGGCTCACCATCTCTGGGAAAGCACCATGAGGAATTAACATAGGGCACACGTGAGGCATGCGAGAGAGTTTGTATAGGCGGAGGAGCCTGGTGCCATCGGGCAGGCTAAGGTTTTGTTCAGCAACGAGGAACACATCATTTACCAGGTCGGCGTACTGACCTCCTTGAACATCCTCGTCTGATTCTCTTTTGCACAGCGCTCGGCGTTGCCGTCAGACCGTTTCGCCAGCCTGTCCGGGCAGATAAGCTTAGTAGTAAGTACTCACAAGTACTGGGGACGCACCACCGTCACCACCGCGGACATAGACATGAGTCACTCAATGGAGGCTATCCACCAAACGCACCGAGACCAGGCAAGGCGATCGGTGTGCTGCAGCCCCAGGTCGTCGTTGCTGTATCAGTATATTACCATGTGCCGACACATCGGATATGTGTATGATCGTAGTACTAGACGCGTCTGGTCACAGAAGTGCTGCACCAGTTGGCAAGTCGGCGGCTGACGACTGCTGAGCTTCGGAGCGGCATTGCGGAGTGAAGCGAATATCAAAATGCCTGCCTAGACAAAGCACTGAAAGCCGCAGCGGGAACGCGGGACATGCAGAGCCTGCAGCGATTGAGGTGCCAGAGGAATCTGGTGCGCCAATGACTCAGAGGCACCCGCAGCGCCCTCCGAATGGAAGGTCTTCTCGAAATCTTGTACATGCGTCGAGGCGAACGGCCCGCCTCAGTCCCAGGTGATTGAGAATCAAAACTGCTAAGCTTAAGGATGCGCGAGCCGTCAGGCCCTTCAGGTCCAGCCTAGCTCAGTGCGCACCCTGATCTGGCCGTACTTACTTCGAGCTGGGCCGCCGCGCTGATGAAGCGCTGCTCCTTGGCTGCTCCTCCACCAGCAGGGAATCCACCCACAACGCTGTGTGTGTGACATAGAAACACCAGTGAGCAGCTTTGTGGATGTGCTGTTCCGATGACGGCAGCCCTTTTGCTGAACGGAATGCGCATGCTGACTCCAACGCGTGTCCTCGAAGGGCCGGGGGCTAGGGCTGAGACTACGGAGCCTCTGGAGGTGATGGTGGGCGTTCGGTCCTCTGCATGTGCATACAAAAGGATGGTGAGATGGTCAGAGGTGAGAGCGTTGAGAGTAAGTAGAGTTCCCGTGTGCCGAAGACGGCCGGCCGGCGCGTTTGCTCGGCAAGCGATGGCCGAAGGCGCACCCTCTCGACGTCGTCAACGGTCAACCTGCTCTTCCATCCTATCTCAAGGCCAGTCCAGACAGCAAGTACTACTTGTTCGTCGATGGGCGCACCTGGGGAGGTTGTCGTTAGGCTGCAGAGATAACTTTCAGAGGCGGCTTTGCTGGCTTCAAGCAGTGAGTCCGTGGGCCGATATCCTCGATTCACGGCCTACACATTATGCGCGCCAAAACAGAACCTACACACTTTCACTGAGCCGAGGTGGCCAGCACGGATCCAGATACATGTGAGCAATAATTCCCGGACAATAATGTCACTCGCCGCCGTCAGTCAACCTGACCAGCACCGCTTCAATGACCTGGCAGTGCTGGAGCCACCGCCGCGTCTGTGTCTTCCATCCGCTCCTGCACAAAACCGGCCCTACCTTATATCAGTCTAGGCCCTCGTTCATTATGCTGATTTATTTTTATCACAGATGTCAATCAATGCCCGCGCAGGGTCATCCGATTTTGCTGCATACAGATCAACCAACGTCTGGAGCAGATGAGTCTCCCATCTTCTTCAAACAGAGCCCACAGCCTCCCACTCCGTCGACATTGTAAGTACTCCTTTCCTGACGTTCTGATCTGTCCTAATACCGTCCGCTATCACATTCGCGATGATTGCCATCCGATCGTATCGCGGCAGTCTAGAGTCCGAGTCTGTCTTGCCACCGCTACAAATAGATGCAGGATATGATACCTTGCCCAGCATTGGCTCCGGGCTTTGCTGACGTCTAAACGTGCAGGAGCATTGCGTAAGGAAGCGAGGAAGAGATGGTAAGACGGTTGGTTGTTCGTCGATGGCTCGCGAGGTTTGTCATCTTCTTGGGTGACATTGTAGCTGACCACTTTGTGACTCCTGATTTTCGAGCTGTGAGGCGCCCGCCATCCGTGTGGCGCATGATCTGTGTGCACAGGGAGACGCTGAACGTATCCGGAGATATGAACATCGGTTACATGCGCCTCGACCCCCACGTTTGGCGTCACCGGATCCTCTTCGCCGGCCTCAAATTGAAGGCCCGTCGGTATCTGTATGGAGCAGCCGCCGGAAAGAAGGCGGAATACAATGTCTCAACCGCGCATTCAAGTCTTGACGTACCTACGATTGCCCTTAACGCGACACTGTTTCTATACATAGGTACGTTTCAGGCGATTGCACGGTGTAACGGAAAATTGATGAACTGACGTTCACGCACTGCAGGGTATTTCTCTGTCTCGTTGAGAGTCGTCACGATGCCTATTCACTGTTAGATGTCTCCCCCGGACCAATACTAGACTATATTGTGGACGCGGATCCCGTCGACGAGATCGCGACTGTCGGTTCCCTTCACAGTCACGCCGCATGACTACTCCCATTCTCATCGGTGATTGGCTTACGGCACAGAAGGACCTTGCTGTCAATGGTTCGTAGGACTAACTGTTTTACGGCGCTTGATGCATTCTTTTCATTCCTTGCGGTCTGATGCTGCGCTTCAGAGCCTTCTTTCTGGCGCTCTCCAATCAGTGGCTGAGACTGATTCTTGGGAATAAGTGCGTACCTTCGGATATGCCTGTATCGATGAGCGTCTCCTCTCGCCGGCCGAGTACATAACGCTACCATTTTTGTCGCTCGCGTTATAGAGCTCCGAGTCCCCACCTGGCGCCATGGTCGACTGGCACAATCCACAGACGATTGCAGCCGAGCTATGTAAGCCGTTCCTTCAATGCACACATACTGCGTGTTCTGAGACTATCATTTACAGTTGCGTATGTCAAGCTGCTCCATGTAATTGCGGGTCTCTACTTGTACGTGACAGGCATCCCTCAGATTCCTGCTCTGACTCTTACATTGCAGCTGGGAATACTTCTCAAATCTTCATTATGAGTGGGAGTTCATCACGGGGAAAAGACCGTACCGCTGGACAATATGGGTGCGTCCTGCTTGCCCAGAGCACGACCGCTTCCAAACCATTTAATACCTTACGGTTCTAGCTATACTCTGTCACCCGTTTTTGTGCGCTGATGAACATCATCCTCGGACTGGTGGCTTTCAACACGCAACATTCACTAAACTGCGAGGTTCGCCTGCATGCTGTGTTTCCTGGAACTGTGCTGACCTGTGGATTGTAGCTCTGGCTCGTCTTTGAATTCGTGCGTAGTTATACTTGTTCAGAGATATTGGAAAGCCGAGCCATCCACTAGATATTCGCATATGTTGCGTTTGCGTTGGCTGGGTTTCTCATTATCATTCGCTTGTGAGTGTGCGTTCCTAGCAGGTTGTGTATCCTGATCTTTCTCCTAGAGTCGCAATCTGGAACCGAAATCGATACGTTTCGCTGCTCGCCATATGCATTTGGCTTGTCAACATAGCCTTTCTTCTTCGCAGTGCGTTTCACACTTCCGCGCTACTTCCCTGCCCGTTCTGACCTACCGGCAGGCACTGCTAGGGCAAGTTTTTCGGTTACTGACAATTTTGTGGGGCATGAAACTGACTAGCAATGCAGGCGGACTCAAAATGGGATGATATCTCAAAGGGCTGCACCATTGTCAACAGCAAAGATAGTCGAATCAATGTCACGGTCACCCTCGTCTGCGATCTCCTTTGTCTTTCCATCATGATCATCGGCCTTCGAAGGCAGCGGGATCATGCTTTAGGACGCATGCTATTGAATCAAGTACGCACCATACCCCGAGCGAGACGTGACTGGGTGCTCAATAATCACTTAATGCAGGGCCTAATTTGGGTAGTGTTGGCCACTGTGTCACAGATGCCGCCCATGGTGCGTGTATTTATCCATATTTCCGTTCGGGAGCATATTGACGAGTGTTTAGATATTTCTGTGGCTGGATCTGAATGGTGAGGACATGTCACAACCTGCCAGCCGCGTGTTCTGACTTGTAGGGTTACTAGATGCCATGAATATCGTGCGTCATTCACCCTATCATCTGGCGTATTCATGTACTGATACTAGCTACCAGATGTTCCAAACGCCATCGCGTGAGTCTCATGTTCGACCGCCTCCCCACTGACACTTACGACTGGTCTTCTGGACAGTGCTCGGCATGTAAGACTGCCTCATTATCAACGTCGGAGCGTTCGCTCACGACGCAATCGTCAGGACCATCGGTGCCACGCGAATGTACCGGTCTCTCTTGAACTTCGCCCAACATGATGTGTAATAATGAGTCTCCTCACCCGTGGTCATCGCGCTGATTCGTTTATCAGCCGAATATCCCCGCCGATCACTGCTGGCACAGGGTTGTCAATAAATTTTGCTGCAGTCGGATCGACCGGCGGCGTCAGCTCCACTACGGCAGCGGGCGAGCTCTCAATTATACCATCCACGACTGTCGCTTCGGTCAGGAATACTGTCGACCAGTCCGCAACAACGAAGCCAAAGCCACTTGAGGTCTGAGAAGCCGGACGATGAGAACATGAAAACGTAGAACGTTTACCTGCCACGACCGATGTCCAGTGTGTACTAATAATTAAATCAGTGCATACAGTCGTAGCGTGACGGTCTGGGGTCGTCAACCTAACCCCCGTTCCAAGCAGCTACATGATACAGTACATCACTTAGCAGTGGGCTGCTGTGCTGCTGTCTTCTCTGCTAGACGATCGACAGGGGCATCGGCGGCATTTGCAGCGGGTATTTCGAGCTTGTTGGAGCCCTCCTTGCGCACTGCACGCATCTCTCCCTTGAAACCAAGATAATATAAGCGGGTAACATCTCCTCCAATCGATTCGCTCTGGCAAACGGCGAACCTTAGTCGACTGGTTTAGAACGGGAGACTGCGACCTACGAAGAATAGTGACAGTGTGTTGATGCTCGAAAACGAGGCCATCCGAAGCGGATACTCCACGACACCTGTCTCGCCTTCGAGCAGAGTAATGTTCAGCGATGGCTTGAGGTCATCAGCTTCGGAGAAATCAACGATATTCGGATAATTGGTGTATATTCGAAGACGCTGAGGAGCCGTCTCGCCTCTCCCTGGCGTGACCATAAGGCATGAGTCCTGTGATATCGAGAAAATGCACACCTAGCTTGAGTAGCAGAGATTTTACGCGTACATTCTGCGAGAAAGGTACGTGTATAACCATCTGAAAGAGCCAGATATTCGGTGGCCGCGTCATGAGTGAAAACAAGCGGTTTTCTAACCTGATCATCGACATTGGAGTCCGCATACTTATCTGTGGAATCACGCTCGTCCCAAGGCTTGATAGTCTCCTTGGCGTCCTCTGGGACAGTCAAGTTCAGGCCGTGCACACTTACGCGCGGTCGATCAGAACGGGCTTCAGAACTGAGTGACGAGCTCACTTGTCCCGGTCTATCGCGTGATATAGATTGTCTGTATTGCTGCCTATGACCTGGGATGAATTGGAGAGCGACTCTGAGGTAGACATGTTGATTACAGAGGTGTACGCGTCCCGAACTTACATGCCGGGGGCGATGGCGGACCGAAAGCGTTTTCGACCCTTAGTAAGCCGTATTCGCGTAGACTTCTGCAGTCAAGAATACCTTCGCGTCGGCGGCAACACCGTGACTTGGTCTCCCTCGTCTCGTCGACAACGACATGAACTCGCTTGCAAGGCAGGTCGCGTCCCGAGCGCGCCTGGTGCAGCGAGCACGCTTTACCCGCCTCTATTCCGCTGACCACTCGACGCGACCACCACAGCACGCGCCAGCAGGCACGTCCGTAGGACTGCCAGATGGCGAATCCGCGACGCAGCTTGACGTCAAGGGCAAAGCCAAGGGTCTCCCTCTGCCATATGATCTCCCCTTCCCCGACCTCCTCGAGACCGAGCCTCTCTATGACCTGGTTGACGGTGCCGATTTCCCTCCCACCAAGCAGTTCCGCCATCCCACAAAACTCATCGTCCGGAACGACCCTTCCCTCTTCATCGTAGACGAGGGGGAGGCGGCGCTGGCCGCAAAGGAGCAGGAGGAGTTTGACGAGGACAATGACAAAGACGAGGACGAGGAGGAGGAATCGCCGCTCAACCACCTCGCGCTCTCGCGGCGCGAAATCGGAAACCTGCACATCTTCCCGCTCATCTCGCGCCGCGTCGTGCAGCAAACTGGCAAGGGCAAAATTGCGCGCCAGGCCGCGCTTGTGGTCGTCGGGAACGGGAATGGGCTCGTCGGGTACGGGGAGGGGAAGGACGACGAGACGCTGCGCGCGATCCAGAAGGCGGAGATCGAGGCCATTCGCAACATGGACTACGTCGACCGTTTCGAGCAGCGCACAATATGGACGGAGATGGAGAGCAAAATGGGCGCGACGCGCATCATCCTGCGCCCGCGTCCGCTTGGGTTCGGTCTGCACTGCAACCCAAACGTGCACCAGGTGCTCAAAGCGGCTGGCATCAAGGATATTAGCGCGAAGGTGTGGGGCAGCCGGAACCCGCTCAACGTCATCAAACTGTTGTTCCGCATGCTGCACGCCGGCAACGCACCGTTGGCGATGGGCGATGGGATCGGGGGCCGAGGGCGTAAGTTGGACAAGGGCTCTGGGGTGCGCGGCAAGCAGGAGATCGAGCGGGAACGAGGCAGGAAACTGGTCAACCTTCGGACCTGGTGATCGTCTTTCTAGAATACATACATCCATCGATCCTCATAATTGCTTTCTTCACTCCGCGTTGCACGTAATTCGCGGTGCGTTTGCGCTGCCCGCTGGAAGACGTCAATTCGTGCGTGCATCATCATTTAGTAAGTACGTGAGTAGAGATAATATACAGGCACAGAAACCCCGTCTATAGCCTAACACTTGCGACAAGGGAAACGGAAACAATGCTATGGTGATTTATGCGAGTAGGGTGCGTAACATTTGCAATGGTGTGTGTGTATGTGTCCTCCTACGAGGCGCTGATGCTAATGCGGTGGTTGACGAGTCACAAGGGCGAAGGTGATAAATAAGTTCAAAATAAAGGGCGACCTCGCGGTGGTCTACACCGCGGCAGTCGCAAAGAACTTGCCCGAGAACAGCCAGTTCCTCGCCGTGCGCAGCGGCGTCCGCCGGTGGCTTTGGCCACGCCGGCTCTGCGAGCGCGCATTGTGATTTTCGTTGTGGTTTTCATGTCCGTCATCAGATGCCATCGTCAGGATCTCGAGCCGGGGTATCCGCGGGGACGGAAACGGCGGCGGGTACGCGGGTTGCTGCACGGGCGTGGCGCTGCGGCCCTTGTCACCACTGCGGGCGGGGGGCGACGTGTGTGAACGCGGCGGAAATGCGAACTTGATCGGGTTGAACGGGTTAAAGAAGCTCGTCGCGCGCGGCTTGGAGCGTCCACGCAGCGAGGCGTCGGAGGGGAGCGGGAGCGCGTGAAAAGGCGAGGCCGTCGCGGGGCTCGAGATGAGGGGGACAAGCGGGAAGGGGTGCATCGCGCCCTGCGGTGGCGCGGACGCCGGCGGCTCAAGGTAGTACTCGCGGTCGTCGAGAGGCGCGGTGTGCCCGATCGCGGTGGCGTCCTGGTCCGTCGTGCCGCTGAGCTCCATGCGCGACATGTCCAGAAGGTCGGAGTGCGCGGCTTGGACGAACGACGCCTGCGTCCAGCTCATCGAGTCGCGCATTCGCTCCTCGTCGTCGTCCCCCATGACGCTGATGCCCACCTCGTACGTCGACGATGCGTCGTAGGAGGGCTTAGATACGGAGGCCGTGCTTTGAAGATATATAGGCGAACCGAACGTCGAGGGGCTCTCCAGTGCAGTGTGCATCGCGGATGAGTCCGTGCCCATCATGATGCTCGCCTCATACTGGTGGCCCGCATCGATCGTCATGACCTGCGGCGACATATGCTCCGATGCGTGGATGTACATCGGGCCGGCGAAGTCGTCCTCACCCCGGGTGGATAGATATGGATCGGATAGGGCGGGGGAGTACATAGAGAATGAAGAAGAGGGCGTCCGGCGGTTGTCGAATGTTAGATAGCTGGTGGACAGGGTCGAGGGCGTGGGCGACCGAAGCGCCGAGTCGCCGCCCCATGTGGCACCAGAGGGCGTATAATTGTCCCAAGAGCCGTCGGCTTCCTCCTGCTTCGCGAAAACCATCTCGGTGGACGAATCCTCGCTCCATGCCGACTTGAGTTCGTCGGGCGACGAGGTCGGGAGTTCTATCGGCTCCTCCTCGGGCGATGACTCGCCGGCGATGTCAAGGCCTGCCTCCCATGAGCAGCGCGCCATAGAGCCCTCAAACACCACGTCGTCAGAGTAGAAGCTGGTGACACCCTTGATCGCGTCCCGCAGCTCGTAAAGCGTTATGCGGCTACGCCAGTTGACGTCGAGGGTCGCAAGGAGGATATCGTTTACCTCCGCAGAAATGGGGAGGACACTGGGTAGGAAGTTCGTGGGGTCCTGCAGGTACGCCTGGAACGTGGGGTCCGATGATGCTGCAGACTTCCAGGGGTTGCGCCCGGTGATGAGGTTCAGCAGTATGATGCCAAGCGACCATATGTCGTTGAATGGAGGCGAATACGTCCCGGATGGGGCAAAGATGCCGCCTTGACACTCTAAAGAGTCCGTAAGTACCCTGCGCATGTGTCAAGACAGAGCGTGATGACGCACCGGGACTCATGTGATACACGCTGCCTGTGCGGAACTCCTCGCTGACTTTATCGGTCGTCGCGAGTCCGAAATCCGTAAGCATGAGGCGGAGGCCGCCGTTGAAACAAAGGACATTCTCTGGCTTCAAGTCGCGGTGGTAAATGCCCAGCGAGTGACAAAATTCCACGGCATCGAGGAGCTGGAGGAAAACGTGCTTGATGAGCCCATCGTGGCCGAGATAGCGGCGCTTGTGCAGGATCTGGCCGAAGAGGTCGCCATCGGGGCAATAGTCCATGACGATGAATGTGCAGCCCTCCTCCTCGATGACGCGATGGAGAGTGACGACGTGCGGGTGCACCGATGCGAGCTGGTGGAGGTTGATCTCCTGCATATGCAGTCTTCTTTGTCGTTCGGCATTGCGCGTTGTCGAGTGAAGGAGGCACTTGACGGCGTAGGACTGAGGCTGTCCTGCCGTCGGGTGGGTGTCGACAGCGCGGTAGACAACGCCGTAGCCCCCGTACCCAAGGACGGCGACAAGCTCGAGGGCACCGTCATCGATGAGCGAGCCGATAGGAGGGGGGCGCGGGGCGCTGTGCGAAGAGGGCATGCTGCGGCCGAGCAGAATGTCTAGAGAGAGGGAAGAATAGGCTGCCCCAGACAGCAAATAGAATAGAGGCGGGTAGAAGATTGACGGGCAGAGAAGAGAAAGGAGGAGGGTTTTAGTGGGAGTGAACGCAGAGACGGGACGGGAGGGGCGTGTTTAACATGAGTAGGCCACGTTGGGCTAGCCGTGAGGAGTCCATGGTGCCGCGAATCTAGAAAGATCGGATCGGATCTGACCGTTCGAGCAAGATCGAGGATGATTCGATAAACAGGGTTCTAACTTGAGGGCGATCGGCCTGGGCGCTACGTCGCCGGTATCGGAGCAGGCAACTGCCATTGCCGTTGAATAAACCGTGAGACAACATGAAGGTGTGCCTGAAGGATGCTCTGCCCGTTCAGAGCTGAAACTGCCAGTTCAAAGAGGGGGGATGGGGCATTGCTGAGCCGTCCAGCGAAGCGGGAGCAGTACGGTGGGGCGAGCAGCGGCTGCGGTTGCGGATCCCGATGAGTCAGTCAGCGCCGTGCATTTGGACTGCGCACCTACCTTTCCAAGCCGCGGAAGCTGGGGGCAGTCCTCCTGGGCGCTCGCGATTGCAACAACGGTGGGGCAGCGTGATTGAAATCCAATATCCCCAATTCGAGAAAGGCGTATGCGAGGGCACAAACTTCATCCTGAACTACGAGCACAGCGTCCGCGCAACGTGCTGTGGCCACGAGCCTGCACAGCGACTGGAACGGTAGACATTGAGCACAAAAAATTCTCCGCTAGAGGACAGTCAAGGCTCCTGCAGCGAAAACCAGCGTAGTCGAATACGCAATGGCTACGTTCTTGGGGTGGCTTATCTTGAGTCACGGCGATCGGTACAGAAAGAGAATGTGACCTTGTCTGCTGATTGCGCGGCCGTCACAATTGAAGCAGTGGTTAGGGCGTGCCTCAGCGGTAGCTCCGCGTCACGACGGAGCGATCACGAAGAGCGGAAAGCGGAGGTCGCCGTGATGCGCAGGCCGAAGCTTGCAAACACACGTTCGCGGGGAGGTAGCTGTTGGGCTACTTAGACGACATCAGAAGGGTTGGATTTTGAAACGTACTCTTCTGGGACCGGGCTAAAAGCTGGCTGCAAGTGACATGGCGCGACATCAAACGTGTCGGGGGCACATTAACCACGAGTTCATTGCAAGTCACATCTGCCGGCGCAGAGAAGTCGTGGATGAAGCGGGCGGCGGCGGGCATGGTCCCGGCTGGCGTCGAAAGGCGAGTCGCGGCCGTGACCGTCAACGAGTCGATGGCCGTCATGGAGCAGCAGTTGCGGAGCAGAGGAAAAAGAGTGGCCGGTGCACGTGACGTGCGCGCGACGCGTCGACGGTTCGAGTTTCCTGAACGGGCGGCGATTGGCCATCGGAGTTTCAAGTTTCAGTTAAGAACGCCTCGCGGTGCGTGCGTGTCTTGCACCTCGCGCTCGTCTTCACCGTCGCGTCACACTCGCCAGGCGTCCCGTCGCTGTCCCCGCCGCTCCCTACCCGACATCCCTGTCTATCTTCGACGAACGTTCACGACCACACCATGTCCACCCGCACCTTCGTTGTCTTTCAAGACGCCCCCGAAGAGCAGCCCCTCAAGCACGTCCCCGACCGCCGCGACTCTGCCTCGCTATCACCCGCGCCAACCCCTGCCACCCTAGCCGCCGCATCGGTCGAGAAGGAAAACCTTCACCCCGTCACCGGCGCCCGCCCAGGCCCGTCCGCGGACCCCAAGAAGCGCAAGACCACCGTCCTATCAACCAAGCTCTATATCCCGCCCGTCCCGCCATCCACGCTCAAGAAGAGGGAAGCCTCTGACGCCAAGTTGGACCCCAAGAAGCGCAAGGTCGCGTCCACCAAGATAAAGTCTGCCTCCAAATCCAAGGGCAAAGAGCCATCCACCTCTCGCTCTACGCACGCGTCCATCGCCTTGTCAAAGAAGGTCAAGGCCCTGCCCAAGGTGGAGGAGGCAGCGGAGGTAGAGGCCGAGGCGCTGGACGACGTCAAGGCTGAGCAGGCACGCGTCGATTCCAAATGCTACGACCTCACCGTTAGTCCCCTGGCAGACGTCTCCGAGGCTTTCGAGAAGGTCCTCTCTGTGTCTTGCGAGCCCCGAGAGGTTGCCTCCAGAATTCTGTCTCCGAAGGTGCGTCTTTGTCTCCGGCTGACTTTACTGGTCACTCATCTGTGACTGCAGAAGTCTTGCCCCACCTTCAAGTCCCCCGCTCCCTCCAAGCCACTTCAGCCCTCTGTCGGCAAGAAGGTTCCCGCGCCCAAAGAGGACAGTCACGTCTTCTCTACGCCGGAGCGCAAGCGCATCTATGCTGCCTTCACTTTCACTTCCCCTTCGCCTGCGTCGAAGCGCATGGCTGCCGGATACAACCCGTCATTGGATGTCTTTGGTGACATTGCTTTCAATCCTTGATATCCACTCTCCTATCTGCACGACTCTTCACACGACTGTCGAACGCAACACGAATCCTCAATTTATGTCCGCGCATTTATCATATCCATCTATCTGTGCACTCGCCGTGCTTGCTCGCTTTTTCAAACCATTGGTTCAGGTCATCGCATTTACCCTTGCACACAATATCCCCACTTCTTTCCATTTCATGTTCATACAGATATCGCCATCTATCATTTTGATTTATGCACTCACGGTCTTTGCACGCATGATTGCTCCATATCGTCCCCCATCCCATCGTTTTGTTCACGTTATTGTCGCATGTGCTCTTACTCAATGCCAGCGTCTGTGCCGTTGCCTGCCTCCGGTCGCCCGACGACCATCGGTGCCTCCGCCCTATCAAACCCCACGACAATATTCTCGAAGCCTCTCGGAATACCGTGGAGGGTTGCAAAGTACGGCATCGAAGCATCCGTCGGCGGTGGCGGCACCTATATAAGGTAGGTGTATATGTTCGAACTTCGTTATCACTCTGCGCGCCAGGCGCGCCTCCGACGAAGCATGGGCCGACCCGTCCATCGTGACCGCCTTATCAACTTCTCCGAGCGCGCTCGATGGTCAGTATAAGTAGCGGCGGCGGTGGCGGCGGGCGTCCGCCTTTGCTTCCCCCATGTCGTCCATCGCAAGGAAGCTCGTCGCGCGCGCCGAACTGAATCATGACAAGTCCATGTCGTGGTCCCAGATGCTCCTCACGGTAGGATGACTGTTTTCGTCGGATTTATTGTGCACGAGCTGACCGCGCGTAGAGCGAGGATCTGCTGCCTGTGGGGCCGGACAAACACACCTGGGACACGGTCAACTTTGTCGCCTTGTAAGGTCTCCCCTTCACTCTGTCTCCCCAGATTTTAACGATGCGTATCCCACAGCTGGATTGCGGACAGCTTCAACGTCAACACGTGAGCCACCTGTGCATACCTCGTGTCCGGCAGGCTGAACCGCCCGGTGCCACAGGTGGATGATCGCCTCGTCGATGATCCAGCTCGGCCTCTCTTGGTGGCAGGCGTGGATTTGCGTATGGCTCGGGTACGGCGCGGTCGCCCCCTTCATCGCCGCGAACGCACGCCCGGGCGCAATCTTCCATGTTACGTTCCCCGTCGTCGCGCGCACGAGCTTCGGTGTGTGGGGCAGCCTCTGGTGCGTGTTCAACCGTGGTGCGATGGCGTGGTGCGTCTCCCCTCTTCCTCTCCTTTTCCAGATGCGCGGCTGATGTGCATGCGTGGGCAAAGCATTTGGTACGGAGTGCAGGCGAGTATCGGCGGCGACTGCGTGCGCGTCATGCTCCGCGCGATCTGGCCAAGCGTGAACAACATCCGTGCGTCCCTCTACAGGTGATTGATTCACAGAGTGTTCACGCAGTGGCGCCAGCGAACCACATGCCCGCATCCTCGGGGACGACCACGCGCGACTTTATGTGCTTTTTCCTCTTCTGGCTCATCTCGCTCCCGGCCATCTGGTTCCCCATCCACAAAATGTATACCCTTCCATTGCATTCTGCGTTGCTTCGGAGCCTGACGTTTATGTGTGGTACACCAGCCGCCATCTGTTCACGGTGAAGGCGATTGTCGCGCCGACGGCGGGCATCACGTTCTTCATCTGGTGCATTGTGCGCGCGCACGGCGTGGGCCCAGTCATCCACCAGCCCGCAACCGTGCACGGCAGCGAGCTCGGCTGGGCGATGGTGTCGAGCCTGATGTCGTGCATCAGCAACATGGCGACGCTCGTCACGTACGTGCGACCTTCCTCCTCCCACACTTCCTTGCAACCTGACATCTCCCCCGGTCAGAAATGCGCCGGACTTTGCGTCGCGCGCGAAGAAGCCGTCTGCGGCGCTGCTCCCGCAGCTGCTTTCCGTGCCGATCACGTTCTCGCTCGTGAGCTTCATCGGCATCATCGTGAGCTCGTCGTCGGTGGTCATCTACGGCGAGCCCGTGTGGTCGCCGATCGACCTCCTGAATATGTTCCTCGACGATAACCCGTCGCATGCGACGCGCTTCGGAGTGAGTCCGACGCGTGTTGTCGGTGCCATTGGGCTTGAGGAACTCATGTTGTTGCTAGGTATGGTACATTGCTACGTCGTTCGTTATTGCGCAGGTAGGATTCGGGGCTTTTTGCAGATTCACAAGCTGACCCGCTCTTTTTTTGTTTGTTTGTTTAGCTCGGGTATGACCGTTCTACTCGCCTTCGAACATTGTCGCTGAACTCGGAGTCTCTACACAGAACGAACATCTCCGCAAATTCGATTTCTGCAGGCTGCGACCTGACGGCTCTCATGCCGCGGTTCATCGTGCGTACGCAGTCCCTTCGTTCATCGCACTTGGTGCTCAGGCGGCTGTGTCAGAACATTCGCCGCGGTGGTTACGTCGCCGCCGTGGTCGGCATCTGCATGCTGCCGTGGAACCTCCTGAAGAGCAGCAGCAGGTTCACGTCATACCTCTCCGCTTACTCTGTCTTCCTCAGCTCTATTGCCGGTGTCATGGTGAGTTTGTCCCCCGTCTTATCTTGAACCTCGCCAATGCTGGCTGCAGATCACAGAGTACTTCCTTATTCGGCGCGGTCACTACCGTGTGCCCGACTTGTACAGCGGAAGAAAAGACGGTTGGTACTATTACACATATGGGATCAATTTCCGGTAGGACGCACCCCTTGCCCGTGAACCTCGCTTACGCGAGTGCTGGTCATAGAGCATACGCCGCTTACATCTCCGGGATCCTCATCAACGTTGTTGGCTTTGCAGGGGCCAGTCTGTGTCGTCTTTCGTCTCCGCCGATCGAGTACTAATTACTTCACTTCGATATCGCAGCGGGACGCACTGTGCCGCTGGCCGCCACGCGGATATACGAGATGTCCTTCTTCACTGGCTTCGGCGTCTCCGCGGTTATTTATTTCTCGCTTAATTACTTCTTCCCCGTCCATGGCGTCCAGCAGAAGTTCAAGGAAGTGGACGTGGCGGCTCAGGAGCAAAGTGATGGCAAATATCGAGGCGACAAAGAGGCGAGGGAGAAAGACGGCGATGACTTTGTGGACGTGTCCTCAGTGCAGTCCGGAGCGTGAGTGTTCATTCAAAGAGCATCCGTGTTGAAGTCTATAGTACACTATGTCATACACATTTGCTTCAGATACAGTAAAATCGTCCTTCGTGAAGATGTCGTGAGTATTGTCGGCCCTGCCATCAAGTTGAGGACTTCAGCCACCGGCCAACGTCCGTCAACAGCCTCATCCTTTCCGGCTCGAACCACCGATCAGCCGGGCTGTCGGATATGACCGTAGAAGTGACCACCCGTCGCCCCTCAGCCCCTTCGATTTTGCTCTTCCACATGCTGACCACCTGATCCTCGCTCCTTGAACCGCCTACAACAACGTACGTCTTCGGGAAGCCATTAACGGGCTCGAGGTCGTCGCCCGTCGGCGCGCAGTCACATGAAGGCCGATCGGCCGATGCCTCATGTGCAGTGTGTTGCTCGCGTTGTCCGTACGTCGGATAGAGGTCATCGGGATGCGAAAGCCCAGCCACCCACAGCGCTGGGTCGACCTCCAAGCACGCCCACGCGATCGACAGCGTGCTCAGCAGCAGGCCGTTCGGAGGCGGCAGGTCCGGCCGCGCGCTTTCCACGAGGTGGTGCACGAGTGCGTGCGCGAGCGCGGTGCCGGCTGCATCGCCGCTGACGATAATATTCTCAGGCGGCACGCGCGCGTCTTGGACGAGGTAGCGGTAGCCAGCAATGGCCTCGGCTAATGCGTGGCGGCAGGATCCTCCGGCGTTGGTACGGGGAGGGTGATAGTCCAGGGCGAACACCCGCTGGATTGAGGTGAGAGTGTATAGGCCAGTGAGGGAGTTCGTGAATGGCTGTAGACAGTACAACGCTCAGCACGCGGAAACGTTCAGCATGTCCGCTTAACTCACAACACACTTCCTTCCTGGATGAATGCTGTGAGACAAAAGTGAAGCGGTACCCATTGAAGATCAACGAACCATGTAAGTGGTAGATGATCCGTTGCACCCCCGTCCACTCGCCTTCCTTGCCAAACCAGACACCCGACAATTTGGCGCTTGTGGTGGTAACATTGACGATGGTGTCAGTCTCTGGCCTGACCTCCAGCGGTACGAGCCCACGGAAGTCCGGGGGCCAAGCGATCTTGCCGACTTGTGCTTCTAAGCTGGTGAGTGCCAGTGTATGCGAAGGCGACGTCGACTCAGTTGAGCGCCCTAAGTATGGAACTAATCTGACATGAGGTGCAGAAAGAGGCGGGAAGATTCCATGCGCACCTGGATTTGTGACCCTGAGCGGCGACGCCGAGTCGCCACGCAGTGTCAAAGTCATGAGGCGCACGGAAAGCGCAATTGCCTGCAGACTCTTGCGCATTTTGTAGAGGTCCAATGCGACACGGCTCTCCTCATCCCACTCATCGTCATCGCTGTCCTGCCGAGTCCTGACAATGGCCCTGCTGAAGTTGATTACGACGACTCGAGCGGGGGCGTCCAAAGGGCTGACGAGGACGTTGCTCGGAGCAACGCCGTGGTGAGCTACTCCATGGCGGCCGATGGTGCGCACGGCGTCAAGCATGGTCCGTGCTAGTGCGCCCGTGATGGTGCTCGGAGTTGCCTTGTCCAACCGTGCAGCGTCAGGCACATATTCGAGCAGAATAAAGTCAGGATTGGTGATCGAGTTCGGCCCGGCGAGGAGGACCTCCCCACTGCCGTAGAAGCGTGCGAGCTCACGCCCTTGGAGGGCAGCCAGCCGTTCGTAAGCGTCCACCTCGCGCACGAAGGCAGCTGAAGTCCTCCGGAACTGCTCGGCCCGTCGTGCAGCGGCCTCGGCGGACCCCGGCGGAAGAAATCCTCGACGCTTGGCTGCTGGATCCGGGGCGGAGAGGCCATAGAAGGTAGCGTCGAACACCTTCAAGATGAGCTGGGTCGATGGGGGGATGCTCTGGCCCAAGTCTGTGTGCGGAGGGGCGCGGACAACGTATACAAGATTCGATTTGAACCTGTCGATCGAGACCGTGGTGCAAGACCCGTTGGCGAAGCGTAACTTCAGCTGCCCCCCGAGCTTGGCATACGCCGCTGGAGGTGAGTGAGGACATGGGGGTTCAGATGAAGGTCGCATATTGTGAAGAGGAATTATGCGTCGTGTCTGACAGAGCTACTCCCGCACGATATTCCCACGGTCGAACAAAGCCTCAATGTGAAACCTACTAGATAATTTAGTGCATGGCAAAGAAGTTTATCTCGCATACCAAGATCTATCTCCAGCGACGCCGATTATTTGGCTCTGACGGGCGTGTCTCCCAAAGAGAGCATACAAAGCAATTGCATCAAAGTCTCGATCAGACATGTGCCTAGTAAGCCCACCCTAGCAGTCGCGGCGCAGTTCCTTTGTTGTAAAGGCCTGTGCCGCGAGCATAACACCCATCACCACTATAACCCTGCCAGATAAACTCAGAAAACGTCGATAGAATCATCAGATAGCTTACAAGGATTGCAAGGAACTAGGATGCCGAGAGTTGACGACGAAAATCAGACACGCAAATAAGTATCCAAGCGGCTGAGGAGGCCCGTGGCGATTAGAATCGAAAAAGAAAAGGAACAGAGGTGCTGACATGATATCGGTGTCGAATGCTTGGCAGGATCGGACCGGTAGTTCCAGCCCGGGAGGGAAACGGCGTCCAGCACAAGGGCAAAAATGCCCACAGGGCCACCATCGGTGTTCCGCCGTCAACACCAAAGAGGTGCGCAAATGCTCGGGCACGCCACCAGACGAGGTGCATACTGACTGGATAAGCGGGAATGGTGCGGGGCTGTCACCGCGTTCCTCGTCGTCACCGATAGTGGCATCTGGGCGGCGCGGCGGGCAGAAATCGGTGCGAGTTCGTAGGTAATTTGTTCGTCAAACGAGCTAGCGTCTTCGGGCAGGAAAAGGCCAGTTCGGATTGGCTGCGAATACGACTGCTCGGCGCAGACACAGAAGAACGCAGATGGCGCCTCGTCTAGTACAGGAGGATCGTTTTCGTTTCTTCAGACCGCTCGCCGCGTCGGCGCTCTGAGTGATGCTTAATGTCAGTTCGTTTGAGCCTCACCCATGTCCTGATCAAGACTGTTGTACGCAAAGATGGAGGAGGGCTTGGAAGAAAGTACTGGTACTGTCGAGTGATTTTCAATGTGCGTCAGAGCTCCGCGCGCTTGCACCGCTTTGATGTATCATCTTTCCCATGAACAAGCGCTGACAAGGCATGCAAGGTTTATGTCACTTGCTCAGCCGCTATAAGGCCCGTTGATATTTGAGCATCATGACTGCATGAGACCAAGGGATATGTCAGCAGGTTTTGCTCACTGAGCCGGGAAACCTACCTCCGCGCGCAACGCCCGTGGGGGGTCGCCGCTGCCACAGGCGCACAAAAAGTGTTGACAGACCAGCACATAACTATGCGGCACGCGAGACAAAATCTGTCCCATTGAGCGGCAAAGATCTAACTAACTGAGGAAATATCTGCCTCAAGTGAGTCCGCACCATGCACTGTCTAGTTAGTCGTCGCGGCGCTGTTCCTTCGGGGTGACGGCCCATGCGATGGTCATGACACCCATCATTGCGATGACTCTGCACGACAGTCAACTTAGAGAGGCAGATGAAACTATTTGAGAGGGGACTGACAATGGCTGCAGAGAACTAATGCCGAATTTCGAGGCTAGGATGCCGGTCACCAGCGGCAGGACAGCGGACCCCGTTTGCCCAACCCCGGTTATCAAACCAATCGCGCCAGTAAGCAGCCAACGTGGGAGCACCTTCGTCGCATGATTGACGAGTATGGGGTACATGGGCCCCATGAGGACGCCAATGAGTGATACGGCGACTGCGTTTTCGACGAGGGAGGGCACGGCCCAAACAGTCACTTCCAGGCTGGGTGGCGTTAGTAGAAGTCATGGCAAGTATGTGCCGTCTTACCCAATACTGATGATGGCATAAAAGAACAACACCCGTCGTTCACCGACCTAAACCGAAATGAGTTCCTCGGGTCCCGGCCGACCTGTGGTTCCGTACCTTCTGATTGAGCCATAGCAGCACTACGCGGCCGACGGTCAGACCTGTAGGTCGTATGCATAAATGTTATCCCTAGCGTCAGATGTGACAGGGCAGACGGACCTCCGAAGAAACCTGAGGAAATGTAACCGGCGCTCGGTCCACCTTGCCGTTCCCGGATGACGAACGTCACTATCCAGCCTGCCAAACGGACTTTCAACATGAGGCCAGCCCGTCCAGAAGAGCGACTTGCCTCCAAGCGTCACTTCTACTCCGACATAGATAAGAGCAAAGAGGGCGAAGCTATGCACCGCTCGGATTCCCAAAATTTGGCGGTACTTGCTCCCTTGTCCTGACTCAACTTCTTGTGGCTCTTGCCCAGCTTGCGCCATGATTTCTATGTACCGAGTGATAGAGCGTTAATTAGTGCGAGGTCTTGGGATATGCGCGTGCCATACCATCTTGCGTGCGGAGCCGAAACACGGCAGAGAGCAGTGCTGTATTGGACACCGCTAAGCCTAAACTGATGAGGTAGTGAAAGGACCAGTGCTTCTGCGTTGCAAAATGGGTCGCCGCCAGGGGCGCACAGAATGCGCCCAGGCCTGCAACGGCGGATTCATGTTAGAAGCATGCGCAGGGCAAGCCAAATGTAGATGATAACGTGCCATAAGACCCGTGGAGAAACCCAAGGAGAGATGCGGTGTTGGTCTTCATACTGCCAACAAAAGCGTTCGCGGCCGCATTCTACGCATCATTAAGCTCAGTGGAAGGTAAATCCCACGTCTGTTATCACACCTGCAAAGCCATCCCAAAGCCAGCAAGCGCATAGCTTGCGACCATGAGCGGGAACGGTCCCGCCGGTGCTTGGATAGCATATGTTACCAACTGACAGACGCTGCCTGCGAATATGTGTTCCATCATGTTGTCTCGTCAAGTGACGGAGATGATATACCTATGAACATAATCTAAGGGAAGTAATGGTGAACATGTGCGATATGCCAGGGCAAAGACGTCGCACCCATCCAAAGCCGAGCTTGTCATTCATGGGCACAAGAGCAGCAGCGCCGACGATAAATCCCTACGTCAAGGATAAAATCAACAGGTGCTCACTGGGAAAATAATGGTTCGATCATCTCACGATAGTGTTGAGCACGAAGATCAGGGATACGACCGCGAACCCAAGCTACAGACAGACATTCAGGACAAACACAGAGACATAATGGACGCAAATGCAAATCTAACGTGGTAGTGATGCTGAATGCTTGGAAGCAGCGGGCCTGTGGAGCCGTCGTTCCAGCCCTCAAGGAAAAAGCACCAGCATAATGCCGCGAAATGCAGCTTTCCCCACATCCGATGTTTCGCCGTCAACGCCACGGAGGTGTGCGCACGCTCAAGAATGTTGCCACTGCTAGACGAGAATCGGATTGAGGGAGAGGGAGACGATGGTGCAGGGGTGGCGAAGACATCGACATCTTCCCTTTCTTCGTCAACAGTAGAAGCGCCTGGGCGGGTGGACAGCGACGGAAGCTCGTAAGCGTTTTGCTCCTCGAGCGAAAGTTTCGAGGGTCCAGCAAAGGCCAGTTCGGAACGACGCCGTACACGACTGCTGGGGGCGGACAAAAAAGATGGCAGGGACAAGTGCGCTTCTTCCACAGTGGCCCGGGAGTCTTCTATGGCGTCCTCCGCAAGTGCAAAGTCGCGTTGCTCTGTGTTCTGCACTATCTCGTCAATATCAACCATTTGAGCCTCACCCACATCCTGCTCCAGGGAAGTTGAGTAAGCACGCGCAGTGACGAAGGTGGACATGGCAGGTAGCAGGAGGGTCGTCGAGTCAGCGCCAGGTTTTTATTTAAGGCCAGCTCAGCTGGCCAGCTGATGGACCGGATTTACGTCGCCGGCTGCCACTTTGACGAATCATCACCGGAACGCGGGTTAGATGATGTGTCTGGACCATGTCTGAGAGCCAATAGCCTGTGCTCTATTATCAGACGGCAGATATCGGCCAATAGAGGGAACACGTACTATAGCGATTGTCACCTGGTCATCACCCAATGTGAAGATTTTGAAGGATAAGGCGGACATTGGAGATACGCAGTGCGGATATGTGTACTAAAGCCTGCCGGCCACCACTTCATGCGTAGACTGAAGAGAAAGCAGCAGGTTCGAAGACTCAATCGCACTCGGCGGACCACGTGCCGCCGCGCGCTCGGACGAGCGTTGGTGCACGCACACTCTGTTGGGTCGCGTCTCAGTCGTGTATCCGACCCAGCTCAATCCAAAGCTGCATTTACCTCGTTCATTCTCTCATGAACGGTCAAACAAGAGCCGTGTCCGCCAGACTCAACTCCTACCATGGACCGAAACAGAAGCTCCTAGGCACACACGCAGGCCAACCAGCGCCCGCATGGAAAACAAGCAACATGCCCAATGGGCCTGCGACGGCCGGCGGCTCGACTGCTACCAAAGCGCTCGAACGCGGCAGCAAGATTTTGTTGAGCAACCTGCCCTTGGATGTCGGACAGGGCGAGGTCGAGGTGAGCATGTCGCGATACATGATTGGGGGTCCCGTGAGTCATAGCGGGCGACAGGAGCTGTTCAAGCGTACGGTTGGGCCAATGAAGGACGTGTTTCTCATCTACAACAACAAGGGAAAGTCGAAGGGCATGGCGATTGTGACGTTCGCGCGTCCGGGCGATGCACGCATCGCGCGAGCCAAGTACGACCAGAAGATTGTGGATAACAGTGTGTAAAGCTTTTTGCCAACCCTGAGGCCATTGCACTGAGCACTCTTTAGGGCATCGCATCAAGGTGGAGATCATCACAGACGACGATGAGCGTCCGCCGCGCGTGCAGCCGCCAGCGGGCCCGCCATCCCTACTCAGCCGCCTCGCGGGCCCGAAACCTCCTTCACCTCTCGCAAATGCAAAGAATTCTGTTCAAGTAAACGGGGCAGCCCCCAAGCCTTCGTAAGTAGTCGGCCACGACTCCAAGTCATGTAGAGGTATCTCACCGACCCGTCCAGTGCGCCTGCGGTCAAGGCGCAGGCCACAAAGAAACCAGGGGCAGCCCCGATAATCACAGTCGGGCCGAAACGGCGAGTGAAGAAGGGCCCAAAACGCGTGAAGAAGACCGTTGCGCAGTTGGATCAGGAAATGGAGGAGTATCGTGCAGGCATCATCGACGGCGCATAAGGGCGAGCCGCGGCAACCAACCTTCAAATCAATATTTGTGGCGGTCGAGAGCCCGCCTGGGGCTATTCCATGGTATATCTGAGTACTCGATTTCCTTCTGTGTAAGATGAGAAAGCGTGCGTCGCTTACTGAGGCAGTTCTCCATGTAGTACAGCGACTCGCACCGCCAAATGAAGCCTGCAATCTACTTCTGTCTATTTCTGTGTATGAGGGTCCTATCCGGGCGGATCTTCTTCACGGCGCACAAGCCGCACGGTTCTTAGCTGGAGACATCTGTGCGCCACGGTTGTACGTGCGCAGGCATTCTGATAGATGGCCCCACTACGCCCTGCTGTCATCTCCTCTGGACATCCCCATCCAGTGGTGTTATTGCACTTTGCGGGCCCGCTGGACATTGCGCATACGCTCGCGGCATGGCAGCGGCGCTGGGCATCAGACGATCGTACTGACTGGTGCGACACAGGTGCTCGTGCTGAGTGCATCATAGGACTTGCCTGTCAGGCGCCGAGAACACAGCGGAAAGGAGCATTCCTCATCAAGACTCGTGGACACTGCGGCTTATTCGCCCAGCCAACCGGTACAGTACTAGGACAAGAATTTTCACCACATACGCACGTGATGCGCATGGGGCGCATATAATAAGCCCAGACGCGCACTCCCAATTAACTCCATCCTCCCATCCAACACTCACATCCAACACTCACATTCATCCACTCACATTATTGACGCAATGATGACCGTGAGTTCCAAGCATTGCATGCGACCTATGGTCGTGCTCAATGCTGCCCTCTCCCTGCAGACTATCCAGACCGTTGTCGACGAGCACTGCGGCTCGAGCTCCTGCAACTGCGGCGAGACGTGCGTGTCCCATCTATATCTTGTAGAGTCTGTATTGATATCCCTAACCAGCTGCCAATGCACTGCCGGCAACTGCAAGTGCTGAGCACGTTCGAGAGCGCTCGCTCGTTGCAGCGTGCCTTGATCCATGTCTCTGTGTTTTGTAATCCGAATAGCGTTGTATGCATCTTGTGAATGACAATGTCCTCTCGTATATGGTGCTGCAGCATGCAGATCAGAGAGTGCGAGGGCATACTGCAAGCAGGGGGAATTATCCTAAACCTGTTCTGAGGTTGGGGGCAATTATGTCACCTCGGGCCGCGCCGGGTTTGCTCGGTCTGCGTTCGATCTCGGCTGCACACAAATCCCTCTGCCCACGATCTTGACTACATCATCCGCCTTCGTCTGGCTTGATTTCACAGGAGCGTTCAGCAACCGTCTTACACATCTTTGAGAGCGTATCGGGATGGTCGCCCCGCTGTACACGACCGACTCTGGTCTCCTCTTTCATGCGGGCAAGATCCTCGTAATAACCGTCGGCCTACCTGCCCGCGGGAAGACACATATATCTCGTGCCCTCGAGCGATACTTACGCTGGTCTGGTGTCAAAACGCAGGTCATTTCTCTGGGCGATTATCGCCGCAAGGTCCTCGGCAGCGCGCAGAAGTTGCCCCCAGACTACTTCACAGTTGGTTTGTGCATCTGCGAACACCACTATCACTCCGCCGTGGATACTGAAATGGTTTCTCTTTTGGTCAAGGTGAGAAGAGCCCGGAGACGAAAGCGCTGCGGCAAAAGGTTCTGGAGGGCTGCGAACAGCAGATCTTTGACTTTTTCGACAATGGTGGAGGGCAGGTTGTGATCTACGATGCGAACAACGGGACACGAGAGCAACGGATGAGGGTGGGTGAGAAATTTGAGAAGGCAGGGATTCATGTTATCATGCTAGGTATCTATCTCTGTTTAGTTTTGAGAAACATTTGGCTGACCTGTTGCTCGCCTCAGAGTCAATCTGCGATGACCCGAAAGTTATCGAGCGGAACATCCGCAGTGTGAAAATCTCATCTCCGGATGTCGGTTTTCTCGCTTTCCTGGCGCATAGATTTAGCTGAGACTGTCCGCGCCAGTACCGAGGCTGGAACCCAGACAAGGCTGTGGAAGACTATTACAACCGCATCAAGGGCCATGAGAAACACTACCAAACCGTGGACGAGCTGACCTACCCTTTTATCCGGATCATCAACGTGACTATCGCCATATTACCTTTCTTTACATGCCTCTGGCTGACGAAATCTCAGGTCGGGGAGAAAATCATGGTGAACGTGAGTCGTTGGTCGCGTCCGCCGACATGCACTTGAGCTCATATATCGTCAGCATATCCGCGGCTATCTTCAGGTAAAGTTCGGCGCAGTGTAGGGGGGAAAACTGGGTCTCTGACTGCTTTAACAGTCAAGAATCGTATTCTTTTTGATGAACATCCATAACAAGTACCGCACGATCTACTTCGCACGAGTGCGCTGTGCCATCTTCATCTTTTCCACTGCTATCTACTGACCTTGCGTAGTCAGGCCACTCTTTGATCGAGCATTCATACAAGGCCGATGCTGACCTGTCGCCCACGGGGTGGGAGTATGCCGAACGCCTGAAAGACTTCGTCTTGGAGCGCCGAGGGAAATCGCTACAGGAGCGTGGCCTGGACCCCAAGACGCGGCGCCTTGTCGTACGCCTGCTCTGAGCGTGCTCACCTCCTGTCGCGCTCACCGCATGATCGTAGATCTGGACATCTGCCCGTCGCCGCGCGCACCATACAGCGTGGCCATTCCTTGCCGCTGCGGACCCTAAAGCACCCGGCGGGCCCCAGTGTAACGTCAAGTTATATGAGAAGCCACAGATGTCCGAAATAAATCCCGGCGTGTGGGACGGCTTGAGCCCAAGCGAAGCGAAGAAGTATTTCCCGGAGGAGTGGGACCGGTTCGTGAAGGACCCGTACTCCTTCCGGGCACCTCGTGCCGAGAGCTACCATGACCTTAGCGGTGAGCAGTGTCATAGGTTACATACGTCATTTTACGTCGCCTGATGGGTCGAACCGGGTTAGTGCGCCTAGAACCGGCGCTTCTCGAGCTTGAGCGCGAGCAGGAGGACCTGCTCATCATTGGGCACGCATCTGTCATCCGCTGCTTGCTGGCCTACCTCATCGGCCTGCCCGCGTCTGAGATTCCGGCTATCGAGGTCGCGCGCGGCGACCTGCTGGAAGTCGTTCCTGCGTCGTATGGTGTGCACAGCCAGGCATACCACTTCTGGGATGGCCCCGGGCGCCGGTTGGGCGACCACGAACCGGTTGCTGTCGACCTCGCCGAGAGAAGCGAGCGGAATGAGAGCAACTTCTACGAGAATTACGCGGAGGACACGCAGGGGAAGCGGGTTGTCGAGACGGCGGAAGCCACAGCTTGAACTTCTTTGGCGCAATGGCCTTCATGTGCACGATTCGTTGTATGATTGAATTCCAGTATAACTAGCGCAACATATTGTAATAGTACGATTTGTAGTAGTGATGCCGGATTGAGCATGATTTGTTGATGGAATCAGTATACGAACATCCAATCAGGTTGACAAATTGCCACATGTTGTATTGCGATACCCCGGCGGCTCCCTTGATGTCTTCTGAGGGGAACAGGGTCGAGTGCAGGGAACAGAACCCCTGGTTACCCCCCAGCATCAAGGCGGATCGCTGCGCGGCTACAACGTTGAACGCTCGAAGGAGGCCCTGGTAGAGGCCGAACTGGACGGCGGCCAGACAGCGGTTGGCCGGTCCGGTGCCGAGAATAAATTAATTCCCCGCCGATAGTCCGGCCGGGAGCGGCGAGGCGATGGAATTGTTAGCAGCCTGCTTAGCCCTCCCCATTTTTTCTGCCTCTCGCCGTCGTCGTCGCTGCCCTCGCCCCCGTCGGCCATGGAACAGCAGCACGTTCAGCATTCGGCCCAGGACCACCAGCAGCAAAAGGACTTCTTCTCCACCCTCTTCGCGTCGGACGTCTCTGCCGCCGAGAATCTCCAACGTGGGAGCGAGCAGGCCTTTGGCGCGATCCCCACTTCCACCCATTCCTCTATGAACATACCCAACGTCCCCCTCAATTTCGACTTCCTCGCAAGCATGGTTCCCATGTCTAGCCCGCCGTCTGCCGCGCCCCATGGCCAGATCTCGCCCCAGCTCATGCTCGAGCAGCGTCTCAAGCTCAATCAGCTCCAGCAGCTCCAGCTCCAGAATCAAATTCTTCAGCAACAGGCAAGTCAGATTGCCTTCAAAGTATGCTTTCCGCACCCGTGACGAAAGCATCCTTGCGCTCGCACATCGTCTTGTCCAGTTATGCTCATACTTGCCCTCCAGCTCGAATTCCTTAATGGTCAGGGAGGCGGCGGATCCACACCAATGGATACCTCTTCTGACCGTCAAAAGGCACACTCACATTATCTCGGTCTCCCCACTCCCAGTACGTGCTCTCTTTCATCCGGTCTCCGGCTCACGACGCGAATCGATCCCAGTGAACTCGACGGAGCTCCACGCGCAACCGAGTCCCAATACCGAATTCATATCCCCTATGACTCTCAGTTTCGTCGATCCTTCCCAGTATCGGCCCGATATGCAGCACCAGCTCCCTCCCCCCGACATGCACGTCGCGTCCCATCATATGTCGGCTAATGCTCACGCTACCCACTCTGCACCGGCGAACATTGTCTTCAATACGAATCCGCCAGTCCCCCTGCCATCGCCTGGCGAAATCGACATGGATCTCTCGCCAATTACAAGTCCATGGATGGAAGCGTACCAGCCTGATCCCCCGCGCCAAGGCACAGGCAACAAACGAAATGCGTCTCCCAACGAGGACGAACACGCACGATACGGGCGACCGCGACCGTCGCCCGCGATCGTTCCCACTCAGCCTTCGCAGAGCAGCAAGCGTCCGTCACGCGGAACGAAATCGGCGTCTTCTACCCCACTCATACGGTCCACCCGTGCCGGCAGCCGTAAGAATAGTACCGCGGGCGACGTACCTGGAGATACCCCTTCCCCCGTAGATCTTTCTATGCCCCCTCCTGCGCCGCCTGCGTCGCAAACTGACTTCAACGCTACTGCTTCCTCGCACGGGACTTCCGGCCCGTTTCCGCCTGGCAATTCGGGTCTATCGAACGACCCAGCTGCCGTACAGAGCATGACCCCCGTGACACCGGCCAGCATCATGAACCTTGGGCGTCTCGGCATCAATAGCAGCCTCGCCCCTCCTGCTCGGGAGCAGCCGCCGATAAAAGGTGACGGCAAGGGAAAGGGTGTCTCGCGACGCGAGCCCACCACGAAGAAGTCTTCTGGTACATCCCTTATTAGCCCGAGCTTAAAACCCATCCTACCAGGTAATTATCGTCTCTTCTCCACTCTATAATCATTGCTTACTCTGGCTCTTCAGCCGGTAGCGTCCCTAATGCAAACGCAATGGCATCCTCCTCCCTCCCATCTCCACTGATACGCAAAACATCGCACAAGGCGGCTGAACAGAAGCGGCGTGACTCGCTGAAGACGACCTTCGACGATTTGCGCATGCTTCTTCCGCCAATACCTTTGCCTTCGGAGGACGGATTTCCCGACGAGCCGATCCTTCCGGGAGCGATGCCGCCACGCGGCCCCCCACGGGGCAACGTCGACGGCCCGAATCGCGGCATTAGCAAGCTACAGCTGCTCAGGTGCGGGAATGACTTCCTCCGCCAGCTCAAAGGCCAGGTCGAGCGGCGGGACGCAGAGTTGTCGACGTTGCGGCGAGAGATCGTCCGCCTGCGAGGTATGCTCAGCGAAGACGCGTGGCGTGAGGGCGGGGAGGAGGTCGAGCTCGACCGCGACCTCGACTATGGCATGGTGGGCCCGTGGAGAAAGAATGGGAGCGCCTACGACGGGGACGAGGGCGATGAAGACGCTGGCGAGTGACACAGCGCACATGGATGATGCGCATGCGTCGCAAACCCTCCGCGTTGCCTCATCTCTTGCCACGCGATTGTGTGTGGCGCGAATCGCTTTACTGACATGATGCTGGGGCTGTTTTTGTATGGTGCACCATGTTTGAGGCTCGCCTCTGGCACCCTTTTGCGTACGAAGGTGGCGGCTGTGTAGGATGTGTAGGAGTCGTACAAAAGAGATGTTGTAGGCGGACTTCCTGGAAGAACTTCAGCGGTGCCTTTGTGTACGTTTCGGACCGCTTGTGTATGCGGTTACCGCAGATATGTTGCTGTCGCCAAATCACGAATGCAGATGCGGACGGCCGGAACTTATCGGCAACTAAAACTTTGCGTTGCATGCCGCATGCGACGCCGACAGTGAGTCCTTTCAATCTTTACTTACTTCGTTCCAGTAACGGTCATCTACTCTTGCAGTTTCATATTTCCTAGAAGATCGTGGTGCGTACAGCTAGGCTACATTTCTCCCATGCGCTGCCAGGCTATTTGTGAGCAGGCAGAAGGCGCAGCGCGGCCAGACGCCCTGCTGCCCCGGCGTTTTTTGTGGCAGGACCCCCACTGCGTTTGCACGTTAGGATACACTGTGTGCGTGGCGTTCTCGCTTTGCTCTGCCGGTGCCTTACTTATAGGCTTACAGCGCGTCAACCGACGCCTCTACATTACCTCACGCGGGCCACGCGCCATAACGCCATCTCGGAACTTGTCCGCCGGGAGCCGATCAAAACTTCTAGAGCCGTACTCTGTGTCTATCATGGATAAAATGATCAGAGCTTGAAGAGCCTGGCTGATTCTCCCCGCGTTATCCCCTGCCGACCTTTGGCGACTGTTAGTCCCGATCACAAGTCATGGCCCCTTCCTACCCAATCGTTAGACCTCAGATCCCCACCGCTTCTAACACGTCATCTCGCCAGCAGTATGAAACTGTCCCAGCAGCAGCGGATCACTCGTCTATATTCGACCACGGATTTCACAAGATTATGGATGGAGCTGGGCCTCCTCCCGAACACCTAGAGCCTCAGTATGCAGGCTGGGAAGCGGCCCTCGGTAACGCCCGCGATCTCCCTCTGAGAATCCAAGACGCGTCGGAGGGAGCGCAGGAATGGAGGCGAAGCATTCGGGATGTGCGTATGACACTGCACCAGATATTATCAGATAACTGACCGTGGCCTTAGATGCCTGTCGCCTCTTCCATCACGCCACTGAAGCACGACTTCTCGCAATTGCTTAGAGCGCGGATGATCTTGGTATACCTGCAACAATTCTACATTCACTCGACCCCGAAAGAGACGCCGTATTCAACGACTCCGATCCGTATACCTGCATCCCTCTCAATACCCCTCGTCCTCATCTCCCATGCCCTAGACCTTCCGCCGGTTGTCACATATGCGGACACGGAATATTACAACTTCGCCTTCCCGGAACCCACCACAGATAGCAGCGCGGACACCCTCCGCTTGCCAATTCGGATCCTTCATACCTTCAGCGGAACCTCGGACGAGGAGCACTTCTACAGAGTCGCCCTGCGTATCGAGGCGGAGGGTGTGCGTGCGCTGAACAAGATGCGCGACATGTTGCGCTTGGCGGCCGTGTCGGTCGGGCCAACACCGTCGTCGGGGCTCACCCCATTGCTCCTCGAGCTGGCGGAGAGCATCAAGACCATGGATAACATCTTGCAGACCATGCGCGCGGGATGCGAGCCGTCTGTATTTTACGGGCAAGTGCGCCGCTGGTTCAACGGGTGCGCAGACGGCGCATGGATATACGAGGTGGACGACTCCGCGGACATGCGGGCAGCCGTCGACGGCAGCGAGTGGCTGCAGCGCGATGCGGCGGGCGACGTCCGGGCGCGTGCGATGGCGGGCAGCTCGGCTGCCCAGAGCTCGATCATCCAGGCTCTGGACGTGTTCCTCGGCATCGAGGAACTAACTCACGAGCGAAGCTTTGACCACGCCGCCGATGAGAAGCCCGACGCACCGCAGGGGAACTTCCTCACGAGCATGCGGAAGTACCTGCCGCTCGCCCATCGGCTCTTCCTGTCCTCGCTCCGGGAGCAGGCGCGTGGACTGCGCGAGCACGTCTTGGGACTGGACGACGGCGGGGCGGCTATGCGGGCTTACAACGAGTGCGTCGTGGCCCTTCGAGAGTTCAGGACGTTTCATGTGCGGATCGCGACTTTGTATATCGTTAATCAGGCGCGCCATGCAGCCGAGACGACGTCTACAGAGTCCACGCAGGAGAAGGCCAAGGGGACTGGAGGGACCGAGTTGCTGCCGTTCCTGAAAGGTATAAGGGATCGAACAGACGCGGCCGAATTGAGGCAGTAGTAGGGTGTGCATGCCATTAATTGTCATAAGTACATAGAGTTGGATTACCGCTATATGCATATAAATGTCACCGCTGTAAGTTTCAATTGTGAACAGCGTGCTTCTGCCAGCGGCGAGAGCTCCATGCAGGCTTGGTCGATTGCAGCGGCGTCAATTACGAGTGGCACCGCGCCAACTCGAGACATAGCTGTTAGACTCCGCCTGCAAAATCCGCCATCGAAGCAGGCGGATCCAGCGGAGCATTTCCGTCCGTTCAAAAGAAGAAGGTCGCTCTCGAATATAGGATTTGCCACTGACAATGTCGGGAGAATCTGCGCATTCTGCGCCTTCCGAAATCTCCACAAGTGGATAGCATTTACAACCTATCAAGATACACAATGGCCTTTCCGCAGGTGGTCAAGACAACATATTAGTGAAGGTTGAAGACGGACTGCGGCCACCGGGGTTGCGCATGACGGGTAATCCATGTCCGTGGCACTCATTGCATCTTGCGGACGGCCTGAGCGTAGCCCACAGTGCTCTGCCACCAGGCGACCATGCCCAGGCCCAGGAGACCATGCAGCCCGCCCCAGAGGACTTCGGGCGTGAATTTCCACCTGGATATGGCGGTCAGAATATAAAGCAACGATCATATAATGGGGCGTACGCTTCAAATACTGCGCCGAATGAGTACGGAATGAATCGCGGCGCCTGGAAGAGGATGGTCGACACGATGCTGTGATAAAGACACAACCCCATGGCGAGGGCTCGCTTGCCCGGCAGGAACTCTGGCACCGGCCAGTCAGTAAGCGGCCGTGCAGCGATGCGGAGCATCTCACCAGGCAAAGGATAGACAAGAAGGGCCACGAGACAAGTGCCCAGGACCATGGCTGCGTACAGCTGCAGTTGGAGTGGATGAGTTGGAGCGCCCATGTCGAATAGTTGGCACACGACGCACCTTCAACACGATAAGGGTCGTGTTATTCAATTGGAGAAATGGCAGAGACGACGGCGTCCAGATGCCCTGGATGCCCAACGGAGACTCCAACGCGATGTGAAGCAAGAACACGACGGAGCTACAGGGGTGCGTTCAGCGTCGCGTTGCACCGTGCCAATCGGCCGGCCAGACAATGCTACTCACAGCGGGTGACGCGGCGCCGACATGCTGAGATATGGCGAAGTAAAACGTTGAACGCTGGCAGTGGTAGTTGGGCGGGAAAAAGAGGGTCAGGTACCCAGGGACGAGTTGATGTTGCACCACGCGAGTCCTATCTAATCTTATCTATGAGCTACGCTCTCATTCCCCCGAGGCACGCGAGCGCTAATCCACTTGTCCGCGACGGTCATGTCGAGGCAAGACGGGCACCCGTCTGGAAGCCCTCAGCTGAGGCGATCATGGCTGTGAGACCTCGTATATGTCAATGACCTCGCCGCTGATGCCAGAAGGCGTTTCTCCGGTCTTCTCGGGCGGCCCAGCGCAGATGAACTGCACGCGTCCTGGAAGCCAGTGCACGCTTCCCAACCGTGCAGAACGTCCGTCTTTATCTTCGCCGGTTCATTCTGCACCTAATCGCCAGAATTCTTCAGGCGGTGGGCGGTGGGCATTGTTCCGCCAGCATTTTCCGTGTCGCAGAGCGGCGCTTGAGCGGTGCTCGTCACTTCCACCAGATGCTCCGCCTCCCATGAGAAATGGGCGCACAGCTTCCTCATCGTGGATGAACCAATGACATTGCTACTGCCTACTGGCGCCAGTGTTTTCCCCGCGCGTTGCCGCAGCGCGCGGTACGAGTGTCGCAGCCTGTGCGTTGCCGTCACGGTACGGATGTATCAACTACTCACCTGCACCATCTCGGAAGCGTATCGGGCGCCTCGATGTGACACTGCTCACACAACTGACCTTCCATATACTGCTGGTTCATATTATGAAGCTCTCGGTTCTACCTGCGGCTCGGGCTGCGGCTCCGTGCCCGTGGTGGCGGTGATGGGGTCGTCACACGAAGGGGATTCAATCCACTCGCCACTGTGGCCCTCAATCACTCTCTTTGGTCTCTCCTTAACGGCTAATTCTGCTGACTCTGCTCGTCACCATTGCTGCACGGGTCCTTGTTCTTACTCTCGCATCTCACGCGCCTGTCGTGCTCGCAGTCTGTGCATCCGTTTTGACGGCTGATGAATTGCCTTTACGCAGCTCAAATGAATGCTTACCACCCCGCGCCACTGGTAGTGTGGGCGCAGCTGTTTGTCGGCTCGCTTTCATTCACTTCCGGTGGGCACTTCCCCGTGCCTGGCTCTTGTTACCGCCGATTGGCGCGCGACGCGTCAGTTTCACGTACCGTTTTCCCGCAGGTACAGTAGTAATGACTTTTCTCCAAGGAAGCGTTCCCCTGTGATGCTGATGACATGACTTCGACAGTCGGCCACTGCAAGTCTATTGGTTCGTGCCGTCGCCAGCTCAGTTGACCAATGCCAATTGCTGTTATCAGCCGGTGACTGGACCCAAGCTACTGCCGCCCCCTGCGGCACTAACGCGCCACATCCCGCCCCATCCGCATTCCAAGCTGATTTTCGGACGGCGACAAACAACCGTCCATAGGCGCTGACACGTTGTGGAGTCACATCCTATCATTGGCGCATGTCTGCTCAGCATTCTTGGGAGCCCAAGTATCCCAGTATGCAGTCCTGGGCGCCTACCTGGATCGCATGCCCCGCGCACATCTTCCCATTTCACAGCTACTTTCGCTATCGTTATATCGCGATTAATCTATTGACCTTTGTTATTGTATCACGAGGGCACGATAAGCAGGCTGAGTAACGATGACTCGAGTCTAGAAGGAAATACACCAGGCATTTGGAGGGACCGATGGACGACCGCGGCCCCAGCGGCCCCGCGCGTCACTGGGCTTCGCGACGGAGGGGCGCAACGGGACGGTGGCATGTGCCACCTGATGCTTGCGAACGCGGATATGCCGTAGTGAGGCGGGGGGGCAACGCCCGCGACGGCGCCTACACCCAGGATGGCTAAGTGGCGAACTAGCGATCAGTAGATGGAGGTGCTTACTCGGCTGGCGTGCAGGATCGCCCACCTATGTATGGGTTTATGAGTGCAGGCTCCGGTGGCTCCCTGCGTGGACACGTCATTTTGGTGAGGTCTGGGCTCTGGGCGAACGCCGCCCATATGCGGGGGCCAGTAGGAAGCGAGGAAGAGACGATAGAAATGCACGGACCATCCCGCCGCTAGTAATTGAAGCGGAGCAGAAATAAAATTCGCGCGCCGTGGCACCAGCATCTGAGATCAAGGAGATGGGGACGAACACATCTGATGAATCAGGGTACGTAGGGTGCCGCGGGCGGGGGGCGCGGAGGCGCTGAAATGATGCGCCCCGCTACGCAGGAGGCACCGCGGACGGCGTTCTTGGATGGGCTGTCGCGGGGAGCTGGACGGGGGCGGTGCAGGGACAGGGACCGAGCGCATGACCGGGTGTGGGAACCCAAGGAATGGAGCAGAAGCGGCTTGAAATGGGACCAGATGATGGGGTCAGCGATACGGAGAGGAGTGTGAGAACAGGGCTGCCGGCTGCCAGACGATAACAAAGAGGACGGAGGGCGCCCTGGGGACATCCGGTGACGGGGACAAAAGGAGGACATGGGTCCCCATGCAGGCGTGACAGACGGCTATCGCCATGATCGCCCAAATATAACGCGGCGCAGCGGGGCTAGTCGAGGCGCACAATGTCCCCCGTCCGCAGCGAGGCTGGGAAGGCCGCGCCGCCAACGGCTAGCGTGCGATGGGAGCCTGGGCGGCCGCGCGGGGCTAGCCAGTGGCTGGCGTGGCTGGCGTGGCTAGCCAGGCGCGAGGGGGCGTCTATGTTAGAGTTGTACAAGATCTGTCAGATTATCTGGAAACTCGCGGAGGATGCTGGGACGTGGTTCTGATGTTCGGCGCCTTCTGCCGGCCATGCCGCTTCGCGGAGGCACGTGCCACGTGCTGGTTATTTAATATAGGTGGCCAGCCGTAAAAGTACAACACCCGGCCTCAGCCAAAGCCACCACGCTCCGCGCCGCCGCCCCACTGCGCGACGACCCATAAGCTCCCTCCCCTCCCCTGCTCCCCGTCGCCATGGCCATTATGCTCCCCCACCCCCACTCACGTCTCCCGCCCCTCAAATCCTGCCGTCGCACCGCTACTTCCGTCCTCGCCGGCGACTGCGACCCGCGCCCCGCCCGCGACGTCCTCACCAGCGTCCTCAACGGCGTGCCCGTATACAAGGCCGTCGAGCTCGACGACGACGCAAAGCGCGAGCAGAGGCGCGAGCGCAAGGAGCGTGCCCAGGAGAAAAAGAGGGCCAAGCTCGCCGCCGCGCAGCGCGATCTCCCCGCCCCGCCTGCCGCACCCGAAGCGGTGTCCGCACCGCCCCACGTCCCCCCGCCGCCCGTCGAGCACCACGTCGAGGCCTCGACATCCTGGGGCTCCCGCCCCGTGCTCCACCTAGCCACCACCCTGCGCTCCAGCTCAGTCACCCCGCCGCCGATGCCATCATCGCCACCGACGACCCCCGGCCCGTCCATCTCATCCAGCACGTCGCGCACGTCGTCCAAGCGGCCGCACACACCCATGGACCACGACGACTACGATGTGGGCAGCGACCGCGCGTCTGGCACGCCGCCGCCGCGCCCGCGTAAGAAGCGTCTCGCGTCGCGGAAGGGGTGGAAGGGCTGGGTGGAGGGCTCGCCTCCGCCGTCGGAGAAGCTCATCAATTTGGACGATGTGAAGGTGCTGAACGAGAGGCGGACGAGGAGTGGGAAGAACTTTGACGGGATTGGTGTTGGCAGTGGCTGGGTCTAAACTCGTGCGTCGCAACCTCGCATCCAGCATGCTGTTCCTCACTTGCCCTTAGGTGCCGCCCTGTCTGTCCCACCCCAAGGCAGCTAAGCGGGGCATCTGGCAGTCCCGCGCCATACCCGACCCTGCCTCAGAGCCTGGGACACAGGCGAGCGGCGTTGCCATGGATCATCTTTGCTATTGTGTTGTGTTTCTGGTCGGTCTGTGGATGGGTGTTGTGATCACGTTGCATTCCGTTTCTTCTTTCTGTGTGTTATATCCATATTCCTGCTTCCTCTCAGTTGATATTCCCCCGATCATCTATAGCTAACGTCTTGGTCGTGCCACATAGTGTGTATTTCTCCTCCGTTCTACATATTCCCCGCATGCAGCCTGCATTTATTCGAAAACCTGTCTTGAGCCTGTGCGCCGTTTCTGTTGGGTAGCGTAGTGCTGGCAGTAGATTAGCGACCGTGTGTGGTCCAATACGAGAAAGTTCCAGATGCTTTGGGGGCGAGCGCCGGCGGGGGAGGGCCGTGCGCAGGTCGCGTCGCGATCTCGGTTCCCACGGGGGACAATCAACGATATACGTCCGACGCCAGCCGACGCCACAGCCCGGTACAAACTCCGCGAACTCGGCCTCGGCGCTTCCGAAGCCTGCGGCGTTGCCGAAGTCCGCCCTCAACGTTCTTTCCTCCGTCACGGCGCACCGGCACCCGTCGCCGTCCGTCCCACCGCACGCCCGACGCCCGACACGCCTCCCCCACGGTCATACCCTGCTCGGACATTGGCGGGACCCACCCGCGACCGCCCGCACCGCGCCCTGCCCACGTTGGCCCACCTGTCCTTGTAATTGAGCGTGCAACGCTTTCATTTCCCGCCTGCTAAGCGACTTTGCACGTCTTGTTCTTCTGCGCCGCGGGACCGCATCCCCTCGCTTACGGACGGCCATGTCCTTGTCGCGTTTCGCATTTCCTGCCCTCCCGGTGCCGCCCTCGTGGTACCCGGGGCATATGTCGCAGTTTACACGCATGCTCCCCGCGTTGCTCACGCGGACGGACGTTGTCCTCGAGCTGCGTGACGCGCGCCTCCCGCTTACCAGCATTAACCGGACATTCGAAGGTTCGTGGTCATTGTCCTGCCCTCTTGTTCTGCGCTGTACGGCACCGTTCGATCCCTGCATTTTGTATCGTGCGGCGTCCTGCCCGCCCGTCCACAGACAGCACTGTGTCTCCCTAATCCGGAATATGGTATCTGGCACACGCTGCTGCAGCGTGGCCAGAACCCATCTGAAACACTTCGTGGACCAATGGCGGCCGCGCAGTTCCCGCCTAAAGCCCCCGAGCTTGGACAGCGTTCGTACAGTATGTAATCCGGCGGCCTGGCTGGGGACACGCCTTTCCATCTCCTTCCTCCTCTTGACTTCTTGCCTCCGCGTCTTCGCAGGACCTGGTCCCTTCCGCAGACGATCGCTGACGTGCAATTCACTGCGATAGGTGCTCTCAAGCGGTGGCGCACAGAGCGCCTCCGCGTCGCGGATCATGCCGCCACCCCCGCGACCCACACCGCGGCCCGCGTCTGTGAGCGTATCGTCGTTTTCAGCAAGCGCGACCTTGTTCCAGAATGGGGCCTGGAGGTACGTTCCTGTCAGGCCACACGAACCGCAGAGCTCAGTCCTGGCAGCCCTTCCGCCTGGCGATGGCCTCCAAGTTTCCGGACCAGAGGGTTATGTTCGCGTCGTGGAACAAGCCGCGAGATCTCAAGACGCTGAGCAGCATGCTCGTGAGTACGTCTTCTTTGCGCTTCCTCCGATTCCATCCGTCAGATATATGACTTCATCTGCGCAGACATTGCGAAAGAACACCCGCATGTGCCCGAACTGAACGTCCTCGTTGTCGGCATGCCCAATGTTGGCAAGTCCACTCTGCTCAACGCTCTGCGGAACATCGGAATCGCTGGACGTACGTCACGTCAGCCGCGCGTGGCGCGTTCCGCTGTCTGATCGTATCACCTCTGTCCATTCCAGCCACCCCTAAAGCGCTCCGCACCTCTGCACAACCCGGGCTGACGCGTGCATTGTCGACACGGCTTAAACTATCCGCAGACCCTTTAGTGTACTCTTTTGACACGCCCGGTGTCATGCTGCCCTTTCTGGGGCGCGGCGACAGAGGCGCCGAGCGCGGTGTGAAGCTGGCTTTAATTGGTGCGACTCTAGAATTAGCTCCGTCTCCATTGCTGACCGACCATCCCGACTGCTAGCTGGCATCAAGGAGGGTTTATACGACGTCGAGTCTCTGGCTGCGTATCTACTCTACCGGCTCAACGTGCTCAGTTCTACGTGTGCGTTCCCTTCCATGCCTGTCACTTTTGCCTCTTAGCTAATTCAAATTCCTTTCATCCTTCCGTGCTTCTTCAGCGCCAGCATATTTGACGTTGCTGCCCGATGGCTCCGCCCCGACCGCCGACATCGACGAGTTCTTGGACCTGCTCGCCCGGCGGCTTGGCATGCTCAAACGCGGTGGTATCCCAGATACACAGCGTGCGGCAGCGTGGTTTGTCAAATGGTGGCGCGAAGAGGGTGGCTCGGCATACGCGTCGGCACCGCTTGCGACGCCATCACAACAGCCCCTAGGAGCTGCGCCACAACCGCAGCGGGCCGGCTGGGGGTTCGACCTCGAGTGGGAGGTGACGCCGGCGGGCGGCGCGGGCGTGGGCGCAATCCAGGGTCATATGGAGGCGTGCATAGACACGTATTTGCAGGACACCGAGCGTGAGGCGAGCGGGGGCGGTGGCGTGAGCTCTACGCAAGTCAAAAAGCGGGAGCGTGAGGAGAAAATGGCCAAGCGGGCGGCGCGCACGCAGAAAAGGCTTGCGGCCAAGAATGGGAGTTGATGCGGATTCCGTAGCTGCGTGAATATGGAGTTGATGGATACCCCGCATATTTGATACAATACTTGGCGCCGGAATGCACGCCCATAATGCGACATATATTTTACACTGATTGGTTGACGAAACGGCTCTTGTCTGATATCAGTGGCGCGTCTAGCAGCCCTGATTGTCCCACAGACATATCACCGCCGCGAAGCGAGGATACGGCAACCACCAGTACCCTGGATGTAAACTTATCGAAAAGAAGCCGGTCGCATCGACCCCGTCGGTCACAAGCGGTTTGAAACCTCGGGACCTCGGCGTCACGAAAGGCCAAAACTCGTGGTCCTAAAGATACATGGCATTACGCAACATACAGATACATACAGCATATAAAGCCTACCCAGCAAGACTCCCGCCCTAAAACTCCATATAATTACTCGTGCCGCCGCTCCATGCCGGCGCTGTCGCCGTGCCATACGGATCTTCGGCCGCAGTGGGCTCAACGTCCTTGTACTGGAACTCGCGCTTGAACTTTGACTGAATTGACGATATCATACCGATGAGCTTCGTGCACGCCTGCTCGAGTGCTGCGGTGGGCGTCATGGTGCCGTCGGTCTGGATCTTCACGAGGAAGTACGGGTGCAGCGGGTGGGGCACCTTGTACCCGGCGAAAAGAACCTGGGGCATGCTGAGCAGCTGACTGTGCGGCGTGTGAGTACTTGCGGATGAGGGAGATAGATCGGGGGGCAACGTACGCGCGGATCATGTTGGCGAGGGTGTGATCCTGTTTAAGGATCTTGACGGTCGCCGCGTTGGGTATTTTGGTGTCCTCGGTGACTTCGACTCTGGATGACGTGCTCCGTCAACACAGAGAGGGCGAACGTCGGCGCTGACACACGCACGGCTTCTCGCCATCATCGAGCACGAAGAGTTCGTAGCGATTGGGCGCGTTCATGGCTGGCTACCTAGGTAGTAAAGACGCGTCAGTCAGAGGTTTCGATACAGAGGGAGGGCGTAGCAAGAGTCATAAGCAGAACTGAATATTTATACGCTGTCAACATAGCCAGAGGCTCAGGGGATTGACAGATTGGTATACGGTATAATCATTCGAGACTGCAAAGGAGAGCTGTTGCGTACCGTTGTCGTCTGGATAGCAGCCCACAAAGCAAAACGTATCTGTCAGCTCTGCACGCTACGCGGAAGCAGACGGTTCAGAACACGTTGTGTGATCATGAGGAGTCATGGACAATAAATGAAGGCACGAAGGCCACATCACGAAGGACCGCAAGAGAACAGAGGACTCACTGTGTTGTTGGACGCGACACGAAAACAAGTGGGCGGGACAAGCCGAGAACCCCAGGGGAGTTCCAACTCCGCTTCAATTCGGCCTTCCCGAATCGAAGGCAAACTAGCGACGGCCCCATCGACATCGTCAAAGCCTCCTCAAGGTCAGTACGCTTTCCCTGTGCCCCCAGATATTGCGCTGGCATCCCGGTGTCCGTGTCTGCGTGGCAGAAGTTGGCCGGGCGCGAGAAGTGGAGTTTGACGGGGTGGATGGGTCGTGCGGCGTGCAGATGCTGTTCAGCGAGCTAATGTCCACTGCAGAAAATGCCGACTCATCTGTCGAAGACTCGCAAGCACCGCGGCCACGTCTCGGCCGGTCACGGACGTGTGGGCAAGCACCGCAAACATCCCGGTGGTCGCGGTCTCGCTGGTGGTCAGCACCACCACCGGTGCGTTACCCAGCCTGCCGCGCATCCCCAGCAGAGCTGACATCCCATCTTTAGAACCAACTTTGATAAGTACCATCCTGGTTACTTCGGTAAAGTCGGTATGCGCCACTTCCACCTTACGCGCAACCAGTTCTGGAACCCTACGATCAACGTGGACAAGCTATGGTCGCTTGTGCCGGCGGAGAGCAAGGAGGGCCTGACGGAGAGCTCGGAGGTCGTTCCTGTGCTGGATCTTCTGGCACACGGGTACTCGAAGGTCCTGGGCAATGGACAGTGAGCTACGATGACCGGTCTCGAAGAACTTCTTATCTGACGCGCTCTAGACTCCCCAACCTGCCCATCATCGTAAAAGCACGGTTCGTGTCAGCCAAGGCCGAGTGCGTAGAGTTTGTTTTTCCTACCGACGGTGTTCCTGATTTTCTGTCCAGGGCCAAAATCAAGGCTGCGGGTGGTGTAGTGAAGCTTGTGGCATGAGCGTGTCTATATTCTGTCTTACTATCATCGCACTTCATCTCCACATGCCCCATGACTTGACGCCACCATGCTATGCAAAACATGCGATATCTCCCTGTCATGTTCGTCCGCGTGTGAGTAATGGATGTGTGATCGCTGCTGCGGGTTCCCATGCCTGTGGTTCGTCTGAATGTTTTCTGTTTACTGCCTTCCACTGCCGCGGGTGGGCCAATCTATTTTGAGGCATCTCCGTAGTGGTGAGATGTCAGCCAATAGTCCGCGGCCGAGGATAGCATCTAGTTCCCATGCAGGGCATATCGTGGTCATGCGCACCAGAGTGCGATCGGAGAAAAAGGCGGCCCTGGCGAGCAGTCATCCCACGTCCTTGACCTGTCCCCAAGCCCTTTCCTTCACGACGCGGCTGTAGGACTCGGAGGCTGTTCGACCGAGGGTGCGCAGTAGACCGGCGAGCGAGGGAAAAGACGCTTATAAAGCGGCAAGATCTAGCCTCGGTACATTATACCGCTCGGAACACCCGGTACGCGTCCCCTCTCACCCCCCCACATGCCCTCTGTCTCTAACTGGTGTAAGTCGTCTCGCAGGTCGCCATGTATCGCTCTTACTTCGTCATGCAAGCAGACAATCAGCAGTACAGCGCGTGGAACAGGACACGCCGGTTGTCGACATCGCCGTACCTAGCGCAGGCTGACACCCGGGCCTCCCGACAGGCAACGGCCATGGCGAACAACCCCAACTTGTCCCCTGGTGGAGACATCGTCATCAACATGGGCGACCTGTCAAAGGAGAAGAAACAGGACACCCTCTTTGGGCCTAATATTGGCATCGTTCCAAGCGGGCCTGCCTGGACGGACTCGGAGCACGAGAAGCAGGAGGGTCTTGACGAGCTCACTCCGGAGATCGTCAAGACCTGGGTGGAGAAGAGCAAGGAGGTGCGTCCGGTCGTCGTGCTGCTGCGCATCACTCCTTGACACCCCACCTTCTGCAGAGCATACAGCCCACCACTACCCTACAAGCCCTCGTCAACCTGAAACGCCCCACGCTCCGACTCTCACCGCTTGAATTGCACCCGTCAGACGACCCGGACCACGTCGAGTCGCATCACCACCATTCTCTCGAGTTCGAGTATGACTGCGATGCGCCGAAGTGCGGCATCTTCGTGCATGTGATCCTCACCCCTGAGCAACAGCGTGCCGAGAATGCTGCGGCGGCTCGTGTGCTTGTATACGAGGCTGTGGTAGATGGGGGCTTTGCTCGGGTGCTTAAGCTCGAGGACGGTGCTACCCTCGAGCTTGGGCGCTTTGAGCATCGGGAGGCCGTCGCCGCCCCGGCCGAATCCACGTCAAAACTCGTGAAGACTCCATCAATGCCCGATATTCCCGAGCTGCCGTCTCAGGCGAATGCGCCCACAGTCGTCGAGAACCCCGTGGCCGATCCCCGACAGGACCGCAAGCGCCGCTTCACCACCGCTCTGCATTTCCGGCGGCGAACGCAAGATCGGTCTGTCTCGGGCCCCGCCCTTGCTGTTGTAGATGCGGATGCGTCTCCTGAGACCGATCTGGAGAATAAGGCCACGGTCGGCAAGGACGAGCAGCCGGAAGAGGGCGTCCGCGTTGTCATTCGCCTGGTCGCTTTGGACGAAGATGGCAAAGAGTTGCCCTCTGCAAACGAGCAGTCGACATATCTTCATGTTGTTCGGTTCGGTCCGCCCGCTGCGGAAGGCGACGATGTCCGGCCTTGGGTCGTCAAGGTTGCAAAGCGAGAGGCCACGGTTCGTCATTCCCGCTTAATACTCTCGTCTGCTGGTATTCATTTCGTCGTTCAGATCGGACTGCACACATTTCACTTGCACGAAATTTACGGTCTCTCGTCTGCTCCGGCGCATACCCCAGCCCCGGCGGTGCCCGTTCCCGCATCCCCGCCGCCGCAACACGCATACCCGCCAACAGCTCAGACCGTGCCAACTCCTCATGAAGACGAACCATCGTCTGAATGCCTGGTGTGCTTGAGCTCGCCTCGTGAGGTTGTCCTGCTGCCCTGCCGCCACCTGGTCGCTTGCAAGGAGTGTGCGGTCAACATGGTCGAGTTCGGCGCTGGGGGAGCAATCGTGAACGCGGAAGAGCCGTCCACGACTGCCGACCCCCCTGCGCCGGAGGCGGCTGCCCCGTCCCCTCCTGACGCCCCCGCCGGAACCAGCGACAGCACGACAGCGCCACCAGCCACAGACAACGCCGAGGCCCCCGCCCACGCCGAGGCGCCCCCTGCCGAAGGCTCTCCGTCAGAGCAGCCACCGGTCGTCCCCATCAACCCCATTCCCACCAACGCCCGCCGAAAGCGGCGCGCCAAGGGCTGGTTTTGCCCTGTGTGCAGACAGCGTGAGTGCCCCAGCCTATTCCCCCCATCTGTTCTCACGGTCAGGCATTCTTCTCAGCATATACATCTCTGCTGCGCATCACAACAACGCCGCCCGCGGTCGAGGACAAGGAAGGCAAACGCGTTTCCACGTCAACCATGGACCACCCGCTCGACCAGGCAATGACCGTGCCGGCTCCCGCCCAGGCCGCCGTGCCTGAGCAGCAGCAACGCAGCTCGCGCCCATCTTTCTTCCGCGGGCTGTCGCGGGCTGGCCGCAACCACGTCGAACCCGTGTCGGCGGTTTAGACAGCCATCACTGGGGCTGTCGGACTCGCTGCGCACCGTGTACTTTTATGTGTTTCCCTATATCTACTGTATATGCCCCGATGCCCTTTCCCGTTGTTTTACGGCTCTCATCTATGGCCATCTCTGTGATTCCGGGCCGGCGCCGCTTACTCTTACTCTATTTTCTGACTTGTCGGCGTATTTGGACATCGTGACTGGGAGACCCATTCTTTGGCTTGTACCCCATTTACGAATGATATCTACTTCGCCAGGGTTGCAGGCTTGCGCCACTGTTCTCAGTATGATGCAAGCTCGGCCTGTGCGCTCCAATGTTTGAAGGCTGTTTTCAATTCCATTGTTACTGCTGCACTTCAGAAATCGGGTTCCAAGGTTACGACACGTTGGCTCACTGCATTAGTCAGCACACTCAAAGTACTTGTCTCCGCAGCTTGGCTCTCGCCTGAACAACTGCGACAGGCTGATAACCACGGCGAATGCGCAGAATTTGTGCTGTAAAAGACTGTCCTGTCGATTTTACCGCTGCTCAGAAGTTGCCGTGAATCAGAGACACGTCGTGACTGGTGAGGTGATGCGTATTGTTCTGTATCCGGATGGAAACATCATTGATGCTCGTCCCGGTCTGTCTGTCTGTGGAAAGCAGCATGAAGCGGACTTGAGGCTGTTCTAGTGGAAAAGCTGTTAGCTCTTCACTTACTTTGCCAATCCATGACAGCGTCAGGCGCTATCACGGTCAAAAACCAGCGCATTGATGACTCGACTGACGATTATGATGCAGCAACGGAGGAGCCACCGTGTGAGACTGCGTCAGGTCTGCGGCAACTGCATGCCCGTGGCACCTGCACATCATATAAACCCACCGCAACCTGTTCCAACGCACCCACAACACTCTCAACGATCTACGTTGATACAATTCTATGTCTGTTCGAGCGTAGCTATAACAAAGAATCAGCGCGCTGTGATCATACGATGAGCACTGTGAGGATGCGGGCGGTATAGTGGGGTTTGTAGGGTGGCAAACTGATCAACACCGTGAACGGATGGCGACGAAAGTTGGTCGTGGAACTGTGGGATATAGTGAGGGAAAGAGTACCTTTGGACCACAGGCATGTGGAAATTTGTCTTACACGCGACTGATTATTGCAGACACTGACAGCAGGGTAGGGTTGCGGAAAATACCTAGGTTTTCTACCGATAAGGTTTTTTGCACGTAAATTACCGGTAAGTTACAGGTTAATTACCTAGCCCCCGAACCAAGGTTTGGGGAGGGTATTTTACCCCAGCACACGTGATCACATGATTAGGTACTTGCCAATGCTAGCCTCACACTGGCAGGCTCCGCCAGCGGTGCCAGTCCATCGCTGCGACGTCTTCCCCGGCTTTGAGCTCGCACCAAGGCTCGCGCCCGATGACAGCCCATGGTATGTGCCCTTTGCCAGTTGATGAATGTGCTGACGGCGGGCGCATAATCCCCAACTTGCAGCACCGCGTGTCCACGCGGGCGCATCGAGTGCCAGTGATCCGTAGCTCGTGATGCGCGTGCTGGGTGCATGTATCAGCGACTGACGAACAGCGGACAGTGTGACGTTGTGCTTACGCGTGTGCTGCCAGCGGGGATGGCCCATGGGACACATTCAACATGTGTTGCGGACCGCGGTAAGTTAAATTTCGTGTGGTGAACCCCGTGTGCCTACAGTGGGCCACCAAAGACTCAGAGGTGCTACCTGCTCGGAGTACAATTTATCTTTACTCCGTGCCCTGTAGACGGTTGTGCAGTGCCGCTCGAAGCGCGACCTGCTACAAAGTTGTTTCAGTCAAAAGCCTTGGTTTGAGTAGTGGTCGATGCACGTGGCACGCGCTCCGGCCGGCCCGCTTCCTTTATACTTACCTCCCTTTCTCTACGCCTCGTATATACAGCGCGCCTGCGGGCGGTGGCAGGACGTCGTCGTCTCTTACGCCCCGCTCGCAGGTAAGCTTCTCCTCTAGTGTTTAGTCGTCGTCTCTTACGCCCCGCTCGCAGTGCTTTTTTCGCGCCCAGTGCATGAGCTCTAGGCGTACCAGAGGACCCAACGGACGTTTTGTGCCTAACCAGTCACTTGAGCCACTCGATAACTCTACTGTCATGGCCCCCTCGCAAGACTCCTCCTCCTCCGGCATGAACCAAGGGACGCAGCCCCCAGTTACGCCCCCAGTTAACAACCCGCCGCCGCCGCCGGTCACGCCGCCGCAGGACCCGGTAACCGTCCCGCCACCCGTTACGGCTACGACTACGTCACCCACCGAGAATCTCATCGCTGCTGAGATTCAGCGCATTCTCGGCTCCATGTTCCAGCAATATCGCAACGACGTTGACGAGTCAGTTCAGCGCGCCATCAGCGCGCAACAAGCCCAGCTGCAAAGCCTCCAAGCCACCGTTGCCGCGGCCCGCGCACCCGCCGCTGCGGCGCATCCCATCGGTCCCGCGTTTGCTGCACAGCCACCCGTGCCGGCAGCAGTGCCAAGTGCATACGTGCCGCCCCTCACGCAAAACCCTGCCGCCGGTGCGTCCTTTTCCTTTTACCAGGACTACCCTTGGATCGGGGCGGCGGTCATCACCTCCATCTTCAACTACGAGTTCCGTTCCGCGGATCTCTGGAAACTGGACGTCCGGAATCGCGATAAGAAGACGAAGAAGACTATCGGAATCGGGCATTCCGATCAGATCGAGATCGTCGACGAAGCCGGTTCGGACTATCGCTCCGCTTCCTCCCTCCTTATCCCTCTCCAAACCTTTTTCAATATCATTCTTGGCGGCCTGAGCAACACCGGCTCGACCGCTGCCGTCATCGCTAGCGTCGCACATGGGTTCAACATGTACACCGCCCAACTGCTTGACCTCTCCAGCACGCACGAGTGGTCCGCGGTATACGACTACCACTGTCTGTTCTTCGACACTCGCATGCGCGAAATGTCGCAGGCGAAATACGCAGGCTGGCGTGACATTGATACGAAGATCCAGGCTACACGCCTCTTCGGGCGCCTGCGGGCACAGGCACCGACGTCTTCTTCCCAATCGGGCGGGAAGAAGAAGCAGCAGCAGCAGCACCAGTCTTCCCACGGGCAGCAGCAGCAAGGCACGTTGCAGTCCAGCGGCGTCTGCCTCAAGTTCAACTCCGGGCAGTGCCAGACCACCCCCTGCCACTGGGGCCGCGCCCATACCTGCCTCGTTTGCGGCAAAGGGCACGCCGCTCACGAGCATGAGGCCAAGTCCAAATCGGCTTAGGATCTTGGCACGGCGATCGCGCACGCCGCGCCACCATCTTCCCTCGGCAATTCATCGGTCACCGGTTCACTCACATCACGGACACTTCCCCCACTCTGCTCTCCTCCCGCGCGTCCCAACACAGACCCGCGCGCCAATCATCCCAATCTCAACTCGGGACCTCGCCCCACCGTCTCGTCCCCCCTCATTCACGACGCATGGGCCTTTTACTTAAAAGACTACCCCGACCCTATTTTTGTACAGACTGTGCTTAATATAATCCGTTTTGGCGCCAACATTGGCTTCACAGGCGATCGCGAATCCTCCCAGAACGGCCACAATCTCAAATCCGCCCTAGAATTCCCCGATGCGATCACAGCCGACATCAACGCGCAGCTCAAGCGCGGATGTTCCGCCGGCCCCTTCGCCACCGCGCCATTCGCCCACTTCCGCGTCTCTCCCCTGGGAGCAGTCACAAGGAAGCGCTCAGCGAAGGTCCGCCGCATTCACCATCTCTCCGCGCCCGAGGGGAGCTCTGTCAATGATGGCATCCCTGACTCCGAAGCATCAATTGAATACGATCTGTTCAGATGCGCTGTCGATGACCTCATCGAATCGGGCGCTGGTTCCTGGATGATCAAGCTGGATTTGGAACAGGCTTTTCGTCACATCCCTGTTCGCCCTGCCGACTGGCCCCTGCTCGGTTTCTCCTGGGCAGGACAGCTATTCTACGATCTCGTCCTTGCATTCGGCCTCCGCTCCGCGCCCTATATCTTCAACTTGTTTGCGGAGGCACTGCACTGGATACTCCAGCGCCACATCCCGGCCCGATTACGTCATTACCTCGACGATTTCCTGGCGATCTTCGCTCCAGGAACACCTACGCAGCTCGTGCGCGACGCCCTACAATGGGCTCTCGAATTGGGGAAGGCGCTCGGCCTGACCTTCCAGCCGGAGAAAGTCTCTGGCCCCGCCCAGGTCATTGACTTTCTTGGCCTGATCCTCGATTCGAATCTGATGGAAGCTCGCCTCCCATCAGAGAAGCACGACATCCTGATTGACCTCCTGGATGAATGGTCCACGAAGTCTCACTGCACGCTGCGCGAGCTGCAGGAACTGACTGGCTATCTCCAGTTTGTATCACAGGTTATTCCGCTGTCACGGGCGTTCCTACACAACGCGTATCGCTTTTCGTCGTCATTCCCAGACCGGCATGCGCGGCGGCGCGTGCCCGGGAGCGTCCGCCGAGATCTCGCCTGGTGGCGCTCGATTGCCGCCCATTGGAACGGCATCCACTTTCTATCCCCGTCCCGAGAAGAAGTGCACATTTACACTGACGCCAGCGGCGCCAAAGGCATTGGGGGTGTCTTCGGCACACACTGGTTTGCGTGCCGCCTTCCACGGCGCATGCGCCATCGCGATATCCAATTCAAAGAACTGTTCGCTGTCGTTCACGCAGTTCTCTGCTGGGGGGAAGAACTCCGGGGTAAACACGTCATATTCCATATTGACAATCAGGCGGTTGCCATTGCGCTTCAATCTCTCTCGATCCGGTCAACGCCCACAATGGATCTCCTCCGACGCTTCCTCGATCTCGCCTGCCGCCTCGATCTATCATTTTCTTCTTTTTGGATCTCTACCAAGTCTAATTCGCTTGCTGACGCCGCTTCCCGTTTTTTATATACCCGGTTATTTCAACTCGCCCCGTATCTCGATCGGCAGCCTTCCTACCGGCGCCTTCCGTGGAATGGTACGAGCGCTACCGTCAGTGGCCAGCGCCCGTCGCTTTTTACCTTTGGCACGGAATCGCGTCCAGTACCCGGTCTACCTACGCGGTCGGCCAGCGCTCCTACATCCAGTTCGTTCAGCTACACGGCCTTGCAAACCCCGACGGATCAATCCTCCCGGCATCCCTTGGAAGCGTCCTCGCATGGTGCAGCAGCCTTGCCGGCAGGGTCCAGCCCAAGACCATCAAAGCTTACCTCACGCACGTCAGATCCATGCACGTCGAAGCTGACTTGCCTTTTACAGCCGTCGAATCCCCGATCGTCGGCAGGCTTATCCGGGGCATCAAACGCTATCACGGAGAGCGCGGCCGCAAGCCCAAGCAGCCAATCACGCTCTCCGTCCTCCGAGCCCTCCTCGCTCACTTGGAGCCCGGACCCCTCTACCCCACCATTTATGCCGCCTGCTGCCTCGCGTACGCTGGCTTCTTACGCTGCGGAGAATTCACTACCAAAACCGGCACGTACAGCCCCGAGTTTAACGTCACCCGCGGATCGCTCACCTTACTCCCGGACTCCGAGCGCCCGTCCTATCTCCAGCTCGTCCTCCCCGCATCAAAGACCGACCCCTTTAGGAAAGGCATCACAATCACGGTCGCCGCAGCCCCCGGACAGCCCACCGATCCCGTGGCTGCCATACGCGCCCTCCTCAGCAGCGAGCCGCGCCTCCCAGGCGCACCTCTCTTTGAACAATCCCCAGGGGTCCCACTCACCCGCGACCGCTTCATTCAAGCCATCCGCGGGGCACTCGCCCGGGCCGGACTCGAGTCCAGCGCCTTCTCCGGCCACAGCTTCCGCCGCGGCGCCGCTTCTGCCGCGGCATCTGCAGGATTCTCCGACTACGAGATCCAGCTCTTGGGTCGCTGGCGCAGCGACGCCTATCGGCTGTACCTAGAGGTGGACCGGCCTCGGCTTGTCCACCTCTCGCGCGCCCTCCATGATGTGGCCCTCTCCCCAGGCACCCCTGCCGACCCGCTGGGTTTCCGGGGCACCAACGTGTTGGCCTGACGCGTGCCCATCAGGGTTTCGCCGACGGTTCTCCGGGACCGCAATCCCATCACGTTGCCCCGCACACCACGTCCACGCTAAGTGGCGGGTCCCGTTCTTACGGGGATGCTTACGACTGCCGCGCAGCGGCAGCGGGCGCCTGCCATTCCGCACAGCGGAATGGCAAGCGCTCGTGTTACGTTTTCCTTGCTCGTTTACGCGCTGTGGCGCCTTCCTGCTTATCTCCCTTATCTCCTTCTCTGCACCTTTATCTATTGACTTCACTCTTATCTCGTAGAACAGGCATCGATGTTTCAGTCAAAAGCCTTGGTTTGAGTAGTGGTCGATGCACGTGGCACGCGCTCCGGCCGGCCCGCTTCCTTTATACTTACCTCCCTTTCTCTACGCCTCGTATATACAGCGCGCCTGCGGGCGGTGGCAGGACGTCGTCGTCTCTTACGCCCCGCTCGCAGGTAAGCTTCTCCTCTAGTGTTTAGTCGTCGTCTCTTACGCCCCGCTCGCAGTGCTTTTTTCGCCCCACCTCTCCTCCCTACGTTCTATTCTCTGCGTTCTATTACGTACATTGTACTCCTTCCCGCCGTTTTCCGTCCCTCAGGAGTTGGCCTGACGCGTGCCCATCAGGGTTTCGCCGACGGTTCTCCGGGACCGCAATCCCATCACGTTGCCCCGCACACCACGTCCACGCTAAGTGGCGGGTCCCGTTCTTACGGGGATGCTTACGACTGCCGCGCAGCGGCAGCGGGCGCCTGCCATTCCGCACAGCGGAATGGCAAGCGCTCGTGTTACGTTTTCCTTGCTCGTTTACGCGCTGTGGCGCCTTCCTGCTTATCTCCCTTATCTCCTTCTCTGCACCTTTATCTATTGACTTCACTCTTATCTCGTAGAACAGGCATCGAGCGCCCACGACGCGCTGGGCCACAGCGCGAGTCCTGCCCGCAGCCTCACTACGGTAGTAACGTTGACAAGTGCTGTGTATGAATGCATATGAATACCTCGCATTTCACGCGTATCTAATTCTGTTGCTTGTACAGTGCATGGACGAGTCTGGCTGAGGCGGAAAATGAGATTTTGGACTTGGTTCCGGGCCATTTTGCACATCACGTGACCCGGGTTTTCTACCGTAACTTACCGTAATTTACCCCCCCTCCCTGGGGCCCGAGGAAAATTACCGGTAAGAAACGGTCCCGGAGGTTTTCTCCGCAACCCTACAGCAGGGCCCAGGCGGCAGAGAATTGATCACGTGGTCACGGAGCTTCAAGTCACAAATGAGTCAACCTTCGACGCTCGACGCTCGTCGGTCTGATAGACGCTCAGCGCTCGCGCTTAGCAGTGGTCACCGTACTTGAGCGCGCTTGAGCACCTCAGGTGTGTGTGCACTAGGGCGATGAGAGCCTGATACAGCTTGTCAGGTACTGGGAGGCCCAGCTCACTCGCAGTCTCACTAAATATTACCATCGATAAATTCCTGCAGTGCTTGCCGTATGCATCGTTTCCTTGAATTCCTTCCGCCGTGACTGAAGCAAGGCGCCAGGGATATCGATGGGAGCCAATTATTACGACTATTGACGGCGCTCTTATCACAGGATGACAGTGTCCAAGCATACCGTCGTGACCCGTTCGGTTCCATCCTTGTATTTCGACCTCCAAGGAAGGCGTCTAATCATTGTGCGGTCCGACCTTCTGATCAGGTGCAGCAACCCAAAGGCAAGTGATCAATGCCTCGTGTGCCGCGGAAGATTTATCGTACATACAATTGATGATAACCTGCAGAGCTACATCAGTGATCACTCCTTGTTCCATCGTCCATTTCTTCGCCTCCTCGATCAATCAGCATTTAAGTCTCCCTCCTCCCGGTGACTAGCGCCTTGAACTGCTCCAAGCCCGCGTCATCCTGCTGGACGTTCCAACTGCGGCAATTCCAAAAGTAGCCGTCCTGTCTCCAGGAATATCCCATCGGCGCGCGCCCCCATCCACTGATGTTCGCGACGGTCAGGTTCTCCAATACGACCAACTCTGCAGAAAGTGAGCTCCATATCCGCGACCAGGTTTGCATGTGGTGGTGCGTCCCGGAAGCTGCTGCCTCCGAGTCCTCTTTCTGCGCAATCGTGCAGTTGTTCAATCGGAGCGAAGTAAGTGTGCGTCCGTGCCGTAGAATGAATTGCTCGACTCCAACCTCCTGATTGAATTGAATGCTTTCCAAGGATAGCCTCGTCAAGTTGGGATAGGAAAGGGAACCGAAGTCCAAGTGGGGGTCGACGCCGACCTGCTGGTCGGACGCCAGGGTTAAGGAGGTGAGAGTCGATGATGGGGTGAATAGGAAACTGCGCTGAACGTCTATGCTCCAGAATGAGCCCACTTCATGAGATGTCGGGTGAGTCGTGATTGACATGTGAAGGTGGGTGAGGGATGCCAGCAGCGCACGGAAGGAAGGTTCGTCGTAGAGTGCTTGGTGGCCGTCGTAGAGTCCCTCTATGGTGAGCGACTTCAAGCGCCTTCCGAGCAGGTCTGATATGCTTGTCAGTGCCCGCATCACGGCTATCTGAAAGGCTGGCCCGTTAGGAGTGGTCTCATTCCCAGTAGAGTTAGAGGATCCCGCTTCCGATGTTTGCATGGGTGAGATAGGCGCGGATTCGTCGTCGCGAAACGACATGCTGATGTTATCGACAGCAGGAAGTGCTTGGAGGCCCGAAAAAACGGTCGCGAGGGCCTCTTTAACTTGCTCGTCCTCCGGCGCTAATGTGCATGTTAGCCTATATTGGATGGAAACACGTAGAACATACCGGTGGCCTGCTCTATGTGCTGGTAAGATATCTCCCTCACATATCCTGCTATAGACGAATGCATGAGGCTCACAAAGTGACTGATGCTTGGCAGGTCGCTTTTGAGAACCACGCAACGGAATGCCCGCGGCGTGGCCAGACTGTGCAGGAGCCTGTTTGCTATGCGCATGGTCCTCAAATCCGCGGGAATCAGCTCGTCAAGGATGATCCCCAGCACGTCTGCAGGAGGTTGAGAAGGCATCGAGATTGGTGCGGTATGTTCTATCACTCGGTGGTCGAATTTATGTGAGCGCAGTTTCGCACCCTGGATACTATGCCTTTCATCAGTGCGGCCTTCCCTGCCGTTAATTTCGCCGAAGGAGATGGTCTACCTCTACCGCAAAGATGGCACCTACCAAATTGAATACAAAGACATTCGTATGATAGCTTGCGTACCTCAGTGGTATGCCGTTGCAGTCACCCCCGATCACAGACCTTTTTGATAGCAAGGCGATGTCTCGAGCCTTGAGGCATCTCTCCTTTCAGTACGGTGAAAGAGCTTTGCCCGGCAGATGCGGCCCTTGTCGCATTGCCTCCGTGATCAGGAGTCAGGGTTGAGCGGTGAGCGGTGCAGCTGTTGGCGAGGGTCGCATATGGTCGACCATACCTCCCCACTGAATGTTGAATGAAATGGACCAGGCGTATTGTGTCACATTGGTGCGTCAAGCCCAATACGTCAGCAAGAACGAGAGATGATGGAGGCACAAGCTCTCCCCGATGAGAAGATAGTACGAGAACTGTTCTTAGACAGCATTCATCTTCCAGCATCCCTCGCCTCGTGTACTAAAATGATCGGGGTTAGCAGTGTCATCACTTGTTTAGCACCGCAATGAGAACAAGGACTCTCCTTGAAGTCGCATAGGTGACATCCCCGGCGTAGTTATCACCACAGCACCGCTTTTTTGACCGTTGTATTTACAAGGCGCCCCCTCTGGATCGCTTCCGCAACATGACGGGCATATCTTTGGTACCCAGCGACAGCGCCGGCTCAGCGACCATTATACGCTCCCGCCATTCCTCCGCCGATTCTCCCTTCCGCAGTAACGGTTCAACATGCCAATCCCGCACCAGGAGGGCAAGAAAACACACAATCTCGACAGTGGCGAATTTGCGACCTATGCATTGGCGCGGCCCTGGAGACGGTCATTCTTAGCAGCAAGCAGCACAGCGGGACAGACGCACCGATACTCCAGGCAGTAGCGGCGTCGGCTTCGCTGGAAACACCCTGCCATCTGGCAGGATCGAACTTGTAGGGATCCGGGAAGTGTTTCGGGTTGTATTCTATGAATTATTAGGGTGTGGGGATAGGACTTAACGCAAGGTGAGACGTACCCATCCCGATGACATCAATTATTGCCTGCGTTCCTGCTCGAATGACAACGTCCTGTGAGCCGTCCCCATTCGGGATTCGTAGCACGGTGTCTTCGAGTGCCTCCCGCCACATGATGTAGCCAGAGGCTGTCGGCAAAGCGGCGGTGAGATCAGGTTGAGGCAGCATTTGGGATGACGTACGAAAGAGTCGGACGCTTTCATAGAATACGGCTAGCACCTTAGGAAGTTTACCAAAGTCCTCATAATCCTAAGCAGCATGTTCTTCAGCCCTGGCTTGTCCCTAGAATCGTGGGTAATTACCGGGACGCGATCGTGGCCCACAACTTTGATAATTTCTTCATACATGTCTTCTTGAGCTTGTGGATAGAGTCCTATCAGTCCCAGGACAGCTGTCATGGTGTTGGCGGTAGTTTCTATACAGGTGGGTGGTGAGCATCACACTCAGCGGATTCCAAGGCAACGAGCGTACCGTGCCCTGCGAACAACAAACTGAACACATTTCCCATGACCTCGCTGTCCTTGAGCTGAACGTTTTCTTCCTCTTCATTGGCGGCAACGAGCAAACTGAATACGTCCTTTTTCACCGCCGCACCGCTGCGAATGTCCGCCCTGCGCTCGGAGATCTGATTTCTCATATAGTCGCCTAGAAACTGACGGGTCGCAGCCAGATATCGGGTCCTAAAAATCTTCAATGCCGCCTCAACAACTGCAGATATGTAGACGGACGCACCATCGGAAAGGCAGCTTATACATGAACTCCGGAGCAAAGAGGAAAAAGGTGACATTGTCGGTATATGTCTTCAGCGCCCGCTGGATGGTGATCTCCTGGGCACCCGCCCTCCCGTCTTCTACGTCCCATGACACCGGAATGCCGAAGCCGGATATCAAGAGCACGTTGAGCGCGAACTTGAATGTGAGCGCCTGCGTGACAGGCAGGGACACGCTATCGCGCGCGTCCCAGCCCTCCGACGCGGCCAAGTCGCGGTACACGCGTACCGCGGAGTCCCACACTAGGTTGTATGTCGCGCTCTGCGTAAACGCAGGGCCCATGACGCGTCGATGGGTCCGCCACATGGGCTGGTTGGACGAGAGCACGTTGTCGCCCCAAGCACTGAGACACGTCACGTCAACGCCAATGACAGAGAGCAATGAAGAGAAATACGCACTTGGTGGTGCGCGCAGAGATGTCGGGCTTGGCCCAGGGTGTGTTGGGTCCACCGCTGACAAGCTGTCGCATCACGTCGGGTGACGAAGTGTAGATTGCGGGCTTGCCGACAAGGAACGGCACGATGGACACGGTTTCAGAGTTCCATCGTCGGTAGACTGCACAGTCAATCCGTCAGAAGACTGTCCTCTGCAAGCAAGTGGTACATAGACGTACAGTTGAGACGCTGATCCCAGGTGAGTCGCAGCCCAGGATTCCATTTGAAGGCAGGCAACACCACACCGGGCAGTGTCAGCTGCTCGAAGGGCACCCGGAGCCCGGGGATCGAGCCCACAGCCTGAAAAGTAAGAAGGGGTTGGGAGGATGTATTTGGAGCACAAGACCGGCCACTTACGATGACCCCATTTCTGAGTTTGATGACTCTGGACGCGATGAACACAATCAAGAATGTGGCAGCGAGCAATCTCCAGTCGTGGAAAGGGTCGAACATGGCGCCCGGTCGTTGCTGAGCGGCCAAAGTCGTGGCGTATTATGACGACGCCGTCGGCGGACGTGGCGAGCAGCCAATGGAGAAGTCGGCCAGATAGGATGGCCGAGGCCGTAGAAAACGAAGGTCGCAGGCGCCATGAGTATTTGCGGAATACTTAGTCAACTTTCATCGGTTGCCGACACGAAAAACCGGAGATGACGGACCCAGAATGGCCAAGTACTGCGCGCCAGGATTAAGTACTTGCGCTCTGTACTGACAGTACCTGCTTGCCTCGTCACTGGCTCAGTTGAAGCCTGGTCACCAGTTTATGCGCTCTGAACATCCGATGTAAAGTTTGTTTATGATTACAACGTGTACGTAGCATACATACTGAAGGTGATAGTGTAAATATATCGTGGCAAAGCTGCGTTGTCGTTTCAATATCGTGTAACAAAAAATTGGGTATATGCAGCAACGAAGAAATCAAAGTCAAAAGAGGTATGGACGCGCACACCATATCATCCACTGCATATGTGCAAATCGGCAAACACTCTTTTCAAACTGGCATCACTTATCGCGGGGTCCTGATGCCGTTATACGGCCTTGGACCCAGTAATCGGACGCGTATCCAGCGGGTCGTCGCTGTTCTCCTGCCCCAACGACGGACGGTGCTGCATTGTCGCACGCCGGATCTCGTCCGGCGGCGCCGTCGTCACTTGCACGTGGCCCTTGTCGTCGAGCTCCGCGCCCTCCGTCGAGTAGTCGATGCCCTGGGCCGACAGCGCGCGGCCCGTCTCCTGCGCGATGCCCAGCGAATCGCGCGGCAGCCACACGGGCTGCTGAGGATCGACAGCGGCGGGATGGCTGAAGTCCGATGGAGGCTCGGCCTCGGGCGCCTTGGCGGAGGGGGAGGGCGACGAGGAGCGTGAGCCCGCGTCCGTGAATGAGCCGGATGGCTTTCTGCGCACACTCTTGTTGTCGACTTCGATTTTGGGGGAGCCCTTGCCTTTGTCGACGTCCTTCCTGTCTGTATCCATGAAGTCACGGCGGTTGATGTTATCGTCCACCGGCCCTCCATCGTGGGCGGCAACCTGCTCGGTGGTAGCACCGCCCTGCGTCGCGTTCTCCTGCCTCGCTCCGTCGTACGAGCGATCGGCCAATGACAGCGGCAGATATCTGATAAGAGGCCCGTACGAGTTGACAATTGTATTTTGGTAGAACGCCTGAGATAACGGTGGTCAGAAGACTGCGTGTGCGTCGAGCGTGTGCACACTTACTGTGAACACGATCAAGACAATCATCAACGCGCCCTCCGGAATAGCGCCCGGTTTATGGTTCTCGTTCTGCGCCAAGAAAAACAGAGCGCAGAGGCAAACCTGTTGGATATACATTCCAACAAACACGTGCTGCATCGCCTTAGGGAAGAACAGGCCGCCTGTGTCGCTGGTCGGGGGTTGATCATTGACCCAAGTAAACAAATACTTGTACATCAGGTAGAACAAGAAGAACGTCGCGCAAGCAAGGCCGTTGATTATCGGCGAGATGATCGAGTAGCCGAGGGTGATGACGACGAGGAGAGAGGTCTGCGGGAATAGTGTGCCCCAATTTGACGTCTTGCCGCGATATTTGATGTTGTACACAGAGCGCGGGGTGGCTCCCATAAGGACCAGCTTCACGTAGTACAGTATAAGGCTCGCGATTTGCAAGAAGCCACCTGCAGTTCCTGAGAGACCCTGCAGGATCACGTAGCTGTCGACAACACGGCGATTAGATACGGACCGACAAGAAGAAGCGAAGATTCACTAACGTCAAGAAGAACGTAGAGGATTTGGGCAAGTTCTGGGCCAGTAGCGTCGGCACTGAGGTGGGGTTGTTGACCAGTCCGGGGAGAGATGCGATGATACCGGACGACAACGTCACGACCAGGAAACCGTTCTACAAAATGTATCGCATATCAGCATCTCTATCGATAAAAAGCACGGAACAGACGTACGATGACTTCAAACAAGAAGAACCGGTCCATCAGACTCAATTCGACGCCGGTGCGTTGGGGAATGCCCTCGAGGCGCGCCAAGACACGGAATATGATAGGCACAAGCATGAACAGCACCGCTAGCAACACCGTGGGCAGGAAACCTTGGATGAAACTGACCACAACCGACGGCAAAGTGCAAACCCAGGCCAGCCAGTGATAGGTCGTGCACAGGGAGTGTATATTAGACACGGCACCAATGAACGCAACTACAGAGACCAGTGAGCGATGAACAAGCTGCAGCATTGTACAAAGGGGACGTACTGGGAATGGCCCAGGTAATGATGATGCCGATAGTGGCCGCCCAACTCAACGCCAGTCGAACGCGTCGTTCATACGGATTCAGGCTCAGATTGTCCCAGATAATGTCCTCCGGCGCCACCTCGACGTACTTGCTCGCAGTGCTCATCCGATACGGATCGTGATGCGAGAGAGACTGAACTGCCAGGTGGGCGGCAATCTGCCGGTTAAACAGGACGAAGGCACCATTCGCGGGAGGATAAGTCTGGTCGGAGAAGTCTGCCTCTGGGCGCGCCGCCATGCCTGGGATGTTCACTGGCACAGTGGGAATATTGATGTTGAGCCCGCCCGCTCGGAAGTGTCGCGTGCGCTCAGTAGCTTGCGCATCGGCGGCCGTCGTGAGCTCAACGTCGTGCTGCAGAATCTTGCGCTTCTCTGCGAGTAGTTCGTTGGTGACGCGAATCTCCTCGCGGGCCCATTCGATCGTGTCCACCTTCTTACCCACGAGAGGCAGTGCCGGCAGCCACGAGAGCAGCGGGAGACGATGTGAGGGGCGCTTGCCAGCAGGAACGAGCTGTTCGCCCAGTGTCTTCGGACTCTCAGGATCGCTGGCCTGCTGTGCGAGAGCCGCATGCTCCGAGTTCTGAGCGTCCTTGGATTTGGCCTGCTTCTTGAGGTTCTTCTTGTTCCGTTTGAACGCCAGCTTCATATACGCCGTCTCCGCGGACTCGAGCTTCTTCGTCGCAGTAAGACGGCGCTTGTACAAGTCTGGCATATCCCCGAGGTTGCGATTGAGCCACACCTGCCGTACGCCTCCCGGTAAATGAGAGAACAGGCGGGTGATTGCAGACTCCGAAAGATATTTCGTGGGAATGCCCGTGACGAGGATGGTGCTGGCCTGCGAAGAGGACGAATGGGCAGGGCTGATGAGGAAGTGTTGGCGCACGCGCACATAGTGCGACATTTCGTGTTTGATGTTCCAGCAGATCCATACTAGCGATAGCTTAGCTTTGAAGTACCGAACGAATGAAGGAACACGCACATGTGGAGAACCAAGCTACAATAACATGGGCGGCATATCGCGACTGCTTGTTGGGCTGCACGTTGCCGAAAATGAACTTATCCAAACCCTGGTGTCCTGGGACGTTGGTGTTGACAGAGGTCACGGGAAGTAGAATAGCCCAAGAGATGAGCCATATGGGGAGCATGATGCGAACGAGTGCGCGGAGATAGCGAACGTAGAAATATGCATCCATTCCATTGATGTTCTTTATTTTTCTGTAGTCGGCTTTGAAGACGTGGAGAGGCCATCCCAGCCATTTGGACGATAGAGGTGGCTGGCGTTTGCTACGGCGCCTATCAGAGAGGAAGACAAGGGTGAGCGCCGAGGAGCGCACCTCTCAATGACGGACAGGCTTCTCGGCTCATATATCAAGCGAAAGTATCTGCGGAGAACGGTGAAGGCAGCAATTTCTACGGCGAAGATGGCACCATTCAGGACCAAGGCGGTCTCGAACGTCTTTGTCGAGGCGGTGGTAGCTCCATTGAGGTTGGACCTGTGCAAAGATGAGTGCGTGCGCAGAGGGACATGGCAAGAGGGGCGCACATGGCTGGAGACCCTCCACTGAGAAAAGAAGAAAGTAAAGAGCGAAGATGGCGCTGTGGGGCGGGTCAGAGGGATAAAGACATGGGGAATGAGCGAGGCGGTCAACGGGGCTTGCCTTTCTGGGTCCACACCACTCTGACGTCACTGCCGGTCAGTCGTCGCTCTCACTGGCACTCGTCGGCACTACCAGGACAGTCCTGCGGTCTGTCGGGCACAGTGAGCTGAGTGAGGGGGTCGAGGAGGCGGTCAAGAGAGAGCGGAGGGCGCGGAGGCTGGAAAATACTTGCTGTCCAACGCCTCTTATACTAAGAATGGGCCCGCTTCTAGTCTGGACGTCAGGAACGCGAGACACCAGTGGCTCGATTGACAGCAGCTGATTGGAATATCCCCACAATTTCGTCACTCGCTGCTCTGCGTCGACAGTGCACGGCCAAGTAATCCCTGTACAGCTGTACATACGCGCAAGTACAGCGGCCGGACGAAGAGCGTGCGGCAACAACGCCCCCGGCCATACGTTACATAAAGTAGACGGACTTGCACAGTCTGCCTGTCCGCATTCGCTGATATCTTTCCCCGGCCCCATCGTCAACGATGATGCATGCTGGCTCCAACGTCGAGTTCACTTCGCGTACTGGCCCCAACTCTATTTCCTTTGCCTCCGGGGCCTTGCTGACGCCCGCACATCCTCCCAACACGTTGCAGCGGCGCTAACCCCACAGGCACCGTTCCACTCCCTTTCCGCATTTTGACTTGATGAACGCTTCTTTCAGCCTCGAGGCGGTGTCGCGGATGGCTGGTATAGAGCGCGGAGAAAGGCTAGAACCCCAGCACGCATCTATCCGTGAAGCTGCGGGGAATAAGCAGGGTAGGCTGGTGCATCGCCAACATCGGCCGCGACGATGTACATTTCGAACAAGAAACGACAACAAGTTGCCTCGGCGTGCTGGGCCCTAAGGCGGGGAATCAGGATCGTCCTGCCACTTACGAAAGTGATACCAATCTTACCTTTCCACAGCTACCGCTGCCCACCCACCTCCGGATTGTCCATCGTCTCGAAAACTTTCTCGTTGGACTCGCCGCCTAGGTCCGCATCCGACACGTCGGGCAGCGCCTCCGCGATAGGCCGCAGATACTCGATCAACACGATCCAGCGCGAGCGGCCGGACATCGTGAGGCTTTCTCGACGCTGGCCGCCCGTGTTCGCCTCCGTAGGATCTTCCTGCCACTCCTCCTCCGCCACCGAAGCCAGCTGGTGCACGAGATTCCATAGATCAACGAATGCGGCCTGTGTCTCGCCCGATGCCACCGTGGGGTCCACGCCCGCGCGCAACTGGAACAGCGTGTCCCACAGCACGTCCAGGCTACGCTCCGCGACCGCGGGGGACTGAAGAAGGGGGAGGACGCCCGAGACGAGGCTGACGACGTTCACGAGGTACCCGTCCGGCGGGCACTCCTGGCACTGCAAGAAGCGGTCTCGCAGCCCCGCGCTCGGCTCAACGAGGCTCGCGAGCTTCACCGCGCTGTACCCGATGATGCCGTCCTCGACGCGCCGCAGGAAGTGCTGCGCGGCGTGCGCACTTCTCACAAAGGCGCCCAGCGCAACGAGCGGGTCCGGGTTGCGCTTTTGCTCCGTGAGGGAGAGCCAGCCGACGACAGGGCGCAGGAGGTCGGTGAGCCGCGTCCACCGATCTTGTACGGGTATGCTCCCGTCAACTGACTGCAGCGACGCTGGGGCGATGCGCATGCTCTGTAAGCTGTGCACCCGAACAACGTTGGGGACTTTTTCAGCGCCCTGTGTGTCAATTTTGCTGTTCATATCCGTCTTCGATTGGGCCAGACCCAGCACGTCGTCCCACAGACCTAGGAAGGCAGTGCATATGACGGGAGAGGTCGCGGCAGGCGTGAAGTCTACCCAGCGCTTGATTGTTTTGATAGTGTCCCAGACAATCTGAAGATCTGCAGGGGAAATCTCGTCAGAGAGGAGAAGCGGGACGACGCCAGAGACGTAGGAATGTAAGTTGATGATGTCGCCGTTGCAGATGAGCTCGTCCCGCTCGTCGCAGTATCCGAGCATCTCATGTGGGGGGTCGATGAGGGCGAGCGACAGTGCGCGGTCAAATGCAATCCGCCCGGTCTTGATCCTCTCCATGTAGTGGTACGCAGCCATCGCGGAGGTGCTCATAGCGAGTAACGAAACGGTGCGGTCATTGTCGTTCTTGAGAAGGTTCAACATATCCCACGTCGGCAGCACGAGGCCAAAATAATTGCGCTTCGGGTGCAAAAAGTGCGTCAAATGACGCACAGCGGTGACACAAGTCAATGCCCGTCGCCGCCGCGCACTCTCCTTGAGCCCGCGGGAGCCATTGACGCAGGTCAGAATGAGTCGGCTCGCCAAGATGAGGGGGTTCATCGCGTCCGAGGTATACAAAAAGGACTCGATTGTTGGGCCCGGGTGTTCGACGGTGTTCGACTGTAGGAAGCCGGGTATGCCTTCCAAGAAGGACTCCAGATCATCGTCGTCCTCAAGGGCAGCGAGCGTCCAGCGCAACGCCTTGCGATCAATCTTCATCTCCTCGGCAGCCATCCTCTCCGCGCGCGCATGCATCGGCGGTCGGCGGGAGAGCACGCGCGAGAAGAGAGACAGCACACGCGCAATCGCCACAGAGCTAAGTGGCGTGCGGTACGGGATGTTCGAGCGCAGATGCGGCAGCACGGTGAGCAGGACGTACGCCGAGGCACACGCGCTGACGAACGCGAGCGTCACGCCCGCGACGGTGCGGTTAATGGGGAAGAGGAAATCGACCATGCCTGCGAAGAACAAGAACACTGCAACGTGCAGTAGGGCGGGAATCGTTTCGACGACCTCGGACATCCGGTAGCGCTGCACACCGTCGAACAGGTGTGCGCGTAAGCGCGCGCGCTTGTGCGGTGCGGCGCGGCTCTGGACGAGGTGCAGGTAGCGCCGTGCCCATTGCTGCATGAGTGTCGCGGCGAGTGCGCACGTCAGACTGAGTGTGAGGCTGAGGAACCACAGAACGTTGACCCGGACGGCAGAGGATGGCGCATGGAATGTGGAATTGGGAGGAGGCAGTACGGGCTGCGCAGTGCCATTGGACGCAAGCTGTTGCAGGATCTGTCCGAGCAAAACAACAGCGGTGTCACTTGAATCCGGACTGAGGTTTTTGTAGCTTTCTATAATGAACGCGGCGACTGTTGCGGAGAAGAGACCAGTCTATAGGTAGGTGACATTGGTAACGCCTGTTAGCACAGAGATGAGGCCTGAGGTATATATCATTGTATGCGTACGAATATGAGCGTGCCGTCGGCGTCTCCCCTCCAAGTTTCTACTAGCGCTGCATCTTGCTTGTCTGCAATCGACAGATAGACAGACCACAACTTTCCCGAGCTGTCCCCGTAGCCTTCGTCTAGAAGAATGACTGTATAAGTACCGTACCAAAGGAAGAAGGATGAAGAAAAAATTCGTACCTTCAGCCAACACTGCGGGGACGGCTTCCTTTTCGATATCAGGATTAACGACAGTCATAAAAGCAGACAACCGGAGAATCTGAAACCTTGAACGCGGTGACAGGAAGGGGAAGGTAGTCAAGCTTCAAGGAGGCGCCCAGTGGTTTTCTCTTTGTTGCCATCGTGACTTCATGAGCCTGTATGGCAGTGAAGCTAGTGAAGGTCACGGTAACGGCCAGCAGAGCAGTCCCCGGGCCGTCCGAGTAGCATACACTGAGAGACACTGAGACAGTACTAAGTCCCTCGGATGTATCTCAGGCTGACTCTAGATCTGTATCTGCCGAGCGAGACTTCGGCGCCCCGGAGCCGCTACGTATCGCGCAAAAGCACACAATATCGGTCTTCCTCCCCTCAAATGGCTGCGCATACTACTCCTGTCACCACTCCTGTCGAAACCACCATCGTTGTAAAGCCAGGAATTGCACCAAGCTTCTCTCAATTGCATTCGCTCGGCTTGGATCCACCCGCGTATCATGGCGGACCACCTATCCAGTGAATACCTTTCTTCCGCCGGTCCCGACGTCACAGCCTGAAATATCTTTTCTTACAGCACCTGTTGTCTCTAACGGCGCACTGTCTAACGGCGCAGAGTCAAAGCGAATTTGCATAATCGGGGCAGGCGCGAACGGGCTCGGCACGCTTAAGGTGTTCGCGGACACTCCTCAAGTCCAGTCCGGCCTGTGGACGCCCATCGCGTACGAGGAGCGGGAAGATATCGGCGGGATATGGTTGCGTCCTCATTCCCTATCCCGCGCGCATTGCCAAACTGACAGCGACACCACCCGACAGGCTGCCCTCCCCGCCGACCGGCAACCCTCCTGCGAGTCCGCTCTATGACTCGCTGACCACGAACATCCCTCACCCTATCATGGCATACGCGAGCTTCGCATTCCCGCCGGGCAGCGCGCTGTACCCCACGGGCGCGGCCGTGCAGCAGTACCTGCTCGCCTACGCCGCGCACTTCGGGCTGCGGCGCTTCGTGCAGTTCCGCACGCGCGTGGAGGAGGCACGGTGGGATGCCGCCCGCGCTGTGTGGCGCGTCCGGCTGTCTACGGGGGAGCAGCGTGACTTCGAGTTTATCGTGGTGGCGAATGGGCATTATCGCAAGCCACGGTACCCCGCTGTGCCGGGGCTGCGGAAATGGTTGGACGAGGGGCGCGCAATCCACTCGGCTTGGTATCGCAGACCGGGCGATTTCGCGCACCACAAGAAGGTCTTGGTCGTTGGCGGCGGGCCGAGTGCGATCGATATTAGCACAGAGATGCGCACGGTCGTCCCGCTCCTTCTGCACTCTGTGCCCAGCCCAACTCCAATTCCGGGAAATTTCGTTTATCCCGATGATACGAGCACCTATAAGAAGGTGCCCAGGGTCGCGGAATATCGGGACAATGGGGAACTCGTGTATGTTGACGGCACGACCGAGTCCGACGTCGAACTGGCCATCCTAGGGACCGGTTACGAAGTGACATTCGAGTTCCTTCCCGGGCTTGACGAGACGGTCCCACCCGTGCCCCCGCCGCTGCCCTCGCACCTGCACAACTCGACATACCACGTTTTCCCGCTCGCGAAGCACCTCTTCCCGCTGCACGCCGACTTCCCGCCGGCGAGCATCGCGTTCCCCGGGCTGCCCATCCGGGTCGCGCCGTTCCCGCTCTTTGAGGACCAGGCGCGGGCCATCGTGCGCGTGCTCGCGGACCCCGCGGCGCTCGACACGACCGCAGAGGCGGTCGACATAGTCGCGCGCGCGCAGGCGCTCGTTGAGGAGGAGGGCACGGCTGACGCGCTGCACCTCGCGCAGGTGTGGTTACGTTTCGCGCAGTTCGAGCCTTTTGATTATCGCGCGGCGCTGAACACTTTTGCGAGCGGCGGGGAGCCGTGGGCGGCACCGGAGTGGGAGCGGAAGGTATGGGGTCGAAAGGTCGATTTGAGGACGGAATGGAATGCGGTGGTGAAGGCGGGAGAGGCAGATGGGTGGGTGAAGGACGTGGGCAAGGGCGGGCAGACGGAGTGGGTGGACTTGTGCTATCGACTGATCAAACGGTTCGATGAGCGGGTGGCGGACAAGTCGAAACTGTGATAGTATTAGAACATAGAGTAGGTAAGTGCAACTGTATTGTAGTAGAGCGTGAAACGTGTACTGTATGTGGATTACTTATACCAACTACGCAGGTTAGGTCAAACCTCGTTGGTACGTGCGTAGTACAAGAGAATAAACAATTCATGAGCGTGGAAAACTTTCCCGCGAGTTTTGAGGATAAGAAAGAGTAGGGACGTGGAAGGTGTCGCGAATCTTCTACACGCGAAGTCCGAAGACCGACGCGACACGGACACGTGTTTGCTGTCTTGGATGCACGTGCCGTCAAGAAGCTCTAGCAGGTTCTGTGGTGGCTTACGAAGGAACGCCCGTCGGGCATCGCGACGACCACATTACAGAGCACAATCAACACTCTTTCTCTGCACAACCATCGTGTCGTTCTTCAGTAGCTTTCTGAGGCCTCGGACGTCAATGGCAGACCGCGGCGGCTTACCCCTCTTGAGCGGCCCCGCCCCGCCCCCGCACGACTCCTCCAGAGCTGACATCAGTTGCCGCAGGTGTAACAAGGAGTTCAATATTATCTTCACGCGTGCGAGGCGCTGTAATCACTGCGGTGAGCGTCGCGACTAGGCATTCATCGACGGGCGCGTGGCTGACACGTTGGCAGGCTATAACTACTGCTCCTCGTGCTCAGACTATCAGGCGCTCATGCCCCGGCAGGGCATGGACTCAGGCTATGACGCAGTGCCTGTGTGCGCGTTCTGCATCGAGAATCTGACCAGTATGTGCTTAATGGTTCCGAATGATTCGTGCGTCTGACCCGACTGTATGCAGTCACGGCTGGTGGGCGCAATTACCTGAAGACCCTATCGCTTGCCAGATTGAAGCGTTACGTTGACGCGTACAACATTAAGGCTGTGGGAGTCCTCGAGAAGGATGATTTGATCCACAAGATGATTGCGGCCAGGGTGCGTTTGCTTTCATATGCGATGATAGCATTTACTCAATGGCAATCTGTCTCAAGGGTCAGAATGGGTGCTTGCCGCATGCCAATGAGGTGAGTTCATTCACTGGCAGCTTTTGTGTATGCTCAACTCATCATGGGCAGACCTACTATCGAAAGTACTCTGTACCCAACGGTCGTACGGGACGGCCTCGGGGATTGTTCTCTAGAGGAGATTCCATACCAACGCCTCAGCAGCCTGCACGGCCTACGAATCCCCCAACAACCTTCGCGCGACCAGATCTTGACCCTGATGCCCAGCGCCAACCTTCGTCGTCGCAGTCGCAGTCGCAGTCGCGTAGAGCTCCTCCCCCGCGTGCACAACCATATCCTCCACCGCGGACGACTCCTCCACCAGTGCATTCGCCGCGACCTGAGCAAGCGAATAGCACTCCACCTCCCTCGCGTCCGCATACGGTACATCCCACTGGACCTGGCAATATGCCAGGAACCTGGGCAAGTGACCACCCATCGCGCCCTGCGTCTGCGGCACCTGCGGCACCTGCGCCCCCTCCGCGCCCGCCGACACCCGTCCCCACTCTGGACCAGCTTCTCGAGATGACGGAAGCGGCGATGTCTGCACTGTCCATCAGCTCGCTAAAGGCTGTTCTCTTTCACAACCACGTCAACGCGCGGCTGCTGCTGGAGAAGAGCGAGCTAGTGCAGCGGGTGAAGGCGCTGGTGGAGGACGAGCGGCGGGAGCGCGCGCGGGAGGCCGCAGTGCATGCGCGCGAAGAGGAGGAGATCATCGCGAGACAGCACGCTATGATGGAGGAACACCGAGCACGCGAGGAGCAGGCGCGCGAGGAACGCGAGGCGCGTGAACGTGAAGAGGCTGCTCCTGCTCCTGCCAGTGCAGCTACTCCCGATGGCGACGGCACTCCTGCGACGGTCGACAGCGGAGCACCGCCCGCGTCTGCTCCGCCGAAAGCCATGCCACCTCTCCGTCCCAACGCCGCCGCGGAACTCGAGCGTACCGGGCTCTGCGTCATCTGCCAGGATGAGGAAGCCAACATCGCGATTGTCGACTGCGGGTGCGCCCTAAATCTGCTTCGTTCCGATTAACGAGTCTCCTGACCACCCCTGTCGGTGTCCCATGACAGTCATTTGGCGATGTGCCGCAATTGCTCTGACCTTGTGATGGGTTCTTCACGAGAGTGCCCATTATGTCGGACGCGCATTGTGACGGAAGCGCGCTTGTTGCGTATATTCAAGACATAGCGGAGGTGGAACCGCGTTGCGGTGCGGCGTCGGGTTCCCGTCGTTGCCCCCGCGCGCGGTGTGCGAGTGATGATTAATTAGTTGTGTGTATTGTTCTTCGAGAGTCGGTAGGACAAATCGAGACAGTGGGCGTTGTGCCTGCCACTAGCGATCAGAGTGATAATGGTGGCTCTGGCCTCCTGTGGGCAATGAGATGATGCGGCCAATGAGTAGTCTTCGTTGCCGACCTTGCGCGGAAGACAGTCGTTCCGCCACTAAGCCAATGAGGTCGTCCATATGCTCGCACTGTGGTCTAGAATGCCCGTCCTGCGAGCAGCTCAGCGTGCGCATCGAGGCCAGGACCTATCAGTGATGGTCATGCTCCGCTATCAAGAGAGGATGCGCGAGGACTCGAGGACGACCCGTCGGCGCCCAGACGCGGCTGGCCGAAACTGGCCTGGGCGCGGCCTGCGAGCGGAGGCACGTGACAGGATACGCCCGTAACGTGCCGAGCGCGTCGCGCGCCCTCCTGGGGTTCCAGACTCCCTAATTTTCTCCCGGCCGCCGGGGAGGAGCGTCCGTATATAAGGACCGTTCGCTCTCTGGCAGCCCCCATCAGCCACTGGTTCACCACCACAGCATTCCTCCTATCTCACACACCATGTCCAACATCCCCAAGACTCAAAAGGTCGCCATCGTCGAGAACTCGACGTCCCCCATCCATGTCGTCAACGACTTCCCGGTGAAGCAGCCCCAGGACCTCGCCCCCGGCGAGTGCCTCGTCAAGATGCACTGCACCGGTGTCTGCCACACCGACCTCCACGCCCGCAAAGGCGACTGGCCGGTCAAGCCCAAGCGCCCCCTCATCGGCGGCCACGAAGGTGTCGGCGAGATCGTCGCCATCGGCGAGCACACCTCCCAGTCCCCGGTCAAGGTCGGCGACCGTGTCGGTATCAAGTGGCTCGCGGACTCCTGCTTGGACTGCGAGACCTGCCGCAAGGGCCTCGAGCAGAGTGCGTTTTCCCGGCTTCATATCAGCCAATCACACGCTGACGTCATCGCGCGCAGGCTGCTTGAATGCTAAGCTCTCTGGATACACCGTCGACGGTACCTTTGCGCAATACGTTGTACGTCCTGTCCTCCCGTCGTCCTTCCGCACATCCTTGACAACGTCGTTTGCAAGGTGTCCTACGTTAAACACGTTACCCCCATCCCCGACGCTCTGGAAAGCACTGAAGCAGCTTCGATTCTCTGCGCTGTGAGTATTCCAGGGCCATGAGCACATGGATTTTATCTGATCGATCATGATACCAGGGTGTAACGGTGTACCGTGCTCTCAAGTACAGCCAGACCACCATTGGCGATTGGGTGGTTCTTCCCGGCGCCGGTGGAGGCCTGGGCCATCTTGGTATGTTATCCACTTATTACTGTCTGCGGCCATCAGATATTCATCAGCCTATCACAGCTGTCCAATATGCGAAGGCTATGGGTCTCCGCGTTGTAGCCATCGGTGCGTCTCATCAGCTACACCCCCGATGACCGATCTGACTCGAATCGGCGCTCGCAGATACTGGTGCAGACAAGAAGGACCTGTGCCTGAAGCTCGGCGCTGAGGTCTGGATTGACTTCAAGGAGACGAAGGACCTTGTCCAGGATATCAAGGCCGCAACCGGCGGTCTCGGCGCACACGCCGCCGTTGTGACCACTGCGTCGAGCTCCGGCTACGAGCAGGCCATCGAATACCTGCGCGAGGGCGGCAAGCTCATGGCTGTCGGTCTCCCCGGCGAGGCCAAGCTGAACGCCTCTATCTTCTTCACCGTCTTCAAGAGCATCAGCATCCTCGGGTCCTACGTCGGCAACCGGCAGGATGCCCGGGAGGCCATCGACATTGCCGCGCGCGGGCAGGTCAAGTGCTTCTACTCAGTGAAGCCGCTGGCTGCTCTCTCCGAGTATGTCCTCTATCTATGCTAGTGAAGGTTGTTCTAATCGGCATGTGTATTTGTAGGGTCTACGAGAACTTGGAGCAGGGCAAGATTGCCGGCCGCATTGTGCTCAACATGGAGTGAGCGCGACACCCAAAACTTGTCGGTGGATGTGCGGATGCCACGACCGACATGACTCATACGGCGGACGGTAGATCATGCAGCAGTGTAACATCAAACCAATTCTCTTATGTACATCTTCTTCGCTATGACGCTTTGTATTCTCGCTCACGAAGCTGTTAAACCAATTTAATGAGACTCTGAAACATCGACCGCTTGCTGACCGCCGCAAAATAAGGGCATTGTACATAAAACGAATCGACGCGATGTATTCTGCAAGATTACTCTTTCTTTACCCGTATGCCTCGACTTTGTTGTGGTCTGTTGACACTCTGTTGCCTAGATATCATCATGGTCGCGTCGCGCTCACGATCGCTCAGTTTTTTGATTTAGCTTCACATCCTCCACTGCAACTCAAATTACCGCGCGGGTCCACGGGCTCACGGACAGAACAGGAAGTTTGTTGTCTGTGGTAAGGTCAGCCACGGAGACTAGGGATCGCCGTGCCGTGGCTTTGCTAGTAGTGGCCCTCTGCCCGCCGGACGGGGCTACGGTGAGCGCTGTGTCGGCTACTAGATCTTCACTTCATGGAGTCACCAATCTCCAGAATTTGTCCATCACGATCACCATGCACCTTTGTGATCATCCTGTGGGCGTCACCAGCGATTCCTCAGTGTCTCGGCCTTCCTGATGCATACAAAATATTTATTGAGATGCGAGAGAGAAGTCGTTGCGGCGCGCACGGCGCCGCCTCCTCCCCGACTACTCCGTACACATCGCGAGTAACTCTCCATGATGTGCCATACGGTTTTACCTCGTCACTCAGCAGTCCGCCTGGCCGCGCCGTTGCAAGATGTAGAAGATGATGAAAGCGGGCGTTATAAGAGCAAAGACGGAGTGTACACTCCACACCGTCTCCCGCACCGTCTCCTCGTCGTGCACCTCGGCTCGCCCGTTCCCAAGTCCTTATATACGCTATCGGCCGGTCGCCCACCCTCATCCGCGCTTAATGCCCTGGACACGCCGTCGTGCATGGACACTATGCCTCTACTCTGTCGTGCACCTTCCGCACACCGTGACGGTGCGTCCTTCCTCGCAGGTTGTTCACAGCGCCTTTGTTTTACCCTCGGGGAGGCGGTCTCCTTATATAGGACAATTAGCAGTGGTAGGACTGCGTGCAGCGCGCTGTATCCTGTGAGCGGTTCGCAGTCTCGGCATCTATTATTGAGGCTGATGACGAAGAGCAAGCACCTGATGTTGCATATTTTCCACAATAATCTGCATAACAGTGAAGTGCTACAGTGTCCTGAAATCTGTGTGTACGTATAAGAAAGTCTCCGGAGCGCAGCTCCGGTGGGTCTTGTATATGCGTAGTAGATGCTGGCAGTTGCTACATACTGTAATCTAGCACAGCTAGTGCCTGAGTCACCTACGTCCCCGCGCCGGGCTTACACCCCGGCGCTGAGATTACTAGGAATATCTCAAAAGCTTGATACATGTCAGTGCATGTCCGCAGCGCATGCATGCCTTCGATACGTGGTAACGAGCGTGGCAATATGATCGGCTGTTACATCAGACTCCTGTGAGTCTCCAGCTCGAACTTGGCTTGACCATCCTTGTTCCATCCGCATTGCCGCCATCATGTCGACGTTGCTCATCGTCGCTGCGCCCGTCCTTATTGTCTGGGTGATACAGCGCTACCTCGACTTCCGACGGACTGCTCGCGATGTGGGGAATTTCCCAGGGCCGCGAACGGTGTTTCCCCCTGCGGCTGTGGTCAGCCGCATCCTGCCGCGCATAAGGGGCGTTACGGCGGGCTGGCAGCGGGAGACTGTCTCCGGGTTTAAAGGTGCGTCCTGCGATCTACGGAGACTTGCGCGTATCGTTCTGATTGGAGCCGGCAGAGTTCGATGAGTACGGCGGGGAAGCGTTCGCACATGTACGACCCATGTCATTTGCCCACCCAAACCATTTATTCGTGCCTTTCAATGCTTTCAGGTTAGCGCATGGCCACGCGCCAAAGCTACAATCTATCTAGCGGACCCCGTCGCGATCAAAGTGAGCGCCGCACGCAGCTTGTTCCTATCGGGGAGTGACATTTATCACCCAAACTCAGGAAATCACGACGTATCGTGCGCGATTCCCGAAACCCGTTCAGTTATACGCTGTTCTATCGTTTTTTGGGCGGAACATCGTGGCTTCCGAGGGCGATGAGTGGAAGAAGTACCGCAAAATCGCCTCGCCTGCATTTTCAGAGGTGTGTGCCCCCTCTTCGCATGGTACATTGGGAATCCATGACTTATCGGTGGACCGTGGTGTAGAGGAATAATAAACTTGTATGGGATGAGGCAGTCCTAGTCATGCAAGGCTTATTCGACGATCTGTGGAAAGGAAGAAGCGAGATTGCCGTTGAAAATGTCGCAGAAATTACGATACCTGTGCGCCACGCTAGTCTTCTTCTCTAACAAAATGATCCTCATTTCCAGCAGACTGCCCTCTTCGTTATCAGCTCGGCAGGTCAGACCACCGCGTTTCCGATATCGATCGCATGTGCTCAAGGGCTTTAGGGTTCGGCCGACGCCTTTCTTGGTCCAGTGACGGTGGCCCGCCTTCTGGGCACCGGCTCACATTCAAAGACGCAATGCATGTGGTCTCGGAGGGGGTCATTGCAAAACTAGTGGTCCCGCGCTGGGCTATGGGTCTTACGCCATACTTCAGGAAAGTTCGCATCGCATATGACGAACTCCACGTACGTGCATCGCGCATATTGCGGCCCGTGCTGACCTGCCTGTACGTTGCAGCAATATATGGTGGAGATGATCAAAGACCGCAGAAATTCAGAAACGAAGGAAGAGCGGTACGATCTGCTCAGTAGTCTCATAGATGCGTCTGGAGACGGGGACCTAGATTCGAGCCTCACTGATAGTCAACTCTTGGGTAAGTATCCCGATCATACGGCGTACTTTTGTTACGTGCTCAACGAGCTGATGTATTTGCAGGAAATGTTTTTATATTCCTGCTTGCGGGACATGAAGTGCGTTATATTGCTCCGTGACCGCACAAGCGAAGGCTAATAACCTTGAAGACAGCAGCACATACTTTGTCTTTCTGCTTTGCGCTTTTAGCGCTGCATCCGGCTGAGCAAGAGCGACTATATGACGAAATTCAACGCATATCACCCGATCCGAGCAAGCCGCCGGTAAGTATGTACGCTTCTTTGCATCGCAGCGGCTGACTTATGCCCTATCAGACATACAATCAGATGTCGCTGTTTGTCTACGCATTGGCGTATGTCACATAAAGAGAACAAACGGTTCGTGCTAATCTTTGTTCGCCAGGGTACTCTATGAGACTTTGCGATTAGCGTAAGTCGTTTATCACATATAATTGGCGGTTCAAAGTCTCACAGTCCGCAGACCCGCTGTCGGTACCTGTACTCAGGAGAGTCTTGACTTCTTTTACTGACTGGCAGGGGCTTCGCAGGTCATCTCCGTCCCGAAGGAAAGCGCCGAAGATACTTCTCTCGCGGTCACCAGTATCGCTGGCGAGAAGCAGAGTATCCCACTGCCTAAGGGTACCGAACTTATAATCTACACCACCGGCCTTCACGCGAATCGTGACTCTCATCATATTGTCTGACGGCGCAACACTGACCTTCCCGTGTACGCAGCACGTTATTGGCCAGAGCCTGATGCTTTCAAGCCGGAGCGTTTCCTTGGTGACTGGCCCAGGGATGCCTTCATACCATTCAGTGCTGGGCCGCGAGCTTGCATCGGTCGCAGGCAAAGCCACCTTGCTGTAATTGCGTCGCATTGGAGCTGACGTTAAGCTTGACAGATTCTTCGAGACCGAAGGCGTAGCGGCGTTGGTGATGCTTGTGTCGCAATATACGATCGAAATCAAGGAGGAGCCCGATTTCGCGAAGGAGTCATTCAACGCTCGCAAAGAACGGATAATGCGATCTAAGCCCGGATTGACGACGACGTGAGTGTATGTTGACTTGGTATCTTGTCGGCTGCTTACCGAGAATTGCTGGCCAGCCCTGTCCGTGTACCGCTGGTCTTCAAACGGAGGTCAGGTAGCACTGCGCAGTGAGAACTCATGTGTATAGTGGTCTAGTAAGTTGGGATGTTGACTCATTTGCCCGTACATGAATCGCCCTCGGAATCTACCGTCCTCAAATACATATGAGGCCGAGGCACATTTTAGAACGTTGTACCCATAGATACTCGTTGGTACGCCTCGCTACAGAATCATCTTCGTTTGAACACCAGAGGCACGCGGACGGGCCTAATCCTATTCAGCAACCCTAGCTGACTGTTGATCGATGCAGTGGACTTACGTGGTTGTCAAACCAGCTTTTGCTTTGAGGACCCGAGTCTTGCGTTCTTCGAAGGTTTCGTTTGCGAACTGGGGCTCTTCCTTGACTTCAACTTTATATCTGGAAATGATGGAACACATAATCGCAATGCCCTCGGTCTCGAAGAACCTGCACGCCTAGTCAGCCGCCATCGAACAACCCCCGGATGCATGCGCTTACTTCCTGCCAATGCAAGCACGAGGTCCTGCATGTCACTCTTTCAGCCGTATATCATGAGAGCAGAGCGTACACGGCCTACCTGCGCTGAAAGGAATGAAGGCGTCTCTCGGCCAGTCGCCAAGGAATCTCTCAGGCTTAAAGGTGTGGGGGTTCTCCCAGTATCGAGCTGAACAAAGTCAATCGCCGAGACATTGACAAGATCAAAAGATGTGCTGACGATTATGATGCAGTCCATTCACTTGGATCGTAATCAGAGTGCCTTTAGGAACAGGGACTGCGGTTCTGACGCCTTCAGTGTTCCTGACTGTCAGTGTCGTGTCTTCCGCACTCTCCTTCGGAATAACTACAACCTGCACAGGTGTAGGTGAGTACGTGTTGCTGGGAGGAGATGAGAGGCGGCATACGGGTGGACTATCGGAAACATCAGTCCAGGAAGCCTCAGGAGAAGATGAGGGGTGCTCACACCATTCGCAGAGTCTCGTAGAACACGCTTTACAAAAGAGAGTCAGCACGACTGCAGATATGGTTGATATCTTCCTTACGCGGTGGCATACGGAAGCTTGTGTATGTCTTCGTATGTCTAAAGCCGTAGGTTAGGAGAATGTGATAGGCGTATAGCAAACCTGGGGCAGAGGACGTACAGGTATTGCCCCATTTCCAGAGGCAACAGATACAATTTCCTGATAGAGGCGCTCCTGAATGTCGGGGTATAGGGCGAGGAATCCGAGAGTAAAGCACAGTGTGTGCGCCGTAGTTTCATGCCCCGCCAGCAGGAAGATGAAGATGTTGCCTGGCAGGAGAACGGTCAATAATCTATCGGATGGGCAGAGGAAAGATATCGTCACCGCACCTGTAAGCTCTCTGTCGGTCAAGATAGACTCCCCGTTGTCACCCTCGGAAGCATCCATCAGACTGCTGAATAAGTCATATCGCTCCTCTTTTTTTTCTGCTGTCCTCCGAGCACGGACCATCTCGAGCATATATGTCTGGACCGCTAATTTAGCATGCAAAATAGCACATGTCATGATAACTTACGTTCAGCTCGTCGAACGCCAGGCCCGCTCTCTTCCAGCTCTTCTTCAAGCCGAATGCCCAATCGGGCAGAAACGCCTTGAGTGCTATGTGTGTCGAGACCTCGTGCAGCGCCTCCTTGAATGTCAGCTGGTGGCCGTCTGGGATGGCGACATCATCCTGCCAGGATACCCTGCGTCCAAATCCTGGGGGCTATATCATGAGCGTATGCAAAACCAAGCACAATAGCTGAACTCTGACCGGCGACTCCGATAACAAAGAGAGCAATCTGTCAAGCCATGTCAGACAGGATTTAACTGCACGTTGACTTCAAAGATGGGTACCGGCAAAGTGATATCTAGGGCGTGGTCGACAGTTATGGTGTCCTCGCGCCAGATGTTCTTGAACAAATCCTCCATGATCAGCACTGTTTCATCCCAGACCAGCTTGTTATTTTTCTATTGCGCATGTCAGGCATCGGAGGCTAGAGAACGGTAATAAAGACGCACTTCAGAAAACGCAGGCGCGGAGATCTTCCTGTATTTCTTCCATTCTGCACCTTCTGACGCGACGATGTTGCCTCCGAACATCGTGAGGACCTTGTAACGAGCGACAGGTTTCGGAAATCGAACTCGCGCCGTGGTGACCTCCTACATTGTCAAGCCAAGAGGCACGGTAGTGAGCCTCCATCACGCCTAAGCCAGACGGCCATGCTCACTTTGATCGCAGCAGAGTCTGCCAGGATCAACACGGCCGAGGAGCGTGGCCACGCAGATACCTTCCATAAGATATGCACGGCGTAAGTGTTATGGTGCCTGAAGGACGTCATTATCGGCAAAACAGACCACCAGCAGTCCATCCCAGCCAGCGTCTTGAAATTCTGCACAGGCCCGAAGTTAGCACCTGCGGTGTGAAGCGCATATTCCGTACACACCTTGGTGCTTCGACGTCCTGCCTCTATCGGAACCCGGAGTGATCCCTCGAATGCGAGGGAGTAGAAGAGAAAAGAACGAAGACGGGCTGAGGAATACAAACTTGCATCCTGGAAAGCTCCCAGTAGCTCTGTAGACCCTTCGTACGTCCAGGAAACGTTGAAGAGCAAAGATACCGGCTACAGACAGCACTAGAAAGATGACAGTCTGCATGACGGCGGGTTAAAATCAGGGAGGGAGAGGCGTCCAGAAAATCAAAGGCGGTTAAATACTTTATGCTAGCGGATACTACGGTGCTGCAGCGTTGCTACGGTCACTCGGGGCCCGAAGATAACTTGAAAGTGATATGCAGCAGTCATCCGGGCCGGTAATTGTGCCTTGGGGAAGAGAACTTTAGAGAACCATCCGACTTCTCGCGAGAGGGGAGAGGAGCTGAGGCTGGCGAGGGTCGCGAGCGATGGATACACACGCATCATCCTCGGTATCGGCATCTGCGAAGCCGCATGGCAAAAGTTGACTATGAGAGACGAGGAGACGTCAACACGGGCTACTGCAAAGCTGTTGGTGACAGACCATGGCGCTTCGGGGCACGTGGAGCTTGCAGCTTGAAGCCTTTCCCATTGATTCAAAGACGGCACATAGTCTACTGGAAGCATAGAAAATACAGTATTCGCGAACACGCAAGAACAGATCACAGCTATAGTAGAAAGAAGAAAGAGTGGGTAATAACGTTAAAACAGCTTCATGACAGCGCGGCGACATTGCTGCCATTGAGTGGGCCTGCCTCACCGTCCAGAGGCGTCCCGCCCTGGACCTCCGAAACCCGCGTGCCCTGACCCGTTGTGCCTAAACTCGCCGACGACACCGCCATGGCGATCTCGTTGATGCTGCCTGTCCCGTTGGCATGCTTTGCAAGCTCGGTGCGAACAGTGTCGAGCGTACGTTTGAGCCCGACGCGCTCGTTTACAAGGGCCAGCCGGGCTCCCTCCACAGACCGGCGTTCCTCCTCGAGCAAATCTTCGAGCTCCTCAAACTGCGCCATCTTCAGCTCCAGCTTCGTGAGCTGCAACTTGATCACCGTCGCGAGCGTTGATCGCACTTGCGCCTCTTCGGCGTCAGCAAGTGCGGCGGCGGCCTTGGCGGAAGACTTGAGTGCCAGGTCGGCAGCACGGACGACCTTCGAGTGAGGAATGCCGGAGGTGGGCTTGCCCTTGGCGACGTCAGAGGTAGACGCATTTGGGGAGCCGAGCCGGCTAGAAGATGCCTCGGCTGAAGCAGCGGCGGGCTCATCTTGATCCATTTTGTCGCCATCGCCTTCCTTCGAGGTCTCCTCTGCCGGCTTGTCCTGCGTCCCAGCCTTCGCCTCCGCTTCGCCTTTGCCGTCCGTAGTGAGCTCGTGTAAAGCTGTCTTCGCAGCCTCGGCAGCGACCCCAGGGCCAACGACGCCGGCAAGAAACGCGACGACGCTCATGACCGGGTTGTCTGCTTGCTCAAACGGCACTCGTGCATAGCGCAGGGCGCCCATCTCGCCCTCGCTCTGGAGATACGGGTCTTCGATGGGCAGCTCCAAGAACTTGCGCACGCACTGCTGCGCCGAACGCGTCCCAACGTGTTCTTCGATAGCGGACCAATCGTCGTCGTACATTTCGATGGCCTCGAGCAGGAGCAGGATTTCTTGATCTGTCCACCCGTCAGCACTGCCGGAGCCGTGTGCATTGGAGCTGGCCGCGCTTGTGAGCTTCACAAAGTCCCCGCTGAACATCGTTGAAGGGAAGCGGCCATCCAGGTAGCAGGTCGTGCACAGCTCAAAGTCCTTGACCTTGAGAGAATGGTAGCGCGCCGCTGTGCAGTCCGAGCCGCAAGTATCGCACTTGTACGTGACTGTGGCGATGCTGCGCCCGGCAGAGCCATTGGCAGCACCTGCCGAAGCGCCATTAGCAAGGGCGCTGGCTTCACCCTCGGTGATGGAGCGCGAGGACTTCGAGGTGGTCTGGTAGATGTTGGAGCGCAGTTCGAGGGAAGCCGGGGTCGCAGATGGAGGAGGCTTCACACCGTTGGTCGTGGGATGTTGTGAAGGACGAGTGCCAGGATGGAGAGATTGAAGACCGCGAGGAGTGTCAAGGATGACACGGAAATGGCCAGTGAAAGGCGGCGCAAGCGCAGCGGGACGCGAGTCAGGATCGATCTAGGAGAAGAGGGTCAAGAAAGTCGTATGCACCACAAGGAACACACATACTTGGTAGTTGATGAGACCCCATTGCTCCAGGAACGCATGAACGCGCATAATGGCACACACGTCGCCGGCCAAGTTCCTGCGACACGCAGTGACGCTGAGGTACTCGGTGGGACGAAGGCGGTACGTGTTAATCATAAAGTCCCGGTAGTCCTTGTAAATAGCAGGCGTCTTCGAGCGATTGCGTGAATTGAAGAACTCCGTGAGGGAGCGTTTCTCGACTGGATGAATCTTGGACATGTCGAACCACGCGGAGTACGAGGGGATGATGACTTCGTGAGTCTGCGCGGCGAGGTATTTGCGGGCTTGCTCTTCAATGCGCTGACGGTTGGCCTCAAGCTGCGCGGGGTCTTCGTCGTCGTTTTCGTCGCCGGACTCTCCTTCCTCGTCCGCGCCATCTGCCATTTCCACGTCCGCATTATCCTCGCCATCCTCGCCCTCTGCCTTCAACACCTTCACTGCTCCCCCGTTTGCTGGCCCGGGCGCGGAGCCCGACTCGTTTGGGAGGTTTCCAATCTCGCCGCCTTGAATGGGGTCCAGCTCGCCGCGCTTCCCCGGCGCATTGTCTGGGTCAACGGGAGAGGCGCCTTGGTTCTGCGGAGGCACAGTGAGGCGAATACGTTTTGCATCCGACGCCGGTGAAGGGCTTGCTGTCCGTTTTGGCGAGTCCATGGTGGAGAGAGGCGAACGCGACGGATGTTAGAGTGGTGTTAGTTGCGCGAGTGTCGACATTCCCACGCACTATAAACAGACAACGGTGGCGTTCAACGCGCTGTCTCGCGCCGGCGCTGGTCCTTGCGCTGTCCATCCCGTCGCCGCGGCGGTCGCCCCAGATCACAGCCTTGGCGATCCATGACCACACTTGGGTTGACCTACGGCTTAGCTCGTCTCCCAAGCCGAGTGCAAGCTCTCGTCTCTCGCTCCCGCTCCTTGTTACCCATCTTCCCGCCGAAAAGCTTCAGCACCTCGCTATCTGCCTTTAACGACGGCGAGACACCCGCAGCCAAGGCCCTAGAAAAGATTCCATATCCCTCCACCCCGCCAGACTCCTCTCTTTTTGAGACATGGTCCCCCGAATACGAGGATATTGTCGTGCAGACCCCGAGGCGCCAAGACGAGTCAGCGGATCCTAGCGCTTTGCTCCGGCAGCTCGTTTTTGACGAGAAGTATGCCGAGGCGGAACTCGTTCGCAAGGAGCTGGTGGAGCTTGGCGTCAAAATTCGTCCCAGGACGGTATACTACAAAGCGGCGGAACATTTCTTGAGGAGAAAGCACCACATGCATCGGGCTGCGTTCCTCGACTGGTGGTTGCTGGTCCCATTGACACAGGACAACAAGAAGCGCCTCAAAACTATCCAGCAGCTTCTCTACTTCAGGAGCGACGGGGCGGACATAAAGACGGTGGCCCGCTTTGCTCTCATGTCCACCGAGAAGGGCTGCGGGGGGCAGGTAGGCTTTCAGGCCATCGCGCATATCGTCCGGGCGACATCGCCCAAATACAGCGCTGCATTCTTGAAGAAACTCACCGATACCGACACGGCATACTACGCGTCGCACAAGAACCCGGGGGGGATGGCGAGGGCGAGGGAGCACGCGGCGCGGTTCTGGAGTCTGGCCATCAGGACCCAATGCACGTCGGACCGTCCGGACGCCGCACTGGCCTTACTGGACCTAGCTCGCCTACGAGGTATCGTGGTCAGCGAGTACACGCATCGGTTCCTGCTGGGGAAATTGGAATCGGTGAACAACCTCGACGGGGTGGCTGCTGTGCACGCTGCCTACCGGGCCGACTACCAGCAGACCCTCGACCCCGATGCGCCGCTTCCGTCGGCGAGAAATCTTCTTCCCCTTGGACAAGCCCGGAGGGAAGAAATTTTGACTATGGATGCCAGTCGCCCTTTCGAAACGAACCTTGCCATCGCCATGCACATTCTGAAGCGCGGGCCCATCACCGGTGAACCCATACACGCGCGGGACCTCGTGCCGTTCTTCGACATCTACAAGGGGGACTTGCGCGGTGGTCGAGAGGTTATGAAGCTCCTCTCGCGCGTTTATCAATATGCCGTCTCTGCGCTTCACATCGTAATCCTCGCAGAGATGCTGCACCATCACCGACGTCAGGAATACGTTGAAACGCTACACGTGTTCCGGCAGTTTTTCTTCCTAGTCGGCGTGCCGCAGCGCGACGTCAAGATGCGACTGTACCGGAGGAGCGAATACCCTCAGCACCTGCAACTCACGAGCCGGTTGCCGGACCGCATCACAAAAACCACCTTCAACCTGCCCTCCAAATTGTGGCCCACGAAATACCATACAGCAATCGCCTGGGGTGCGCTTGTTCAATCCGCGGATACGATATCGATCCTGGAGGACCTCTACACCCGGCTGAACTTTGAGGTGGACATCAGCCGCCAGCACTTCACGCATGGCACGACGGTACAAGACTTGCAGGACGCGGACGACGAATTAGATAGAAAGAAGCCCTTCGCGCCAACGCAGACGTACGACGCCGCACACTACCACCCCTTCTTGAGGGCGTTCAACATGCTCCAGGGGCCTGAGCGCGTCCTAGAAGTCCTGGATGACATGGAGAAGAAGGGGATCACGCCGTCGTCGAACAACCTCATCCTCGCCGCGGGGCTGCAGGCCAAGTCAGGCTCGGAACATGCCGCGCTCGCGCTCCTCGCTGAGCTCGAGCTCATGCACGCCGACCAACTCCAAGCTCTTTCTGAGGCCGAGCCAGAGCCCGACGCCCCCGAGATCACGTCCGCACCGCTCCCTGAGGAAACGGGCACATGGGAAGAGCTGCTCGAGGAAGGCATGCCGCTCGACTCGAAGGACGCACGCCCGATAGAGATGCTCGTCGCGTACACGACTGTGCTGCGCGGCTTCGTTGACCGGCGCATGTTCGCGGCGGCGCATGACATCGCGCGCCGCCTCTTTGAGCGCCTCCGCTATCGGCGCGGCTCGAATGTGCGCACAGACGAGGCGCTCGAGTATTTGCGCGTGCTGGAGGAAGGCGTTGTGCTGCCGGAGCGCGATTTGCGCCCTGGCGAGATCCTGGGCAGGGAAGCGGAGTTCCCGCCGAGACTGGCCTCGCGCACATTGGGGCCGAGGCAGCCAAAGGACAGTGCCGAGTGGCAGTAGCCTGGTACGTCGTTTCGGTTCTGCGTCTGTGCCTTCGAAGTCTCATGATGGGCAGGGAATGTCGGGCGTATTGAAAGACGGTCCTGTGCCACCTTGTGACGGTGGACTTGTATGTCCGTCCTGCAGAGCACGCACCAAGCTTGCCACTTCGCGCTCTCACACTCGAAGCCCGAGCACAGCAGCAAACTGTTCTCTGAATCCGTAGCTGCGTCGATGTGCCTGCGCAGTCCGCATACAGCCTTCCGCGAAAGGCACGTCGGTGTTCGGCAGGGTGCGGGTCAGTCCTTCGCCTCACGACGGACTGTGTACGACGACGAACGAAGGCTAGTGTACTAGTGTTCTACCTCAGTATCCCCAAAAGTCGGGAGAATACTCTACGGCATGCACATACACCTCAAATCCTTTGTAGTATACGTAGGCGAGGGCACTCTTGCTCATAGACATGACCGAGAATCGAGATATCCGTTCTTTCCATGCAACGAACAAGTGATCATCGAATATGTATGTGCACCCAAACTCAGTTACAATCAGGCAACGTACTCCTCGGGCACAAGCGACTCTGCCCATCGATCCGTCTGTGAGCGCCAAGAATCGTCCACGAAAGCGCTGACTTTCTCATCAGTGACCCCGTACTTCTCATCATGCGCGATGCGCTCGAGGACCATCTTCCTGGTTCCCTTCACCGCCTCGTTCGTGTCGCCATCGTATTCCTCTTCCACCACAGCCTTCCACCAGCCTTCTCTGCCTCGGCCTTTCTCCGCGGCGCCGACGATATCCGCTGCTTCGGAGCGCTCGACGTATTCGCGCGCGACTTGGATGCTGCCCGCGGCATAGTACATGTAGTGCGAATCGACGCTTTTGAGCGCGTCGTAGTTGGTCTCGCGGGCGGCCCAGACGGCCCAGAGGTGTTCTGGGCGTCGGAGGCGCGCGAGAAGATACGCGGCGAGGGAGAGCGCGCTGCGGTAGTGATCCGCGCGCTGATGGTAGAGCGTCTCTTCATCTATAAGGTAGAGGAGGAGGCTTTCATCGGTAGCGACGGGCGTAGGGTGGTGGTGGGCGTGCAGGGAGAGGAGGACGACATGGCGTGGGGTGAGGTGCGGGTCGGACTCTGGGTCGGAGGGCTCGGTCGGCGCGTAGGAGATGCGATCCGCCCAGGAGGAAGGATCAGCGCGGAGGCTGAGAAGTAGAGAGTCGTTTACAGAGGTTGCAGACATTGTTGTGGACAGAGTGTGCTTGAACAAGTGTGCGTGCGGACAGTGCTTAGTAGTGCCAGGATCAATGGGTGGCTGTCCGGTGATGGTCGCCGCGGAGGCTCAAACACGGGGCACCAGCGAGTCGGACACGGGGACGACCGCCAGCACTATATGTCGGGCGGTGGTCGCAGCGTCACTGAGGTCCCAGAGGTGAAAATTGAAATAAATCATGAGCGCACGCGGTTTGCACGTGAGCGCGTCTGCTTCCGGGGCGCCTGGCCGTCGGAATCGTCGGCTGGTGCGGCTGGCTGAGGGCTGCTGGCGGGGCTGGATGTCGGCTGCAGGGGAAGGTCGATCGCGTGGGCGGGTGTGAACGGTACGAGGAGATGACGAGCCGTGCGGGTGCACGCGCGCGGAGCTTCGAAGCCGCGCCGGTGGCTCTGCCGTCAGCCGTTGGTTGGTCCTTGGAGCAGATTGCGCTCAAGCGGCCTCTCCTTTCCCTCAACCGTCACGATGCTCAAGATACCCTACCTCCTCCCCTTATTTCTCCTCCCTTCTCTCTCTAATGCTTATTCCTGGCAGTTCAACAACGCCCCCCGCCAGTGCTCCAACGTCTCCATCTCCATCACCGGTGCTGGTCAGCCACCCTACAGCCTGCTCATCATCCCTAGCGGCCCCTCCCCGCTCGCAAATAACGTGGAAGTCAGGAAGATACAAAACATCCCCTTCCCAGACTCCAGCACAACCCTCAACTTCAACCTCGCATATCCCGCAAATTCCTCCCTCGTCGCCGTCGTATGTCTCGTTATCTCCCTCCGTTTCCTCGCCAATCCACTCACCCACCGGCTTCCAGGTCAGTGACAGCTCTGGATTTGGGTCAGGCGGGACAAGCATACCCGCCACTGTCCTCACGTCGAGCGACGCCAGCTGTTACAACCCTACGCAGAACGTGCAGGGACCATGGGTCTTCAGCATTGATCCCACAGGTGGCCTCACCCAATGCCAGCCGACGCGTATCTGGTATGAGCAGGAGGATGTCAATGGGTACGTCTCCAGTTGCCGCCGCTTTGCCTGCATTCTGATATCTCCGTCGCGCTACAGGACTGTATCCTTCGTCGGCGTAATCCCAGGAGGCAACTCATTTAATATCCCCCAGGGCACTCTATCAACAAATCCGGACACAGGCACAGGCTTCAACTGGACCGTCGATGTCCGTGGTGGTACCAATATGTTCATCGTCGGCAACGACGACCGTGGCTTCGGTGCAGGCGGAAGCGCGCCGTACACCATCTCGTATGCCTCCGACAGCTCGTGCCTGCAGAACGCGTCGCCATCTTCCACAGCTGGCAGTCCTGCAGGCGGCTCGTACCCGACTAACACCGATGGTTCTTCCACGGGCGGTGGTGGTGGCGGAGGCGGAGGCGGAGGCAGTTCGAGGTATGTATATGCCTATTAGCGCATCTCACGCTCGTTCTCACAGCGCTACCGTGCAACAGCAATACGGGTGCCATCGTTGGTGGCGTTGTTGGTGGCATCGCAGCGCTTCTCATTGTCACAATCCTTGCGCTCTGGCTCCTCAGGCGCAAACGCCGCTTCCATGGCACCAAGGAGCGGCCTGTGAACATTCTGCAGGACGACGAGGAAGGTGACGGACCAGGGCGGCACCACCTTCCGCAATACTACGAGCCTGAGCCCTTCCTTGTTCCGGATCCGACGCACGGGACGACAGACGCGGGCTCGACACATGACGGCTCGGGGCGTCCTCTGTCTGGCGAGACACAAGGACTGATGCGGCCAGAAACGCCGGGACACCGTTCGATGACAAGCCTCTCGACAACCACGCGCAAGTCGGGTATGCCCCCGGTGCTGCGGCCGGTCAACGTAATCCAACACGATGATGCCGGGCCCTCTGCCGAGCCCGCGGGTGAGGCGGAGACGATAGAGCTCCCGCCGGCGTACAACAAGCTACGTGGTGGCGCGCCGCCGACGGAGGAGACGGCGACGGCGACGGCGCCGGAGACAGCGGGTGAGGCGTGAGGCGGGAGGATGCAACGCATACGACAACGGCTGGTGTAACGACGCTGATGACATTTGACTTGCTCTGGTCTGCACCTCTATCTATCTCTAACCTTACCTCTAGTCCTGGCTTCCATCTTCCGTTCACCCTGCTATCCTCTCCCGCTCTTGGCCTCCACTTTCTGCGTACCGCAGGCGCACGGACGCTCCTGTACACTGCTGCTCAAAATCCGTTCCATCATACCGTGCACGGGTATTACCGTCACAGCTTTCCACGTCTGCCATTGCGATATACATCATCACCGTCACTGTTTACATGTACACCCCACAATCATGGATATCCTCCCGGACATTTCACTTTTTGGCATTTGCGTGTAGACTTATACCATGCTTATTTGCTTACTGCTTTGCGTTCGAACATAATGACAGGACAGTTGGGGTGTGCAGCGTTTCACGCCGACGTCTGGTCGCGCTCATGTTTTTCAGTATCAAGGCAAGCGCGCGCCATCAGGCTGTCGATCCGCTGGCATGCGTCTCTTGACTCCGCCCATCGACATCGTACAGCATGTTGTCTCGCGTCAGCTCGTGTCTCTGTCAGCTCCCGCGATGTTGAATGTTGCCGTTCTCGCGTGGAACCATCGTGTCGTCGCGTTGCGTTATTGCACTCAGTACGTCGACCCGTGTGACTGCCTCCTTCACACTGTTCGGCGACAGTCGGCGAGGCCTTTGACGTCGCACGGCTCACTGCAACCCACAACACACTCCTCACATGCTGAATCTTGGATCTTGGTGCCCGTTTGCCTCCCATTCGCTCGTTGATACTTCTGTCAAGTCAAGAGTGTCTGCCTTGCTGTATTCACGTGTACAGGATACTGACAGGCGCCCCTTTCTGGTTCCAGAAGGAATGTCGCGTGAAATTGTGAGTCGTCACTGCATACCTTCACTTAGTACATGGGCGAACCAACATATTTTGCAGTGATCGGTTGCCTCGCGGTGAGGCGCAGGGCACTGTGGTGTGCGCACGACCAGGCGTCAGCATGTTTTCTCATCTCTCCCTGACCGACAGTTTCCAGTCGCCATCCTCCTTTGCACCTGCGACAACATGCAAGCCTTTATGGACTTTATTTGTTGCCGTGCACGCCCCAACACCGATTCAGAGGGGAATGACGTCGTGGAGATGTCGATGAAGGCTAAGCACGCGGCAAATGGGCATGCAGAGGCCGGTGAAGCAGCGCTTACAAGTGCGCACTCGAACTCTCGACACCCAATCCACCATAGATCTGTCATTCCTCTTCGACCCACGGAGTCCCCTCAATCAACCCATCCCACCCATAACCCTTCTGCGCCAGCCAGCACATTGGGAGCGCCTAGCAGACAAGGGTCTACCCGGAGCCTTTCTACTACTGCTACCAATGCCCGTAGACTGAGGGACCTCGGATCCTCCCGGGTCAGCAAGTCTGCGTCGTCTCTCAAGCCCGCCAGTCCTCGCCGGTCGTATAGCAATCATGAACATGGCGCTGATATAGGCGCAGGACGATCCTCTCCCTCAGGCCTTACGGGTTGGTCTCGTACCCCGCCATCCGCTCCTCCTGCAGCTTCAAGCTCTAGTCTACATTCCACTGCCGTCAGTGGGGATCTTAACCCGGCCACTCAAACTGCCAGATCATCCGGAGAATTTTCGATCCAGGTGGATCCTCCCAGTCCGGAGCAGGAGAACGATAGCCAGTCGCAACAGGAGAACTCGAGAGAGAGCAGTATTGTATCGAATCGGTCATCTCAGTCCTCCGTTCCGCTCGGCCTGCTGCAAGATGCGCTCTCTGCCGCTGCTAGTGTTGTTGAAGGCATACCCATCCCTGGCTTACGCGTCGCTATCCGTGGCATTCTTGAGATCATCGACAGGGCTAAGGTATGTGTTGTCTGTCTCGAAGAGACGACAGATATTTTACCATCGACCCCAGATGAGCAAATCAAACGCCAAGTTTGCTCGGAAACTACTAGCGACAATTGAATTTCTTAACAGGATTGCGCAGCGTCTCTTGCATATTTCTAGGACGGCTGGAGCCCATGATTTATTGATCGATAGGATCGGGAGGTGGGCCACACTGTATAGCAGTCTGCGCATGTCGCGTGTCTGATGAAGCTATGTTCACAGACAGCTGGAACGCCTGGAACTGCATCTCAAGCACCAACTTGAGCAGTCTTCGCTGAAGAGGCTTGTTTCTAGCCGACGAAACGAGCATGAATTGGATGGCATTCAGAAGGAGATCGACAGGATATTGGATGAACTACAGGTATCTCTACCTCTTTTTGTAAGGACGAACTGGTCTGATTTACCTGCGGCAGGCTACCACTGGCATCGAAACTCTGGAAACCGTTCATAGGATGGATGTAAGCTGCGGTAGTGAACGATCATGTGTACGTGTCTCTGACCTCCTGCGGAATCTATGTAGAAGCGCTCGCGTAGTCTCAACTCACACCACAGCATTATGACGACAGCCATGATGCTGGAACTTCGACTGCAGCGAGCACCAGATGCGGCCTACAATGCCCCGCGCGATGATCAATCCGCGCTCTACTATTTGCACAACACCCGTGTCTCTCTCCTCAACGCCATAACGGCGTGGTACAAGAGCGGGGACCACAACTCAGCCCGGTTGCTATGGCTGCACGGACCAGCGGGAACTGGCAAGTCGACGATAGCCCGCAAGGTCGCTGAGATCGCCGACAAGGACGACAGGATACTTGGCGGCAGCTTTTTCTTCTATCGAGGAAACGAAGAACTGCGTGACCCATCCTCCTTCTTCCCGACAATTGCCTACCAGCTCGCATTCTTCGACCCGGAGTACGGAGAGGCCATCGAGGGTGCCGTATCTAGAGAGGCTTACGCAGGGCACTGGCCTATCCACGATCAGCTGCAGAAGCTCATAATCGATCCCCTCCGCGGCCTGCCTGAGTCAAGTCGAACCGTCCTCATCGTCGTCGACGCCATCGACGTGAGCAGGAGCAAGGATCCCCAAGCCGCATCCACTATCCTCAAGCTGCTCATGGATGACGCGCTTCACGACAGTCTTCCGTTCAAACTTCGGATCCTGGTCACGAGCCGGACGGACAGCCAATATCAGACGATTTTTACTTCGGGTCCCTATCGGAGGCGTGTTGCAATCCTCGACGCGGGCGAAGTCGACGCAGAGGACATCAAGCGATACCTTGAGACGAGCCTTAGAGCCGTGCCTAGTTCTATGGACCTCAAAAGCGAAAATTATCGGAACTGGCCAGATTCCGCACCCCTCGCTGCTCTGGTGCAGAGGTCCGGCAAGTCGTTCATCTACGCTGCAACGGTCGCACGCTTCATCAGCGATCCGAAATATCGCGGTCCTCAAAAACGGTTGGAAGTGGTTCTTGGCTTGCGCCAGGATACTGCGGACGCAGCGAATTCATATGCAGCGTTGGACGGGCTGTACCTCGAGGTGCTCCGCGATGCTCTGCCCGAAGGGCGCGATCCCGACGATTTTACAGAGTTTCAACAAATCGTGGGCAGTATGGTTCTCTTGCGAGAACCTATGACGATCAATACCTTGACGATCCTCAGCTCTACTGAGACTGCGCCACTACAGTTACAGGACAATGTCGTCTACCGCCTCCACTCCGTCATTCTTGCGCCACTCGAACCGAATGAGTACGCCGTCCCGCGCTTTCATCATCCTTCATTCGCGGAATTCGTCACAAATTCGGATCGGTGCACTTCTCGGGACTTCTACATCGACATTTCACAACACGAGAGGCGGCTGACACTCCGCTGCCTGCAGCTCATGATAGGCAGTCTGGGCTTCAGTGAAGACGGGATATCAACGGCGCACGTCAAGCATGTGAAACTTCCTCCTCTTATGAGCCTTAGCGAGCGCAGAAAAACCTGGCATATCCCAGAGATGCACTCTCACTACACCCATTTGTACTGGGCGTCCCATTTGAGCGAGGTTCCCGCCGGTGATGAAGAAGTCGTGGGGCTGTTTGCGACCTTCGTCACCCAATTCCTCAAGGCCTGGTTTGACGCCGTCGTCCAAGCGGGAGTGCAAAGCCTCGCTGTTCACCTGAGCATCAAACTTGCTCTTGAGTGGGCGGTAGGCATCCTCAGTGAACTTCGTTATGACTCCCCTGCTGACGTCTCACTAGCAACAATCCTGCTGCTCCGTTGAAGTTCTTGAAGCCCTTCAAGAGGCGGAAAAATCGACCAACCTTTATCACACCCGTGTTGTCGAGCAGAATGAGAGGGAGCTGGATCACCGCCGCATGAGCAACTCCAACGGTCAGACCCGTCGACAGCCTAATGCTCAACGGCGCACCCCTACAGCCTGATGCGACGGCCACGCAGCGCCGGTCCCTACATACCTTCCCGGGCATCATGGCCAAGTACATGTTGCCGGCGCAGTCGGGAGTGAACCTCCATTCCGGTCCGTGACGAAAATAGGTATATGTGTGGTACAATGTGGTATAGATGATGCGTGATTGCGTTCAGTCGTAGCAATATGTCCGCCTAAGATGGACCTCAGTCCTTACGCATGGTCAAATGGCACAGCGCTCAGAGGTGTCGCCGGCATCCCCTCATACTCGCCAGAACCCGTCGACTGCAGCGCATCCAGGCGCCACTCCTCCTTCGTCCTCCGACAGAAGTTCCTGAACGCCGTCACAGAGCCCTTCTCCTGCACCAGCACCATCGTGCACCCGCGCTCGGGACCCAGCGCGAACTCTACGCGCAGCCGTACCTGTTTCCCGCCCGCGCTCATGTCATGCACGAGCGCGCGCAGCGCGCCGCTGTCCGTGGACTCGACCGTTGCGCCGCTGACGAGGAGAATGCGGCGTGCCTCGGAGCGCGTCGCGGCGACACTGTCGAGTGAGCGCAACGCACAAGCCTGTGCGCGCCAGTTGAAGAGGTTGGAGAACCACCCTTTGACCTCGCCGACGGCTGGAGAACCAAGGAGAGATTTGGGCGAGCCGAGGATGGGCGAGCCGCGCGAGGGTTGATGGAACTCGAGCGCTGGGGCTGGGAAAAGATACATGAATACTCTGCGGAAATAGAGAGGAGTGATGCTCACGTTTGATCTTCTTCATCTTGCCGGTCGGCGCGCGGCGCAGCTGTTCCTGAATTGCGATATTCCCCACGTCTTTCCCGAGCCCTGCGACGCCTTTGCCAAAGCCTAGCCCATTCAGCACTGGGCCCTCATGATCCCCATGCTTGTTGGAAATGTGTTCCGTCACCGCGTTCTCCTTATCCACTCCAGACGACGCGTCGCTTGAGCGCGACACATCCCGTTCCTCGTCCGTCGACCGGGGCCCCGCAGCGTTTGTATACTGCGTGGCGGACGGCACTGCCATGGCCTCTGCGCGCGCCTGCACTTGCGCATGTGCGAAAGCAGCATTCAGCACGTTCATTCGCCCTGCGATGTCGTCGATCGTGCGCTGGAAGCTCACGTTGTCGATGCGCGGAGCACTGACTGCCGGTAATAGCGGGATAGGCGCATACACCCCCGGTGATGCGGGCCCGCCAGGTGCGAGAGGGAGCATCAAGGACGTGCGTGTCCCCGGAGTAGACGCTGGGTATCCGGGTGGAGACTGCGCAGCAAGGAAGGGGTTCGGAAGCGGGCGCTCGGCGTATCCGGCAGGGAACGGGGCAGGAGGCGGCATGCTGCCTCCGCCCATGTACGAGGCACGAGGAGCAGCAACTACAGTCTGAGTGGAGCGAGGCGCATGGAAATTCGAGTGTGCGTGCGCGGGTGAAGGTGTGGAGATCGGACGGGGTCGAGGGCCGGCAGGCGATACGGGGCGCGAGCGGCGGGTCGGAGACGGCGGTGACAGGATCTGCTGCCACATTGGCTGGTGGAGGGCGGGGACCTGCACCTGGGGTACACGCACATGCTGCTGTTGGTACGCCGGAGGCGCGGTCGAGTTGCGTTCCATTGGCGGCGCGAACTTGAAAATGTGCTCCGGGCCCTCGCTGAACGGGCGCGGCTTTTTCGAGAGGGGAGCCGAGTACAACTTCGTGACAGCCTTTGCGCCGGGATCGACGTCCATGACGATGCCCTCCGACTCGAGCGTGTGCACACGATGTGTTTGCAAGAGGAAGTAGAACGCCTTGGCCAGAGTGCCCGAGCCTGGCGGGCTGAGCAGCTCTGCGGTGACCGCGTTGACATCAGCGTGACGGCCCCAGATGACGCACAGTGACTCGAGGAGGTCAGGGTCAATGTGCGCAGCGGAAGGAAGAGGGCGCGCAAGCTGCGAGACGGGCGGCGCAGGGACGTAGACGATTCCTGGCGTGTCGTGCGACAACCAAGGATGGGCAAGAATATCTGGAATCTACATGGCGCGGTCAGACCTGCGCAGTTCAGTGGCTGGAAGGGCACGTACGGAGATCCGATGAGAAACGTCGACCACCAACATGCGCTGGATGAGGTCACGGGCCTGCGGATCCACCGTTGGAGGGAGGTCATACTTGCCCGTCTTGACCTTGCTGAGAAGCGTTCGGACGTTCTTGTCGTCGAAAGGCAGTCGACCCGTAAGCAGCGCAAAGAGAATGACGCCACAGCTCCAGATGTCCGTCGCCGTGCCGCTGTACTTGTGCCCGTTGACAATCTCGGGACTGGCGTAGTGAGGGCTGCCACAACTGGTCTCGAGCTGCAAACTGGGCGGGGCGAACGCCGCCATACCCCAATCGGCTATCTTGACGAGAGGCGGTTGCAACGAGTGGATGAGGATATTCTCGGGCTTTAGATCGCGGTGAATGATGGAGAACGCGTGCGCATAGTTGAGTCCATAGATGATCTGTTTGAAATAGGCAAGTGCCTCGGCCGGCGGGAGCTTGCCGCGATTGACGAGGAAGTCGAAAAGCTCGCCGCCTTCGACGTACTCGAGGATGAGGTAGAGCTCGTTGTCGCCTTCATAGACATCGTAGATGCGCATGATGTTGGGGTGATTCATGAGCTTCATCATGATGATCTCGCGGTCGATACCTAGGCGCTGCTTGTCAGACTTGGCCTGGCGGCTGCGCAAGGACGTGCGAGAGTTGAAGACAAGGTCGAGTGGGAGGATTTTGATCGCCGCGAGCTGGCCCGTGCGGCGATGGCGGGCGATCTTGACGTGCCCGCTGGCGCCCTTGCCGACGCACTCGCCGATGACCCACGGCCCGACATACTTCGCATCCTCGGGGTACTCGAAGGCGCCCTGTCCTGCAGCGGCCTTCTCCTTTTGCCAGCGGGTACCGTACTGTGTGGCGTACTTGACGGGAGGTGCACGCGGGGGACTGTCGATGACGCCGGGCATTATGGGGTTAGAATGTTGCGATAGAGGGATAGTACAGGAAGGGCGGGATAGGCGATGTGACGGCAGTGGTGGTAGTGGTGGTCAAGAACAAGAGCTGGCGGGAAGGAATCCGAGTGACCGCAGAGACACGTCCGCCCAGCCTCTTTCGGCCATTGGAATTCATCCGCCGTCAAGCGCAGCAAACGCAGTAGAGCTCGGTAGTTCACAGAAGTTGATCACTGGTTATTGCAGGATTTAGCTATTTTGCAGGAGGGCAGACAGACGTCCAAAGCCCAAGCGCGAAGTACGACCCAGAGGTAGAGCAAGCATCAATGAGGACTCTTGCGTGGGGAGAGAGCGCGCAGAGTGACCCAGTCTCACCTAGGCTGACGCTTGACAGGAATCTCTTGTACTATCCAGGTGAGCGCCTTGAGGTCATAGTAGCAGTCCGGAAGTTTGTTTGGGGGAAAAGAGCGAGGATGATGATGGCCGCACTACTGTACGGTCACGGTTGCGGTCCGATGGCCGCCGGCCCGGCTCTTCTGACAAGGTTGACATGCAATGATTCGCGTTTATTTAAGCAGAAACAACGGACGTCCAGTCCACTACATACTATGCAGCACAACGTGTAACCTCTTCACCAGAGAGCGGTAGCTCAATCAAGAGAACCCAGAACAACGATAAGGAATGAAGTTTAAGAAAAGGAATGGATAGAAGTGGCGCGGCGTGCGCTAGCCTCTGGGTGTGTTGCTCGCGTTCTCTACAGAGTGCTACCGTAGAACACTGAAAGTATGATTAGCTCGGTACAGGATACGGTTAGTTGTGGGAAACTTACAGTACTTCGCCGTGTACTTCACGCTGAGGAGGGGAGACCCCGGGGTGCACTGCAGATACACATTGAGTCAAGGCGCAAAAAGAATGAAGTAGAAACGAACCGAGGATGGAGGCTGCCCTGCCTTGGTGTTGACGCGGAACACCTGGGAGGCGAGCTCACCGGCGGTACCGTTCAGCTCAAGCCAATCGACGTCCTGGGAACCGGTTGGGGAGGGTAGGTCGCCGACCTTCGCCGCGACGACGTAGGCATTGGGATTGCCAGAAGTCTTTCCAGTTGACGTGAAGTCGAACTTGGGAGAGAGACCACCGGCCGCGTTCTTGATGAAGTAATGCTGTCCGAGGGCATCAAAGTTCTTCAGCGAGCGGAACACGCCGATTAAGGACGTGACGTTGAAAGATGCTGGGAGCTGGTTCCAGATGTTGTACGCGTCATTCTGGATGTTGGCGAATGCAGGGGTGTTATACAAGCATGAGATGTCGAACAGCTCCGCGTATGCGCCAGCAGTGCTGCATTGAACAGTCAGTTCAAAGCAACGTGCAAACGTGCGGCGCACTCACACATATGCCCCAGCAGCGGAGCAGGTGTAATTCTGCACGCCAACGCCAAGTCCGACATAGTTCGGGGCGGTGGTTGGCGGGACGAGTTGAGTCTGATTAGTCGGCACCTGCAGTACGGAGGAGGGGACAGGGCATCCTGTAAGGCGGGCGGGGGCAGCGAAGGCAGGAACAGCCGCGAGGGCGATGGTAAGGAAAGATAGGGCGAACATTGTTCCGGAAGGAGAGAGGGTACTAGCGAGGTGAGACTAGGAGGAGGAAGGGGGGGAAAGAACTCAAAACGTGAATGGGAGTTGGGGGAATATCATTCTTACCTTTATACGCTGGCGTCATTATTGGGTCTAGGAGGCTTTGTTCCAGGTTTACGGATCCCGAACGCGTCACAAATAAGAAAAAGGGACAAATGATCTTACATTCATATTGTTGCCGTGGTAATAACGCGGCTCCCTGACTCAACCCTATGTGACTTACCGCATTGTCCGCTATTGTCCGGGAGTGGTTCTTCCCTGTTTTTTTCTGCCTTTGGCGGCTTACGTCTACGACGGCGAACTCCACATGGGGCGTATTAGACGCCCAAGCCGGTGGCGAATGAATGATCGACATATAGTCCTTGAGATGGTCAGGCACAGAACGGATCGCATCGATTTTAGACGCCAATAAGGGCTCCGGATAGACCCACCCACCAGCATGAAACACAAGACCAAGTGACAGTTCCGACAAAGATTATGAGCGCACGCCGTCGTTCTGATGATGCCAACTCGAGAAGGCGTGATCATGCCAGCTCGCCCACAGTATGCTCGTGTGAAAATGAGAGATGCTTGGGACCGGAATCAGTAGCACAAGCGAAATTATCGCAGATGCGAAAGGATCTCGAAACACACAGAACCATGTCGCTGCCGGCGTGGAAGGATCCGTAACGTAGCCCTGCCTGCCGTTCTAATCATAGGTGAAAACAACTTTGGTTCGCATTTGAGGCATAATCGTTCGCGTGACCCGCAGATGGCGATGAAACAGTTGTGGAGCCACAGCTTGTGGGAAGGTCAGGACGCGAGACCTCAGTAACTTGTAACCCAGTTTGCAGACAGCATGCGCGGCCGTGAAAACGTCGACGTCGTCGCGGTTAGGTCGGAGGCAGATTTTCCGAGCAGATGCGTGATGCCAGCCAACAAAAGTGATGATGACCTGTCGACGCGGAGCAAAGTCGCTTTTGATACGAGCTCGGAGAGGGAAAAACTGGAGAAATGCGGCAACGCTGCTACCAAAGTGTTTTCTTAATCCTTACTTACAAGACACGCATCCGTGAGTTGAGTGCCAAAGAGGCATTGTGACAGATTTGTGGACCGCACGTACTCTGCGTCAACGAGCGGCCGGCAAGACGATAAGTACGGACTGCTCACTTAATGATGCTTGATCACTCAACGCCATCCAATATGGAGGTAGTTCAGCCGTCGATGCGCCAGCATGACAGGGTCACCGCAGCATATATTCTGCCAAGTATACGTATCTGCTTGGTACGCGCACGGCAAGGTTGGGGCCTGGAGTGATATGAGAGCAGGCCGGCATGGTAGAGCTTGATTGACAAATCTGATATAGACCATGTGCGCAAGACGGCCATTCGTTGACGGTATCATTCGAACTACTTGGAGGCCGTTCCGGAAAACCACACGGTCGTTTCGAAGAGGAAGAGGTGTCATGGAGGGGAACCTTCAAGTTGATGATCTGTTTTGATGGCGCTACATGAGATGGACAAAGCACGCCTCTCTGGTGACTGGGCCCACGGGTACATAGATAGCCCGGTGAAAGATCGCTCAATCGTAAGTAACAGAGGAGAGGAGGGGCAATTGAAGCGAATACGCACAGGCCAGGTCTCTTTTAATAAGGTCTCGGCTGGTCAACGTCAGTCTCGCGGAGGAGGTAAGATTGTGCAGTGCGAGCAAGTCAATCGCCGCACCGATCTGGAAAGCGCTTGATTTCATGGTGGTGAGAGCACTGAGCAGTCCAACTCCGGAGATGATGAGAGCTTGTCAGCCAGCGGTATCTTCTTCCGGGTCATGTCAAGAGAGCGGGTAATCATAGAAGAGAATATGTGTGAAGCTATGGCGTTGTGAACTCGGGGACAGGTGAGACGACTTCAGTGCAAGTGCTCCTAGCCGTGAAACGTGCCATCCCGGTGTTGGTGGATGAGAGTGTCACGTGGCGCACCACGCGGGCAAGTTCTGTTCAGCGCCTTCGATCCCTCTTGTCACCGCATCGCTTGACCTCTGCACCTCGACCGAATGCAAAATCCACAGGCAGCTGCCTTTATCTTTCCGCCGTCGGAGCCGGAGACGTCGAACGCGACGACTGGACAACTCGACTGGGACGCGTTACGTGCCCGGAGTCTTGCACCTGGTGGATTTGGAGTAGACAGGGCTGTCATATGGTACGCGTCCCAGCCTTTCTATAGCCATCGGATCTTGTTGACCACTGGTGCAAGGCCGCAATTGCTGCATGTAGACCATGAAGTTCCTGTGTTAGAAGTGCTGGAGGACCCGCACGAAGATGAGCGCCAGATCCGCCTAGATACAGATCGTAGCTTCGTACTGTACCCAGTAGGTGACTCCTGTCTCCTTCCCATTCACTTATCTGCGGTTAACAGCAGCCTTGTTTATACAGAAGAGAACATGACAGACCGTGAAGAGCGACAGGAAGAGCTCCGCAGGCTAATTGTGCAGATATTCCGCCGGCGTCCTGGCCTCAGCTACTTTCAGGTGCGTACTGCTACTGTCGCCCGAGCGGCGGTTGAAATTCGTGCGACAGGGTTATCATGACATTGTCACCGTTCTAATGCTAAGTCTCCCACCGACTGTCGCGCTTCCGGCGGCGGAGAAGGTCAGCTTACACAGGCTGCGCGATTCGATGGGGCACACTCTTGAGCCTTTGATGGGTCTCATGCGGTGAGCGTTACTTCCATTTTACTTCGTGCGATGCATGAATCTACATCCTCCAGCATCCTTCAACGCCTCCTGCGTCAAGCAGACCCAGACTATGCGACACTTCTTGAAGAGTGCGTTCTTCCTGCCTGGCCTTGTACGGCGTGCGCTTACAGTTGTCATCAGACAATCCCCGCTGCCATATACTGCTCTTTCGCACCTTCTCACTCTGTTTTCGCATGACGTTCCGACCCTTCCGCTCATCCAGCACATATTCGACTACCTGTTCTCCCGACCGCCTATATCTGTCGTATACTTGGCCGCGGCGGTATGTGCTTATGCCCTGGAAAGTTGGCAGCCTCACGAATTGGTTCTATTCGTCCTATAGTTCATCTTGGTTCGGAAAGATGAAGTCGAAATGCTCGAGAGAGAGGGAGAAGAGGGGATGATACACTCAGTGTTATCTGGGCTCCCGGATCTCATTGACTGTCGTGAAGGCGAAGAGGACCAAGAGGACAGACAATTGCCATCGCGTACTCAGGAAAGCCGCGGGTCTTCACTTCCGAATGATCACGGTGAATCGACACGGAGCAACCCCGAAGAAGACGTCAAATTGCCGCTTGCTCTGGACGAACCTGACGACCCCTTGCTAGGTTCATCCGCCGAAGAGACCCACAATGCCGAGACGTGCAGTGCGACGACCCTACAGCATCTCGACGACCCTGTGCCCAGCGGACTATCCGTCGACCCGAAAGGCTCGGGAAAGCCAACAGGCGCTGTTACCTCCGAACCTGCGCCGGAGTCCTCATCGTTATCCTCTTCACCCTCTCGCAGCCCTTCTGTGCCACCCTCAGATATCCCAAGTCCCCCTGAATTTGGCTCTCCACCCCTCCCCCCTACTCTTCTCAAACGCTCGCCCTCGCCATCCTCCGCGCGCAGTGGCTCGCCGTCTCCACCACCCTATCGTCGCCGCGTCAAACGCTCTCTGCCTGCTCTGTTGAAGCACGCCGATAGTCTATTCGCCCAGTTTCCGCCTACTGACCCTGCTCTGTCACTTGACCGCATTATGGGGCCTGCGAGCGCGATGCGCACCTGGTCGGAGAACCCAGCGTGGCTTCCATCCGACGATGCGGCCGAGGCCCTCATCGTCGCGAGCACAGACATCGTGCTGCCTTGGAATCCTGAAGACGACCTGCCGGCTACCAGCAGCGTAGACAGTAACGACGAGGATCTCGAGAGAACAGAGAAAAACTGGTTCCACCGCCGCCGGAGATCGGACAAAGTCAAAGAAAAGGTGGAGAGAACGAAGGGCGGAAAGAGGCGGAAGCTCCGCAAACGCAACCGCCGGGTGTTCGGCGCACGGGTGGAGCGGCGAACGATGCTCGCGGGTGCGGCGCTGGTGCTTGGTGTCGCGATGGCGGTGTCGGTATACGGCATGCATGCGAATGGCCGTGGGGGCGGGATAAACGGCGACTTGCGGAAATTGGGGCGCGTGCTCGGCGGAGTTGTGGGCGTTGGAGAACGCTTGTGGCACGCTGCCGAAGGATTTGCGCTGTGAGTACAGGACATACGAACAGACGGTGAGCACCGACTGTGGTGCCAAAATGTCACTGTTCTCGATATGACGCTCGTATTGCATAACTTATATGAGTACACGCTAGAAGGAACGTTGTCACGCACGAAGGTTGGAAGTAAGATGCGTGTGAGATATCGTAAGTACTGTACAGTTCCATAATAAAGAGTGAGACCGCGTCCGCATAGTCCTCGCGAAAACGACGAAGTACTAAAAACACGAAACAAAAGTTAATCATGGGTATCGTGCAGCACGACATCAAGAACCAGAAGCAGATGGCTGGTACCGCGGTAAGTATTCGGATGTCGTCCGTGCCCGGCCACGTTCGGCATCGTACTGTTCCTGCCGCTGCAACCACTCTTTGGAGTCGGGAAGGTAGCCGTGCACGTACCCCACCTCGTCCGCCTCCAGCTGAGGTTCCAGATACGTCTTTTCAGCCTTCTCGTCAGGGTACACTGACCCTCCCGAAGGCTTCATTGCGCCTGTGCCCATCTCTGGTAGGCGAGCCTCAGGCAACGTTTCGAGCGATATTTTTCGGGCGAAATCTGCCCCGCGGTCATGAGCTTGGTCGTCGCCTTTCAGGATAGATCTTCCAATTAATGACGCACCTGATTGCAAGAACTCTGCGGACGGCGCGTTTTGCATCTGGAATGACAATGACAAGGAGCCCTTCCGGCGCCGCATGAGCAGCAGGAAGCCGAGGAGAACCAACAACAGCCCAACAACGGCGCCGACAGCAACACCCACAATCAGGCCGATGTGCGAATGGGACGAAGAAGAAAGGGAGGACGTGTTCCCGTTTTGCGAGCCAACCGGGCTCTCACTAGGTGGACTGCTGCTGGAAACGGGGGGTGAGATGGTGGATGCAGATCCGCTAGGCTCCGCAGCAAAGACGCAGGGGGCGAATTCAAAGCCTCCGATGCCCATGGCCGTGTTAGGCTCGGTGAGGGTGAGGGCCATGGTGTGAGATCCACATGAGAGTGAGTCTTTGGAGTCGAAGAGTAGTAAGGGAGTGAATCCGTCTGAAGCCTGCACGTTTGTGACCTCCGGATCCTTGCCATCCATCGTAACACTCATGAAGGATTGTTCAGAATCACCATCGGCCTTCCAGAAGCCATTCGCCCGAATCCTCGTCCCTGTGAGCGCACCAGAATTAGGACGCACGAGCGCACCGCGCAGGGCTGGCCACACACCATGAAATGACACCGAGACATTCGCGCCCGCCGTTTTTGTGAACGGACTCGGTTGTTTGTTGTTCCAGTTACCGCCGTATTGCACCGCAGTCTGGTCGGTCGCCGGTATCGGCGTCAGACCGCCCGCGTCCGACATGCCTGAACGATACTGTAAAGGGAAAAAGCGAAAAGGTGCCCTGCACCACCAGGGCCTGAAGGAAAGGCGAAGGAATGCGGTTAGGAAGAGAGGCACGTCATGTATGCATTATGCGCGGGGCGAAGGTTAAGGTCGAAAGCTCACCGAGGCGGGGATTGGCATCATGCTTCTTACCATCTTGATGCCTCGCGACCATTGGACTTTCGTCCACGAGGGCATGGCAACTGATACTTACCTCTTCCACTTACATCTGAGCGCACGGCGGCCGAGCTGTTGACGCTATGGCTGTGTTGACGGTCACGGTGTGGAAAGCGCCGGTACAAGTGGGCCGCGCGCTCAGTCCGACAATCCGAGATGGAGACAGGTACTCTTGGGACAAACACTCATACCACAGAGGAAACGCTACAGCTTCGTTCAATAGCAGGCAGCTATGGTAAATCACAAGTGTGCAAAGAGGAGCTAGATGTCGATTATTGAATTCGAATTAAAACAGTGCCAGTGCCGTAAGAAATGAGCATACAGTAGGATCTGATGTATATCTGTCAATTAGTCTCGAAGGCCCTCATGACGACCTAGAACGTAGCGGTCAGAAAGTGTAAATGAGCAACCTGATCGCCACAGAGACTACGGCCTCCACCTCCCACGCGTCTGCTGAGAAGCACGCCTTACACGATGTCATGATATTCGCTCGTGCCCCATTACAGGCCACCCATCTGCGTCTCCCAGGGGGTGTTGCAACGACGACGTGGACGGGGGTGGCCGTGCGTCTGACTCTTGGCACACCACGGGCTCGCTGCGCGACGCAGAGTGAAAGACCTGTGACAAACCCGAACGCGCGCCCGCCCAGCCACGCGCCCCGGCGAACGTGTTCGTCGAAGACGAAGCAGCCTCCGACATCTGCCTCAGCTGCACACGCGTCGGTGTGGCCAGCCCCAGCTCTGCAAAAAGGCGCCATATCTGATGAGTGCCACACCACAAATCACAGACCAAGGCAAAAGCGCGCACCTGGCCCGAGCATGGCGGCAACCGTGTCCCGGGAGCCGCGGTACTGATTACGCTTGTGCTGGAGCCACAAGAAGTATGCCAGCACGAGGAGCAGCGCAAGCACGACCGCGGCACCCGCCACGATGCCAGCGAGAACCGCCGGCGACCGAAGCAGGCGCGTCGCGCGCTTGGGGGCAGGCGTGTACAGCAGATAATCGAGCCACAGGCGCCCGGCGGGGGTGACTACGAGCGTGTGCTCCGTGCGCGCGTCGAGCGTCGGCGAGCGGTAGAGGAGCACGCCGTACAGCGTGGCATTCACGGCGGGGACTCCGAGCGTCATGGCCGGGAGGTCGTCGAGGCGATAGGTTGCGGCCGCGGCTCCGTCCGCCCGGCTGATCATACCGTGGTTTCGACTGCAGAGCCTGAAAGCGGAATTAGAACATCTTCAGTTGAACGCGGGTAACGCACCTTTGAAGCGGAAAGTCGCGGATGCGCCTGCCTCCCCACCGCTCCCGTGCAAGGTCCCCTGGTAGTTGTACGCCGCATCGGCCGCGTTGCTGACGACCCACCCCGATGAATACGAGATTCCGCTGTCCGCATCGTCCACGACGACGACTGCGGGATTGGGCTGTCCAGCCATGGGAAGGAAGGTGGGTAAAGGGGGCAGGAAGACCAGCAGCCATGAGTCCTGTCATAAGAACGGGGTCGGACGGCGTCAGAACATGGCGCGTCAGCGGACATGAGTTGTACAATGAGCACTAATGCGCTCGACGAGCGCCCATCTACAAGCCCGGCGCAAAGAAGTAGTCCCAATCCTGTCAGTAATGGCGCGGGCCCAGTGTTCTTTAAATGACGCGTCACCGTGCGAGGCTGGTGAGGGTGCGACCGTTCTGCGATGACAATGCTGGTCGTTCATGCGTTGGTACAGAACATCAAGCCCTGGCTATCATACCGTTCTGGCACAATGGTATCGTCTGGCTCACCTGTTCCACCCATGAGCGGCACCTTTCCATGGCACAAATGGCGGCCGGTGAAACACAGCGCCGTGCGCACTTTGGTTATCAGTCTTTCTAGTGTCTGTGGTTGATAGAATTGGCACCGATGGCTGTTTAACCCAAGGATGGCGTACAATAACGCCGGCCTGTCAATCCAATAAGGAGCTCGTCCAGCAGCTGTTGACGAGCTTTGACGAGTCGGCATTATGCGTTGTGCTGGCAGGGGGCAAGTGACACGCGGCAATTGCCGGACGTGTTCGCAGCAATCTCTCTCGACCAGGCAACATCAATAACAGGCGGTGTATGGGAAAAACATATGACCGCGAAACGGCCGTGTATGAAAAATGCACATTTTGGATGCTCAGAGGGAGAGTGGGACAGTCTACAAACGGCGAGGGAACGCGACATAATGGTGGGCTGGACAGTAATTGAGGGGGACATGGAGTAGTGGGACGGGGATATGTATGGAAACACAAGTTGGAACAAGCGTCTATCGTCTATGTATGCATGGAAGAGCGACCCAGGAAGAAGAAAGGAAACACAATCGCACGTTCACTCTACGCTACCGCTGTTGGCAGCGTTCTCCTTTGTCGCCTCCGCGCGCGTCGTGATGCTGGTCAGTAACTCCTGCACACGTGCGGCTGCGGCATTAAGCACAGGCTGCGCGCGCGCCGTGACCGTCGTCTTCAACTTCTCCAACTTCTCCCCCCGCGGTGCATCCGAGTTGAGCACGGCAGTAAGATCCGTGACCGCGCCTGAGATGCCCTCCTGTATCGGCTTGAACGAAGCCTGCAGATGGGCGGGGAGTTGTGCGGTGGACGTCTGGATATGACGCAACTCCTGGACCATCTTATCGGAGAGTTGGGCCGCACGCGTCTGAGTCGCTGTCACTGACGACGAGGCAAGCTGAGAGATGCTCTGCGCGGTCGCGGTGGCCCGTTGCCTGGAACGGACGCATGTAAGCGATATATGCGATGTATTGAGCAACGGAGAAGATATTTACACGAGGACGTTCTGCGCCTGCAGCTGCTTGATCTGCTCGCTGGAATAGACGTAGACGGTGTCCTTGAGATCCTGGCCCAGGGCGAAGGCGCGCTGGTATTGGTACTTGGCATCCGCACCCGGCGACGCGGGCTCCTGGGAGGTCCCGTTCTGGCCAGCTGACCCGTGGAGCTTCGAGACCGCAGCAGCAAAGTAGTCGACAAGCGGGGCGAAGCGCTGGATATACTTGATTAGTGGCGGGTATAGGGATAGGGTGGCATGGCTGCCGCACCTGGTCAATGCCCTCCGCAGCGGCGTAGGCAGGCGAGCGCACGCGCTCGTCGATCGTCTTGGTGGCAACACCCTGGGCGTGGGCACTGCGCTCTTTGATGTCGTTCACGATTTCGTTCGTCGGGGTGGTGAAAGGGTACGGGTAGCGCGACGCGACGAAGTCAACGGCCTTGTTGCCGTACGAGTCGGCGGTTACAATGAGAGGAGCAAAGCGCTGGGCCAAGGGCTCGGTGTAGCGCAGAGCGGATGTGGAGAGGGCCTGGGCGGAAGAGTAGGGCGAGCGGGTGTACTGGTTGGAGGAGAGAGACGAGTGCACGGCGTTGAGGGAGTCGCTGATGACGGGGATGGAGGCGACGCGGTGTAGAACGGTGAGCTCGGGGGCGGCGGGGGCGGTCTGAGTCTCTGTGGCCATTATTGTCGTGTAGTCGTTGAGGTCGTCGATGGGCGGGAGGAGAGAGAGAGGCTGGCGGCGAGACTTGCAGAGATAACGCGTTTTGAAGGGTTTGCATTGCAGGCGTTTGCATGTGATAATCGAGGCCAATCGCGCTTCCCCATCTGGGCCAGGCGTATTCCCACGTGTTTCCTCCAGAAAGCCGGCATCTCGGCGCGCATGCTTTCCTTCCAGGAGAGTCCAGGACAGTCCGGCCTGCCGTTGGACTCTCGGAAATACGTGTAGCAGACCTGCGCAGCACCGGGCTCCCTGTCTCACACGCCTCTCCGTGGCCGTGCGGAGCAACGTGATTCTCATTTCGACAGCTTGCGACTCACTTTGGTCTCCCCAAACAACCCTTTCAGGCGGCAATAATCCTATCTGACGCCCCAGTGATGGCGAACCGTTGCACATTCGCCCATCTGACTTCCGTCTATCTTCCGATTTCACACCGTTGCAGGCCGACGCTGTCAGATGCTCTTTCGCAGCTACGTCAGTGGGAATCGACACGCTCGCAAAGCAATATAGAACGCCTCGTGCACTTACATCGGTGGGCCAGGCCAATCTGACACAAATGCAGTGGCTTGACTGGCCTTGAAAGAAGTCGAGCCTGTGCAGATCGTGTGCTCGCCGTAAGAGCAAATACCACACGGATGGAGGAGAATGAAATGACCATGACCACACAAACTACCGTAGCTGATCCCTTCCGTCCTCCTCACTCGGGGCAGTGACGCTCGACCCATATGACATGCCTCCGCCCCCCTCATCGATACCCCTTCCAGTTGGGATCACAACATCCACAGGCGCACTATGCGCCGCATGCTCATACGCCACCTTCTCGTCGAGTTCCCCCGCCGACGATGACGGTGAGGGTGGCAACGCCTCTTCCACAATCGCACCCTGCTCCTTCAGCACCTCGTGCGCCTCTTCCGATATCTGTGCATGTGAATTTCCAGTCAGCTCCGCACCATTTCCGCGCTGAAAAAAGAACGCACGGCAAGGTTTTGCGCGGTCGCGACGCCCTTGATGAGCATGCCTTCGTGCTTTGCATGTAAAGCGCGGCGGAACGAGCGCGTCAGAAAGGCCGACAGCGTCGGGAGCGGCCACGCCGCTGGTACGAGCTCCAGAACCTGTTACAGGAGCCAGTGAGACTGCTGTTCCGTTAGGCTAGATGCGCATCCGATCGAACACGCAAAATAGGTTAGGTTGAGGCGATCGAATGATAAGGGACGACCCTGCGGAACACAAAAAAGACAGAAGTGAGGGCTCACGTCGACAGGATCGAATTTGAGCGCTTGCGAGTTCAAGAGATTCGCAGCGGCCGTCACAGTGCCGTTCGCCGCACCTGATGCTAGGGGCCTTCTCGGGGTCTGGTCACTGCAGCCCACCGCCTACGTCAGCGGCATTCCCGAGATAATGCGCGTCGACGAACCTGCCTCTCATATACACGCCGAGCAATATATGCAGCAGACGCTTAGTCTCCTCTTCATCCGCTGCACTCGCGGCTGCGACGGTTTTCACAGGCGGCGCAACACCCGCCCACGCTGTCAGACCGCTTTTATCCGCGAGCGTGAGGGCGGAGCGCGGCGGCAGCACACACCCACGCGTCGCGCAATAGGCCTCTGCGGATATGTGGTCGCGCACAATTGTGGCCAGGAGGGAGAGCGCTTCGTCATGGTGGCCAAGCTATCAGTTTAGTGGAACGGATCAGAATCGATCAGAGGCATGTCCGTGCAAGCTGGAGCTGACCTTTCCTTCCACAATGGCGAGCTCTACGCTGAGTATTTGCTCTTGTGGGGAGAGAGCCTCACGCACAGCTGAGGCATCATACAATACTGAGCCCTGAAGGAAGAGCGCGGTGCGCAGGCGCCCGCGTTTTGCTGGTGAATCGGGTGTGGTGGCTTCAAAGTAGGCGAGAAATGGGGTGATTGAAGGTGCAGAAGCGTACGAAGATGCTGTCACGGGATTCGTCGTTAGCGACTAAGGATGGGCTAGTGCAGGGTAAGAGATCAACCTTTGGCACGCCATAACTTGGAGACAGGCTCGTCCTGTAAGAATGAAAGAAGCTCCTTCACACATATTAGAGCGAGCTCAGTGTGCAGGGTGCCATCCTGGAAGACGTCGAATCAGAGGGTACGCCGCTTCAAAAGATGACTTTTTACGCACTGTGCTTCGCTTTTGCAGCACCAGATACTCCAAGAACTGCGCAGCTGCCTCCGGGTTCTCGGTGCGGAGTTGCTGCAGCATGGCGAGGTCGTCTGCCGTTTTCTGTCCCCGTTTTGACGAGCCCGTCGTCGTGAGCAACTGCATATACTTGTTTAGCGAGAAAGCGACCAAGGCAGGTAACGAATGGACCTTCATTGCCCGCTCCGAGTCCTTCTTCGTCAGCCAGATTCCCCATTTCTGAGTTAGCTGGCGGTTCCGCCGCTCAGTGAGCAGGTTGATGATGTCGGATAATGGGTCCGGAATATCGGTATCTGTCCATTCGCCGTCGGCTAACCTGGTAACCCGTGTCAACTGCGAAAAGGCATGAGTATAGCAAGCGTGTACTTGGACCAAACCTCGAGCAATTTCTCGTCGTCGCCACGCCTCTGATAGAGCTTGCAAAGGGCGTTGTATTGGCCCGTTGACCGAAGCACAGGCTCCAACTCAGACAACTCAAGGTCGTTCGAGTCGTTGACGAGGCCGTAGAGATCGGTCGTCTTCTCCGCGCGCGCGAACAGCTTCGCCAGCACTGTGTCCACAATCTAAAGACCACCTCAGTGCTCTAAAACGGGAACTATGGATCGCGAGCACTCACCAGGCGCACCTCGGGGCTCCCGCTCTCTCCGCGCACGCGGCGCCACTTGCGCAGGAACACCTCGAGCATCTCGAGTGCGGCCATGCCTAGCACGCGCCGCAGCTCGGCAGTCGGCGGCGCGGAGCGCGTGTTCGGCGAGAGGTGCGGGGAGTAGTTCCTGACTAGGTTCGCCACGACTGCACGTTAGTCCGAGGTACGGACGGACGGACGAAAGCGAGCCAGAGACGGACCGGGGTTGACGGTAAGAAGAGAATGGCAGGCAATAGGGGGGAAAGAAGGAGTGTAAGACGTACTGATATCATCGACGGAGTCGTAGGGCGGCATGTGCTCGGCGATTCCAGAGAACATGTCGAGCTCGTCTGAGGAGGAGAGCATAGCACCGCGTAGGTCGGGGAAGTAGGAGATGAGGACCCGCGGGTCGAGGTTTCCCTCAAAGAGATTATATCCAGCGTCTTCAAAGCGCGTCTCAAGGAAACATTGGAAGCCTATGCGCTGGTAGACATAGTGCAGCTCCTCGACCTATGAGTTGGAGTCAATCACGGACTCAGCCAGTTCAGCATTGAGGGTTCCAACCTCGTCTTCGTCAATTTCAAACTTGCTTTGTACCTTCTTCCGCAGCTGGTCAACGAGCTCAATGACGTCTGCTATTCGGTGGCTTTCCAGGAGCGACTCGGCTTGTGAGATGGCGGTGGTGGGCAGAAGGGATTGGACAAAGTTAGCGCCTAGCACTAGGACGCTAGAGCGGGGATATGTGGGCCTTCGGGACATTGTGTTCGACATGCGAGCAGGCGATGCTATGGGCGCATAGGAGACAGCACAATTGGTTGCGAATGTGTGCGGAGGCCGGGTTCTCAGAATGGCAAGAATGGATTCCCTTTCCCGGCGTCGGAGGCGACACGTTTTCCTTTACGTACATTGGCAGAGGCGCCGACGCAGAGCGACCCAGTCACGTAATTTGTTTGTTGGATCTCAATTCTCATCGTTCACTGGTCGTCAGTACGGACGCTCTCTCCCTCCGTGGCAGCGCACTCACTTATTCGTAGAGGCTTGCTTTGCACCGAGCTACACCTCCTGGGCCTGCACACTCGATCCAGCCTGCAGACGCTAACCAGTACATACTCAGGTCGGGAAGCAAGCGACTGTTTATGCTGCGGTGGCTTACATCGTTCCTCGGGGTGGGATACTGACGCTACGCTACTGTGCGATGTCATCATCGTCCAATTACTCATTCGCACCTGCAACCACGCCGACATTCCCGCCGTCTCCGGTGCGACATTTTTGTTACCCTTATGCAGCGCTGAACCCCGAACCGGCCGCTCGAGCGCATCTAGTAGTAGAAGGCTCAACCGCCCAGTACTTGGGCGACTGGGGATAAGTAATGATTTTCTTCCACTGACAGAGCTTGCCGAGCGCTCTATTTTGTGACTTGAGTACTCTTTCTAGCTGGCGTTGGGTTACATAACAAAGAGTCTTGTCCTGCAACATCACGCACGCCTCCTCAGTGTCCAGTCTGTACGCCTAGTTCTGCAGCCACTACGCCTAGTTCTTCAGCCGGTAAGCCTTGTAGAGCAGCATCGCGATCCGGAGCTGTGCGGGACGTGTTTGAAAACTCTGAAGAGATATGCAGCTCGACCCTTGCGCGCGCATCGTGCCCGAAAAATCCGGGCATAGGTTCCATAAGTCGCGGACCACGTGTGGTCGGCACTGCTACACAGCCTCTTTGTATTACTACTGTCAGCACTGAAACTTTCCACCTTTATTTTCTGGCGAATACCCTTACGGCTGTGCTATCTGGGCTTGGGCTCCGAGTCGGCTGATGGGCCCAATATGAATCTGAGGCTTGACGGCTTCTTGTCGGGTCGCTGACTTGACCGGGAAGCCCATGTCGGAGAGCTCTGCCAGTTTGACTAATCGGATGCGGTTTCGTCTGAATGCCCATATAAACGTTGCCCGAAGCCCTTTCGAATTTCCATCGCCCCCTGGGCCTTTCTCGTACCCCTTCCCATCCTCCCTTTCCTCATCCCTAGTATCTGATCCCCTTCTACATCACCGTAATGTTCGCCTTCTCTCTCCTGGCTGTCGCCGTCGCGGCCTCTCCCGTCTTCGCCGCGCCTACCCCCGTGGCGCAGTGCTCACTGCCGTCAAATCCCGTAGTGGTACCGACAAATCAGACGCAGGTTGTATTGCCCACCAGCACCCCCGACTTCACGGCCCTTGGAGTGGGTGTTCAGAATTATTCCTGCACGGACGCTGGAAACTACACGTAACTACCTTTGTTTTCACTCGGATACCGCCTTTCCCTGAATGGCGTTCTCGTTTCAGTTCCATAGGTGCCTTTGCCGAGTTCTTCGACATTTCGTGGTTGGACCTCGACAACGTCGAGGGAGAGGCCCTCGGCGCGTGGGAGGAATTCCCGTCCTTCGTCTCCGTTTCCGGGTTGATCACTGCGTTCCGCTTCCTGGGTGACATCGACGTGTTGGGCCAGCACTACTTCATCAGCAATCCCTCCGGCGGTTTGGCCGCCAAATTCGACTTCACGTCGTCAGGCAAGACGAAGGGCAATGCCGATGCATTTGTCGTCGCAGCGAAGGTTGGCGATCTTCCTGCGCCAACAGGACATCAAGACGTCGACTGGCTTGCGCTCAACGCGACGTCCGGGAAGCTCGGCTCACAAGTGTTCCGCGTCAACACCAGGGGCGGGCAGCCTCCTTCCTCGGTATGTCCATGCGCTTTCAGACTAATACTTTGTTCTGACTTTTCTGGCCAGTGTAAACCTGGATCTTCACCGATATCTGTCAAATACGCCGCGAGATACTGTGAGTACAATGACATTTTCCGTCTCGCAATGATCGCTTACCGGAACGTCCATAGTGTTCTTCGGCAGTTCGTTATGATAACTTCACGGACGTTTAAGAGGTGCTTGACATGACCTCGATCCATTCATTTACTTTGTTTTGTATCTAATAGTGAACAATATTCGGACGGACTTGGGGCATTTTGCGTCGGCATACTTCAATACTGTAGTACTGCCTACGAGCTTATAGTGTCCAGTGGCAATGTTATGTGTCTTGATTGCAACGGGGTATCGCTTAACAATTCCCTGTACTTCGAGGAATAAAGCTTCCATAGCAGATTTTAGTAAGAAGTCGTAGAGGGAGGTGGAGGCTGGTGGAGGGCATGTTGAGCGCCCGCCGGCGGCTTCGGAAGCGAGGCACGCGCGTGATGAAGCGTTGTCCGCGACTTCCAGTGCACCGCGACAACAATACTGCTTGCGACCTTCTCCCGGACCTGGTCTACCCCTTCATTGCAACGTCGCGTTGCGCTTGGACCCATCCGACAACACTCTCCTACCTTTGCTCACTCACACCACTGCGTACATAGGCCCTCTCGTCGTCCTCTAGAATCCGGAACACGCCCGACCTCCTTTCTCCACTCCGATGGCACGCTTCACGGCCTTCGCTAGTGAGTCTAGCGATGATGAGGACCACGATGTCGCGTCACAACAACCGCAAAAGCCGACTTTGCCACGTCCCCGTGCCGCACAACAGGCCATAGCGCTCGAAGTCGACGAAGATGAAGACGTGGATGAAGGCATGACATCTGACGAAGAAGAAGTGCCGAAACCGGGTGAATTTGACCTATTAGGACCTTCACGAGGGAAGCCACACGACAAGAACGCGTTGGTGCAGGGGCAGGACGGAGAGTATTACCATGCGCACGAAGTCGACGACCTCGAAGATGATGAATCCCATTCCGAATCGTCTTCTGAATCTCCCCCTCCCAATCCCCGGATACGTGACCCCAGAATTCCCTGGGCGCAGCAAGTTGGCGCGGACCCGCACAGAGTCCACCTAATGCAGGCCTCTCTGTTCAAAGCGCCTCAAGAAGCTGCCGCGTTGAAGGAGCTCGCGACCGAAAACCCAGGAAAATTACGATTGGGCCCCTCGCAAGCCGTCAACAGGAAACATGGCCGGGAGCCGGTGGGTGATGGACTCCGTTCAGAGGCGCAAGAGGTCCGCCGGCCTTGTTCTTTACATGATATCCGCTCACCTACAGATTAGCGCACGTCGTTTGCTCATGACATTGAGGCCCTTCCATTCCGCCCCTCGCGCAAATACGCCAGGGTTGAAGGCTCGGCATCTGCTGTTGGTGGGACTGAGGATGCGTTTGTTGATGCGGGATTGGCCCTTGGTCGCTCATTTCGTGTCGGATGGGGACCCGGAGGGACCCTAGTCCATCTAGGACAGCTCTGCAGCCCCTCGTCTCCGTCGTGAGTGTCCATGAGCCCTCACACAATTCCTGGCTGACCTCCGCCCCAGAAAAGTCACCGCCAACTCATCCGTCATTACGAAGACCGTCCTACCGTTCTCGGAACCCGGCGCTGAACCAATTGACCTTGTCTCAAAACTACTCTCTCACCACCTGAGCAACTCTCCCATCGAGCCTGATGCGGATGGTATACCCTTCGCCAACCCATCTCGCGAACTCAGATTCCAATCTTTCGCGTCGCTCTTCCCATCCACCGACCGCTCTTTCGAGGCGTCGCTCTTCCGACTCGGCGAGGCATTGTTCGACGAGTCCGATCTGCTCCTGTCAGGTTCTTCTGCGAGCGAACTCCGTGACCGTGTATGGCTCGTTCGTCGGAGAGCAGGAATCACTGCCTGGTTGGAGGACGCAGTCGCATCGACTGTGGAAGCAGAGGTTAAGGTCGATGCCACTGCAAGTGCGGCATCAACCGCCTTCAAACGTCTCACAGGGCACCAAGTGGAGTTGGCTTCCGAGGTCTCGATCGAAGGCGGCAACCTCAAGCTCGCGACATTGATTTCGCAGGCTGGTGGTGACGGTGGCTTCGTTGCAGACCTGCGCTCCCAACTGCAGATCTGGCGAGAGCAACGTATCGATGTCCACATTGACGAGGATGTTCGCAAGATATATGCCCTCCTCGCCGGCATCGTAGACGTTTTGGAGGGGTCAAACGGCAGCGGTCTGGAACGCTGTCCGGACTTGCAAATCGCAGCCGGATTGGATTGGAAACGCGTTTTTGGCTTGTATCTCTGGTACTCGGAGCCGCTTGATGCCCCCGTGACGTCCGTCTTCAAAGCATATCAGGAACATTGGACAAGCAAGCCTGACGGGGCGGCACCACCGATTCCCTGGTACCTCGAACGCCGCTCAACGGTCCCCGAGCGACATCATTGGCGCTTGGTAGCGGACGCCAATCCCCCAGACGCTCTCTACGCCATGCTCAATCTCTTCTCTGATGAGCGCTGCAGCCTATCGTACCTTTGTCAACCCCTATCCTTTGGACGGTCTCCGTTGGACTTCTCTCTACCTTGGCACTTATATATAATGCTTTCACGAGTGATGCGGTTACGCGACTTTCCTGACCGGGACCAACCTTCAACGCGTCGGCCGTCAGAGGACGGTGTCACAGAGGACGATGAGGTCGAGGGGCACAGTCCGAGTGCCGACTTGCTCGCAAGCTCTTACGCATTGCAGCTGGAGCAACTGGATATGATCCAGGAGGCAGTTTTCGTGCTGCTACATCTGGAAAGCTCGGCAGGGTGAGTTCATATGTCGGCCCCGCATCTTTCCTGTTGACTCAGCGAGCGCGTGCAGGCGGGAGAAGGCCATCAAGGATCTTCTCCTGCGGTCAGCGCCGAAGTTGGACGATTGGATGACGAGGGGGATTGCCGGGAGCCTCAAGATCCCAATATCGTGGATGAACGAGGCGAAGGTAAGGTGACCGAGGGTCTGTGCTAGTCCCATCGTGCTGAGGACCTCATTTTGCAGGCAATCTATGCCCTTAACAGCGGTCAGGTCTACGAAGCGTACCAGCTCTACTTGAATGCGGGCTTGTACAACCCAGCCCATGAACTGGCGGTGTTGGAGCTTTCTCCTGAGGCTGTCATCCGTGATGACCTGGAGCTGGTCAAGAGCTTATTCGAGCGCATTGCTGACCACCCCGTCGATGGGTGGAACGTCCGCGGCAAGGTACATGCATCATATACTCCTCTATGTTTATCGTCCCTTTATTCATATCGAACAGGTCTTTCTTGACTACGCCCGTGTCAGGACCCAACTGCCGGAACTGCGGGTTCAAGTGCAAGATCCAGATGCAGTTGCCGATTCATCGCAGGCAGCCGAATTTGAAGACCTCATACGTATCATTCCGCGCTTGATAGGCATTCTGCCTGACGTTCTACGTGACCGATCGGATCCTCGGCATAACGTAGCGCTTTCCTTCATGGTTTCAGAGTTGACGCGGGAGCTGGACAAGGCGCAACCGTTGGCTTTGGTAAGCTTTGCCCCACTGGCAGGCGCGTTTGCGTTGACGAGGTTACCATAGTCATCAAATCAATTACGACCTCTGCCCATCGACGAAGCTACGAAACTGAACCACGCGCAAGCAGTTGCCTACGCGCACTTTCTCAAAACGATTCAGGCATCATGAACCGGCCGTTGCATCTGTATATATATATATATATATGCTGTTGTGCAGTGAAATAATTATCTGTATATACAATGTCCGGTCTCCAGGAACCCCACCATCCGGCGTCTCTAGGTGTAGCTGAGAAACTACCGATGCTGGTAATACATGTCGCAGTAAGGTATTATATAGTGCTATAGGCCGACCAGCAGCCATTGTCTAGAGATTATTCATTCAATCGATGTTGCGTCCGGACAGAAATATTGTGGCGCATAATATGCAGACCTCGAGCAGCCCGTACTGGAGGGCGAGAGGCGACAATTCGACGTGAACACCATCCGGCCGGTTGCTGACCCGAGCGACGACTTGGTTCTGGGCGTAGAGCTATGAGTGAGAAGACATAACGCATCAGCTCTTCGGTTTCCCCTCCAATCAGTGGCAGTTGCTTACACAAATGTACGCATCCAAGGGCACCCATTGGTATGCCATGCCACGAATCTCCATTTGACGAGCTCTGCGGGAGGCACAGTCATTATGGTTTGTATATAGGGAGAAACGACCGTGGATGTTCTTACGTGTTCCTGGAGGAAGTCCGCAGCCAGCTGCGAATCGACTGTCTCGCAAGCAGCCCAGGCATCTCGACAACGGCGCGGCTGTTTCCACCCCAATCCACGTTCGCGAATGTGCGGCCGCGCACGTCCTGGAAGGTCGTCCGGAGCGGATTCGAGGGATCGGTCATGATACGGAACGCGGGTTGCCCGCTGGGGAGGTTGACGACGGTGGAGTTCAAGATGGTGGGGCGGAAGTGCGCGATCACGAACGTGGTCGCATTGTTCAACGGAGGTTGGGAGTCAACCCGCCCTGCCCCAAGCGTAGGCAGCGCGCCGAAGACGGATGGCGGGGGGTTCCAGATGCTGAGTAGGCGCGTGCAGCACCCTCCCAGCCTTGCAAGAGGGGATTGAAGTGCGACATCACAGATGCAGACGGTTGCTTGAGGGATATGTTGAGCTGGTAGGACGTCTGAGTGCGCTTCGATTGCGAGTTGGCGGGATGACGACTCCTTCACCCCAGGATGCTTTCGTACTTATAGTGGTGCACCTGACCGCGTAAGAAACACTGAAGCGGCAAAAAAATCCTCACTTCATCATTATGGTCCACGCCCGGCCGTGATGCGGAGGCCATCTCGGACGAGCCGCCAGGCTGACCGAGTGCCATATTGCTCCGCGCGCTCTGAATACACACAGCATCAAAGCCTCGGAGAGCGGAAGTGCTCTGCTGCTATGCATGCCGACGGTGTTCTCGGAGGTAGATCTAGGGAAGCTGTAAGGGGTTCAGCGGGTCACTTGTATTCAGCGGCAAAGAACGTACACAGCTCAGGCTGTCGCCGCCGGTCATGAACTCCAAACATCGCACGCCACGGCTGCCCTATTGTTTTTCTGTGGCGAAGTGATTACGAGTGAATCATGACGGTGTTGAGGCTGAGCATGACTGAAGGGATCACGTTGCGCGCTGACCCATAGACCTGGCGGCACTGCCCGCAGCGCGACTCGCAAGTGCCTGGAAGGAGACACGGCGTCCAAGGCGAGAACTTCTTGAAGGAGCATCATCAAATTCCGACCTTCGCGACCTTCGCGACCCACGAGAAAATGCAGCAGACCGCTTGTAACGCCCCCATTGCGTAGCAGAGGGGCACCTAACCCTGGCCGCCATCGCCGGAAGAGACTTTGCTGTGCAGGGGCTGCGCCGCGAGGCGCAGTCAACCTGAGACCAGGTTGATCGCCACTAAAGTGACACCTTGAAGAACGCCTGTTTTCGGGCTCATCTGTGTCGCCGATAATGACGATCCTGTGGCTGAGCGGCGCGCGAAAATCCTCGACCAGGGTGGGCATCCATCGAAAGCCGAAATGAGATTCCTGCTCAAGTCTTCAGCCTGAGCGAGGCGAAATCAAGGAATTTGAAGAATTATGGCAGCGATGAAGCGAATGAAGCGACGAAAAACATTTTGTCCATGTGGCTGCCACGAGGCCCGAGCAGCCGTAGAGTTGTTTGGCCTTGTTAGGATTGAGTATCTAAACACCAGAAATCAACTAGATCTCCAGGTGTATCTCGAACTGTACACCCGTTGCCGCTATAACCTGGCAACTTGGATCTATTCGGCGATAGCTGAGTCGGTTGACTAGCCGTCCATAACTCTTTTCTTGACACTTGCACTCTCAAGGAGCCCGCGCCGGGCCCGCCGCCTTGAACGTTTGAAAGGTCATCTGGGCCAAATCTGGGCACTTCCAGTGCCACAATGCGATGCTCTCCTTCCTGAATGTGCCTCCGCAGAGCTGGCGACGGAGCTAGGAACTTGATGGCATCTATGATTTGACTGCAGGTTCCTGCCTCGCGTTCGTACGACGGCTTCTCGGCCATCCACCGCTCATTAATGTACTACGGAATTCTTGGGCAAGGTTCTCGGGTGTGGACTTCGAGGCATGGAGCCTTACGAAGTTACGCGCAAGTACGGCCTCAAGCGTTGATCGCGGTGGTATCTTGTGCTGCGCTGACTACGTAGACCAAACGTACCCGCTGTATTCCTAGTCCCGTGATCGCTCCCCATGTCGAAGAACTTGTGCCCACCTGGCCGCACCATGTTCCCAAGAGGGTATTCTGCTGATCGCTGTGATTGATGTGTTTATTCCCGTCCATGAGCTAGAGTGTCCGTGCACCCACTTTGCTGACGCCGTGAACAAACATATGCCGAGTCCTCGCAAGACCCTCGAGGCTTGCTAAATGCCGCTGCCCACCGGCGATTCCACAGCGATTGACCTCGATAGTTGCCCACAGTCAGTCAGAAATTGATGACAGTAGCACTCGTGCTGATATTCAGAGCGACTATCTTCTGATACCATAAGGTCAAGCTACGGATACTAGCACTCGTGCGCCTCATCGCAGCGCACACGTTAACGTTGTGACGGTTTGGAAGTCGTTCTGAACCAGAAACGTTATCGTATCTGCGTAAGGACGTCTTAAGCAATACAAGGACTGCGCGATACAAGGACTGAGCAATACAAGGACCCAGCAAGGCTCCCGCTCGCTGTGACTGTGTGACAGCTGACAAAAGATGCAAATAACCGCAAGCGGACACTCCCCCTGCTCTGCCCCCTACCATCATCTCCTGCGTGTCGTCCTCCCGTCTCCTCCTTATCGACTGTGAGTCGCTCTAGCTCTAGTCGTTGCATATGTGCTTGTCACTGACATTTCCATGTTCTCTTTGCGCAATGATGCCTTACTCCACCTGGTTGCCTGCGGGTTGTCTGCGCATCGATCTCTCCCGATTTCCCGCGATCTCCTCCCATTTGCGGCGCACGACAGTCCCACAGGCCCGCCCCTTCACAGTACTCAGCAATGGCCCTCAAGCGCATTAACAAGGTATGTAGCGTCTTTGGGCTTACCTGCGCCGTCTGCGCCCCACCGCGCCACTGTCGCGATTGTGATTGCCTTAGTCAGGCCGTGGCCGCAGACTTTGCGCCTCGTCCCGGCCCACTTACTGATCGTCTTTTCCATGCGCAGGAGCTCATTGACCTCGGACGTGATCCGCCATCCTCATGCAGTGCCGGCCCGACCGGTGACAATATGTTCCAATGGCAGGCGACCATTATGGGCCCGGTAAGCATGCAGCCACTCTCATGTGTGGTTACCTATCCTTATTTATTTCCTTTCGCAGGGTGACTCTCCCTACGCCGGCGGCGTGTTCTTTTTGTCAATCACCTTCCCGACGGATTACCCCTTCAAGCCGCCGAAGGTCAGCTTCACGACGAAGATCTACCACCCTAATATCAACGCGAATGGCTCCATCTGCCTCGACATTTTGAGGGATCAGTGGTCGCCAGCGCTCACGATCTCGAAGGGTATGTCCACCGAACAATAATGCCGTGCACTCCGTATAGTAACACAATTGGACCCAGTGCTGCTGTCCATCTGCTCGATGTTGACCGACCCCAACCCGGATGACCCGCTTGTCCCGGACATCGCGCATCTTTACAAGACCGATCGCGCTCGCTACGAGGCCACCGCTAGGGAGTGGACAAGGAAGTGAGTCCAAGAACTCTTCAAGCTGGAAGCTGTATGATCTGACGACGGGTGCCAGATATGCTATGTAAAGTGTTCCCCAATGGACGTCAAGTTGTCCTTCCAGGTGTATTAGTGTTTTCAATACCGTCTTCTCACGATTGTGTACCATTGCAATACATGGCGTTAATAGTTCACTTGCGTCTACGGTGCTCGGGAGGTCATCCATACCTTCCGTCGAAGGATATCAATGTGGTCGATGTGCTTCTACTAGTGTTTCACAAGATTCGAACATGAGCACGCCTACAACTCACAACCTGGCAGTGCAATTCAAGCCAGGAAACGGATCAGTGCGGGCTGCATGGAAGGCGGGTGATATCATTCCTAAGAGTGACGCCGCTGGTCAAACGTAGTCTCCGTAGTCTGACCTGATGGTATCAGAAGATATAGGCAACGGATCCTGCAAACGACTGTCCAGTAAGAACATATATAATCTGAGTCCCAGGGCAAGCGGCGGTCACCGACGGAGAGGACCAAATGGACCTTTCCAGTTCTTCCGAATCCACTCTCTTCGAATCAGAGACCATCAGGGTTTTTCATGTGGAACCAAGTGAGATGCCAACTCGCAGCGCTCGTCGCTCGAGTGGAAGTGATGTGTGCACCATCCCTTGTGGCTGTGGGTTGGCTACGTAGAGCCCGCGTGACGCCAATATTCCTCCCCAAGCGCATCATCGTGATACATACAGCTGTTACATTTAGTATTGAAACAGGGCAGCTCGTCATGCGGGACTGAGTCATGCAGGACTGATCTCGTGGGAGCGACGTCTCAGCGTTTCGCCGACTCGGAGCTTCAGCATCCACATGCTCTGAAAAAGAACGGGTAGAGCACGTATTGTGCAAGACGCTACGAATAAAGAGTGCGAGCGGAATCGTTGCATGGCCGAAGAGCGAAGTAAACATGACTTGTAGCAGTCTTGACAACGAGGGTGGTCATAAGGCCGAGCGACAGTCAAAAAAAAGGTAGAAGCCACCGGTGGTGTCGCATGCCCTTGCTCATAGACGTGTTGAAGGAACTGGAAGAGCATTAATGCAGGCGTTCATTATTAGTCTCCGTTGCCGACCACGCGCGGAAGACAGTCGTTCAGGGCGTTCACCTGGTCCACAGATCTAAGGCCGATGGCATCTGATCCTAACAACGCCAAATACACAAAACGCAACGCAGCCGACTCCCAAACGTACATACGCTACTTTCGCATCTCCCACCGCACTGTTACCTTTGCCCGCATAGCCAGGGAAAAAGACAGAATCAATCCAACGTCTGCGTAGGCGCGGCCTGAGCAGTACGCGTCCCCTAGCGGTTCGTTCACGTATGACTTTCCAACGCTATTCGGAGCAGGCTGCGTTGAACTGGTTCAAGATTGGCGCGCTAAAAGCTAGGTTGTGGGTTCCTGTACAGCTTCTCAGTCCGAGATGACGATCCAAGCTCTGCCGCTATATCCCTCCGAGAGCACACGTTCCTCATTGAGCCCCTCGCAGCTCGCAATCCTTAGCCAAAAAATTGCACGCGCCTTGCAGGAAACCCTCTCTCTACCTCCGCAGAAGCGTGATACCCCCGCAACGGTCGCCTTCATCTCGTCCTACGCACAAGATGTCGCACAGCAGGCTCTGCAGGCGCTCGTATGGGATCCCCAAACTTCACCCAAGCCCGCCGAGACACGCGAAAGCAAGACAATTCATGCGCGCGCACTCCATCTCGCCGAGCGGCTGGCACCCTCGGGGTTGCTTGACCTGCGTGTGCTCCTCGATATCACGATCGCATACTCGACATACCCATCACGCCTCCGCGCACTGCTCGCCAGCGCGTCTGGCGCAAATCCATCCGTCATCACCGAGATCGCCAACGACGCTCTTCCCGCATTCATTGGAGTGCTCACCCCGGGCGCTCCCACCGGGCTGTACGGGCTGCGCAAGGCCGCGCACTGCGTGCTGTGCCTCCTCCGCGCAGCCCCGCCCGAAGTGCTGCAGGTCTTTTCCCACAGCAAGGACTTCATCCTCGTAGTTGCACGCGCATATGATGACGGCCTGGCAGCTATTTCGCAGACATATGGCGGTCTGCGAATGCCGGAGAGCGGTGCCCCAAGTCGGCCGCTCGACGAGTGGGAGCGTGTCGTGCTGGAGACCAAGGTCGCGCTGATGGACACATTTCATATCCTCTTCACATCCCTCGTCACTTCACTGGCACGTCTATCCGGCTCTGCCCTGACTTCGGCAACAGAACATACATTCGACGTCATATTTGCTCTGCATGAACTTCCGGGTTCCAACTCGTCAAATGCGCCCACACCATTCTTGAATCGCCCACTCCTCGTTGACTACCAGCACGCTTATGACCTTTCTCGTATTCTGCGAGACGCGCTAGACAAGGCAGCCGCTGACGATGCACGTCTTGAATTCATAACTGCCTCCCTCCGCTCCCTCGACGAGTCAGCTTCTCCCGGTCCTGGTGCGCTCAAGCTGCTCCTAGGCTCAGGTGTACCCCCAGGAATTGATAACCTCGGCCGAGGTGCACATGCACTGCCGGTAGCAGCGGAAGCTACCACTGGTGCTGGTCCCAGCTCCAGTTCCGCGGACAGCAAGGTATCGGAGGTTCGGGCGATCCTTCCAGACTATGCACCGGACTATGTGCGGTCGCTGCTCTTGCGATCCGAGTTTGGCGGCAGCGTGGAACGCGTTGTGGAGGCACTACTTGAGGGTACGGCACCGTCGCCGGAGGCCATTTCTCGCGAGGAAGCCGCCATGCTCGAGTTCACGAGCGACAGGCGGAATGTATTTGACGACGAGCCAGTTGATCTGTCCCGGTTCCGAGTGGGCAAGAAAACGTTTGTCCGTCCTTGTGTGACTCATCTTCTGCAACTGATCTTGCAAGCAGCGAGGATGCCGAAAACGTCCTGCGCGATCGGAAGTTCATAGAAGAGATGAAATCTGACATCCTCCGACGCGCTGAGGCGGTCTCCGACGAAGAAGAGGAGTATGAGTTCGGCAAGGTCGATGATGGGAAAGGCAAGGGCCGGACTGTGGCTTTTGAGGAAGAGCTGGACGAGATTGATGCTGTGCGTGTCGCTGGAGATGGTGAGGCCAGCAGCGACCAGGATGAAGAGGACGAGGAGGAGCATGCGGATGCGTCAGGCAAGGCCACACCAAATCCCGAGACTGTCATCGAGCTGGCATACATCGCCGACCCGAAGGTCTTTGGGAGCGATGCAGCCATCCGGCGCAGCAAAGAGAGAGAGTCTTTGCGCACTCAAACAGGTGCGCATGTCGCTCTTGATATCGCCCTAGATTAAAGCCTCTCTACAGGCTGGTCAAACGAGCAAATCGAAGGCTGGCGCATCATGCTCGATCGCAACGTTCGTCCATGTTTCCTTCTTCGTCCTTAGTGATCGCCTGACGTCGCGAACTCCAACCAGCCGAAGCAAAAAGAAAGACTGCTCGCGAAGCATGAATTCGCAGGCAATCACATCGTCGCTGGGCCACTTCCATCTGGTTCAGGACGTGGCCACACACCAGACCAGCATCGTGGGCGGGGTGGTGGTCGCGGTGGGCGGGGCGGCGGTCGTGGTCGCGGAGGAGGCGGTCGAGGTGGCGGCGGCGGAGACCAGCAAGATCGCGATCGTGCATTCAAGGACAAGAACAAGGCCAGTCGGGGTAATCACAACAGGAAGCGGGGTCATGACAAGAAGATGAGCAGGGCTGGTGGGCCCAGCTGAGGCGATGTGGATACAAAAAGGAGTTCGAAAACAATATACAGATGTAATGTACATTGGCGTTGCCAGGAACTAGACAAGCCGCGGTAGAGAAGGGAAGTGGACTCGGACGAACAAGGTCAACCCAACTCGCGCATCAGAACAGTCGGCCATCGAACTTCTTGTCGAATGTCATCTCCACCACGTCGTTCACAAACTTCAGGTCTAGAGTAAATCGATGTCATAGCTTGCCCGTGGAGAGACGGTCATGTGTGTGCGCACCGAGGTTCGTGCCCATGTTCGTGCAGGCCACGTACCGCACCGACGACGCATCGATCGGCACACCAATTACCTCCACAAAGGTGTCCACAATATTGTGCTCCTAATCAAGCGCGAAAGACGCGTCACAACGCGTGGAATGAGCAGGTAAAACGCGTACGACGTACCGGGCCCAGGACGATCTTGATCTGCCCCCCGTCGGACGCTTCCATCAGCGCTGAGTTATCCGCGAACTGTGCAGGCCAAGGAGATTAGTCAATACGATGCTATGCCATTGGTGAGATTCAGGGAGCGACCGACCTTGAGAATCTTGCCGACGATTCGGACGGGCTGCTTTTGCGTGATGAAGTTGCCGAGGCGAGCGGAGTTCACGCGACGTGAGACGTGTTCGGTAGACATAGTCACAATGAGGATATCTGTGGCGCGTCTGTACACCCAGGAGAAGGAAGTTGGTTCTCAGCGCCGTCGCGGTGCGGTGACAGAGTAAGATGCGAATCGGAAGCGAGCGCGACGCGTCGACGTCTTGGTCATTAGCGCTTGTCTCCGTGGCTTACTGTGTCACGAATAACTTACAAGCTTGACTAAGTCATTCAGTCATTCTGTTCTGTTTCCGAGTCGGAAATTCCAGGCGCGCGTCTCAGATTTTGAGTGCTACTTGATACTTCAACAAATACGGAGATCTCCTGCTTCTCGATGCGAAAGGTGTACATGTTACACATCCACTATCCATTCCACATCTTCACTGGCTATACGTCCCACTCTCAGCCTACAACAACAGCCTTCTAGAATGTCGTATTACACTGGGTACTATACTTTTCTAATCTTCCAGGAAGAAGTAGTTGCCAGAGCCTGCGCCACGTGAATCAGCACCTGCGGGATGGGAAACGGAGGGTGGTACACACTCTTTTGTTCCTTGTCCTTCACGCTGTTCATCTTGTTTACGCGCGGGCGGAAGTTCGTGGGGTCGCGACGGAACGTAATCTCCAGGGAGGCAAGGAACTTGTTCATGCCGGTCAGCAGGGACTGGGGACTGTGGTACCCAGCGGGAGACACGGTCAACTAAATCATGTCAATTCAAGAGGTAAACGGAACGCACGGTGTGGCTGTCGCTTCGACTGCCGGTGTTCCCTCAAAGACAATGACACGATCGGCGAGGTAGGTTGCCATGATGAAATCGTGCTCGATGACGAACGCGGTCTTCTTGGCATGCAGGATGAAGCGCTTGATGACCTTGGCTGTGATGATACGCTGCTCAGAGTCCAAAAATCTGTTGGGAATAGATGAGAAGAATTCAAACCATCACCGCCGGTCGAAGCGGACTCACGAGCTCGGCTCATCGATCAGGTAGACCGCGACATTCGGCTTGCCCAGAGCGAGGACAATAGCCACACGTTGCAGCTCACCACCTGAGAGCGTCTTCACGTCCTGGTCGATGATGTTATCCAGGTTCATCGGCTTGACGACGTCAGACTGGAACTGCGGATGCATAAATGACTGTTTGATCTGTTTGAGCAGCAGCATGCGGACGGTGCCCGGGAATTTTGGTGAGATCGTCTGTGGCTTGAGCGACACCGCAAGGCTCTGCACGTCCGCCTCGTTATCCGGCGGCGCGCCTGCAAGCAGGCGCACGAATGTTGTCTTTCCAGTCCCGTTCTCGCCAAGCATGACAATAATTTCCGAGTCCGTGAAGGAGCCCCCTTGCACATTCAGCTTGAAGCCGCCGAGCGTCTTGCTCATCGAGGGGTAGGAATAATGCCGCGTCTTGTCGATGATGAGCTCTTCCGCGGTCTCGACCATCTTGAAGGAAAGCGACTCGTCGCGGAAGCGCAGATTTTCCGTTGGGATGAAGCCGTCAAGGAAGATGTTGATGCCTAATGGGGTGGAGACGTCAATCCCTACCAGAGCGGAAAAGGGAGGACAACGAACCCTCGCGCACAGAGTATGGCATGGTCACAACGCCGTACATAGAGGGCTTGCCGTACAGGCAGCAAATGAAGTCGGACAGGTAATCGAGCGTTGCCAGATCGTGCTCGACAGCGATTACGTAGTTGTCCGCTGTGAGCAGCTGGCGAATGACCTCGGCAGCCTTTAATCGTTGCTTGACGTCGAGGTAACTCGACGGCTCATCGAACATGTACACGTGTGCACGTTGGATACAAGTCATAGCAATGGCGAAGCGCTGCAGCTCTCCGCCGGAGAGCTGGGACACCTCACGGCTGAGCACCTGGTTGAGCTCAAGGTCATCAAGCAGCTGCTGCTTGTTGTCAAGCTCCTGTTTCGAGTCCAGCATCTGCTCGACGCTCATGGTACCCTTGATCGCACGTGGGATGTGGTCGACATACTGCGGCTTGATCAGCGCCTTCAAGTTATCCTCGAGTACCTTCGTGAAGTAGTTCTGCAGTTCGGAGCCACGGAAATACTTGAGAATCTCCTGCCAGTCTGGCGGATCCTGATAAAAAAAAGACTCGCTGATGAGAACGGATCGCGGCGGCAGAGGCAGGAGGCGTACGTCATACCGTCCGAGATTCGGCTTCAGTTTGCCTGCTAGGATCTTGAGAGCGGTGCTCTTTCCAATACCATTCGTGCCGACGAGTCCGAGTACCTGCCCCGGTCGTGGTGTCGGGAGGCGGTGGAGCTTGAAGGAATTGGCGGTGTAACGATGTGTGACTTCAGATTCAAGATTGGTGGGGAGATTTATAATGGCGATGGCTTCGAAAGGACATCTGAGTAGCACAAAGATCGTAAGCTACGGAGGGGGCAATGGTATGATGGAACGCACTTCTTTACACAGATACCGCAACCTATGCAAAGGAACTCCGAGATGTAGGCGATCTTGTCACTGGGCTTGACCTCGATACACAGTTTGCCTGCATCCGTTCAATCAAGATCGCAGATTTTATCTCAAATGACGTGCGACGCACCCATTTTCACGACTGGACAGGACTGCGATCTCCGTCAGTCAGCTCGGAGGCACGTAATACAGTGCACGCGCACCTTTTTACACTCGAGGGCACATCGCTTGGGCTTGCATCGGTTTGAATCGACGATGGCGATACGTGTGATTTTGTCGACCATCGTTAAGGAGCGATGCGGAGAGCAAACCTAGAGGAAGAGGGTTGTTGTTTGGCTCTGAAATCGAAATTTAGCACCGGCCCCGCGCGCATCATCCGCTTGCCCTGATTGGCTGCACGCGGGCACCTCTGTCCTCTGCTACGTCGACCCCACAATGGCCAAGAAGCCCGCAGACAAGAAGAAGAATGAGAAGGGAAAGGGTGCAGATGATGGCGCAGAAAAACAGGGAAAGGTGCGTCGTCCGCAACGCTCATTGTCAGTCATTCACCCTGCCTTGCCCACTGCCAGGGCAAGGGAGGCTTGAAGCCTGCCACCGCAATCAACGTGCGGCACATCCTCTGCGAGAAACACGGCAAAGCCACTGAGGCGCTGCAGCGGATTCAGGTGCGGCATTGTCTCGCGTCCGCAGGATGCTGCTACGGCTTGTGCGCCGACATATGACCTGGTCCCGCCCACTGGCAGGCCGGAGAGCGCTTCGATAAAGTAGCCCAGGAGTGTTCGGAGGACAAGGCGAAAGGTAAGAGTGCCACGATTGTGCTGTATGCACCATAATCCACACTCATTTGTGCGAACAGCTGGGGGCAGCTTAGGTTGGATGACACGGGGTGGCATGGTGGTACGTCTGTGCACTGTGCTCTCCCATTGCATCCCTCGGACAACCGGGATGCAATGGACCTGACGTGCTCATGCCTCTTGCAGGGCCCATTCCAGGATGCCGCTTTCGCTTTGGAGCCCTCGACCGTCGACAAGCCAGTTCTGTCGCCACTCGTGAAGACAAACTTCGGCTACCACATCATCATGGTAGAGGGCAGACGCTGATTGCACTGTTATGCTTTGTTCTTGACGGATGTACATCTGCTTGATAGCCAAGCTTAGAGTTTATTCGTCTCACGTGCCACGCTCTACACTTCTTGACTGCAGTACCTCATCGATGCAGCCTTCGCGTCAAGGGGTCTTCGACGTGAGCTTTTTGAGCCCCTCAATACTCGCCTCTTCCAAGCGCATGCCAACCCACTCGTCCTGCGCTTTGGCCCCCAAGCTCTTTTCGTAAAAGTCAATTGAGGGTTGGTTCCACTTCATGGCACTGGACGTAAGTTCTACATCCTGAGTTCTACCGAAGGACTTACTTTCAGAACGGACCAGTCCATCCGAGCACAGTTCTAGCACGTCACGCTGTGAGAAAATCGGCCTGGGCGAAATCTCCAAATGTTCTACCTTATCTTGGGCGACCGCCGCGAGTTCGGCAAAGAAAGCTTTGCCGACGCCCTTGCTTCTGTACTCGGGCTTCACGTAGAGGTCCTCCAGCTTTCTCGATTGTCAGTTATGTGCTCCGAAAGGACCGCATGTTTGCTGGGGTGTTGCAGAACGTACGTATAGTCCCGGCCGTCCCGTCCATGTCGAGAAGTTGAAGAAGTACAGAGCAAGGCCGATGGGGGCCCCGGGGCTGGCTTCCGATCCGGCGATTGCAAGAAGTGCGTGCCCATACTTCTCCTCGAAGATATTCTTGATGAACTGTTCGTGTCCGACGCAAGTCAGAACTACGTTGTACGATTCCACATATCTCACTTACCAGCTCGGGTGTTGCTTTCGCTAACTCCGGGGCTTTCTCATACGTTGCCTGCGAGCGCAGGTCAGTCGAAGTATTTGTCGGAAGGACGGTTTGCGTGCCAATTCGTAGACAAGCTGAAGGAGCGTGGGCTGCACTGGCCGTGAGCTCGAGACAGAGATGCGCTCGGCGGCAGCCCACGCACCACATCTTCCGGCTGGGCAGGCCTGATGAAATACGATGAATGGGACATTTCGTAGGAGATCTTTTGATCAGTGATAGATCGCACCCTTTATATATTTGCGCCTTGAGAGCGTGGAAACACTTCGCCTTGCCACTGGACTCGGTGGACTGGGGTCTAATTACCGTAAAAGGTGTTCTGGGAAAGCAGGTATCTACAGATTTTTGACACTCAGCGCAAACCTTACTTCGACCGTCGCCGACCATCAACGCAAAGCCGCCGCCGACACATCTAACGACCATGGACCCCGCAAAACTGGCGAAGCTGCAGGCGCAAGCCGCATCCAACAGGATCGGTGAGCATCGCGCGTGTTTTCCGCCATTTTGCTCATCTCGTCCGCCCTTCCCATTACGCAATTTCACCTTATGCCTTCGTCGTCTTGCGCACTCTGCGTATGTGTTGCTGGCCTTGTGTACGCGCGCGGGTAGGCGGAAAGGGCACCGTGCGCCGAAAAGTCGTGCGCAAGACGAAGCCCTCAAATGCGCAGGATGACAAGAAGCTTCAGGGCGCGCTGAAGAAGCTGAACGTGCAGCCGATTGCGGGGGTCGAGGAAGTGAATATGTTCAGGGAGGACGGCAATGTGCTGCACTTCACAGCACCAAAAGGTGTGCACAATCGCTTGTGTGTCGCGGTGCCCAAGCCCGATGTCGTGCGCCGATGGACGTGACTGACGCGTCCTGCGACAGTTCACGCTGCGGTGTCTGCGAATACATTTGCCATCTATGGCACAGGCCAGGTTAAGGAGCTCACAGAGCTTGTTCCCGGCATCCTCAACCAGCTTGGGCCCGACTCGCTCGCTTCGCTGCGCAAGCTCGCGGAGTCGTACCAGGCCATCCAGCAGGGCAATCAACGGGCAGGAGGTGCGGACGATGATGATGACGACGTTCCTGACCTCGTGGAGAACTTCGATGTGGAGGAGACGCAGAAAGAGGCCGGGAAGGACGGCGCGCTGGAGGAGCTGAACTGACGCACTGACTAAAAACTGTGAAGCGCGCGCGCTGGTTGGGTATTCGGATGATGGCGATCTGACTGTCTGCGTGCGGGGGGCGCAGACGATGGGCGGGAAGGTGCCGAACGATCCATGCTTCGCCTTGACTTGCTGATTTCCATTTCGTGTACTCGTCTCACGTAGTCCTTTACTCACTATCGTAACTCTGTTGTGCAATCCTTTTGTACCGATATCTCATTCCTCAAGTAAATCATCCTCGCAGCAGATATCGCGTGCCCCTGCCACAGGATCTAAGGAAGCCGTAGTCTCGTTCGACGCGGCGCGGGTATGTCAGGCTCCGATGTCAAATTCGTGCGTTGCTTCGCGCCTTCTTCCAGGCGGAGAACTCCCGCAAAGCCGTAACTACTAAAGGAACAGCTACAGGCGCAAACAAAGGCGTGTAGACCGCGTACTTGTGCTCCGCAGGGAAGTAAAGTAAGGCTAGCATCCCTGGGCTGAAGAAAGCGCGAGACGCAAGTGTAAGAGCTTTCGCCGAGTTTCCAAGTGCCTGCGTGGGCGAATTCCACGAGACCTCATACGCCTAGCCGCAAGGAATTCAACCAGGGTATAAACAGCCTGCATCTAAGATGAACGCACCCTCTCCAACGCATCCAACGAATCTTCAATGTCTCCACGCACACCGTGCCCGACAGGCATTGTGGGGATCTGGTCGACCAATCTGACAATGCTCTCGAGCGTCTCCTTGCTGCCTACTGTATTTTCCACCGCTCGCTGTCGGTACAAAGTCTCCAACTGCCAGTCCGTCAAAGGTAGCGTGGAGTTGGTCTCGACGCCCAAGGGCAGGTCCGACGCGCCTAGAAGCTTGAGCAGCTGACCACGAAACGTGTTGAAGGTGCTAGCTAAGACAGCTTCCGAGAGATAGGTGCTCGAAGGTGAATCAGATGGCAAGCTCAGGAGCACGATTCCGCCCCACTGAGGCAAAATGAACGCATTGGAGTAGGTTGGGTTATCTACGCATAATCAGTCATTTGAGGACTGCAATTAACAGGCGCAACTCACGTTCATGATCCAAGATGCGCAACGGCGTGTGGGAGACGGAAGGGACAAAGAGGACAAAATGCAACACTGGATCGTTGGACACGCTTGACGCTGGATCACAAAAGTGTTGATGGAGAGAAGGATAGAAAATTTGGAAGATATGCGTACCCAACGTCCATTCGGCAGAGTTAACAAAGACTTTGAGGTCCTCTTGGGTGAGTCCATGCAACGTTTCATCACCAACCATGAGTAAATCAGGCTGGAAGGCCAACGGCGCATAGAACCGGACTTGGCTTTCAATAGTGAAATTGTGAAGGGCCCCCATTTGCCGCAAGATAGGTGACAGGTGACCTGAGGACGATACATGAGCGTTCGCAAGACTGTAAGAGTAAGGAGCGCTCACGTGATATCGCCTCCTGCACGTCCCAGCCGACGACGGATTTGCCAGAAGCGGCGTCTTCGTTGAGCAAGGTAAATGCAAGCCGGTATCTAGGTGAGTATTTTGAAACAATGTGTTCAAAGCTTTCAGAGCCTCGCGACGTGTAGGGAGTGAACAGAGATGCGACGATGTCGGGCGTCTGCGAAGCTACTTGATTTGAATAAAGTCGCAGCGAGTACTCCGATGGGTTGCATACTTAGGCTCGAGGGGATAATAAGTCGTCGATCGTGTTGTAGTGGGTGATCGATGTCGTCTGATATAGAGACACGGTACATGTCGCTGTCAGAGGATTGAACGGCCTTAAAGACGGTCAGTCTGGCAACCATGGGACCACATGAGCTGCACACACCTCACTAGCGACTAGCGTCAGCTCTACGGCGTTAAGTTTGCCAATTGAACGCGCTTTATGTGCCGTGAACCTCTCCTGGACTGCCACAGCAACCTCGTGAGCGTCCTTCGGACTCCGGCTGACGTCAATATGAACCCGAAGAGGGAAGCGCAACTGGACACTTGCGGTAAGACGACGCATAGGAGAAAATCAGCGACGGACGCGCCTGCTTGTCTCCATTTGCGGACACACGAGACACTGGCAATGAGAGGCGCTCGATACTGGTCGTTGACCACCAGAGAGGCACAGCGAGAAGGATGACAACCCAGTAAGATGCGAGTATGATCCGTCGCACCCTCGCTTGCTCAAATAACAGCGATGATGGGTCCTTGACTGGCGGTGTAGCCGGAGTGTCGCTCATCTCTGAAAGAGTCGCGCCGAGGGAGTTGTGGACGGCGGCTACGCCGGAGGCAAGATGATCCTCACAGAGAGCCTGGAAACAGCCGGCGGAGTTTAAATGAGTGGCAGACCCTCTGGTCGCCTTCGTCGCCTCTCTACACCCTGCAACTCCCCTCCACCGCCGTCCCCCGTCGTTGGGCTACTTGCTCGTCTTCCACTCACCCGGGCCCTTGACATAAGTTATTCACACCAGTGGACACACGGTTCTTGACCTGAGGATACTCCCCACACTCACCACACTCACCACGGATGTCTTTCGGCACTTTCAACAATCCGATCTATGGCCAGCTACCACAAGGTCCTCCTCTTGACCCTCCGCTCGAAGATGACCGAAGATGGGAATACGAGGTAAGAATTGGTCCAGGACGCGAGAACTTGCCCATTGAGAACCATATTGTGCAGCGCTCTCTATACATGACCGAGGCGCGAAGATCTCCGTCGCCTGGCCCCTCTCGTCCCTATCCTGCTTACGAGCGGTATGGTCCCACTCGCCCGGGGCCTGTGTACAGGACAGACAACCCCGACACATATCGGCCCGACAGGTACAGGCCCGACGTGTACAGGCCCGACTCGTGGAGACTGGAAAGGTCGTACCGCCCAGCGGCTGACCATTATGAACCAGCGTATGAAGAAGATTGGAACCGCCAAGGAGACTGGGAGCCTGCGTATGCAGCTCCGCCAGCAGCGGCGCGTCTTTCCTCTCCTCCAGCAGCTTGGCCACGCGGCCGTCGCGACTCAAACATCATGGCCGCGAGGATGTTTGAGCCATCGGAAGCTTGGAAACAAACACAAGGGTAACCATTCACATCCTTCATTAGCGACATGGTCTTATATCTGGGTCCATAGGCAAGAATTCGAGCAGGACTTGCCCCAGGATCGATATCCTGAACCCCGCGATCGCGAGTATCGTCCCGTATACGCAGACCGCGACCGGCCGGACTACACTCATTATCCGATGTTCGGCGACTCTTATCGGCCGCATTCGCCAACTCTTCCTGCGCGAGGCACGTACCGATCCCGCCAGTTGGACTCGTATCGCCCCGCTTATGACAACGACTGGAGCACGCACTACTCTGCTGACGCGCAGTCCAACTCTGGCAGCCTCCCGAAGAGAGAAAAGACTCGGCGTCTGCGGCGCCCTCACGCGCGGAAGGCTGCCTCTAAATCGCGTAACCCAAGCTACGACCGATCACTGAGCCGCTCACCGTCCTCGAGTCGTTCGTCTTCGTCTAGAGAGTCGCCGAGAAGATATCGTGGTAGGTCCACGTCCTCGGCCTCGTCTCGGGGACGCTCGCGGGTATCTTCTCGTGGTCGACGACGAAATAGGTCGCGCTCGTCCTCTCGGTCCTCTGTCGCGTCCAGTGTCAACGAGGCTGTGGGCAGCCGGCGCCTTGAAAGCCGACTTCCAAACAAGGCGCTATCTGTGCACACGAATGGGTTGGATCCGTACAGCTATGACAGATCTAGCTCGTCCCCCACGTGGAGGCGCGAGTCTGCCAACAGCCCGTTTCCCCACCCATCCCTCCCCCAACGGCCGCATAATCTGTCGACCCTCCCGCCAAATGGTTTACCGAGGACATGGCAAGATCCACCAGAAAACTACGTGGCGAGAGGTGCGCCAGAACAATGATATATCCAAGGCTCATATCCCTTATATTTCTTAGATATAGGTTTGCAAAATGAACAGCCGCGACGGCGGAAGAAGAGGCGTGGCGGCGTGGGGAGGCGCAATAGGCAACATGCGCATAATTCGCATCATGCGCATAATGTTTACCCGCCATTTGTGCCTCCCTCTGCGTCAGCCGTACCTCTACGTCAATGGGGAGTTCCATCTCAACGCGTCGAACCAAAGATTGAGCCTCCAGAGCTTGACCTTCACATCACGAGGGTGCCTGATGCGCGCGAGCCCTCCGTGGAGTCACAGATCGATGCCATGGATCTTGTAGTCGAAGCCATAGAGCCACCGGTCGAGGTTCAAGAGGCCCCCTTCGAAACATCCATCTCTATCGCTGGTTCCCATCCAGAACATGCGTCCACCACATCACCTGTGGGCCTTGCCGCCGAACCTCCGGCCTCCGCAGTTGGGGATGATGTCAACATCTCTGCTCGCACTCTTGAGGCCATCCAGGATTCCTCGATGGAGATCACTCCTGCCGCTGTGGTTTCAGACAAGCCGCAAGTATCTCTGGTTACGGATCCCCCAATTGGCGCTCTCTTGTCTTCGCTCTCTCAGTTATTCGAAGCCACGCAGGAAACCATCATCAGCGAGCCGCCTTGTCCAGCTGAAGATCATCTGCCCAAAGTGGCCGAATCTGTACCTCTCCGAGGTTCTTCGCCATCCTCGGCCGCGATCTCACCCAGCTTACACACTCCATCTCCCCCGCATGCCCCCAGCGTCGTTGTGGCTGTTGAGGAACAGGGTGAACCTACCTCTTCCAGCTCATCGCTTCATATGCCGAGCAAGGAGATGGTCCCACCAACGGTGGATCGTAGGACCATCGAACCCTTGTCGTTCCATGCTCATCAGGCAAATTCGCTTCAGGACGCTTTGAAAGTGGTCATTACTGCGCGACGGCAGTATGATCTTCAGACCCGAGAAGAGCGTGTCAATCCTGTACTTAGCGCCAACAATGCACTCGCCACCTCAGAAGCTCCGACCTCGGCTTCTTGTCAGGCTCTATTGGACGACGTAATGGAGGGTACACGCTCGCAGGCTAGAATGGAAGCCACCTCAGCGGTTCGACCTTCGTTGGTCAAGTATGTGACCGCAAGGCAGGAGACCGTCTCTGAGAAGGTTACAAGGTTGCGCAAGGAATACTTGGACCTCCACCACAAATGGGTCGAAATGTGCGCAATGCTGGACAACTCGAACCAACCTCCTAGCGCGTCGGAGGAGATCGCTGCTGTCTCGGGAAGGACGACACGTCGGTCCGCTGCCGTCTTGGGCGACGCGGTGCGTTCTGATCTAGAAATGGAGCAGATCATTGCGAGTTTAGGCAATGAGGAGCTTTACGATCCGGCGCATCTCGCCATACGGAATGTCGCAAACATACCCGACATGATATCGGTGACACGTGGCAAAGTGGACTACGTCCTGGACGATACCAATAATCTCGTCGACGACCCTGCGTCGTTCTATGATGTCGGACCTAGTATGGCTGCTTGGACGGATGCCGAAAAGGAAATATTCAAGGACAAGTACGCAGCCCACCCAAAGCAGTTTGGTATCATCGCACAAAGCCTGCCGCACAAGACACAGGCTCAATGTGTACTGTTCTACTATCTCAATAAGAAGACCCTCATCAATTTCCGACAAGTCGTCGCCGCCTATGGACAAGGGAAAAAGCGGCGGGGTGGGCGTAGGATGGACAAAAAGAAGGGTGGACTTCTTGCGGACATCAGGCAGCACGACGCAGAGGTATCCAAGACGGCGCCGGCCCGACGTCCTGTCGGTGCGCCTCCCGGCCCTCGACGGAAGAGGACAGTAGCAACAGGAGAGCCAGTACGGAGGGCTTCGCGCAGGAGTACAGTCCATGGGCCGCAGGTCGATCCTTCCCCTATGACAACACCCACGCCTGAGCCGGAAGGACGTCCTAAACGGCGGCGAGGCCCCAACGCATCAAAGCAGGTTGAACAGGAGGATGCAGACCCCGATGCCACAGTACGTCATCATGTAGTATCATGCCATTACGATTGCTGACGTCAAATCAGGATGTAGAACTGCCTCCTGCGAAGCGGACAAGGCGTGGACGGAAGCCGAAGGCCAACGTCGCCGAGTCCGAGACGCCACCAGATCCTTCCTCGGACCCGAAACATGCTGATACAGGCGACCTTGCCAGTAAACGACGACTATCTTCGGCTGGTGTTGTCACTTGGTCCGTCGAGGATCAGGGTCAGTGCAACACTGCTTCTAGTTACACCCATACTAACGCACTCCCTAGCACTGTTCTTACGGCTCCTAGCACAGTACGGGGACGACTTCAAACGGATAGCCGCTTCAATGCCCAACAAGGTATGCAACTCGCAGACGTACCTGGGTCACACTTGCTGAAATGCAATCAAAGACGACGATTCAGGTCAGCTCATACTACAAATCCAATTCAGACGAGCTGGACCTCGCACGCGTCGCATCCCAAGCCCCCAAGCGATCGCCTACTCCCGAAGCCGCAAAGGATAACAGGAAAGAAGCCTCACCATTTCCTGGAACTGGGGTTATCGATGGTTCAACCCTGACTGACAGCCCCAAGGATCCCTCTGTCGTGCCTGTGGCTATGGACGCTCAGCGAATGGACCTCCCCAGTGGGCCCGCCGCGCCTCATAATCAGCGCCAAACGTTTTCGGACTACATGCCAACTGTGAGCGGATGGCCTGGTACCTCTTCTCTTATATCACAAACGCACCCGAATGTGCTTCCCCTCCCGCCTGACTCCCGCACAATCTACAATCCATTCGTGCAGCGCCCGATGGGCAGTTTGGAGCCCCAGCCACCCTCGACTCGATACCCTACTCACTACGCACACCAGTCTGCCCTTTCCTCGGAGGCAGTGTCACACCTCAGCCCATCTGCCCCTTTTCTAAATCCTCTAGCAAAGCCGCGCACCGAGTCGCCGATAACAGGTCTGCATCTTCCGGCGACCACGGCGTGGCTTGACCGCAATGCAGTGAACTCCAGTTACCCCAAGGCGTAGGCGGGCACAGATCTATTATTCGGATTCAGATTATAGGACACAGATCGTACGACTTCAGTGTATTGTAGCTCTCATATCATCTTACGCGCTTGTTCTGCTTAGATCACAACTAATACTGGCTTTGGGTTGACAAGCCAGATGTTCAGGATAGCCGAGCCGATTCTGTCCCTGCGGACCACTCAGGCCGTCGATTGACCGGTCCTCCGCCTTGGGATGAACGAGCTGCTTGAAGAAACGTCTCACGAGTGTTGCGGACACAGATGGATATACTTCCGACAACGGCAACCAAAGCGAGATAGACAGAGCGGCAAGAGGTTAAACGGAGAGACAGTGATCTTACACGCCGTCGTAACTCGCGCCGCCAGCCTGTATGTCCATCAGTTCATGTAAGAACAAAGTGGAAGATACATGCGAACGTACCTTGCGCAGCCGCACGACGATCGGATCCTCCTTCAAGTCGTCTTTGTCCCTGGCCGGGATTTCGATAGAGAACACCCGGAGGACACTCTTAACGTCCGCCGCATGCACTGAGATCTGCAATTGCATGTTGTCAATACACACCCAACGCAGGGAAAGCGCCTATGCAACCGCTCGGCCACCTCGCGGCATAGCGGTAAGGCGGCCGGTCGTCGGCAGTTGCGTGCGATGATATGCGGTACTGCGGGGCGCCAGGGTCCGAAGCGGTTGCTCACCTTGGCCTTCCTCATGACCTTAACGCCCGAACCAATCCAGGTGATGAGAATGAACTTCTCCCGCTGCGACTCCTTGTCGTTGGAGTAGGTGATGCGCGCATAGGCGTAAGACGCTTTGCTGGGGTCGAAGTGTTCCTGCAGCTCAGCCAGGCCGCCGGAGCCTGTCTGAGTGAGCAACAGCTTGTCGGAGCGGTCAGACTGTAACGATGTAGGTCTACGTCCTCACGTGTACTGGAAAAGTAGTATAAAGCCCACCTCGTAGTCCACGAGAAGCCAATTCGTGTCTGATTTGCTCGAACGGACGTCCTCGTACGCTGTCGTCGGGTGAGCAGTGAGCGTTACAGAGATTGTGTAGGCTGCAGCTGGCGGCACTGACCCTCGCTGATTTTTGGATCAGACACGTCGGCCATCACAAGGAAAGAAACAAGGCGAAGGAGAGAAAAACGAGGTGCAGACAAGAATGTGGCAGGGAAACTCGACGGCCGAAGGCAGATAGTATTCGGTGGCTGTGCTGCTATCAGAAATCTAAGGTCATCTTCCAGACCAAATGTGGTCTGCATATGGGGACAAACGTGCAATATTGGCGCAATTATCCCTCGCCTCGGAGACACGCGTTGCTCAACGCCAACGTCCACCATGTCTGCCGTCCTCCGTTCAGTCGCTCGCTCGCTCGCGCCCACAAATCTCTCAGCATCCAGCTCCAACTTTGCACGGAATTACTCCACTGGGGTTCTACCGCGTAAAAATTGGCGGACAATTGGTCGCGCTCCCGTGTCGCTGTCACAGGACGACGCGCTTGAGGAGGAGGACGACGACGCGCCCCTGCGCACGCGCCACCAAGCAGAAAATTTTGCCCCCGTCCAGCTCCCAACCCCAGAAACATGGTCCGCCCATCGCGCAGCCGTCAAGTCAAATTTCCCGGAGGGCTGGGCACCCCCTCGCAAACTCTCTCGGGATGCAATGGACGGTCTGCGCTCTTTGCACGCATATGACCCCGAAACATTCACTACGCCTGTGCTTGCCTCGAAGTTCCGCGTCAGCCCAGAGGCGGTGCGCCGTATCCTGCGGAGCAGATGGCAGCCGACGGACGAGGAGCGGGCGCGTATGGTGGCCCGCGAGCGTGAGCAGCGTAGCGAGTGGATTGCCACGCGTAGGGAGGAAGAAAAGGCGAGGCTCATGGCATTGAGGAAGAATGCGGAGAGGGATGGTGGAGTGCGGACGGGGCATCGCCGTCGGAGGGACGATGACGGACCGCAGCGTATCGACAGGAAAGACCATAACGAACCGCGGGGTGTAAACGGGAAGGACAGACTGAGCCTTCTTTAGCGATACTCGTGCCCACAGCTATGATACGGTTTGTGGTTCCTTGTCTCCCCATCAGAGTCGGCGCGCTAAACAGTATTGTCCTGCAGTAGCACCATATCATATCGCATACCACTCCTAATCTGACGCGTCTTCACACATTGAGCACTGCATGCACCCTCTGGCTCTGACCTGAAACTACTGAAACTCCTCCGCAAAATATGTACAGCTAACTCTGCAACGCCTCCCTGCCATCTTGTCTACTTTTCGCTGTCCCTATGAAACCTCCTGTCTTTCAAGTAGCGCCGCTGGTAGGCCTATTCATTGCGGCTGTTTTGCAGCTTTCATAACGTACCGCGCTGTACAGACGGCGAGTTCTGTAACGGCGCGCCCACACCGCACCGCCTGTCACCTTCAAACGCGCCCGATCTGTGGCGGCCCCTGCAAGTGGCTTGAAACTTAGATACTCCCATAGCGGCGAATGAGACTGTGTCTGCCGTACATGAGGCACAGAGTCTTGTTGACGCTCGTCGGCGTGGTCAGCGCACCTGGAACATTCCCCCGATCAACGAGGCCAGCTGCAATGGTTTTCGAGCTCACCCTGAAACTGTGGCAACGTCTGGGTTTGACTCCCGCAGTCGCTCCGTGCGAGTTGCCATGCCGAAGAGCTCATCATCAATTTACCCGTCAAAAATGGTCAATTTTGGACGACGCTATACTTCAGCATCGGCTAAGGGATGCAATCAAGTGGTTTTTTCTGTCTTTTTTTTTCTTCTTTCGTTTTGGCGGGCTCGAAACATCGAAGTTTGGAGTATACAGCAGGATTTCCGCTGTCACTCATTTCACCGAGAACTTGATTATGTCTACAGCGCTGATGCGGACGGCCCGAGAGATGGCTGCTATATTGCTCGCCGGGCCATCTGGCGCTTCTTCCAGTCTTCGGTGGGCGAACAGTGCCCGAAGTTCTGGCGCCTTGTCGAGAGAACTTGAAGCTTATGTATATGCCGCCCCGAGTATGGCCCTTGTCGTGCCGAGAATGTACACGGTTGCCCGAGAGAGCGGCATCGTCATTAGCGGTATGCCTAGCGACATATTTTCTCGACTCACGCTCGTCGAAGCCGCTTTGTATGATCACAGAAATCCTGCATCCTGAGCGGGAATTGACATTTTCAAGCAGTACAAAGGAGTACAGTTAGGTGAATAAGTTACGACGAAACGTGTTCAATCAACATGCCCAAGGCCCGAATAGCAATATATATAGAATATGATAACCCATCATCCATATGTGAGAGAGCGAAGGGGATAATTTAGCCTCTATGCCTTAGGCTGTGATCGCTCGTACTTGAGGAAAAACGCGCCGTTGGACGGTCGGCAGTTCAGGACATCGTTCCAATTCGGCAGAGGCTGCGCAGTGGTGACTGAGCCTGCCTCGTCTACGAGTCTGAAATCATGATTCAGAAGGACGGTCGCGGCTAGGATTTTCATTTCGAGCTTTGCCAGCCGGGTGCCTAGGCAATTGACTCGGCCTGGATCGAATGCAGTGGTGAGATGTGAAACATTGTGCGGTAGTGACGGCACAGCTTACCTCCGCCCCATCCGACGTATCCAAAATCCTCTTTTACAGCAGGGCGCGACGGATCAAATCGTCTCGGATCAGGGTACAAGTCAGGGTTGAGGTGGATGTCGCTGAAGGGATACACAGCAAAGGACCCTGTGGGAATGATCTTCCCGTCAATGTACATGTCGGGGCCGACGTTGCGGCGCATGGCGACATGCGGCTGGGCAACCCGCAAAGTCTCGCGGATGAGAGAGTCCAAGACGGGGGTATTGTTCTCGAGCGCGGAAAGTGTGAGTGACGAGAGCAGGGATGAAGCGGAGCGCGGCGCTTGGGATGAGTTGTCCGCTGCATGAGAGGCAACGAGGCCCTGCACTTCGCGAAGGGCTTCTTGCCTCCAGTGTGGATGGCTCCCAAGGAACGTGATCAGCCATGAAGCTGGAAGACATTTTTAGCATCTCCGGCGCCGAAGAGGTTTGCGGGCACACGAACCAATTGTCCCTGTTGACCTCGCCCCGGCAATCAGTAAGCCCATGATGAACTAGGGACAACACTCGCTCAGCTCGTGCTCGGTGGGAAAAACACACACATGGTACTCACGCCTACGATCATATTCGGCTCCTCACCGGCATCCAAGAGCATCTGGAGGCTGTCATTATGGGTCACGCCACTTTGCTTGCGGACGTTTATCGCTGTCACGACGATATCATAGATGCTCTTGGTGGCGCGGAGTTTCATAACCATAGCTGGGCTAGGGAACCATGGGAATAGCACGGTCGCCGGAGTGGTTCCGCGATCGACCTGGTCGTACAACCTTCGGAGCCGGGCGACGACCTCAGGATCATTGGCAATTTCTGAACACGTCAGGCAGCGCACGGTGGTCTGAAACACGATCTGAACAAGCGCATCGTGAGCTAAAACCTGCGATCTGCATGTGAAGAGGAAAATCGAACCTCGTATATTTTATCGAAGGGGTCCACAGATCCCGACTTGCCCCAGCTCTCGACCATGATCTGGCAGTCGGCAGCTATTTCTGGAATCACTGATACACACGATGATGAGACCCAACCATCATCGAGACTGGTGTTCCGCTTACATTCGGTTAGTCTGTCGCTCTTCTGCACGTTTGCTAGGCGTTTGTATATGCTTGCAATGCGCTGCTGACGCAGGTCTGAGGTCACGCCTTGTACGAAGGGCAGCTGCACAATGCGTTGCATCTCAGGGCCGACGCATCAACACGGCAGAACAAGACGCTCACCGCTCCCGAAAGAACGCGGAAGCCTTCCTGAAGGTCTAATCCTTTGGCGTTGAAGAAGTCCTTCCTGCCCTGCTCGCCTGAGACGACGACGACATTGTTCTGATGTGACGAAAATCAGCCGAAGTTGGTGCGTATGATGATGCGAGGGCAGACGTACACGCAGCAGCCGGAACTGAAACAGAGATTGGCCTGTTGTCTTGAAGCCCCAGTTGAGAAAGTCAAAACGGGTACGAAAGAAAGGCCTCAGGTTGAGGATGAATGGACCGGGGATGAATGCTGCTGCGTCTGTCTTGTCGCTGAAATGGTCGGACAACGCTAAGCATAAGCAGACGACGCATGAGAGCAGGAGGAGCGACGACCAGCTCAGGTGATCGAGCATGAACTGGTAGAGAGCGGGCAGTCCGACGGGATACATGCTGGACGAAGAGTTGGATGGCAGAGCAGGCTCGCCTGGACCGGATATAAATACTAAACGCAAGGCGGGTGGGACCCTGATTTGCTGCAAAACACCGAGGAAGCCATAGCAGAGGACGGCGAGAGCCAGCACGGTGGATCTAGACACTGCAGGGATTGCATTCGATCGTGCGGCCCACGGGGCTTCTTGCGAAGGCGTCTGTCAGAGATCGATGAAGGCGACGAGGCTCCCTGCGTGCCTAAAGCAAGGAGCCGCGATGTCTGGATGTAGTGGGGAGCGTGCGGCACCGTCATGCGCGCGTGTCGGTGGCGGGGGAGGCATGCCAGTGCCATACCGAGATCATATGTCACAGTGTGACATCTCGGGGCCTTCGGGTGCCCTTCTGTCCAGGGTGTCGATGATGGGCCACACGAAGATGCTCGGTGCCTGGTCGGGCCATGCGTTTGAAGGATGGGGCGGGGAGGCGGAGCAAGGGCTAACAAGGGACGCTGGCTGTTGCCGAGTCGACAGCACGCCAGGGTTGCAGCCAGTCGGTAGCTCGTCTGCCTTCTGATCCTCAGGCCTCAGGCGTGCGATCTGGGGTTGCGTGCATGCCCGTGGCCGCCTTACAGCACGGTGTTCATGAGCCCCAGACGTCGCGGTGTTTCAACGAGACGTGCTCTCAAGGATGTGCGGACAAACCTAGGGCCAACAGCCCAAATGCGGCACCGCGCTGCAGGAGGCGCCGGCGAAGCTGCGTGCGCGGGGGCTTCCAGAATGCCTCCGTCCGATTCATTGGGGAGGGTCATACTAGCCTGTGCGCGGCCGACGTGTAGTACAGTAGCCGTACAGTGTGCGGGGACATCTGAGCCCTAGAAAGCTTCGCGCGTCGATCAGCCTTCTATTTCCGACGCGTGGCTGACGCACATGCACGATGTGGCCACCTTTCAGCAGATGCTCCTGCGACTGTGCCAGTGATCGAACGCCGTCAAGATGCATACGTAGTGGGCCAACGCCGCGAGGACGACGAACAAGTGGAATATCTGGTGCGAAGCAAACCAGATGTCGAATTTGCCGGGCCAGAGCCGTTCCGGGAATCTGTTGGCACTGCATCGGGACCCTGTAAGCATGCGGAAGCGACGGCCCTCAGCAACAGGGACATCTTACTAAAGAAGCGCCCCGATGATATACAGCGCGCCAGACGCCAGGAGCCATTGGAATCCCATCTCTTGACACAACGTGTAGAAGCCGTGTGAGACCAGTGCGTGCGAGACGGGCAATACGCCGGACAATCCCAGCGCAATGAAGACCGCAGTGCGCGCCCCACGATGGCTCGGGCGAGCGTACTCCGGATCCAACACAATGTACGCGGCCCCTGCGGTCATATGAGCAAAGCCCGAAAACAGCGCGCGATACAGCGGCACGAACCCAAGCCTGCCGCAGTGATCAGCGACAGATAGGCAACCTGGTGGAATTGGTCGCAGTAGAAGCCGTAGTAGAGGCATGGATAGAAGGAGCCGACGGTGAGGACTAGGAGACATCCTGTCAACGGATATGAAGCGAAGGACGGGCGGAATGCTTGCCAATTATTCCCGAATAATCAAGCGCGTGGCATTGCGCGGCGACCTGTGGTGGCGCTGTTGTTCAGTTGGAAGGAAAGCTGATGGTCGCAGAGTTGGTGGCTGACCGGCTCTGAGTGCGCCGTCGCCATGTGGAAAAAGGCGCTACTGAGCAGACAGAAGATGGCCGAAGAAAGGAATATGGCAAACACGGCGCGATCCCCCCACGTCACGCTCGCATGGGCTCTGAAGTACGTCGAATCAAATGTGGCAAGGAAGCCGACGAATAGGAATGCCGCTCCCAGGTGACTGTGGATGTTTACTGTTGACAAGCCGCCGTGAGCAACGCCGTGTCGCGACTCGCGATGCTCGGGTCCCCCGCACCTGTCTCGTTGTGCAGATCTGCCTCCCAGACGTCAGCCAAACCAACGGTGGCCGTGCAGCGCTCGACACGCACATCCAAAGACCGATCCTGCGCACCCGCGCCAGCTCTTCAGCTCCCTACACGAACGAGACGCATCAGACGCGTCCGCGACAGAACGACTGTGTCTGACCTTCGATACCCCGTCAGGATGTACTCGTTGTCCCTCATCCATTCTGGGAGTTCCGCCCAAGACACCGTCAACGCCGGAGGGCCACCGTCCACCGTCGGGCGCAGTCTGCCCTTCGCGTAGCCGCTTGCATCAGAGGACAGCGGATCCTTGGATATGTGGCGTTGGGAGAGAGACGACATATGAGAGGTGGGGAACGTCAAGCGTACGCAATGTAACTCGGAAGCGTCGGGGGTTCCGATACTTCTGATGTCAGGGATTTTCGCCGGACAGCTACCTCGACGTGGGCGTGCGGGGATGGCGCTGATCTAGACAACCAATTATGTTGCAGGCGAGGTGCAAAGTGTCCGAGGATTAATGATGTCGTGGCGGCTTACGTGAGCGACCTGCAGAGATGCCTGCAGCCTGTGTTCGCCAGCTCATCTTCTCTCCTCAGCCTACGGGCATCCTCTGCCTCTCTTGACGGTGCTTAGCTCTCCGGTGCGTCCACGCTCCAAAACCTGCCTCTTGCACCGGCGTTCCTCACGTTTGCAAACAGGTCACTCGCCCCCAATGTCTACAATAGAACAGCAGGCCAAAGCGCCGCAAGACATCCGGAATGTCGTATCGTTTCTTCGGAGTAGCAAAGCTGGATTGAAGAACCGAGTGGGTGTTCTGAATGGCAAGCGGTTAGACTACTTCAAGGTGCGCTACGGTGTCCACCACTCGTCTCGCACATCTGACCTGCTCGCTCAGGCAAATCCGCCATCAAAGCTCTGCTCTCGCCCGCTTACGCGAAGCTCAAGAATGCGCCCAAGGTCACCTCCGAGTCTGAGGCGCAGGCTCTCCTCCACAGCGTCATCCCATTTGCCTTCTTCCTGCGCGTCGACCGCGGGCAGCCTGTGGGCTCGGCGTCATCGCCCAAGACCCTCCAAATCAACCAAATGCAGATGTTCAAGGCAGAAGAATACTACGCCTGGTTCTACGAGGGCTCGCAATGGACAACATACGTCGGCGGGGTAGTGATGGTAGCCGTCATCCTCGCCGGCGTGATGTTTCCCCTCTGGCCGCCCACTCTCCGGCTTGGGTGTGGTACATCAGCATGGCCGTCCTGGGCCTCATCGGTCTGCTGTTCGCTGTCGCCATCGTGCGCTTGATCTTCTGGATCATCACGGTGCTGGTGGCGAGTCCGGGCATATGGATATTCCCAAGACTCTTCGCAGATGTCGGATTCGTACGTTTTCCCGCGCTCGAGTTTTTCAACGCGCACTGTGCTCACATGTGCTGTGTCAGATCGACTCGTTCATACCCCTGTGGGAGTGGGACGTGCCGAAGAAGAAGTCCAAGAAGAAGAAGGGCGAAAAGTCTGAGAAGGGGAAGGGGAAGGCCGCGGAAGGCGGAGCGCATATAGAGGAGGTCGAGGACTCGGGGCTTTCTGCAGGGGATACACGTCCGAACAGTCGCACGGCAACGGTGGAGGAAGTGCCAGATGAAGACTCGTGATCATGCAGATGGACAGAGGATTCAGCAGGCCTGGCTTTGTACTTCGCACACCCTATTTATCTATCTCATGTTTTCGCTTTGGGGTCCACTGTCATAGGTAATGACGCCTCCTGCTCCGCACGTTGCAGTCGGTCCAGCCGGCGTAGCGCTTGTCGCGCTTCAAACATGCCATCCCGCAGTCCGATCCTGCTGGACTGCTCCCAAGAGCGTTGAAATAATTCTCGTGCCGACGCTGGGTCTTTGCTCATCTAAAACAGTCAATACGGTGCCTACCCGTGATAGACAAACGGACGAACCTCGCGAATCGCTCCGAGGTTGAATAAAGTCACAGCAAGCGCCCCTTCGCAAGTCTGCAGCTCATCAGACCGATTACTGGACTTTGCCTTGGTCTTCTCTAGCAGAGCCAGAGCTTGCCGTGCCCATGCCTCCGCCTGGTGGAGCTTGGCTTCCGTCGGTGCTCCACGCATGAATAGCTCAGACAGGTTGCTCATAAGTTGTGCCCCTGCCAACTGTGTTCGGCAACCATGCATCGGTTTGCCAAGTAGAGGCGTCGTACCTCTGCACAAGTCCTCAGGTGATGCAACCTTTCGAGAAGTCGTTGGTGGAATCAAGAGCGAGATTGCTTGGAGGTAAAGAGGGACTGCGAAGCTGACGCATAGAGACATGTCAGCGCGGCACCGGACGGTCATCACGAGCAAACTCACTCGAGCTTGCCAACTTTCGCGTAAAATGCGCCGAGTGCTTCTAGCGGCGCGCCGACGTCCGTGGTGCTCACCCACTTCGGTAGTTCGAGCTCTGCGAGCACGATCGTGCTGTCTTCCCCGGGCGTCTTGTCCGCTGACTGCAACGAGTCCGATGCATCCTTCGAGATGCGCAGAACCTCCTCTACTGCCCATGTCAGCCATCGCTCCTCTTCCTCTTCGCCCTGCTGGTAGGTATCCGCCATTTCGCCAAGCTTATGTGCGATCGCGACCGCCCGCATTTTCTCCTGGCCAGCCAGCGCGGACCAGTTGGATTGCAAGTGGGCGAGGCACTCGGCGTAAGCTTCATACGCCGATTTCGGGCGCCCGTTGGACTCGAGAACTTCGCCCAGGAGTACTGAGATGCCGGAGAGCTTCAGGTAGGGCTGCGGCGCGAGTGACTCTTCTGGAAGGGTGAGAGCAGTTTCGTAGGCACTGCATTTGGGATTCAGCCAATCGGTGCGTCTAGCAAGGACATGACCCACCGTCTCAAGAAGCGTTCACTCAACGCAAAGTCGCCCTGGTGTTTGGCCTTGATGCCTGCACGCAGGTCCTGCCGTAATTCTGACGGCCATAATGTGAATGAAGTGTAGAAGGAATACCTATCCTGGCATGTGAGCATCTGGACAACGACAGGGTTCTCGCACTCACAAGCCATAGGCGGTAGATCCCGCCCCAACACCCAAGAGAATGTAAAATACTGTGTGGACGCGAAAGCTGGAGCCTCTTGCGACGGTCGCAGTCGTAGAGTAAGAAGCGGGTCGATGAGAAGGTCGTCGTGGTAACCCCCTAATTGAAGGGGACTTTCTGATGGCTGCGAGCAGAGAGCGCGTCGAACGTGAGTAGAGGACCGGCGGCGACATACAGTAACAGACTCGGAAGACGTGGAGGTCGCGACGAATTGAAGCCGACGTCACAGCGAGCTCACGTGGGCTTGTTGAGTTCTCGGGACCTTCCGACTTGTCTCCCGCCACCAACTTGCGTGGCAGTGGCGGCCGGCCTCCGACACCGTCGACGACGACGACAGTACTGCGCCCGGCATTCACTTTCGCTGCTCACGCCTTTGCATTTACGACATTATGTGTGCATCTTGCGTCCCCTCCCATGCTCACTCGTATTCTGAGCCCGTCGAAGGTCAGCCGCCATCGTCCTCTGGGATCCCCTCACCGCGTCCGGAAAGCCAGTCAAACCCCATTCGCTTCTCGGCTCCCGGCGCCGTCATGAGTCGAGGGGTCGCACAACCCTTACAGCAGACTCTGATGCGAGCTGCACCTCATCTGATTCCAGGCAGCGGTTTAGACAGACTCCCACCTACCACCGGCTATCTCGGCGTCCCGACGAACATCACATTGGCACTGTACTCCCACAGAGTGTAATGTTGTCCACATTGAACTGGCGAAAGCGCTTTCTACATCTCGCCTGCTGCGCCAGAGCCTTGCCAGGGAACACGCGGTGCGTAGAGAATACCATCACCGGAACCACTCGGGTCCATAAAACTTGCGCTCTAGTCTAGCGACTCTGGTCTGGAAGCATCTATTTCGCCATTCAGCCCACCGTCAAATGCATGCTCTATTGATTTCCTATCCAGTCTCATCTGCATTTTCCAGCACCTCAGCAGCGGTGGGCACCCTCGTTTTTTCCATCTCGTTCCAGGCTAGGCTAGCCCTCCACACCTTGATACCCGAGTCTTTTCACAGCTACAGTTGTTCAAGAGCGTCAGCTGATGCTCGTCTTCTGAGCTGGCCATTACTGCGGTCGTGTGTGTCTCCTGGTTCCGAGTCGGATGGGCTCCTGAGAGGATCAGCATTGCCCTGGCTCGACATCCAGAAGAGCTTAAGACCGGCGACTGCGGTTCTCCCTTTGTCCTCTTGGAGGTATCATTTCCACCGCATGTTTCTTCTGCAGTTCTCGTCGATGTCTTCTTCTCGACGACGGTCTTGGATCTTAATTCTCGCAGACGACGCGTGACTGGGTTGTCGTCCTGTCAGGATGTCCAACTCTGTTTCTCATGCTTCATCCCGTAATGGTCTCCCATGACGAGGGCTAACGCTGGAGGATTACATTGACCAGCATTCGCCTTCGCGTCTTCTCTGCATCCGAGGTTTCTACATAGGGAGAGGCGTCGAACCCCTTCATTATCAAGCCGCTTCTTCCGTTCTCAACGCTTGCTGCTCATTGGACCTTCCTTGCCTTAATCATTGTCAGTCGCTAGCCTCGTGGGTATTCAAACCAGTGTCGATTCCGACTTCATTCTAGCCCCGCCGATACCCTCGCCGATGCTGTACGAAGTCGAGCAACACCTCTCACGCTGTCTGGGAAATTATGTAGAACAAAACTTTATCATGCCCTTGACCCCAGAGCGGCGCTGGTCATTTTGTTCAGGTGATGGTCTTCGATTGAAGTTGCGGCGCTCCGCCTATCGCCGTGTCTTCAGAGTACGTGCTTTGCCTCAGAATGGAAATGCTATGATATCCGGCCCGACGCCGCTGCATCTTGACCATTTTCTGGCGCATCATCTCAAACATCTCGCACCTCGTGTCCACCGCCAAACCCGGATTTGAGCTATCTCAATGAACTTAATTACCCCACTTCTCATGTCGACTCAGCACCCTATCTCAGGCGTTCGTTCCAACTGAATTGCTGACTCGGCAGATCCTCCTTACTGACGGCTCACGATGCTTTCGGATTTTTCAGTGCTTCTGAGCGCATCAGATCAGATGACGCCGACGTCGGAGGCTCGAATATTTCCGCCCTACCGAGCATTAGGACCATCCCCGTGGGTCCCCGCAGCCTAGATAGGTGAGCGCATCCCCGCGCCGCGAAGCCGAATGCTCTTGGTACTGATAAAATCATCATCTTTTTTACACACTCCAGGACTAAGTTTGCAACGTGCTCAATCTTCAACATCAGGCCGTGCTTCTTCGTTGAGTGATTCCATATATCCCCTCCCAGATAAACGGCTGTCCGTTCAAAATAGGATGCTGTTCTGATTAAGCTTCCGCACGCGCCTCGCCGTGCCATAATGCCGCTCGACAGCAGGCGTTTGACTTTTGAAAGGCTAGTGTAGCCATGACTCGAATGTCACGGACGTAGGCAAATGGCATCCGACGTCGACGTGGCTTGCTGAAGTCCAGAACACCAATCGCAGTTCTTGCAATTCGGGGTTGCATTCGCGAACCCGCACTTCCGGGATCATACCAAGAACCGAGAGAGGGGAAGGTATCCCTGGGATTGAGAATGCAACAGGACATCCCTCAATATGCAACATCCTCTTCCCTATGACCGGCGTCCGGAGATGTGCGGGTTCTGCTTCGCGCTCTATTTTCCGCGGCAGCAGTCTGAAACAGGCGTGGCGACGTAGTGAGGTTGGGTGCATCGATCTCACTTCCCAGGTGGACCTCGCGCAGGTGACGCATATCACTTATTCGCGATCTCTTCTGACCCCGGATTTTACCACTGCAGTGCAATCGTGCTCTGCGCATACGGCAGTTGTGAACGCATTTGTCCACGCGGTCTCGCGTCTCAGGTCTCAGTGGCTAGGGCATTCCAATCCAGTCACTAGTCACTCATGACATGTCCTTAGCGGGCACCCTCTCACATCTTGTATTGCTAACCCACGCGAACTGTTAATACCCTTGACGTCGGTCCTCTACTACGATGCGGAAGGTCAACTCGGTTCCATTATGCCGGATCTCAAACATCCCTGCTGCAAAGCCTTGACTTCTCACTCAGCAAGCCTGACCCGAGTAAGTAACAGCATATTCGAGCAATTTCCACACAATGGCATCATATCCCCTGGATTTCCAGGTTCCAGCGTCCTGCCGACGACCCACAAATTTTGGGTCCTCAACGCCGCCCTTCATCAAGCAATGTAGAATCTGAAACCTCTTCAATCTCTCCTTAGAACAATTATTTTCTGACATTATAAGGTCAAGCTAAGGAGACCAACCACTCCACAACCTCTGCGCTACGCCCGCGTGCCTTCTCTTGCCAGGGCCGGACTGTTTCGGAGTATACACACCTATACACACGCCACAAGAGCTTACTATCATGTACGTGGCGTTCAAGGTAAACGAGGTGACCCTGACGAGATTCTGCTTTGGGCTCTCCACCGCTAGTCTAGGTCCCCGTCTCTGACCGCACGACTCAGGGACAACTCCACTAAGCGCCAAACATAACGCCGCCGACCATGTGCGCGCAAGATATCAACAGCCAAAATCACGGAAGCGCAGTACTTGCGACGCGGTCAACAAGTTGTGTAACTCTGTGGGCGTGACGGACCTGCGAACTTGGCGTTCCCTTGGAAACCCGAGCAGCACTGTGACTTCACTTCTTCCATCGGACCCAAGCGACCTCACCGAGCTCAGGGACTGATGATAAACCAAGCCAAAAGTTGTGCGATTTGCCGGCCGCGTCGCGTCTGTCTAATACTATGGGTACCTTTTTATTTACGTCGACAAGTCTTGAGAGCATCACCGGCATGCGAACACTGCCGGCGACGGTGGCACCATGCGGTCGGGATCAGGACCCTGCGAGGGGCTAGATGGACCAGGATGGACCACGCATTTCGGAGAAACGAGTTGGGGCCAGATCTCGTTTGAATACATCTGAATAAAATATTATTTCGACCTCACGGCATGAGAAGCGGTTCGGTCTTCTCTTCCACGCCGCAAGGTTATGTCTTTCACATCTGCGAGTAGCTGCCAGTACGCCGAGTATCCATATTCTCACTGGCTGCTTCCTCGACGCAAAGTTACGAGGATTTCCAGATCGGCTGTGAATCTAATCTCTGCGCGGCCGCCGCTACCGGCTAGTATAGAGGACAGACCCAAACTTTGGGTCTTTGCGGCGGTACCTGCTGTCGGACCCCAGAGTGATCGGCAACCAAGGCGCTGCAGCCGTGCATCTCATTGGTACCCTTCCCGCCGCCAATCGCTTAAGTATGGCAAACCCTCAGCCGTTCGCTTCTACCGCCCAGCCTGCTCCCCACCCCTCAAAGCCACAGGGCTCATAAGGCCTCTCCTCTCGCTTGGCGAGATTCGAGCTCCTCACGCCGGTCTACATGCGCACCCGTCGACCAGCGCTGCATGTTGATCCAGGTCATGGTGCTAATGTCAAGCATGCGGAACCCGACTTGGCGCCGCAGGTCGTGGACCATAACGACTATCCCCATACGTCAACCTTCAGGTGAGCAGAGCGGCGTGTCTTCGTCGAGCATGCTAATTGAGGCGCGCAGGTCGCAGAAGTTGACTATCAATGTGCGCAGTGCATCTGTCAAGATGTCGCGGTCGAAGACCCAGGATGGCAACAGCCCGGTCCCAATCTTCGGCGACCGCGATCGTTTGGGAGGCACTGTCGGCGTTGACAGCCAGATCAACTTGACAGCGGGCCGTCTCTCTTTGTCGGTGAGCAGTCCATGCTAGCCCGTTGTATCCGGTACTCATGACAACATCAGTTCGAAGGGGTGTTCTCTTACATCTCCACCAGCGCACGGACGTCGCAGGGCGGGACGTCGACCGAGTCTTCCGGCCAATTCCAGCATGTCTTCTTCTCAGAAACTACCACTCTTTCTTCAAACGTTGACTCCGGGAGCCCGCGTTCCACAATCCGGGACGCGTTCGCATCGACGGTTCGAAGGGTGGAGTCAAAATCGAACATCAATGCCCCTCAGCTGAAGAAAAAGTTGAGCAAGCGCTCCCTGACAGAGTCCCAACGCACACTTCCGTTCGAGTTTCACGTCCCACAAAAGGATCAAGTTGGCGAGGAGCTGCCGCCTACTTTTTCGTCCTCCACTGTGCTCGAGGGTGGTGTGCGTGGACGCGGTTCCACAGAGAACGCGAACGTTTCATATCGTCTAGTCGCTGTATGGGAGCCCCACGACGATGGTGAAGGTAAAGATGTGTAAGTACTTCGTTGCGCTCCGCATATGCGTTTCTGTCTGACCGCCGGAAACATCTCTAGCTTGGAGGTTCCCGTCCTCTTTCAACCCGACAACGACTTTCTGTCGTTGGACGCGCTTAACATCGAACCGGATTCCTGGTTGGAAATCCCACTCCGTTCAGATCGTCCAATTCCCTGTCAATCTGCGGTAAGCCATGCGAGCATATGGGCGAACGGATATTGATATGCCAGTCTCAGATAACTCTTCCCAGTCCGGCGGATTTCCCTCGCTTCGGCTCGTTGCCTTTCTTCGTCGTCTTCTCAACGACCCCGAAATCGCCGGCATTGGCGCGCGAGATCGCGGCCGACGCCACTATTACTGTTTCTTTGCTCCGGCAAGTGACGATAGACTCGTCCCAATCCCGCCCGAGCTCCTTGTATTCTTCCTCTACGCCGCCTACCCCTCCAAGCTCTGCGACTGAAGATTCCGACTCGCAGGCTTCGTCCAGCCTGTACATCCCTCGGAAAAACAAGCTTTTTCGCCGCGTCGTACGGAGTGCCCCGCCTGTGCTTCCTCGGCAGTTTCGCCCCACGGAGGAACGGGTGTCGTCCCCTGTCGTCGACAAGCCTCTCCCCAGCTTGCCCATTGTCATGCAGGATACGCGGATTCTGCAAACCGACGTCTCCATCGGCTTTCCAAAGCGCCCGCGCAGCCTGTCTGACCCCAGCGGTCATGGATCAATAGAATCGCACAAATCCTTGCCAGACGGGCTGTACAAAGGCAAACTACCACTCAACAAGAGTATGTTACCCACGATCGATTGGGCTGGTCTGAGCGTCCGGGTGTGTTTCCTTCGTGTCGCCTTCCGCCTTCGTATTGCTGACTTTGTGTTGTAGTACTACCTCGACGTTTCTGTCCTCTTCGGGCAGGACGAAATGAGGGCCCGGCTACCTGTGAGGTTGTACTGAAGCCATCGCACGTCTCTGCTGTGACTGTCATGTTCGCTTTTTCGTTCGAAATATCAGCTATTTGAACATGGCTTCTTCCGATATCATTATTCCTGCAGTACTTCTTGGGTGTTTGTCGCCGGTGTAGGTTACCATTTGTAGATATCAGCAGAATGCTATTAGAATTAGTGTGTACTTGTAGTATATTGTTATACAGTGTCTTTCCTCTCATCAACCTGCTAAGTTCGTGCGTAGCGGTCACCATGATCCGAGTACGGTTGGGACGTCACGTCAACTAGTAGTAGGCGCGCGTCACACCACCCGCCGCTACTTTCCTGCCACCTTTACATGGGGCTTTCACCCAATAGCTCATCGATGTCAGCCCACCCGACCGCGTCATGGCAGGCCATGCAAGACGGCAACGTCTTCTACAGGCGCCAGCAATCGTACTCTATTAGCGGCAAGCTGCCAAACCTCAGTGACTGCATCGTAGCTGGTTGTCGGTACGGAGGACCGTTGGGTAGGTTCTGACGCGAGAGGCATGTCTTGGTGCTGATTGTAGGCTCAATAGCTATGATGCGAAATCACGCGAAGCTCATCGCGCTGGGACGCGCTGCGCCGATATTCTCCAAGTCACAGATTCAAGTCTACTCCCCTGCCGGCGAAGGCTTACTCTTGTTCAGTGTAGGTATGCATACACTAGTCTCCCATCCTCAACACATTCTGACCTTTCCCTGAATGTAGTGGGACCAGGCGAAGATTGTACGCTTCGGTTGGGCCGGAGACGAGAGACTGGTCGTGGTAAACGAGGAAGGGGTCTATCGACTGTACGATCTTCAAGGCGATTACGAACAACACTCGCTTGGTGCAGAGGCAGCGGAAGTCGGCATTATTGATGCAAGAATACACGAAAATGGCTTGGTGGCCATGACAGGTTCGCTGCAGTTGTTGGATGTGAAAGGCTGGGAGGGCGGGAAACCATTGACGTTGGCTAGTCCAGGTGAGGCTCTCACTAAATGCGCCCGCGGGCCACTCAAGCGTGTAATTCTTCAGGTCTTTCCGAACCCCCACTTGTGTGGACTGTCATCCCCCCCGACCTGACCATATCTCGGCATGTCGAAGTCTTACTTTCCGTCGAATCCACCATCCTCACCGTCGATAATCTGGAGTCTGTGGACCAACGACTATCTCGAGGTCCTTTTACTCACATGTCTCCCTCTCCCAACGGCAAATCGCTTGCGCTCCTAACATTCTCCGGCATGCTCTGGGTCGTGTCGACTGACTTTCAGAGAAATCTTGCTGAATTTGACACCGGGAACGTCGTGGCCGATGGCGAAGTACGGCAGGTCGCGTGGTGCGGAAGTGATGCCATCCTCGTGATTTGGGACAACCTTGCCTTGCTGGTGGGCCCTTTTGGTGATACCCTCCAGTGAGTTTAGCTTCTCTGTTGGTGAATATTCGCTTTAATCCAGATTATAGGTATTTCTACTCGGGACCGACGTTTGCCATGACCGAGCCTGATGGGGTCCGCATCATTGGCCCTGATGTGTGCGACTTCGTGCAGAAAGTGCCTGGTAAAATCAAATTCTGATGTTCCTTTCCACATGCTCATCATGTGTACGTAGCCTCCACTGTGTCGGTCTTTCGTCCGGGATCCACATCACCGTCTGCCATTTTGTATGACGCCTGGGATAACTTCAGCAATCGCTCGCCGAAAGCGGATGAAAATATCCGAAGCATACGCCCAGAGCTGGTGGTAGCCGTGGATGAAATCATAGACGCTGCTGGACAGGAATGGGAGCCTTTATGGCAGAGGCGTCTGCTCAATGTAAGTCAAGTCGATGTCCGGTTAGGCCGTAGCTCATTAACTTTTTCTGAAGGCGGCCAATTTTGGGAAGGCATTTTTGGACCTTTACAATCCAACAGACTTTGTGAACATGGGTAAGACTTTGAAGGTCCTAAACGCAGTTCGTTTCTACGAAATTGGAATCCCCATCACTATTGCTCAGTAAGCGGTTGTTTGACTTGCCCGTGTGCCTCATGTGATACCCTGCTGGCACCCAGATATAACTATCTGTCTCCTTCACACCTCATAGCCCGACTCACTTCGCGCAACCTCCACCTTCTGGCCCTCCGAGTATCATCGTATCTATCTCTCCCTCCCGACAATGTCCTCAAACATTGGGCAACAGCCAAGATTCTCAAATCAAAGCCCGTGCCTGGTGCGACTGGAAAGGATTCGGACCCTACCGGCGATGAGGAGGTATCACGGGGCATCGTCGAGAAATTCGAGAAGTTAGGTGGGATAGGCGTCAGCTATGCGGACATCGCCAAAAAGGCTTGGGAGGTCGGGCGGACCGGATTGGCCACGATGGTGGAGTCTTATTCATTCCTGATAACACGAGGCTCAGGCACTTACGAAAGTCCAGCTTCTGGACCACGAACCGAGAGCCTCGGATCAAGTCCCGCTTTTACTGTCTATGAAAGAGGATCGAATTGCGCTGCAGAAAGCAGTTGATAGCGGCGACACCGATCTAGGTGGGAGTCCACTATGTCTCCGTCACAGCTGACCGTTAATACCCGTGTGAGTGCAGTATACCAGGTGCTGCTGCACCTGTACAAGCGACTGCCTTTAGGAGCTTTCTTTAGACTCATTGAAGATGGTGGGGAGCATTTGGCGCCCGCAAGCAAACTGCTGCAAGTTTACGCGCGCGAGCAGAATCCGGATATGTTGAGGGACTTCTTCTATTCGGACGATCGACGAGTAGAGAGCGCAGTGTTATGCCTTGAAGAAGCGGGTCGCATGCAAGTTAGTGCCCTACAATTCGATTATGATCTAAGCACCGATTGACTGATTTCTTCTAGGACCCAGCTGCTAAAGCCAATTCCGTCAAGGCGGCTCAGAAGTTCTTCTCTGAGGATAAAGAACGATCATTTGAGGCAAAGGTATTTTCGCCGAGATCACTTCTATCACCGGTGCTCATCACCTGCAAAGATGATGGACGAGTACGGGCGACTGCTTTCTTTCCAGCAGCAGCTGGAGAAAGAGACCAGCGACAAGATTCAGTTCTTCGGACTAAGCGTAAACGAGACTATTCGGGTATGTCTGTTGAATGGGATGGCAAAGAAGGCCGATAAGATCAAGTCGGATTTTAAAGTCCCGGACAAACGGTGGGTGAATCTGACATTGCGATGGGGAGAGATTTAACGATACAATCGTTCGGTGTAGATTTTGGCATGTCAAGCTCCATGCGTTGACAGAGGCGCGAGATTTTGAAGGTCTTGACACCTTTTCACGCTCAAAACGCAGCCCTATTGGCTATGAGGCTTTTGTTCGACATCTACTCGAAAAGGGCCACCCCAAAGAAGCTGCCACTTACGTCCCTCGCTGCGATGCGCCAAAACGGGTGGACCTTTATGTCGAATGCGGCGAGTGGCGTCTGGCTGGGAAAGAGTGCAAGGAACGGAATGACAAGGCGAAACTTGAGTACGTGATAGGGCATCCATTTTGCGGGACGAGATGACCGTCTGACCTTTGGTGCAACCAGGCAACTGCGGAAGTCGTCTCCTAATTCTATGATCGCCAGAGAGTTGGATCAGATAGCTACTTCTATGAAGTGAATGGTAATTATGTGATACCCACCCCGAACCTTACAGCTCGCTTGCGCGCTCTTTGAAGGTACACCCTTTCGTAAAAGGGTCACCGGTCGACAGTTGCATAAGTTCGGATTTTCGGGCATGGTTTTCGTGCGCTCCGACTGAAGTCTATTTCACGGCTTCGCCGCGAGCGACGGAGCTTATCCAACACCTACGGTTGAAGCGAAGTAAGGTAGAGCACGTAGCCATATCATCAATGTCATGTAGCAACCGGCTTCCGCTCCAGTAGTTCATCGTCGTCCCCTATGTCCGTTTCGTGGCTTAGGTCGTCAAAGGAGTACGGCAACGGGACCTCCCGTGTGATGCGGTACTGGTCCATGTTACCAAGATGCTCATTCTCGAGGCGATCTGACATCAGCATGTAATGAGCAGATGGACGTATAGAACATGGATGCAAGAAGAAACGCACATATGTTCCACTGGAACCTTCTCAAAATCTCCAACATCGCCGCTATGAAACTTCGGAGTGCAACACTTGGCCCGTTAGCGGGTATGAAGAGAACCCAGACGAAGCGGATTAGGACATTCGATATCTAAGAAATCTGTATTAGACCTGTTTACGGGCATAAATTCATTGCACACACCATCGCGCTGTAGTATAGCTGTCAAACCGCGGGAGGAGTGCTGTTAGAAGACGCAATTATGAAATGATATGCTGGCCAAAGATACAAACAGGGATGTAGCCAGAATAAATGAGTTCCGACCGGAGAAGAGGAACCTTCGCATGAGGGCGTAGAACAGACCAGTCCATTAACAAATCCTGCACGCAAAATCAACGGTCTGCTCCTCAGTTAAGACTGTTGTACGCTTACCCAGGCGGATGCATATGTAGAGTAAAGGACACCAAACAAGCACCACAATACGAACGTCGGACCACGCCCGGCGCCTTCCAGAACATCGCCTCAGTAAGAAACTTCACATGTGAAGATGAACGGACGCACCATTATGTCTCCAAAGATAATAGGATAAATAATATAAGATACCAGCGCCGTATTTCCCGGCCTGCCCCAACCCATTTCTGTTCAGTCTCAGAGAACTCAGTTGCAGACAGCATGCTCACGTTAATGAGATGGGTAATAAGCCGAGAATCTGAGTAGCGACGAAAAGACTGGAGAAGACGAGCAAGGAGAGGAAGCGCCGCTAAAATGAAAGGCACAGGCCAGGCGTGAGGTCGCGAGCAGCGCGCCCAAGGGTCGGGATGTGCATCGAACCCGACGGAGTACGCGCAAGCCAAGAAGTACAGGTTTCCGAGGGTGAATGCAAGTGAGCAGAACTGATCCCTGCGGACAAAATCATCTGGGCATATGCATCTCCAGAGGCGCCTTGACCACTCACCCCATCCAGAAGTCCGTGAACTGTAGGCATGTGAGTCCAACTGCAATTAAGGATGACCAATGTAGCTGACCTCGACGCGGTGCCACCCGCTGCTCAGCTGCCGTGCGATGTTACGAATCAGCCACCACCTGCTGTCGCGGGAGTATAAGGGAAGCGGGTTGACAAGCATGGCTCCAACGAATGCGAGCCATATCAGCGGCCACGTAGTCGACGGCCCCACGCGCGCGAATGACATCCAGAAGCAATAGGACAGTGCCGCAAGAATGATCGAGGGGATCTTGAACGCAAAGCAGGGTTGAGCCACACTGACAGGCAAAACGATAATGTGAAACCGACGAACTTCAAAGTATTCGCGATGGTCAAGGCGTGTCCGGATGTCCAGTTCTAGTGATGCGCGAAAGGTCAGAACACGACTCACCAAACGATGAAACTCACCGAAAATAAAAACATAGTTTATTCGAGACCGGCTCCATATGAGCAAGTTAAGCCCAACTAAACACGCGAATGCTGAAGGCACCACTAAAAGGCCGTATATGTACAGCAGGCTATTCCACGCTGGTATTGCCGCGCGGGTGTGAGGTTGAAAGCCTGCTCAACCTCTGTTAGTTGGCTGGCACACTAACTCGGCGGAGCACGTACTGCGTACCACGCCGTCGACAAGGGCAGGGACAGCGAGCCCAATCGCTAGGCCTGTGCGCAGCGTACTAAAATGGTGCGTCCTTTGCGATGAGTGGGCACGCAGGCGAGCGAGTGCCCGCTTCTTGTCCCCTCGCGCTTTGATTGCCGGCCATCAGTGAAACAAGGCGCACTAATCTGGTGTGGAGGAACGAACCGAAGCGCGCAGAGAACTCGTCTTCCGTATCCTTGAGAAGCCGCTGCACGAGCTCGTCGGACGCGAACGCGCAGGGCTCCACCTGGTCGCCGGTCAGACACTGGAATTCACCGAGGAGGTGCAAAACACACCTTCTCACTCATATACGGCACCTGCACTGGGGTCTGAGCATTGTGGCGCTCAGCACTACAGAAGAGCGGTCGGAGAAACAACCGCACGGACCTTCGTTGTCTTCTCGAACTTCTTCAACGCCTTACGAAACCCTGTCAAATTCAAAATCTGACCCCAAAATGCCCAAGAACCGCCGCATCAGCGCCGCGCGAAGAAAAAAAAAATCTGAACAGGAACCCAGGGGCACGCACACGGTAGTTGTTCAATACTTCGAGGCCGTGATAGTGTTCGAGCACCGCACGCTTTAGCGTCTTGCGTGCGTGGTGGTACTCCTCCGGGTGGTACACCTTGTGTGGCCCGTGCTTCTCTTTGGGCTTCTCGGGGGTCACCGTGTGCTTCTCGTCGTCGACAGGCGGGGCGGTCCGAGCACGGACAGAGGGGCGGCGAAGAAGTGCACGCCGGACGCGCTGCGGCGCGTGCAAGGCTGTTGGGCCGTGGGCGTGCTCATGTGCTTCCTGTCGATATTATAAAAGGATGTCCGAGTTCGCTGTCAGCGATGGCTCGATCGGCGATCGGTACGGTAACCCAGGTCACATACGTGGAATGCCCGTCTGTGACCCTGAAGTTCAAAAAGCTGCTCACGAAGCTGCCCGCTCCGCTGGCGCGCCTCTGCTTCTCGTGCGAGGAAAAACTGTTCGACTTTGGTGAGCTCCTTGTCTAGCACGTCGAAGAACGCCAGTTGCACGGGCGACATGCGCTCCAAGAGCTCCCCGAGCGTCGGGGGTGGCAGAGGCACGCTCAATGTCTTTTGGGGGACGGCCGGGGAGCTACGAGGGACTGCTCTCAGATGAGCTGGCAATTACAGAAGCTAGATAGAAGCGAGTAACTCACCACGAGTCGAGGAGCGCCGGCGCATACCACCGAAGAGGCGGGGCGTAATGGGGGGCCGCTCTGAGCCACCGCTTTGCGAGTTTAGCGCAGGGAACTCGGGAGTCGTAACCGGCGCGGGTTGCTCGGGGCGCGGGCGGTCGCCAGTCTGGCCGCTTTCTGATTGCTTTCGCTCCTGCGAGAACGTCACCTGCAGTATTCAACAAAAATACACAATCAGTCCTGCCCATTCATGATTTCCGATTGTCTTACCTTGGCCGGCCTTCGCTCAGTTCTCACTGCGCCGGTAGCAACGCCCCCATCCTCACCAATCAGTTCCTTCCTCGATTCGACAATCACGCGACGGACGAGCTCTCCATTCTCGTCATCCGCGTCACCGTCCTCTACGTCCGAGTGCTTCGACAATCTCGCCTGCAACGTCACCGGGCTCGCCGTCTCAACGTCCGTCAAAGCATTCGCATCCTGGGAATGTTCGCTCTTCTCCGCAGTCAAGCCTCCTTGTTCGCGTCGGACGGCGGCGATACGTTTCTTAAGACCGCGATAGTCTCTGTGATATCAAGGTGATTAGATACAGCAACTCAGATCCACGATGTGTACGCACATGTATGCTTTCTTCCACTCTGGAGTCTATGAAGCAGATAGCTCATTCAAAAGCACGTTTACTAACAGCATTGACCTCACAGATGCGTCATCAAGATATCTGAACGGCTATTAGCCCAACCATTGAATGCAGGCTAGTGATACGCACCGTGCAAACTTCATGGTAGAGCTGTGGCTGAAAGTTTTCTGAAATTAGGCACTGCTATTTTGCAAGCCCAGTGAACGGACAGGCCCTGGCCTGACAAACCTTGACTGCTGCTACGTCACAGCTTCCCAGAAACAAGAACTTGAAGGCGACGGGGCTGCAAGAAAACTTTGCCAGAGTTTGCCAGTCAGATATGTTGACGTTTCGGCTGCCTAAACGCGCAATCACGAGGCATACGTCAGACGACACATCGCATGAAACTCCGAAGAGTACAGAGACGCCGCACTGTTCTACAAGATGCGGCAGGACGAGGCGAATATCAGGAGAACCTGAGTTTGGGAAGTATCTGAGTCTCGTCCGCGATAATAGAACTGACGTCATAACCCCATTCGCCATCACGTGTATTGCTGCTGTCTCCCCACTGCCCAGGGCCAGCTTGTTCAACGGCCCAAACTGAAATATTGGCACCCGTGGTCAGCATCACACTAGAAGTACCGCGTAGCAGTGCATATAGTCTGGCCTCGGAAGCACAGCTTCCGCCGATACACTCTCAACCCATAGGTGGACCGCAACGTGGGCGTGCAGTGGTCACCAACGCCGTTCGCATTGCAAGACAAAGCAAGATGCAGACGGCGCATGCTATTCAGTATGCACGCAGCCTCGGTGTGAACTTGGGTGCCAACTGCCAACGGGAGGTCGGCAAATGAAACACTTTTCGCGCCGGTGGGTAAGGTGAGGATTGGCCGACGATCAGCGGCGGGTGCAGCGAAGATGCTTGGAGGGAGGCATGTGCGAAGTTGGCCGGCCCTCCGGTGCCGACCCTGCGCGGAAGACAGTCGTCCCGCCACTAAGGCCAGCCTTGCAGCCAATCGAGATGTTGAAGACGCAGTGTGATACGCAAACGTTAATGCGGGCAACGGGCACTGGAAATTTGACTGAGTGGAGAAAAGCCCTCGAATTGATTCTTAGGGTTACATCCTTCAACTTGATTATGCGGTTGCGCTTTAGAACAGAGAAGCGAACACATTCCGAACCAAGCATAGCATTATTGCCAGGCCCTCAGTACGGCGCAGCAGCGGCCTGGCACTGTGAGGATATCGACCTCTTATGTGAGTAATACATATATGAAGACAACTAGGACGTTACTCACAGCCTTCAACTGTTCCAAATACCAAGTGCAACTCGGCAAATCCGCCTTCTCCAGGCATTTAGTGAACTCCTTCGCCTGGACCTCGCAGCTCGCACCGGCACCGAAGTTGCTCTGCTGCTGCTGGGGCGGAGCCTGCTGCTGCTCGACGGGAGCTGAGGAGCTCCCACCGAAAAGCATCGACGAGATGCCGTGGCCGATGGTCGAGCCAACCGCCACGGAGCCAGCGGTCGCGGCCATCTGGGCGAGCATGCCAGGCTGGGAGGACTGAGACTGCGCTTGCGACGGCGCGTGGGCTGGTGGGGCAGGGGCGGCGGGGGCGGCAGGAGGACGGGCAGCCGCTTGCGAAGCTGGGTACGCGGCGGTCGATGCGCTGCGAGTTGATGCTGGTGCCGGCGCGCGCGCCGGGGCAGCACGACCACGAGATTGACGCTAGGAGCGTGGGTCAGTAGGGAGGAACGAGTAAACAGAGTCGTTCAAATGCTCACAGGCATGGAGTGTTGAGCGAGTGGTAAGTGGAAGAGTTGGTGACGGGACGCGCAAGGCGGCGAACGGCGGCAAATTCTTATGAATCCCTCGGCAGCCAATCGGCAAACGAGGGAACCTTCCAGACTCGGACTCCCGACGCGTATGCCGGCCGTGCCGAACGCCATTTGTCGCCGGCGCCCGCCAGCACTCGACCGTGACCTCGTCGCGCAAGACAATCCTCGCTCGCGTCTGCTCCTCGCCGCCATGTCTGGGTCTGCCATACTGCACGCTGCTGCGCCTGGCGCGCGCACTCCAGTCTTTTCGTCCCTCATCTGGTCGCTTTCGTCCTCGGCCTCCTCGTCACACCCCGCCTTCACCAACGCGTCCGCGTCGACATCCCTCCTGCGCGTCAAACATGTGCCACGGGTTGCTCCAGTCACTCCCTCTGTGACGATGAAGAGTCTAGGTGGTGCCCGCGGTATGGCTATGGCAAGGCGTATGCAAAAACCTGTGGAGCCGCTTCCAGAGGTGGAAGCACTGGAACGTCTCTCGATTCTGGTCGACAACGAGCACAAGCAGCCTCATGACCCATGGGCATCGCAGATGGAGACACTGGGTGCGTCGTGGTTTTGACAGGACTGTGATGTCAAGCTGAAGTGCGCTATACAGATGTGCAGATTCCGCCTCCATTATTTGACAAGCACCTTGGGATAAAGGACTCGCTGTTAGCCATTTTCCAAAACTTCGCAAAAAACACCATCAGGTATGCTACGCGTCCTTGCGTTTGTCTTCTATCATTGACGACCTTTTTTCGTGAAAAAAAAACAGCATGCGTGAATTAGCAGCTGCCTCGTCTTTTCCACATCTAAAGAAAAGCTCGAAATGGTCACCTCAAATCTTCCGCGCACGCTCAACGAGCGAGAAGGTCTGGCTTGCGCCGTGGCGTGACGAATTTCTCGATACCTATCAGCGTGCGTACACGGCCGCCGCCGCGTACGTCCCTCGTCCTCACACATTTGCTCGTTCCTGACTTACTTTTCCTCCTCGTTAGAAATGACAAAAAAGCCGCCCGGAGGTATACGACTCCCGAATTTGGCGCATCTTTGCGAGAGGCATTGCCTACCCACCCGGGGAAGACTTATACTTACAAGTGGAGGTTGCATGATGTGATCAAACCCCCGCGCATTGAGAGCGTGCGTGCGACTACTGGGCATTGGGGGCGTGCGGAACCGGTCACTGGGAATCGACTCTTCGTCAACGCGCTTGTGCGATTTGAGAGCACACAGGTAGGCGGGCTTTGCTCTCTGCGTGACGGTGGCATTGACACTTTGTCATAGACATTGCATGTCTACGACGCCAAGACCGGCGCGCTGGTTAACGGAGCGGGCGTTACGGCGCCCCGTCGCGTGCTCGAGTACCTTGTGTTCGAGAAGCGTCTGTGGTACGAGAACCCTTGGGTCATCCGGGAGCGGATGTACGATGGCTCCTCGTGAGGTGTGACAGGGTGCGGAGTCGATTTATTGGGCGGTCTTACTCTACATCGCAATCTAGTCCTCGGGCGCATGCCTGTCTCCACTGCAATGTGACGGTGACACAAGGTCAATGTGAAGTAACGGTAAGTATCATGGGGTTTTCATGAGGGGTTTCATTCGACAGTAGGTGTATGCAACATGGTTGTTAATGCGGCCTGAGGTCATCTTCGATGGACGTTTGTCATTTCCGGCGGCCCGCCGAAGCATGTGCTCGAAGTCCTCGTCATTACGCCCACGGACTCAACTCGATTTTGACAGGAAAACAGGGCCTTCACCTTTGCTGCATGCGACCAAATTGCGGCGTGGGCGATGGCAGGCGATGAAAATTAATGTGACTTCGACACTAGAGTCACCACAGGCTGCAAGTTACAGGGCCAGTCTTGAATCGTTCAGCACAGCAACTCAGCAAGTGCGTCTCCGAGGCGCCGCCGTCAATGCCACTGGTGCACTGTCGGACACAAATTGCAGGTTCGTATGAATCGTATCGGCGATACAATGTGTGGTTTTGCTCTCTCGAGTTGACGTGCCTGCCTTCGGAGGTAAGGTTCTGTAAGCTTACGACCACGCCAATGCTGTGTCCCGGACCCGCCTCCCCAGGGCCCGAAATAACGAAGTGTCAAAGATTCGCTCGGAGCGCCTGAGTAGCGGCGCACAGCAGGAAGGACAGAGCGCGCACGTGGCGCACAAACCGCACCCCAGCAGTGCGAGCTAAATAGACGGCCAGCGAGTTGAGAGGTCTCGAAAGAGCGGGTCGATGACCTTTGAACAGACTTCGAGACAGCTCCGAGGTTCACATTGAGCTTCCGCCCGCACCACGTACGCCGCTATCTCATCGCGAAAGTCTGATTGACGTTGAGGCCCGAGAGCCGGAGCACCGAGGGAGCCGGACAGTGCTCTCGAACGTGCCATGTTGTACAGCCTAGCTAGCATCCCGAGACGGATGAATAGCGGCGTGGATAGGCCTAGGAGCTGTGTTACAGCGGCGCTCCCATGTCTGCGGAGCTAGCGATCTTCAGTTCACTCTCTCCCATTACTGTAAGAGTGCCGCCGTGCAAATGATACTTGTGGAATGCAGAGCATGCAGAGCAACGGGCGGAACTGAGCAGATAGGGACAAGAGTTACTTTCTCGCCCGGAAACTCGCAGAAGATGAACTATACAAACGTAATAAAAACACTCGATGGACAGATACAAGTTCATTGTGCCAGCGTCTGCGAGATATATGGTTGCCGCAAGCGAGCGGTGCAGCTGACGGGAGCAGGGTGTGAGCGACGCCTGTCGAACGATCGCAGTAGCCAAGCCACGTGTATGAGGAGCTGACTGGCAAGCCGAGAAACTGTGTCAGGGAGTCGGCGTGAATACAGCATAGAAGCAGTTTTTCTCCGCCGCTGCGTAACAGACACGAGCTTGTTAGGCCTTGCATAACTAGTGGAGGAGCCCTGTGCGTATGCAAGAAATTGAGTCTGATTGCTAACAATTGACGACGTGGAAAGATGTCGTCGGGCGTTCTCACACAGTCGATTGCATACGTCCACCATACGTCCGTTTGCCTGGTGAGTGAGGTCGCGATCGTCGAGTGTTACAGACGGCTGGATTTGAGGCAAATTGCGGTTCAGTCAACGGAGCAACGAGGCGTCGGGGGCGTAGTAGTTACCTCCTCAGGCTGCGAGGCACATCGTCGCTTCGTACCCGAATCAAAGCTCGCTCACGCTCACCACGTGTGTCAATGTCTCTTGGAGAGGAATCATGGTGGATGCAGCCGCGAAGTCGCGTCAGGTCTCCGTTCTACTTCCTGTGCCGCTGTGCGGAGCAGCAACTCATATCGATAAGAATGTACAAAACGTGAAAGAAGACGTACAAGACGATGAGTCTGCAAGCAAAGCCGCCCGTCATGACAAACAATCCGCTGCAAACGAGAAAGAGGGAAGCCATGCTCGGCACGTTGCCTAAACGATAGTCATGGGAGAACGAAGGGCATTTGGGGTTCGGTCGAGAAGAGCGAGCCGCGTCCGTTGTTTTCCAGACTTGCAGTCAATCACTCCTTCGGTGCTCTTTGTGAGGCGACAGCCATGACGAGCATGACTTTCCCAGACGCCGAATCGGAGGAGAGCTTGAATCCTCCCCAAAGACTGCTCGAAGACCAAGACGACTAGGCTCCTGTAACACAGCAAGACATCTGAACAGAATGGGGCTATCCTGGGAGAAGATATGGAGCTGCGCGCACAGGGTGATCGGAACTTCGTCACTGTGGATGCGGGCATGTGGGCGGGGAAACAGCGTCACCGTGACGGCACCCCGGAGGAGAACCAAGTTAATCCACAGTGATTCGTGGCCATACTGTACATCGGTCGGATTTTACACAAACATAGAGCGAGGCCGATACGCCGATACAGCGTATGTTGGGGGCATGTAGTGCGTGTTGCGATCGAGGAGGACTGAGCCACGAAGCGGGGCTCCGAACGTGCAAAATGAAAGGGACGGAGGAGATGAATCGCGCCGGCGCCGCCGGACGCGCGTCGCCTCTGCCAGAGTTGCTTACTACCGTAGTACCTCCGCGCACTGTGCATGTTCTGGAATCTGCTGACAGCAGTCACGACCGCCCATCACATCTGCACCCTGATACAGAATACTCTGTCGGCCTCTGGTTTGGACAAGCAAGCGGGAATGGCGCCTGTACGTGGGACCTGGGCCTGAACGTAACTGGAGCAGCCTCAGCAACAATGCCAACATCATCCATCTTCCGGCCCGTGTCGTCTCACTTCTGCATCTTCTAAACACTCGTGTAAACTCTCTCGCTCACAATTCTGGTATCAGGCAAGCTATCTCTTCTGCAAGTGCCGCGCGCCTACTATTCGTAGCTTTTGCTCCATCCGCGGCGCCTCCGCATGGGCATGAACATCTTTACTCTCTCCGGATCTCATCGCTTCTTTCCTTGTCCGACGCTTCCCGCCAACGCTGCAGCCATTTGAGCGCCCCAGAGCGGTTGCACCCATTGCCCATTTTTCGAGCGGCAATCATGCTGATGCCTGAGAGAACATCACGGCACCCTCCCCTCCAATAAATACCCGGGCCATGCTATTCTGCGGCTGCTGTCCCCTTGCGCATCGCCGAGGATTCACCACCAACTCACGCAGCTCGCATGGAACTCCAAAGCAACGCCTCGCGCGTCGACGCGTCCTTGTCGCGCCGTGCTTATCGACACCAGCCTCGTATCAGCATCGATGTCCCGGTTGCCCGCACAGTTTCCAATTCCCGGCAAGCTGACCTCAACATTGATTTCTTAATCGTCGGCGGCGGTACGTATTGTGCCTGCGTGCATAACCGAGCCGACATATTGACTTTCACCCAATCGTACAGGGATAGCTGGGTTAGCGACAGCATATGCCCTGTCTGCTGCGGGACACCGGGTCCGTGTGCTTGAGCGGTCTTCGGGCCTGCATCAACCTGCTGGCGGGGTTCGAATCCCTCCAAATTGCAGCAGAGTTTTGGCACACTGGGGCCTTATGGAAAAGCTCGCGAGAAGAGCTTCTCCATGTCCAGTGTCCAAGCTTCTCAACCGTGAGACTTTGTAAGCTCGTGCGTATTCAGCCTCAGCTTATCTCAATATCAAACAGTGCATACCGGCGAGTCGCTTGGAGTAACCGACTGGCACATGGATTTGATGAAAGAAATGGGCGAAGCCTACTACATGGTACACGTAGGTGGTCTCTTTCTATTGAGCCGCGCACATCTTATGGGCATCTGCATTTAGCACCAGGATCTTCACGAAATTCTTTTTGACCTTGCAGTATCAGCGGGCGTCCGTGTGTCATTTTCGACGACTGTGGCAGCGGTCACACCTCCCCGCGATGCCGGTGCACAGTCCTCTGTGGGTGCAACGAGTTTACCCACCAGCATTCCAAGCACGTCGCGTCCGTCGGTGACGTTAGCTTCCGGAGAGACTCTACACGCAGATGTCGTCATCGGCGCCGATGGTCCCTACAGCGTGGTCCGGCGAGTTATTGCCGAGAGAATGGAAGAGCGACGGAGCGGCCTATGCGTCTACTCGGGAACGCTGTCCACCGCCGAGATGAGGGCAGACCCCCGACTCCAAAGCCTGCTTAAGGAGGGATGGCCCTTATTCTTGGGCAACCAACGCTCCATCCTAGGTACGCCCTCAGTCCAATCTGCGTTGTGAGGGAACTGATGTTCGGCCCAATCAGGCTATCCGATAGTACGTGCTCCACCCACTGCGCCCGAACATGGAAGCTGATACCGCACACCCGCTTTCGTCAGCGCAACGACCAAGAGTTTGCCATTCATGTCTGGTGGGACGAGGATGATCCGAACACGTCAGATACATGGACACCCACAGTGCACATTTCGTCGCTTCCAGGGTATAGCAGCGCGGATATTGATCCCAGGTAGGACCGCTTTCAAAGCGAGGACTAGAATTCAACTGATCCTCGAACTTGCTGCAGGGCACGAATTATGCTCGATAAAGTTGGGCTACTCTCGCGAATGAGTTTCGTAGACCGTGGTCGCCTTGAGAGCTGGATTGATCACTCAGAGCGCGTAACGCTCATCGGTGAAGCTGCGCACCCGATTATGGTGCGTCATGGTGGAGGTTGCTCGGCCTGCCTCGATCGTCAACTGACTGCCCGACTACTCCGTTTGTTACCGTGACTTTCCCCACCCTCGGCGGCACCTTGCTGCGAATGTTCACACCGCGCCCATCCACAACCAATCAACTTCCGAACACACTTTGCGCCGCTGATTCGATTCGACAGCCATGTAATAGCCACTCCGTTGCCATCTCCATCGAAGATGCGGCTATCTTTGGAACGCTGTTTTCCCACCTCCACAGTCATGCGCAAATATCGACATTGCTCTACGGGTATCAAGATCTACGTCAACCTCGGGCGGCAGCGCTCAACCTCATCGAGCTGCACAACGCTAGCGTCGCGCTGTCGGGGAAAAGTCCGCTGCATCACACCATGGTACGCTTGGAGGTGGGTCCTTCTGACGGCGAGATGAACGAAGAACAGTGGGCGGAGGTCGCCGAAGTGTGGGGATACGATGCAATTGACGCGGCAGAGGAGTGGTGGATGCAGTGGGGGGTTCTACGAGAAAGAGCAGAAGCGACATCAGCTCATTAATAGAGGGAGAGCGAGCCGCCCGGCGCGGATTTTTTGACATACTGCATAGCAGGCTATGGCAGGCCGCTAGAAACCATAGAAGATAAGTAGTCTAGTTCACATCTAATCAGTTATGTAAGCAACAGGACGACAGACGACAGAGTCGGCGGGGGCGCCCTTTGGACTCGTCGCTCGCCTTCGATGCTCTCCTCACCGTTTGAAGTTCAAAATCCTCCCTGTTCTCGAACCCCCGCCCACCTTCCTGCCCTCTAAATCGCCACCGCAACCCCCGCTTCTAGCACCACCGTCGACGCAAACCTTTTGCTTTTTCCGGTAGCTTCGCCAAGCGCTACTACCAGTAGCGCGCTTGACCCGATCAGCGCAGGCTGACCTGCCCATCACCGCCATGCCCAGCCAGCACCGCAAGGGCGTCGTTGCGGAAGATACGAGATTGCAACTTGCCAGCTGTCCCAGTCGCCCCTCCACTTACCCCCGAGCATTTGTGCGTGCCACCGTGGACTGGATCAGTGGATCTCATCTGATTACCCGCTGACTCTGGCCTCGTAAGTCGTCTCTAACCCTCGGTCAAATACTTGTTGTCTGAGCGCATCTTTTTAAGGGAGTGCCAACATCGAGGGCCGCTGAGGTTGACTTCAGCGCTGCGTTAGTGACTAGTAGTGCGCCTCCCCGCCTTCCCCCGCTCGTACTCGGCATCTGATATACACCTCCCAGCTAGCCATCGCTACTCCCCCTAGTATGTCGGCCATCAACTCTGATCTTTCCCGGCTCCCAGTCAAGCTATATCGCCCCGTCCTCGAGCACCTCCGAAATCTGTACTACCCAATCCACAAGTTCAGCTACGTCTCGCGTACGTGGCGCCGCGAGGTTGAAGCCGTGCAATACCTTTGGGTCAGAGTGCCCGACACGAATATCCTATTCTTCTGCCAAACGATCAAGGAACGGCCGGACCTCGCCCGACGCGTGCGCAGGCTCGTGTTCACGTCCGCCGCGCAACCGACCGCGCCAGCCGGGCGACACGGAGTTCATCCAGAGCACGCTGCACGCGCTCGTCAACCTCCGGGACCTCTCCATTCTCGAGTCTCCCTCGTTGATGGTCATGGAATGGGTGGTGACGCACATGGATCACTGGGTGCTCGACGGGTGCACGTTCAGGCTCTCGCGCTACGCCACACATCTCGTCTGGTCGCCAGAGCTCGTCAGCTTTCTGGCATCACAGCCATCCCTGCGCGAGTTCCAGTTCGTCGGAGGCACGCATAGGGACAGCGAGCACGTCGACGTGCCCGACCACGCTTTGCCTCGCTGCAACGTGCTCAGCGTAACGGCGCATATGCTCCCCAGTTTCAGGACAAGACGCAATATCACGCATCTTCGCGTGGACCTGTTTCATCAGAGCGCGGAGGAGGAGAAGCGATTGGCGAAATCCATCAAGAGATATGGCCACACGCTGAGTGTGCTCTCCTTGGTACGCACGGTGGGCTGGGAAGAGTTCCTCAGCACCCCATCTATCCTGAAGCAGTTTGTTGAGCACACTCCCCATCTTGTGTTCCTCGCTATGTACGACAACGTCGATTTTGTGCGTATTTTTCAGTCATCAAGTTAGCCAAATGCTTACTTCCTCCCAGTCTCCGGTGGATAACAAGAAGATCCTCAAGCTCATGTCTGAGAACCTTCGCAATTTGCAAGTGTTGATCTGGGCACCGCTGCACGACGGACACCACATGGACGACGATGTCTATACCTCCGAGGAGGAGTCCGGCTTCTCCGCCGACTCCGACTCTGACGAAGACTCGAAGAGCAAAGTCGACCGGTACGTCCAGGCGGTCATGGCCGCCATGCCCTCCTTGAAATACTTCATCTCGACGCGAGACCGTAGCATGGAGGGCTGGCTACGTGACGCGCAGGGCAACATTATTCGTCACATACCCACCAGGCCGACACTCGAGGGCTGCTACGCCTCAGTCAACCCGCAAGAGCCACTCGAGTACTTCCTGCGTCCAGGCTTCCTTTGGACAACCGAAAGCCTAGACATCACCGAGCGGTATTACCTCCCGTATGACATGCCACCTAGTCGTACAACAGGCGATGAACGCACATTGAATCATCTGTGCACCGAGTAATTTGCGAGGGGACATTTAACGATCTATGGTTGCTTGAGAATTGTATGTATTCAGTGGGATGTACTACTTACAACATAAGTGCTAAGGCTCCCTCTCACTCCCATGTAGAGGATAGCTCCAGTAGTGCGTTTATTTGTAAAATGCATGTCCGTCGTAAATTATGTGGGCCTGCATGCCTTCTATCATCTGGCTCCTCCAGACGCAACGTTAACAACACTTTCTTCTTCTACTCTCCTGCCAGCATTTTGCCAATGGATTTCTTGCACCAACTCTAGATCTGGGATCTTAGCAGAGCGCACGCGGCGGCACATCCCACGTGTCTCAAGTGACCTGCGTACTTTGGAATTACCTGCTCCTTCATGTGCGCCTCGCGCTCCTGCACGCTGTGCTCCGAGTACCACCGCGTTGGCACAGAAGCCGTGCGTAGTGTGGTTGCCGGAAGACCTGCGCGGACGCGAATTGCGAGCGGCTCCGCGACCTGGCGCCGTACGTGACTATATGCGCGTTCTAACCGTGGAGTGGGAGAGCGCGGTCTTAGTGGGCCCGAAGACGCAAGTCGGCGCGAGGCGGACGGGCGCACAGCGACCTGCGCAACCGTGCGCACTGCCCTCTTATCTTCGAGGTCATCGCAGGTGACCGGTGAGGACGGTGAGACCCTCCCTCTCGAGCCTGATCACCTCAACTGCGCTCACATTCGTTGCGGTCCTCCACATCCCTCATGCCCGCTCGTGGCCAGCATCCAGCCACCCACGCTCAGCCCCTTCCCATTCTGCAGGGTTGGTGGACGCGAGGCGGAAGCACACGTTGAATGAGGTGCCAGGGGCCGGCGGGGTAGGACTAGGTGAGCGCGCGGAGGACAGGGGACGGGGAACCTGTAATTTAAAGTAGATGACGGCGCGTTGGGCGCTTGGCGACGAGCCTGCGCTGGGTGGGCTGGATTTTGATCAAGGGAAGCGGAACGTCTTTTAGTTTACATCTAATCTAATCTGCTATTCTGTATTGTCCTTATCTGTAATCCCGCCGCATCACACCAGCCTGAGGACTCTCAGTACCGCCAACCGCCATGCCATTGAAGGTGCTCGTCACAGGCGCCTCTGGTGTTCTTGGAACAGCCGTATACGATGCATTTCGATCAGCCAGCGCAGCCGTCGCTGGTCTCGCATACTCACGCGCCGGTGGCGAGCGAAATCTGCAAAAGGCGGATCTCCTTGATGCCAGTGAGCTGCGGAAAGCTGTAACGTCTTGGGGCGGGAAAACGGGAGACTGTGAGTCTTTGACATCGATCGTGGTAGTCGGTCTTCTGAGAAGAGATGAGATGGACGATCCTTTGGATATCTTATTGACGCAAGTCTGTTCCAGGGCTTATACACTGCGCTGCTGAACGGAAGCCGGACGTTGCTGAGAAGGTGGGCTCTGTGTATCATTCAGTAGCAACAGATTCTCAACCTTTATGTTGCAGGATCCAGAAGGCACTCGTAAAGTAAGCCTCTGTTGGGCCCCTGCCCGCCTCTAGCTCATCTGACTATCCCGGGCCATCCCACTAGCTGAACGTCACCGTTCCAGAAAACCTCGCCCAGCTCTCCAAGGAGCTAGGTTTTACACTCGTGTACATCTCCACAGGTTTGACCCATTTGCTCTTGATGCGTCACTGTACGTTGACCATGATGTCCTGCAGACTATGTGTTTGACGGCACCTCTCCTCCCTACGTGCCCTCCGCGCGGACCAACCCTCTCAACTTCTACGGCATCACGAAGCGAGATGGTGAGTTGGCGGTGCTGGGTGTCGAAGGTGCACGCGTAGTAGTCCTGAGGGTGCCTGTCTTGTGAGTTTACCCATTTCTACATTCTCATACCTCCTTGAATCAACTGCGAGCAGGTACGGTCCGGCCCCATCCAACGCGGACAGCGCGATCAACATATTGGTGGACGTTGTGAAGGATCAATCTGGTAAGAAATACAAGATGGACCATTTCCAGACGCGCTATCCTACAAATGTCCTGGACATCGCTGGTTTCCTCGTCCGACTCTCCGGTACGTTCAGCGTCCAAACTTGCCCCGAGCCACTAGTTCAGAATTTCCTCGGATAGCATTCCCCAAGAAAGTCACCATCCCTCCTATCTTGCACTATTCTGCATCAGAGCCATACACCAAGTATGAGATCTGCTTGATCTTTGCGCGCATCCTCAACGTGTCGCATGACCACATCACTCCAGAGACAGACCCGCCTGTTGGTCAGTTTTTTCGTCTCACCCGTAATATACAATGACTCATTGGACGTGTTTGCGTGTTCAGGAGCCACACCACGACCGCATGATACTCAGCTCTACGTCCGCGAGACAGAGGATTTAGGCGTAGAGGGCGGCCTCGGGACAGAGAGCTTTGTAGGCTGGTGGGAGACATACCTCACTGGGAGCAGTTCTGATGCGTGATTTTACTGGATAGCGAAGCTGTATCATGGCATTTTGTGGCCTCAGTGTATCATGCAATGGAAAAGAAGTGCGTAAATGGCTGGCACGACTCGCGGTATCAATGTGCGTGAGGAAAACAGGAATGTCGCCGAAAGACCAACTTCGTTATAACGACTGTTCGCCACTCAATACCTGACTCAAGATTCTCAACGCTTCGTCACGGTCTAGAGAAACTACCCCATGTGCAGTCTGCACTGTAAGTGTAGCAGCGGAAGCTACAGCCACAGCTGCCTCGTTCTTGAGAGTAGTATGCACGACTAAGCGCGCTATGATCTCGCCCTAACATATTATGGATCAGCTTACCACAGAGGAAGGGAGCGTCGAGGCAGCTTACCAGCTCCACTAGGCATGCCACCACAATGAGCCTGGACAAACAACCAATATATTATGTGCTACGGATGTGATGTAGACAAAACATACCATATGATGATCCACGTTATTCGTTCCATCGCGTTGTTGTTCAGGGTGTCATGTATTGCGTCCAGCTGATATGTTATGATCAGACTGCATACTGCCAGCCGGCTCATGGCACTCACCAGCTCGCTGGCACCTCCGATCCGCTCACTCAGCCCCGCGACGCGCTCCCCGATCTCGAAGTAGGCGCGACCGGCCTCATACAACCCGCGCAGGCTCGCTTCCTCCCAAAACACCTCGGGCACGTCAAGCACGTTTCCGCCAAGCACCACGTCGCGGCGCAAGCGGAAGAGGCGGCCAGTGAGGCGCATCGCATCCTTGCGCGAGAGAGCGAGAGCACCAGTGCGTGCGAGGGTGCGGGGCAGCGCAAGGGTGCGTGGGGAAGCGAGGAGTGAGTGCGCGAGAGATTCATAGTGCGCAAGAAGGGTTGACTGGGCGAGGGCGTGCGAAAGCGATAGAGTGAGGAGGTGGGAAGGGGATTTGAAGGCTGACCAAACGAACGTAAGAGGAGTCAGACCTGAATGGAGACTTTGCTGAGTGCTCACTCAAAAAATCGTTGTATATCCGCGGGTAGGCAATAGTAGGATCATACTACGAGACGATTAGCTTCATGAAAATCGCTTGCATGAGTGAGCTCACCGCATAGTGACACTCTTCTATCTCCCAGTCGTCTTCCTTCCGGCCGCGTCGCACAGCACCCGCGCCCTGGATATCCTCGAGGATGCTCCGCTCCTGGTCCTCATTAAATCCAAAAAACACCACCACCCCGTACGCAAAGAAGACGATCTCCGCGGAGTCATCGGTGTTGGCCACAGTGCGTGGCGCTCGGGAAGGTGACAGAGGATTTGAACGTTTGCGCGGACGCGCCTCTGCCTCCGTGTCCTCGCCTTCCATTCGATCCTGCTCAGACGGTGTGGCCACAGCCCCGGCACTGTCATCCCTGTCTTCCATCGACGCCTCCGTTGTCCGCTCGGCCTCGTCTTCTGTTTCTTCAGCATGTAGCCGTCGCAGCCGAGCGTCTTCGGGCGAACCGGCAGGACCGCTGATATATCCATCTCGCTCGGAATACGCGTTTCCGCGGGGCGAAGTAGAAGTAAAGTACGTGCCCTGGTAACCGTTCTCTTCCGCCTCGTCCATGCGTGACAGGTGCTTCTGCTGTGCGGGGGCAGGTGCGGAGCGGATGTTCACATTGGCCGAGTATCCAGGCAGGAGCGGGAGGTGGTACATGGCATACAGAGCCTCGCCAAACGCGCGGGGCACGACGTTGTGCTCGCGCTTTATGAAACTCACGAGCTGCTTCATGCCGAGCGCCTCCGCGACACAGTACGCCGTGACACGGCGACTCCCTGCGCGCCGACGCTCCTCCTTGCTCATGCGCTCCGCAGTCGACTTGCGCTCGCGCTGGCCAATGTGTGCGTCTGTCTCGTAGCCATGCATGTTCTCGTCATCCTCAGGGAGTGGACGCGTCTGTGGGTCGGAGGGAAGCATGACGAGCTTCTGGTGGTTCTTGGACGAGCGTTGTGTGACAGATGTGAGGTGCGGGCTATTGCCATTCGTGCCGGCAGGATTTAGTGAAAGTGAAGCGGTCCCAGCTGACCGCGACAGTGATAGTGGAAGTGACATGGAAGCGCGGCGCGCGGGGGGCAGGCGAGGGCGATCGGAAGGCATACGGGTAGGGCGCGTGCGCGATGATGGTGCTGGCCGCGACATCTTGAACGGGGAGCACCTGTCTGGAAGGGGCGGGGTATCTATGACATGGCAATTGGATCATGTAACAAGACGCAGAGTCACTCACCGTGTCGGATGGGATCTCTGGTATGTTTTGTCTTGACAGTCGCAGGACCAAGCAGAACGCCGATATTGGCGAGACACTCTATGTGGTTGTGATCAAGAGGTATCTCTGGCTTCCGATCAACGTTTGAGATATGGAGTAGAGAGAGGGCAAGACAAGAGCGAAAGCTGACGCGCATCTTCGAGCTAGTGACGTCGAGCGGGAAGCGGCCCGAAAACCCCGCGCCGGCAGTCTGGTTCCTCTTGTGCTCCGAGAAAAAGCAAGTATGTCCAATATCACTCTATGATGCTAGTACAATATACTACGCCTTCGCCGCGATCAGCTTATCCGAATAAAACTGGTCACCCATCTCCTTCACCGACTGCGCGACGTCGCGGTACTTGAAATCAGGGAAGAGCTTGGTCGTCTTTGCGTTACTGAACTGCGTATTCACTTTCGTCGCACCCGCACCGTACGTGTCCTTTCCAGGTGCCTCGTAACCTGCATCTCTCAATATGTCGAAGATGTCTTGCCAGGCGAAGTGGCCTGGCACGACAAACCTCGTCAGGACCTGGACAATTGGTAGTGTGGCATGCCATGCTCACCGTTGGTGGCTCCAAGTCTCTCACCGCCGGCAGCTTCGTTCTCCAACATCAGGATGTGGAGCATTGCACAGTCGCGCACGTCGACCCAGTCGCCGGCGGTGCTTCCGGAAACGTCCGGCTTCGCGAAGGAGTCCAGCAGCATGCCAGGTGTCGAGGCAATGCCCTTTCCCGGAAATACTTGATGTATGTAGGGGCCCCAATTCCACACAGGAAGCACAGACGCAAAGTCGAAGGCAGGCTTCTTGTCTTCAATGAAGGCAAAGCCGGCCTTCTCGGCACCGACCTTGGAACGGCAGTACACCGTCCAGGCGTCGGTGTTCTTGTCAATCGTCGCATTCTCTGCAGTAGTGTTCCACAGTGTCTGTGATGGCGTTGAAGTTGAGAAACCAAACACGAGTCAAAGTGAAAGCACATGTACCTCATCGAAGTACGAGTCTGGCTTGAGCGTGACTCCGTAGTCATTGTGGTGGACCGCCGCCGAGGAAGACGTGAGGACAATGCGCTTCACCTTCGTTCTACCACGGATAACCGTCGGTCGTTGATGGTATGATCAATAACGGATGAGCTTACCCGTATTTGTGGGCGCTGTTCAGAATGCTGGTAGCGCCATTGACTGCAGGACCAATGACTTCTGTGGGGCATTTGTCAAGTCTGAGAATATCAGGAGTGAGGTTCAGACTAACCTTCCGGGTCGTTCCACTTGAAGATAACGGGAGAGGCTGTGTGGATAATCGCATCGACGCCCTTCACAGCCTCATCATACGCCCCCTCCTATGTGCCGTAAGCCAAGGACGTCAGCAACTGCAAACATCTTGATGGACAACAATCCATGCTGACTTTTTGAATATCGGGGACTTTCACATACGTGACCTTGCCCGCATAAAATGGATATCGGTTGATGATGAACGAGCCCTGCTCGTCGTTGCGCACACTGAGGGCTGTCAGAAAATATGCCTGACGGAGAAAAATATCACTCACGCTGCGACGACGGTGTAACCGCGTTCGACCAAAAACTTGATGACCCACGCGCCAATATAGCCGGAGCCACCAGTGACGAGCACGGTACTTCCGGGAGTGATGGCTGGCATTGCGATGCTTGACGAGAGGGGTTGAGTGTGTGTTTTTTCGAGAGCAACTGTTGATGTTAGTATGCAGGTCGACCTCACCTTGACCTTATATACCACTCGGGCTGACACATGTCGCAGACTCACGTAGTCAATACTGCCAAATTTTTGTCAACGATGTAACCATTTGTGAGCTGCTCTTGGGTTTTGTCAGAAACATGGCAAGGATTGATAAGCACAACGAGAGTTGTGGGTCTGGATGACGGAAGCTCGAATGCCCGAATGGCTGACTAAGGCATTCAGCATATAATGCCTATAGGCTGAAGCGCCTAAGACAACGCAGCAGTGCATTTATAACCCACTGCTCCTGTCTCTGGAGTGCAAATGAGTGTCTGCATTCAGAGCACAGTGAGCAGATCGGTCGTCGAGGTCAATTGAGAAAGCCTGACATTGAGGGCGGCGAGAGTGGACTCCGAGGGCAGCAAGTTAGAAAGAGTCCCATACCGTGAGTGAGCATGTCAGAGGATAACAGGATGCCAAGTAAACGATTGAAGCCTGTGCCTTTACCCCAAGGAGCCAGGACGCCAGGGATCAAGAAGGCTGGGAGACACTGGTGCGGGCGCGCGATCATTGGCAGAGGTTCATCATACAGCGTCTGAAGCGATATTATCAGTCAAGAGTCAATCACCGGCGACTTCGGGCGTTCTAGTGTTGGAGCAAGGTTTCGATATAGTCTGACGATGGAGAACTTGAAGGTGTCGACAAACAAACTCAGCCCATGTAGTACGCCAACTGTATCCCGGGGGTTGCCGAAGAAGCCTTACCTACTAGCCGCAGCATACAAGGGCTATCTACTAGGGATGGGCTGTTAGATCAACGCAGCCAACATCTGCCTGGTTTCGACATGCACGGTCCAAGCCATGTAATGCGACAGTTTGGCGACCGACGCGACCGGCTGCAACAACTTGCCACGTGAAATTAGATCGAACTACGCACTGCGGGACCAGTGCGGGAGACTGCGGGCAGGGCTCACGCGCTCGCGGCAGAGACGCGCGCCGGCCGGCCGCAGAAGTTGGCCGCAGCAAAGTACTCATATTAAGCACGGCCCTACCGGGCATAGCCTGGTCTCTTGAGCAGTCCGCAGGAAGCTTCGTCGCCTCACGGGAGCGGTCAAGGGGGTATTCGTCGCTACTTGTGCAAGAGATGTTGACCGATACTTTTGCAAGGTATGCTGGCGTCCTCGATAAGGGAAACATGACTAAGCACGCCGCGGGACGACTCCGAGGCGCTCGCCTTCCTCTCTTCACCACATTTCGATCGTAACCGTCGTGCATTGTTCTTGCATTATCTGGTCATGCAACTTCGCGGCCCGCTCGTATACGGAGATGGGGTGCGTGGTTGTGCAGCGAGCTGCGCATGGATATGGTCTTAGTTACGTCAGATTCAGGAACGCGGCGGCGCGGCGTCGACGGAGCGCGCGTGGCACGCCGAATTACCGGTTCAGGAACCAACGGAGAACCTCGGGGAAATTTTCACTGGCCCTGGCATCACATCCCACCACTCGCTACTCTCTCCTCTGCAGGTGAACGGCGTTCGCTCTCTGTCGGCGGACGTCAACAACGCGCGCGAGGAAGCCTTCTTGTCTGGCCTCTCTCTGGCCAGGCTTGACGCGATTCTGGCGCCTGAGGACGCGCCGTGGGCGGCGACGGGGGAGAGCGCCAGGTGAGCAGGGCAATGGTTATCGACCCCGGTTGCTGGGCTAATGCACGCGCTTCGTTGTAGAGCCTACCTTTTCCCGCAGCAGCGCACCCTGCCGGTGGTCGAAGTCGGAACTCGCGACCGGTACGGCGTTGGCGACGCGCCTGCCCAGCGCAAGGACTCGGGCATTCAGACGGAGGACGAGGCCGCCAACGCTGACGTTCACGCACGTCGCAGCGCCCGCAAAGCCCGCATTCAGAAGGCACCTCTTCGTATCGCGCGCGACGGTGCCAAAGCACGCGGCGGGCGTGGCAAGAGCGGTACGAACGAGGCGAGGCACGGCAAGGCCAGCGCCACTGTCGAGGCGGGACACGCGGCGTCTGAGGAGGCGGCGGTCAAGAAGACGCAGGGTTGGATGTGTGTTTTCGGGATCTTTCGCTGGGTCTGAGTCTTTGCGGCGGATCGGTGCGTACAGTTTAATCTGATATATACTCGGTCATTTAACAGCGTGAACTACAGCGTTTTTCTTGTGTGTACAACAGTTGTTCGTGTATTGAGTTACCATACGCGCGAAGAAAACAGCTTGTTCATGACAGCACGGATGCGAGCATAAGATCTATGAACGCGGTCTTTATGTAAACTTCGCGCCCAGGGCAGTGCACGAGAACCGTCGCTATTTTAACCATCGCTCTAACCTTCGTCGAAATCGCTTTCTTTTAGCTCGCTGAAGGCCATCTCTAACAGAGTCAAGACGCCCACGCCCTCGTCAGCCGTGCTCTTATCCGCGAGGAAGGGAACGCACCGCTCTTCGTCGCTGAGCGGATCGATTGCTCGCCGCCCCAAGAAGCCTCGCCAGTGCATGTGCACTGAGTCCGACGAGCGAGGAACCGCGTCAAGCGTGTCGACCCAGCTAGTGTGATGGCGGTGCATGAGCGAGACGTTGTTGTCACCGAGCGCAACAAACGAATCGGTGTTGACGGGGCAGGGCTTCGATCCGCCAGCGACCTCGCGATGAGGGGCTTCGAGCTCCGTTGTAGTGAGTGGTTCGGGCCATTGCTCGCGCACGAGCTTGTTATTGTTTCCAACTGTGGTAGGGCTGGTGAGTGTAGATGAGACGTTGTTGTGGGGCACAGCGAACCTGGAATAAAGGACATAGTTGTTGTACGAAAGCAGGTTGAATTCTGCGGCCGGGCAGGATCATCTGTGGTTATATATGTCAGCCTGCTAGCGCAAGCGCTTTACCTAGCAAGCTGGTTAGGAGCACGGCGCGGGTGCTCCTATGACTGTGGACGGCGGCGAATGCGACAGACGGAGGGTCAGGAGGTATGTCATGAATTAGGACTGCCGACTAGAGGTAAAAATACATTGGGATCGCCCGCATTGATCAGTATGATTCCGACCCTGAAAACGAGCAACAACGCACGAGTTATAAAAAGGATACGCTCGAAACAGTCTGAGGGGCGTTAGAACCCGCCGTGCTCTTTTAAATTCGCGCTGCTGTAAACCGGGGCAAATTATGAGCCACTGATAGGAGAATATCAGAGGGTGGCGAGGATAGACCAGAACAGGTCGTCCGCGCAGCCAAGAGGCGCGCGTAGGGCCATTCGGGTTGCCCGCCCGGCATCTGGTCGTGCACGAGCGGACTTGCGCAATTTATGAGACAGCGAGAAAGGTGTGAGTATTAAAAGCCCTCCTCAGTCGAGGGGCGCGCCGCACAATTTCTACCATGCCCAACGTCGCGAGCAAATTTGCGCGTTTCCCCACCGAACTCTGCATTGGAATATGCTCTCATCTTACTCTGGCCGATCTTATGCAGCTCCGTGCTTGCGACGTGTGGTGGCGCGATATTGTTGAACAGTACTTGAAGTGGGCGTACAGCGAGGACCTATGCAAGTTCGTGGCTTATCCAAATATCCTCCGCGACATCATGCGCGCGTCGCGCTCCGTTATCTCCGGGTCGTTTGCTCTCCGCTTCGCCTTGCTCGGTACCAAGCTCGCCGACATGGACGTCCATGATCTCGACATTTACTGCCCCATGTCGTCCTCGGCCGCTGTCATCGAGCACCTTCAGGATCACGAGCAGTACTCTTTCAAGTACTTCATGCCCCGTCACCAGAGCGAGGAGGATGGTCTCTATCCCACCAGCGGAGTCTTCGGTGTCACCCGGCTCGTTCGGCGCAAATCAGGCCACGCCGTGTCCATCGATGTTATCACGTCTTTGGGCAACAACCCTCTCCTGCCTATCCGTCACTTCTGGAACACATCTCTCACGAATTACATTTCCGCCGATCGCATCTGCATCACGCATCCTCTCCTCACGCTCCATGGCCGGGGCTGTATCAATCCTGATCGCAGGAGCGATTTGCATTTGCAGAGGCTCATGACCAAGTACGAAAATCGCGGCATGGCCATAGGATCGTTCAAAGAGAACGAAGCGCAGCACGTCAGAGGTCGGACCATTGGATACTGTCCGCAGATCCTCCGCCAGTTTGACGATAGTCTGTGCCTCGCACTGGACTTCGATGACCGCAACCCGGCCCAGCTTCAACACACGTTCCCCATCGAGCTCCCTGCCTGGAAGTATGGGGGAAGAGTGTGCGGAGGTCGATGCGTGCCGGCCGACACGGACAGTTTGACGGTGGCAATGCGATTCATAGTCTGACGCAGCGGCAGAAGGTCAAGGTGGAGCTCGGCTTGGGGTATGTGCTCTTGCTATGCGTCTATGTGGGATGCAGGACGGTGCTCTGTTCGCGTTTGGGATGCTCTAGCATTGTTCATTTTGTTTTACGGATCGGCCGAAGCACAACCTCTTGGCTTTATACTATGGCCCGTGTTATTAACCGGAAAGCTCGATCGACGGTTTACGGACGCGTTGACGCTGCAGACTCAAGTAGCAATATTGTATAGATTGTACACGCGGTGCAAATGTGGCATGGATATTTGAAAGCATGTCCCTACCAACAGCTGGGCTAAGACACCAAGATTACGAACTATGTTACATGGAATGCACGTTTCACGTCGGATGCAAGGTCCTCGTACTTTGAAAACAGGCCCACCGCTTCATTCCATCGCTGCCTTCTACTCGCGTCCATGTTGGCCTTACCGATGGGATCGTCAGCCTCGAATTGTCGCTCCGTCCGGTGGCCGTACGCAACGCGCCGAAACAGCGCGCCTGCTGTGTACTGTGTGATGGATGCGCGGGTTTCTTCTTGTTGAACAGGGATGTTTTCATGCGGTAATGCGGCCGAGGGGATGTGGATTACAGAATGTGGAGGGAATTCGACAACGAGCTTTGCATGATGGAGAACAAGCTGGCCGCCGGTCTTGGGGTTGAATTCTCCAAGCGACGCGATGCTGCACCAGCCGCTTGGCAGGTTCGCTGAGTCAATGTGTATTTTTGTGAAGGCGCTGGGGCCGAAGTTGAAGGTCGTGGCAGCGCGTATGGAGTTGTCATATGGCAGGGAGAGATCAGGATGATGAGTCAGTAGTTCCCGCATATTTTCTTCGTATGCTTTGTACATCTTTGGCGAACTCATAGCCCATGATGCTGCCCAAAAAGAATGAGCGTCGGCGACGCAACCAGCAATGTGACGTCAGCATACCATTCATGAAGCCGGACACGCGGTGCACACCGCGGCCGCGACAAAGCTTCTTGACGATGGGGATATTGCTCTCGTGCAGTGTAAGCTCTGAGGGCTCCTGAACAAGTGCAGCGTGAGTATCAGGTCAAACACGCATCGTGGTCACACACCGTTTGACCACCACCATAGGAAATGCCCGTGGACAAGGCCGGATAATACCCACGGCGATGATACCGCTGGTCTCTAGAGAGCTTGAGCTCGCTCAGTGCATCGGCTAGTTCGTCATATGCGCTGACACAGTCATCGTCCCACGTCTCGTCGTCAACCGGTCGACCGGCCAGGCTGCCAATAACTCGATTCTTTAAATCCAGAATGGCATGGTTCGTCCTATGCAAACGTCATAAGTGAGCACTGATTTAGAGTGTCTGCCGACGTGCCTTCCGTTCCAAGCGAAATAGCGATAGTTGTATGAGTTCAGCGTTGCAAGCCTGCGCTGCCCAACAAAGAGGAAACTATTCTTTCTGACCCCTACCCACCCTCCGCGAGCATGCGGAAGATTCTCCGCGGTTATTCGTACAGTGAGTTTTTTTGGCGTGCAAAACTTGGACACAGTTTTGCCGCGCATCTTGTACGTGATCATGCGGTTTGAGATCCGAGCTTGCTGGCGCTGGCGATTGCGACGCACGATACTGTGTCGCTGGGCTGCGTTTTTTGCTTGCAGAGCCATGGCTGCATTGCCTTCAGCGATAGCTGACGGGAGTGGCGACAACGTGTCTGCATCGGAAGGGATGACATCGGCGCGACGGGCTGTGCCGTGCTCGCCCTCCGCACGTTCCGCGACATCCGAGGCGTCTGCGCGTTCATATGCGTCATGAACGAGGGAGTCGATGCTGCACTCTTTGTCGACATAGATGGCGGCCTCTGGTAATAAATTTGTGGCGTCGAGCTTATAGGGAGAAAAGACGCGCTGCGAACGCGTCTTGAGTACGGTCAGGAGTGGGGAAAAGCCTGTGGTGCGGGAAAAGACTCTACCGTTCGAGACATCGTCTAGGGTTGGTCGAACATGCGCGTTTTTACGTGCAAGAGACTCTGTTTGAGATAAAGCGAAAGAAAATGTTAGCATTGGCAGAAGCGGGCCTTCGCAGAACGAAAGAGGGTGAGGTAGCGTGTCGCACGCGCCCCGACGCCTCGCGCGGTCCCTGTCGGGCCTTCGTCGCAATTTGCCAGGGATCATAATGTGCATGACGCAAAACCGATGATTGGTTGCCACGGACGCGGCGAGAGGACCCTGTCGGGTACACTAGCACGCGTTGTCCAGGAGTTGCAGTATCGGTGTAGAGCAGAAATGGGGCGCGAAACTAATACCCTAGGCGCACCTGGCGGAAAATCTGAACGATAGCACGGTGATAGTTGGTGGGAGAGCGAGGTATAGATGGGTAGCGGGTCCTTGAACAGTGGAACCGCACTATATAGCAGCGCGGCGAACTTCATTTGAAGGCGGGGACCTGAAGCGGCTTCGCGGCCGGGACAGTGCTCGGCAGCGTGGAACAGAGAGCTGTGCTACGGATAATACAAGCCCGGTCAATGGTAGCGATTTTGTAATGTGTTCAATTACACACCTGCAACAATCGCTATGCTTGTTGTACTTACATTTCTTAGCATAGATGTAGAGGACGCGGCAGTGAAGCCGGCGATGCCCGGGACTCGTGCACGTGCAAGAGCATTGCGCTGTGCTTCCCACCCCGCTCAGCTGGTTACGGTCGTCCTCTTTTAAATATGGATGCCTGCCGGCATGGGCCAGGCATTCGTCGACTGTTACCATACGGGATACGGCGGCACGACCGCAACAGTCGGATGACAACGTCGCAGCGTGCGTCGCGGCTATGCCCGAGCGTGACTTAGAAAATATATCAATAAATGGCGGAATGACGGCGTGATGAAATGCGGCAGGGAGGCTCTCAGCCAAATTTAATAGCATACGTCGCTCGGTCAGAGGGGCGAAAGATGGCGGCGCCAGCCACTTGTTGGGCGCGAAGGCATTACTACCGGCACCGCAGAGGTCTTATTTTATCGTCGTTCTTACTTTCACTGTGACATAGCGACAGCAAAATACAATCAAAACTATCATTGATACGAGACCATCACACGCGTTTGCAGTACATACTCTCCAAGACCGCATGCTGAGGAACGATGAGTTGGATAGCCGTCGGCTCTAGGTAGACGTTGAGCACCGGGTAGCCTTGATGGCCAATGATCATCTCCACCTCCACCAACGCGCTCACCTCGACAAAGTCACCCTCTTTGATATCCTGGAGCGCGAGCTTATGCATAGCAGTGCTGCAACGACGGGTGACGGTTATGCTGTCGACGATCCGCCAGTCATCGACGACGGCGTCTGTTTTGCGCTCCGGGTCATCTGCGGGCGCGATGATCGACTGCATGAATGTGTAGTCCATGTTATCCTCCGTCACCTATGTGGTAGCGTGAGCAGTACGAAGGATGGGAGTCGAAAGTCGCCACTCACCGCGGTGAATAGCGAGCGCTCAAACACTATATCGGAGTCGTTGTCTATGACTTGATCTTGAAAGTCATTGTGCTTCATGGGGCAGAGCGAGTTCTCCGCATAGTTCAGTATGTTGCGCACGGCCGTTCGCTCTTGAGCGAAGATGGGTTCGGCCCTGCCTCCAGTGAGCGCAAACTTCTGCACGGCGTACTCGGCAGTGTCGAGACGCCTACAAATACATTAATCACGCTCGATAATGAAAGCGGGTCAACGCACCCGTCCCAATCACCCAGAGGACCATTTGCAATCGGCTTCATGAAACCTTGGATGCGAAGAGATACGGGATCGGGGTAGTGATGAGCTCCGAACAATTCGTTAGCGGAGCGGGCGCGATAGGCGAACATGAAGGGAGTGAGGGGATGGTCGATAAGAGGATCGATCGTGAAGTAGCACCACTCGGTGAGCTCAGTGGCGTTGAGGGGGCACCTTTTCCACCCGCTGATGATTTCCCCGGGCTCGGCGACGAGTTCTTCTGCCATCAGCGTACCGGGCCACTGCTCGCGCACGAGATTGCGACCGTTCCCGGCTACCATAGAACGGATGAGCGCAGAGCGAAGGAGAAGGTGGGCATCGACGAACCGACGATAAACGACATGGTGATAGATCAAAAACGGGTTAAGAATTGGCGTGGGCTGTTGCTGCCCCAGGTTATATATGCGAGACCGAACGATTATCGCTAGGGGTGCTTCACAGAGGCTCCTGTCGTAGAAGGAAAAAAGGAGGTGCAAAGCACTTAGAACGGGAATCCCCGCCCACCTACGGATGGCGCATACGGTCTATTCGGGGAAGCCGCCTTTTACCCCTTGGGCTACGGTGAGGGAAAGCTGGCGCGATGGATAAACCGTGGCAAGGAGACGCTGGGTATGGTCGGAGGGTGGTGAGGTCGAGTTCGAACAGCGCTCCCGCTTGGGGACGGAGGGCGCATGCCGCTAGACTCGGACGCACTGTTTTGTCTGCATCGAGGGGCCGCGCTGCGGCAGATTACAATGAGACATGGAAAGGAGAAGCTGGCAGTGATTAAAACCGTAATTTCGGTTGAGGTACGCACCGCACGCCTCTTTGCACAGTTTCCAACTATGCCCGACCGGATCAGCAAACTCGCTCGTTTCTCCCCTGAGCTCTGCACCGAAATATGCACCCATCTCTCTCTGCACGATCTTGTTCAGCTGCGCGGGTCCGACTCGTCGTGGTGCGACATCGTTGATCGGTACCTGAGCGAGGAGTACAACAAGGACCTACGCCACTTCGTGGCCTACCCAGACGACCTTCGCAACATCATGCGCGCCACGCGCTCCGTTATCTCCGGATCGTTCGCCCTTCGATTCGCCTTGCTCGGCACCAAACTCGCAGACATGGACGTTCGTGACCTCGACATCTACTGCCCCATCTCTTCGTCCGCGGCGATTATCGAGTACCTTCAAGAGCGCGAACACTATACTTTCAGGGTGTTCAGTTTTCGCGGTGAGCACGGCGCGGAGCAAGAGCTGTTTCCTGGCAGCGGAATCTTCGGGATTACCAGGCTTTCCCGTGGTGCGCCAGGCCACATCACCTCGATTGACGTTATCGCTGCCATGAGCAACAGCCCCCTCTTACCCATCCGTCATTCGTGGAACACCGCCCTCACGAACTATATCTCTGCCGACCGCATCTGTATCACCCATCCTCTCCTCACGCTCAAAGGCAGGGGATGTATCAATCCTGAGCGCGCCGACGAACCGCAGCTACGAATGCTCAGGAACGAGTATAGCATCCGCGGGTTCGATATAGGGTCATTCCACGGAAATGAGGCGCAGCACGAGAGGGGTAGGATCGTAGGATATTGTCCGCACAGCATGCGACAGTTCGACGACGACATGTGCCTCGCTATCAATTTCGACGAGGGGAACCCGGCCCAGCTCCAGCACACGTTCCCCATTACAATCCCCGTTTGGAAGTACGGCGGCAGAGCGTGCGGAGGCAGGTGCATGCCGGCGAACACGACCAGCTTAACCGTGATGATACCGTTTGTAGTGTGAGGGAGCGCGGGGGGAAAAAGAGAGACTGTCATGGGCCGCGGTGATGTGGGGCACGCTCAGCTGTCGTATTCGGTTCCCGAGAATAGGATTAACATTTGCTCGTCTCCCCGCAGACAGGCATAACGGGTTCCCGTCATCGATCACTGGCGATCGTTGAGAAGGTTGTGCCTAAGGCTGGTGCTGGAGCCGCATGGCCGGCAAGGGCTGGTCCGCTTCGATGTCGCCGACATGTAGCACTGCAAGGGCATTGAGAGCAAACCGCCAGTACAAACATCACATTATTGCACGACAAACGAACTGTATTGTCCTACGGGCAAAGAATGACATACGTTCTACGGCGACGGTACAGGAGCACGGTAATACGCGGCTTGGTCGAGACACTCAGCCAGAGTCGTGGGCACGCGAATGTCGAGAAGTGCTAATGGCTGGATATCACTGAAATAATCGTCCGCGATGTTCCCGGTGGGAGGAATGAAGCGTCGGATGAGGTAGGCAACACCATCCATACGAGGAGGATAGAACAGAATTGCTGAGCAGTGGCCACGGTGATTCCGTCGGCCGGATTCGATGACTAGGGGAGGGCGTCGGATGAGGTGGCAATGCGTGAGCGCGTGATATTTGAGAAGTTCATGAAATGCTTTGTTTACGTCGGCGGGCGCCGTCAACTCTGCGCAGCGCTGGATAGTGTCGTCGGCGATGATGTCAAATCCGAGCGCGTTGGCGTGGCGGATGAAGGTGGAGTGGCAAGAGCACGACGAGGGCGCGAGCAAAAGGTCAAGGAGACGACTTGGGTAGAGGAGGAGGTAAGCCATCGGTTGCTGGGGTAGAGAGGGGGCGCGACTCAGCTTATATATCCTCGACGAGCTCCTCTCGGCTCAGTTAGAGTATATCTATGACGGCTTCCGCCTTATTTATTAGTAGATACGGCCGTTATACTATTCTCGGGCACAAATTGCGCACGATGCTTCGCATCATGGCTCCTCGACTGTGGAAAACCCTGTATGAGTCAGCGCTCCAGCCGTTGACCCGCGAAGGCCACAGCGGCAGCAACGGGGCCCCTCACAGTGATGGCCGTGGGGCAGCGATCGTGCGTGGCACACCGCGGGCATTCGCGAGTGCGGATGGGATGAAAGAGGAGCACGCGCTGCCCCGCCCCGCGGCGAATTATGCACGCAATCGGCGGTGAGGGTGCGGAAATCGGACGGGACGGTCATGCAATAATGGTGATGAAATAGGGAGGAGCAGAGGTTGTGGTTGACGGAAGGGGCGCGATTGTGAAACAGAGGCAACGCACAGTTATGATCGAGCTATCGACGATGCCAGAGCGAAGGACGATTGTGACCGACGTCGCAGGGACTGGGGTAGCATCGGTATTTGATTCCCAGACGTGGTGAGCCAGGGGCCGTTGTGTGATAGGAGGGTGTACGAAATGAGAATGAGGATGATACACGCCCATGCCTGGAGCTAGACCAAGCCGACAGCGCGGAATCGTACCCCGCATGGCCATCGCACGGCACGGTGAACAGGGACTACGATCGCATCGGACGGTTGACAATAACCATCCAGTCAGCGGCGAGCTTAGGGGAGGCGGAGTGTCGGTTTTCAGGAGAGGAGCAACTCGTGGTTGCACCGGAGCGTGCGAAAGACACGGATTAGCACTTTTCTGAGCTCGGAGCAAAGACGAGAACAAGCGCATCAGACAGCATTGGCATATTGCGAGCAAGCGGCGAGCACAGCTATGTAATACAACGGCAGGTCGTTCTGTACTGTGAACATCTACCCCAGCTATGCAAGGATAAGTCGAGTAAGACGCGCCAAAAATCAACCTCGGAACGACATTATAATGGCGGCGATGTCATTAGAGAGGAGGTCCTCCGAAAAAGTTGAAGGCATAGGCTTCGACCTACCCCCGTACTCTTTGGCTATGATTATATCCCCCGACAACTCCATGGCGCAACCCATCGCTCGCGCGCAGGCGTTGGCAGGTGCAGGGGAACAGGATGTGAGCGGGCATCCATAGATGCTGTATCGCGCATCGGTCGCAGTATCGTACAACGCCAAGAGTTGTTCACCAGGACCCGGGAAGACGTGGCGGTACCCGCGGATGAAGGCAAGCGGATCGTCGACCTCTGCGCAGTGGAAGGACAGCATCAACGGACGAACATCTATAGCGTCCAGAGACCGCACGGCCGGGAGAGGGGCGGGTGCAATGATGGCGCAGTTGAGCGGAAACTGTTCCATAGGTCAGCATTGAACTGCGAATCGGTGGATAGACGTACGTCAGGATATAGCAGGTCGGGCAAGGGCGGGAGGTAAGCCATAGTTTCGATGAGCAAGGGCCATCCCCACGCCGGGTATATATACTGGCTAGGCAATGGATATGAGACATGCGGATGGCAGGCGAGGGACATGCACCGAGGTCTGACACCCAGCATGTGCCGAAGTTGGGAATGAAACAAGCCATGCCGTTTATATAGGAAGGGAAAACATCAGGAGCAAGGAAACAATGCCCTACGAACCGGGCTCGTTCGCGGTAAGCATGGATATATTTGGGCAATATGACAGGCTCATTTTTAGCAGGGCACGCGCAACTGTGCGATTATCCACGCCTTCACTCTGGACAGAGACCTGGCTGTCACTCAGCATGCGATCGCAAGCTTCATCCAGCTATGTCACAGCTGCGAAACCAATGCTCCGGAAGTGATCAGCCAAAGCTTCGGATACCTCCTGGGAGATCGCCAGTGCCACTTTCTTTTCTCCATCGACGACACTATGCAGGACGCGCGCTTCACGGTGTACGGTCTTCACCAGTCGGAAGCACAGGGTGCGCTTGTGAACGACGTGGCTACAGCTTTGGGAGGATACAAGGACATCAGGGGTCCCGTTCTGATGATGAAGACGCGCAGAGGCTCAGACTCGAGAAGTGGAGCCGAGGCAGTCGCTGTGACGGTTGAGGACATTGTAGACATGCTACGGGCTTGCTGGGGTACGGGAAGTACTTCGATCGAATAGTCTTGGCAAGCAATATAGCACGAGAAATTGATGTACAGGAAACGCGACAACAGCTGAGGCATCGGTCTGTAACTGGAAATATAATGTGCGCAGTAAAAAGCTGTAGGATTATATGTTCGCCGCATAAACACTACCTCTGACGGCACGCGCGGGAGTGATGAGATGCACCGAGGTGGGTTCGAGATAAACATTGAGCACGGGGTAGCCCGCCGGACTCGGGACCATCTCAATGTTCACCAGGGCGTTGACCTCGACGAAATCTCCTTCTCTGAGATCACTGAGCGCCAGATTGTGCATGGTACTGTTCTTGCAGCGACGGGTGACGCGCAGACGATCCACGATGCGCCATTGGTCCGCGACGGCTGTCGTCAGACCCTCGGGGTCATCGCTGGGCGAGATTATGGACCGCATGAAAGTGTAATCCATGTTGCCCTCTGTAACCTGTCCAACAGAGTAAACACAGCGAAATCACGAGCAGGTAGCAGAAGGACGTACGGCTGTGAAGAGCGGACGCTTGAACGCTATGTCAATTCCATCAATGATGACTTGGTCATAGAACATGTTGATGGTCGCAGGGGACAAGGAGTTGTGAGCGTAAATCAGAATGTTGTGGATGGCCTTCCTCTGCTGAGCGAAGACAGCACCTGCCAGCCCCCCGGTAAGCGCAAACCTCTGCATCGCACCTTGGGCAGTGCTCAAGCGCCTATTGACTTGTCAGAAGCGTCGCGAAGTTAGAGCAACGGCACGCACCCATCCCAGTCACCCAAAGGGCCCGTCGCGATCGGCTTCATGAAGCCCTGGATGCGCAAGGAAATCGGATCGGGGAAGTGATGAACGCCAAGCATCTCGTTGGCCGAGCAATAGCGGTAGGTAAGCATGAAGGGTGTGAGGGGGTTGTCCGTCAAAGGATCGACGGTAAAGTAGCACCAATGTGTAAGCTCAGCGGCACTGATGGGGCAGCGGCGCCACTCCTCATTGAACGTGCCCGGCTCGGCTTGCAGCTCCCGCGCCATGAGTGTCCCGGGCCATTGCTCACGCACAAGGTTGCGGCCGTTCGCAGCTGCACGACGCAAGATCAGCATGTGCTGCGAGACTTCGAGCACAGCTACTCACAGACGACGAAAGACATTGTGGGGGAAGGAAAAGTTGCGCAAAGTCGTTAAACATTGCCGTGCTTGCTTATTATAAACGCCAGCGGCGGGGGACAGCTCCTGATGGTGAATATTTCAGGAGGTGTCAGGGGGGCGGGTAGTCCGCGTTCAACCACTGCGGCACACTCCGCATACGCGTTTATCTACTCACGGGTGTCCGCGATGACGAGGAGGTGCCAGACCTCCAGAGGAGGGGTACACCCGACGGTATAGGAGACGGAGATCAGCCGCCACTATTCAGGATAGAGAAGGGAGGTTGAAAACCCCCTAGGCAGATACCAGGCGCGAGGACCGGGACGAAACCCCGATTGGCTTTGAATATAATGGCATTACACCAGTGCACAGCACAGCGGCGGGGCAGGACAACGCCGTGCGTGTAAAATTATCTGGACCGGCCACATGGATGAACGAGGAGCCAGGCAGATCACCGAGAGGCACTCGCAGCGTCTTTCGAATACTGTCAAGAGGCGTGAGCACTGAGAAGTCTCGGCGAATCTGGACATACCTTTTCGAAGACGGAACAATTCAACTGGAAGTCGGCCGTGTTAAGCTCGGGCTTGTCGAAGAAGCATTGCTCAGCGTGTTCCTTCATTTGGCGGGCGATCTCCTTTGAACGCGCGAATAAGGCGTTCGCCGTGGGGTCATTGCAAACTCTAGCGGTATATGAGCGCGCGGACCAGAATAAAATCGGTCGACGCACCCTCTCATCCAATGCCCGTCCTCAGCGCCCAACTCTATCGCAACCAGTCACTGTTCATGCAAACGTCTGTCGTCTCGAGCAACGAGAATAGCCACTCACCAAGGGGAAGACAAATTGCTCCGGTTGGGAGGATTCCCTTGGCACGGCGAGGCGCGCCTCTCCTTATTTTTCATATCTGCGATCTAGCCTAATTGTTCTCCTAGCGAGGTAGCCCTGCAATGGCGCGCGTGGCGTCTAGGGTGGGCGGGAACTGTCGCAATGGGCTCTCCCATGCACCCGCACACCGCGGCTCCGCCGCCGTAACCGGCAGGGGCCAGCACGCTGCACGCACGGCCCCTGGAAAGAATATAGTCAGGAGCTGTGATTATGTGAACGCACGCATTGCAGAAAGCACGAAGGACAGGTTGAAGCGGGTGGCCTCCGTCGTCGGGATGAGGCCGTACGGCTCGTCAAAAATGCGATGGCTAGGGAACGCAAGCATGTGGCGTAAACAGCCTATTTCCTCAGAAGGGCCAGATCGAATGGCGGCTGCGGGTCGTACGGGTATTGTCGCATGAGGAAACCCGCAAAATTCGAGGGGACATCTGGCCGTACATACCTGGAGAGCCCGCCTTATGCTGCAGGGGTATCGCCATAACGGCACAGGCATGCCAGATGGCCCGGGCAAAGGAGCCTAATAAACAGGGTAATAGGAGAGAGCATAAAAAGATGGAAGCGTAGAGCGCACGCACTGAACTCTCTGCACCATGCCGAACATCGTCAGCAAGCCCGCACCCTTTCCCACCGAGCTGTGCATTTCGATTTGCTCTCACCTCACCCTTCCCGACCTCATGAAGCTCCGCACGTCATGCCCCTGGTGGCGAGATATCGTGGATCAGTTCTTGGTGTGGGAGTACAGCAGGGACTTGGGCGATTTCGTGGCATTTCCTGACCGCATGCGCAACGTTCTGCGTGCCACCCGGTCCGTCATTTCCGGTTCATTCGCACTCCGCTTCGCTATGCTGGGCACCAAGCAGAACGCGATGCCTGTCCAGGACCTCGACATCTACAGTCCTATGTCATCCTCGGCCGGCATCATCGAATATCTCACGACCCACGAGGAGTACACCATCGAGCACTTTGGCGTGCAGCGCATTCGCGATGAAGACGAACCGGGGGACCTTTATCCCATCAGCGGAGTATACGGGATCGCTCACCTCACGCGATGCGAACCAGGCAAAGCTCTCTCCGTAGATGTCATCATTTCCATCGGGAACAATCCCCTCGCGCCTATCCGGCATTTCTGGAATACGGCACTGACCAACTATATTTCCGCCGACCGACTCTGCATAACCCACCCCCGCCTTACGCTCAACGGTCGAGGATGCACAAACCCTGCCCGCGAGAACGACGTGTTTGTGGAGGAGCTCAAGGTCAAGTACCGCAACCGCGGTTTCGACATAAACACCTTTATCGAGAACGAAGCAAAGCATGTCCGAGGCCGCACCGTGGGGTACTGTCCGCAGATCCTGCGCCAATTCGACGACGCCTTGTGCCTCAGTCTCGACTTCGACAAAAGCAACCCTGCCCAGCTTCGGCATAGCTTCCCGCTCTCGGTTCCCGTTTGGAAGTACGGCGGGAGAGAATGCGGAGGGCGGTGCATTGCGGCGAACACGAATGGCATGACGATGGAGATGACGTTCATAGTCTGATGATAGTATTGACACGGGCACTGTAGTGTATAAGTCTACGCAGCGTAAACACGGCATTGCGAATCAAACCATGGGCACCCCTTCCTGAGCGTCCGTGTGCAGCGATGCTCGGCAGCAGGCGCTTGAAATTCATTAAGAGAGGAAGCGCTAAAAACGCACGCTGACAACCTTAACATCGCAGCGTCGCGCATTGGGCAGGCATCCTTAGAGTTATCGCGCACGACTGGGAAAGCACAAGTTTGTGGGATCGCATGGCCCGGGTTAGCGAGGGCAGTCGCAATGAGGCTTCGCACGTTGCTGTGCAAGAACTCGTCGGATGGACAGTCGTCCGCAATAGCGAGGAGCGGTGAGAGCGCGGCACCGAGCAGGGGTTGGTCAGAAAATAAAACAACAAAACACGCCGACATTAGGGGAACACACGCACAGTCGGAGGACGCTAAAACCCTATGGCAAAGTTGGAGGCGGCAAGTTCGCGCTGATCGGTAGAAGAGCATGGTCTATATGAGCGAGGGGATGTCGTGCCAGCGCGCGGTGCGATAGAGGGCGGTCGCGGGGTACATGTTCGCGGGTAGATATCGCTACGCTCAGTCCAGCTACTGGCCTCGAGATAAAGGGGTCTCACCATGGCAGACGAGGCCTAGCAGAATTGGGATATAAAAGGGGTAAACTGAGCACAGGGGGAAGCATAAAACTGTGGAGAAGCGGGACGTACGATCGGACAACTCGCACCATGCCCAACGTCCTCTACAAGCGAGCCCTTTTACCCACCAAGCTGGCCACCTCCATCTGCTCCCATCTGACGATCGCCGACCTCATGCAGCTGCGCGCGACGTGCAGGTGGTGGCGAGACATGGTGAACCAGTACCTGCTGCAGCACAGTGGCGAGACCAACGATCGGGAGGACCACTGCACTGCCGGTGATGAGATGGGAACCGGACCAGACCACACGGACAGGTCCGTCTCAGTCGACATAATCACCGCTGAGGCAGAGAGTCGCCTTGTACCACCTCGCCCCTTCTGGCACACGGCACTGACGAAGCACCTCTCCGCCGATCGACTCTGCATTACCCACCCCCGCCTTTCGCTCAACGGCCTTAGACGTATCGACCTCGAAATTAACGACGACACGCCGGTGGCGGAGCACAAGGCAGAGCACCGCAATCACGATTTCGAGCGAGGCATCTGCATCGAGGACGAGGCGAATCATGCAGGCGGGGGAACTCGGAGTGGAGCCTGCAATTTACGATCCTCGCCTCTGTAGGATGATGTTTTGCACCAAAGGTAACCGTGCTTAGCCACGGCACAGCTTCTCGCTAACGGAGTCTATCCAGAAGCACGGGCGGAGAGAATGCGGAGGGCGCAGTGTTAGGATGAACACTAGGTGCAATACGATAGAGCTGTGTGGTATAATCGATTGACTGTCAATGATTATGAAGGTTGCGGCGCGTAAAAAGTGACAAAGTAGCTACCAAGGTCAGCAGCAGGATATGGGAGCCTCTCACTCGGTTTCCGTTCCAGCAGATACATTTTATGGGAGTGCCCGGTTTTACAAAGGTAGACGGAGCAGCGTTAACGCTACGGACAACAAGCACGGGAGGTCGTGCCAACTCACGACCCACGTTAATGGGGGTGGCGCGCCGCATCACAACTCGTGCACAGCTAAGACTGCTGAGAACAATGAACAATACCCGCGAGCACGGCGAGCGCAAGCAGTAAGTAACACGGCATTTATACAATAGGCGAGTCGGCGAATTACTTGAACGATGGCTCCAGTCTACAGTACATGCCCCAGAGACGCTCGTCTACGAAGATAGAGTAAACGGCAGTACTTAGTACCCTAACCTATCCATATACTCGCGTAGAGGTATGGGAGCACGTATACTCAAAAGCACGAGCGGCTCGGTGTCGCAGATATAATCGTACTCAACTGTCCCGCCCGTTAGCACGAAACGCCTAACGAGGTAAGAGAATCCTCCGACGTGGGGTGGATAGAAAAGCACGGAGGTGCATTGGCCCGGCCTCCTCGGCTTGCCCGTCTCGATGACCAGGGGAGAGCACCACCCCTCGTGGCCATGCTCCAGAGCGTGATGCCGGAGGAGATCGATGTAGGCTTCGTTGACATCAGAGAAGGCTGGTAGCCCATCGCAGCGCTGAATATTGTTGTCGGCAATGACCTCATGTCCGAGGACGCTGGCACGATATATGAAGGTGGATCGGCAGGAGCATGGTGAGGGCGCAAGCAAGAGGTCGAGAAGATGGTCTGGGTAGAACAGAAGATTAGCCATGGCTCGAGGGGGAGTGCAACGGCCCTGCTCACCTTAAATAGCCGCCTCGTCATCAACTTGATTGCACAACATCTGTCGGAAGAAATCCACGAGGAGCTGATCCTCATCGATACCTTCATGATACCATCCCTGGGCACAGGAGACGCAAGCAGCGTTGCACCATCTCTCCTTAACGGCGAGCACCGCACCCCTGATCGATCGGCCCCCAGCGAAAGCGGTTGCGGCGGAATTGAGCGCCTCGCGAGAGTCAGCATGCGGCCATCGGCCGTATATCGCATAGCGCGAACAACTGTGGGCTCCCGCTGATGGGACCCGGCGCGCTACAGGCGCGTAGACCGGCCCGGACACCACATCGAGACAACCCACCCCAACCCAACTGCCAGTCGGCGGGCAACGAGGGGAAACGGACACGGTCGAAGGACGAGGGTTCGGCGAACATAGCCGAGCAAGAGGGACCCGTTGGGAGAGGCGGCCCCACTGGGGGCGGTGAAGGGGCCGCAGGGGCGGAAGGCGACGCTGGCGAACCGTGAGAAGTAACCTAGGCGCGCGCACATAGAGTGTACTAGTATGAGTGATGACGAATCAATCTACCCTTGGGAGTCAACCCCCGAGACTTCATAGCTCAGAATCCGCTAGCGACACTCGGGAAACGCAACTAGGCGGTAATCTGACCTTGCAGCGATGACATGAACATGAACGAGGCATATTATGGCCAGTGGTAAAGACCCAGCGAAGAGTCGCCAAGCCAAACGGGCTTAGGCGAACACGTTGGGCGAAGACGAAACTGAGGAGAGTAGCAGGGATTGACGGGTCTAACGGTAAGTGTACTACGGGATCACGGGCTGACGGCGACAGGATACGTGGAATGTAGAGGATGGACGGGACGGTAGTAGCGCCAACGGGGAGAGGTTTCGGCGAAGCAGCTGCCAGCGGCTCGCTCTCTCACGCTACGCTCCTTATCCTTTCCCTCTCGCCCCAGGCAGCAGAGTCCTCCCCCGCACATTCATCAGCGACCCTCCAGCGCCCGCAGTGGGGGTTGTGTCATCATTTGTGGAGCCCACCGCGAGGGGCTCTCTCTGCTCAAACTCTCAATGGGGCCGAAGGCAAAAGGACGAGCGGAACCGACGAGGCGCCAACCGTTGCGAGCCTCTCGGACCGATGCGTACGCATTAGCGCGATCCACGGAAATGCCGGGTTTTCTGGAGGACGAACATAGGGAGGGCAGCGAGCGCGGACGCAGCAGCGAGGACGACGAGGGCGACGGCGACAACGCGAACTTCGGCGAGCCGAGTGGCGATAGGGAGCAGAGTCCGCCATTGCCTCGATACGACGGCCCGGACGGACGCCCCGCGGAACAAGACGGCTGGGTAGAGGCCCGAATGTTACATCGCGAGTTGCTGCGGGTAGGAGAGAGCCCGGCGAGGCTGCGGATTGGCCAAGGTGAAACCTCGCCCATAGCTCGGGGGCCGATAACAGATGACTCGGAGCCAGAAGTCGCCGCCATCATTGATGAGCCAGGGGCACAGCAACCGTCACCGAGAGGACCGGAGCTGGTTAGCCCGACTTCGCCGAACCGCGGGTCACCGCAGGCTTTATCAGAGGCGTTTCGCCGAACGGAGTCGGGTGCTTCTTCCCCCTTGTCAGACGCACCCAGTTTATCCCCCGTCCCCAGCACCGCAAAAAGAATGACGACCCCCATGCCCACCCGCGGAGACAGACGTGCTCCTACTTTTGACGGGAGGCCGAGGGAGTTGGCGCGTTATTTCGAAGAACTCAAACACCTGCTGACGCAGGCGGGTATTAAGGACGAGGAGGAGATGAAGGCGCACGCGATTCGGTATATCGACGTGCTGACGGCGGATCAGTGGTCCATTCGCCCGGAGTTCGCGGCGGGCAAATCGTTCGCGGAATTCGAGAAAGCGATTACCGCTCTCTACCCCGGAGCGGACGGCGAACGGAAGTACGTGACCGGTGACCTCGACAGGCTGGTAAACCAGTACGCGAAGATGGGAGTAGCCACGTTGGGGGACCTCAGCCACTACAACCGAGAGTTTTACGCGATCTCGGAATTCCTTAGAGGAAAAGGGCGTATCTCGGACCGAGACCAGAACTTCGCTTTCATGCGCGGTCTTCCACGGGCGCTACAAGACCGAGTGGAACAGCGACTACAGTTCAAGTTGCCAGACCACGACCGGGACGACCCGTACCCCATGGACAAGGTCTTCGAAGCCGCGACTTACCTCCTGCATGGCACGACTACCACTCCGCGGTCGCAGGCGGACCTCCCGTCTATTACGGCGTCGGCGGAAAGTCAGCTGCCCTCGGAGAAGGTCGCCGAACCGGCGGTGAAGGTCGAACAGTTTGGGGCCCTCCTGGAGAAAGCAACGGAGCAGATTGCGAAGGCTTACCAGGCGGGACGGGCGGAGGCGCTAATGAGCGCGGCGGGGGCGCCGCAAGCCTTTACACGCGGACCACCGGGCCCGATGCCGTCGGCGAACATGGGTTACGACCGCCCGCGTCCAGCACCTGGGCAAGGGGGCGCGCGCTGCACCTTCTGTGGTGGAATCGAGCACTTCATGAGAGAGTGTTTAGTGCTCCAGGAGAGCATCGCGGACGGGAAGGTTCGCCGAAACAACCGAGGACAAGTGGTACTCGCCAGTGGCCTGGAAATACCGTGGGGCAAGGGACCCCTGCAGCAGATCGTGGATGACTACTACCGAGCCAACCCATCGCTACTGAGGGCAGAGGTGGTGGCGAGACTGGGGAACGGCGTCACCGAGAGCATGATGCTGGCGACCTCGGGACCCATCACGGTAACGGACTACCCACTGCGCCCGGCGCGAGAGCAACCAGTTGCGGGGCTAATACAGATGATCCCTCCGCTGACTGATGAAGAAAGAATCGAGCAACTGCAGCAGGAGGTCAGTGTTCTCATGAACCTGCGGGACAAGCGTGCGGAAGAACGGGAGAAGAGGGAGAAGGCGATTGCGAATGGTGAGTTGGCAAAACCGATCGGCCTCCTGCCGGGGGAGAAAGTGCGAATGCGGCGCCTGGTTCCGGAGGTGGTCATACCACCGTCTAAATACACGGAGAAGAAAAAGACGGTGAAATTCGCGACCCCGGAGGCGGACGAGCGGGCGCGTGAAGAGGAAACTCCGTTGGAAGCGGAGGCGGCACAGGAAGCTGAACCGATACATCCCTTTGCACTGGTCCCCGATGCAACGTACGTCGCGACGGAGGAAGAGAGACGAGCGGAGAGGAGCAAGAAGGTGGCTACCGCGTACGTCAAGGACACGCCGGTGCACGAGGAAGGGATAGCGGCGAAGGTTTATGAGCGAGCCATGGAGGCCTCCGTGACGCTCACCCAAAGAGAGCTGCTCTCCCTAGCACCGGAAGTCAGGGCGCAGATTCGGCACGCGGTTACGCCAAGACGGATACCTACGGGAATCGCGAAAGAACTATCGGAACCGGTGGCGGTGATGCAGGCGGAGGCGCGAGCGACTAGTGACGGATTCGCCGAAGCGTTCGGCGAACTTGCGATACTTGGGGAGGATGCCGAAGCGCGGCAGGCGGAAAAGGACCGGACCCGAGGGTACCAGGCGAACATGCCGGCCGCGTTCATGCAGGCCATAGGTTTTCAGGCGGCGGAACCGCCGGCTGGAGCGCTGATCCTGCCGGATCCCGTGCTGTCCCAGTTTCTGAGCGCGACGGACCGTGCGCCCGAGCCATTGGTGGTTGCGAAGGAGTCCTCCGCGCTGCGCGCAGTGTTGCCGCTGGTGGACAACCAGGCCCAGATTGAGGCAATCCTCGATCCTGGATCACAGGTAATATCAATGTCGGAAGACACCTGCCACTTTCTGGGACTCGCCTACGACCCGTCTATTACCTTAGACATGCTCTCGGCGAACGGGAGCGTGGACAAGTCTTTAGGGTTGGCCCGCAACGTGGCTCTTAAACTGGGCGAAATCACACTCTATGTGCAGATCCACGTTATTCGCTCACCGGCGTACGACATCCTGTTGGGACGGCCTTTTGACGTCCTAACCGGCAGCGTAGTGCGCAACTTCCCCGATGAGCGACAAACCATTACGATCACCGACCCCAACACGCAAGAGACAGCGACGGTGCCGACGATCGAACGAGGTTCGCGGAGGATCGTAGAGAGAAGCAAGGCGGTCGCGGGTTTTCAGAACTAGAGGAATCTTTGGAGGACCAAGCCGAGGTGGCACTAATGGTCTCGTTCCGACCAGGCGCTGCGGAAGAACTCAAGATTGAAAGCCTGGTCCCCTTTGATTCCTCGAATGGAGCTGAAGAATTGCGAGCAACATATTTATCGTTCTGCGAACTACCCGAGGACGCGCCTAACATATTTAAACGGTCGCTGGACGACATAGAGGAGATATCGGTAGAACCGGTATTTTATCTCGCGGCAGCTGGGCTGTCTTCGCCGATCGGCGAACAAGACGTTCAAGGAATGGAGCCCCTCCTGCAGAGTACCAAGGCTAAGGAGATCTTTGCGGCCACCAAGAAAAAGTATAAGCCAGTGCACCTCAAAGTTAAGCCCGTACTGGCGGACCTTCCGAGTCAGTTCCGGATAGTACGTGATATCAAGGGCGACCCGTTGGCCGGCCTGCCGGACCTGCCCACGAATCCTCCGGAGTTCGCGCCCAGGGGTCGATACACGGAAGAAAGGAGGGCACAGTTCGACGTCGTACACGGCCCGGACTTCCTCTGGCCCGAAGAAAGGAAACTGATGCATCACTTTATGGGGGAGCACAACGAGGCGTTCGCCTGGGACGATACGGAGCGGGGTCACTTTCGCGAGGACTTCTTCCCACCTGTTACCATTCCAGTAGTACCGCACAAACCGTGGGTCGAGCGGAACATACCCATACCACCGGGGATATACGATCAGGTCAGCGAACAGATTCGCCGAAAGATCGCAGCCAAGGTATACGAGCCCTCGAACTCCAGCTACCGGTCCAAATGGTTTTGTGTGGTGAAGAAGGATGGGACTAGCCTACGGTTGGTGCACAGTCTGGAGCCGCTAAACGCGGTCACTATTGCGCACTCGGGCGTTCCGCCGTTCACAGACCAGCTCGCCGAACAGTTCGCCGGACGTGCATGCGGGGGAATGCTGGATCTTTACGTGGGATACGACGAACGGACATTGGACGAGGCTTCCCGAGACCTCACGACCTTCCAAACGCCATACGGGGCGCTGCGCTTAGTAACGTTGCCGATGGGGTGGACTAATTCGGTGCCGATCTTCCACGACGATGTCACGTATATCCTGCAAGCAGAAATACCGCATGTGACGATACCATTCATCGACGACGTGCCAGTAAAAGGCCCGGCGAGCACGTATCAGGACGCGGAGGGCAGATACGAGGCGATAGGCGGCAACGCAGGGATTCGGCGATTTGTGTGGGAGCACTTCCAGAACCTCAATCGGGTGGTACAACGCATGAAGTACGCAGGGGGCACTTTCTCAGGATGGAAGACGGTGCTGTGCGCTAGGGAAATCACAGTAGTGGGCCACAGGTGCACGCCAGAAGGCCGTATTCCGGACGAGTCGAGGGTGGCCAAAATCACCAACTGGGGACCATGCCGGGATCTGTCAGACGTTAGAGCGTTCCTGGGTACGGTGGGGGTATTGAGGGTCTTCATACACCACTTTGCGCATCGCGCGCACGCATTGACACACCTGACGCGGAAGGACGTGCCGTTTGTGTTCGGCCCTGAGCAGATCGCGGCGATGGAGGACCTCAAGGCGGCGGTGCTAGAATCGCCAGCTCTCCAGCCTATAGACTACCATTCAGGCCAGGCCGTGATTCTCGCGGTCGATACTTCGCCGATCGCAGTCGGTTTCCTACTTTGCCAGGCGGATATCGCCGAGCCGCAGAGTAGGAAGAAGCGCCACTACGCGAGGTTTGGCTCGATAGCGTTGAACGACCGAGAAGCGCGATTTTCTCAGCCCAAACTGGAGCTGTATGGCCTGTTTCGGGCACTCCGGGCGCTGAAACTCTACTTGATCGGAGTACGCAACCTGGTGGTTGAAGTGGACGCGCGATACATCAAGGGCATGCTCGAGAATCCGGACATTGAACCCTCGGCGAGCATGAACAGATGGATTATCGCGATCCTGATGTTCCACTTCGTTTTAGTCCACGTTCCTGGGCTATTTCACGGGCCCGATGGTTTGTCACGTAGGCGTCGACAGCCGGACGACGCGGACGAGCCGCCGGACGAAGGGTATGACGATTGGGTCGATGCGTTGTATGGTTTCGTCCACCTGGTGAATGCCTACGCACCGGGAGTTCGGCGAACGCCGGCGAACCGCGCAACCGAGGGCTCAACGCCGACTTTAGCCACGTTCTTCTCGATGTCCGACAAAGTCACCGTGCCGTACGAGCAGGTGGACCGTGACCTGCGGAGCCAAGAAGCGGACGCTCGGGTCGAGCGGGTACGGGAGTGGCATAGGACTCTGGAGCGGCCGGCGAACCTCTCGGACCAAGAATACGCGACGTTCCTTCGGTACTGCACGGAGTTCTTTCTCGATGGGGACAGTCTGTTCCGCAAGGAGCCACAGGGTCGACACCAGCTGGTTTTGCCACAGGCAAAACGGATAGCGGCGCTGGAGGCGTGCCATAACGACGTCGGCCATCGCGGGGTCTATGCAACGAGAATGCTACTGCTGGAACGGGTCTGGTGGCCGTTCCTGGACCGGGACGTAGCCTGGTTCGTGCGGACCTGTGGGATCTGCCAAACTCGTCAGGTCAAGCACGTCCTCATTCCGCCGAAAGTAGCCACACCGGCCAACCTCTTTGCCAAGGTGTACGCGGATACGATGCACATGCCAGCCTCTAAAGGCTACAAGTACCTGGTCCAGGGCCGCTGCTCAGTTTCGCATTTCCCAGAGTGGCGAATGTTGCGTCAGGAAAACGCGGTGGCCCTCGCAAGATGGATTTTTGAAGACATCCTGTGTCGATGGGGTGCGGTACGCGAGATTGTGACAGATAACGGGGCGCCGTACGTGGCGGCGCTGAAGTCGCTGGAACAACTCTACGGGATCAGGCATATACGCATATCCGGTTACAACTCGCGGTCGAACGGGCTGGTGGAGAGGTCGCACTTTGACGTACGCCAAGCCTTATACAAAGCCGCAGATGGTGACGCTTCCAAGTGGGCTAGTGTTGCCCACTCCGTATTTTGGGCGGATCGCATAACCACTCGCCGAAGGATGGGCTGTTCGCCGTACTTCGCCGCGACGGGGACGCAACCGCTCATGCCGCTCGATATCGTCGAAGCTACGTATTTGATGCCAGCGCCGGATTCCATCCTCACGACGACAGACCTCATCGTCCGGCGGGCGGTGGCCCTGCAGAAGAGGCGCGCCCAATTGCGCACCATTCACTCGAAGGTATACGAGGCGCGAAGGACAGCGGCGCTGAAATTTGAGCGCGATCATGAGGCGTCTATCAAGGATTACAACTTCCAGCGGGGCGACTTAGTCCTCCTCCGCTACACCCAATATGAGAAGTCGCTCGACAGAAAGATGTTGCCGCGCTACGACGGGCCGTTCATCGTCATCGCCCGTCGGCGCGGGGGACCATATATCCTGGCCGACCTTCACGGCGCCTTGTTCGACCGCCCGGTCGCCGAATTTCGCGTTATTCCCTATTTCGCCCGCGCCCACATGGACCTCCCAGCGTTGCCGACCTTCATTGACGTACCACAGGAACGCTTGGACGCCCTACGGTTCGGAGACCAGCCCACGCCGACAGACAGCCTTAACGACTCCGCACCTGAAACAAGGCCGGCGAGCGTCGACGAGTACGACAGTTCAGAGTCGGACGACGACGACATGCAGGACTCAGACAATTGACGCTGCGGACAGCTCATTTTGCAGTTGGGGGGAGGGAGAAGCTCACGCTCGATCTCGCAAGAAGCAAACAGCAGACTGGATTTCACACGAGATGGGACAATACACGGAGCCAGAGGATATGGGCGACGCTAACGTACAACACAGGGGACAGAGAACGGGAGGCGCAGAGCGAGGAAAGCGAGGAACAAGGGGACAGCAAGAAAGCGTATGCGTACAGAGCGAGTAGGGAAAACAAGGAGAAAGTCGAGACAAGCCACTAAAAGGTATCGTCGGGCGTAGGGCCCGCGCCGCCGGCACCAGTGCCCTCAACACTCTCCGTAGCGTCGACCCCCGTCAACTCACCGGCGGAGGCAAGCTCAGCAGGGGGGACCGCGTCCATCTCCATGGCCTCCCCATCCGAGAACTCCGCGGGCGCGATGCGGACACTAGGAGCCCGGGACATAGGATCAGGGGTGGCGGTCGCACCGGGAAGGAAGAGGGGATGCACGTCCTCGGCGAGGGGTCCGTCTTCACGCTCGGCAGTGGGCGACCGGGGGACCGTACGAGATGAGTCGCCGCCGGAGACGGGCGCGCGCACCACGGGGAGGATAGAGTGAGGAGAGGAGGACCCCTACGAAGGGGGTGAGTCAGGGTGTCAAGGAAAGAGCGGGGATAAGGAGGACGTACCGGACGCGCGTCGGCGGAGTCAACACCGAAACCCACGATGTCGGTCCAGTACCCGCCGGTGAGCGAAACACCGCGCACTGAAGAAGTGAGCTCGTCGAGCTCGTCCTCGGCGGATGGGGATCGGCGAACTCCGGAGGGACCAGCGACCGGCGAAGGGGAGCGGCGGTAACGGTGAGCACTGGGAGCGTCGTCCTGCTCGGCGCCGAGCGAAAAGAAGCGGGCGCCAGAGGGCCCGGCCACGGGCGGCGAATCGCTGGGGATGCGGCCACCGGGAGCGACACGACGGGCAGGCGGGGTGGCGATGGGCTTCAGCTCCGGCGAAGGCGACCGGTCGAGGAGCGCCTCGATCTCGAGCGACCGACGGAGGAGGCAGTCGTGGCGCAGCGCGAGCACGCGGAAGGTGTGGGAGCTCGCGGACAGTTCCACAGCGAGCGCGTTCAGGCCGGAATGATCCGCGGGGAAACCGTCGAGCTCATACTGATGAGTCGACCAAGTCTCTGGGTTCGCCTCGATCCAGTCGGCGATCTCGCGCAGGAGAGGGACGACGGGACCATACGCACCTATTAAAGGAACGGGCCGAGCGGTTTAGCGAGCAAGGAGCGCAAGGGGAGGAGAAGAACGTACTCGGGAGGCTGGCCGCGCCAAGGGCTGCAGGGAATGGTAGGGCCACCGACCGCTGGGTAAACGGAACGGCGCCACCAGCCGGGCGAGGGATCGAATCGGCATCGGCGGGAGGTGGGGCTGGCGCGACGGCTGGAGCGGGAGGCTGAGCGCGAGCGCGTTTGCGTTGAGGGGGCCCAGCCACGGGCGAGTCCGCGCGGGTGCGACGCTTGCGTTGCTGCTTGTACCCGCCCTCCAGAACGGCGCCCCCGCAGTGCTTGCGTTGGACCCGGCACTTCACGCACATCGATAGGCTGTGCGGCTTGAAGTAGCAATCCGCGGGCGAGCCGAAGGCGGAGGAGCAGTACGAACACCGCTCAATGGTCTGAAGGCGAACGAGAAGGTCAGCAAGAGGACAGGTGGGGAGAAAAAGGGGGGCGTACGGCGATGCGCTCGCCCGCGTAGCGTTCGACGAACGTCGGGCGAGCAGAGGAGCGGACATACAAGGGGTCCCCCTCGTCGTCCACCTCGCCGGAAATTTCGTCGTCGGGCTCGGGAGAGGGACTGCGCGCTCGCTTCCGCGAAGGGCGGGAAGGCGGCGGGGCCGACGTTTTGTTGCGGGCGGCGCGGCGTTCAGCTCGCTCCGCGCGGCTCCCGGCATCCGGTGAGCGGGAAGGGTCGGCCGCCGGCGGGATAGGTGGAGGCGGGGGCGGCGCGGGCTGCTTGGCCGCACGCTTCGGCGCGGCGCGTTTGCGATGCGGAGTTTTCGGCGCGGGGGCTGGGGGCGAGACGATCTCGACGTGCGAGAGGACCTTGACGCTCTGGAGGCGGAAGAGCGTTAGAGGAAGGGTAGGAAGGAGGGGAAAAAGAGGGCGTACCTTGCGCTTCGGAGCTGTGGCCACGCGCGCAGCCGGAGGCGGCGAGACGTGCGGCGGCGACGGCGCGGGGAAGGATGCAGGCGGCGCGAGAACAGGAGCAGGCGCGACGGCCGCCGCTCGCAGGCGCGCAGCTTCTTCGCCCAACTCGCGGGCGCGGCCCAGAACGCCAGTCGGGAGGGCCATACCACTATCCGCCAGCTGATACGAACGGGCCTGGGGCGCCGCAGGTGAGCGGGACACGCGCAGCCAATACGGGACGTAGAGGCGCACTCACCAGGAGAGCGTCCGCCGCCGCGCACCACGACTCGCGCTCCTGGTCAGCGCCGGGTCGGGGTAGGGAGTTTTCAAGCCGGGAGAGGTCGGCCAGGAGCGTGTCACGGACGATAGTTTCGACGAGCGTGTAGGACGAGGCCATAGCGGAGGTCGCAGGCAGGGGAGGAGGAGAGGCGAAGGTGGACGCGAGAGACAAGACGCGAGGACGGCGAACTGGTGGCACCAAGAAGCGCGTACGGCAGGCGCTTAGCGATCGGGCCGACGCGCAGGGAGATTTGCTTCCGCAAGCGCGTGCCGCTGGATCGGGAAGGTACCTAGCGCCGGATGACGCAACCCAGGTAGAAAGTCGGCGAAATCGAACCCAAACCTGCAAGCGAGCGTCCGGGACACGCAGAAAAAGGGTCGAATCGTACGGGCAACGAGGCTTACCGGGCGACATATGGTATAATATTCCACGGCCGCCTCACACGGTAAGTTACCGTATATCTAACTAGGCAAGGTAATGGCAAGGACGTATCTACCGCGAATCCGCGTTTACTAGGCAGGAGCCACGCCGGGACCGTTCGAGGGACGAGGGCGGGCACGAGGAGCGCGACGCGCGGGCGGGACGTACACGCCGTTTGGCAGAAGATGTGTCGCGGCGCGTTCGCCGAGGTTCGCGATGCGCTCAGCAGCCGAGTCCCCAACGAGCAGGATCTCCTCCTCGCCAAGGTAGCCCACAAGGGAGGCTGGGAGGGTGGACTCGCGGATATCGCGCTCGATGGACGTCACCAGGTGGAGGTTGTCGAGGGTACGGGCCCACCAAAGGACGTGGTGAATGTGGTCGCGGCTCAGCATCTCCAGAATTTCTTCAGCTCGGGAGAAACCGGCGCCGTAGGAGATATCGGAGCTGGGGGAGATGCGGGCCTTAACGATACAGTCGAACGCGACGCGGAGGTGGGACAGCGACTCGCGAGCATACGCGAGAAATGCGGCGGAGACGGGGGTCGCCAGGCGTTGGAAGACTTCGGCGAGGTCCAAGGCTCGGCCGGCGACGACGGGCAGGACGGCACTGTTAACAGCGCTCAACACGCTTTGTTCACCGCCGTTTTCAGCGCGAAGAGCCGCGGAACAATCGTTGATGGCGTCAACCAGCTCGGCCGCGACGGCGGGAACGAGGGTACCACGGCGAAACGGAGCCTGACCCTCGTACAGCGCGCCGAGCTCGCGCTGGTAAGCCGCGGACGAGAGCTGGCCGGCGTCGTACGCTTTCCAAAGCACCTCTTCGCCGAGGCGCACCATGTGCGCGCCATGACCAACGAAACCGCGGAGGACGCGTACCGGCGGCGGTAGGTGACCCAAGGTATCCACGGTGGTGACATCCTCGGGAGGGGCACTTCGGCGAACCAGCGATCCTCCCCACACCGAAAACGACTCCCGGGCCTGGGGGGCTACGATAAACAAGGCCTCGAATATGGGCACGGCCACCATAGCCGCAAGGCGCACAACGGTCGGGCGGGCGGTGTCACGCGTGTCACTCTGGTAAACGGTCAGCATATACACGAGGCCGTTCGGCGAATGCACGCACCAAAGCCAACGCCACGCGGCGGCCCCAACTCTCACGGACTTCCACCAAGGCAGCAACGGGAGAAGACTCCAACGCCAACGACGGAGGGTCCATCAGGAGGACGAGCAGTTCGAGCGTGCGGACAGCCTGGGGGAACGAAGCAGGCATGGTGGCGATGGGGCGGGTCGGAAGTGCGGTCGGGCTTTTATCCAGTTCGACGAACGACGGCGAATGGGACCGCATGGCGGCCTGAGGACAGGCAGGAGCTCAGTTGGGGGGAGGATAGCGTGGCTCCGAGGATCCGCGAAGAAAGGGAGAGAAGAAAGCGTAGGTCAGGAGGGGGTCCGGACATCAGTCGGAAGAAAGGCGGGGATCACAACACCAGGGGCAGAACAACGGAGGAACGGGAAAGCAAGGTACGGTGTGATAAGAAGAGAAAGCGCGGAGGAAGACGAATGGATTCGCCGAAGAAATGCGAAATGCGCCAGGCAATCGGATGGGTCTCAGGACGTTCGGCGAACGTGAGCGAGAACGCTCGAAAGGCAGGACAGACACAGGGCAGGTGGAACAGTGTACCGGAGTCATATTGGTGCGCATACAGCCACAGAGCGCTTGGGGGACAGGGCAAGATACAAGGAAGTGCTACTCGGACGCATTACGGAGCGCCTCAGCTACGGCCGACGCGGCCAACGCAACGGCAGGAGCCCGCAACTCGTCATCCTCCTGCGCCACGTCCAACTCTTCTGCAACGGTAAACGCGACCTCAGCGTGCGACGCGGCGGAACTACCGCTGGAATCGTAAGCGGCGCCCATAGGACTATAGGGTTCGCCGTCTTCGCTTTCGGCGGACTCGGAGGGATCTTCGCCGAGCAGAAGGGCGGTCACCGCGGAACCCACGAACGGGTCGGCGGACGCGGGAGCGGCGGGGAGCCCGTGGAGGAACTGGTAATAAACCTGTCCGCGCTCATGAAACAGGATGAGGCTGCGTTCTAGGAGGAAGACGGGCTCCGCAATGAAGTCGAGAAGGAAGGGCACTTCGGCCCAGGCAGCGCGAATGCCCGCCAGGGATAGCAGGACGGAGTGGAAACGATCCAGGCTGCTAGCAGCCTCGGCCGCGAACGCCCCGAGCAGTCGGCCCCCGAGACCCGCCAGGTGACGCCCACGGGACGCGGTCGCGTGGCGCTGCGTGGTAAGGGACGAGTTCTGCCCCACAGCGGCCAGGAGGACGCGGCTGCCGCCATCCGAATGGTCGATGGTAATGGTGGCATGGTTAAGGGTTCGCCGAAGCACGTCCGCCACGAAGGTCTGCATGCCACGAGGGCGATACGCGGGAAAAGTAGCGTGTAGCCGGCGCAGTTCCTCCTCGTACGAATCAAGGTCGCTGGTCCCGGCACGATACGCGGTCCATAAGTCCTCCTCCACAAGGCTGGCCTTGAAAAGCAACTCGCGCTCGGGGAGGGCCATATCCGGTCCGAGAACAGCGTCCCAGGGATGCATGGGAGTGCGGTATGCCGAGGGCGCCCGTAGCAAAGGCGTGGCCCATTCGGCGAATTGACCCGTGACGGAAGGGGCGGTGAGCACTGCTCTCTCGAACAGAGGCATGGCAATCCGTTCCGCGGCCGCGAAGATACTGGGCGAGTCTCCGCGATCCAAGTTGTCCTATCCGGCGCGGAGCACAATGTCAGCGTCTGACGCTAGAGGGGTACGAGAAGGGGCGAACGCACAAGGATGGCGAGCAACTGCTGCCCCCACCGCTCTAGCTCGCCGAGCGCAGCGCGGGGATCCGCCGCGAGTGTAAACAAGGGAGGGGCCTCGGCCAGCTGGCGGAGGGCGTGGAGCTGCCAAGCCAGGATGGTAGGGGACCAGGCCATGGTGAGAGAGATGGGGTGGTAGAGGGGACGAATGGTGCGCTCGGAGGGGGGCAGTGGCGCCTGGGGTCGGGCTTTTAAGCTGGTCGCTCGCCGAGCTTCGCCGAAGTGGACCCGACTGAGGACAGTCGGTAGCTCAGTTGGGGGGAGGAATGATGGGACCCGGCGCGCTACAGGCGCGTAGACCGGCCCGGACACCACATCGAGACAACCCACCCCAACCCAACTGCCAGTCGGCGGGCAACGAGGGGAAACGGACACGGTCGAAGGACGAGGGTTCGGCGAACATAGCCGAGCAAGAGGGACCCGTTGGGAGAGGCGGCCCCACTGGGGGCGGTGAAGGGGCCGCAGGGGCGGAAGGCGACGCTGGCGAACCGTGAGAAGTAACCTAGGCGCGCGCACATAGAGTGTACTAGTATGAGTGATGACGAATCAATCTACCCTTGGGAGTCAACCCCCGAGACTTCATAGCTCAGAATCCGCTAGCGACACTCGGGAAACGCAACTAGGCGGTAATCTGACCTTGCAGCGATGACATGAACATGAACGAGGCATATTATGGCCAGTGGTAAAGACCCAGCGAAGAGTCGCCAAGCCAAACGGGCTTAGGCGAACACGTTGGGCGAAGACGAAACTGAGGAGAGTAGCAGGGATTGACGGGTCTAACGGTAAGTGTACTACGGGATCACGGGCTGACGGCGACAGGATACGTGGAATGTAGAGGATGGACGGGACGGTAGTAGCGCCAACGGGGAGAGGTTTCGGCGAAGCAGCTGCCAGCGGCTCGCTCTCTCACGCTACGCTCCTTATCCTTTCCCTCTCGCCCCAGGCAGCAGAGTCCTCCCCCGCACATTCATCAGCGACCCTCCAGCGCCCGCAGTGGGGGTTGTGTCATCACCGCAGCGTGAAACAGGAGCTCACATTGCCCGCGCTCGCCCGCGAAAAGGTGTCCAAAATCTTCGGTGAGCGTCCGCAGGTTGTACGGGTCGGGTATATGCATAAGGTCGACGAAATGGACGAGATCGTAGGGACCGCGGACTTCAGTCGGCATACGATTATCGGGCGTGAGCAGTGCACAGTTGTAGACGACCTACAGAGACGGTGAGCAGTTAGAAAAGAGCACAGGAAACACAGCATGCCTCACATTATGTCCATTAGCAGAAGTACTCATGGCGTCGACGACGGCTCGTGCACTGGGTTGAAGCGTTGTATGCTGTGAGAGAGAAGAGCAGGGGATGAAACGTTGCGAGATGAGCCGTCCGTCAACCCGCTTGCTTCGCACGACGCGACCAAATAGGACGACCCGAGCGGCTATAAAAAATGCAACTATTAGCGAGTGAAAACACGGCTCAACCGCATACAGTGATAGATAGGACCGAAATCGCGCCATGCTAGGTGTGCGGAGATGTCTCAGCTGGGTGCGGCGGATGCATGTGAACCTAGTCGCGCGTCGCCCGGCGAAATGTAGGGAGGCAAGGAGGCTAAGGCGGATGCACTTAGTGCATTGTCTTGGATGAAAGGAACCCACTGCGAGGTGCAATGCAGGCAAGCAGCATGGCATGAGAAGCAAGGTAAAGCGTCACATCTGCGGGCGCCGCAAAACATGGACACGCGCCATGCGAGATACAAAACAGGTCGTCGTAGGTGCTAAGCTAAAAGTTGGCTAAGAGTTGGGCGAGAAGGTAGAGTAAAAGAGCGGCTTCATCTCTCCCTCGGCCATGGTGATCATCGCGCATCGACCCTTGCATGGCAACCCACCCCATCGCCAACGCAGACCTCGCTCCAGATCCGCATACCGGGAATCGTGGTCGTCCTGTCCGTATTCAACGACAAGACTATGGCGATCCTTGAATGCCCGTACGGTGTGAGGACAAGCACATGGCTTGGGATCGAGGTCATGAACGCGTTTCGAAGCCCACAGCGAGGAGAAAGCGAAGCCGCGATCACTGTATTTAGCGATGACTTCGCGCTGGGCGTTGAGGTGTCTGTTGGGATTTAGGGCAGCGCGGTTTCGCAGGGTAGCGCCGGGGTAAGCGACGACCATTGAACTGGCGGACACATAGTTGATGAGATGTGTGGCCCAGAAGTGCGTGAGCGGTGCCAGTGGTGAGGCCGAGCCGGTCAGAACCAAGTCGACACCCAGACCGCTGCCCGTGTGATACAAATGGAAGATGAATTCGATGGCTTGCCCTTCATACTGAGCCCTGCTGTGAGTGGGGATGGCGATGGTGTAGTGACCCACGCGGGTGAGATAGTCGAGCATGCGCGCTCCGTGTTCGCTATTGCAGTATATGTCAAGGTCTCTGGGGACCCAGGGAAGAGGCTTGTTGTCGCTGGATAGTACGAAGGCGACGACACAAGATCCGGACACGACAGCGTTACACTCGCGCAACACGGCCATGAAGTCCTCAGGAACGAGGAAGAACCGGCGGAGGGACTTGAGCCAGCGCTCTGTAAGCTGGATTTTGGCATTGCCGGCAGAAACAGGCAACCCGGCGGCGGCAGCACGGGCAAGCGCGATGAATGACGTCTTGTCTGCGGTAGGAGTGTCGAGGGGATCCATTCCACCTAAACCCTTGCCTGCGAAAGCGAGTGGCTCTGTGGTGAGGAGGTCGAGGACAACAGAGAAAGAAAGGGGCTTCATGGTTGTCGCTTCCAAAAAGCACGCAAGCCTCTTTTTATACGCGGATACACCCATTGTAAAATTGAAGCGGATAAGACATATCACATAGATCGGGCCGCGAACAAGCGGATTAGCGTACGCTCCTTATACACCTCCTCGGGGTTCATTCCACTCCTAACATACCACCAGATCGTCCTCACAAGCCCCTCGTCGGACACTGCCTTCCCAACGGTGCTCCAACGATCGGCAGGCGCGTTCTTGACAACTATCACGGGGCCGTAGACAGGCCGCTGAGAAGCGGGCACTAAGCTGCTCGCCAGGGAGTTCACGCCGTCGCTAGGGGAGCGGTCCCTCAACGCATAGGCCGAAAAATACCAATCATAGACGTCGGGGTTGCGATCGTAGAAATCAACGAGAGCCGTGACCGGGGCGCCGCCTTTGACCATCAACGCGCCGTACTCTTCATCGGCAATCGAACCATCCGGGGTGGATGGCAAGGCGCATAGGTCAGCATGGAGGCGCATGTCATTGAACACCCGCAGCGGTGAAGTGCCCGGACAATCGGGAAAGAGGTAGACGGCATTGTAGATTTCTGTTAGACGAGTCAATAATGGGGTACCCGGATGTCAGAGCACGTACCGAAAGGCGTGTCCATGGCGTGCAACTTTGTTGGCAGCGGTGGCGTCAGTTCTCGGTGCCAGAAGTCCGCATTTATAGTCAGACCAGCGCGGGCTCTGAATCACAGGAGCTCGGGTTTAAGGCATCAATGCCGCCGCTGTCAAGCAGGGCAAGGAGCGGGATTCATTACAAATGAGCGAAGGACGGACACGGGTTACATATATTACGCCAAGCAAGACATCACTGCGCAGCCTCCACCCGTCGGAGAAACCTGAGAACTCATTAGCGACGGAAATAGGAGAGCAAAAGGCGGAAGTACCTGCGGATGACTGAGTCGAGAAGCCGTCCGTCGGAGGAGCGGAGGTTTACCAGACGATTGGGTAATGAAGAGCGATCGCTGCGCTGTCGAAAAACAAGAAACTCGCCGTGCCATGCATCGGCCCCCCACCGACGGGCAGCACGCGAGGGCTCCGGGAAATGATCGCTATCGCGGATGTAGTAGACGATGAATTCATGCAAGCGGCCTGCATGAAAGGTGCGGATAGAAGCGGTACGAACGGGGAGGTCGCGCGAGAACCAGTCCGAATACGTGGGCAAGGTAAGCCCGCCATCGAGGTCACGATGGTGGGCGTAGACATGCACATACTGTGAAACGTCGGCCACGAGGTAGGCCCTGAGTGTGGAGCGCTAGAGCACGACGTCAACGCAAGGCAGAGCCCGATAAACCAATGCACGCACCAGGTGGGCCATCGAGAAAAAAAGGGAAACGGGATGAGATGCAAGAGAGGTCACTCCTATCGCGTAGACTGATATAGGCTGGGTGAGACAGGAGAGGAGTGCGGGTATACGCGAATCGAGTATGCTAGAACTGTTCATCCCACGCACTGCCAAGGACGGCGGAAGACGCTATCAGTACACGAGCCGCACAGACCGTGGCACGCTGAAGCCTCGACTCACAAGGCATTATCCGAAGGCTGCTGATTCACCGCAGCTGGATCCTGAGTTTCATCAGGAAACGTAGAGAGAAGTACCTGTCCAGTTGCGGCGCCGGGGTGAGGGGCCTGGACCCCCAGCAGGCGAAGGAGCGCATCGCCCGTGTGTTGTAAGCTGGCCAAGACAGCCTGCGCAGGCACAGAATCGCGCGAGCCATAAAGGTCTAAAGCATTCATCAGATATAACACTCAACACATTGAACTGAGATCATACCAACGACTAACATTGCTTCGAGCTTGACAGCTTGCGTTACCAGGGGACAGCACAAATCCGCGCGCGCTGCACTGCCGAGACTCCGAGCCACGAAACCCGCAAAACGGACTTGTATTTGCATGTCGGCCAGGACGTTGTTGGTGATAGAAAAGAGTGGAGAAGACGACGATGTGTGTGGTAGAGAGACCAAGTACTCGAGGCAAACAGCTCCCACCAAAGCTCGAGAGACCAGAAGCCAGACGACACGCTGCAACACAGAGTCGGAGAGCGAAGCATATTCGGTATCCCAAGCTTCGAGAGAGGACATGTAAGCGGTTGGTAGCAGACGGGTTCGACCGTCTCCGCATGCTTCGGCTGCTTCGGCCATGGCGGCGAGGGCTTCAGTATGGGTCATGTCGAGCATCTGCTGAAACCCCCAGAACGTGCGCGCCTCAGCCAGTCCACAGCTTGAGGACAAGGAGCCGAGCATGCGGCGCTGCATAGAGTCGAGCTCGTGCCGTGATAGTAAGACGTGCAAGGCCGTACGTGCACCAAGCAGTAAGCGCGGGGACAGCGAAGCAAACTCATCCGCCAGATGCGATGCATCACCATTGAAGACCCAGAACCGACTTTGGCTGTCCTTGTACATGCCCCATATCTTACCTGCAAGTCAGAGAAATGCCACTTAATGACTAGACATTGCGTACGGCATCAACTTGGATGGGGAATAGAACAAATCTGCGGTTATCAACGCGCAGGAGCAGGTCCTTTACGGTGTCCTCGCCCGCCGTCGTGGACGAATGATGCGTTGACCGCTGGGATAGATCTACGGACGATAGCGCTTTAATACGCGGAGGGTGACTTAGGCAGGGAACTCGTACCTGCCATCGTGAGACGCAATAACGCGGTTGGAGACAGACGGAGCGGAGCATGAGTTAAACATCACGGCGTGAGAAATTCTGAGATCCGTCAAGGCGAGCACGCCATCGCAAAGCCGACCAGCGCTTAGTCAGGCATGGAATTTATTTGAGGTTCGTAACGTCGTCAGACAAGCGGATAATCATTCTTCACAGTAGAGCCCATCGTGCTATCGTACAAGGTCGAATCAAAAAATGCGATGCAAATCTGCAAGTTTCTAGATGGAAAAGTTCCCGTCGTCATCGCCAGTGTTCTCCCCGAAATCATCGCTGCGCAAAAGAAGATACACCGCCTGCATCTCAAAAGTGACGCGATACTTGTCGCTGGCCTTTTTATCCGAGCTTTTGTCGTTGTACCTGGTGATCGCGAATTCGTGGAGGACCAGGTCACCCTCGTGAAGATCTTCGGCAGGAAGCTTGAGCATGTGGGATTTCGCCTTCAGTACACGCGTGGCATCATACAAACCGTCGAACGGCACGATCTACGGCATGTTCAGCTGAGCCAAAGACGTGCGTTGCAAATTAGAACGTACCTCCTGCTCACGGCGGCCGCGTATACTGCGAGACTGCCAGCATGAAGCTCGCACGTCGTTCGGGTTTGTGATAGGACCTGCACGGTCAGGTCAGTCACATACCGTTCCCTGGCACACAGACTTACCTTCGCTTGTGGAGTACTGTCTTTGCAAGGTACGAATGGCGACAGCATCGCGGTCGCTCACCGGCGAGATAGTCACGGCAGCATTGGCGTGAGGATTGCCGCTGAGATCGAAGAGCCATAGTTTGGTCACCACGCCAGGTACCCATAACGTGACAGCACGCCTCGTCCCCGGTCGACAGAGGTAGTGAGACTTCGCATTGACAAGAGGACTCGCCCATTGAAGAGAGCTCGGCAAGAGTCCAGCACTATACACATCACGCTGACTGTCTTGATACTTCAGCAATGCATGAATACGACTGAGGGCTGATGTCAGTGTATGCAGGGGGAGCGAGGGCGATCACGTACCCACGCAGCTGGGCGGAAGCACCGCCAGGTAGCTGCAGGTCACTATCATCTCCGGCAGAGCTACCCCCAGGAACAGATTGCGAAGCGACGGCACTGTCGGCTCGTCCCTTGCCCTTCGTCGTTGCGGAGGCGGAGGGAATGTCGTCGTCCGCGATGGGATCCCAAGGCGGGCTAGATGCGCGCTCGCCATCATCTCGCGTGTCCAGTCTGCAGCGGAGCCCATGTAAGCGATGCCAGTACAAATGCACAAAACGACGCACAGTGTATCAGAGGCACGCGCACTGCCGCCGTATCAGAAGTCTTTAGTATAGGATATCACTGCAAGCGAAAGGAGCGCACATATTGTCACCGCTACTCGCAGTCCCGCTAGAGGCCGCGTCTTCACCATCGGTCCCACCTCTGTGAGCGGAGGAAAGAGTTAATGGCAGGATCAGACAGGGATAAGACGCAAGACGCACCGAGACCGCTTGACCTCGTTGGCTACGGCACTGGCCGGGTCCTTTCGCTTAGTCATCGATGGAAGGGGCGGGGAGCGAGCGTCGTCCGACGTCAAGTTGCTTTGTGCATGAAGGCCTTTATATCCCGCCGACAACCCCTTGCTATAATAATCAGCCCCTGACACAACGCTCCTCAACTGTTTTCCTGCCCGGAGAGGGGCACAAAGCGGATGTACACACGGGCGGACATGCTCAATTGGGAACACAGGAGAACCGCCGCCCCGCGGCATCGAACGATACGAAGGCGTGCCCGGTGTGGAGTTCGAGTCCGTAGTCCATGACTGGTGCCCAATATTAATTGAACTAACATAGACCCTGGTCAGGACATCTAATACGGAGGACATTAACTCGCGTCGCCACTGAACAAAGAAACGGAAAGCAGCGCCGTACCAGAACATCTCCTGAATCTACATCTGGCCGTGACGAATGTGCAACGGGAGGCCTAACAGGGATTGTGCAGGGCGCGGGAGGGCGCGGGTAGCTCACAGAAAATGCGGGAACGTACACGCCATAGAGCCCCTACCGGGGTCAGCGAACGACGTCAGTAACAGGGGCCTTAGAACGAAACTACTAAAACGACATCTCTCGTACAGGAGACGCGATGAACAATGTCTTTCATCCCAAGTGCGTCGCACCTTCCCTTCTCCCCCTCCTCACCCCCCGCTGACACCGAGACTAACGTGATCGGTTTCAGCGATTGACGGCGACGCGCTCGTGCGCGATGCCTGGCCATCCGAACTGGGCCGCCTCACCATGGACAGCGAGGACTTCGAAGAGCTAGAGGACTACGATGTCTTTCCTTCTAACGCAGACGACGTGTACGACTGGGCGGTCGTGGTTCCCATTCCCAGCCCTGTCGACCCATCGCGTCGGTGGAGCATCATTCACAATCCAGGCAACGGCCGTGTCAACGAAGTCTATCCGGTAGAATTGCGCATGCAAGGGTTCTTAGGGAAGCACAATATGACCGTCCTCGGAACGTGGGATAGGTGAGCTCAATGCACTGAATGTTGACCTCGGCTTATTGCGGCTACAGGTCAGAACAAAACGCATGCAAAGCCGTGAACATCATCCAGCTTCAAGCGGGCAACTTCCCAGAACTATTCACTCCCCAGCAGCAGGCCATGGCGGCCATTCGACGTCTCGTGCACAGCGCTACAGGCAGCCAAGGCAATCTATCATCCGATGCGAGGGAAGGGATATGGTTCCAACGCAGAATTTTCACCAAGGCAGGCGAAATTGCCACGGATCTTGTGAAACCTCGCTGACCGGCATGGGCATGCACAGGTCGGCCCAGCCGCGAGCGCAGACGACAGCGTCCTGACGACCCAAGACGATGCATTCGGTGCGGTCAGCCCCATCTCCCATCGCTGGTGCGTTGCAGACAGGATTCAATTCGGTCGCCGCCTCTCCTCTGGGAAAGTGCAAACGTGCAGCGCACTGCTATTCAAGGAAGGCGACTTCGTCGATATCACGGCAGAGATCGACATCGCATCGTTCACGCGCAAGGACGGCAGCTCAAACACGGTCGTGCACTGCGTGCCCGTAGTCGTGGTTCAACTATGCCCTGCCGATCTCACAGCGACGGCGAGTACCTCGGTGACCACGGTGGACAATGCACTGACCGCAATGACAGGCAATGCCCAGTAGCGAACAGCCGAAGAACAACAAACGCAAGCGCCGTGGCAAAATGTTCGACGGCGATCGCGAAGCATCGAGGACTCGTCTGGACGAAGATCAGGGCGACGGTAAGGGCCCACATGATCACGCTGGGCAACGAACTGACGGTTATCACAGGTAACGCTACGAGGCGATCGATGGACTAGAAACAGATATATTCAGCTAAACGTGTGGATGCGCATGACAAAGGAGGTTTCGACGGCGGACTGGAGAGCTCATGTGACAGCCTGGCAGATAACGCGAAAGGGTGAGACGTACGATATCGTGTAGCAATTTCACGATGTTACGATAGAATCCGACGAACGAAATTGTATAGCAATTTCACGAAACGAAGCATACATTTGACCGACAAAATGACATGTCGTTTCCAGAGCCAATGCTGACATCACACAAAACGCAGGCGAACGTTGTAGCAAAACGACCAGCACGACAAAGCAACCTCGAATGGCGGGCAACGATGCAAGAAGTATACTACAGCCCATCGAACTGCTCTAATGGCTGCACCAACACCGATCGTAAACTATCATTCTGTCCCTTCATAACATCGCGTATCGGAATGAGAGGAAACTGCAACCGCTGAACAATAACGTGCATAACCTTGTCAAAGACAAGAAACTGAAACCGCCCTACGAAGACGTGGGCATTGACAGGCTCTGCCTGCGTTTCGTCCTGCACAACCGACAGCTCAATGACATCACCATGGAATCGCTCGAGCCTGACGACAGTGTGCCCATCCAGTCCTTCGGGCAAAGGAACGCCACCGCGAACGAGAAAATATAGTTTGCCGGGGGCGAGTGAGAGAAACTCGGGGGGTGCGTGGACCTCCTCGGCGAACCTTGAGCCCGTGACGGAAAGAACGCGTACGCGAGAACAGTCTTTGCTCCAGAGCTGATCGCCCGTGCCGCAATATGCCCCGACAAACGAGACAACCTAAAATATGATCAGTCCGGCAACGTCTGCGATGGTTATCAACTCACATGCATGCAACCGTCACTCCGCGACATGGCATCATGTTGCGAGCAATGCGGAAGAGATCCGCTAAGGGCAGGTGGTGCGCGAGCGCGCTCTGAACGAAAGAGTCAGCGATACAGACCCCACAGCCAAAGAAGACCAACCTGGTCGCAGCCCACTGGTCATATTGCTGGTCATCGCGAGGGAAGCAGAAGACTACACTACACAGGGGGGAGGGGCATTTTAATGGCTGCACGGAGTTAAATCCTCGCCACTGCATCCGCCCCGGCTCCGACCCGGTGTCTGAGACAATGCCACACACGAACCAAGCTGCGCACCAAAGTCCGCGTAGAACCCCACATCGTGTTCGAAGCAGAGGCGATGAATGAGGGTGTTGCAGCATAATCTCGAGCAGAGCCGTGCTTCAGCTTAAGCATGCACCTGCGGTGGCCGGTAAGGTGCACTCGGAGTCTACCGACCACCTTCAGATGACTAAGCAAGGTATGCCGAAAGCCCGAGTACGGCTCCACGGCGCTCACAGCGAAGGAGCACTGGCCGCTGCCCGTTCGCGACGTCGAGCGTAATAGGCCTCGGCGGTGCGCTCAGCAAGAGCATCTAGGCGGGCAAGCTCGGTCACAAGATCATGCGGTAAGCGCTTCGTTATCTTGTCGGGGGCGAAGTAACGCAGAATGGCCAAGCCACGCAAAGTGCGAACTCGGGAAAGCATGACATATAAACTCTGGGAGCTTCGACACCCTCGTATGTCAATAATGACATTGTCAAGCGACCTCCCCTGACTCTTGTAATCCGTAAACGCATAGGCGGGAAGCATGGGCAGTTGCTCGCGGATAACGGAGAAGCTCTTCCCGTGCTCTTTCGAGCGGTAGGTGAAGCGTTTCACAATGGGGAAAATGGGTACATGATCCTGGGGCAAGCCGGGGCAGGTAATGCCACAGCCTGGCACTAACACCAACGCACATCGAGCATACGGTTCGCCATCCTCGTCATGGCCTATCACCATATCCTTTAGGACACCTTCACTGCCGTTAACTATGGAGTGTGCCATGGCCGTCGTCTCATTAATCATGACTTTCATGTTCGTGACGTACGGAAATGATCCTAGGAAATCACCTGCTACGGTGGAGGGCAGACGGCGCAGATCTGCCTTGCTTTCAGCGGTGAGCTGTTGAGATACCACCTTATCACGAGAATGGACATACCTAACCTCTTCTCTTCGACGTTTCGCAGTGCAATGAACCTTCCGCAAGTTAAGCGCATCGCGTGTAACCTTATCGGGAACAATTATTGGACAATCCTTGAAACGCCTGACCCCTGCAGGTCCTTCGCGACGATATATGTTACTGATAAGGCGGTCGTTCAGTACATCACTATCGGCCCGTTGTTCACCCGTTGGGCGCACAGTGGCTTTGCCTCTACGCACGCGCCCCACAATCCCCGCATACTCCGGATCCGAAGCTTGACGCATATTTTTTCGAAGCACGACCGAGTCACTTCCAAGGCGCCATAGATATGCCCCAGTGATAGCATCCTGCCCCGTTAAGGTTTGTCCTTGATTGACATCAATCTTTTTCGTGAGGGAAGCAGCAAATACTGATTTGGCAAGCACAGGAGGCAGCTGTGCAAAGTCGCCAGTAAATATAATATTCACACCGCCAAAAGGAAGATCCTTTGCCGCAGGGTTGAAAGACTTTGCCGCACACAGGCGCTGAGAGATCTGGGCAAGTATAGACGCCGAGACCATGGAAATCTCGTCAATTACGAGGTAGTCAACATCCCGCCATATCTCACTCAACTCCTCGAGTGCGCGCGCACTAATCTTAGAACTGCCAGAAGACGACAAATATGTCAGAGCATGTACGGTGTAACCATTGATCAAAACGGCCGCGATTCCTGTCGGCGCACTCAGTAAGAGTTTATCCCGGGCATTGACGCGTTCAAAGAATGCGACAATAGCCTTTATGACGTGACTCTTACCTGTTCCGGCCTCACCTACAACAGAGAGCAAAAGCTGCTTTGCAGTAGCAAGGCCCGATGCGACGTGCTCAGCTACAAGGGAAACGGCGAGCGCTTGCTCCGCGTTATCCGTCATCTCGAAGTCCACGATAATTCCCTGCAAAACCGCGTCATGATTGACGGCACGGGCCTGCGAAACAGAACCCCGTCTTTCTGCCGGTCCGCTAGCATCGCCTTCAATACGCTCGCGCGACGCTTCAGGCTCCAGTATAAGGTGGCGCCTGCCCGGAGCTCTTTGCTCTCCACCGTCGAGATGACCATTAACAGCAGGCCGTTTGTTCTTCTTTTGATCTCTCATATATGACTGCATGACAGGAACCTCCGCGTCAGGAAAGCGCCCGCCTGTACACTGACCAAGACGGACGGCATCCGAAGTCATGCGCACCTCACGCCGGTGAGCCTCTAGCTGAGCATCGGAGTCGAGAACACCCACACCCTGCAGAACCTGAAGACTGTTTAGAACCCAGTAGTCATTGCCACCGCCCGAAGCCAACTCTGGCTGCTCATGGTCCGCAGGCACAACGAGAGTCGTGGGCTCCAGGTTTCGTTCACAACTGAGCGCCATATCCAAGGTGACATTCTGAGGTTCATGCGCCATCCTGTCACTGCCAGGCGCTCGACGGTGCTGACGCCGAGCATCATCAAGCCTAGTGCGCGCAGAGGAGCATTCATGTTCCAGCATGATGTTAGCTATAATCTGGGCGAGTTTAGGCGGAAACGAATGTGCATGGTAAGATTCCCGCCATGATGGAGCGGTTTTCAGGTCGCTGACGCTACGCCAAGGCTTGAATAGGATTAAGATCGCGCGACAAAACTCTTCACTCGGTTCTTCGTCGGCATGAGCAGGTGGAAGGTTGGGTCCGTACAAAATAGGAACGAAAGGCTCCTTGCGCAACCTAGAAACGTGCGACCCAAACAACGGGTGCTCCGCTGAACTATATTGAACGCGCGCGCTTGCGCGATCACGAGCGGTCGAAACGCGATCCTGAAGGCGGCGTTCCTCCTGCGTACGCGTAATGCGCGTGACAAACATAGCATGCTCCCACACGCTCAGATTAGCGAACGAGGCGCAAGACCCGCGGTACCTATAATCGAGCAATAGACTGCAAGGGACGGCATCCTCGGGGCCTACGTTGACGACAAGCGGATCCTCAGCCGCGTCGTCGATACCGTCCGAATGATCCCCGCCACGGTCATCCTCCGGATCGTCTTGAGCACCAGCCAGGGTTGCTTCTTCTTTGCGCAGGAACCTATCGATGTCTCCCCAATATAGAGACTGATACGGATGACTTGCATAGCTTTCCCCGCCACCCGCCACAAAGCTCATTATCTGGGTATGAGGAAGCTCAATCCGCCCGATAATATTGTTTATCATTTTTGTGAGCAGAGACTGTCTAAATTTCACCATATCCACCACCTCGTCCGACCCATATTGCACGTTTGTCTTCTTGATAGCGGCCAACACTGCATCGATCCCGGCATGCATGGGCAACGTCGTCTTGGTGATGTAATCGGTGATATAGTACACCAAAGCTTTAGCTTCATGGCCAGAACTGATGTGCTGAATATCCATGTTGCACTGCATCAAAAACATAACGACATCATTGTAGCTATTGATCCAGGGATGCAGACGCCGTAACAATATGGCCGACGTCTCATCGTCAAGCTCTGTGAAGGCGCGAGTCTCGCCGGTAATGCGCATGCGGCAATGTTCGTCGTCGCGCGGTTCGTTGGGCTTCAAATATTTCCAGCACGTTGCTCTATGCTCATGCCAGTTACAGGCAATCGCCAACTCCTTGAGAAACTCGCGAAACGCATCCTCAAAGCGACCGAGCTCCTCGGGAGCCAGATCGGGTGGCAAGACAGGCGGCATGCAAGAACGAGGATCCGCCGTGGTGTCCCAGGAAGGACGACTCAGTCGATGACTTGGGTCATGCTCCAGCACACGAACCATGTCCGGCAGCTCGCACTTGATCATCCGCTCCATCCATGCGAACATGTTCAATTTAAATATGCCATCTTCGGCCATGCGTCGCCGGAGATCCGCTGGTGACGGGTTGCCTCTGATCCACAGCAACATGTGACAGTGCAGAGTACCGCGCCCTTGAGCCTCCACGGCGCCGTAGTAAGCCTCGCATGTGCCGAAAAGACCAGGTTGACCGCGCCCGAAACGCAATATGATGTCTATAAACGCCTTCATCATGATATCGAAAAACTTGGCCGCTGCAAGAGGGTTATCTGCAACTTGCTTCATCCGCTCATACGCAGACATCAAATGGAACCCGTCCGGGTCTCCGCCACACAAGACATGAAGCAAACGATGATTTATATCGGAAGGATTCAATGTAACGTACAGAGCCGGACAGCCGAACGACTTGAGCAACGCACGAACCTCATGGCGCATGCGATGCTTACTGCCACTGGAGCCCATGATATTTTTGGACAGCAGAGTGAGCTTATTCATGGCTAACATCATCTCCTTCTCTTTAGCAGTGGAGGCCTTAGCATGGGGATCAGTCTCCCATTTTTTGTTCATTTCCTCAAGCTCCGGAATAGAACCGCGGAGAACATCTACAACATCAGCGTAAGTTCCTGTCTTGAGCTGAAATTGTGTCGTAGTCGTGACCTGCAATCTTTGATGCGCGTCCCATACAGTCGCCACAAAAGCATGGTCCTTCACAAACGGCGCGTCCGCGGTGTGCAGCATGTTTTTCAGTTGTCGGAGGAAGGAAAGCTTATACCTGCCTGTGCGCCCCGGATCATTAAATGAGCCCAGCCCATAGGGACTAAGACGGGGAAAGCAAAATGTAAGCATGCGCGGGTCGCGATCAGGAAACAACGTATGCCCTCTCCGAACAGCCACGAAGGGCCTACGATCCAGACACCACTGCAGCGCTCGGCCTTTCATGGCACTGTGAGCGGCTGTCGTCTGAGAAGCACTGGTGTAACCAACACTCTGTAGATACAGCTCATTGGGAGGGACATCCAGCCCATCGCGCTCATCCCCGTCGTACGAGGACGCCATGGACTGTCCAGCCGCACGACCACCCGCGATATGAGTGATCTCGACGGAGCGGGGAATACCGACGTCCCCGGACATGTACGAACCGTCCAGTGCATCACGAAGATTGGACTCACTGAAGACGATCCCTTGATCCCGATAAAAAGGATTATGCTCAAGCAAGAATTTTATCATGACCGAGACACGTTGCACAGACACGAGAAGAGGATGAAAGTGGCGGATAGACTCCATGGTCGGTTTATCTTCGCCGCCCAAAAACACCACACACACCGCATGGTCCTCGCCGCTTACGGGCGGGGGCAGAACACTCGCGATCCGACCCGAGTCCTGAGGGATTATGGCGACATGTCCGCGGCAATAACGCTGTGCCGTGCCAGGTGGCGTACCTCGGGCAGCGGTGAGCAGATAAGTAATCTGTGTAACCCTGCATGCCGCGGCAAGCTGCAGGTCCGACAGCGTCGCTTCAGCGAAAGCCTCTCGCACTTCGTCAGGCAAGCATTCGAAAGCATAGTACTGTTTGTTGGAAATTGCATCGACGGGCTTCAGACCTCGACGCATTGCGGAAGCGCAACCATCGCACACCATGACCGAACCCTGAGCGAAAGGGCGAGTCAAACCTCGGGCGTGCAACAGTGCTCGGCGGTAAAGCTCAAAATCGTACGAGCGAGGCGTCAAAGCTGCAGGTATGTCGTGGTCCGTGAGCAAAGAAAAGTCCACCGAATCATACTCATGCTCCGTCACCTCATGAGGAAACTTGTTCTGACCACAAGGCGCGCAAACGACATATCGCCAACGGGAGAGGATAAAATGCTCCTGCCACTCTCGAATTATATCGTACCGCAGAGCATCGTCATACATGAAAGGAAACTCGTCATCGTGAGCCAAAGGCGAGGATTCGTGAATAGCAGGTGGAGGCGTCGCATCCCGCCGCGGAGGAGGGCGAGGGGCCCGTACAGCCGCCCCCTGGGCACGTCGCTCATTAACAAGCTGGAAAAACACGAAATATCGTTCCTTACACAGCGACGAACACTGATGGCGTTGCAACGTATCTAGAACATCCGCCTTGCCTTGGCGGCGTTCAGGGGCCTGTCCATGGGCACGAGCAATGAGCCTGAGATGAGCCAGCGTGAAATTCTGAAAGCCACGAAGCAGCAACGGCAAAGCAGACGGCTTGAGTACGACATACCGGCGCCGTTCACGCGGAACAGTCGACGGCACTTCAGTGACAGAGGCGGCGACACAGGAAAACATGTACCACTGATTAAGGCCAGCCAACGACAGCGTCCATTCGTCCAAATGACCATGTCCAAAGTCCTCGACCAAGTCATGCGCAACGACCACAAGTCGACCCACTAGAAAAAAAAGCATGAGTTTGGCAACCGAGCACGAAACAGCTTCGAACGCACCAGCGGGGTCATATTCCGGCTCCGGAAGACAAAGAGGATCCCGCGAGGGCCGCAAGGCAGAGCCGTATCTCTCGCGAAGCGGAGGATTAATAACAGGATCAACTGCAAGCGACGCGAATCTTGTCAGTATACCAAAGGCAAGAGATAATTCTACCGAACTCACCCAATGCAGGGAGAGGGCGGACAGGGATGTCCTCCATCCGCACGCGCGACGAAGAGGCGAAAGGCAGCTCAATCTGAGCGGAGGGCCGCAAGACAGGCAGTTCCGGCGATAAAGGTTGAGTAGCGGAGACATCGACAGAGAAACAAGCCGGCACAGATGTGCACTCTGCCCAAATGAATGAGATTGCGAAGACAACGGCCGAACCGTAGACTCACCATCGACTGCGTCGGCCAAACGCACACGACATATGGGCCTGGGATCGCCGAGAGGAGAGGCAGCACGCTTGGGAGGGGACATGGGGAACGCAGAGAGAGGGACGAAGAAAAGTAGAGAGAAGGAATGCTACGGACACGAGGCACAGGAGCGGATCTCAGGAGGGCGGAACGGAGAACACAGGAGACGCTGTGGGAATAAACGGTCCGCCACGGTCCGGTGACGAGAAATCGCGCCCAGGTCGGTTTTTGCCAGCCGACAAGCCTTGGCCTCTAATCGAGACCAGGGATTACTCTCACTGTCCACTCCTTCCCACTCCTTCCATCAACTATCATTACCTCGACGACACGCAAATCCGCGACGATGGGCGTGCTAGAACTCAAGGTCACTCCTCTTGAGGAGATTTCTGTCGTGCGTCGCACACCACAACTTGTCACACCACCAAGAACTCACTGGCCCGGTGTCCGACAGATCCGCGAGAAGTCGCGTGCTGCCTTCCTCTCTGGAAGGACCAAGTCCATCGCGTTCCGCAAGCAGCAGCTCCTCGCCCTCGCGTATCTTCTCAAGGACAATGCAACGCGCTTCCAAGAGTCGCTTGCGTCCGACTTGGGCAGGCCCGTGCTCGAGTCGAATTTGTACGCGTCGCTCCTTCAATATCAAAGTGCCTGACACCCACGCGCGCATAATGTAGCTTGGAACTTGGCAGCACTATCACAGAGGTGAAGGGCATTTACGACAGCGTCGCAAAGTGGGCCAAGCCGGAGTACCCGGCGTGGTCTTTCAACTGGTTTGCTATGAAGCCCACTTTGCGCAAGGAGCCGAAGGGCGTAGCGCTCATAATCGGGCCTTTCAACTATCCCATTTGGTGTGTGATCAATCCCATGGTAAGCTTGAGAATGCGTCTCTGAGCAGTGTTGCTTGCTAACGCGATGCAGGCCGGTGCAATTGCCGCGGGCTGTGGTTGTGTCCTAAAGCCTTCGGAGCAGTCGCCTGCGACTGCCGCACTGCTCGCTGAATTGATTCCCAAATACCTCGATCCCGAGCTTTATGCCGTCGTCAATGGTTCTATTCCAGAGACGACGAAGGTTTGTCATCGCACTCAAGTTCTTCACATGTATGCTCACGCATCTTGACTCTAAATAACAGCTTCTCGAGCTTCAGTGGGATCACAGTACGTGGAGGCCTCGTTCAAATCTACACCATTGCTCACCAACTCTACAGTTCTCTACACTGGAAGTGGACGCGTCGCACGCATCATTCTGTCTGCTGCTGCTAAAACGCTCAGCCCCGTTACCACCGAGGTGCGGTCCAACCTATCACACCCTAGATGGGCCTCTCTCAATCTGTGCAATAGCTCGGAGGCAAATCACCCGTGTTCATTGACTCGAAGGCAGACCTCAAGTTTGTCAGCAGACGGTTGATGTGGGGGAAATTCGTAAACGCAGGCCAGGTACGCATCGTTGTGTGCAACGAGGATTGTTCACTTGACCACGCACTCGTAGACATGCACTGCTCCCGACTATGTGCTAGTCCAAAAAGACACTGTCGAGCCCTTCGTCGAAGCGTGCAAGGAGACGTCAGTCACGATTACCCGCGTATCCACTGCAGTGCTGAACTGGCGATATACTGCACCAGGCTCAAGGAGTTCTATCCCGACGGGGCGGAGACGTCTAATTCGTTTTCACGCCTTGTCTCACCCGCGTCAGCCAGCCGTCTGAAGGGCTTGATTGACGGCACGAAGGGCACTATCATCTATGGCGGGACTTCAGATATCGAAAAACGCTTCGTCGAGCCGACAATCGTCGCAGGTGTCGACTTCAACGACTCGTTGATGAGCGAGTACGTATTTGCACTGTTGTTTGTCTACACCGTCCTGATGTCATCGTTTGGGCAGGGAGCTCTTTGGCCCTGTTCTTCCGATCGTAGCCGTTGAGGACGTCGACGAAGCCATCAAGCTCGTGAACTCCCGGTATCTCACTCGAATGCTTCCTGTGCTACTCTGCAGGATACTGATTCTTCTGCTGCAGCGATCATCCCCTCGCGCTCTACGTATTTTCACCCGATTCGGCTTACAAGAACAAGAGTACGCGTGGCACATCCTGCAACGCGCTCGCACCGCTGACGTTATCCGCTCCCCGGCTCAGTCTTCGACAGCACGCAGAGCGGATCAGCAGTCGCGAACGATGTCATCATCCACGGCGGGGGTACGTTTCCATGTTCAATCGTCTCTCAGCCAGACGCCTCACTGTTAACTTTGCGTAGCTGAGGGCCTACCATTCGGCGGCATCGGCCCAAGCGGCTGTACGTCCGCTCCCTCCTCCCGCGCGCGGCCATCCTGATCTGACACACCCACAGCCGGCGGGTACACGGGCAAATTCTCTTTCGACATGTTCACGCACCTGCGCGGCTCGCTGGACAACCCCAAATGGTGCGCCTCTCCCTCTTGCCATTCCCCTCGCGCCCCACTCACGCGCGAGCGCACAGGGTCGACCTGCTCCTCGGCGGGCGCTTCCCGCCGTACACCGTACGTCGTACCTATCTTCTACCGCGCGACGCTACTGACCCGACCCTTCTCGCTGCTGCAGCCCAAGAAGATGGCCGCGATCGAGGCGTTCGTGTCCCCGTCGCTCCCGTCGCGCAAGAATCTGCCACCGGCGCTCGCCGGCACGGCGGCCAACGGCAGCTCTCAGAGGTGGGGGTGGTTCCTTCTCGCGGTCGCCGTCGCGGCGTCGTCCGGGGTCGTGCTGACGAGCCGTGGTCGGTTGGGCAGTGCTTAGGCATATATATTGCTGTCGCGGATTGTATGTGGTGGTGGTGGTGGTGGGGAGGCCAAGGTAGGCCTTGGGACGATCTAGGTATATCTTACGCACGCTTGTTTGCTGTTAAATTGTCGGACATCTCTCATCTCAGATATATGCATTCTTCCGTCTTACTGTGGTTTGGCAATGGGTATCCGAGAGACAGCACGTCCGCGGCCCAGTCCACGACCCCATCCAACCGCCTCTTCTCTCAGCAGCCGACCTCCTGTCCTCCCCATTTGGCATTCCGTCTGCTAGGTCCGCCTCGCCCCGATGAGGGGCTCGGGGCATGCAGGCATTCCCAGGACCGGCAGCGCTCGGCGACCGCGCGAGTACCGCGCGAGCTTCCTCGGGCGCATCAACTTTCGAGAGCTTTCGATGGCCTTCACTGATGTGATGCAAGTCGAGGGCGCAAGACGTGCTATCCCGAGCGTCCCATACCCACCGCGACCACCGATTGGAGACATGATCGTGTGACACGGAGCACAGAACATTATATTTCGCTAGAGTATCACAGTCCCCGAAGTTTCGTGTTTCACGCGAACAGATGATATAAAGTACAAAGTTATCGTTTCCTTTGTTCGCAAGCCCTCGCGGTATAGAGGCGGCAGCAGGCCAGGTAAATGGATGGCAATACAGATAACAACATGATGCATGCTGCAAGTAGATGTCAGAAAGTAGATGTCAGAATAAAAACAACACAGGCGACTCTATCGTGAGTGGGTGATATCCAAGAAGTTCCGCTGCGCAGCGTCGAACATTAAGGGTGCCAATCTATGTACAGTAAGTGGTGCGCGTTGTCAGTGTGTGGCCAGGTGGCGGCGGCCGCGCGGGGGAGCGGGTAATATGGCGGGGGGCCGGCGGAGTGAGGTGGACAGATGACGAAGGGACTCGGAGGACAGAGCAAAGCATGGGGTATGGCACGAGCGAGACGCCTATTGCCGCAGGCACTTGATGAGCTTGTTCACGCCGTCGAGGCCAAAGCCGTCCTCGACGGGGTAGCACACATACAGTGGCTGGTGCTCCGAGTGGAACTTGGCCCGGAAGTCACCGCGCTTGGTGAGGCCCGTCGCGCCAATCACGCCGTTGTACGTCTTGCTGAGCCAGGTGATCTTCCACCCGCTGAGATTGTCGACCGGCGTGAGCGAGTCGCTCGCGGACACGCCGAATGTGACGGTGACGCCGCGATGGGTCTCGCTCTGCGACGTCGAGTCCGAGCCGACCGACAGCCGCGAGTCTGTTGAGGCCGCGCGCGAGTGCGTCTTGCCGTTGCCGTTCATCTGGCGGGATTGACGCTTGACAGAGTCAACGCGGGGGAATGTGGCGGACGTCGGCGACACGGGTGTCTCGCCATCAATGGTCGGCGACTGAGTAGGCGACTGCTTGCCGGACGCGGGGGTTTCGGCACCGGAGGGCGCGCTGCTCAGCGAGCTCGAGGAGAGGTCCTCGCGGCTCCAGAAGCCCGTACCATGGTGGTCGAGGGAGGAGGAAGAGCGCAGAACCTCGTCCTCGTCCTGCAGTGCCTGCATCACGCGGTAGATGAGCTCCTCAGAGGTGCCGCGGGGTGCGTTGGGGAACATGACCGCGTTCTTGATCTGGTACTGCGTCGGGTGGACGGGCGAGAGGATGAGGACACCAATGATGTGCTTGTCCTTCTCGGCGACGAAGTAGCGGCGGTGCTCGAAGTCGAGCCATGGCTGGAACGACGACTGAAACAGGCACCTCAGTAATTTGATCGCGAAGGTTAAACCAAATGACGTACCGAGGCAATCTGGATGCCGGACCGATTCTTCTTCCAGTTGACGATGCCGTCCTCGACCTCATGCTTCATCTCGTCTGTCCACTCCTCCTGATGGATCTCGCGGACGGTGACATGCTCGCGCTCCGCGCGACGAAGATTCTTCTTGAGATCCTTGACCTCGGAGCCGCCGCCATGGCCGTTGGCGAGAGCGATGACACTCTTGGGCTCCAGGACATCCTCGACGATGCAGCTGAGGGTGCTCCAGTTGAAACGGCTGCCCTCACCGCCGAGGACCTTCTCCATCTGGCCGTCGACGCAGAGCCAGACGCACTTGAGCTTCTGGGACTTGCACCAGTCGATGAAGGCGCCGCAGGTGTCTGGGAGGGCGGCGGGATCGGAGACTAGTGGGTTGCCCCAGGCGAAGACGTAGGGGTCAGCGCGGAGGTAGCCCTGGACGGGGGGGAAGGAAGATCCGGGGATGAGTTGGTCCGCGGACGGCCGCCAGATCTTGTAGCGGTCGAACTCGAGCCAGGATGTGGCGGAGGATGAGCCGTACTCTGCGATGATCTCTGCGATGCCCTCCTTGGACTCGGCGACGGAGACGTCTGTGACTGACTTTGAGGCGGGTGTGGAGGCACCCGGTGAAGGGACGGCGAAGAAGCCGAACTGCTTGGGGGCCTGGATGGAGTCGGAGGGGGTGAGGTCGACGGTGGTATCGTCTTCCTGGGGGTCGGAGGAGGATGGGGCCGGGTCTGAGGGTGGGTCCGCGACAGAGTTGGAGGACGAGTCGTCGTTGTGGGTGAAGCGTTTAACGGGGTTGAGCTTGGAGGGTGCGGCGGCGTACGGGTTGAGCTTGGAGAGCAGGTTCATGGTGAGGGTGGACATGGCTGCGTGAGGAGATTGGAGATGGCATGGCTCTGCACTGCGGCTCAGACTTTATACGGGTACGAGCGGGGAAAGCCCTAGAACCCAGCGCGCCGGATGACGTCGGAAGCAAGAGCCCAAGCGGCGTAAGTTGCTCCGATCGCTCGTCAGTCGGAGCCGGGTCCCACTTCCACCCCCACTCAGGTGGTCCACGTCTGCCCCCGCCGTAGGGGTCCACCGTGGGGTTAGGGCCCCGTTGCTTTGCTTCCACACCACCAACTCCAACGCGGTCGGAGTCGGCCCTCTGCACTGGCCCCAGGCCCCAGCGGCCCGGCCTTAATGATGCCCCACCCGGTCACGTGCACACGTAGCCTCGACTCCAATCTCACCACTTTTCCCCAGTCTAAAAGGCGCCCTCCTACGTCGCCTCCACGCTCTCTCTACCCCTACCGCCCGCTCTACCACCTCCCCGGGCATCTCGCTGCGTATACCTTCCGCGCGTACGTATACCGTCATGTATGACAAGACTCCCGTATACCCGCATCTCGACCACCTCACCTGGGCACACGAGCCCTACAAGTCCATCTATGTCTACCAACGCCTCTTCACTACCCTCCTCCTAGTACCCATCTGGGCAATCTTCTATTTCATCGCCCCCCGCTCATGGCGCCCCCGCCGCTCCTGGTCCATCGTCCAGATCATCGTCGTCAAGTTCATGAAACGCATATCCCGCGTTACAGAGGTCGCTGGCGTCACCTGGGGCACCCGCGACCCGACAGTCGCTCCGGACGATTCTAAGCTCAAGGAGACGCGCTTCGCTTGGGTGCCCCCGCTCACAGAGGAGTTCCGCACAGGCTTCGTCGCCGACGACCAAGTCGAGTGCCAGCGCGTCGGCACCTTTATCTGGCCCAAGGTGCCCCCACCCAGCGTGCGCATGCGCTGCGGGCCCCCAGCAACTCACCCCCATACCACCAAGTCGAGTCCCACCGGTTCGCACGAGAAGGTGCACGAGAAGCACTCGCATCTCCACCCCAAGGAGCCCGTGCACATCTTCCATCCTCCTTCCGCTGCTGACGATGACGGCACATCCACTGCCTACAACACACCGGTGCCTCCCTTCTGTGAGCCGTCTTGGATGGCCAACTCTAAGCCCCCAGGTACGGTCTCTCCGGCCCGCGCCGTGTACGCTTTTACTAATTACCCCGTCCCATTTCCCCGCGTCACTCTTCTAGGTCTCAGTGAGGACATACCAGAAATCGGCGATGCCCAGTTCTTCACCGGCAATCCGTCGGTTGACATTGAGGCCTCGGCCGCTGATGCCCAGGGCCCGCCGCGCCTCATTGGCATATACATGCACGGCGGAGGCTACTGCCACATGAGTGCCCATGAGAACTCCGGTACGTCGCGCATCCCGCGCCGTCTTATCAAAGACGGTCTGTTCCAAGAAATTCATGGTAAGCTCATTGTACCGCTGTGCTCGGTAAAAAAATGACTTGATGCATCAGCTGTGGAGTACCGCCTTTTGCAACACGCGCCAATGCCGGGTGCCCTGCAGGATGCCGCTGCCGTGTACGCGCACCTCGTCACGCACCACCTCGGCGCGGCGCGCGGGCCTGACGGCAAATACCACTACCCCTCGCCGCCCGTACAGTACCACACGCACGCGACGATGTCGCCGACGCTCGAAGGCGTGCTCTCCCCGGTCTCCATGCCGGCCGCGTTCACCGTCACTCCGCCCTCGCCCACCACTGACCACGCGGAACACGCCGCCGCCCTCACGGCAGCCCTGAACGATGACCAGATACACAAGCCGTACGGCGGGCTTGCGATGCCTCCCGGTGCGACGTCCTCGCCCGACGAGTCCGACTTAGACCACCTGCACGCCCCGACGCTCTTGCGTCCACACATTCCGAGCCACCCTGACCGCGACGAGCACGGGAACATCATCCCGTCAACGCCCCTGCTGGCTGGCAACGACGCCAAGCGGCGCTCACTGTCAAGGGCGCCCTCGGAAGATGACGTGCTTGCGAGCGGCGGCCTCGGACGGCGCGACAGCGCAAAAAGCATAGGGAACCCTCACCGCCCGCGCATTATTCTCATTGGCGACAGCGCCGGAGGGAACCTCGTGCTGGCGCTCGCGCGGTGGATCCGTGACGAGGGCGTGCTGCCGCCGCCGGACGGCATGCTCCTACTCTCCCCGTCCTGCGACCCTTGTAAGCACTGACTCGCCTCCTTCACGGATAGCAAGCTGACCCGACCCCCCCAGCCCACACGCTCCCGCAGGTGCCCGCGTCGCGACGGCCGCGCCCGCATGCGTCGACGGACTACCTCCTCGACACGCCCGAGCCTCGCGCGCTGCTGCAGCGCACCTTCCTCGGCTCGCACCCGATCGAGATGGTCTACTCGCCGTACGTCTCGCCCGCAAGCGAATGGGTGCTCAGCGTGTTCCACGGGCCCTCGGCCCTCGCGGACCTCGTGCCGACAGAGCGCGTACGCAGCGCGGGCGACACGCGCGACTACACCGACTCGCCCGTGCCGCCCTCGCTGTCCCCCGCGTCGCCCAGCTCGCCCGCCGCGACGGACGTCGGCATCACGCTCAACGGGACGGCCGTAGACGTCGACGGCGCGATCGCCGCGGCGCAGCAGCGCCCGCACCTGGCTGCACGCACCCCGTCGAGCAACCCGTACATCCGCGTGCCGCCGGGCCACGGCCTGTTCACGGACTTCCCGCGCGCGCTCGTCGTCGTGGGCGACGCGGAGCGCCTCGAGCGCGAGGTCGTCGCGCTGGAGCGTGGGATGGAGCGCGACGGTGTGCGCGTGCGCATGGTGTGGGCGCGCGACGCGGTGCACGATATCCTGATGATGGGCGCGTGGGACGAGGGCGTGCGTGAGGGCGTGTGGCGCGAGATCCGGACGTGGGTGAACGAGATCGTGCACGAGTGAATGGCGTGATGGTGTGGGGAGAAGGGATGGGTAATGAGGACGCTGGGCTGGGGTTGGACAGCGTGGGACTGACTTTCGACTTGCTATTTCGACTTGCTATGTATGATGGAGAGATACCGTAGAGCGTGTAGATGGAGTATCTTGGAGCATTTTCTGTACATTTTCTGTACATTATATTGTAAACTTGCATTGCCACCTCAATCCGACTAGTTGCATTCCCTTGACGAAGTACATTCGGCGTTCCCGGGCCTTGGGCAATCGACAATCCTACGTGCTGCTTTAATGTGCTTCTCACTGCACGGTCCATGGCCGTGCATCGACGCGATCGTGATTCATCGGGAATACCCTGGTCCCTAGGCCTCAAGGCGAGTCACCATCGTTTTCTCCTTGGGCAGCTCACTCCCTACCCACGAGCGTTTATCTGCATTTATCCTCCGATATAGCCGTTGCCCCCCGTGCCGCTCCGTTCACGCCTGTTCACCGGCAACGTCAACGTTCACCCTCGGCGTACCCTCGGAACCTGGCAGTGTATGCACCCCTATTCAGTGTTCACCCTCCCGATCGACACCTCCGGAGTCCGTCAACGAGCCGACGCGACTAAATGGTGCACGGCGCAACCCGGGTATCCCCAACTCGACACACGCATAGGATATGAATTCTGTGTCGGCGCGCGAATGATGGTGTTGTTTCGAGAATGTTCGGATAATTGCACAAGAAGTGATTATACGTGGGGGAGGAGGTCCATGGGTTTAGCCTCTCGCGCGGTGGACCACCCGATCGTCTCCGACTCCCGAGGAGGAGCACGGCGGACCATGGCATTCAAGTGACCAAGAAGGTAAGACGGGAGGCACATCTGTAGCGCTGCTTAGTACACGGGCTGACTAGTACTCTGTCTTAAGCAAGTGCTGAGCGCCCCACGGTACCCACCCTCACAAATCATCCCGAGTCATCTGGGCATCGGCGGTCGAGAGGAGCTCGGGACTAACATGAGACGTGCTTGCGGCGCAGTAGCGTGGACAGGATTGGGTCAGCGACTCTCTACAGTACATGTTCTGTAATCTTCTACAAGGTTGCGCCGCCGGAAACGCTGGGCCCAGAGCTAGAACGCAGTGGTGGCGGCACAATCCGTCGGAGACCGCGCATTCCATCGCAATCATCCAAGGTCCACGATACACAAAAGGTTACAGCATAAAATTGGAGTAGCGCGATACACAATGAAATGCGAGGTCCGTACGTGTCTGTGTCACCGATCCGTAATCCACAGGATAATGGGAAGAGTAAGATTAAATAACATAGCAGACGTCAAAGATCGTGTGGGCTAGGCAAGACAACAATCAAGCAATGGAGAATTAGAACGGGTGTGTGTGCGGAGTGGGGCTCGTGTAAGGACATGGACCGTGACTAGAATGAAGATGAATGCAAAACGGCCAATCGTGATGACGGCGCGCCGCCTAGGGCGGGCACACCGAGTAAAACTAGTAACGTATGATGGATGGATCGTAAATCGCATGAATCGCCTCGTGATACTAAATGCAAGATTAGACAGTGGGTACAAAGATAGTGGGAATGCAGCGGAGAAGAGAGGAGTGACACATCCATGCGAGAGGGAGTCCGGGCTCCGGAGCTCATTCTTGACCCGTGGCGACCATAAGACTAGGGTCGCGTGCCCGCGCCCGGCGGCGGCGGCGCCTGCAAAGAGCAGTAAGTACACGTTCGCAGCAGCAGCAGCGCAAATCCATAAAGCACATACCTTGGGAACATGGGCCCCTTGGGCATCGGCCGCTCGTCCAGATCCAACGCAATATTCGCTGACGCTTGAAAACCCTGCATCGCAATCCCACATTATTAGCCTCCCGATACAGCACCACGCACAACATGACGCACCTCAATCCAATCAACGACCGCCGCGATGTCCGCCGCCTGCAGCAAAAACTGCTCGCCCTCCATGCGCAGGCGGATCACGTTCCTGCGCTTGTGGTAGTCGCTCCCGAGCCCGCTCTCCGCGTTCTGCAGCGAGTACGTGTGCACGAGGTCGCCCTCGTCCGGCGGCGGCACGGCGGGGTCCTCGAGCCACAGCGGGTGCTTGCGCAGCTGCGGCGGCGAGCCGCGCGGGCTCGGCGCGCCCGCGGCGGACGCGGGCCCGGACGACGCCGCGCTGCGCAGCGCGGAGAACGAGCGCCGCCCGGACGAGCCGGCGCTGTCGGCCGCGCGCGGCACCTCGATGCTCATGAAGCGCGTGCGCGTCGGCGACGGGGTCGCGCTCCCCGCGCTCGCGGAGCTGCTCGAGCGCCCCGCGCGGCGCACGAGCCGCACGATGGACGAGCCGGACGTCGGCGGCGCGCTGGCTGCCACCGGCGACGGTGCTGAGGCCGACGACATGCGATGCGGGGCCGGGGCGGGGGGCGAGGGCGAGGGCGCGGACGCCGCCATGGGCGCCGGCGAGTCCGAGCCCGACGCCCGCGCGTTGTCGTCCTTCACGGGGCGCTGCTCGCGCTCCCTCTCGCGCTCGCGCTTCGCCTTGGCGCTCGCGGAGCCCGGCGGCGGCGCGGGCTCCGCGATGTCGCCCACGCCGACGGTCTTCTCCCACAGGTTGCCCAGCACGCCGACGCCCGCCGCCGCCGGCGGGCACTTGTACACGCGGAACGCGGTGCCCTCGAGCACGCACAGCATGCGCCGCCACTTGCGGTCGCGCGACTGCACGCCCGGCGCGGAGAACTCCATCTTGCGCGGCATGATCGCGCGCAGGTAGATCTCGTTCGAGTACTTCGGCAGGCCCTCGCGGCCCTCCTCGTCGCGCGGCGCGATGTGCGGCCCGAACTTGCCGAAAGCGGGGTAGGGCGGCGGGATGGTGTGCTCGTTGAAGGTCGGCATCGAGTGCTGGCGCCGCAGCGAGGGCCCGAGTGCGATGGCTGGTTCTTCGTCTGCTGACGCGTCGGGCCCTGCAGGGAGATCCTGCAACGACGGGACTGCAGGCGCCTTGCCCTTGACTTTCGGTGTGCGGTGCGCGGGCTCCGGCGTGCGCAATTGTTGCTGCTGTTCCTTTTTGTGTTCCTTTTTGAGCATCTCGCCTATGTCGATCATGCTGCGCGAGACCTGGTGGTACATCGAGGGCCGCCGCGAGAGGGATGGGGACGCCAGGATGTTAGCATCGGGGTCCGCAGGCATGGGCACCGTGCGAGGCGACTGAGGTAGCCATGGATTCTGGAGTTGGGGAGAAGATGGTGGCAGGGAAGGCAATATCCGCTGGGGCGCGCGGGACGGCACATGGACAGTATGAGGGGATGTAGGGGTGCGGGGGCTGTTGGCCTCGGGCTGCTTCGACGAGAAGTAATCCGACCCGCGCCTCCCTTGCGGAGTCCTCTCTTCTGCCGACGCTTTCAGATGATCCAAAAACGACATGTCGAGCGGCGACGTCTTCACCACAGGCAGCCCGGACGGCTTGCGCGTTTGGAGGGTCAAGAAGGGACGCCTGCTCGCGATGCTCTCGTCGTCGCTGGGCTCCCTGCCGCTCGGGACCGCATAGTCATCTCCGTCCCCAGCGTCTAGCATCGACGCATCATCCTCTTCCTCCTCTAGATCATCAAGCATTGCGTTATCGTGGTCGGCGAAGTCGAGATCCTCGGTGCCTTCGCGCGGCAGCGCGGGCATGCTTCGGAGAGACTGAGAGCGCGGGCGCGTAAGCGAGTTGCTAGGTGTCGACGGGACGGGGGTTATAGGGGGGAGGGTGTAGATCGGGTGCTGCGGCTGGCGGGTTATGATAGCGGGGGAGAGGCGGGCGGGGGCGCCGGAGAAGGAGAAACGAGGGGAGAATGAGGGGAGGGACGCGAGGTGGGGGGCATTGGGTCGTGAAGAGGAAGGCCCTGCCTGGAGAACGGGGTGGACGAGATAGTCCTTCGCCGGAAGCGGTGGTGGGACCGGTCCAGAAGAAGAGGAAGCATCGCGTCTTTCCTCTGTAATGCCAGTGAGGGTAGAGAGGATGCCACTTCCTTCGCGAGGCGCAGAAGGAAGGGGTTGCGGCGCCGTTTTCGAGCGCGGACGCTGAGGCAGCACGTCCGAATCAGGCGGGGCTGATAGACGTACCGGCTGCTCTGTGGGACGCGCCGGGGAAGGCGAACTTCGCGGGGAAAGCGCGAAGGCGGCTGCGCTGGACCGAACGGGAAGGCCGCTGGCAGGAGGGCGGCTATCGTCGTGGGGGTCGTAAGCGGGGACTGCCAATGGGAAGGGGTTGACGAAGGTCGGCTGCTGCTGTGGTGGTTGCTCGGAGGTGGTGGTGCTGGGTTGTGAGCTGGGGGAGTCCGAAGAGGACGATATGCGACCGTGGGCGGTGGGAACGAGGAGGGTATCGGAAACTAGCCTTTGTGAGATGTGCTCCGCAAGCGTCCTTCCATCTATGCTTCCTTTACCCTGGCTCATCCCCGGCGAGCTTCCAGAAGAAACTGAGTGGGGGAGGTCGTCCACCTCGGCCGCGGGCGGCTGACCGTTGAGTGGCGCGCTGTGGACAACGGGCTTGGGACTGCTGTCCATCGAGCGAGAGCGACGGAGTTTGAAGCCGAGGCGGAAGGGGGACAGTTTCTTGATGACGACCTGTGCTTTGGTCGCGCGTGTCTGCGCGGATGGTAGCGTGTGTGAGCGTGGAGAGCGATTGAATAGGATCGCGATGACGCACCGAGAAAGTAGAGCGACGGGCGTCGACGTCGACGGTTGTGAGCATGCCCAGGGAACTGTGAGCTCTGGGGACCTCCATGGACGCCAGGAGGTTGAAGGGGTATGTGGGGCTGCTCGCCCTCGCGGAGACACGGGCTCAGTGACCGGGCGGTAACGGAGGATATCACGGGACGGGGAGAGGGGGTGTGTGTGCAGGAAAAAGCGCACGACGAAGAGCAGACAAGACGATAATTAAAGCACGAGCTAGACGGAGGGATCGGACGGACAGGCAGGGTTCAGAGTTAAAAAGTGGACGGGCGGGCCCTGTCGCAATGCCGCGTCTGCCGCGCTCCAAGGCCCCGATGCCGCCCTTCCTCCGAGTCCGTCTTCCGCAGTCTTTGTTCTTGGCTGCAGCGCCCGAGACGCACCGCTCATCCTCCCGCACTCCAGCCCCGCCGACGCTCTCCGCATCAGTCCTGCTAGGCTCAATCCTGCCCCGATTCTCGCCCCGTATACTTGCGCAATATTCCATGCGCGCATGAGTGACGCGTGGCTATATATAAGTACCTCGCCAACTACCCAAAGGCAGGAATTCTGCATGCAAACAGCCTCGAGGTGCCAAAGCCCCCGCCTGCCTCTCCATCTTGCTCCGCGTTTGTAGTAATCTCTACCTTTTTCGACGACTTTCTCATCGGCCTTCCCCACTTTCCTGATGTGATCGACTGTCACAAGTCTGCTACGGAGACTAGCATTCTTACAGCAACGCCACCGTTTCCAGTCGACGTGGTACTACCTGGTACTACTCGGTATTTACCAATGTAAACTGTGTGCCATACTTCGGACCACTGCTCATTCTTTTGCTCGTCGTCAAGGGTGGGTCGGAGCCCACTCCACACTGATAAAAATATGTGCCACTTGTGAATCGGGTGGTGACGCATATTATGCTGAATACGCCAAATTTCTGCTCCCAGCCCGAGGCAAATTACCTTACTCGCCAACGCTTCTCCCCGGCCCCAAGTAAGCCAGGCACATATGCATATGTAGTTTGCGTACCTTTACTTCTGCTTGCGCCGCTCTAGTACTACTACCATCGAGCAATATTAACTCGCAGAACGTCGGCTCGAGTTGGACTTGCATTCGCTCGTCCCTGCGTAGGAGCAGGGTTACGGCCCCTGCGGCGCGTTTCGAGTAACCAAGTCAACTCGATTGACCGGAAGAAAAAGCGTGAGTAGGACTCAGCGCCACGAGGCGTATTGATTGGCGCTGCACAAGCGACGAGCCTGTCGCACATATGTAGCCGTCGTCCTGCGTTTCAACCAGGTAATCTTGAGTAGTACGTTCAAAGTCCATGACTGCGGGATTAACGCGAAGAAGATCATTCCCCGCACTCTCATTCATAGCACGGGGGCATCTCTTTCAGAGAAGAAAATTGATTGTCAGCCTGTATTCTTGAGTACAAGTGATAGCCAAAGAACCCGGGCGATCGCACGCGTACGGGCATGAGTAGTAGTATGGAAAGCAATCCATGTACAACGTACCACGTTCGACTGGCAGCAAGACGCGGGCGGTAAGCAGAACAGGCCGGTCCACCTGTCAGATGCCTATCAGCAGCAGCGCTCCGGTCTTACCAACTCGACAATGACACGTCCCAAGCACAACGCGGGGCTGACCAAATCGCACATGGGATGCCGCGCCCACGCATGTCTCCCAGCCCACGTCCACCCCACCCCCAAGCCTCGTCTCCCCCAATCGCCCAATCCACCTCGCGCGCGAGGCAGGCGCACTGCCCGACGCGGGGCTTGGCTCGCCCAGCTCGGAGCCGGTGCTGGGCTTCGTCCAACAGGTTGCGCTGGCGGGGTCAGCGGTGGGGTCATGCGCTGTGTGCGCCTGATGGACGGTTTGAGCGCGCACGGGGCAGAAGCGTTGACCCTGCCAGCGAGCAGTGGCTGTTGATGATTTCGGAACGACTGCCAACAGCTACGTGCCTCTGGCCAGTGGTTGCGCAAGACAGATCTGGTGCGCGATCGTACGAGGTGGCTCCGTGAACGTTGAATGTCGAGGTGGGCTGCTGCCCAAGTAACCCGTTGGGTGCAGTCTCCGGCGAGCGCGGCACAGACGAGCCAGCCAAGCGCGCCCAGCAGACACCAATACCGGCACACACAGGACTGCAGCGACCGCCGCCGCCGCCGAGACGTCCACCCCCCACATACTTACTCCGACCAGGACGCGCACGACACACACCCGTCAGCCAAGCGCGCCGAGGCAAAGACGCGAAGGAGCCACGCGCCAAGGGCGAAGCGAAGCGGCAGACCGATCGACTTGATGGTTCCGCGGCGCGCTGGGAAACCCGATCTCCATACCGCCGTGCATGAGCTGTCGGGTGGGCGGATTGCCAGCTTGGAGTCCGATAATAATGCAGGTCGGAGGTCGGAGGGCGGAATGGGCGTTGATGTGCGCCGCATTAAAGGCCGGATTCGCAGCGCCGGACGCGATGTGAGAGAATCGAAGGCGGCTGCAGACCGAGGATCGACTGGGAACTTGGGCTTCTATCATAGTGCGGGCGACGCGGCGGCCCAGAAGATCGAGCGGGACGCAGTTCTGAGCGGGCCAGACACGATCCCGGCCGGGGCAGACGGCAGATTGGCGGGGGTCTTGATCCGTCGTTCGAAGTGGAGGGCAGAGGATCATGAGTCGAATGCGACGAGGCAGTGGTGGTGTTGCCGCTGGAGGTTGGGAGCTAGGCGTCACGATGGTGTGTGCAAGCGGTGCGATGCGCAGTGCCTCGGTTTATGTATGCGGTTCGGACACAGAACCCGATGGGCTTGGCTGCTGCGGGATGTACATCATCCATCGTGGTTCCCAGTAACGAGGGAAGTTACACGTAAGGTTGCAAGCGAGCGTGTGGCAAGACGGGGTGGCGTAGACGGGAGCCTGCAGGCGTGTTCGCTGTCGGATCGTGCGGGCATGGTGCGACGCGTGCATAACAGGCGGAGGTCGCCCGTTGCGTCCAGCGGGGCCCGCGCAACCCGAGCGGCGAGCGGCGTCCATCGCGCGACGAGATGCGGATCGCGAACAAACGTGGCCGCGGCGGGTACGAAGAAGGGGAGGGGAGTGCCGGGGAGAGCGCGACGAAGCGCAGGGCATCAAAGGCGGTGTAAGAACGGCATGTCTGATCGCGCGTACGAATGCTGTCGATCTGGAAGAGGCTGCCGTCCGCGGGGGTCCCGGACGGGATGCCCGACGGGGCGCTGGCCATGGCGGGGATCATTATTTTGGAATTTGGGTGTCGGGTGCGGCGGTGTTGCCAGCGCGTGGATGTATACGGTATATGCGAGGATCTTGGTTGCTGTCGGGGAGATGAATGAGCGGGAGGTGATAAGCGTTACACTTGGGCGGGAGCGCATTCGGCAGCCGGCGTGCCTGTACAGTCGCAGGCGCCAAGAGGACGAGCAATAAACAGGCCTGTTGAGAGCTGCAGCGGGGAGCAGCGCCCGAGTGAATAGGGATTGTCTGCGGCGGGTCGGACAGGGGTGCGAGCGGGGCGGTGGAGGGCGGTGGACGCAGAGACAAAGGACGAGGGAGCCGGGGGGCGGGCGAGGGCGCGCTTGGCAGACGGCGGGCCGCGGATGAGGACAGCTCAGTGATGCGAGACACGCATGCGAGATGACGCATTTCCGCTCCTTGCAACTTCTTATACCCCCACCGTCCGCGCCCCCCTTCCCCGACCCCCCATGGCCTCCCCGGACGCTGCCTCCTCCTCCCTCGCACCGTCCCCCTCCCGCCCCCGCACCCTCCTCGCCCCCGCCCCCCACAAAAGCAAAAGCGCGACTCGTCCGTCTTCCGCCCCCGCCTCCCTCTCGACCCGTTTGCCAACGTTGCTCTCCACCACGAGCCCCTCCTCGTCCCCGCAGAACGCCTCGCCCACGCTTCCTCTCACACTCCCCGCCGCGATGTCCTCCTCGTCCTCGGCGGTCCGTTGACGTCTTTGTGTCTCCTGCTCCACTCACTCATCAATTTGCAGACCCCTCGCCCGCTGACCTTACGCCCCTCCTGCGATCCGACCGTCTAGCCCTCTCCCTCCTCATCATTGCCACCCACAACCCTGCCGCACTCTCCCCGGTCCTCCGCCTCCAGAATCCCTCCCCTGCAGTCCGCCTTCTCTCTTTGTCGTCCCCGCTCGATCTCGAGCACGCCGGTGCCCTCCGCCTCGTCAACGTGCTCGAGTGGGCAGAGCGCGTTGCACGCGCATGGCGCCGCAGCCCGTCCCCGGGCACCCAGACCCTCTCCGAGGTCGGCCTGGGGACCCTCACCCCGCCCTCGCTCTTCGGCGGCCGCGGCGCCAAAACCAAGGCGAAGAGCAGCCCGCCGTCACCTGCCGCGTCTTCCGAGAGTATTCCCAGCTCGAATTCCCTCCCAGAGCACCCGAACGGCTCCACCTCGACCCTCGGCCGTATGCTGCGCAAGCGTGTAAGTTCGTACACGATGCCCCCGCCGGACCCGTCCCAGCGCCCCTTCGACGCCCTCCTGCACTTCCTCCCCAAGGGTCTGCCGATAAAGTCGCTCCTCAAGCAGGCTATCCTCGTCACGACCATCTCGCGCCCGTTCCTCGTCGCCGCGGCGCCCCCGCTGCCGGCGATGCCCGCCAGCGAGCGCCGCCGTTCTTTTTTCGGCCGCAACTCCGTGCACTCGCTCTACTCGCTCCCGCCGACGCCACCGCTCAGCTCCCGCGACTCGCTCGTCGGGCCCTCCGCCGAGCTGCTCCCCGAGGCCGCGCCCATCAAGTCGCGGCTGCTGCACCTCCTGCCCACGACCAAGACCGCCCCGCGGCTCATCGAGTCCATCGAGTCCTTCCTCCTCTCCTTCTCCTTCCCCAGCCGCCCCAGCCTCCCCTCGCTCGCCTCCTCCCCCTCCGCGCTCTCCGCCTTCCCGCACTCCCCCTCGTCCTCCTCCTCCTCCCGCCCGCTCTCCACCTCCTCGTCCCTCTTCTCCGACGCAAGCAGCGCCGGCGCGGGCGGCAGCGGGGGCCTCGAGCCCGCGCGCACGTTCCTCCTGCCCGCGAGCGCGCTCGCGCACCCCGTCGCCGCGCCGCCGCACCTGCAGGGCTGGACGCTCGCGGACGCCGTGCTCTCCGGCGTGCTCGACGCGGGCCCGGGCGCGCCGCGCGCGTTCCTCGCGGGCGCGCACGACGTGCGCGTCGTCAGCGCGCCGCCCTCGCCGGGTGCGCTCGCGCCGCCGCCCGCGCGCCGCGTGTCCGAGCCGCCGCCGTCCGCGTACCGCTTGGCGCAGTCGCTTGGTCCGGCGGGGCGGCCGGCCGCAGCGCAGTTGCCGACGCCGCCGGACTCGGAGGAGGACGGGCTGAGCGGGCACGACGGGAGCACGAGCGCGAGCTCGCGGTCCACGGAGACGCGGGAGAAGGCGAAGCGCAGCGGCGGGGAGAAGGGCCGCCGGTGGATGTTCTGGAAGCGCGTGTCGACGCGCTGAGGCGCAGGGTGCGTTATGTATGGCAATGGCTGCTCGAGTTTGAGGGCGCGCCTCTGCTCGGCGACAGTTGATGTGCGCCTCGTCTGCCTCAGCCTGCTTGTCCCCGCACCGCGATGATGCCCCTTGGACTTCTCTCACACACACGACGAACGTGTGCCGACTCTCGTTATACACGTCTATCGCACGCTCTTTTGCTTTTTCTCTATCCCCCTCTCGTCTTGACTTCTCTCCACGCACTTTTCCATGCCTTGTTTCTTTACCACGCAAGATATCTAATATCCCGCATTCTACATCTCACGTGCTCATCCTACGTTCCCGCACGCACGCATACATTACATCCATCCGCCCATTTCATCTTCCAACAACACTTTCCTCCCTCCCTCTCTCTCGCGCATCCAGCCCGCTGCTCTTGTTAGTCGATCATGATTCCAGCACGCCTGCCTACCTCCCGCTCATATCTGTTGGGTTTATTTTTCCTCCCTTCTCTCGTCTTCTGTCTCCGCGTTCACATCATCCTGACTCTCGCTCGCTCGCTCGCTGTATATATGGCCCTCGCGGATGGTGGTGGTTCGGTTTACGGTTCCCAGTTGGCTGGCTGCATGTAAGTAAGTAAGTACGCCGCATGCGCACGGACTCGGCTGCGATGGACATATGCATGTAATTACATAAATAAAGACATTGGGTATACGTATTCCTACGCATGCAATTATCATGGACACTGGCAGTACTAGTGGCACTTGCTTTTTTATGTAGTTTTGTGTGAGGGCGAGGATCGACGCGCCTCGTGGGTGATAGCCGGTCGCTGATCATGAGGGACATTGTCTGAGTCTCGCTTGGCGGTACTACGGTACGGTATGTGACAAAGTCGGCCGCGGCATTCGAAGGAGTGCGTGGAATGACGATGACGAGGTGCTAGGTCGAAAAAAATACGAACACTGAACAGCAACTCAGCTCAGGCTGCCAACGTACCGCCTCGCATGCGCCGCACGTCAGGCTCGCGTCCCGTTAGCGTACGCGTCGTTCGGCGGCATGCAGACGCTGTGAAATTGAGGTGGGCCGTGCGGTGCGCTCACCCTAAGTCTGACCGACAGTGATGGACCCCCTGGCCTGGCGTGGATGCGGCGGCCGTCGAACGACGCAGGTCATGAGAAACAGATGCGCGATGACGGTATGTGACGACGAAAGGTCCCGCAGAAAAAGTTTGAAAACGGCATTGATCAATAAGTAGCTTATGACCTATGTAGTGCAGCACAGGCTGTTCAGCAAGCATTCACCGTGACGGCGCCGCGATGCGCTGAAGCTCACTAGCACTTCTTGCGCGGCCGCAGAGCTGCCATCAGAGTCACTACAGCGTCCCTCTTCAGGAGCAATGCTGCCGAGCGAAATACAGCGCACTCGAGGTAGAGAAAAATGTTCCTGAGCTCCAGCTTCCGAAGAGTCGACGACAACTTGCGCCCTCGTGTTTCCCGACCGATGTCACTGTCGCTAATTGCGCGCACATGGTGCCGGCATGAGTGTGGTATGCCTGTTTGCAGAGTCAGTGATGCGCCAAAATAAAATACCACGAACCATGCGGGGAGAAGAGGAAAGTGCGTGGAGAACTGGTTTTTACGATATTAGGCATGTTGAGTCCTGACATACGGTTCGCCGCAAAGGGACTATGATTTGGATTCAGAAGAAAAGAAAAGACGAAACATGATGTTGACCTACGGGCCGCACTAGTGCTGCGTCCCGGTCGATCATGGGCTGGTGAGAAGTCCTACACATTATCATGTGTTTGAGTTGATGTGCGCAATATTGCGATTAGAAATACTGACCATTCGTCGTGCCTTCGTCGCACATGAGAACTTGAATGATCGGTGCTCTGTGACCGAGGTTTGGTGCCACAGCAGCGCTACATCATAGATGAAGTCAGTTCTCGTCTTGTCGGACACCACATGCTCGCCATCCGTCGGTACACTCGGGTGTTCTGATGCGATAGCTGTGGCTCGGCGGTCTGTGAAGTGGACTGCTGGAATCTGGATCGGCGGGCAACATAGTCCGCCGTCAGCAAGCACGCGAACCACCGACGCTCACATCAGTTTGCCGCGCGAACCCAACGCTGCTACTCCCTTCTTGACGGAACCTCTCTCGCAATATCTTAGGGGTGTACCTAGACGGATGCCGTTCTACGCGGTGGATTGAGGCCGAGGGGCCGTATTTTCTGCTCGTGACTGATCATCGACACAGCCCGCATGTTCGATAGATTGACCCGTGCGGGCTCGGTCGGCGACACAGAGACGCGATCATCCTGGCTCGCCTTCCTAGCAAGGCAGAGGGCATCGACCCTGCAGACAAGGTAAGACAGAACCACGGTGAGAGGAGATGATACACCGCGAACCTTCACGACCAGATGCTGCAGGGCCTTTGCATGGGCGGCCTGAGGACACAACATTGCAGTGTCAAACGAGAATTCCATCAAGAGATCAAGTGGTAGAGACGCACACATGAGATTGGTATGATTTGTGTGGCAGCATGCGTATGCAGCGTCCAACGTGTTCCTAATCTTGTTTGACAGGACGCCCGGAATAGAAGCTAGCCCACAATATCTTGCCACCACTCACCGAATATCAAGTAGCTGTTTATATTGCGCACAACTAACCCAAGGGAAATACACACAGTGCGAGTCCATCAATCTAATCTATAGGTCGACTGCAGCAAACCTAGCATAGCACGCTAGAATTCTACCGCCGGAGTCCGTACGCGACATGTCAGGCAGCTCATCGCAGATGATTAAGAGTCCGTTCCGCAGTTACGCGCGGGTAGTCAAGACGGTACGTGCCTACGAACGACATGATTATTTGCTGGCGGTCTTGTACAGGATGAGACCGGCGAGCGCAATAGAGTAACCTGCGGGCCGGAGCGGTGTGAGTAAGCCGGCACAGGAACAAAAGACACGGGTAGTGCTCACCGAAAATCTGCAGCGGTGCGATGGGCGAGCCGAAGATCAGAACGGACCCCGTAATCAGCAGGATGTCCTGATGATTGGTTGGGCGGATCAGCAAGGAAGAATGACCGCGCGGAAGCGCCAAGGACAGAACAGCGCGTACCTTGAAAACGCCGGCGAGCGTGAGTACGAGACCCGAGCCCGCGCCGACGAGGAAGACAGCGGCTATGTTGAGCAGGAATGCAACGGACGCATTCGAGATGAGAACGAGTGGGCCGACAGTTGCAAGCTCGTAGAATGGCGCGAGGCCCTCCGTGAAGGGCAATATCGCGAGGTTGATGAGCGCGCACACCGGTGCATAGTAATGCAACGAAACAAGAGGGTCCATCTTGAGTCCGTGCAGGAGGAGCTGGATCATCACCAGGCGCGAAGCTTCAAACTGCCGCCAAGGAAACATGAGTTTCGGATCAGTGAGGGAAACAGCCCTGTGCTTACAGCAACGGCCGCGGCCTGTGTGAGAAAGCCCACTAGATTGAAGTGCAGCTCCCCGTGCGACGCGAGTGCAACGCCAGATGAGATCATGAACACGATGACTGCGAGCTTGCGGCTGGGCTCTTGGATGCGGAAGGTCCACGAAATCAGGAGGATGGCGACTGGCGTGAATGCCTGTGGACGTGTCGGTCAGCGCGGTTAGGGGTGGGGAGTTGGTGAGGCAAGCCGAGGGGGCCTCCGATTGTGACAGGGTGCACACCTTGAGCATCTGGATGTACGCCACGCTCAGGTACAGGTACGCAGTGTTGCTGAGAATGAGGCTGGCACTGAAGAGCAGGCCTATTGGCAGGATGGAGCGTATGAACATCTCCTTGGTGAGGTGGACATCGTTAGCGCCATCGAGGAGGTGTGTTGTCCGCTGGAGAACGCGGGTGCCGATCGCCTAAAAAGAGCAAAGCACGCTTATCAGTTACCAATGCGGTCTGCGCAAGAGATCACTGTGCGCACCGCGAATCCGAGGTGGAAAGTGACGAGGAAAACAGGGTACTTGAAGTTAAGAGTGTTGTACAGATAGTTGTTGTAGATAATGACAGCAGAGCTGAGGGTGATCCAGACGGGGATGATGAAAGCCGTGGACACCTTTGCCTTTGGCTTGCTGGCGGGGGTAGAGATGGGCGAGGGCAGCGGACTAGGGAGATCGGATCCCTCCTTAGGATGTACATTGAGGAAATGGGCGTTCTCGTTGTCGTTCCCGCGCGTCTTCTCGATGAACTTCTCGCTGGCAGAAAGGGACATGGTTACAAGCGACAAGGAGGGTGAGGAGAAATTAAGTATGGGTGTGAGGGATCCTGGGAGAGCACGGGAAGGAGGGAGCGACTGGGGTCGGTACTAAAAAGCCTGAGACAAGCTGAAGGAAGGGAATGTGTCGTTCGGAAGCAAGGGCGCGAGTCGGTTAGTTAGCTCGGCCCACACGTGCCACAGCTACCCCTTACCCCCGTCTCCCCCGCTCCCTCCCTCCGCGACTGGCCCACTCGTATATGCCCAAAAGTCGAGATGCTGGGCAGCCAACCTGTCGCGTGCCCCGCTCTCCCCGCTGGACAGACAGATTTCGCAGCGGGGCGACAGCTGTGGGCGACAGGACCCCGGAACACCCCCGTCTCGGATAATGAGCTTTTCCTGCTTTTCCCTGCTACCGCTTTCCCACGCCTTCTACTCTCGAGTCTGCGACGTCAACCGCATCGTCCTCTCAGACAGCCAGCAGCACTTCGCGGCCGGACACTCAACAATGTCCAGCCTTCAAGGCTATGTCGACCGTACGTCTCATTTCTCCTGCTATAGAATGAAATCCGTGACCGCGTTTGTTGCTCAGGCCGTGTCTTGCTCGTCCTTCAAGACGGACGCGCCATAGTGGTGAGAAGTGTGCCTCCTCCCGTCTGCTGTACGACGCTCATACTTCGCCGTTTACCAGGGCGTACTGGCAGGCTATGACCAAAAATCGAACGTCGTTCTGTCAGACGCGAAAGAGCGCGTCTACAGCTTGGACGAAGGCGTCGAGGAGGTCCCTCTCGGCCTCTACCTCGTCAAGGGCGATATGATGTGCGCACTCCTGTATTGCAATATTCTATGTATGCGCCACGACTGACTCTCGCGCATAACGCGTCAATCTAGCATCCTGATCGGTGAAATCGACGAAGACATAGACCGATCCACCGACCTTGCGACCATCCGCGCTGAGCAGCTCCCTCCCATCCGTTACTGAGCGTGCCGGCGCGACGCCATCCGACATGCCCTCACCCGCATCCCTCAGCCCCGAAAGCCGAGAACTCGACCCCAGCGCCCTGGTGTGCGTGTGCTCATCGATGCCCAGCCTTTGTTGATTTACTTTTTCCATGCCTCGTTCACTGCCGACGTGCCATTTCGCCGGCACGCGTGTCTAGGTGCCAGGGGGCGTGAGGGGCGCGAGGCTGTCGTCTTTTGACGTGGGAGTGGACGGCGCTAGCTAGAGATATCGGGAGAACTCAGAGGTTAGAGCGGCGAGGAAAATGGCGAAAGAATGAAAAGCCTGTATGTATACGGCATGCGTCTGTAACCTCATTCAACTGATCTCCCCCCTTGCTGCCTGAAGTTTCTGCCTATGGTACAGGACACTTGCGTGAGTTGCAGGCATGAACACGAGTGCAGCAGGTGTTTGATTAAACCCGACTCGTTGACGCCACTATTATCATCAATCATCCCTTCGCATGCATTCATGGAACGTTCGAAGCCGGCGATTAGGTACCACGAGTATAAATACAATAGTGCGGGTGTCTGATTATCTAGTAAGAAGTCCGTATGCAAAGCAGACATCATCATCTGCGACCAATCCTCCCCGCTGGCTAAGGCTACGTTTTTGCATCCCCTACGCCCGCCCTCGGTCTCGCCGAGCTGCATCATTTGCACCCGACGGAGGCCTTTATACCCGACGTGACAGCGCGTCGCTGATGGCCTTCGCCACCGCAAGCGCGTCTACATGAATATCCTGCACGCTAGCCACATTCGACACTGGCGGTAGCGCGTCGCCCGTATATTGCCTACGAAAAAAAAAGGTTTGAAATCAGCAGTACATCGGATGCTCGGGCAGCGCCACGGACCTGTCACCCTGGAACGCAATGTAATTGATGCCCATGGAGCGAGCGACGATCTCCCAGTCGCGCGTGAATGTGGACGCAGGGAAGAGCTCGACGAGTGTTGCGTGCGGCGACGGGCGCATAAACACGGCATCCGATAGATGCTCGCCATAAACACCGAGCACCACCTGTATCCGCTATGCAGTGAGCAGAGACCTCACTTCAGTATCAGCGTGCTCACAGTAGAGTGCACGATCGCCTCCATCCGCGCCGCCCACGGAGTCGCGTCCGTGAGGACGTGCACCGTGACGCCATCGCGATGCAGCCCCTTCAGCGCGTCGAGCAGCGCGCGGTGGTCCGCATCCCGGAGGGCAGCGCTACCGAGCGGCGCGCGTGGCGCGAGATATGTGACCTCAAACCCGCCGCGAGCACGTGTGTCCTGCGCGCCGAAGACACCCGCGAGCGTCCTGCGCACAGGCTCGAACCACTCGCGCGAGACGTGCAAGTCCGTGAAGGCACGCGACCACCCCGGTGCACCCATTGCGCGGCGGTCCGCGACGACGAGGCGGTCGAGCAGCAGGGGTGCGCCCATACCTGTGAAGTCGTCGACGTCCTCTGAGAAGAGAGGGCCCGCGAGTGACGGGTACGCGGCCTTGAGAAGCAGCGGGTGGACGCCGACGGAGGAGCGCTGCCGTGGGTGCGATTCGTCGTCCGGCTCGGGTTTCCGGTCTGCGAAGGTCGGGACGGAGGGGAGCATGAGGCGGTGCGGCCGGGAGAGCGCGAAGGGCGAGGAGGCATTGATGGTGGTGTATAGCCGCTGAAGGGAGAGCAGGGTGTGGCTGTCAGTGGCTACGGGATGTCAGACGATGATGCGATAGATGTGTGTGTGAGGGCCTCACTGCTTGGTGGGTCATAGGACATGAATGTGACGCCATGCATTCTGCGGAGACGTGCTGTGTGAGAGGAGTCCGTACATAGACGAGCGGCACACCATACCTTCCACCGAACGGACCGAGCTTGCTCAAGGCGTTGTGACCCGGTAGAATTTGCCAGTCAATGTCCCGAGGAGGTGCCTTATGGTCAACCATAGAGGAGCCGATATCATCGACGTTGGGCATGGAGGAGGGGTCATCAGTGACCAGGAATATCGTGCCATAGGCCATGATGACATTGTCCACGATAGTGAAGCCTGCCAGCGGGAAGTCAGCTACCCGTCCCATGCCCCAAGTCAACCCCACACACCTGGGATATGTCGCACGAGCGTTGTCCTTGGGACGTGATCATCCCACCTCACAGACTCGTCGTTCACGCTCGTGGTACCGAGACCCTCGCCCTGGCCGTACAGCCCTTCTCCGACACCCTGCAGCCACATCGCCTGTCGCCCGCTGACGCCCTCGCCATGCAGATACTTATCGCCCTTCTTGTCGAACACGCGCGACGCCTCCGCGGTCTTCACGCCAGCGATGTGCCCCTCCTCCCAGTCCCAGTCCCCGAAGATCTCGTCCTCGAGCTGGTCACGGTAGCCTTCAATCCGCCGTCCGTCGGGACCTATAGAACCTTGCGCGGCGAAGGGGAGAACGGAATCGAGGCCGAGGAGGCGCAGTGATGTGTTTGCATTGTACGCGACGATGAAAACGGTGACACAGAACAGGAGGAGGGTGAGCTCGCGGCGCGTGGGCGGCACTGTCCATTGACCCATGGCTAGGTGGCCGTTGCTCGGCAAAAGGGGGGCGGTCGGGACTTGGAAGGCGGTGTTGTGGAAAGGACCACCCGGTCCGTCAAGAGCGCTCAATGGGCGCTTGCCTCCGCCTGCCACCTCGCTCGACGTGTTCCCTGTGTCTTGTCTCTCCAGCCGCTGTCATCCTCGGCAAGCTTGTCGACCATACTCGACCGGCCTCCGGATTCTGGACTCAGCCTCCTTCACCCTTTCCGTTGATTCATTAAATTATCCAGGCGTCCTTCACAGACATGGGCGCGCTCTCATCATGGCAGGCGTATTATACATCGGTATCCCTCGGCTTTCGAGCGCAACCTCACACGTGCGCAATCTACATGGCCGCGCCATATATTCATATCTGTCCCCGGTCCGGAAGGAACCAATGAAGGACGCTGGAGCAGTGCTGGAGCCGGCAAAACAGACATCCTGAATATATTCTTGATAGCTGGTCTGCGTCATTCTAGGGCGATCCTGACTCTGGGCCACCACTTCCCAGCAATGTGTGGGGCCGGTTTTGGGGATATCTTGACTCTTCGAAAAACACACCATGCGCTCATCTCATCCTATCCCCGGAAACCGGGAACGTGGCCCAATAACTGTCTCTGATCACAGAAAATTTGCCACATAGCAACAGTGCTCCACTGCGGTCGTAAAAGCCGGTCGGCACGCACTAGCCTTGCGTCTTCACGGACAGTCGACTGCTAATAACACCGACGTCCGGCGCGAGGTTGTCGTACACGATATACTTACATAGTAAGCGAGACAATTCCGTTATGCAGTCATTTGTTTGGTAACCTAACGTGCTTGTTGCAAGAATCATGGGAGCCTTCATTATCTCGACCATCGAAACCGGGACAGCTACTCGTATGGTGCTTCACTTCGTCTTCAAGAGTGCCTCATTCGCTCCCGCCGTGATTCCTTTGCTCCGTTGTGGGGTACTTACAGATGCAACGCTTATCGGCTCCGGGGATCTGCAAGGTCGCGTATTTCTCTGCCCTGAATGCACAAGTGGTCGATAATCGTTAGCTGACGTTCTGCCGAAAAGCTCCACAGATCCAAATTCTGACAATGAATCGACTACTGTCTTGCCCTGCCAGACTTGACTCGCAGCTTCCTGGCAGGTCTGCTCGAAATCGACAGTACTTACAGTGTGCCGGACAGGGTTGACTTAGCCGCAGCCGGCCGCAGTGCTAATTCAAATAAGGATGCAGCGTCACGCGAGCCAGCGTACCGAGCCAGCGTACCGACGAACTTACGCGAATTCCTTCGTCCTTCGGCTCCACTGAGTATCGGTTCACGCGAAGAAACCTTCGGCTGCGTCTTATTGAACCCGCGCGGGCATCAAGGTTCAAGACGCCGTTTAAGTACTCGTTGCTTTCGTCTCATCTCTTCAAGCGCTCATCCCTCTTATAATTCGTCCTGTGTCGCTTTACAGCACCCTTCCCTCCTTTTATCCTTATACCAAGACTGCGGAGGCACCATGCCTTCAGACGATTCTGTTCTCCGTGAGTCGCTCATAGCCGCTAGCTCTGACAGGGCGCCCTTGCTGACAGCGGGTCGCGTCTCCAGTCAGCGCCGTGAAGGTCATTCATATCTGGAATGGCATATACCTGTACGTCGTTCGCATGTCGCTGCCACTGCTATTACTTAGTCGTCTCATCCTGCATGCGTGCAGATGGGAATTCGCCACGACCCTTAGCTTCGAGCTCGAGATTTTCACAGGCCGACGACCGTGGCGATGGTCCTTCGCCGCATACTTCCTGGCGCGAATATTGGCATTGGGCTCAGTTATCCTGACGCTGATAGGTTTCAATATGAAAACCCAGTTCGATTGTAATGTGCGCAATTCCCGTCTATCTGATAATAATTCAGAGGCTCACCTCCACCGACGCATAGGCATGGTTTCGTTGTGTCCTGGTACGTCTTTCGCACAGCTCTGTTATATCATATCCACTCATCCTCCTCCGCATAGGTCTTTTCGTGGGCGGCAGCCGCGGCGTCTTCCTTTCTCCTCGCCCTCCGCGCGTACGCACACTGCCCTGAATTACGACTTTAAGCGTTAGACGCTAATTTCCACGTCGTTTAGCATCGCTATCTGGGGACGTAATCGCTTCGTCATGGCGGTCGCGGGCTTTGTCTGGAGCGGGAACATCGGAGCGGCGGCGTACAGTGAGCACTAGAACGACTTTTCTTTTTTCAAGTCACCGCTAATCTCGTTTCCTGCATGCTTCCAGGCGTCTCACAGGTGCTTCTTTAATATTCTAGGCTCATGCAACGCGACGTTCTCACTGCCATTTTTCTGCCGCTTAGGGCCATTCGGAGTGGGTGGCCGCTGCGCAAACATGCTCCCTTTCCGGCACGTCCGCGTTCCGCTGGAGTATTTTGGTGAACACGATTGAGGATACCGCGCTGCTCCTCTTCATGATTGTCGGTGTCCTGAAAAAGCGGAACCACACGGGCCTTTGGCGCATGCTCTACTTCCAAGGTCTCGCGTGGGTCGCTGCAGCCGCCGCGTCCGAAATCCCAGCGGTGGTAAGTTGCTTTGGTGATACCATCCACGATATGCGCTAAGTTTGTGGCGATCTGCCAGATATTGCTTTTCCTGAACATCAACGGTACGAAACATTTTGCACCAGGCTGGCTGTATAACTTTCCTCACGGCTTTTCTCACTCGCAGATGGTTGGAACTTGGTAAGCACCTTTTGTATTCTCTATACCATCACATCAACTCATAGGCATTATATAGATGTTTCAAGTTCCTCACAGTCAGTGATTTCCCATGCGGTCGCACGTCTCTGATTGCAGCTAACCGACTGTTGTATCCCGCTTTCTGCAGTGGTCATCATGTGCGTCCTTCGTGCTCTAACCACCTGCATACCGTATCAATGACTCGCTCCAGCGTCATCATAGCAACACGCGTATACCGCAATCTGTTTGAGTACATTATTGGGTAAGTGACAGGTCCTATCAGCGACTTCGCCGTCCACTGGTCCCCTCCGCCCGTGCACAGAATTAGCTGACATCCCCGGCAGCGACTCAGATTCACGACCGAACAGCAAGTGGTCGCGCGACGCTGCACGGTTCCGGAAGCGTGAGGGCGAAGGCGTGCACATCACCGTGCACCGCACAGTCGACGTCGATGTCGACGTCGAGTTGAGCACCATCGACCCGCACGGGCCTCGAGAGCAGGATGACTCGGTAGACTCGGACATCAAGGCGGTGATGTTCACGGAACACCCTGCACGCTTATCACAAGAGCAGATGGAGGAGCAGAAGATGAAGCAGGAGTCCTACATGGGCATTTAGGTGCGTCTTTCGCGACCGCACCTCAGGTGATCAGCGCACGATGTGACGCTATTTTTCAGATTTTTACGACGTGCAACAGCATTCTGATGTGGAGTTAGTTATCTTAGCATTATATTTGGATATCATGGCCGTCGCGATGCAGTGCGAATTATAATCTGTCATTCGTTTAGGACATCAGGCAGCGTGCAACAAGACTTCCTAGTTGAAACGGGCCCACGACAGCGACTGCACTCCGACGTGGGCTTATCGTGTCACACTCGGGTGCGTCTCATCGGGCATGACACTAGTGCGAATTTCGATCCGACTTTCCTCCAGATCGTTGGGCCGCAGCATGCAACAAGGCCGTTGTATGGAGGACGTTGCTAAGGCGGTCGCACTAGTACTGTGCGGGCTTGCCGAGACGTGTCGACAGAAAATTCTGACGGCAGCATTAGCGGCCTGCGTCCGCCGAGCTCCGCCGGCGTTTTGAGCAGTGATTTAAGTAGTCTCCCAGAGGCAGAGTAGACAGATTCAAAGCTTCGCAGGCTCAGGATCATATGTCTCAGTGATTGGACATCGGAGATTGGGCCGTCGTGGCCGGCGTGCGCCTCAGACTCAGCATTGTCTGACTGATATATTCCTGTGCCTCCGAGTCGCCGTCAGACCAATGATCACTTCGCTTGCTCTCGACACCTGGGTGAGTTTGACACTACCAATTATCCGATGGAATACTCAGATCGCGCATGGTCTTTCACACACAAATTTCTCCAGACCAGGTGCAAGTAGAAGTTCCCGACAGCCTGCCCACAACTACAGAGTTTCGTGCAATGCGACGCCAGGTTGTCTCAAGCGGGACGCGCGTAAGGCGGAAGTATCAAACTCCCCCAGCTTGTGACGATGAAAATTAATACTAAAGGTCGGACGTTCTGCCCTTAAACCGGGTTAATCTTCTACTTGATGACGCGAAACTGGACAGGATACTGGACAGGCAGGTAGCTGACTCTGCGCTTTCAAGTTGAATTCAGTGTGCGTGATCGTGTTGTTGTACAGTACATTCGAGCGACAAGCCACTAGGACCTCTCTACGCCTCTTTGCCGAGCGCGCTCCGCAGCTCCTTGCTGCTCATGTCTTTCACCGGGCCAGAAGCAGTGGGTGCTGTCTACAGATATGGGTAAGCTCGTGTTCTTTGTGCGACGACAGTGACTATGCGTACCTCCATCAAGTTATTGGACTTTGTGGCCTTCGTATCTCCCTTAGCCGTGTCGTCGAAGTACTCTGTACAGGCCCTCAGCAATAGATAGATATCCATGACGAGTAGGACGTACGAGCGCGCTGTTCACAGTCTGACACACCCTTGACGGGCCCGCCCCCAACGGACGATGTGCCCATGGGTTCAGAGTCTTGCATCGGGGGCGACTGTGTACCGGAGATTCCTGACATTATGATTGCGAGTCGGCGAATTGGTTTGGTTGGTTCGAAGCTGGTGTGAGGATAGGATAGCGGGGGTTTATACACAGTTTATATAGAGGCGGCATGCGGAGAGTATGACATCACCGGTACCCAAGCCGCACTGAGTTGGAGCCGTTCTTCTCCTTAAGTAAAGCATGTCTTCCGCGTTAGAATTAGCCCCAATGGTTGACTCCATAGCAGTGATCAGTGTGTCGAGCGTCCTCAAAATTGACTTACAAAACTCAACGAAACGCATGTATACAACATCACCATAGTAGATAATTGCCACAGGCTTGTAGATAAGAATACACGGATCCGGGCCGGAACACCGCGAGTTTCGAGGAGTCCGACTCACTTCGCCAGGCTTTCCCTTGTCCTCTGGAGTCAATGCATACAGCTACACATGATAGGTTTGATTCCGACGAGGTAATGTGTTAATGCTACAATGTCATGCATGTAAGTCGTCAACATATGCAGTAGTCCGTGCGCGAAAGTGCAAGAAGTCTCGGCATTTATCAGAGCACGCTAGGTAATGCTGCAGGGTCAAAGTGGATCTTCTTATCTTCCGGGGGTTTCGTCCATTTGTCTGAAAAGCTATGTCAGCCAGTCTTGGGCGCACTGTTTTTCGGGAAAGTATACCTGGGCACGCGACGAAGTAGCTGTCCAAGGCGCTGACAAAACGCTCTTCGTACTCGTGCGGGGGAATTACGGTGATGTCCTTCCCGTCCCTCCCAGACAGGCCCTTAGCCTTGTATTCCAGTGTCTTAGCAAACGTATAGCTGCCGATTGTGTCAACCAGCCCGCAGCGGATCTCTTTGTGCTCTTCGTCTATGCCTAAAAGGAGCCTGCAACGGAGCGTCAAGCCTTAAAGTGACATCCTTGCGAAGTGACTCCGAAGATTAGTACGTACGAATAGTCCATGATATTGCTTCTAGATAGCCAGTCACAATCGGAGCGCAGGCCTTCGCGTAGCACAGCTTTCGAGTGAGGGTGAACTAGAGTCAATGCTCGCTGTTGCCCTGTCGTCGATCGATCATAAGCCAGTTCCTACATTGATCACACTAAATGAACATACCCTCTATCCATTCTCCATCGAACAATGTGTTTGGCGCGGAAGAGTTCGAGTTCGGCTTGACTTTACGACCTTGAATGCCCTTCAAGTCAAATGTCTTGGCCGGCTTCTGGCCATAGAACAAGTTCTCCATGACAAGCAGATCCGCCTTAGCCTGCACATTTCCCGTCTCTAGGTTCCGAATCTCAACGGTGTAGAACCCGAGCAACTTTGCGAGGACCGATGCTCGGCTGGCAGTGGACTCCATATGGGCGAAATACGACGGCGCGAGGTCGATCAGTACCTGCCTGCAAAAAAGCTTGCGTCAGTCTCCTATTGCGACAGCGCATCAACAGAAATTACGCACAGGTCTGCGACGTTCCACGCATTCACCAACGTCTTTACAATAAACCTATCATCAGACGTCTTCCAGAAATTTGACCTGCTCTTCCCGCCCTGCGCCGCCCAATTCTCGCACTTCGCCATACTTTTGAGAAAGACATCCTCGATTCCGCAGCGCCTCCGCAGCGCGTCGAACTGCTTCGCATAGTATACCGTGCAGCTAAACTTGAGCCGCTTGCCGATTGTCCAATCGTACTTGATGTGTGGGCGCGCGTCGATCGTAAGCGGGTCCGCGGAGAGCAGGCCATGATGGTTCTTCGGAACGGGCGAGCCAGGGCGCCAGGGCTGTTCGGTCTTCAGCATGTAGCGCATCGCGTTGGTGAGGCTGCTCGTCCACGAGAAGGCGCTGTTTTCTTCAGGCTGTTCTAAGGCAGGCGACTGGGCATGGGTGTCCGAATGCGGCGGGGTGCTCGACGGCGCCGAGATGTCCGGCCCAACTGTACCGTTGCTGTCTGTCGACGATCGCGAGATGACCGACGATGTCTTGCCTCTGTGGATATTCGTCTCGACGATCCCAGTGCCGGTCGAGCTGATCGTCCCCTTCGACGAGGTAAGCGACACCGCGTCCATCTCGTGTAGGATCTTCCCCACCGCCTCCGCAGTATCAGGCAAAGTCACCTGTCCGTCTGCGGCTTGCTTGCTGACTTCCACAGCGGGCTTTGCCCACGCCGAAGGCGGCGCGCCGCCGCTCACCATACGCGATACGCTCGTAAACACGGACGACGGCAGCCCGTGGCTGCCGTCTGCAGGCACCTTCCGTAGAACCTCACGGAGAGACAAAAGTGATGTCGGGTCGCGTGGGTGCTCCTTCCGGCTGATCACCGCAGAGTGGGTCTCAGGCACGTGCCAAATCGTGTCATCACGGTCGGGATCGGGGCGAGGAGAAGGGGCAAAAAACTTGAAAGAGGAAGTGCTGGTGGAGGCAGCGGTGCGGACCATGATGCTAGACGTTGGCGGAGGAGGAGCTGGGGGAGCTGGAAACGCTGGATTCGCGGCAGCATTGCGTGGATGCGCCATGTTGGCTAACTCACGTTGATAATCAAGGGAACTGCATGACTGTCAGCCTGACATGTCTAATTGCAAGGGTACGACATACCTGAGAGTGAATGCGATGATGCTACCCCAATCTTCCTCCTGAACTATGACACTCCCTCCAGGTACAGCATGATATCCATGACCCCACCACCGCGGTTCCGTTATTGCCTCGCGGTCAGCAGTAAGGGAACTACGGGCCTCCTTCGCTACATGTTTCGTCTCCCACGCACTAAGCCTTTTTGTCGCGCCTTGCGCCGCGGAATGGAACGACCGTCGGACGTCATTGATGGTGGCATCGGGGACCTCAGAGAGCTGCGCGTACAATGTCTGCTCCGTGCGCTGAAAATTGAAGCGCATGTTCGAGAGAAGTGATATGGACTCCTGGGAGCTGACAGTGTCATGAGAGTTTTTATCTATCTGAGAAGGATGCGGGTCAGAGAAAGATCGTGAGGGCTTCAAGGTGGCCATAGAGGAGAACGACAGCTCGCCCTCGTGCGTGGGGGTATTAGCCAACGTCGGTGGGAGAGAGACAGTGAGGTTCCGAGGCGTTTGGGACTCTGATGACGACTCCCATTGATCATCAGCAGATGGGAGGCGAGGCAGCGCCTTGTGGTATACAGACAGGTCGTCCGCGTCGACAAATTGCAGCTCCTGTCCAGAGCTTTAGATAATCTAGGAATGCGTGGGCGGGCAATCCAGACTGACCAATTTGTCCAGATGTTCTGCGATGCTCTGCCACCAAGTTTTGATTTCTCTCCTCAACTCCCTTCGCTCTGCCTCCGCCTGCGCGACCATCGCCACGGACAAAATCGATGACCTGATCTTCTCCGATCCCTTCTCTGACCAGCTGCCGTGCATGATCTGCAGTCTAGGCACCCGCAGCTCGAAAACATCAGGAATGGCGAAAAGCGAGAAAGTGACGGAGTGCGATTTGTAGGAAAAGTGGCGGCGAATGTTAAAGCGTGACTGGGGCAATGGTGCGTCAGCACCTGTCCAGGGTCGGGGCGGGGGCGTCGTGTGCGGGCAAAGCTGCGCGGGTGAACAGATTGCCGGTGAATACAACAGGAGTTCGAGGAATTTAGCGAACGAAAATAAACTGCTGTGCATGAGCAAGCCACACACGAAATAAACACAGGACACTCACTATGCACCATCGTTGACTTTGCATCGTGGGGTAGTGGCTGCGCAGACTCTGCAGCTCTGCCACATTTCTAGGTCTTCCAGGCTCGGATGCTCATCTTCTACGGTCACAGCAACAATACGCATGCTGTTGTGCATCCACTGCTGTTCATGCTTCCCACGTACAGTCTTGCACTCTGGCCGCGAACATGGCTTCTCCGCGCCAGCACACATGCCAGAGACGACCTCCCCAAGGCTCCTGTCCGGGTCGCCGTTTACGGAATAGAAGACGTAAGTGAGCAACTGCGCACGCAAACCGCAGTGGGGGAAGAGTTTCGCTTCGCCCTCCAAAGGAGCCTGTTCTGATTGAGTCGGCGCGCAATGATCCGGCACGTGCTCAGAGTAGAGCACCGACAAGCTCTGCTGCCGCACGAAGCCCAAGGTGCCCGCCATCCCGCGCCCGGCAGCCTTCTTGCCCTCCCAGCCCAAGATACTTGATAACCCAGTCCGCTCTTCGCCAGTTAAGCGCCGCGAGGGGTTTTCCTTCTCCCTCTCTGCAAGACGCGAGAGCAGGGGCGGCGGAGACAAAACGACACCGGCAGACGTAGATAGCAACGCCTTGCTGGACTCTATCCGGCGGAGCGCCGCCTGGAATGGCAACTCCGGCTCAACAGGCTGTGGAGGCGGCGGCGTTGGTGGGCGCTGCTCGCCAAATATTGACAAACGACGAATGAGGCCGCTTTCCACAGACGTGCGGGGTGACGGCAAGGGAGGCGACTCGGGTACCGCTCGCGGAAGATCCAGCGAGCCACCACGAGTACCGTATGGGTTGATTGTGGCTGCTCGGTGCAGAAGGCTGCCTGTCTTCTTCGAGAACATAGACCACAAAGCGGATGGGTTGAACGCGTCTCGATGTCGGTGCTTCACGTCTGGCGAAGAGTTGCGATGGGGGAGCGGCGCGTTATGAGGCCATTGGATGGCCGACGCGGCGGGCGGCGGCGGAGGCGGAAGTATGGGCGCAGGGTAGTGCAGCGGGACACCGAAATTGGACAGAACGTGCTGTTCGAGGACTTGGGACAGGAGTGCGTAGACGGCTACGCGGAGGACCCTCCGCAGAGAGGCATGCGCGTCCGAGGAGAGTTTCCCTGTGAAAGAGAATGTACCGCCGACCAATTCAGAAGACCCCGGAAAACGAGCTGCTACAGATGTCAGTATGGTGCGCGCAGGTAACTCCAGATACGAGTAGCACGACACGTACTGTCCCACTCTTTGAAGCCATACAAAGCACTCTCAGCGGCGGCGGCGCCATTGTCTGTGGGATCCTCGCCAAAGAGGTCAGGCGCTGGAAGCGAAAACACGCCAGGCGTGAATTGGCACCGCGGGGCAGAGTTATCCGCCGACGGAAGTTGGTCAGGCAGGACGGCAGTGAGCAAGAGATGCTTCGACGCCGTCGACGTTGAGCCACGCTGAGTTGCGAGGACGCGCAGCTGCTGGAGCGCCAGGACACTGCGTTCCTCGACGTCGGGCTCGGCAGAAGGAAACGGGAGCTTCACCTCAGACGACGTCGCCGCTTTTGCTGCTTCTGCAGCCTGTGACGTCCTGGGCTTGCCCTTGGCGCGTCCTTCTCCCTCTTTCGCCTCCTTCGCCGCCTGCTCCTGCTCTTGTTTCTGCCTCGCCGCTTCCTCGAGGCCTCGCCGCTGCGCATGCTCTCTCCTCGCAAGCCGCACGCCTGCCAGCCAGCCACCATCCTGCACTGCCTTGGCCAAGTCATACAGCGCCGCCTCTATGCGCCCCGACCACTCCCCGCCTCCGCCATCGAATGCGGTCTCTTCTTCTAGCGCAGTGTCGAGGAGGATTCGAATGTGGTGTCGGGTTTCGACGGTGAGTAGTTTCTCGCTCGTTGGTTGCGTTGCTAGCGATGTGTCACGACTGGGCGTGGGCATGGAAAGTGTGTTACTATGAGCAGCGAGGACGGCGGTGTGTGCGCTCAGCGCTTTGCCTCCAACGCGAGACGTCATGGCAGCCTTGCAATGGACAAGCCCGGAGGTCACAATTTGGACAGATCTCTCCCCGTGACATACCCGAATGTGGCTCAAGTTGGGCTCAAATCACAGACGGGTCTGCTCAAGCCTTGCTCTACCTCTTTAATTTGTGTTGGGACGCGAATGAGCAGCCCCTTATATACGAGCACGAGGCAACAAAAGCTCATGAACATGAGCTCAGTCAGCTTAGGGATGAAGAGATGATCGAAAAGACCAAGGCGACCGAGCGGGGCTGCTCAAACGTATTAATTGGAGAGAGCCTTCATGCACCAGAACTTCACTACACGACACTGGGCTGCAAGAACCCACAACACAACAACATCACATCTCCCCGCATTCTGCGTCTGACATCAGAGACACTCACATTGCCTTCCACGAAATGGCTACGTACCGACGATCTTAACGGCAAGTTTAGGGCGATTATTTGGGCCCGTTGGCACGTGCTCAATTTTGCGCAAAGTCAACATGCCGTCGATGACCTTCCCGAAAACGACGTGCTTGCCGTCGAGAAAATCGCACTTGGCAGTCGTGATGAAAAACTGGGAGCCGTTGGTATTAGGTCCTGAGTTCGCCATCGAGAGAAGGCCCGCTTCGGTGTGCTTTTCTTGGAAATTCTCGTCCTGAAGGGGTCGTCAATGGAGGCTCACGAGTATTGAAGGATAGTGCTGACGGGGAACTTGTCGCCATATATCGAGAAAGTTCCCGTTCCGTCTCCATTTAAGAAGTCACCGCCTATATGATAATGCAATCATGAGTACGATTGTGTACTCAAGGAATCGTGCCACATACCTTGACACATGAAATTGGGCACTCTGGAACGTTCTTCAGCGACTTGGTGAGAAGAACAGCAATTGACTCACACTCTACAGGAGTGGCCTTGTTAGCAACATAGCGGCGTCGATGACAGGTCCATCCACGATTCATACCTGTGGAAGGTCGCGTTCTTGTACCCTTGCGGCCGCGAATTCTGCCTGGTCGGCATTAATGCCCCTTCAGCACCTGCGCCTCAGGCGAGAGCGACAGCATACCTGTACTCCCCTGTACAAAGCTGGCGGAAGTTCTCTGCAGTTCTGACCAGAGACAGCTTGTTGAGTTATCAGACACGTCGAGAGAGGGAGGCACGCACTTTGGCACGATGTCGCTGAAAAGCTCCATCTTCAGCCTCCCGGCGGGCGTCTCACCAATGTTGATGTCCATGAACACGACTGGTCGCTGATTTGATGACATTTGAGCGTGATGTTGAAGACCGACGGTAATGGAGAGAGGAAAGAGAGACCGACCGAACTCGGCAAGTGCAGTGGCCGATCTCAACAGCCCTGTTCTCAACTCTCACGTCTCCTGCACGGCAAGATGTCTTACTTCCTTCCCCACCTCCCCTCCGGCTGGCATGTTGACGAGGCTATCAAGTCCGAGGAAGACCGTATCGTCGTGATCCGGTTCGGGCACGACTGGGACACCCAGTGCATGACCATGGACGAGACACTTTACTCTGTCGCTGAGAAGGTACAGAACTTTGCTGTTATCTACCTCTGCGATATCACAGAGGTGCCCGATTTCAACAAGGTGAGCGATTTTTTCTCTAGTTCCGGACGATCGTCATTCTGATCGGCATGTGTGGCCTAGATGTACGAGCTGTACGACCCATGCACTGTGATGTTCTTCTACCGGTTCGCCACTCCCTCTCGGGAAATCTATAAGAAATGACTGACGCCGTCGTATACCAGGAACAAGCACATCATGATCGATCTGGGGACGGGAAACAACAACAAAATGTGAGCATAGCTGCACGTTCTTGCTCATACGACGGTGATTGAAACTTTCTGGATCAGCAACTGGGCTATGGATAACAAGCAGGAGGTGAGGCAGAGCTCCTTTCGTGATGCCATTGCTTGCTCACTCAACCCTGTCAATTAGATGATCGACATCATAGAGACTGTCTATCGGGGTGCGTCGAAGGGCCGTGGTCTCGTGGTCTCTCCCAAAGGTCAGTCCTGTGCCCTGACATTCAAGCGTCCGTATGCTGATGACTTGTGCTCAGATTACTCGACCCGCTACAGGTACTAGCCTGGTGTTTCTCTCGGTCAGTCTGTGCATATACTTCTTTGGAATTGATTCTATTCGTTCGTCGGATGCAATCAGGCGTCGCTGCGATGTTGGATACAGTTGATAAGTGATACAAATGTGCGATGAGATGCTCAAGGGAGGCAGGATGAATCTACCGTGATGAACCGTAAGATATGTGGAAATTCGGTATGAAAGTAGACGCACATGCTCTCCATGGGAATGCCGTGCAGTTCATGCAGCGACAGCAACCTCGCTGACCCCCTCCGAGATCGTCAGCTTCTCCATCGCGTCCTCGAACTTTTCATCCTCCTCGTCCTCGCTCTCCTCGTCGTCCTCGTCACTGACACTCGCATCGTCTTCGTCCGGAGGTTCGTCTTCGTAGTCCAGCTACCCACAGCCTTAGTCACCAAACGGCTCGCAAGAAGATGTCGATGGGCTCACCGGGTCGTATACCACTCGAATTATCAGGCTACAGCTCGGGCATGTCGCAATGTCCTCGTAGTTGGCCAGCTGCGCGCGCGAAATCTCGAAGCGATCGCCGCACGGGCATGGATAGTGGTACACCCGTTTTTCCTCATCCCAGGCCATGTCTTCGATTTCAATTTCATCGTAGTATGCGCCCATTGTAACCGGCGAGATGATAGCGGAAGATTATACACTCAAGCTTGAGAGGAGCCGAGGAGGAGGAGGAAGGGGTCGAGAGATCGCGAGTCAAAATTCGTGATTACTTCTTATGGTGAGTCTGACTCAATCCACTTGACCGCACTCAGTGTGATCGTGACTCGGAATTGATGTCAATTCAAATGGCCTACGACAAGTAGATGAATGCAGTACGATAGGTAGCCGCCCGTACACAGCAGCGAGCAGGAGCCCTCTAGGAAAGACGGATCGACTATCATCTGTCAAAGTCACTACGGAGACTACAGTCTAGCTTGAAGTGTGGCGCCGGCCTTTTGTGACTCTGCGGTACAGAGGGCAATATTCGAGATTCGCCGGTTCCCTAGACCTACTATCGGTTACATAGTTCGCAAGGTCCTAATGACCCAACCTGAAAGTTACGCGGACCATTTCTTTCCATGAGCTCGCAAGACCTCATTCAATCCCTCCCTCTCCACACAACTCTCCAACCTGAAGCTCTTCGCCAGCTCCTCCAACTCGCCTTCCCCCATGCCGCGGAAGTGTTCCGCCCACTCACGCACAAAGAATTCTGCTACGAGCGTCGCACGAGCCAGCCTTGCAACGCGCTCCTCTAAGCTCCACCCAGGCCATGGGTACAGGCGCCGCCTTTCTTCGTCGGGAACCGCTTCCTTGATGAGCTGCACGATCGGTTCGTAGATATGTGCAACAGGCGTGGCGTCTGCGCCCCACGAGTCTATCGCAAGGCGGTGTTTCTTAGCGAGGAAGTCTTTGAAAAGCTTCATGTATGGTGTGTTGCGGGAAACGTGGACCATGCCTTGAAAGCCGATGTCTTTGTACAGCCAGATGGACCAACTGAGGTTGTCCTGCAAAGAGCATGTATGATCCAGCCACAACAGGGGCGGAAATTCCACGCGTGAACTTACCTTGTCATAGAGCTCAAGCTGGTCCTTAAGCACGGCATAACGGCGCTCGTTGATCGAGTCCGTCTGCTCGCCCTCATACTCCCTCCGGGCGTACACTGGTCCCCATTCACCATTCCACACGCACAATCCCCGCGCATCCATCCACTCGCGCTTGCGCGCGTATCCACGGCGCATTTTCTCCTTCTGCTCGGGGTTGCCTTCGTACACACCGCCCTTCGGGAACCCGAAGACAGAATAATCGTGGATAGAATACGCCACGTTTTCGCCCCACCTCGTGCGGACGTCTTCGGGAAAATGAGAGAAGTCGGTTGCATAAGTATTTCCATCGAGGAAGATGATGTGTCGCGGGTCGATGGCACGCACTGCTGCGATGGCGCGATCGTAGAAGTTGATCAGCCCAGAGAAAGTCGGACTAGGGTCTGCGGGTTCATTGAGCAAGTTGTAGCCGGCGACCCACGCGTTATCCTTGTACCTGTTCGCGATGCATTCCCACAGCCACACGGCAGAGTCAACAAAGTGCTTGTGCCGGAAAAAGCCTGCCAGGTGGGCGCCATGATCGGAGTGCCATCCGCCATTCTGTCCGCCGGGGGCAGTGTGGAGGTCAATGATAGTATAAATGCCGTGCGCAGCGCACGCGGCGATGGCACGATCGAGATGTGCGAAGGCATTGGGCCGCAATACCCGAGGATCGAGAGGAGACTCGAAGTGTCGATAATTTATAGCGATGCGGACGCAATTCAGCGACAGCGAGTGGAAAAAGGCCGCGTCGGCATCAGTGAAGAAATACTCTAAAAACTGAAAACTGTTTCGGAATAGCTTGGTATAAGGAGAGCGAGTCGCTGACCTTGTCGAAGAAAAACTCGGACTTCTCCTCGCCAAGGACCTCGGAGAGGGCTTCACGTATCTGAAACTCGCAGCCTGGGAAGCCTAGAGAGTCTGAGCGTAAGTTTGGCGGCAATGAGCAGGGCGCCTACCAGATATGAAGTTCTCCATCCTATGTAGAAGTAGATTTGTTAGCGATGATGTGGAGAAGACGAGAGGCTCACATCATCCATCCTCCCAAGCCCGCACCGCGCAGGACAAGCTCCTCTCCCTGCTCATCGACGATCTTGGTGCTCGATACCCGTAAGAATGACATGAAGGTCTGTGTCTACAGCAATCAGTTTCTGCTCACATCCGATCGCACGATCGGCAGACCGGGCCGCGCGGGATAGACTCAGTTGTGACTGACGGTCCGAAGCCAATAAAAGTTCTGTATATTTCCAACAGCGAGTCATCGTACTGAAGCAAATTTGAGGCGGGCTTTATCGGTGAGGCGGACTTCCTCATCTCTCAACTTCAAGTTGATGGCAGCCAACAGTTGAGAGGCGTGCTTCTCTCCGTCCTGCAGGAAACGGTCTTGAAACACGGTCAACGATGCAATAAATTCAAGTCGCACCTGGATAAGCTGCTTGATCTGTGAGACGTCCACCTCACCACTACCCAGCAGCTGCATGCCCTGTAGCGCTGGGGTCGATCTCGAGGCAACGGAATAGACTAGCAAGAGGCGAAGAGGTGTGGCTGCCTCTTCCTGCGATGTAGCGTCTAAGAAATGCAAACTGGGTAGCTTACCGTAGACGGAGTAAGGACGAGTTCGTGAGCTACGGCAGGAAAACGCACCAAATTCAGGGTGATGCATATCGGCCAAGCCTCGCGTCCAACTAACGGTATACCATCGTCCCAGTAATCCTCTAGCTCAAAATCCGTGGCTGCCTTCACTTTTCGCGTGTCAAGCCCACTCTGCTTCTCTTCGTCTACATCCATGTCGCCTTCTTGCTTTTTTTGCGCACGATATTCGACGCTGCGCGTACGCGGAACTTTGGTATCCCAAATCGCTGCGCGTGCTGCCATGAACAACGCATCGTAGACATTACCAGAGTCGGATAAGACTACAAGGTCGAGTGCAAGGAGCCACGCCTTCTTGCCTCGGACGATCCCGAGGTTGGCGGGAGTGATGGAAGGATGGGACAGGATGTCATCCAGGAATGCCGAGTAGTCATGCTGAAGATCGTCAAGCCCGTTAGAAGATGCGAGCGGGTAGGCAGCTGGCGAGCTAGCTTCCCATACTTCGTGAGTTATCGCGCTAAGGAGGCAAAGGAGTACGCACCAGGACACCGAACATGTCACTCGACCTTGGTCTATACGCTCCCCGCCTTCAATATCTTCCACCTCCAGCTTCACCGCGGCAAGAATTTCCGTCCCTCCTCCCGCCTCAGCATCATTCTTGCCAACGTTGAGACGAGCGCTGCCATTCGCCAATGGCGCGACGCCAGTCTCCAGAGATATAGTTCGGTATTCTTGTAATGAGCGTCCGTCGCCGCGTAGTGGTGAGTTTGATTGGAGAGACGCCTGGATGTAGGCCTTCTCAGATTTTGAAAGAGACTTGAAGGCCATTGTAATGCCAGTCAAGTTGAAGGAAGCGTTAGAAGGAAGCTGGATCCGTCTATAGTAGTCACGTGGAGCGCGGCTCGCAGCCAGCGTAGATCATCTGAGCCTCGCACTCGAATGTGACTTCATAAAACGGCCTAGATTGACTGACAGCATACAGACTGATGATAACACGCATGAAATCCTACTGGATACATAGAAGTATCGCTACATACAATCTACTACTTGCCCTGCAGACGCCTCGGCCGCCAGACAGCCTTCGCCGGCTGGAAGCCATCGTCCTCCTTTTTGGGCTCCTCCCGAGTCGGAGGAGAGGCGGCAGCTGGTGGTGGTAAGGCAGCGCCGCCCGCTGCCCGCAGCTTCTCGCGCTCTCTCCATCCTCCGCCGGCGGACGCGCCTGCTGGGCGGACGAGCTTTGGAGGCAAAGCGGGGCTCTCCGACCGGGGAGGGGTGTTGGCTGGCGGGGCAGCGCTTGGCCGCCTCCATGCCTCCGGCGCGGCCTTGGATGGAGCAGGTGCGGCCTTCCGCTCGCTGGCACGGGCTGCAGCCCGGGCAAGAGCTTCGTCCTCTCTTTGCGCGCGAAGCCGTGCTTCCTCCAGTGCCTTTTGCCGCTCGTCCTCTCTGGCTTTGCGGATGGCAGCCGCCTCCTCTTCTGCGAGCCGCTTCTTTTCCTCCTCCGCGGCCGCCGCCGCCGCCTCCTCTGCGCGAAGCCGTTCTTCCTCTGCAAGGCGTTCTGTGGAACAGTTGAGCAATGTATGGCATGCGGATGACGAGTAAATATACCTCTTTCCAGACGCGCCTCTTCTTCCTCCTGCTCCAGACGCCGTTGCTCCGCCTCCTCCGCAAGGCGTTCCTTCTCCGCACGTTCTGCCATGATATGAGCTCTCCTCTTCGCTTTTTCCTCGTCGATCTTCGCTTGAGCGAGCTGTTGCTTCTTCTCGTACTCTGCGCTCCGCTTGCTCAAAATCAGCTCTTTCCTCGCCTCATACTCGCCTCGCATGCGTGCCAACCGCTGCTTCGTGTTGAGGTCTCGCTCGTGCGCGAGTCTTGAGGCCTCGATGCGAGACCGCTCAATCTCCTCAAACACAGCGCGATCGTTGGCCTGCTGGAGTTCGTAGTCCTTTGCGAGGAGAGGACGCTCCTCCTTGCGGTATGCACGCTCGATGTGGTCGATTCGCTTTGCAACGATCCGCAGGCGCTCCTCTTTGTCCTTTTTCTCTTTCTCCAGCTGTTCCACTTGGAGACGCATGAGGTTGTCGGTGTTGAGATTGTCCATGTCCTGATCATCGTTTAGTATCGCCAGCACAAAAGCAGATATACTCATTACCTCGATGTCGACTTTCAAATTTCCACGCTCCTTGAGACTGATTGCGAGTTGACGAGCCTCCTCAGTCCGCTTGCTCTGAATTTCATTGCGCGCGCGCTCGATCTCCCTCTTCCTAAGATCTTCAACGGCTCTCCGGGCCTCCTCCTCCTTGTCGCGTCTCTGTGCTTCGGCCCGTCTGCTTGCTTCCTCCTTTTCCTTGCGCAGCGAAAGCTCGGAAAGCAGCTCACGCCGGCGAGCGACGAGGGCGCGACGAAGGGTCAAAGCTTTGCGTTCGGTCTGAGCAGCGGTGACAAGAGCGGACACGCGGGCCTGTTGCTGCTCCTCGGTCGGTTCAGGCGTGGGCTCCAGGATGGCTAAAGAATCATGGAGGGCAAAAGCAATCGTGCTAAGACGATTGCGGACGAGCGCCGATGCGGACGGCTGGACGATGGTCTCTCTCGAAGACGAGGGAAGAGGGCCGTCGTCAATATTGGCGAAGGCATCGTCGACAAAGGTGATCTCGCCGGTCGCGTGGTCGATGCGGACATTGATCTCGCCGGCATGCGTGCTGCGCATGATGTATGCTTCGACTTGCTCTTCGTCGTAAACAGACGCATCGCCGCCGCCCTCAGTAATGGCGTCCCGGACGGGCTGTAAGAAGGCGAGAAGATTCGAAACCTTGATGGACGAGTACACCTGCGCCAACTGAGCAAGAAGCCGAGAAAGCAGAGCACGCTGCAAGAGAGGGGTGTACGCCGAGTAAGCCGGGTCGTTGGATAGAGTCCGCAGGAGTGGGGCCACCGAGGTGCTCAACGTGAGCGGATCGAACGTCACCTCCAGGATCATGTAAAGCGAGCGAACAGTTTCCGGCGCCAGCTTCAAGACATTACGCGAGAGCTAGCGAGGGTAATGATTCACCTTCAGCGGAAACCTTCCAGAGAATAGTCACTTACAGCATCTTTGATGAGGCTAGCCCGCGAAGGCGGTTTGGGGAGGCCAAGCAGAGTGGTCAAACGCGATGTCCTGCCCTTGCCATCTTCGGCCGCGGATTCCAATCTTTGGTTGACGGGGACCGCGAGCGCACTTGCCAAGACCTGACCAGCGAGTCGGCCCAGTTCCTCATCCGACTTGCCACCAATCGAAGTGATGATCGAGTAGTACTTGCCCCATGCCGCTGCGTGGTAGAGCGCGTTGCCGCTCATGAGGAAGATCTTCGTGAGCTTTTCGTAGTAATTCGCCATCATCGCAGGACGAGGAGCCTTCTTGGCCATCGTGAGCAGATTGTGGACATCTTCCACGGATCGGAAAGCCTCTTGCCACAGCTCGAGCTCGACGGAGGTGTTAAGCTGCGCAAAACGGGTGTCAAGGTGGTGCTGTAGGATGTCGGAGTCCTGGAGGTTGATAGCGTGCGGTTGGTGAGCATACTTCGCTACGTTCGAGAGATGTAGGCGCAGAGTTTCACAAAGACGGCGGAACTCGACTTTGCGCTGATGTTTCAGGCAGAATTGGAAAGCCTGCTGCGCAACTGTCTGGAAGCGAAGTGACTTTCAGATAGATCAATCAAGCGAGCATGCCATTACGCACCTGGTAGATGACCTCTAACCGCGCATTGTTTTTCAACGTCTCCAGCGCGGTGCGATAGCTCTCCCACAAGAACTTGAGCCACGGCGTAACCAAGGCCCTGTCCGTGCGATCGCGGTTCTGATCTCCACTCACGGCACCCAGGAGAATGCTCTCCGGGGTCTCAATGGCCTCCAGATCGTCAACATCCGCCACCGCGTCTGCCGCCGCCTTCTCCGCCTTCTCCTGCGCCTCAACAACCTTCGCGTCGGCCAAACTGATGAACTTTTGGATGACGACCTCTATTGACGCGACGCTGGTGTTTTGGGCGATATTCTTATACTGCATCAAACCCTCCTTCGCGACTCGGCCCTTGCGCATGTCGACGCAGAGCTCGGCGAAGCGGATCATGATCGGCTCGAGGGATGCGAGTGGGGTCGATCGGAAACGTTTCGAGGTAAACATTTCCGTCAACGATTGCAAGGCTGCGTGTGTTTGTCCTACGGAGATGAGACCCTCAGCCTGCTTGAGGACCGTCTCCGGCTTCGTCATGGGCGCCATGATTGAGGGTCTGTTGCAAGTTAGCGTGGGTGCAAGAGTGCGAGCTCTGTGGCACGCACTAATTTCCGGGCTATACTCCTACTTCGCAGGAATACAGTTTGGCCTCGGTGGCGCGGTATGAGGGTGCCTGCGGAGAGGTGTGTTGAGCGCGAGGCCGTCTGGGCGATGTCGATGACGGCGTAGAGGACAAAAAAGATTCGGTGTCTTGTTGGTTTAGGGCAGGCTTCAAGTCATGTCATTACTCGGGTCCGTCGGTCCACGGTCTGTCGTCCACGGCCTTCGCTCAACAGATATCATACAGCTGGTCTATACATTTATTCAGACTACTCCTCCCTTCTCACCGACCCAGCTACCCGACCATGCTTCGTTTGCGCCCTCGCAAGCGTACTGAGGAGCCTGGTGATTAGAACCCAACCAGGACGTGGGACAGCACTGAGCTCACCGTCATCCAGACGTCGCTTCACGGCATTCCAGTCTTTTCCCATCCTCTTCTGATATGCACTTAAAACAGATGCAAAGAGCGGCTCCGATTCCGGGTGCGTTGACGCGAATGCACGTTCCAGTACGTACAGATCCACCGCTTTATCCTCTACAAGCGTGGAGATGTATGCCAGGCCGAAATCGATGAGTACCTGGCCGCAAAAATGAGCGGAACCTTATAGAGAATTGTCAAAGGAGCTACCAGTTGTGTCGCGGACTGTTGCGGCGTGGAGGTTGGAAGTCGCAGCATCATATTTGAGGTAGTCAAGTCCCCGTGTATGACATCCGCGAGATGCATTTTGGCGATTTCCCACCAATCGTCGACATCAGCTCGTCTGGGGAAGTCAGGTTCTGTGACAGTCTGAAGCAGAGCCGTGGAGTATGCACACCTTGGGATACATCATACTTTACCAGAGGGTCGTGCTTGGCTTCCTCATCCAAATTGTCCTCGCTTCCGTCTTGCATGAGATCCTGCCCTTCGTCATCTCCCCCGAGTAAGAAGCGAACGCTGCTCCCTTCTATCCACTCGATGCCCAACAAACCATTGGAGGCATCCACCAAGCGCACGCCTGGCACGTTGACTCCGGACCTGCATCGTGCCCTCGTCGGTAATAACATCCGAGGGCCTAGGGACCACGCACCGGAGGCACTTGATGAGAGCTCTGGCCTCGCCAGCAACGCGCGATTTCGTCAGTGAAGCATCAAGCGACGCATGCCGGTATTGCTTCTGGAAGCGGTATTTGAGCAGCACAGGGGTGCCCCCAGGGGTAGAAGACGCGGAGGGCGCAGGGCTGTGAATGGTGCCCTTGTAAACTTTCTGGGGACGGGAGGGCAAGAAGCTAAGTAAATGGCATAGACGGGGACACCGAGTGATCTGTACTTGCTGCTTCAGCGCCTTGGGAGATGAGCGTCGCCGACTGCAGGAGAGATTGCGTGGGATGCATGGGGGGCACACGCTGACCAGACTGTGGGCGCAGAGGACAAGTCCGCGTGTACGGGAAGCGCCGCGGGGTGGCAATGCGTCCGCGTCGCGCTCACCGCGTCGCTCCCACACTTTGCTTCTTATGTATACCTCCACTATATAGATCTAATGCATTGCCAGCAGTCTCAGGCGTGGCATGCCAGCCCTTGTCGCCTCCCCCACGCTCCTCTAGCCCGCCAATCAGGCAGACTCATTCTCTGGAGAAGACATCGGCAGGAGACATCCATCAGACTCGTCGACGCTCGTGAGTATATCAGGTCTGCATAAAGGTGACCAGCTCTGCCTTGAATGTCGCTCGTCTTTCTTCGCTCATAAGCAACTCGCGGCGCTGGCATACCGTCTAGCTCGGACTCCACGGACTTTTGCTGTCCGGACGCGTGAGTCCTGCTTGCCTCACTGTACCCTCGAAGTTCGGTCCTTAGGTGTGTTCCACGGATTTCACTGTATCTGAATAACATGACCGATTAATCGCTAACTACAAGGGCTGTGCGCTTCTCAGCCGGGTCCTCTCATTTCGATGTCCACGGAAGACAGCTCCTGCAAGGTTGAGCTCGAGAAGAGCTTCGACATCGACCCTGAGAGCCCGGTCTCAGACCCGCCGCTCCCCGAGGTGCCTTCGACTCCCGAGGCTCCAGACGGCGGCCTGCTTGCATGGCTTCAGATCCTCGCCAGCTTCTTCATTCTCGTCAACACGTGGTACAGTTGCTGACTTATTCCCGACTCACACATCGCTGATTTCTGTCTGTCCCTGCCAGGGGTATTGTCAATTCATTTGGCGCTTTCCAGACATACTACCAGATGGACTTACTGAGGTCCCAATCGCCCTCGGCCATATCATGGATTGGGTCCACGCAAGCTTTTCTCCTGCTGCTCGGCGGCAGCTTGACTGGACCCATCTTCGACAGAGGCTACCTCCACAGTCTCCTCCTCACAGGATCATTCCTTGTTGTTCTAGGCTTGATGATGACGAGCCTCGCAACGGAATACTACCAGATCTTCCTGGCGCAAGGGGTTGCAATCGGTCTAGGAGCCGGGTGCCTCTTCATTCCCAGCGTTGCCGTCCTGTCAACGTATTTCGTCAAACGACGTGCCATGGCCATGGGTATCACCGCCAGCGGGAGCAGTTTGGGTAGGTATCGCATTTCCTCGTTTAGCGCAGGATGAATGTTGACGCCCATGCAGGTGGGGTCCTCTACCCCATCGTTTTTCGCCAGCTGCAGCCAAAGATCGGCTTTGCCTGGGCTACACGAGTCATCGGACTCATCGCGCTTGCAACGCTCTTCATCAGCAACATCACCCTGCGTCGCCGCATCACCCCTAAGACTACACGCAGCCTCATCGACTGGACCGCACTCCGAGAGGCCCCGTTCATGCTGTTCACCGCTGGCAACTTTTTCGCGTTCATGGGCATCTATGTCCCGTTCATCTTCATCAGCGCATATGCGCTTGAAAAAACCGACACCGACGAGAATCTCGCGTTCTACCTCGTCCCCATCCTCAATGCCGCGTCTGCCTTCGGCCGCATCTTCCCGAACATCCTCGCCGACAGGGCAGGCTCGATGAACATCCTCATCCCGTGTGCATTCGTATGTGCGATCCTCGCGTATACCTGGATGGCAGTCCGCACAACAGGCGACCTCCTGGCGTTCGGGCTCCTCTACGGCTTCTTCTCCGGCTCATTTGTGTCGCTTCCCCCTTCCGTCATTGCCAATTTGTCACCAGATGTGAGACTCGTCGGCACGCGTTTGGGCATGAGCTTCTGCATCGCCGGGCTTGGGGTCCTCGTCGGGTACCCTGTCGCTGGTGCCATCCTCAACATCGAAGAGGGCGACTTCGTTCGCGCCCAGGCATTTGGTGCCTCAGTTACCCTAGCTGGGGCTGTTTTCATTCTCTTCGGGCGACTCTCCAAGGTCGGGCTTCAATTGAAAGTGAAGATATAAAATCTTAGTTTGGCCGGTGAGTCTGGTCAGTACAGCACCCATAGCGCGTATTCATGTATGCTAGGCAGATGGTGGTAAATACTTTTTGTGTGCCGGAAACGCGTGTCTATTAAGTTAGCGAGACCCCACCTTAGGCCCACGTCCACCCCGCATCAGCGCACTACCGCTCCACTCCAATCCTCCATCACACCGTCGCCAACGCGCTCTGTCTCAGATCCGCGAGACGACCTGAAACTGCTGCGCACATGATAGACGGCCGGAAGCGGCTCGACATGGACGCATCATAGAATGTCTGTGGCTTTCAGGGCTAGTACAAACGGCGACACCCGTCATGACTGACTTCATGGACTTGCCTCCTGGTGGGTGGGGCTGAGCTAGTGTCTCCGCCGTCGCGTAACACATAAGAAGGCATGCTGTCTTCATAGCATTACACGAGTAGTCTCGTACATGTAGACCGTCTTTTGTAGCAATGAAGTTATGTCAGTGCACGCGGTTCGTCTTCTCCACGGTGGTGCTTAACCAATTCAAATTCACATGTGCGGTTACGCCCCGTCATGAACAGCTCTCAAATCTCCCGTGTGATCCACAACCACCTAGTTACCGTCAGCACTCTGAACGAGACGCCAAGGCGGCAGCTCGTTCTCACCTTGCGCTTCTGGATGGAGGCTTCGACAGGATTCGGGGCGGAGAACACTTCGTCGAGTTCCTAGGAAGGCAGACGGCGTCCTGAGACCTGTGTCAACTCGTTGCGATGCCGCGCACCTCCAGTGTTCTTCCCTGGAAGGCATGGAAATCAAGATTGAGTGGTGTACCACTTAAAGCAAGTGTACATCGACTCACCTGAGTTTCTACACAGAAGAAGTACCATATGAGGGTTTCCTGGTGCCTCCCTCATCAGACTCGTAGAGGGAAACATCAAAGTCCTGAAACCTTACAAATGCATCCCATCCGACGAAGACCAGTACGTATTTCCACTGCTCATGGCCGCATCATCAATATTGCCGACAGACATAGAGATTTGTGTTACGCCTATGCGACCATATGCGATCCTTTCGCGTCGTTCATCAGTAAGAGAATAACCTGCGGTATTTGAGATCTGCTTACGGGGTGCAGAATAGATTGATAAATGACGTGCAGCTAATGACCTGTCCGGTCGTTAGTACCGGAGAGCCAGAGACATCACGAGGGGCATACGAATATCTTCATGGACACGCCTTTCGCGCGGGTGGTCGTTTCCAAGCACTCCGCCGGATACAATGACTCTGCGTTGGTGTCGGATGAGTCCAGTCGAAGAGGAAAATCACGCACGAAGCGGCGTGTAGGTGAAGGCATATACCACGTTGAAGAGGAAGAAAAAGGCAATTGCCGCATTGCCGATGGCCTATCGATATTCCCAGTCTGGTGAGTGGAGATCGGATGGAGGAAGAAATGATGTAACCAAGTTCTTCTCCCCCGCTGCGTAGGTAGCCCACTTGGCGCTGAAGCCCGCATTGAGAGCCAGCGTGAGCGCACACAGGAAGGTCCCTGTGATGAGAACCCTCCTGCGAGGCATACGGTCTTCATGACGCCTGAATGACTAGATCTTGACTTGGGGCTGCCGGAAGACGAACCTTCGAGCGACACCGCTACCCAGGCCGTGACCCCACTCACACATGTTCCTGATGGATGTGGGAACACTCGTCAGGACCACAGCTATACCTGAACTTTGGCTGCCCGCACCAATGAGATTCATATTGAATTGCATCTGCTCTGAGCAGCAGTTCTGTCAGTCAAGGCTTCTATATCTGAACATGTTTCGACAACACCCACTGCCGAACCCAAGGCTCTAGGCCGGACGTGAGTGAATATTCACTCAGAATACAAGAACCTTACTTGATATATGGACAACTACGTGGAAGGGGAAAGTCAGTCTGATCTTGCTAAGGATTTTGACTAGGGTCCTACGTTGAAGTAGCCTATGCAATATGATATACGTCATCATCAACCTCTGCGTGATAATAGCCCGCTCACCGAGACCGTTCCCGCTCATTTGTCCTGCATGGATCGAAAGTCACCAACTTGTATCTGTTACAATACGCATCTCTCACCAAAGAGACCCATCAGAAAGACCATCTGCAAAAAGTCACAAGAAACTTCACGTCAAAATGTAGCTTCCACTCACCAGGGATCGCCATCGCGCATTTTTGGTGGCTAATATAGACATCAATACCAATGACCAGCAGCTGCAGATTCCAGACGTTTTACCAAGAAGTGCCCTGTTCAGTCAATCAGCTTGAGGGTCTTGTTGATACGACGTTAAGAGCTAGCTACCTGAAGTCCCACCACCGCTTATCTGAGCCGTCCGTGCGGATGCTCTCTCTGAACTCGGTCATTTGCAGTTGGACGATGGGATGGTTGGAATTGCCGTTCCCTAGTCAAAGACAGGTATCAAGGAGATGGCGCGAGTGATAATAAAATGGGGCAAACCGTGGTATTTAGTTAGGAAGGCGAAAGCCTCTTCGGTGCGTCCGTGAGCCATGAGCCACCTATAAACAGCATTGCTCCAGTGTATCTCAACCTGCAGGGGTATCAAACCTTGGACTCTCGGGCTGAGTCAAGGCGCATCCTTCAATTCGCGGCAACGTTACAAAAAAGCGCTTGCATACCAAGAACCAGACCGTGCACACGACTACAAATGCTGGGAAGGCCTGACCGACATCAACATGTGAAAGGTTGCGCCCACAAGGAGACTGCTGCTTACTTGCAGGATCAAAGGGATCCGCCAGCTCCAGTCTGACTGCAATTTGGAGCAGCCTAAGGTAATCGCGGCGGCAGGAATTGCACCGCCGTTCCATCCAGTGTTGTAAAGGCTTGTCAGGCGCCCTCTGGATGTGATGCTTCCATAACCACTGCGGCCAGGATAGGTATACATTTTGCACTCACCGCCACTGCGGGGGAGCACATTCCACTGTAAACGTCGGAGCGCCGATCGTAGCGATAGCGATTCCAAAGCCCAATACAAAGCGTCCGCCAATGAACTATCGCTCTCGTGAAGCGGCAGTCACTGTTGAGACGTCAAAGAAACGCACTTGTTTTTTCTGCTCCGACGATGCAATGATGGCTGATCCAAGCATGATGCAAAGACAGCCTTAAGCCACAGGGATTAGCTTTGGCGGAGACTCTCTGTCTTTTCACACACCTGTGAACATCCCAGCACGCCGGCCATATCTGGTGGCGAGGTTAGCTCGGGGTCGTCTTTCCGACATAGTAGATGCGCACTTGTCACACAGTGGGCCAGCGAACAACGAGCCGGCCATCTGTCCCACCTGAAAAATGAATGTAACACAAAGCCTCGAAGGTATGAGACAATCGGCTCACCGTGTAGATAGAAAATATGATACCAGTGGAGATACCGAGAGATCCTGACAGGATGTTTTCATGTGCAGTAGGCAAGGCACAGTTCGCGTATGCGCACCCTGATTAAATTTCGCCTCGTAACTGGAAACCCCTTTTCAGCGACCAATACCTGGTGCGGAGCCAGTGCATGCTCACAATGGCATGCCGTTGATCGCGGTCATCAACGACCCATCATACCCATTTCCCATCGAGCAGAGGAAGGCGACACCAGCACCTAAAGTTCGTCAGAGAGGTAGCCCAAGGCATAGTCATACAATCCCTACAAGCATATATGACCAGGGCAGAGCGCGTCCAGGGATCTACATGCCCCTTCGCTAGCGCCACAGCAAACTGCACTACAGATACAAACGTGGATATGAGTGATATAAGCCAAAAATGAAGAACAACATGCAGAACACACACCGTTGCCCGCTCTCGCTATGCGCGCCTTCTCCTCTTTGTTCGAACCAGGCTCTGAGACATCTTCCACGAGCACCAGCTCGGGTGCTTGCTTCTCCGTTGGGTCTGTGTCTGCGAAATGCATTTCGTCCATGACAGCGTCTCGGGGGATCGCATATCGGCTTCCGAACGATGGAGAAAGCTGTTATCAAGCCAGAGAGCTTTCCACCCAGCTTCACGAGATGCACCGAAGACAGGCCGCATGAGGGTCAGCTGGCAGACGGCCGTGAGCACTGGAATGACAGAACCCATTGACGTTTGGAGCATCCTCGGAGTAGAGAAGCGAGGCTCATCGAGCAAAGGGTATGCTGGGGCAAGATAAGACAGATTCTCAACAGGTGACAGAAATCCGGAAGGCGTTCTCGTTGTTCGACACCGAGTAAATCTTGCACCAGCGAGCAAGTGACCACCCATCTATCGCGAATTCGGTGAGGCACAGTACAGTAGAAGGTCATGATCATGGAGCACTTACTGTCGCCGTGACGCCGACGCCTCGACATCGTTGAGCAGAATCCAAAGCGCGCCCCTCTAAACAAACGCAAACGTATCAAATTCCACGGCATTGCATACATACAGCCACGCCGCCTCGAAACGTGGTCACACCCCGACTCATACAAGTCAGATGCTAACATGGAATGACATGAAGAGAATAGAGTAACAGATGCTTGGAAACGAGGGACGGAGGGTGGGTATAGAAGCAAGATGTCGATGTATAGCGGAATGTGGTAGCAAACCAAATTGAGAGCACGTCAGACTGGAGAGGACTCATCCTGCACATTGTACATATCTTCAAACGCATTGCCATGGCGGAGTGCGAGGGGAAAGGTCGCAATTAGATAGAGAAGAAAGGCTGGTCGCTCTGTTGCTGCTGTTGTTGTTGCTGCTGCTGTGGAGCAAATGGATTGAAGCTCGCCTGCTGCGGAGCGCCGGTCTTCTGCGCAATGATTCGCCCTGCATCAGTGTGGCCGTAGCGAAGCTGGCCGATATTTCCAAACGTATCCAGGCCATCGTCTCTCGGCGCCGCGAACAGATTCGCGAGATTCGCATGCTGCTGATCGGCGCGGGTGGGCCCCTTTGGAGGCTGGGGCGACCGCGACGGCTGGGGTTGGGGTTGTGGCTGAGGGGAGGGCGAGAATGATGACAGGTCGGTCGTGCGCTGGTGCTGGTCGTACGTAGAGGGGAGTGTGAAGTTGGAAAGAGATGACTGTGGCGGTTGCGGCGAAGGCGTTTGGGCGGCCGGCGCGGCAGTAGAGATGGCGAATGGATTGTTGGAGCTAATGGAAGGTGAACCGACGTCAACACATGAGCAGAACGGTGAACCACAAATACGTACGCGAAAGAATTCTGTTGCGCCGCTAGCTGTTGCTGCTGCTGCAAGTACTGCTGTTGTTGGAGCGCCTGCTGCTGCTGTTGCTCTTGCTGAAGTTGCAGCAATTGTTGCTGGCGCATCCACTCCTCTTGCTGGGCCTGGAGCTGAGCTGCCTCCTGCTGCTGGCGCATCCATTCCTGCTGCTGGCGTGCATACTCGGCCTACACTGCCAGGTGAGCAGTGACCAGGCTAGGTGAGAAAGGGCGTACCTGCATCGCCTCCTGCTGCGCCTGCTGTTGATATGGGTTGAAGGACGTGAATTGAGGTGCCATGGAGGTAAACTGGGGTTGCACATTGTTGAATTGTGGTTCCGTGTCCAAGAGGAGGTTGTTCGATCTATGCCAACGTCAGACTGCGAAATCAGTTAGAGCGGGATATGAACGCACTGGTCGTCAAACAATGAGCCCCCAGACTCGTTTATAGCGCGCCTCCGTCTTTCCTCCTCCTCCTGGCTTGCCTTGATGGCCGCCTGCAAGTCCCGCTCCTCGGCGGTCCGCGCCTGGTCCTCCGCCAACGAGCGCTTGCTCGCCTCGATCGCCTTGCGCAGGTCGTCGTCTGGCTTGCCACCGTTAGCCCCCCTCCGCACCACGTTTTCGTCTGGATGAGGTGGAGGCGAGTAGCGCTTTGGGGCGCCATCGTCCTCCTCGCCCTCACCCAGCATACGGTCACGCATGTTCGCTCGCGAACGCCGCTCCTGGCGCAGGCGAGAATCATCTGCGAGAAGGTTTGTAATGTCCTTGGCTTTTTGGCGGACGTTGGCGCCTTGGTCCTTGCCATACTCGTCTACGAACTGGAACTCCTTCAGCGTCTTGATGATGTAGACGTTGTCACGGAAGTACACCACGACATTCTCGGAGCCGGCGTGAAGGAGATAGTCCAGGACTGTCAGACTCTGTAGATGGGGTTGGCGATGGTTCGCCGTACAAAAGTACATGCAGATGTAGAGCGAACCTTGAATACATGGCGCCAGTTCTTTCCCTTGTCGTTCAGCCGCTTGTCCAGCATCTCCATGATCTCCACGAAGTCATTCCTGCGCATCACCACGGTATTGTAAGCGCTGAGACCACGCGAGAGATCGAAGACGGACGCACTGGTTGTAAGTCATTTGGGCGATCTCGTTCATCTGGGTGCCAGATGGACCCCATGGGTCATTGGACGTTGCTTCGCGGACCTTGGCCTGTACGTCCGAGTAGCCCTTTGTGTAGTTCTTCGCGACGCGCAGGGCGCCCTTGCCGAAGTTTTGAATGGACATTGACGAGTCGTCGCGTCGCAGACAGGAAACGGAGGAGATGAGGGACTGACAGGCGCCGGCCGTGCTGTGCTCACTTCCGCTGCACGTGCTGCCGGGTGGCCCCTTCCTTTGAACTTTCCTTCTTGAACTTCTTCGATGTCCCATCCTACAACCTGCTCAAAAGGAGCACAAAGGAAACTCAGACCTCAGACGCTGGCATGTCTAGGCGACGAGCTGTTTTTGTGACGTTGCGTCCGACGATATCATTTACTTTGGATCTTATAATCAAAATAAAATCATTATACCAACGGCAGTATGCTTGCTGTCCCGGACAGGATGCACGATGTCCAACGAATTGTGCACATAGGTGAGTTGGTGCCGCGCATTGCCAGAGACGTCGAAAATCCAGTTTCCGTTTTGCGAAGACCCATGCGCGGTCAAGTTTTTAGTGCCACTGAATAGTGAACGTTGAACTGACTGAATTGTATTCCACTCTGGAGGCGCGTCGCAGGCAGATATTTGCTGCGGCGCAACCTGGTCAATCCATGTGCCACCGCGTCCGTAGTGGACTAGTAAGGTAGGTACTGTACTGTGATGCATGATTCCGGGTAAAACGGTGATGGGATGCGTAGATGGAGGATCGCAGCGTATTGGCAAGCCATTACCAAACTACAGCCTCATAGGATCGGGCCAGAAAGCGCAGCGAGGTGTTGGGTTGGCGTGGATGGCAGGGTAGCGTGGGCAGTTCGAACCAAGCAGTCCATACACGTCGTCGACTCCCTGCACGACATGTTAACACGACGCAATCGCATGTCATGCGGGTTACGCACTTTGCCAGGTCTTCATGGCAGCAGGCACGACAGACGACGCGCGCACATCCGGTAAAAGCGTCCGCGTCCTTGATTTTGAGGACGTGGTCGGGCTCCAGATCAGCCGCCTTGCGCCGGCGATTGGTGTCGGTCGGTCCTAGTGGAAGCGTGGAGTGCATGGTCTGAAGAGGTGTTGGCGGCGCAGCAGACGAAGAGATGCAAGTGCGGGAGCATATTGCACATGTAAGAGCAGAGCATCTGGTTTTGCACATCCATACGCCCGACGACATTAGTGGCCAAGACATCATGCATGACAGTGGGATAGCGTACCTCTCACAGGACAACAGCTGGTTAGATTTGAGCATGCGATGGCAGGTCACGCACGAGATTTTGGCTACCTTCTGGGGTGGAGGATCGATGGAGTTGGGAGAGGAAGGAGTTGACGAAAGCGACAGACAGCGACGCTTGTTCGACGATTGCTTGAGTGGCATGAATGCAAGAAGGTCGAGAAAAGGTTTTCAGGGAGTCGTGGGTACCTGTCAGGGTTTGGGGGGTAGTAAATATGCGTCGGGTGGCCGCGCTGAATGGTCGTTGGGTGGGTAATGGTGGTGAAACCAGTGTGAAAAGGTGTGAAACCGCGAGGCCTGTGTTCACGCGCACGGCCCGGGCAGCCACCGTGACTCTTTCTTCAGCACTTTGTCCACGTTCACGGGGTGCAGGTATGTGCAACTTTGCCCAAATTCTCTCCAATCATCGGTCGATCGAAGACGTCGAACGCCCGCAGAATGGTGTACCCAGGTACGCGGCCTCGATTCTTCCTCGCCCTCGGGCCTCTGTGAACCCGGATCTATCTAGCTCGCAAGCATGCGACTCGGACGTTGCAAAAACTGTCGGAACTTCTCCCGCCTGAGGAACGCTTGAAGGTTTGCTCACTCGGTTTTCTATCTTTTATCGCTCTAACGTAGCGATTACCAGCCCCAAATCATCCTCCTCGCCGGAGCATCGACCCCATACCGCAATGACACAGATCGCGAGATGCCATTCCGCCAGGTCTGGAGGTTTGCTGTCATCTATTTTTTCCTGTCAACTCAGGTTGTTTCTTAGGAATCCAACTTCCACTATCTGTCCGGATGCACTATCCCTGCTTCATACCTGCTGCTCACAGCGTCCTCCGCCATCTCCGATCCTTCCGCGCTCTCGCTGTTCATCCCCAAGGCCGAACCAGCCGATCTTATGTGGTCCCCGCCGCCTCCTACAGTCGCTGCTGCTCTCGAGACCCACGATGTCGCACACGTCGACTACTCATCTGAGCTCGCTACCGCCATTGCCGACGCGCTGACCGCCTCCCCAGGCGCGCTCCTCCATACCCTCCCTCAGGGTTCCCCTCTGTTTCCCTCTGTCCCAACGGACATCGTTCAGCGTGCCCTGGTTGGCGCCGTTGTGACCGACATGTACCTCCTGTCTGCGTTGCATCGCGCGCGTCTCACAAAGGAGCCCGAGGAGATCGCGCGTATCAGGAAAGCGAACGCAATTAGCTCGCGTGCACATGAGACTGTCATGCGTGTGCTCGGTACCGGTGTCCGCGGTATTGCGCAGGGAAAGGGCGCAGGCGTCGATCGGCCTCTGCTTCCTGGCGAATGGCTTATTGAGAAGGAAGCCGAGGCGGAGGCTATCTTTGTCGCGTCGTGTCGCCGCGAAGGGTGGGTCGACTTATCAAATCTGATCATTAGTATCAGTGACTTACTACAGTTCATCAGAGCCGTGCACCAAGCGTATTTGCCGATTGTGGCGGCGTCCACACGCGCGGCTACACTGCATTACTGCTGCAATGACAGAGAATTCGCGTGGGGCCCCGTCGGCCCCCACGACCATGTGAACCGGGCTGCCTTCGCAAATGGCGACTCGCGCACGCTCCTTCCGCAAGTGCTTCTCATCGACGCTGGCTGCGAGTGGGATTGTTATGCATCAGACAGTTAGTCAGTCATCACATCCCATTCTAGCATCACCTCACTTCTTATGCCAAAGTCACACGCACTATGCCTGTTGGAAATGGTGGTAAATTTTCTCCGGAAGCGCGGGCGATCTACGAGCTTGTGCTCGAAATGCAACGCGTGTGTACGTTCTTCTAGACCATGCTCCCGCTTATTGATCTCTTTTTGCGCAGCTGTCTCTGGAGATCCTCAAGCCAGGCTTGCACTGGGATGCTGTTCAGCTGCTTTGCCACCGCACGCTCGTGCGCGGCTTTCAGCGGCTCGGCCTCTTCAAATCGCCCAACTCCCCTGGATCGGGCTCGTGGAACTCCGAAGAAGCGATCCTCGCGTCAGGTATCAGCGCGGCATTTTTCCCGCACGGAGTTGGGCACTCGCTTGGCATGGACGTACACGATGTACCAAGTGCGAGCAAGCCGGCCGTCAATGATACGATCAACAAAGGCGTCGAGCTCGGCAACTCAGCGTTCTACGAATATCTCCGGCTGCGACTGCCGCTCGAAGAGGGGATGGTAGTGGTGAGTGCTCCACCTTTTGTGTTTGTGCATGGAATCATTGACGACGGGCAGACCGTCGAGCCGGGCATATACTTCCACGAACATCTCCTTCGCCCGGCGCGCGAATCGAAGCACGTCGACCAGGCCGTGCTAGCGCGATATGTGAATGTCGGCGGTGTCAGGATCGAAGACGTCGTGCTGATCACAACTGACGGCGCGGAGAATCTTACAACGGTGAGGAGCGATGTTGATTGGGTGGAAGGAGTCTGCTCGGGAAATATCTGAAGACCAAATTATCTGAAGACAAAGGATGATGCTGTATGACGACTGTGAATGCAAAAGACATTTGTGTATGTATGTAAAGTCAGCCGTGCGTTGCAGTACGTGACGCCGCAGTAATGAAATTGATCGTATGTAGCCTTTACCGCGGTCTACTGACCTCTTCCACCGTCCTGTCATCCCAGTGACGTTTTTTATCTTACGGAAGCTCATGGCGACGTCTTCTAGAGTACTATGAACTCGCCCTCCTTTCTCGCCGTAACCATGATCTGAATGCCGGCCACCACCATCCTAGTCGCCCATCAGGAATCCCGACCCGTGCTGCTTCCTCTGATGCCGCAATAGCGCATCTTTTCGCGTGAATCGTGCAAGACACGCCTCACAGAGGAACTTCGCTTTAGCATTGTGCTTGGGAGACGTCTTCTGGTGACGGTCGAGGTCACTGACGCGCGCGAACACGCGGGGGCCGCACCAACACATGCAATGCGGAGGCGTGAGCTGGTGCGGTCTTTGCTTTTTTGGGCTGCGTACAAGCACGTTGGCATTTTTCCAGTGGCTCGATGCTATGGAGATGCGGGTGAGTTCTTTAGCATGTGACGGCCTTGCCATGTACTCACTGCGCGCAGGCTCTTCCACAGAGGAAGCGGGCCCACTCGTCCGGGGTCCAGTGGCTGACACGCTGTCTTCAACTATTTTGTGCGACACTGTATTGTGGATGTCTCGCACGGCTGAGCCGGTCTCAACAGGAAGCTCTGGTGCGAAATTTGTCGGTCGCACTGGAGTGGGGGTGAATCGGCTCATGCCACCACCGTCGTCGGGATGCCCTTCCACGGAATTGTACGATATGAACTCCCTCAGGAATTGTTCTGCAGACGGAGATATGAACTACAGCATGTGTGAAAAACGCCAGGTCCACCGTTAGCGAATAATCTCTGGGGCTCGAAACGCTAATGCTCACATCTTGCCCGTCCTTAGAGCGGCCAGCATAGGCATTTGTGCCTGAGCCGTACCTAGAGCTTGCCTCCGCCGGCCTTAACTCGTCATGGCGCAACGCGGTGGAATTGGGTCCCACTCCGGTGAGCTCTTCGTACGCCAGTGGTTGCGGCACATCCCAGATGTTGTACATTTCTCTGCAAGTCTGTTACGTGCTGTCCGTGAAGCAGTGGATGAAAATGCGGGGAAAGAGTGACATGAGCTCGTCGTGCGCCCTTCCGGCTTTTTGTCGCAGTCCTGTGCGCCGCCTCCCGCCTCCCCGAGCATCGACATCAAGGACGTGAGGCGGAACGTGCGATTTATACTAGTTATGGTGCGCTGGGATGCCTACTTTTGGTAACTCGCGGGGCGGCGCACACCTCGCGCACAACGTGCGGACGTCGCGTGCGGATGCGGTGCTGGCGGCGGCGGGGGGACGCGCTCGGTCCTGCGCCGCGCGACAAGATAGGCGCCCTCGAGCGCTCACCTGTGCCTGTAAGTGACGAGTATGTATCGGCCCGGATGTTGCAAAGGGCGTCACTTCTAGACGGTGTGATCCAGCCTCGTTGAGTAAAGACAGGTAGGCACAGGATCATCTGTCTGAAGTGTGAGCGCGTTATATTATGATACATATCTCGGCTCATGCATCATGTAATACTACCTGCTCACCAGGTGATGATGTCCAAATATGCCATTGTCAACGAATACATCACGCGCTGCACCAGTCGTGCGATGTGCAAGCTAGGTCGTGTCCTGTTGAGCTCGATGCAAAAGTGGTGCGGCTGCGCTCCACGAATCAGAGTGACGGGACTGGCCGATATCTCTCCAATCTCACCTCCAGGTCCAGTGGCATTTTAGTGCTTGTTAGGTCCAGAAGGCCTTCCAGCCTTTTGAGTAGTTCTTCACGTGGGTTGATAGTTGCGGCGCGGGGCAGGTCACCTATATATGCTGAAATAAGTAGCACGACGTACCAGCACTGCCTCTGCTGGCGGCTGATTTGACTCGTAGAGCTTGGGGATCATCTGTCCACACAATCCAGGAGCGGCAAATTGAAGGACCATTGTTCAAGTGGGATGAGTCTCCGCCACCAATGACCCGCCATCTAGTTCAGTAGCAAATTCATTCTCAGGCTGCAGTCGATGATATCGATTACCTGCTGAACTTTCGACTCTTCACTTTGACGAATTTATATGTTGTACTAGATTTGGCTCCATTCGTTGAGTAAAGTACTGTGGATGCTCGGTGCGCGTTTGGGTGGCTGTTCGTAGGGTGGGTGGCTTGCTACTTATTTCGGGTGGCGACTGTCGGTCCGGAGGCGCGCTGGCGACTCACTGCTTGGTTACGCTTCTGCTCATCACCATGCAATCCTAGTATCCAACACATTTGTTCACCTATATAAAAAGGAGGGACAGTCCGTTAAGAACGTCAAATGCGATCACTTCTTCCTTTCCGCGCAACAACAAGCCGACCGCTACACTGTCCCTCTTTGCCTGCATCCGTCTGCCACCTCACGACATCTCGTCGGCAAGAGTCATAAACTTTCAAATAATGCTGAAGCTGAAGTTTGAAAATAAGGGGTTCTGTGTACGTATTTTACCTCTATCTGACAGCGTACGAACTGATGAAAAGAGCAGAGACTACACTGGTAACGGAAACTATCTCTGACTGCCAACGAACACTCTATATCCCCTGTCAGTCCTCTGGCAGTGTCCACGTATGCTGTTTTCGTTTGTGTCGCAAGAGTGCGTCATGACGAGTAAATGTCGTGAGGCATTCTTCACACTCGAATTGTCCATTCCCACCATGCACCCTTGCCGTCTGACGATGCCGCCGCAGGTCACTCAAGCGTTCGAACACATGCGGCCCGCACTCGCACACATGGCCTTCGGACGTAGTACCCTGATATGGCCCCGCGTTGCGATCTCTACGCGCACGCCGTTTTGATAGTCGATCTTAGAGCGAACCGTGTTCAGGCAAGTTTTTCCGCCGTGAGCGACAAAATAGCTTACCGGAGGTGCTTTCCCCCAGCGACGACGTAGGTGTCATGACATCCAGCGGAGAAGATCCAGATACGCTTTCTTCTTTGATGGATTGCATGCTTCCCGAGGCTGTTTCGGAGCCGCCTTGAACGCTGGGTATGGCCCCGATATACGGAGATGCTCCCAGACCTGGCCATGGACTCGGGCTACCCGCCGCCATCGCCATCATTGTATGAGGCGGCTGCAAAGGCAAGACGCTTGGGAAGGACTGAATCGGTGCATGGGGCCAGGCGGTGGTGGTCTGGGTCAACTGCGACGTATCTCCCTCTGGACGGTGAGGCGATTCCCCGCCGAGGAGTCTGGGCGGCCACGATCCGAAATTTCGTAGGAACTCTTCGATAGGTGGGTACGGCAGCTACGGAGTTTCGGGGGTTAGTCACTTCTGTCTGACGATGCCAGCGTGCACTCACTCCTTGCATTTCAGCATCTCCGTAGGCTTGCCAAGGCCCGCCTCTCTCAAACTCTGGTGGAGAAAAATCGGCAGGAGAAACATTGGCAGTGCTATCACCTAGGCCAGGATCTGGCGGGTGGCTGTTACTGCCACTTGCGCCAGCTTGGAGGGAACTCCTTGAGTATTTTGGTGCGTTGCCTCTCATTTACTGTGTCGTTCCTCGTCTACTTTGGTGCCGGGGACGTTGGGGGGCGCAGAAGAGGGGGCGGGCAGGAGACATTGGCGAACGTCTTGTGTTTTGTTCTGGTGCTGTGCGACAGGGTTTGTTCATGCGCCTTCGGTATGTCGGGGCCCCGAAGGCGTCCATCTACCGACGTTTGCTCACCGCGTCGAAAGCTCCCCGCGTCCGTATATGGTCATTTCTGTTGCCCTTATATGGTGACTCGCGCCTCGTGGTTGTTGCATGCGTTTAAGCGGTGCGCGACGTTTGCCCTATGGAAGCACTTCCGGTGGTGGGATGGTCTTCTTTCTGATTTGACCGGCGGGTGGCGAAGCGCTCGAAACGCTGGGCGTTTATGAGCATAGGGCGGTGAGTGCACAATCGAAGGTATCGGCGATGAGGATTGCTCATAGCAATTAGCGAGGAATGTGGTGCTGCAACAGTGGTGCTGCACTCTAGTAATTCTGACAAAAGAAAATCGGCGAGGAGCTACAGTGTCGTTCTTGTACGTGCAGGAGCACGGTGAGCACAGCCCACTTTCGCCACCCTACTACGGCACTGATGTCTCAATGTCATGACTATTTCGTTCCCTGGCTAAATCGCGCATGGCTATCTCATTCGACAGTTTGGAATGAGAGATGCTGTCGCGTCCAGCGACAGGCACGTCGTATAAATTCAACATATCGAAATGAAAGGCACAAGTGATAAGGACATATGCGATGAAAATAGAGTGACATAAAAGTAGGAGGTGAGTATCATCTACGCATCTCAACCCTGTTTTTTGATCTTGTGCACATAAGACAGATGACGACTATATGCATCGTCTCGGCTGCACGGCGTAGAGCATATCTGGCATATAATTCTGTCTTTCCTGTGTGCTCGAGCCGTCTCCATGTGCCGCTGCAGGTCTGAGGCACGACTGAAGTCTGTCCCACACTCGTGACAAGGATGACGGGCAGAACCTTGCTTTACAGGTGCCCCCAGTCGGCGTGCATTTCGTCGTGGTTTTCGAACGCGACCTGACATTCAAAACACGGTAAGTAAGCGAAACTTGCAATTAAATGGGTTACATGACCAATACTCACCGGATGGGGTGGTGGCAGTAGGCATGTTGTACGCCTCCGCCGAAAGAGACGAGGCGCTCTGAAGTGAAGCAGCCACGTTATTGCCCATCGCTGGAATGTGGCTTGTGCTCGCCCCGAAGTCACGGAGATGCCCCGGGCTTCCGGGTGATCGCATGATCAGGGACTCCGTCGAGGAGACCTGCAATGACCCGGTGGCTAGGAGCAGCGGTGGTCCTGCCATGGGCTTTAGGAGGTCCCCTGGGCACAAGAGGTGAGCATCTGTCGACGTCTGTCTGTCTCATGGCTGCTCACCATAATTAGGAAAGCTAAAGCTGGATGCGCTCTGCCCCTCGAAGGCAAGTGGTAAAGGTGATGGGACATCCTGAGGAGTGCGCATGCTTGTGTCACTCATCGCTGTCATGGGTGTCGTGGGGTATGGAGAGGAAGAGCCACGGGGTTCCCAGCTCTCGGCGTGAGTTGGACTGGGGGGTGATACCGAGGTCAACGTCGCCGTGTTGATCTGCAAGCTGTTCGCCTGCGAGAACGAAGACGGCTGCGGCAGTTCAAGGCCGAAATGAGAGGACAAGTGCTGCATGGGTGGGTACGGGGACTTTAATAGGTGGCGGTGAGTGAGCGCCACCTGGACATGCGCTGGATGCTCACCAAGCCTTCGCCGGTTGTAGGATTGGCGTAGTGGTCGCCGGTGATGCGAATGTCGTCGAATATACCATGCACGACAACTTCCTCCATGCCCAATCTATAATCTCCTTCGATCGGACCACTGGAAAGCTCAGGATATCCGAAGGTGGCGGGTAATATTTGGTTGTGATCGACGAAGAGGAAGTCGATGGGTGAGCTCCCGTTCATCTTTGTGGGTGTATGAGAGGATATGGGGGGGCGGCAAGTAGGTCGCGGTGCTGGGCAGGTGGTGGTTTGGGGGGGAAAGGGAACGACAGAATCATTCCGCCCTCTCCCCCTTTTGTTGGCGAGCAGTGCTGCCGAACCCACCGGCCTCACCTGGGCCCTCAAGCAGCCGGAGCCTTGCTCATCGTCAGAGACAGCACCGACGCTCAATATAGTGCGTTTCATTGCCCATAAAAGGTGACTCGCTTAGAAGCACCAGCCTCGTGTCGGGACGATAGCGCCCTCCCCCGCTCCTTCCTGATTTCTCTCACAAGAACAACAAGCGAATGACATAACCGTTTGATACGAATCAGCCCACGATCTACATGAGCGCCCACGGTCCGTCGGGTCCTTGCAGGCCTTGTGCGTCGCTAACCCGGGCAGGTCGGCTACGTTCCTGGCCATTGTCTTTCACCAAGCCTTCACGATTCGCTGCCCCGGAGACAAGCAGGATCTCACAGCACAGTCGCGATGATCCTGGGTTTTGACCTCCGTTGGAGAACAATGCCACGACAGCGGACCCGTTGTCCGGGCGGTACATTTGTTACTTGTTGAAAGGAAGTCGTCATACACAATATATACTCTCGAACAACATCAACACCACAATCTCCGGAAACAACATGCGAATGCGTCGCTGGCGATTGTTGACACTGTGCTCAAAGCTTCGCTCCGAACCTTCAACCACGCGGTAGAAACCACTGGGTGTGCATCTCAGCAACGTCCTTTGTCCCGCTCAGTGCCCCATCGTCTCCAGGTCGAAGGATACATTTGCCATGCAGCTTTTTCCGGTGCCGCTCAAAGGCATCGTGCCGCGTACAAGTGACGTCGCATTCGTCGCAAGAATAGGTGCGCCTGTCGTACTATCATAGTTAGGCAGGTCGACTAAGTATCAGTGAGCCGTCGTACCACACCTGTTCTCATGCGCCGACGACGCCGCCTGATGCCTTCGAACATCACTCATCCGCGCATAGTATTGACCGCAGCAAATGTAATCGCCTGAAGACGATTGGATAGCTACTGTGATTAAAGTGAGTGCGAGATGCATTGCAGTGGAACTGTAGTGCTCACGAAGGGACGGCCCGGGAATGTCGTAGTCCATTTTCAACTCTGGATCGCTACGCAGGTCCCAAAAAACACTGCTGGGGAAAAGAGGATGCCCGGTCCCTCCCATGCTTGCCACGGATGCGGCGTCCCAAGCTTGCACGGAGCCAGAGAACTCGTTGACCACGAAACCAGGATCGAGGCTGATCGCATTTTTGAGACCAGACCCCGGGAACTAGGTGATCAAGGCGCATGCTATGAGCTCGCTGTCTCCACAGCATCAATGTCAAAACTCACGTCCTCGAAATATCTTACGACATCGCCGTCGAAGATCGATTCCATCCCGTTAGCGCGCCAGGTGTCGGCGAATGCAGGAGAGTACGAGGTGCAGTGGCACGCTGGGCTTTTGTCATGTGGTGCCAGTCGCTGGCAAAAGCAACAGATCTTGGCGTTTGACATTATGTGAGGGAGATATGGGAACGGCGGCCGAAGAATAACTCTGGCGATGAGCAGCGAAGTGACCCCCTTCAATGTACCATGGACTGCACTTTTGTATCCCCAGTTCCTAGGACACAGCCCTGAAAGGTGGCGAACCGAATCTTTCTGAGGCAATGTTAGCACGAATCATACTGTCCGGTGACCGTCGCCAGTCTCGCCACCCATCAGCGCAGCCGACGACGTCTTGTTATGGTAATTTTTGGTTACCATAAAAGGGAGTTGGGAGAGAAGCCTCGCCTCGTGTTAGGTCCCCATGTGCGTGTCGCTGGCGCGGGTGGCGATTAAGCCATGGAGATAACGCTTGGTTATCACAAGATATGGATCCGGAGGGCCGTCAATGGGAACATTCAGGGAGACATTGGTGCCGCAAAGGTGTTCCAACAATATAGGCCCAGCTGCTTTGTAAAAGTACATACATGATTTCAAACCCCTGACCATGTCAACGTCTCGAACCACACGACCGTTGCTATCTATCAGCGAATCCGCTCACTTTCCAGGCAGCGGCGGCGTATCTGCAAACAGCATGTCTACGAGGCCAGGCGGATACCGGGCGCCCTGTACCGCATCTGTGCGCTCCGCGATTGACCGGACTTCCTGCACTTCAGCATCTGTCAGCTTCACGTCGAGGGCGCCAAGGTTCTCCATCAGATACTACATAAAAAACTCTGGCTTGAGCAAATCGGCCGCGTGGATGACTTGAGAGATAAGCTCACTTTGACATTGCGCGTGCCAGGGATGGGGATGACATCGGGTCCCTGCGCTAGAAGCCACGCGAGCGCGACCTGCCCGGCCGTCGCGCCGTGCGCTTCACCGACTTGTTTGAGGTCGTCTGCGAGCTTGAGGATGTTGGGGAAGTTCTCCTTTGAGTAGCGCGGAATAACCCGCCGGAAGTCGTCCTCAGCAAAGTCCTCGGGCCCTTTCTGTGCACGTTGACGTTAGCGCCCCACAACAGAACCAAGGACATTTATTTTGACATACGTATTGCCCTGTGAGCAAACCACGGCCGAGTGGGGAGTAGGCGACGACCGCAACGCCAAGCTCTCGGGCAGTCGACAGGACGGCGGTCTCCTTGGCCTCAATGTCGAGTGTGAATGGCGAGTACTCGACTTCAATTGCAGAGATAGGATGTATGGCGTGCGCCCGTCGGAGGGTGGATGCGGACACTTCGGAGAGACCAATATATCTCAGTTTTCCTTCTCTGCACTGGTAAATGAGCGCGGGGTGACTCAAGGACGTGGTCGAATTATGACTGACCTGACTAGCTCAGCCATAGCTCCAACAGTGAGCTAGAAGGCAGCATGACAATTTGAGATCGTTGCTCATGAGCGGCGACGCGGTGCATACCTCAATGGGGACGGTCGGATCAGGCCTGCGTCGCATACATGTAAGTTTCGCCTACCACACGGAGCTATTCCAATATTTGCATACCTGTGTAGGTAGTACAAGTCGATCTTTTCGGTACCCAACCGCTTGAGGGACTTCGCAAAAGCTTGCTTAACGTACTCGGGAGAACCATCGACTGGCTTCCCCGACGGCGGATTGAGACCAAACTTCGTCGCCAAGAAAATCTCGTCACGCTTCCCAGTGCGCTTGAACCTGACAACGCTCGCGATGAGTTTTCCGGAGTAAGACTTCGAGCATGATTGACGCACCAGTTTCCTATGAGGACCTCGGAGTCATTGTAGACGTCAGCTGTGTCCCAATTCGTGCAGCCCGCCTCGTAGACGGCGTCGAGGATCTAACGATGGGGGGTTTTAGCATTGCCGCACGAATGCTCCATGCACCCAGAATGCACCTTGAAGCGCTCCTCGTCAGGGAGCGGCGCACCATAGAATGCAGCGATACCCATGGCACCGTACCCGATAGCTGTGACATCGGTACTGCCAATCTTACGAGTGGGGAGCCTGAGGACCATATTGGTTTGAGTCGATGGGGGACGAATGGAGAGTGAAGATATGGTGGGGTTTATGTATGCACCTGCCGCATGCAGTGACCTCACTAGCACACGATGCATCGATGGCAGCTGCCCATGATGACGACAGCGGCGTTGCGCCTGACCTACCCTTGGCTGGCGGGATGTGGGAACGGTACATACCGGGTCTGGGTCAATTCGAACGAGGCCGGTGCGTCCGTCAGTTGTTGAACTTCAAGTTCGAGCGACGGCCACGCAGTGACCAATTGGAAATGGGCAACACCTATCTTATCAGTCGACCCCAAGATCTGACAGTAATTGGCAAGTTGCCTGACCGAAGTCGCTTCCAACCCAGCATAGATGGACAACAACAATGTCGTGCCCCACTTAACCTCTGAGATGCGCTCGGTCGCTTCACAGACAAAGGATCTTCATAATGTCAAATCCTACCGCTCAAAAAATGAAAGGAACTAGCGCCCTCCGTCCCCTAGGGTAATCTTTCCCAAACTCCTTCTTGTACGCCCTGTGTTTTTTCGATGCCCAAATGACCATCTGCGTGGCTGAGACCACAAAGAACAGCCAGGCTAGGATAAAGGCGCCATCAGCGTTGGAACTCCCAGAAATTTGACTGCACAAACCTGCCCAGCTGCCAGACATGGATGCAAGCGTTACCCACGCAAGCAGATCAAACAAGTAGTGGGGGCTCGACACGAGGGAGAACCCAAAACCGTATGGAATGGCGCGTGTGCGTGTGCCGGGCGGGCGCAGGTTGCGCAGGGTGATGTGTGCGTTAAGGTTCACGAGCTCGCAGAACTAACGTTTTCTGTGTCATCAAAACGACAAGCAGTTCGCGAAGCAAGGAAGACGTACGAGCCAGAACGCTGAGCAGGCCCACAAGAATTGGGGATTCTCGCGAACGGTGCCCTTGATGTACGGTGAGGTCGCAGAATAGGTCGAGCTGTATATGGGATACGCGAGAAAGAGGCCTTTGTTCGTAGGTATCAGCTGGGAGCCAGCGGCACTTCGTCGAACGTACCTCCAAGGATATGGTAATGGGCAGAGCTGATGAGGTGTCAGACGAGCAGGGAATGTAGGAGGGCAAAGGCGCACTTCTTGAAGACATTGAAAATAGGCATGGTGCCATGCGAAAATCGGTGGACGCTAAGTTTCAGAGTGAGAGGTTGATTCTCAAAGAACGTTTGCGAGGTGGGACATACAAAAGGGTCTCAAGCTCGCGTTTCAAGAAATGCACCATGACCATTGCAAAGGCGATTCTGCAGAGCGTCAGAAAGCGTAGCCACACAGGTATCTGGGGCTCACTTTTGCAGCTGACTGTGCTGAATGGCCTTGCCATAGAACACCTCGGGGAAATTGTAGATGAGAGGGTGAATGACCAGAGGTCCAACCTATGGCACGAATGCGGATGAATTTTCAGTTGGCGACGCATTATGCAAAGACAACGCACGTATTCAATCAAGTACACGTTACGCCAGCCAATCTGCGCTCCCAGATCCTTCACAGCCAACTCATCTCCGTCATGAACGCCGACCGACGCAAGGGTTGCTTCATCCTTCAGCGCTTTCCGGTCACCCTTCAAAGTCAACTTCTGTCTTTCAACATATAGCTACAGACCAGCAAATATCAGTGAATGGCCGCGTGAACCTCCAGAAGGCGTACTCTTGGGAACTTGGCCGCGAGGGCAGCCTTGACGTCCGCCACAGTAGCCGCATCGACGTCTTTTGCTACCTCGAGGGTAATGGGTAGGCCCCGCGTGAGCGGAGATTTACCACCAGATGCGACCGTCACTTTCGTCATTCTGTGGGCTTAAACGGCTTGTCGATTGGGACGTGTGCGGATGAGCTGGCGTGTCAACTCTCTCGGCTCCGGCCTCGCGCGCAACCTGACATCACGTGCCCGACCTTGCCGCCGTTGCCGCCTCAAGGCCTCTCGAGGCTCCCAACCATCTCTAGCTTAGGCCCTCATATGAGCGGATACACAGGTACCAAGCATATCTCCAATTATTGTTGCTCGTGCATTGACTGTCGCCATATAGAAGCATCCGGTCACGGTCAACCCACCGGACAACCTCCTCCCGCCGGAGGTACTAACGCTCGTCGCGCGAGCTACAAGCTTCTTCTGCTGAGAATTCTTCGACAGGTAGTGACTACGGAGACCCGGCCGGAAAGATCTGGTCTGTCTACCTCGGAGTTGCGGATCAGTTTGATACCGCACTAGCGGAGAGCTGGAAGGGCGACAGTGATGGGATCCTCATCTTCGTGAGTTACGAAAGTACTGTTCTCCCAGACAGATAATCTGACGTGTCTTTTGTCGCCTGGCAGACGGGGCTCTTCTCTGCCAGTGTCTCTGCATTCGTGATCGAGAGCTACAAGGGACTTCAGCAAGATCCTGGCATTGTCGCAACGCAGCTTCTCGCACAAATATCCCTGCAACTGGCCGCAAGTGCCAACGGCTCGCAGACGACAGTGCCACCTCTCTCCCCATCGGATATCGCATTTCGTCCGCCCGCGTCACTCGTCAGGGTTAACGTCTTTTGGTTCCTCAGCCTTGTCCTCAGTGTGTCCTGCGCCCTAGGGGCGGTGCTCATCCAGCAATGGGCTCGGCGCTACATTCGCATGACTCAGCGACCCGCTGCCCCATATCGACGCGCTCGGATCCGTGCCTACCTCTACAACGGCTTGGTCCGTTTTCATTTGGTCCAGGTTGTCGAGACTATCCCCGTCCTCCTACACGCATCGGTCTTCCTCTTCTTCGCAGGTCTCGTTCAGTTCCTCTTCACGGTGAACCTCACGGTTGCGTATCTCACCATGGCCTGCGTCGCTCTTGTTACTGGCGCATACCTGTTGGTCACGATCATGCCCATGTTGTACGTGGACGCCCCCTTCCTAACGCCGCTGTCTAGCCCGCTCTGGAAGGCGATGTACCTCTCTCTACTTCCATTCGTCACCAGCACGGCAAAAGTGACCAGGAAGTTCGCTCTCCCCCCTCGATTCCAGCTCCGCGTCGCAGCCTATGCGTACAGCTGCAAGCAGAACCTGTCCGCTGGAGTCACGCGCGGACTCTGGGACAATGCAACTCGCTCCTCGACAATTGAGGATGCACGTGCCCTGGGGTGGCTCACGCGCTCCATATACGAGGACGGCGAGCTGGGGCCGCTGGTGGAGGGCATCTCGGGCTTCCTCAAATCGAACCAAATGTACTTTGGCACCATGACCATATGGCGTCTTCTGCGCGAGCAGTCCCTCGGCCGACGCATGGCAACCATGCTCGCTATATCCATCAACGGACCGGCCACCCCGGCACACACGCAACGCGCCCTGATGACTCTGAATACCGTTTGGGACATCACCGACGCATTCCGCAGACACCACATGCAGTACTCGCATATCGACCCCACGCGACAGCTCATCTTCGCGCTGAAGCTCCTACGCGCCGACCCGGCACCTGTGGTGGCCGTGATGGCGCACTGCACCGCAATGCTGCGCGTGCCAGGCTTGCTGGAGGAGTGCGAGCATCTTCCGCAGCCAGATGTGCAGAAGCAGGCAGAGGTCTTGTCGTGGTTGCCGCAAGCGGTGAAGAATCATTGTCCTACTCCTGAGGAGACGCGAGGGACGGGCGGCTGGTGGCGGTGACGGAGCTATGCGATGCCATTCTACCTCAAGTCGATGCCCTCCCGGAAGGCAACCTGACGGCGGTGTGGAACACTCTGAAGATCCTGGTAGACGAGCAACTCTCTCGCAAAGAGGCACCTTCTACAGATGCAGAGACACGATTTGTTACCGTCTTCCAGGCCGCCATCTCTCGGTGTGACTCGGAGCGGTTCGAACGTGCCACAACACATGCGCACACACCCGTCCTCTCCGCAAAACCACCATATGCGACTATTGTCGACTTGCTGCTTCCTATCGCAGGTCGCCTAGTCGATGAAACGTGCATCGCAGACGTAGCCCAGTGGATGAGGTCGCCGCCGGCCCCCACCTTGGATGCCCCTTCTGCACAACAGGCGGTCATCTCTCGGATAATTTCATCATCACCTACGCTAGCCCCCCTTTCATCCGGATAACAAACGCGCTGTGTCCTCTGCATGCGTGTGCTGCCTTGTCGCGCGTGTACTGTATCATGTTAACGTTCTCACGAACTCTTACGAAGATGTCTTTTCTATTGAATGACCGAGCTTCATCTCGGACCTACCAGAAATAACTCAAAGCTCCCACTTCGTCTTCAATGTCAATGGAATAACCTATGAATACCCATGGCCACGTGGTGTACCTGTGTTGTCTTGGGCGTCAGCCGGCTGATCAACCCCCGATAACTGGAAGGGCCTAATGGCAAGACGTACAAACCAATCCCACAAGACCGACAGACTTCTCCATGGGCGCCGTTCTCATGCCACTTTCTTCGTTCCTGTGGAAATCTATAGATCTCGCGAGTCTTGTACGCCCGGAGGAGCACATCTTTTGGTTCTCTCGCCTCTCATTCCGAACGATCATGGCCACGGAAGTTTGCATTCCGAAGCGTCTCCTAAGATCTTGACGCCTGTGGCTTCACACCCAAGCTGTGGATGCTGTGCTGCATGTTCTGATCGTCCTTGCGCGTGAGTCCCATGTGCTCTCTCTCGTTTGAGGGCCTGAAGTCATTATGTATAGGTGGAGTAGGTTCATTGTTAGAGGAATCAGAAGTGGACAATCCGTCAACAGACGGGCAGTGCAACAATGCACCCATTTCGGTGGAGTACACGAATGATGATCTCTCGCGCGATTGGCGCACAGCGTAATCAACACGAGGGTCGGCGTCGAGCTTAGCTGCATCGGGTTGTGATAGATGGATCTGCTCGCGGGCACTGCGGGCGGGCGGACAGGCATGCGCGACCTTCAGGGTTCCTTCTCACTCATCATGGTTAGCGTGCCTGACTTTCACTGCCTTGCGCTTCTTGATAGGTTGGACATCTTCCTCGCGACCTTAAACTGCAACTTATCCGAACGCCCACCCCCATTTGTTCGACGAGGTGTCTGATCTCCTCTGCTTTCTCGGCGACGCCTGCTCAGCCCGCTTTGGCTGTGACAGTCCTCCTCACATGCCCTCCCGGATCATCGGCTTCATGTAGGCCGAACATCAACCTGGCATCCCGCAGAACCTTCGGATTTACAACAAAATAGACTTGCTGTGTCCATACAAACGCCAGTGACCATCGTGTGCAGTGACACCTGATGACTGTATGTAGGCGTACGGCATCTTCAGCGCCTTAAGGCTGGAAGGCGTTTTGGGCGATGTCCGCAGTAGACCTATCTCTGGATACAATTACTGACCTAACTTCCATGCAGAATGTCATCGTCTCCTAGCGTGCATGAGGATGGTATCTGCGATGACCGGTTTGCGCCGGAAATGTAAGAGCGATCCAGTTTAATGGGTCATGAAGTACCGAGCGCGCTCGTCTCTCATTAAGTGCTGCAACTGACAATCTGGTCATCATTCTTGGCAGTCTAGGCGACTCAGCTCTTCCGGCCTTGCCCTGTGCCGAGGGAGCAAACTGCCCTATCCAGAGTTCTCCGATAATTGCGTGGAAAACGACACCTCCGTTTCGCGGTGGCAAGTTTCGATCGACGGCATGCGTGTAAGTGGTTGGCAATCTTTCTAGATTTGCTAACGAAGATCGCAAGAAAACCCCGCCGCGCATCGCGCATCCTGAGTCGGGACTCGGCGTCACGGTGATAAGTACCCTTAAGTACCTTGGCATCATCCTGGACGAGACGAGACCGGATGCCCCTCCAAGATACGCGTCGGGACCGAGGTCCAGAGGTGGTCGATGTCGGGTCCCTCGGAGGCTAGGTCGCCGTGACGTCGACACACGGCGAAGTTGATCTCCGTGGCAGCAGATGGCAGACGGCCGACCGTAGATCTATCCAAATGGTAGATTCGGACGGCCAACTGAGCTGCCGCCGCGCCCCAGCTGAACAAGGACGATTTGAAAGCTTGCGCTGCGGGACCGACGGGGTTAGACTTTTTTAGACTTCTGCCCCTCACTAGCAATATGCTGTATGGGGACTCACAGAGCATATAAGCACTTGTTTGGCGGAACGGCGCTTCGGAGGCCGGGATCAAAAGTGGCAATCGCGAATAAGTATATCCTGACTGATATCTAGACCTCTCGAGCATGCGGCTTCAGGAAGAGACTCACGTTAAACGATGCAGATCCGAGATACGACTCAAAGGCGAGACCACGGAAGTCAGTCGCACGGAAGGGAGCGGGGGCGTCGCGGAATGTGCACGCTTGTCCTCGGGCTTTCGGAATCGAAGCCTGAAGGGACACAGCGCCGATCTGCGCCTGCTTGCCGGCAAACTCGTGCGCCGCTGCAGTTTGGAAGCTACACGTAAGTCCGGTTTCCATAGGGCCTCAGAAGCAAATCATTAATTATGATTATGCCCTGCCCTGACTCGGGTATCTGGGCGAGGATCGTGGTCAAAGTACATGGCCTTCCCGGATTTGTTTCACGCACCCAACTGCGAGTGTGGATTTCCTGAACGACGGGGCGTGCGTGATGGTGCGTCGGCCAATCACCTCGCCATGTGCCGGCGTGCCAATCGCATGCGAGCGCGACACGTCAAGACGAGTCGAAGTGCCCGCAGCGCGGTCAGGCAAGGCGTAATGGCCGTGCGCATCGAGCCAATCAGCGGCCTGCGCGCGCCTTCGATATGCCAGATGTGTCGCGCTGGTCTTCTGGCCCGCTGGAGCGGAGGCTGAGCGGCGGGACGCCCGGACAGCTGTCAGCTTAGAGTAAGCAGTTAAGCCGAACCTTGCGCAGCGCTGCCCGCTGAACGTTGCACGGCGGTAGAGTGGCAGCGCGCTCGCATGCATGCACACGTTCATAAGCCGCGGCTGGTTCTTCCTCGCTGACGGTGACACAAACAGACACGCATCTGCGTCCGTGGACGCCACAAATGAGGCCTTCCGCTGCCGTCAGCGTGCGGCTGAATTAGCGTCAGGGAAGCCAGTCGAGTCGCACCCACATTGATTCGGCGGCATCGGTCATGCCGTGCCGTGAACCAAACAGCCTCAATCGAAGTAAGGCCTTCGACACGCTAGAAGAGCGAGCATAGAAAGTGAGCCGAACAAGCATTCAGTGACTGATCTCAAGATCGACGCCGGAGGACCAGCGCACCTGTGGTCGCAAGTGGTCGTATCCCCATTCCCCCTAGTCAGAGCGCTAACCACGCCTCTCGTATACAGAGGGTCGGCTCGCCAAGCGCATGTATATCACCCCGCACAATTAATCGAGATCGCGTCCTTAACTCATGAACGCGCACCTCTGGAAGCCGGCGCATGTCCGCGCGATGCGGGCACGTCAGCGCAAGCCCACTGACATCCGCGCAGCTGTATGGGTGGCATGAGGCGCGCACGCAGCAGTGGCCGCCGGACGAGGACAGCGCGTTTCCTTGTTTCCTGGAGGGCGGACGGGCGCTGACAGCCGAGCAGGCCGCGTGTCTACGACGACGCGCCGCGCCGCGCGGCCGGCGCATGGCAACCAGGGCTGGCCGCGCACGGCGCGTGCCCCCGTAAGGCTAGCAGGGAGAAGAAGGTTGGGCAAGGTGCACTTTGATGAGGCGGGCGGTTTTACACGGCGCTCGCTGGTGGGCAGGCGCGAAGCTGCGCTGCCTCGCCGCCTCGCCTCGCGTGCGGCCCGGACGTAAGGCAGCAGGGTGACACTGAAAGGCGCGGCGGATGTACGGGGAGAAAGGCAACAGCGGGTGGGTGACGGCGTCGAGAGAAAGGACAAGGACGCCTGCGGAAATGAAGTACGCGAGGAGGGACGCGACGCGGCGGGCGTACGACCCCCGCCAGGGCCAAGGCTTGCTTTGTCCTACGCGACCCGGCGTATGCGGACGGCGTGCATTAATTTACGTGCTGCTACACAAAGACCTCCTCCTCATGGCGACGCCACGACAGGCCACGACTCGTCGGCGGCAGTGGCGTGCTACATCCATCCTCGGGACGCGCCCCTGGCCTGATCGCGATCGGTGCATCTGTGCAGGATGATCGCCGACGCGCGCCGGCGTATAAGCGCCGCGAGATCCAGCCCAGATATTGTCGCGAGAAGGCTCGAGAAGGGCACACGCGGGCGCGTCGGGGCAGCCGAGCATCCCGAATAGCATGAGCAAGCACAAAAGGGAGGGACGACGCAGCCCTTGGGGATCGCGCAGGCGCGCACGGCTAGCTGCCCGCGATGCGCGAGGCAGAGTGCCGCGCGCCGGGGACCCTATGTACAGTAGTAAAAATTTCGGAACGCGCGACACGTACTGCTCCGGTCCTCAGACGCTTCCTAACCCGGCGAGCCTTTGATGTCTAAAAGTGCCTGGCGGCCGACGCTGCTGCAGGGCGCCGATCGCGCGCGCATCCAGACCGACGCCCCAATTCCGAGGATTATTCAAGTGGTACATGGGCCAGAGCGGGCTCTGTATTGACGGGGCTCCGTGGCTGGTCATAGGCACCCACAGGTTTTGTTTTGTAGGAAAGATGGGATTACGACATAGCGTTTGTGTCATCGCAGCACTGAGTCGTTATGAATCATTCGACTTTGAGCAGAGCCGATGCGGCGCACAGCATCGACTGGTGCGCAGTCGCCCTAGAAATTCGGGTGCTATGAATATAATGCCGCGTAGATATCGATCCCCAGTGGCTTCCACATGCACTGCGCTCAACACACGGCGGGCACCAGCTGCCGCCACTGGGGTGCAGAGGACGAGCTAGCGCGCGCTCGGACACAGTCGGTTTTGAGGCTGGCGCGCGCAGGGCATCGGTGTTATCGAGCACAGCGCTGGGGGATCGAAGAGCGCAGCGCGATAGCCCATTTGGCGTGGTGCGCGCGCTGGGCGACTGCGCGCACCCGACTCGGCCTCCGCACGACGCGCCGGGGGCTCGCGGGCGTCCCGACGGCACTGCACAGCGCACATCCTCACAATAAGAATTCGAAGCTGCTGCTATATCGCATAGTCCCGACCTGAGACACTTAAGACAACTGGGAGTCTGAGCTGGCATGCTCAATCGTATGCTGCTTCACAAGGTGAGCCAGAGATGGGCTCAGGGCAGGGCGGCCACGGACGCTCGGGGCGGGACAGATCTAGAGTGCCGGCGATTCGCCTTGTGTATCCCGAGATGACACGCGCGGGACGTCGACCGTGTGGCAGACCAGCCACGGCAGACGACCGGAGCGCGCGCAGGGGCGCTGGTGCCGCGGGCCCCGATCGAGCGTCGTCGGCGGCGGGCTGCAATGCGTCGGAGGAGATCACTGTGATCCGCGACGGCGACGGGCTCTTAGTGTAAAATTTAGGCGGCGGGATGCGGGCCTGCGCGCCGCGCCCGTTGCTATACCATCGGGCGACGCGTTTGGGGTGCCGCGGGCCGGGCGGGCGTGCAGCATGTGTATTGCAAACGGGAGCGGTGACAGTGATGGCTCGTGGAGGTATCGTACGGGACAGGGCCGGCGGAAAGGGGGCGGGGGGCTGAGGTGCGCGAGGGGAGGAGAGGCGGACCCACAACCCAGGGCATACGCGTGACAAGGCGTGTACTGGAGTAGGAGGCCGGTCCCTGATCTGGTCGATTGGATCCGCTCGGGGGCTGTGAGTCGAGTGCGCGGAGTGAGACAGCGGGGGACGACGGAGGGCAGGTGCAGGTTGTGCGCGTGGTATCGATAGGGAGAGCAGCGTGGAGAGCTCGGTGGATCAGACGGGGGATGGTGATATGATGGGATGCGGGACAAGTCGGCTGGCGAGGTGCGAGGCGAGGTGAGGCAGATCTCGCGGGCGATGGGCGCAGGGGCCGGGGGGCAGGCGCGGGAGGAGCAGCGCAGCGGGTGTGGAGTGAGACGCTGCACTTGCCGTAAGCGCCGCCGCAGCCAAGAGCCAGCCTCCTTTCAATTCTTTATACCTCCGCCACCCCCAAATCATATATATATCTCCGCCCACCCGTCCCCCTCCTCGCCACTCCCCCCCACACTCATCCCCCTCCGCCATGCCCGCCGTCGTCTCCAACGCCACCCGCATCTGGGAGCTCAACATACACTGGGCCCTCTTCTCCCAGTGCGGAGTATGGGATCCCAAGGGAAGGGGCGTCGATATCTGGGAATGCATTCGTGCCCGTGCGTCTCTCCTCTTGCCACCGCACCGCGCCCGCTCATCCTCCCGCAGACAACTCGACGCCCGGCACCCAGCCGCCCAACAGCATGTACTGGCGCTACGTCGCGCGGCGGTGACGCGCGCGTTGCTCGCCCGCGCGCGCGTCGTCGCCCCGCCCCACCGCGCCCTGCGTCATCGCAGCACCACCCCGTAACTACCCACACGTGCCGCGACGCATGCGGCCATCTGTGCCCACCCGCCCGGCGTCGGATCATGCCTCCGCTCGCTTATCGCCGTCCGCATCTGCGCTACACACCCCCCGCCGCGCCCCGCGCCCGCCCCGGCACCCCCCCGACGTGTCACCTGCGCGCTCGCCGGGCCAAGACGCGACGCTCACCGCGCGGACAGCACAGGCAGAGGGCCAAGAGAGGATGAGGCGAGGAGGAGTGGGAGTCGTCGCCGAGACCCATTTGGCCCGCGGACGCCTCCCTGCATTGCATCCACCCCATCGCCGCCCATCTCACCCATCGTCGCTGCCATGCCGCCCATCACATTCACACCCTCCGTCGCCCGCGGACCGTGTATCCATCTCCCCTCCCCACCCCTCTCTATTTTATGGGTTTCCTTCTCGTCTCTTTTCTCTGGTTTGGGTTCCATATAGTTATTCACGCGGTTACCTGGTTTCCCTCTTGGCTCCCGATCCCGTACGATACACGGGCTGGCCCCCGCCCCGACGCATCACGCACGCACGCACGCGCTCCGTCCATCCATCATCGATCGCATTCCGTTCATCCATCTTCCCTGCACTGTGTCCGTTCCCATCGCATGTTTGTCGCCTACTATAAGCTGTATTTTCACGCACGGACGGTAGCCTAGTCATATGCGCGACTATAATAACCACCTTGCCATGCACGATCAGTCAGGGTGACGATAGCCTCGTCAGTTTCGTCATTGATTTCTGGCTTGCGCAGCTCCTTGGCCTTTGACTCGCATGCGATCTGCAGAGTGGGTCCATGTGTATCGTCGATCTCGCTGCAGATCGTGCACGCATGGCCGCGGAGGCGAAGCGGGGCGCATCCCCACGTAAGTTGTAACATTCCGCACGACGAATTCGAGGGGCCGCCGGCATGTCGCCCAATCGCACGGGGCAACGTCTGCTGGCGCGGCATGCCGGCGTCCAATCTCATATATCAGAGCTACTCGAGCTAGTAGCCGCGCCACAGCCCTCCATTCATCTCCCCATACAATAAGTACGTGTCCACCCTCCTTCCTTCGCTGACACTCTGACGATACGGACTAACCCCCGCCCGCCCTTCTCGCGCAGATCCCCCGATATCACTGCACGCCACATTGCTCTGTGTGTGGGTGAGTTGTGGCCAAGATCCGAGCTGCAAGGTGGACGGTCCACTTCGCGAAGGCTGCGCGCTAGCACGGACTGGGACTGGCTGATAGCGGAGTGACGTGTGGGGTGCGTCACGGCGAGAACCGAATGCCGTCGATGGGAGGAGGAAGGAGGGAAGGAGGGAAGGCGGGAAGGATGTTGCTGCGAGGCGAAGAGAAGCGCAGGGGCCGGAGACGCAGCTCGTCATCGCGCGGACCGAGGAGCATTGCGCTTGGTCCTCGGGCTGCTGCAGCTGTGCAACGATGCTGGGGAGGAAGGAACAGCGCGTCCGGGTCGCCGATCATCGAGGTGGAGTGCGCGGATGCTTCGTCTTCGTCTGCATCACGGTCCTCGCTGCACGGATCCAGTCCGCCCGGGATGCGCTGCACTGCACGAAGCTTCACCCTATTCCGATCGCGGGCAAGCGCGCCTGGGAGCGCGATACGCGTATCCGGGCTGCGGAAGCCCGGGGGCGCTGTGCGTCCACTTCCTGCCCGCGATTCCTGAACGCGATCGTGTGAGCAAGCCACATGCAGTACTAAACTTGCGCACCCACATCACATCTCCATGCCAGTGTCAATGAAGCGCAGGGCTTCGAGGGCGTATGTTGTGGATGCCGAAGGACGCATCAGCGCGAGATGAGCAGACTGAATGGCGCAGACGCTCGATGCCAGAAGCCATAGTATGATATTAATATCGCGTGCGCATATCCAGCAACACAGGCAATCGGGAATAGCGTCGAAAACGCCGACGCGATAAGCCCCCGCACCGGTCATCGTCATCGTCAGTGCGCTTCCCCCGCGTACGTGCGCGCGCGCGAGTTGCGAGGGTGCGCGACGCGCGACGCGCAGAGGCACGACGCAACTGAGCCAGGGCGGCGTCCGCGAAGTCGAAGGTGGGCAAGAGACGTGGACAGGGTGACACTGACAGCGGCGGGCGAGCAGGTCGTGGTGATGCGGGTGGAGAAGGTTTGTGTTGGGGGGTGGCAGGCCGCCCTTCTTACGTCGGCACTGGCGCGGGGGTCCTCGCGTGCTGCACAGCCGTGCGCGTACAGCCTTGCCTTGTCATCCTCGCAGCTTCTTTTATCGCCGCGCCTGCGATGGTCCCCGGCCCGGCCGCGCGCGAGTGAGTCGCTGCGCGTCGCTGCCAGCATGCCCTGGCGCATGACCGGCGCGCGCCGATGGCTTGCGCTGGGGAAGCACGTCGATAGGGGGATCGAGCGCGCAGCGCCAGGCAGGCTCCGGCGTATAATCAAATGCGCAAAGCGTATGCCTCGCGCGCGAGCCCCGCGTCGAGGAGATGTCCGCCGCCGCCGGGGTTCTGCGACCCGCGAATGGGCGTCCGTGCGCTGCCGGGCGATAGGGGCCGCGGGCGATGGTTCTGCGCGAACTTCATCAACGAAGGTGATGTCGAATCCGGGGAAGTTGGCGAGGAGTGATCGGCCACAAGGGGGAACAGGATGGGCTTGTTGGTGGGTGCTGTACATGTACGTGGGTGTGCATGCTATGTATGCAGCGCTGCGAAGACGCGTCCGCCGTGGATGGCGGATGGGATGGCGGTCGATCCCGAGGTGATGGGCCGAGGCGACCCGAGGCGATTGCGAGCTTCGACGTACGTTATGTACCGGGGCGTTCCAGCGCGCCGCTGCAAGCGGCAGCCGAGTGCGCTGCTTGCGATGTGAAGGCGCGAAAAGAGGGTGGCACAGCGTCTGGACGCGCCGCGCCGGCACGTCGTGAAGCCGGAGAAGGCGTAGGGCTCCGTGTCATGGTCACTTGTCCTGGTGGCCGATTGAGACACGCACCGTGCGCGGGCGCGACAGGCAGGAACTGATGTAGAGAGGAGGACTGCGAGCTCGGGCGGTAGGTGCAATGAGTTGCCAGGGGGAGCGTGGCGGGCGCAATTGAACGCGGCAAGTCATATAGATGGTCGAACACAAACTGTCAGATCGACGCCACTGAGTTCAAACTTGTGGGGTGCGGTTAGGCGTACATATGCACCCTCAATATATGCGACGAGGTCAGGTCCTGAGGTGAGGCGACTACCTGTATTACGTACGCTTGTCCCACGCATCGAGCTCGTCGCCCAGCTGCAATACCGGACTCCTCTTACCAAGTCCTCCTCAGCATGCAGCGCTCCCTAGCCTACCTGCGCCTCACAAGGCCCTATCTTACACCTGTGCGCCGGCTCTCGCTCTCTGCCCCGCGGCGGAAAGACCCGTGGCCGCTGCCGCACACCCCCGAGCACATCGCGTCGACCGAGTCGCCGACCGACTTTCCCCCGCCGACGCCCCTCCCGCGGCCCAACGAGGCGGTCGAGACGATGCGCGCGCGCCTGCTGTACCAGAGCCGCAAGCGCGGCACGCTGGAGAGCGACCTGCTGCTCAGCACGTTCGCACAGGAGAACCTCGCGGGCATGACTGAGGCAGAGCTGCGCGAGTACGACAAGGTGAGTTCTCCGCTGTATATGCGTGGTGTAGCCCCCGAGCTGACTTGCCTTGCGCGTGTGCAGTTGCTTGATGAACCGGACTGGGACATATACTACTGGGCGACGGGGAAGCGCACCGCTCCTGAAAGATGGGCGGAGACACCACTGCTGAAGAGGCTTGCGGTCCACGCGCGGAACGAGGGGAAGGCGACGCGCCGTATGCCGGACTTGTTCTGAGAGTTGCTGTACGTGTTGATGCCATGCCTTTTGCATGAGTTGAAATGTGAGGAAATGATCTCATATTACATGCAGCCCTTTGACGCCGTGCTGTGTGGCGTCCTAGACAAGCTGCTTCGAGGCTGTCAGACTGGTGGATCTGCCCACGGCCTCACGACAGGACCCCGGCTGGCGGACTGGGCAAGGGTGCGGGGCGGGCCCAGTGTCAGGAGATGGGCGAGGCGGAGCAGCAGTCGTCAGAGGTGCGGGAAACCCGGATGACGCCGGTGACGTCGCCTGCATCGATAAATGTGGAGCATACACTTATCACTCGAGCTCACCGCCGGGTCATCCCAGCGCTCTCTTCCATCGCGCTGGAGTCGGCCTCTCCACCGGCGGCCATCTCCCCGCGTTCGCCACCTCGAGCCCACCTCGTGCAACTCGCAGTGGTTAGCCTTTCTCCTCGTGTTCTTCGGCACGTCATCCCACCCATTATTAGCACGAGGTGATTGGCGCAACGGGCTTCGCCAATCCAATTCATCGGCCGCGGCGAGCGTCGTCATACAAGTCAGTTTCCATATGGCACTCGGTAGTCCGTTTTTTTCACCCAGCATCGCAGGTTTTGCACACGGAGCAATGTGGCGTTTACTGCCTCGCCCCACCCCGTCACTGCGTGCTTCTGCCCGAGCTGGCCGCAATTAGTTCGTCCCGGTGGATCCTCCATCCTTGTCGTTCCATCATAGCGGCGCGCTCACCAAGTGGCACCGGCCTCTCCGGCGCGTCGTGCGATGACGATGATCCAGCCGCGCACGATCCCGCGCGGCGTCCGGGGCTCCCGTCGCGCGCGTGAGCTGCGTCACAGACGCGGTTATGACGGGCGGACTCGACCAATAATGCTATACTCATACCGTTGACCACATTGTGGGTTTGTCTACAGCTTACGCGTTTCACAGTACTAACAATGCAACAGTACACCTTGCGAGGCCCCCTTTTCCGTGGGAGTCGATCTAGACGGGACCGAGAGCGCACCCGCCGACCCTATATCCTACGCCAGATAAAATATACCAGATGCGCTGTGCACGTCTTCAAAGATGGCAGAGTCTGAACCACGCGTGAGGTCCTCAAGCGCCTTCGCCAGTCGCTCACACGCAAGCCTCCGTACGCCAGCGGCACCCTCGCTGTCCAGCCAGACGACCTCGTCCTATACTTCGGCAAGCAAGAAAATCCCCAGTAAAGCGACTGCTTTCAGGGGCACGCTGGCGAGTGCTGACAGCTTCTCACCAGGCGTCTGGAGTATGCCACAGCTGGGCAGCACGAGCTGGAGGCCTTGTCGCAGGTATGCGAACGCGCGTCGTTTGGCGTCAACAATGAGAATGTCGAGGATGACAGCTACCGCAAGGCGGGCAAGCTGGACACGAAGTACTTTGCCACGCCGTTCGTGCCCGAGCGCAATAAGCTTGTCGAGGTGATCCGGGCCAATCTTCTGGAGGGCGAGGACGCCTTGCGACCTGTGGATCTCGAGCTGTACAAACTGAACGTATACGGTGCGCACACCTGCATCTATTTGACTATGCATACTGACACGCGCTTTGACTAGGCGAGGGATCCTTTTTCAAGCCGCACAAGGACACCCCTCGGAGCGAGACCATGTTTGCGTCGCTCGTGGTCGTGTTCCCGACCTCCCACGAAGGAGGAGCACTCGCCCTGCGCCACGGAGGCGAAGAATGGACCTTCGATTCAGCCAAAGCCCTCCAGGACCCAGATGGGCCGTCCATTGCCTACATCTTTAGCGACGTCGAGCACGAGGTCCTCCCGGTGACGAGGGGGCACCGCGTCACGCTCACCTTCAACATATACTACGCCGACACCTTCCCAGAGCCAGAGCCCGACGAAGGCGAACGCTTCCACCCGCTGTATTCCCTGCTCGAGAACATAGCCCGCCGCCAAAACCCAGAAGGCACGTCCTTCGACCCAGACGCGCTGACCCTGTCGAGCAAAACGCTCATGAGCTTGAAGCACCTCGCAGTGGGGCCACGCGTCCCCGCGGGCGCGCCGCGTCGAGCGCGGCCGACGCGTTCCCCTCCGCGCTGCGCGAGCTGCTCGACGCGCCGGACTTCCTCCCCGCCGGCGGGACGCTGGGCTTCGGGCTGCGGCACGTGTACCCGATCCTCACGGACGCGCTGGCCCCGCACACGTCGGGCGGCTGCTCAAGGGCCCCAACGCGTGCGCCGCGCTCGGCCTGCGCCCGCAGCTGTGCTACATCTACGGCGAGGAGGACTCGGGCAGGCCCGCGGGCGGCGGGTTCCACTCCGCGCTGGGCACGCAGGCGCTGTATGTGCGTGCGGATATGGCGGGGCTCGACGATATGCGGTATGACGAGTCGTTTGAGGCGCGCGTCGGGGGGACGGTGGTGTATGACCCGGAGGCGGGGCGCGTGGATGAGCGGGTCGATTGGATCACGATGCCGGTGTCGTGGACGAAGGTGGCGCAGCCGATGGTCGTGTATGGGAACGAGCTGAGCATGGGCTGGACGTATGCGGATGTCTGTCTCATTGTGCGGATTGGAAGGCCTGGGGAACGGTAGGGTGGGCATCCTGCTCTAGCTATCGTCGTGGCGAACGGCCTGTTCGTGATTAGGACTTCAGAAGAGTACTCAAAAGTACTTCCAGCACTCCCGTTGCTTTGACTGTAGTGTAGCTACACAGATCTATGCCCTTGTACAGTACTCTGCTATGAAGTTGAATATGGAAACGCAATGAAATGGGTTAGGGTTTGAGTCCTGCCGGCGCCGCCTGGATCGTCGCGCTGAAAGCTCAACGGCGGCCACCATCCAGGCCATCCTCCCATTTTACCAGTCTCGTTCTCACCGTCGCCACCATGAAGCTCGTCAGGTGAGTCATTTATGAGATCTCTGAACAGGTGGACTCGACGCTGCCGGAAAATGCGAAACGCGGTTGCCTCGTTTCTTTTCAGCACAGTACCAGTCGAGGATTAGCACTCACCCCATCTCCTTGCCAGATTTTTGATGAAACTGAACAATGAGACGGTCACGATCGAGCTGAAGAATGGCTCAATAGTTCACGGCACGATCACAGGTGCGTGTGCCCTGCCCTCATATTCCCCCCACTGCTCACACCTCGCGCGTCTACCCTCGCAGGCGTGGACATGCAGATGAACACGCATCTGAAAACCGTCAAGATGACGACGCGTAACCGCGATCCGACAGCCCTGGACTCGCTATCGATCCGCGGCAACAACATCCGCTACTTCGTCCTGCCGGACTCGCTCCCCCTCGACACGCTCCTCGTGGACGACGCGCCGAAGCCCAAGAACCGGAAGAAGGATGATGCGCGCGGGCGTGGGCGCGGCCGCGGCATGGACCGTGGACGGGGACGGGGAAGGGGAAGGGGCAGAGGGCGGGGCTTCTGAGCGGCAGGGGCCTTAGGAGCACCTCGCGGGGGGTTTTCCCTGGTGCAAGAGCCTGGTCGTTTGAGAATGTCGTACGTTTGTTTGTTTGCTTGTGCAAAAGCGGCCGGCTGCGTCGCCTGCCTGTGTATAATGTTTTTCATACTTGCAGCCTCGAGCGAGTTATGTGCGTGGCCGCATATGTGTATCCGTGCACGTCTGAATTACAGGCAAGCGTATGGAACGAGCGAGCATCTACGCTATGGTGACGGTCCGCGCCGATTTCCTTTGCGAAGTACCCATGCTACTAAATTCCCTACTATCGCGAGCGAAGCCCATGCTCGCAGTTGTTGTGAGATATTCCCTGTTGCTTCAACGGCAGTTATTGGCTGTGGCTCGACCCGTCCAGCATGAACCGGCGATGTTTTCGATGTCGATTCGTTTGCGGGACGCGCCGCAATCGGGAGACGGAAGTCAGCGTCGACAGACGAAGACTGGTCCACCTCCGCGTGGGCGACACCACCGAAGAAATCGGTGATGAGGGTGCGTTCAAGTGGTCGGTGGAAGAGGTCGGAGCGTACACCTGGATGTGATCGAATTGGCTCGGGGTCATACTTGTCGAACTGCACGCGGATGCATCAGGGCTGCTCATCGAGGATATATGAGAGACACCGTACGAAGTCCTTCATGCTACTTGAGCTAGTCTTGTTGATCCCCTCCAGGTATTCGAGCACGAAGTGGGTGTAGCTGTCAATCACGGCCACGCCAACATCTGCGTCGTTCTCGTACTGTCAAAGGTGGTTTAGCAAACAGGTCCGGGGGAAGGGAGGGGCAGCATACCGAGTACGAATTCTCGTGGATTCGTGAGGACCCAGTCGCAAGAATATTGGGCGAGTAGAACTTCGAGTACATGGTGTTCGCCTGGCAGGTGTCTATCATGAAGAATATTTCGTTGTACCTACATGCTCATTAGCCCATCGCGCTCACCGAGACACGAGACGAGAAGGACACGCACCGCTTCTTCTGCCACATCTGCTCAAACGCGTCTGCAATGTCAAATGCGCTGATCTCCTCGTTGTCCTGAAATTTCAGGAACTCGTTTCCGCCGTGGCCCGTCATGTACACGAAGATATTTGAGCGGTCGTCCGTGAGCAGCCGCTTAGACCGCGGAATGCTCGGCTCCACACGACCTGCACCGGCCAACCACAAGTCAGTAAAAACCCGCCAATGAGAGAAAGCAACGCACCGGTCAGGACACGCAGGAAGTTCTCCACGGTGACCTCGTAACCACGATAATCGACCTCGATGTTCTCCCCGTACAGGTCCAATGCGCGGCCAGGGTTCGCAAACACGCACCCAGGGTAGCGGTTGCGTGTGTTGCACGCCGCGTCGTCCGCGAGCATGAGGATGATGTTCGAGTCGGGGATGCCGAGGCGCTTCACTGTGCGGTACATGCCCAGCGCGTTTGCCATGTGCTGCGTCACGCTATGATCAGGCCAGGGAGGACACACGGGCGGTGGACAACGTACGCGATAGTTGAACCAGTAGCGCGATGCGCATACCAGCACGGCCCAGTTGTTCGTGTGTGTGGACTCGGACGCAGCGCCGACGGCATTTCTGTCGAAGAATTGACGTACGGCGGCCTCCTCAGTCACTGGATAGGCTGCTTGCCCATGAGTGATCAGACTGAGGAGGGAAACAAGGAGCGTGAGCGGCAGAGAACGAAAGCGCATGCTTATAGGTGCATGTGTCTGGTGGAAGACAAGTTGAAGGTACGGCAGTGACGGGGGGGCTCCTTGCACTCGTACCACCACCATGGACGAGATTCCCACGCATACCCTGCCAGCAAGGACGGGCAACGACGAGAGCGACTGCCCCGCCAGACCACTCGGCGGGGCCCCTACTCCTCTCGTCGCCCCGGTAGCCCCCCCCTCGCCCCCCCACCCACCCCATGCGCCCACCGGCGCCCAGCCCCCCCGCCCCGCCCACCTACGCGGCGTCCCCTACACTAGCTGCGCGCACCTCCCCCTCCGGCTCTCATCCCACCACCCCGCCCCCCCCGCCCCCCCCCCACCCCTGGCCTAAAAAGCCCCATCCCCTTCCCCTGTGCTTGACCCGTACACCGACACCGACTCCCCCACGTAGCACTGCGCACGTAACCCTAACCTACTCCCGAACATGTACACCACGTGCCTAGTAAGCGCTGTAGGCGCGCTCCCCTACCCGCCGCCTTTGCAATACATGAGCTCCCAGTGAAGCCGTTACGATTCTGCGAAACCCCTCCTACTCTTGAGCTACGCGCGCTGGCGATGGTACCGCCGCTCGCCTAACTAGCCGACCAGTCCGCTAAGCGAACTGCCATATAAACGCTCCTTTGCCCCAAGATACGCCCCCCAGCACCGACGCCCACCCCTCCCTCACTGCTGCACGCACCCCGCCCTCGACACCCCTCGGGATGCACAGTGACACCCATCCCCTCCCGCGAGTGACCACCCGACCGCCCGCCGCCCACCTAGCCTCTTCGCCGGTCAAAACGTACTTCCACCTCCAGCCCAGAGCGCTCACCAAGACGATCACTCTCCCGCGCCCCCTGCAACCCCCGAGCTGGTCCTATCCCCCCGGAGAATACGCCCAAGTCCATGTTGACATCCAACCCCCCGGCACCACCCACCCCGGCCCCCTCATTTTCGACGTCGTCTGCCCACCCGCGCGTCCCATCGCCCTCGGCGATTCCCTCCTCCTCGTCTCCGGCCATCAACCCCCCCCAACCCTGGGGCTCGTGGCCTCGCTCCATGTGCTCGAGCGACACGTTGTCGAGCTAGTCTTCCACCCCCTGCAGGGTGACGGCGACCACCTCCTACTTGTCCCGATATCCTGGATGAGCCTACCGTGGCCCACGAGACTACGCCACGCCCTCACCTACCCCTGCCTCACCAACGAATGGCCCGACGCCTTCAACTCCCTCGCCGGATCACGCTGTGACGGCTCGCGCTGCATCCACCTGCGGTACGCGGAGGAAGAACATGGCCCAATCCCCAACCAGCGGAGTTTCCTACTCCTCAACTAAGCCCCTGCCGCAGGCCGACATTCCGCCGAGTCGCCGACGCACCAGATACAGTAGCACCCTAGTTACGTAACATACACCCCCCACGTGCCACCCTTCGCTACTTTGCCCTCACCCCGCCCCGCCCGTCGCGTACCTCCCACCTCTCCCTCATGCCCGAGAGCTACCCACTTACCTACCACGCTTATCCCAATGCCACTTAATGCTGTGCCTCACCACGACGCGCGGCCCGATCGCGCAATCCGATAACGAACACGCCCCCCGCCCAGTGTCTCTGACCCACCGGCCCTCCCCTGTGTGCACCAAACGTGGCCCCTCCCACCAAACCCCGCCCGGCCGTGCCCCGCGGCGCCCTATAAAAACCTGCTCCCGTTTGCGCAACACAGCAGCGTCTACCCGCATCTCTCACTGTCCCTCACTCTTCCATCCACTCATTCATGGCCCCCAAAACCCGCAAGGCTACCGCCCTCCCGAAGCAGGCCCTGCCGACGCTCCCTCAGCCCAACCCCCCTCCCGCCGCCGCCGCCGCCGCTGCCCACCCGTCCTCCACGACTGTGGCTGTCCCGCACATTGCCCACGCTGCCCCCTCCCAGCCCCCCGCGCCGGCGGTCACAGGTACATAACGATTGACGCCACCCGTAACCACCCACTCACACCCCCACCATAGGCGGACGGCGTACCACGCGCAAGGCCGCCACGGCGCCCAACGCCACGGCCCCAGAGCCGGTCGCCCCCAACTCGGTGCAGCCCCCCACCTCCTTCGCGGACGTCGTCCGCCTGTCCGCCAATGCGCCTGATGCCATGGCGGCAATGCCCCACGCACACCCCGCCGGCTGGGCGCCGCCTGCCCCCGCACCCGCCGTGTCCCTGGCGGCCGCCTTCGCTAACGCACCTGCCCCTACGACGACGGTAACCGCGATCGCCCCACTGGCCCTGACCGCCATCGCCCCGGCTGCTGCACCCCCCGGCACCCTCGCGACTCCCCTTCCCGCACTACAGGCCGCCCACACCCCAGCCCAGCCCGCGACCTCCACGGGGCTAGGAAAGAGGCCTCGCTCGCCCTCTCCCGACCACACCCCCCGCGCCCCACCGCAGCTACGCGTCCCCGTGCCCGCCGATGACATCGACGCCGAGGGTGATGACGACGACGAAAACCTCTTCCCCTTCGCCGACGACGACGATGACTTCTTCGCCCTTACCCCAACCTTCACGTCCGCCTTTGCCACGACAAACCCCTTCGCCCCCCTCCAACCCCCCTCGGAGCCCTCCCTCGGTTCCCTTATCGACGAAGACTACGACGGCGCGTCGTTCGGACCCGTCTCCTCGCTCGCGCAGAGCACTGCCGCCCCCGATGCCACCGCTGCTCCCCACGGAATGTCCCACACCGGCCTGGCTCACCCCCCGTCAACCCCCACCCCTGTCGCGCCCGCGGCCCCCGCGGCCCCCGCCACATTGAGCATGTCCCAGTTCTTCACTGAGGTTGAGCCGGAGGACGCCGAGGCCGCCGACACGTCCCTCACCACGACCCAAATTGCCGAGCGCAACGAACTCCTGCGCAGCCTCGCCTACGCGGCCTCGCAGACCGGCGGTGACCTTCCGTCCGAGCTCGAACTCCTCGACCCCCTCGAACGCACCTCGGGCCCCTTCCCCGACATCCATCTGGCGTCCCCGGCCGACCCCTGGACGGGCATCGCGCCAGGCCAAACCCGTTCCTGGGCCTCGCTGGCGGACATCTGCGTCCTCGCGCGCACCTTCGACCAGCGCGCACACCTCCCTGAGAATGCCCTCTCCACGGCCGACGCAATCCGGCAAGTCGTCGCGCGCCACGCCAATGCCAAAGACGCCCAGGTTGTCCCGCCGACCCCCTCGCCGACCGCCCTGCGGACCACCCGCCTCCCCAAAACCTTCCTCATCAGGAACCTCTCCAAGGAAGAAGCCGTCATCCTGCTTACGATCGGCGTGTTCTCAACCCGGCTCGTCACCTTCCAAGCCCTCCCGCGCCAACTTCGCCTCCCGCGCCTACTCTTTCTCTTAGCTGGATTCACCGACGCCGCCTCCGCCTCCGATGTCCTGGCCGCGGTGTCCCGCACCTGGCGCCAGGCCGCCGTCCTCGCCTTTCTCCGGAGCCTCCCCGAGAAGACCAAAGACGACGTCATTCCGTGCACCCCCACGCAGTTCGTTCCTTTCCTCGAGGCGGTCTCCGTCACCAAGATCCCCCAACTCGCGCGCGGCGGCGTCCCATCCCCCCGCTATGCCGTCATAAGCAACCGGGCCACCCTTGTGGACGTCAAACACTGGTTCCTCATCACGCGCTTCCTCGCTTCCCTTTCCTACGAGTCCACCCTCTACGGCATCGGACGGGCCTCCCCAACCGGCCACTGCTCGTTGTGCAACGGCGTTGACCACCCCCGCGGCCTCTGCCCATTCCCCCTGCTCCCTGGCTGGAACGGAGGAGGACGCACGGGCACGTTCCCCCCGGACAAGCCCCGGCGCCGCGGCCTCCAGCTCGCCCCCTTGCAGGACTCCCGCTCGCGTGACCCCAACATCTCCCGCGGTCCGCGCCTGTAATCCCCAGACCCCGCCTCCGCCCCAATAAACTTCCGTGCCGCCGGTGATCGTGGGGAGCCCGGATTGGCACGAGACCTCGTCGTTTATTCTGGCCCGGACATTCGTATCACATACTTACTATCCCTAGCACGCACCATATACCCCTCGAGTAGACCCACCTTCGCGCCCCGTGCCTAGTGTAGTCCCTGACACTTCTGTACCGGCCCCAGCGCCTTGGTAATATACTTGATTCTGGCTGCAACGTGCCCCCGCACCCCGCGACGAGTGCGCACACCCCGGTGCGGCAACCGGTCAGCGTTGCCCACCCACGCCCCCCCCCTCCGGACGAGCCCACATATACTGCCCATCCGTGGGACAGGAAAGCCCGCCCCGCTGACGCGCCACTCGTGGCACCAACGGAGGCCTATTTAGGCCACGGACCCGCCGTGCTGAGAAGCTGAAGCGGCCGCGGCGTCTACACGCCCCAACGCGCGACGACGCCGCCACCCGCATACGTCCAACTGTGCTGGCCAGTTGCCAGCCTCCTCCCGCCCCTGGTCGCACGCGAGAGGCAGTACCGCGACCCCTGCCCACCCTACCACTTCACCAACACATTCGGTCACTTCTTCGGTCTCAGGCTCGAGCTTCCCCGTGCGCAGAGGAAGTACGCCCCCCGCCGTCGAGGCCCTTCCGCCGGATGCGCACGGTGATCATGGAGACGGCACCCCCCACGCGGCCCCAACCACACCACCTGCCGCCCCCCCGCCGGGACCCCGACGGGCGGGTCGCGGTAAAACCCAGCGCGCGAACATCACAATCGCCACCCAGAACCTGAACGGCCGCGCGAACTCTGACGCTGACGCCACCCCAGTGTCCAAGTGGCAAGTTGTCAATGCGACAATGCGTCAACAACGTATTAATGTCCTCGGCCTCCAGGAGACACACCTTACCGATGCGCACCTCACCTCCGTTTCCGATCTCTACCAACGCCGTCTACTGATCTTCAACTCCCCCGACCCTGAACGCCCCGGAGCCTCCGCGGGCGTCGCCTTCGCCATCAACAAAGACATAACACGCACGCACGACGCTCGCTTCCTCGAGCTCATCCCCGGACGCGCCGCCCTCCTCGCCCTACGCTGGCGCGATAACACCACCACCCACATTCTCAACACCTACGCACCGAACTCCGGCGCCCGGCACCCGGCCTTCTGGGCCCGCCTTACCCTGGCACTCCAAGCCGAAGGCATTACACGCATAGACTTCCACCTCGGTGACTTCAACCTGGTGGAGAACGCCATCGACCGCGCGCCCGCCCGTCTCGACCAACTCAACGCCATCGCGGCCCTCCGCGACTTCCGGACGGCCTTCCATCTCCAGGACACATGGCGTGTCACCCACCCGGAGACCCGGCTCTTCACCCTCCGCTCCTCTCGCGGAGCTATGTTCTCCCAGTCCCGACTTGACCGCATCTACACGGATGCCTCAGCCGCGGACGCTGTCTTCGAATGGCGCCATCAAATTGGCGCCTTCCCCTCTGACCATGACCTTGTCTCTGTCCGCTATGCCCCGCTCGATGCCCCTGACATTGGCCCCGGACGCTGGACCCTCCCCCTCTTCCTCACCACTGATGATACCTTCATGACCAAGGTCATCGCGCGAGGGCGGCAACTCCTCTCGGACCTCACCGCATGCGCCGCAAATCGCACCCCCACGCATAACCCCCAGCGCCTCTGGGCCTCCTTCAAGTCCGATCTCAGAATCGCTGCTCAGAAACACGCCAAGATCTCCCGCGGGCGTCTGGATTCCCGCCTACGCGCCCTCCGGGCCGACGTCGCGTCCCTCACCGCTTCCCCGTCTCTTGACGATGACAACGAGACCCGGCGGGACATCGCCCTGCTTACGAATGAAATACAGCACCTAGAAAAGAAGAAGTCCACCAATGACCGACTCCGCCTCAAGGCCAAGTGGCACACGCACGGCGACAAGCTCACGAAGCTCTGGCTCCGCACGAACACCGCTAAACGACCACGCGACCTCGTCCCCCGCCTCCGCCGCCCGGCCCCTGACGGCCCTCCAGATGCCCCGCCGGCCCCCCACCGCTATGAGACCAACTCCCGCCGCATGGCGGAGCTCGCGCGCGACTACCACGATGACCTACAGCGCGCTCCCCTGATACAACCCAACGATGCTGCCTTCGATGCGGCAGCTAACACCTTTGACGTCCTGCAATCAGTTCCCCCCACGGCGGTCCTTCCCAACACCAACCTCCATGCGCTTGCCTCGCCCCTTACGCGCGAGGACCTTGCGGCCGCACTGCGCTCCTCCAAATCGGGCTCCGCCACCGGCCTCGATGGCTGCCCATACGAACTATGGAAGTTGTTGCGCGATCGCCATGCCGCCCTGCCGGACCCTGCGGCTGGCTTTGACATCCTCACCACCCTCACCATCGTCATCACCGACATCCAGGCCCATGGCGTCGACGCTACCACCGACTTCAGCGCCGGCTGGCTCTGCCCCATCTATAAAAAGAAGGACAAAACCGACGTCGCCAATTACCGCCCCATCACCCTCCTCAACACGGACTACAAACTGCTCACCAAAGCCCTCGCGATCCAACTTGGCCGCTCCGCCCCTGCCCTAGTCCACCCTGACCAAGCCGGCTTCATCCCTGGCCGCTCTATCTTCGACCACGTCCGCCTCTCCCAGACCCTCATCGACTACGCCGAAGCCACTGAACAAGACGGTGTTATCATGGCCTTGGATCAGGAGAAAGCCTACGACAAAATTCACCACGACTATCTTTGGCTGGCCCTCGCACGCTTTGGCCTCCCCCCCCTCTTTATCTCTACCATTAAGTCCCTCTATTTAACAGCCCACACGCAGGTCGCCATCAACGGCATCTTCAGCTCCCCCTTCCGAGTCACCCGTGGCGTCCGCCAGGGCGACCCCCTCTCCTGTCTCCTCTTTGACCTTGCCATCGAGCCCCTCGCCTGTATGTTCCGGGCCTCACCCGTCCTCCGCGGCTACCACATCCCGGGTCTCGGCCGTGACCTCCTCATCAACCTCTTCGCCGACGACACTGTCCTCTACCTCCGCTCAGATGACCGCTACACCGCGGTCGAAAGTATCCTCCTACGCTGGTGTGCCGCCTCTGGCGCCAAATTCAACATTGAGAAGACAGAAATCATTCCCGTTGGCTCGCCTGCTCACCGCCGACGCGTCTGCGCCGACCGCCGCCTACACGCACAGGACCACCTCCCCATCCCCCCGACGATCCACATCGCCGCCGACGGCCAAGCCGTCCGCTCCCTTGGCGCCTGGATCGGCAATGGCGTCAACAACGCCACCCCATGGGAGCCGGTCATCGACCGCATCCGTGCCTCCCTGACACGATGGTCCCACGGACACCCCTCCCTCTTCGGCAAACGACTCGTCGTCCAGATGGTGGTGGGTGGGATGACCCAATACCTCACCAGAGTACAAGGCATGCCTGCCCACGTCGAGAGGGCCCTTACCAAACTCATCCGCGACTTTATCTGGTCTGGCGCCTCCGGCCAGCCCCCGCTCTCCCTCCACCAACTATTCCGCCTGCCTGAACACGGTGGCCTCGGCCTCTTGGACCTCACGGCCCGGAACGAGGCCATTGAACTCATGTGGCTCCGCTCCTACCTCGATCTCACACCCAACCGCCCCGCCTGGGCGTTCCTCGCTGATGTCCTCATCAACCATGCCCTTCCCCACCTCACCTCCGTCGCCAAGGTGAACCAATTTCTCCAGACGTGGCGAGCCCCGCAACGCGGCCTACACGCGGCGCACCTGCCCCCCCCCATTAAATCGATGCTCCGCGTCGCAGAAAAGCACCGCGCATCTTTCTCTGCCCTCCGCCTGTCGCGCGCGCTTCGGCGCCAGCTCCCGGCCTGGTACCGCATCGGCGAAGCCCCGAAGCGGGCCACGGCGCAGACGTCGTGCCTACGCGACACGCACCGCATCCGCTCCACGGCTGACCTCCTCCGCGTCTCCCACCGCCTGTCCAACCTCGTAGCGGGCCGCCCCCACTACGCGCGTCGCACATGTGCTTGCGCTGCCTGCGCGGCGGACCGCCTCCTTGGCTGTGACAACCCCCATCGGTGTGCCCGCGAGGCGGACGACCACCTACGCCGCGCCGCCCCCCACCTCACTATCTACGACCCCTCGCCTACCGACGGCCTATCCCTCACGCATCGACGCCGCGAGCAAAACACCCGGGCACACGTCACGCACAAGGCCATACTGTTCGATCCCTCCGTCACCTGCAAAACCTCGCTGGCAGAGTGCTTCCGGGTGTTCTGCGAACCGGAAGACGCCACCCTACCCTCGGCCACTCGCCTCTCGCGCCCCACTCCGGGCATCACCCTCCACCTCAACCCCATAACTGTCTACACCGACGGCAGCTGCATCAACAACGGGCGCGATGATGCACGTTGCGGTAGCGGCGTCTGGGTCGCCGAGGGCAGCCCGCACAACCGCGCGTTCTGTGTCCCGGGTCCTTTCCAGTCCAACCAGGTTGGCGAGATCGTTGCCGTCATCCTCGCCCTCCAGTCCGTTCCCCCCATGACCCCCCTCTCCATCCACTCCGACTCCCGCTACGTCATCGACGGGCTCACCGTCCACCTCCCCGCCTGGGAGGACCAAGGATGGCTTGGCGTCAGCAACGCCATCTTCTTCGCCACCGCGGCCTTCCTTCTACGACGCCGCTCGGCACCTACCACTTTCACCTGGGTCAAAGGCCATGCTGGTGAGGCCGGCAACGAACGGGCGGATCGCCTGGCTGACGAGGGCGCCCGTAAACCCCATCCCGACGCCCTCGATCTCTCCGTGGACCCCGCTTTCCGGCTCTCTGGGGCTAAGCTCTCGACACTAACCCAGGCCCTCGCCTACCGTGGCATCCGCCTAACCAGAGACAAACCCCTCCGCCGCAGCACCGTGCGCAACATCTATGCGGTGCGCGACGCGGTCCACGACAGCCTCGGCAGCCTGGCCACTGTCCCCTCCGTTTGGGCGAGCTGCCGCCATCGCGACATTCCCCGCCCCATCCAGCAGTTCCTCTTCCGTGCCCTCCACCATTCCTACAAGATCGGTGCATACTGGGCGTCCATCCCGGGCTATGAACAGCGCGCCTCCTGCGCGGCCTGTCACGACCCGGAGGAATCGATGGACCACCTCCTCTTTCGCTGCCCTGACAGCCACCAAGCCTTGGTATGGCAGCTGGCCAGGGACCTCTGGCCTCACGGCGATGACTCCTGGCCCGACATGAACCTCGGCACGGCCCTGGCGTGCGGCCTCCTCGCCCCCCGCTCGCCTGCCGCAGCCCCGACCGGCCGCCCCCGGCCTGGCCCCACGCGCCTCCTCCGCATCCTCGTCGCGGAATCCGTGCACCTCATCTGGGTCCTTCGCTGCGAGTCGACTATCGCTGGACGAAGCTACTCCGCTGCCGCCGTCACCACACGATGGCGGCGCCGAATTCATGATCGACTCATCACTGACAAAATCAACGCCTCCCGTTCCGACAGGCGGCCGGCCTCCTCCGGCCTCGTTCGCTCCACCTGGCGCGGCGCCCTCCTCAATGAGGACGAGCTCCCGTCGGACTGGGTGTCGAACCATGAGGTTTTAGTGGGTATTAAGCCGTCCGACCCCCTGCTGACCGGGGTTCCCACGGCGGCACCTTGAGCCCCACACTCCCTAGATGCCATCTAGAAGTGCGTAAATGCATTTTTCCTCGGACCGGACGCCTCTTCTGCGCGCCCGCTTTAGCACATAACTTGTATTTAGGTCTATACTTAGTAAGAACTAATGCGAGTTGCTTGTCCAAAAAAAAAAAAAGGTACGGCAGTGACAAATGCGTCGAAGGGTCTTCGGAGGCTACATACAGATAATAACATAGCCTAGGCTTTCAAACACAAAATGTACATTTTATGTTTCGCAGCAAGAGAATGGGAAAGACATGACTGCAACAGAAAGCCTTGAGACATTGCATGGTGGTATCAGTGCACAATTAATCCGAAATATAAGTATACTGCCTTCGTGAACATGGATGAAAGGGAGGACGCTTGGAGTTCAGGCAACGAACGCATCCTCCACATTCGCATTCACAAAATGCCCCAGCCTCGATGTCCGCCCACCCATTGCACCCTCTCTCAGGGCCATCGTTTTCTCCACATTCATGTCATCGTCGTCGTCGTCGTCGTCAAAATCATCGCGTTCATTATTCTTGACACACACCAGGCAATGAGCACCTCGCAAACAACGACGAAGACAACGGGAGAGAGGTACCTTTTCGTCATCCGAGAGCGGAAAAAGTCTTGGCAGCCTGCGGGAAGGGGTAGAGGGAAGCGGAGTCCGGGGAGCGAAGTCGCTGTCGCTGCTGCTGGTCGAGCTGGACACGGAATGCGACGGCCGCATCCTGAATGAAGGCGCTATGGGCGAGCGAGATTTCCGAGGCCTCGTCTGCGAGCATGCACACAGAGATGAGCGACATAGACAACAGTGGGTGATTGTGAGCGTACCGGAGAGAGCCCCTCCCGTTCTTGCAAGGCGCGAACTTGTGCTTGCAGGTCAACAATCTCTGCCCGCAGCCTCAGATTGTCTTTCTCCAAAAGCTGATAGTACGGATCCAGCGTTTTAGCCTCCCGAGGCAGCAGAGGCATAGGTTGAGCTTGGTGGGAGTCCGAGTCGCTCTCTGAAGAGCCGAGGGAGCTCTCGTCATCCGCGTCCTCCTCATCCTCTTCTGCCAGGGAAGTCAAGGCAGTCATTCCTCCGCGCCTTTTCACTAAGGGGCTCGTTGTCACACCCGTTGTTTCAGGGGTTGAGGGGACAACGGGTTCGTGCACTGCGTTCTCGTCCACCTCCTCAATCACGGGCATTCTAGGGGCAATCTTGCTGAGGCTTTGTGACATCTCAGGTGGTGGAAGCACAGGCTATGGGAATGCGGTGAGTCTTCAAACCACCGCACAAGCCAGTGAGACCTACGTTGGCAGCTGTGTGCTCTGCAATCTCGGCACGGAGGTCTCGAGCAGGGGTGCGACGGTGAGAACGAAGGTGCTCGGGTGGCAAGACAGGGTCTGCCTGCGGCGCGTCGCGGGGGTGCGTGTCGTGAGGGAGCTCTTCCAAGGGCGACAATGACGTGGATGGGAGTGGTTGCGGAAGAGGTATCTGGCGATCCAGGGGTTTGTATGAGCCAAAGTGGACACACAAAGGCCGCACAGCATATGACCGACCACACACCTCAATGGCACTCGACACTACACTTTTGGGCCGCCGACGCGTAGGCAGTATGCTCCGGATGACTGAACGCAGCATCTCTTGGCGCAGGAGCTGCTTGCGTGCGAATGAGGCGAGGAGGGGCGGGAGCGCCTGAAGGAGACCGAGAGCGTTCTCAGAAGAGGCTAGCTTGGACGGCGCGGGGGACAGGACTGGCTGTCCGTGGTGGGGATATGTCTGCATTGCAGGGGGAAAGCGCAGCTTTTTTGAACTCTGCCAGGAGTTGTCAAAGCGCAACGACGACGTAGGGCCTCAAAGCGCAGCGAGAGACAAGGAGCTGGGGCCGCCGGGGTCGCGTCGACGTTATAAGGGCTGTTGACGGATCCAGGACATGGAGAGCTGTGCAGCAAGTGCAGACAACCACGAGACAAAAGAGAGCGCGTGTTGTCTCCCTGGCAGACGCTGAAGCTTAAGCGCGGAGGAAGAGGCGCAACAACCCCGTGTTGTCAAGGAGTCCAAGCAGAGAAAGGGTCCAAGCGGGCTTCTGAATTTGATTGGGCAATTGACGACTCGAAACGCGCCCCGGGGGCTGTAACCTTGCTCAGATGCACGTGCACGGATACTCCGAGGCTGTGCAAAAGACCAAACACGAACAAATATTCCATGTGCCTGACACAATTACGGGCGGGAGAGACCTTGGCGAGCAAGGTAATCCCGTGCTCTTGTTCAATTGACGCCACAGAGGGGCTACACAAGAAGAATACGTGTACTGTTGCGTTGTTGTTGTGCGACAAGGGACGTCCAGGTTTCGCAGGCAACCATTACGGGGGTGGGTACAAAAAACATTGGCTATCCTAGCTGCTACATTGAACTGCTACAGTATTGGAATACATGCGTGATGTAGGTATATAGGCAGTGCTCCTCAGACCTCAGGAGGCGAAGCTTGAACGTGCACGGTCAGGAGGTTCCGTGATTCTTGAGACGAAGAATACGGGTCATACGACCAGAAATTACTTAGCCCGCGGCTGAGTCATACAATCTCGTCCACCTTGGAACGATGAATACAGAAGCCCTGGAATTGTTATGGTCTTAGATGTCACGTTCATGTCGAAACAAGACACCTACCGGTACCACCCACTCCTTGCAGCTGCAGCAAACACCTGCCCAGTCGTAGTTCCCGAGTTTGGCGCCGCACTTCTTGTTGGGGCATATGATCTTCCCCGCAAGCTGTCCGTCTTCTAGGAAGAACTCCATCCAATTTATCTATATCACCGGAAGTACATGAGTGTGCGTGGCGATAGAGAGGTTGGAACTGCTCACCGGCTCGACGAAGTAACCAGAGCACTTTGGATTCATGAGAATTGGCGGACTGATGCTCGATTTGTCGACGCGAGGGGCCATGGGCGTCATTCCGATGATGGGTGAACGCAGTGCAGCAAGCTTGGGGTTTGCGTACAATTGTGCCGCGAGATCAGCAGGGCTCTGGAGCGCAGTGGCCGACGAAGGCGCGGGCGGCGGAGGACCCGCCGCAGGGAGGCCGGCAGGGCTCGTCGGATCCTCGTGAATTACTTCGGCTATCGCGGTCGTGGTAGACGGGAAGTAGCTGCCGGAAATAGGAGCTGGGACAGGCGACGTGACGAGGGGTGGTAAGACGCCGTTGCCGCCATTAATGGCGCCGTTCGTTCGAGGGGCAGGCCCGACGAGGGCGCTTGTCTTGACCTTTGGTGTCTCCTCTACTTCCACCGCGTCCTCTTCATCGCTTTCCAAGGCTGACATCGAGAACTGGCTCAACCCGCTAGGGATCTCAGGCGCGGATGGTCGCCGCGGGCGACCATCTGCCCCTCCAGAGGGCATCCTCGCTCGCCTCCGTTCAGGGCCGGCCTTCTCTTTCTCTCCGTCCACTTCGTCATCGTCCTCTGTCTCCAGTGCTGACATTGACAGAGAAGCAGCGAATCCGGCGAGAACACCGCTGCCACCCTCGGCTGGTGACATCAATGTCGGACGCTGCAGACCGGTTGCGGAGCCAAGACGGGATCTGGGTTGCAAGCTGGTAGAGGGTCGACGGGAGGCCGCTGCGGAGGCAGAAGCGGACGGGCGGCGCTTTATAACGTCATGCATAGAGGGCCGTCGAGACGACGCGGGGGAGAACGCGACAGCAGGTGTTGGCGGACCGAGCTGACCGTGATCGAGCATGTGTTCTCTCGTGGCTAGTTCATAGCTAAAATACTTGAGGATCAGACTCATAATAGATTGGATGACCGCACTTACCGGCACATCTTGCAGCGGATGCGTCGCCGAGGTCCGCCAGGCGTAGCCGGTGCAGAGTCCGTGGGCGTACGAGGGAACCTTGCAAACATATTAGTCTCCGTTGCCGTGCCATCACCATCTGTATGCGTATCAGGTATCGCAAGAATGCTGAATAACGTGAAAACAGACTGAGAATATCATCCACGGCGCGCTCCAAGTAGAACATCCGTGTGGCCTTATCCCGGCGGGAGACCTTATAGGACGCCTGGTGGAAAATCTCCAACTGCGCCATGAAGCCTTCGTTGGGTCTGCGGCATGTGAGCGCCCAATATCGATGAGGTATGTTCGGGAACCCTCACTGGATACTGGGGCGAACCTTCCGGATGACCTCCAACGCGCCAGCAACGTCTAGATTCTGCGAATACATAATGTAGGCCGCAGCAATCGTTGCGCTGCGGCCTGTTAATTCGTCAGAATTGTGAAAAAATCAGAAAAGGTCCGACGGACTTACTAGTGCCCGCTTGGCAGTGGACCAGGACTCCTCTGCCCTTTTCTAGCTCGGCCTGGATGAAGGTGATCGCGGGGATGAGGTGCTGCAGGACGTCCGCGTCGTATGTATCGTCTAGAAGGATCTGCTGCTGCATGAATGTCTGCACCGAAGTCAGTCTCAGCAACCGAGATCAGGAGATCTTTCGCACCTCATGGATGGACACCTTGCCTCGCATCGCAGTCAGGACGCTGTGGATGTTGTTCTCCCGCAACGTTTCGTAGTCCTTCGCGCTGTATATGTCGCCGACCCAGACGCCAGGTACGATTTCGTCCATGTGATGGAACTCGACCTCATCCATAGCTGTGAAGTGGCCCTAGTACACTGCTGTCTGAGTGGGTGTCGTGGAGGCCGAGAACAGCAGGGATCTGAGCTTTGTGGTGCACGGTCACGGTATGGCCGACATCTAAACGCCGACCGTCTGGTTCCTGGGCGCTGTTCCCAGCCGCTCTCCACTTCAACTTGGCACTTTCGTCGGCCGCTCATCGCGTCTCCTAGGACTTTGAACAACGATAGGCTGTCTTCTTCCGATTTTACCATCGATATCGACGGTGCTGCACCCTATTCTCTGGTTCTCAACTGATCACACGAAAATTTCTCCTATGTCGCAGATTCCACGCCGGGTGGGCCCTGTGACCTTCCAACGTGATGGTAAAAAAGCAAGCAGGTACCTACGTAGCGGATGTGTCCTCTGCGCAGGTATCCATGGCAAATGTCAACGTTTACAATGATAGTCTCCAGTCCTGTACTCCCTCATCGGTTCAAGTCTTACTTGCTCTTAGAGGCGTGCCGCCCCCTCTAGAGGGCTGTTTACGGTGAGCACCATATCGTATGTACTTCCAGCGACTCTGCGCTGATCGCTGATGTGGGCAGCGCAGAAATTTTACTGCAAGTTATGTAGCTCTCAGTACTGCTCCCAGGCAGGTGAAGGGAGACAGACTCAAACCTTCGCAGGCTCAGGTTCATCTGTCTCAGTTGTCTGACCTCGTACCCGCCATACCCGTGGCTGATACACCGTGGTTCTCTTACACTGCGGTTCAACCCCGTACCTATAAAACCCTACCCACTCTACCTCACCCCAACCCCACCCTCTGCGACCTCCACGCCAGCCAGCCATGTCCACATTGCCTGTAAATGACAAAGGGGCGTATCTTTATTATGAAGACACAGGTCCCCTGGAGTGTCCCTACACGACGTACATACTCGTGCATGGCACTGCCGTCCATGGAGGTGCGCGTTCTATTATGCGGCTTTTCTCGTTGGCGCTCCAAGACTCAAGAATTGTACCACAGCGATATTCCACCGCCTGTTACCTTTTGCCCAGTCCAAGAAAGTGCGCCTCGTCCTGGTCAATCGGCGTGACTACCCAGGGTCGTCTCCAATAACTGACGAGGAGCTCGCGCCTATCATCCCTCCCAATGCCGCCAATGACACCCAGGCCGCATTTTTACGCTCGCGCGGCGTCGAAATAGCCGAGTTCCTTGCACGCTTTATCCGCGAGAAGGACGTCCCGCCCGTCCAACAAGTTGACGGGCGCACGGTTGGCGGGCTCGCGCTGATAGGCTGGTCATCTGCGAACGGGACGCTTGCCGGGATGTTCGGAAATCTCGACGCGGTGCGTACTGAGGCGCGCGAAACGGTAGAGCCATATTTGCGCAATTATATTCATTTCGGTGCGTGTTTCGCCAGGCGAAGGGCTAGTACATACTGAAGCGTGCACCGGACATAGACGGACCGCGGTGGGCACTTGGGTTCCCGCATCTCGAACCATTCTCGCGCCCGTTCGCGAATCATGATCTCTCTGATGACGAGCGAATGGTCGTCTTCGGCGACTGGGTGTCCGCATACTACCAGCATCCGTTCCTCTCGTGCGCAACCTATGCGCGTGTGCCTTCCGATCTTACGAGCGACATCCCGGTCAACCCACCGCCTGACAAAGTTGCGACGTTCGCCAGGATGTCACAGGAGGAAAAAGACGGGGTGCTTTCCCGCTACGCATTGTTTCATTCCGAGATGCATGTACGGGCGATCGATCCCGCGGTGTTCCAGCGGAATATGCTTCGTGCGTTCTTTGGGGATGACGGTGCGCTGATGGCTTGGAGAGACACGCGTGTGCAGTTCCTGCATTGCTCGGAGAGTGTGTGGGAGACGATCAGTGTCATGTGGGAGGTCGAGTCTGAGTATCAACGGCGACGGCGGGCTGTGGATAGGAAGGGGCGGGATATGGAATTCCATCTCATGAGAGACGCGAATCACATTGTGAGTATTTAATTGCGCTCTACTCTAGCCGTGGTAAGCTAATCTGTTTCAGCCTATGTGGGATCAGCCGGAACGGCTGTTGAACAAGTTCATCGAACTCGTTGACGGAAGAGATACCTGAACACCCTCCGGCCGTCAAAAAGCTTTGTGATGATGTTCAAGAATAAACGGGAGAGGTTTGGATCAAGGAAAAGGGCATGTCTGTTCGTAAGTACTTCTATGGATGCCCTATGCTTTCCGTGCGAGCAAATCACGGCTCTGCGGCTTGTCCGGGCGCATGCGCATGAGTGTCGTAGACTCGTAGTAGAGGCCAGCTGCGATTGGGGCGTCGATAGGTCGAGCTTCAGTCTCCGTTGCCGACCTTGCGTGGCCGACAGTCGTTCCACTTTACCGCGCGAGCTCAGCCTGCCCAGCAATACCTCGAGCAGCCCGAGCCCGCTGTCTTCTTCTGATCTTAGATTCGGATAGACTGGTTCTCTGCTAGTCACACGGAAATTCCTCCTATGTCGCAGATCCCACCGGGTGTTCCCTGTGACCTTCCAACGTGGTGTTAATAAAATAGGGTAAAATTAAGCAAGGATGTACAGCGCGCGGGTCTGGATCATCTGCGCACCTCCGGTATGCATCGGGCATGTGACGCTGCCGGATAACGGATTCTCCTGCAGGCTTGCACCCTCAGGCTCCTCTCCTCACAGATGCGTGCCGCGCCAACTCGAGTTCTGTTTACGGTGAGCAACATATCGCGTGTGCTTACAGCGACTGCGCTGATGTGGACAGCGCAGAAATTATACCGCAAATCATATAGCCATCACTGCTCCCAGGCAGGTGGACATCCACTGCTCTCACACTCTGCTTTACCAGTGTCCCCCACCCTGCGATCTCCACGCTGGCCGACCATGTCCACATTGCCTGTGAATGACAAAGGGGAGTATCTTCATTACGAGGACACAGGTCCTCTGGAACGTCCTTACACGACGTACATACTCGTGCATGGCACTGCCGTCCATGGAGGTGCGCGATCTAGTATGCCGCTTTGATTGGCGGCCCTCCAAGAACTCTACCACAGCGATATTCCACCGCCTGTTGCCTTTCGCCCAGTCCAAGAAAGTGCGCCTCGTCCTGGTCAATCGGCGTGACTACCCAGGGTCGTCTCCAATAACTGACGAGGAGCTCGCGCCTATCATCCCTCCCAATGCCACCAACGACACCCAGGCCGCGTTTGTACGCTCGCGCGGCGTCGAAATAGCCGAGTTCCTTGCACGCTTTATCCGCGAGAAGGACGTCCCGCCCGTCCAACAAGTTGACGGGCGTACGGTTGGCGGGCTCGCGCTGATAGGCTGGTCATCTGCGAACGGGACGCTTGCCGGGATGTTCGGAAATCTCGACGCGGTGCGTTCTGAGGCGCGCGCAACGGTAGAACCGTATCTGCGCAATTATGTCCATTTCGGTGCGCGTTTTTCTAGGTGTGGGATCGAGAAGGTACATGCTGAGGCATGCCCCGGACATAGATGGACCGCGGTGGGCACTTGGGTTCCCGCATCTCGAACCATTCTCGCGCCCGTTCGCGAATCCTGATCTCTCTGATGACGAGCGAATGGTCGTCTTCGGCGAGTGGGTGTCCGCATACTACCAACATCCGTTCCTCTCGCGCGCAACCTATGCGCGTGTGCCTTCCGATCTTACGAGCGACATCCCGGTCAATCCACCGCCTGACAAAGTTGCGACGTTCGCAAGGATGTCACAGGAGGAAAAAGACGGGGTGCTTTCCCGGCACGCATTGTTTCATTCCGAGATGCACGTACGCGTGATCGATCCCGCGGTGTTCAAGCGGAATATGCTTCGTGCGTTCTTTGGGGATGACGGTGCGCTGATGGCTTGGAGAGACACGCGTGTGCAGTTTCTGCAGTGCTCGGAGAGTTTGTGGGAGATGATCAGTGTCATGTGGGAGGTTGAATCTGAGTATCAACGGCGACGGCAGGTTGGGGATAAGAAGGGGCGGGATATCGAATTCCATCTCATGAGAGACGCGAATCACATTGTGAGCATTTGTTTGTGTGCTATTGTAGCGTAGCAAGCTAATCTGCTCCAGCCTATGTGGGATCAGCCGGAACGGCTGTTGAACAAGTTTATCGAACTCGTTGACGGAAGGAATACCTGAAATTTCCTCTGACCGCCAAAGAGCTTTGGGATGATGTTCGCGGTCTAAATTGAAGAAAGGGCATGTATGTTAGTACATCTATGGATACACTAGGTTTGCGTTGCGACGAAATCACGGCTCGGCGGCCTCTTGTTCGCGTAACTCTCGTTCCAGTCGTTCGCGTTCTGCCTGACGCATGCGCATGAGTGTCAATGTTTCGTAATCGAGGCCAGCTGCGATTGGAGCAGGTGGGGGCGTCGATAGGTCGGGCTAGACGTCAGATTAGCAGTCTCGAAAACGGCCGCCAGAGCGATTACGGGGCCACGCACGAATGTGGATGGGAACGAGGAAAATGGTGTCTCGGATGACTTCGACTCTGAGTGCTGCGGCAAGATTCCGGCATCAGCCTTGGGCTCTCCGAGGTCTCCTTTTGCCTTCCCTTGATCATCAGCCTTGGTCTCGCCTCCGCCAAATTTTCCCATTTTCCGCAGCCAACCCAGGATTTCCGGCTCGCTCCCTCCAGCCCAGGACACCTCGAAGTCTCCGAGCCCGCGCTCTGCACGGCCACTCGCGCAGACTGCTGCATGTGCATCACCTATGCGCGCGAACGGCACTAGGGCAGTGGCGTACTTTGGCGGCTTTTGTGGAGCCTTTTTCGGGGGTTTCATGGAGAGGACGATGGAAGAGGTGTCTGTTGGTCCGAACGAGGTGAGGTAAGAGCTAAGCGCGTCGGGGGTGGTGAGGTCGGAGTGGGATGCGAGAGGGTATTTGAAGCGGACAGTGGTGTCAAGCTGGCCTGTACGTGGGCAAGGTCACAGGAAGAACACCATGCGATGAAAGTAGACATACCTATTGGTGGAGGTTCGTTCTCCTCCCTTGCAGCAGCAGCAGCCTGCTCTGCCTCCTCTTCTTTCCTCTGTAGCTCTTTCTCGCGCGCCTCGCGCATCCTGCGACCCTCGTCTTTTATCTTTTCTGCCTCATGAGCGGCCGCCCGATCCGCTGCAGCCTTGTCCATGCGCGCCTTCTTGAAGTCAGCCTCCCGCTGCTCGAGCTCCTCGAGCATATGCTTCCGTTTGTTATCATACTTCTCAAAGCGCTGCTTGCGAGCCTGCACGACGCGAATTTTGGCATCAAGGGCGAGACGACGGAGAGGGTCTAGCAGAAGCTCGTAAGCCTGGTTCAACTCGTGAAACTTGCGACCTAGATGCAGAAGTTGTCAGAAGCGAACGTGGACGGGGACGTCAGAAAGACAAACCGGCTTCGGGATCGCTTCGATTCTGAAAAGTATTATTAAGTACCAGATGAGAAATGGCATAGGATGGTCAGACGCACTCGATCTGGATGAACCTTCCGTGAGCGTTGGCGGTACGCAGTCCGGATTTCCCCCTCCGTTGCCTCAATGCCCACATCTAGAAGCTCGTAAGAGTTGAGCTCTGCCTCTGCCGCGCTATTTGACATGCCGGAAAGTGCGCCTAGATGCACGGGCGAGTGATGGTCGCGACGAAGGAAGTACGCATACACATATGATATTCAATGTGCCTCGACGCGTACGCAGTGGCTCCGACTCACCCAAGCTGATCATGCATGACTCGGCTTGAAGTGTCTAGCAGCATGCATTCCGTCCAAATTCAACTGCCATTTCCACGCCAACGACACCACGTCGAGGAACTTACTGCCGTATCTCGGAGTCGTCGTGTTCTGAACACTGACAGACAGGCGACTGGGCGCCAATATGTAAGTCTTCGCCATCGGTTGCCGGCAACAGTTGGGTCTCAGTGAGGAGGCCCCAAATTTCCCCCGGTTCCTTACAGTGACCCTCCATCACCCGCAACGCATCATGGCCGTCAGCGATTTTTGGGTGAGAGCAGCGTCAACCGCCCTGGCCGCTACGGCTGGTCTTATCCTGCTTCGCTGGATCTTGAGACTGCAGCAGGCATTCGCCACCATCAAGTGAGCATTCCCAGGTTGCTCGTGATTTACCCGTCGTTCCAAAGACAAAGACGAGAACGGGCTGATGGACGAACGTTTGCTGAACCCTTGTTGTCCGCAGAGATGTGCCCGGTCAGAGGATTCAGTGGTTGGATCCTTTCCGCACGTTATCCCTCGTCTTGGCGCCGTTATGGCCGAGGGCTGGCTCTATCGGTGCCTACTACGGCAAATTCACTTGTGAGCTGTTTTGCAAAATTCGTTATAAGTGCGAGCGCTCAAGCTGTCGTCGAGTGTACGAGCGGTTGGGCAGCACCGTATTATCTGCCGTCCGGCCAATCTCCGGTCGACTGTACTACTACGTCGCGGATGGAGAAGCTTTGAAGACAGTTTTCGCTGATAGACTTAGATTCCAAAAGGACTGGGAAGCGGTGAGCTTGGCGCCCCTCAGAAATCTGTCATCCTGACGTGACGTGCTGCAGTACGAAGTCCTCGAGATATATGGCAAAAATCTAGTTGGAGCAGAGGGTTCAGAGTGGAAGCGACACAAAGGAATAGCGTCTCCTGCTTTCAATGAGGTGTGTCATCAGACTTGAGCAAACCGATTTTTGGAATCATGACAGTCAACAGGCCAATAATGCACTGGTGTGGTCTGAGACGATTCGGATAATGCACGAATGGTTTGTAGAACTCGACGCCGAATTGGAGACCAACACCGAGAATCTGACAAATGGAGTCACCCTCGACATCGTTCCTCGAATGATTCAAGTCGGTCTCCCACGTTTGATCTCCCCTCGTTCAGCTTATTCAAGTTGACCGTATGGCTGCACAGGCTACCCTCCTTATCATCGCGGGCGCGGGCTTCGGACGTCGAGTATCATGGACAGAAGATGCCGCCCAAGAAATACCTCCAGGGCATACTCTCTCCTTCTCCCAGGCCGTCGCGGGCACAGTCGGTAACCTCTTTGTCAAAGTCTTGACCCCGAATTGGCTGAGTGATCTCTCTGCGGCTGTCCCGATCCCCGGACTTTCGAGGCGTCTGGATGCGACGCGGCGGGCCTTCTTGGAGCTCCAGACATACATGCTCGAGATTGTGGGTGCGGCAAGGGACACGGTTGTTGCTGGTCTTCCGGTTGGCGATGCGGCAATCCTGAAGAGCTTGGTGCAAGCAAATATGCAACAGGAGGGAGATGCTAAAGCGTTGACAGACGATGAGCTGTTATCCAACATCTTTGTGAGCGAGTGGTCTCATGCGGTATGCTATTCGACTTATATGATGAGTTAGGTGTTCCTACTGGCTGGACACGGTATGTTCTCACCCAGTGTCCACGAGCCGCCGACGAACATCTGCATCTTCAGAGACGTCAGCGCATTCGTTGAGTCTTGCGATTGTACTACTTGCCTTGTATCCAGAAGTACAACAGAAAGTGTACGATGAAGCTGCCAAAGTATGGCCTGGCTCAGCGCCTGTACCTCACCTTACATCAGTATGTGTGCATTCTGATATCTGGCTCACGCGCTGAACTCTTATTCTCTTTAGGCGTTTAAGGATGACTTTCCCAAATTTGTTTGGGCCTTTCCTTCTGTGCATTCAATCGCCGACTAACAGCATCTCAGGAATACACTCTCGCTACGTTCCGTGAGACTTTGCGTCTCTTTCCTGCTGAGCCGCGGCTAGCAAAAATCGTTGCAGACGACGCGAGGATAACCGCCACCCAGTTTACTCCGCATAAAGACGGCCACAACATACACGGAGATATCCAGAGGGTTCCAGTCGCTATACCCAAGGGCAGCGTCATCATTGTGGACATCTACGGGGTTCATCGAAATCGTGAGTCGTCGTGCGCTCGTTATCAAAGGGGAGTTTTCACAGCGATGACTCGGAGTCTAGCTTTAGAGTGGGGCGCAGATTGCAAGGAGTTCAAGCCTGAAAGATTCGTCGATACGGATGCCTACCGATGGCCTCGACACGCATGTGAGGTCCCTGCCTTTGGATGTGACATGACACGATGCTGACATGGTCAACAATCCTAGTTCTCACCTTCTCCGCTGGTGCGCGCGCATGCCTCGGCTCTCGATTCGCGCTCGCGGAGAGCGTGTGCACTCTCGCCTGCCTCGTGCGGCGCTACGAGATCTTGCTGCCTGACCATGTGGTGAAGATGGATTTCGCGGAGAGACGGGCGTGGTTAACGAAGTGGACGACCGGAGTGACCATCACGCCGGTGAACGCAATGGTCAAGTTGAGAAGACGAAAACAATAAGCGACCTGTAGTCACATAGTTGCGAACAGCTATACGAAGCCAGCGTGTTTCGTCCCGCACATGTTACAAGTACAAACCAAAGTAAACTCGATCGACTTCCTTTTTTTTTTGGCGACCCGTCGGGTAACTTCATATCACCCGCCGACATGAGTGCCATTTTCCGACGTGCACTGGTACCAGACCGCACACTGAGGGTAGATACCATCTGGCTCATTACCAGCATCCTTGAGCAGCAATGCGACGACGCCATGCGTCGGGACCGCGTGCGCAGTGAAATTCCTGATTGCAGTTCCGTTGTTTGTGTGCGTCCAGAGATCCTAGTAATGCCGAAGTGAGTCTCAATAAAAGACAATAACGGTGTGGAGATAGCGTACGCGCACGGAATATTGCCTGCCTGCGCGAATCCACGGCGACTCGGTCAGATTGAAGAACATGTCAGAGGGCTCATCGAGGGTATTAAGCTGTCGGTGTCGTCAGTTACGCCTTCAAGGCCAATGGGATCAGGCGCACGAGCATGAAGACGGTGCCGTTCTGGCTCGGACCACTCCAATATTGCGCGGGGAAAGTGTCGTTGCTCGTCCAATCGGGCTGATGGTCACTTAGTTAAGGCGACAAAATGATGTTGCTCGAGAACTCACATTGACTCCCCAACGGAAGGGTGAAACGCTGGCGGCTTCAACAGGGTCCTGGTTGATCGCGAGGATCTCGCGGTTGGACAGGATGCCGAGGATGTCAGGTGTAATGGCAGAGAGCTATATGGTTTGCATGCATAAGCGATGCGATGAGCATCTCCAGCAAGTAGAGCGCGTCCGTACATTCGTCCCAATTATGAGAGGCGACTTCATAAGTGCCCAGGCGGTGAAATGAGACTTCGCTTCGTCATATGTGAGGCCGCCGTTACCCCTTGAGACGGACATCGTCAGTCAGGCGCTGCACAATTTCGCGCAAAAACCGTGAGCGTACAACTGTAGCATGTCGAGGTCATTGCGGCCGTAGAAATTGGTTGCCTGTGTAATGAAGGAGTTGCTGTAAATACGTGTCAGAGAGGGACCTGATTTCAAATATAGCAAATATCGCCCTACAAGTTGATAATCGCTGCCAGGGATGGCCAATTGGGGCCAATGTCGCCGGTGGTCTATGGATAAGGCTCAGCGACACGATGGCAAAGCCACCGCCCTTAGAGCACGTACCCGCCAGCTGTGTCCAAGCGTCGCTCCCCACCTGACGGGTAATATTAGGCTAGATGTCAAATAGGCAAGAAAAAGTGCCACATACAGCCATACTTGGCTCTGCATCCGGAAAGCTTTGGTCAACGTGTTCCATAGGCTAGTCAAAGTACTCACCCATCCCCATTCGCAGAGGGAGAAGACAATCGTTTTGCCCGTCTTCGCAAAGTTCGCCAAGGCGGTCGACATTTGCGCGTACTCTTTTCGGGGATCAAAGCGACATCAGCATATATTTACTTCACCACTTCGATCGTTGCTTACTCCCGATAATGCCCTGGCGCGTGATATCGTCGAACGGAACTAGTGAATTCGTCGGAGTGAGTTGAAGGCCGGCTGGAGATCACAGTGTCCGAAAGCACGTACTAGCGCAGTTGTCGTACTTCAAGTAATCGAAGCCCCACTTCCCGAAAAGCGTTTCCGCATCTTGAGCTTCGTGATCGTAAGAGCCAGGGTACCCTGCGCAGGTGAACCAGCCGGAATCGCTATACTTTAGCAAGCGTCAAGATGATCCACAGCAAGGTAATTTGGCGAGAGCATACTATCCCGGCCTTGCTGGAGTGCATGTTGAGTGAGCAGCTGGCAAAACGTCGGAAACATAACTCTACTCACAACCCAAGAGCATGAATTTGGTCCGTCAAATTTTTCATGCCGCTTTTGAAGCGGGTCGTGTCTGGGTACGAGCGGATCCCGTCAGTATCGCAGGCATAGGTGAACACAGAAAAACCACAGGCACCTGCCACGAGCTCCCCAGTGGAGCTTCTGTTTTTCTCGGCCCAGCAGTCATCGATGTTGACATACTGATAGCCAGCTGCCTAAATCAACTACTCAGGACTTGGCGCACGATGCTCGGGAGAACGAAACGACACCTGAAGCCCCAAGGACTTCATGAGCTTTGCGGTCGTGATGAGGAGGTCTTCATCAATGTTGCACTGATAATGTCAGTGGTCAGTCAAAAACGGAAGGAGGATGTGCATGACTTACCTGGTATGCGTTCCATGCTGCAGAGAACTCAAGTTCAAAATAAGTATCTGCGAAGACGCTCAGAACGTACTGTTGTAGCCCAGCGCTGAGATACCGCAATTTTCATTCATGAGCTCGACATCAAGCCAGATCATTTGCGAAGCAACATACCTGGCAACCTGGCGACGCCATTGCTGAGACCATGCACCAGCCCCAGGCCGCAAAGGAACCCAATTGAACCGGCGAGGGAAGAAAACGGTTTCATTTTCGTCCGTGTCAGCGAAAACATAGGACCTCCCATTTTCACCATCTTATATTTGACAAAATCCTCTCCGGCTCCGAAAGAGTCGGCGACCCCGGGCTGCCAGCGAAGCAATATTCAATTGTCGAAGGTCACGCTGATACCCGTCTTACACGCGCACCTTCGATCTCAGCCGACAGAAACGAAGTTGCATCATGTGGTGGCTGGCGTTGAGCTATAACAGGGCGCAAGACCCTGCATGGCTACGTCCTGCGAAGTAAGAGATGCAGTTGAGGCAGCCAGGGTGACGCAGTGACGAGGGAGAGGGTCACCAGGTCGCGGACCGTGTGTGGGTCAAGACGGTGCGGACGTAGGTGGCTGTACTTCAGAGCAGAGTGAGCAGAGCACGAGGGTCACAGTCTTGCATCGCGAAGGTGGAACCTCGCTGCGCAAGTCGTAAGACGGCGGTTTTTTCTCGCAGGAATTGGCGGCCCTGGCTCGGGGATTTTAGAAGAACATCATCTGCAGGCCCGGAGCGGTTGAGACGCATGTACCGAACGAGCGGCGCCACGCAAACTGTGGCGTTGTCTGCTAGCATCGCGCGGCGTGCCTCGGAGTCACTCCAGCATGGACGGTGAGCACGTGTCCTGGCGGGCCGGTGTTTACTGTCCAGACTCCAGGCTTGCCAGAATCAATAGCAGGTGAATCGGTCCGGTTGGAACTATGTTTGCCGACAGCTGAAAATGATGGCAGACCGGTCTACTGCTAGAGCGGTGTGAATACAGTAAGGTCGCTGACATGCCTAGCCATCAAAAGAAGTGCCATGAGCGTTGAGTAGGAAGCAGCTAGAGGTGAAGATACGCACCTGGATAGTTAGATCTACATATAACTCTTGCCCCCGATTGCTCAGCTTTTCTCGTCCCAAATCTCATAGGTATCGTCCCGCAGACTCGCCTCATATGCCTTTTCAACGCTCTCAAACAGCGAGTCCAAGTCACTCAATGCGGTCAACAGGGCCGTCAACGATGACAGGCCATCTGGCAAGGGATGCGCGTTTTGCGTTCAGAAGAAGAGGTAGAAGAGAGGCGGTGCGTACCATACATCTGTATTCGCAGCTGAATGAGGTTTTCGGAGGGGTGGGGTGCGCTGTGAACGGAGGTGAGGGCTGAACAAAAGAGCGCGGAGAATTGCGAGCGTCGAAGGCCCGGTTGTTTGCGCAGGTAGGTCTACATCATGAGCCGAGCGCATACGCAAAGCCAAAGCGCTGGACAAAGCAAGGGTGTGCACCACGCGGCGGAAGAGTGACAGAGCTCAGTGGTGGTCTAGGCGTTCTCCGCGCGAAGTTTGCAGCTATCACGAGGCGCGGGGAAGAAACAATGGGGACCGCGGCAGAAAGACACGCAGAAGGTAATGCATACGCAGTTCGAGTCTCCGGTGGATAATAGAGCGGGAAATGTGGAGACGCGATTTCTCACCTGTATCCGCAGAATTCAACCTTCGGACTGGGTATACGTCAGAGCACATTGTTCAGCGAGCAGGAACCTAGACGCACTTCTTCATAATCATCCATCTGAGCGCGTTTCCTAACGTATGTGTCTCGTTGAAGATCTGGTACGTCGCGGCGGACAGGTCTGCTTCGGCGCCCTTCATCTGGGCGACACAAAAGGCGCAGGAGCGACATTGTATGCGGCGGAGGACTTCCCTGTCAAAGTATGCCCTTCATAAAGCGCGACGAGGCACTCACAATTCGAATCTTGGGGGTTGCCTCTGTCATTTGTTCGTGCAGGGAAGCGAGAGCCAGACGCGAGGGTGACAAAAGAGCATTCCCTAATCGGGCAGAGTGCAAACACGACCAAAGCCACCCCGTTGTTGTTTTGCCTCCGGGTCTGTAAGTACAGCACGCCCACACCTTGGACCTTCATTCCTTATGGCAGTAGCATTCACAATAAGCCTGGGAGGAGACTGCTGCTGTCCTTGCGCAATACTGGGGAGACAACTGCAGCTCGCGAAGCGAACTGGCCAGGGCCGGGCCGCCGGACAATGCTGCGCGTCTCTTTTGTCACGCTCGCGTTTTGCACAATGGGCCAGCGCTGGCAGCCCTGGCTCCCAGGAGAGTCACTGTCTGCTCAATGGACTATAGCCAGCCCGCTCCTCATTCTCCTGCCAGGGCGCGCTCCTTTCCGGGCATGTATAAAGATCCACGCATATCACCGGTGCTTTCTCCATCCTCCTCAGCTCCTCTGCCAGTTGACCCGGAACACCGTCTCTGATACCCATCTCTTCTCATCTCATAAAAGGCAGGCCCTCGGTACCCAGGCGGACACCCACTCCACACTCTCCTATATCTTCACCCACACTTGTATCGATTACTCGTCTCGCACATCACATCACATACTCCCCCCTCTGCAACGCAATCTCTTACCACCACTGTAGCAATGTCTCCTCTCACACCCTTCTCCGAGCGTCCCACTCTTCCCCCCCTCCACACTCTCGGCCTTCCGGCCCCCGGCCGTCAGTCACCCGCGAAGCTGCCCGGCATCAATGAAATGTACGACGGTCATGAGCACAAGCTATCAGTGAGCACATACCTCTATAGGTTCCAGCGAATCGTATCTGACTGACGGCGTACAGCCACTTAATAATTCCCTGACGCCTCCGACATGGCAACATCGTGCACGACAGACCTCCGTCTCATCCGTAGCATCACGACTATCCGCATCCCCCACCACCGTCATCCTCAGGGTCGCCTCCGCCCTCCGCGCGGCTCCCATCTCCACCGACGGGCAATGCGCGCAACGGGCCGAAGGTCCGCATTGTCCTCACCGATTCGATCGACCACGCAGACGCTGTGCTCGTATATCCTCCGTATACACACAGTCTGCCGATGCTCGGGCCGCTCGATAATGTCGACCCGACCAAGCCGCTCTTGGTCGTCGGCGCTGGCCTAGAACGCCTGCGCAAGGCCCCCAAGACGAACGTCCGCATGCATCCATACCGTCTCGCACGGCCTTCGGACTCTCGGCGCGGCTCGACGGCCTCGCTTCCCCCCACGAACTGATTCATTGTGTCGCTGCATACGCATACCGCGTAAACGCTATTGAGGACATTGACGAATCGGACAGACAATACGTGGATTACTTATACATATTCTCTGGAGCAGCTGGAGGGGCGAGTGATGGAGCAACAATTGTATTTTTGGGATAAAGGTGTATTACTATACTGTCTTCATAATGTCTAATTGACGAGATGAATGTCCCGGTCGTATGCTGACTCCAAAAATTCGCCGCGTTGAGGTCACAATGGCAGGCCCACTGTCTCCAGAGTCGGTATATAGACAGCCCGAGCTCCTGCGTCGTTGCCAAGCAGAATGAACAATGGTCTCATGGTTGTCCTTCGTACATATAGACAGTGGCCAGATAATAATCCCAAGGCGTTGGCGCCGATCGCCGTCACTGCCGGGCTGACCGGCCGCATTGATGACCGACTCCTCCCTCTTTTCACCCCTCATCTTCTCAGTACGTATAATACCCGTTCTCTTGTTGTTGGACATTCAGTCTGACGGCTTATTGAACGCGACAGTGCTTGGAACTGAAGCTTTTGTCTCCTGCTCTCACTCAATTGTTGGCAGGAGACAATCCTCTGGTCCTTGATCCTCTCCGGACAACGTATACCCGGCGTCACATTCGTGCAAGAGCGCTATTTGTCGGTGTGAGTTGGCACACGCATCTGGAATATGTGGATAATGGAGAGTTCGATGGCGACCGGTGCGCTTAGCCTGCATTTGTCTCGGTGTATGTGTCGCTCATCGCTGTCAGTCAGGGTGTCCGCCTGGCCATCCCCCTTGCAGTGACCCTCTTCGTTACGCGTGGCGGCCCGTAGCTGAATTGCATACTTTTTTCCTGGTCTCAGATAGTCGTGAATGGACGCGTAGCCTCTTCGTGTACGGGCACATGCAAGGGCCCTTCCACCTGGCGCGAAATTTCCGCGACAAAGACTGCCCCGCACAAATGTACCTTCAAGAGGCCCGAGAACGGATCTGTCATTTGCGCGTCTATTCGTACGATATTCCGGGGTGCGCGGGACAAAGAAAGGGGAGATGATGTCTGGGGTGGCTCGCCGCTCTCCTCTATCCTTACTCGCTTCCGGCAGCATACACCTTCCCGAACGCCGTCGTCTTTCCTACATCCATGTCACCAGCCTCATCTGCCCCCACTGCACCGCCCAAGCCCAAGGACGCTGGCGCGCCGTTCAACAGCGCCGACGCCGACATCATCCTCCGCACGTGCGACGGTATCGACTACCGCGTACACAAAGTCATCCTGCGCCTTGCGTCATCTGTCTTCGCAGACATGTTCTCCTCTCGCGCAGCCCGCCGATGAGGGCGTCTCCGTCGTGCCCGTCACCGAGGACGCGCGCGCGCTTGAACTCGTCCTGCGATGGTGCTACCCTGTGGTCTCCCCGGACGTGCAAAGCCTCGAGGACATCCGCGCGTTCCTCGAGGTTTCGCGAAAATACGTTATAGGCACGATGGATCGGCATATCGAGCAGGCGCTTGCTGCACTCGTGCCCCAAGACCCGTGGGGCACATTCGACGTAGCGTCGACGTATGGCCTGCGCGGGGTAGCAGCTCAGGCGGCAATGGCCTCGCTGAAGCGGCCGCTCGTGAACCTTTCTTTGTCCGACGACTCATTCCCCACAACCCCCGTCGCAGAGTCTGACCTCATCCGCCACTACGAAACGTGCCGGCGTGGGGTCCCCGCTACGCATCTCCCCCAGTTCGACGAGCTCGTAGCCGGTACAGTCGCGCGCTATGCGCAGTCTGTGTTTGACGCCTACTCCCGCGGGGAGGTTCCCTGCATGGTCAAGACCCTTCCCAACGCGCACATTTCCACGCCGGCCCCGCCTGGCCATCTGCGCAGTGCAATGCTGCCGCGGCGACCCAGCTCGTCATGTACCAAGTACGCTGCAGTCGCGCGGTCCGCGACATGATGGCGCGCCGCTCATGGCTCTTCCAGCCGAGCACAAAGCCATTCCTGGACCACTCGGACCGCATGCAGGACTTCATTTCCCCGTTCCCGCAGTGCAAGCACTGTTGGGTCTCGCAGCCGCTTGGCACCTACCGCATTTTCACGTACTACGCGCCGAACACAGTGTGGGAGTACTTGAAGAAGGTGGAGGACGCGCTGGTCGTGCGCCCGTTCCAGGACACGCTCGAGGGCGTGAAGCTCATGCCGGTGCCGTGCCAGCAATGCCGTAAGACGCGCGATTGGATCAAGTTTTTTGCTATGGTCGACGAGATCGTCGCAAGGGAGCTGAAAGTGATCATTGCGAAGGTCTGTTGTACCTGTTCTTGGCTATCGATGATGACCGACTATTGTGTGCAGGTGCCATTGCCCTTATGCGGATGAACGATGTCTGCAGGCACATGTACAGTATATCGCCCGCGAGTCTTCCCGAGCAAGCTGAGCTAGCATGTCTTAACCTCTGTGCGTAAGTTCAGCCGCGGACACTACGTGCATAGCAATCTGCACTGGCGAGTTTCGGAGCGCTGGTCGCTGCTGTGCCGTTTTCGCCTTCCATGCGAGACTCGAGCAGAGTGATTCGCCCGTTTGCAGTGAGGCCGTATCCATTCCTTGCAGGGCTGTTCCTACAGAGTCGATAAGAGCAACATCCAGCTGTGAGGATGCCCGCGCGCCCTATGTAAAACTGGCTAGCAATAACATAAATGGAACCAGTATGTAAGTACGTTGCAGTGATATGATAGGCGTCAATTCCTGTTACATCCGACTTACCCGCGGCGCACCACATCTGAAGCCTTCTGACAAGCCATGTCTCAGTCTGCCGAGATTGTCATCCGTGCCTGAAGGTGTATCCTCTCTCTCCTGGATTCGTCAAATCACGGACCGAATATGCACTGTGCAGGCAGGTCTTATTGCTCTATTAATGAGAGAACGGCCCACATTAAGGATGTCCGCAAACAGGTGATAGTTGGGTGGTACGCGAGCTAAGCGAAAAAGACCCATCGAACCTACAATCTGCACATCGAAGCCTATCCGACTTCGAATTCTCTTCGAATTCTGATCAAGGGATATATACGCTTCCCGGCTGCTATATAGCGTAGCTCCCATTAAAATGGTTTTGCCTGCAAGACACGCATTTCTATCCCCGTCACTCCCCCTGTTCACATGAAGTCAGCCTCTGTAGGTGTTGCTGTCATCGGCGCGGGGTACGCCTTCATTGCATTCCACAAACTAGCAATTCTGTGCGACTCACATCTATTGGCTAGCTTTGGGGGTCTTGTGTTGGCATTGCCTTGAAGCGTCAGTGGGGGCACGAAGATTTCGTAGTGCGTATGTTTTCTCTCCGGTCGTCGTCCCAAGTGATTGCTTACTAGTGTTCTACAGATATTTGAGAAGGCCTCAGAGATAGGTGGAACATGGCGGGTATGCAGCACAACACCTACCCCTACTCCGAGATGCTGAGCTTACGTCGTCCATTAGGACAACACCTACCCTGTTAGCACGGCTTTCTGTGAAAGATTTCGCTGCTCATAACTGCTCAGGGATGCGGATCGGACGTTCCAACACACTGGTACTCGTACTCGACGGACCTAAAACCTGACTGGAAGCGCTCGCACGGCTCGCAGGCGGAGATTCAGCAATACCTCCTCGACGTCACGGAGAAGTATGCCTTGCGTCCTCACTGCGTGTTCGATACCGCAGTCGTTTCGGCCAACTGGGATTCCTCGATCAGCCTCTGGCAGATCGTCACGGAGAACTTCAAAACTGGCAAGAAGACCACGACCATGGCGAAGATTCTGATATCTGCCGCTGGGCCCCTTTCGCGTCCTCATATCTCGTCGATTCCGGGAGCGGATTCCTTTAAGGGTGTGAAATTTCATTCAGCGCAGTGGAGGCACGATGTTGTTCTACATGGCAAGAGGGTTGCCGTGATCGGAAATGGTTGCTCTGGTAGGTCTCAGTCACCGTCTAATTCATGAATCATTGCCTACTTATATGTAGAACTCAGCTGGTGCCCGTAATATCCGAAGACCCGACCGTACATGTCGTCAATTTTTGCCGCACGCCCATGTGGCTTGTCCCAGGGGTATGTCCCCCTCCTCGCCCACCTGGTGATGTAGCACTTGACAACTCTATCTAGGACAATCCCTTATTCCGAACTGTCTAAATGGATTTTTACGCATATACCCTTGGCAATGCGCTTACACCGCAACCTGATCATGCTTCAGGTTAGACAGCCTTCTTGTCATGAACGGTTCAAATCTGATTGTCTGTTGCAGCATGACATACGTTTTCTACTTTTTCGAGGCAAGACCAATGTCCTGAGCCGCAACCTAGCCAAAGTGTGTTGCGAGTGCTTAGTCGGACTTGAAGTCTGCTGACTTTTGTCGAGGCGCAAACGAAATACATGAAGGAAAGAGCCCCGAGGGAATATCACGACAAGATCATACCAACATACCGTAAATTTCTTTCATGCTCGCCGCTTCCTTCGCTTCCTGACGCATGATGTCTCAAGCTCCTGGATGCAAGCGGCTTGTCAGAGACACGAATTACCTGGCCAGTCTACATAGGCCGAATGTGAGCCAGAATTGGGACGGCATCGCCGCCATTACGGAAAACGGATTGCGCTTGAATACAGGTAACGCCTTCTACCTTAGGAGTACGAGGGGCATCGTTGATTTTCATCCCACAGGCGAAGAGGTGCCGTTTGATGTGATCATTTACGCGACTGGCTTCGTCACTGTCAGTTCTACAGTCAGTTGCTCTTTCGACCATGTGTTCACCCTGCTGTAGGGAAAATTCCCGGTCACGATTAAGAACGCGCACTCAGAGGCGGTAGGTGAGTGTTGGGAGCGCCAGGGAGGCCCTGCAGCTTATCTCGGCACCACCCTTCCTACTTTTCCAAACTTCATCATCCTTGAAGGTGCGTTCGTTCCCGATAGTAACCTAGCCAGCCTACTGTCGCTTATCAGGCAAACCAGGCCCTAACACCGCCACTGGCCACGCCTCTGTGATCTTCACCGAGGAGACTCAGGTACGCCCCGCCGCGTACCTTGCCCACCCAATCGCTCACCGCTCCTTCCACAGATTAACTATGCCCTTCAGCTCATCAAGCCTGTTCTCTCTGGCGATATCGCGAGCTTCGAGCCAACCGCCGCAGCCACCGACGCGTACAACTCGCACCTCCAGCGGCGGCTCGAAACGTCTGTATGGACACAGTGCACGTCATGGTACCGCGTCGGCGGGAAGGGTAAGATCACCAGTTGTGTTTCCTGGGCCAATGGCGCTGTTCTGGTGGTGGCTGCGCGCGCCGCGCTGGGGCGACTTCACGCTCACGGGGAAGGGCAAGGCCGCGTGGGAGAGCCGGCGAAGGGTGAAGAGCGTGCTGTGGTGGGTGGGCGCGTTCGGGTTTGTGGGTGCAGGCCTTAGTGTCGTGGGGCTGCTGCGCGCGGGGATGTCACTCCCAGGAAGCGGCGTGTGGGCCGAGGCGCTTCGACGGTTTGGGGGTTTCGTAGGGTCAGTCAATGCGAGCCTAGATCTATCGCGTCTGCGAGTGTGATCGTATACTGGATATATAAAATTTGTACTGTGCTTAACGCCGATGCCTTCGACTACTACCGCAGGCTCCTTGCCATCGCTGCAGCCACCGCGCTGTGGCCCAAATCTCCATTTGTTGTCCAGAGCATGCGTCTGTGTACATCTGCAAGTGTATTGCATCTACTAGAATTACACTAGAACACAATGTGAAACAGTAGGCGCAAAGAGAGCATCTTCAGAGGTCGTTTGGGTGTATGTTTTGTGGGGCAGGGAGTATTACTGTGAGGGGAGGAGAGAAGCAGGTCACACAGTACTGTGAGGATGGTTGGCGTCCGAGTGACGAAGAGATACAAGCATATTCAATACGTGGTCAGCACAGGCATCCAGGTTCCGACAGACGTTTCTTCGAGGCGGTGAAGAACAACACGATCCCATGGGATCGAGATGTGATTTGCCTGGGATAAATCGATGGGTTGAGTTGCGGAATTACTGTGACAGCAAAAAAGGCCTACCGAAAGGAAGTGGACGACACCGCGGGTAATGCGGCGCGCCAGGCTCTGCAGGTCGACCGTGCGACCGTCGGAGTACCCACTGACGGGTATCTCGTAGCTGCCAGAGCGATAACCGGTCCACTGCAGCAGACACGACTCAGATGATGCAGCTAAATGAAAGGAGCCGACGTACACGGACTATCAGACGAACCCTGCCGCGGCTGTCCGTGTTGAGGTCGCGGAAAGTGTACGCATTGCTGCTGGACAGGCGGACATTGCCCAACGTCTCGCTCAGCGAGATGCCGTTCCTATGAGACCCCTTGGCACGGAACTTAATCTGCATGCCGTCGTACTGGTACGGCTCCTTCGCGGCGTACATGCCGGATGTGGATGCGCGTCGCGAGCGTTTCGAGTTGTACTGCGACGGATACTGCGACAGCGGCATGGGCGGGCCGATGAACGGCGGCGGGCCGTACCCGCCGCTGCTGTGCGTGCGTGCGCGTTGAGAGGGGAAGTAACCGTCCGCTGGCGGGGGTCGTTGTAGTCGTTGAACGCTGTGTGGGGAGGAGGAGGGGGTCCGATCGGTTCGAACGGGGACGGGAAGGATCCCGTGGGGGAGGGGCGCTGCTCACGTGTGTTCGCGGAGAAGGACTGGCCGCCGGGGGGAGGGTATGGCCCAGGCATGAAGCCACCGCCGCTCGGAGGGAGGGACTGTCCACGAGAGGATGATGACATGTCAAAACCTGTCGTGGGCGGGAAGGGCGGAGGCGGCCCCGGGGGCGGGAAGGGCGGAGGCGGCACTAGCGGGGGCGGGCCGCTCACCTCAGGAAAGCCAGGTCCGTTGTCGAACTGATTGTTATTGCGGAATTGATCATTCACAGATGGGAAGTCGTTGAATTGGCCGTTATTGCGAAACTGGTCGTTGATGGGCGGGAAGTTTTGCGGCGGCCCGGAGAACGAAGGGCGGCGGTTGACATGGCCGAGCGACCATATTGCTGTGGCTCGAAGGACATTGTAGTAGAGGGACGAGTTAAGGGGGTGGGATGGAAGGAAGGCGACTTGGAGGGAAGAAGGGGGCGACAAGGTTAAGGGGGCGGGGTGATGATGAGGAAGATCGAGAGTGGGTTTATAGAGGGAAGGGTGCCGACGACAAAGTTGATGAAGTGACGGGTTGAGCTTGCAAAGCAGCCTCGAGGTTGGGAGGTCGATCGGTCGTTCGTTCTGGAATCTGGACGCAAAGTCGCACCCTAGCCCTGATGTCCTGGCAGGTGAACGGTGACGTCGAGAGGCTCAAGGAGTAGCGATACAGCCAAGGACGAGGACTTTATAGCAGGCTTGAGCGCTGTGAAAAGACATAGCCAAGCGGGAGGATATGCCGACATTCTAGGTGTTGGACAGTCGGAGACGGGGGTCCCTGTGACAAGAAGCATGCGGCTGGAGACTGGGGACACGGCAAGACCTCGCGGGTCCTGGCAGAAGAACTATCCTGGGCGCCGGTGATGCATGGATGAAGACGACGCTGGGGCGAAAGAAGGGGCTGCGGCCGTCGTCTCGGCAACTGTGCGGTGTGGCGCGTAGCCACCTATCCCGACGCGTCGTGTCACGCTCACACTATCATCACGTCACGTCACGCGCAGATTCAGCTTCACCTAGCTTCATCCCCGTTTCGAGGCGGCGAACCGGACGCTGTGGCGCGACGACAACTACACTTGGTTCACTGACAGAATCCTAAGAGCGTTCGTTTCCCGCGCACCGCCGCTACCGACAACAGATGCGGTGTCCTAGGATTTATATGGGGCGAATGATGGACACGCACTTATTGCCTCGTGCTACCATTCGCCCCTCCTCGTACAACCGCAGCGCTTCTTTCATCCCCAACGGACGAGACGCCTGTCGAAGGACAGGGCTCGTTGAAATACCAGCTACGGGGCACGCTCTACGCCGTAAGTGCAGCACCTTCTTTCGGCGGCCTTATCGCTCCCTTCTTCTATTAAGCCCCGCCAGCATCCCAGACGTGTGTATGGGTCAAAGTGGGAGCGGCATCGTATGATCGGACTAGTGGCGGAACGACTGTCTTTTGCGCATGGTCGGCAACGCAGACTATCGACTTCCCTGCCTGAGTTAACCCACCTAGCCAGGCCGTTGGTCTCACTCGGCCGCCGGCGACCGTAGTCTTGTAGTCAACCAATGACTAGCTTAATATGTCGCGGTCTCGAGGTATTTTTTTCGCCATTCTTAGATCTGTATATAACTACAAGGACAGATTCTTGGACCTAGGCTCGATCGCCGGTCAAAACATAATCTCTGTCAAGCCGACTAATTCCCCGCTTTTGTTTGACCATTCCCGGGTTCCTCGCCTGGAAGCGCGGGCTTACTGTGATGGCGCTCAAGTCCCTTCTGCGGCCCGGTGGTTCGGAGTTCTAGACAGGCGGTGCCGCAAAGCTAATCCAGTACCCACAGCTGCACGGCCTTGACATTCGACCGGCA